>CM077343.1:9397191-10799999 GCA_039655645.1 Ammopiptanthus mongolicus | reverse complement strand
GGTGTCTTCTGCAAAGGCTCTGACCTCCCATGAGTCATCTTCTTCTTCTTGGTGTTCACTAGGATTCCACATCCAAGTTGATGATAATGATGATGGTGATGTGCCTGTGGGAATAGTGATGGAGTTAGGGTTTGGTTGATGAGGTTGATTTTGATTTAGATGATGGTGTTGGGATTGTGACAATTTTTGGATCTGGGTCACGGAGAGAAGGCCAATCTCTGAAGCCATAGTACTGAAACTGACGACATTTAAGATAGATATATAGAATATAGAATATATATATAGATATGTGACGGGAGAGTTTATGTGAGAATAAATTGGAGCAAAAAAAAATGGTTAAATAGGACATGGGCCTATAATTAAGGAGGGAGGTCATGATGAAATTAATTAATGTAGCTCTAATTAAAACACCAATTGAATGTATCACAGATATTTAGAATGAAGCATTTCTATCTTAGTAAGGTTTACATTATAATAATGAGGATCGTAATAATTAACCTAATTGTTAGCCCACACAGCTAGTTTACCCTGTGTCTGCTATGGATAATTTCTTTCCTTTGGCTTTTACTCCTTCCGGGTTACACTTCTAAAACGAGTTTGAGTGTAAAATGATAAAAAAATAATAGTGTATCCGTTATTAATTAATTAAAGTGTATTGAAATATCTTAACCCACTTTAACTAATAAAAAATAGATATACATCAACTTTATCACTTTATGCTCAAATTCACTTTAAAGAAGTTTTATCCCATGTATAAAACAATCTTCAAGGTGATTGTGAAAGTAAATAATTTATGCATTTATTAAATCACTTTTTTATTTCTGAATCTTATTAACAAAAATCTCAAGCAATTATATTTATGTGAATTGTCTTTTTTAATATATATATATATATATATATATATATATTTGATTGTTTTGACTTACCACAATTAATATTAAAAATTATAGGTACATAGATTCTCAATAATATTTATAATATATTCCTTATTTATCATATATGAAATACATTTATTTAATGATTTAATTGTCAGTATATTATTTATGGTAACATTTTTTTTGGTAGAGATCAATATAAAGTCAATTTAAAACACCACAATGATAATGAAGAAGCAAGTTAAATATCCGTATAAGGTCACACAATAACACTTACAACAAATAACAAACAAGTAATTGAAGAATGATCATGGTGCATGTTGAATAAATTAGGTTGGGGACAAGTGAATAAGAAAAAGAGAGACAAAGAATAATATATTGATATAAAGCAATGTGATAGTATTATGGTTTGATGCTCTCTATAAGAGAAACCCAAGAGTCCTATTTATACTAATAATATAATCATATTCCTAATTAAACGATGAAACAAATCAGGAAATAATAAATAAGAAATAACTTCTAAGAGATATTCTAAGATATCTTAAAATATTATGAGATATCTTATAGATATTTTAACAGTGCACTATTTGCTACTATGTTTGATAATTATAAATGCTCTAAGTTATTGTTTCTACATTGGATGCTATTTCCTTTAATTGTGATCAATCATAGTTCATTTATTGTTAATTATATTGTCAAAAGTTAGATTAAAGTATAAAATACGATTAAAAAATTCATGATTTTTGTTTCAAAAGAATACATAAATAATTTCTTGTTTCTTCTCTGTTGTAGGTGTTGGCAGAGGGGATTGTTCTTGTGTTTTTTGAATGCAAAGAATGTATTGATAAGAGTACAAGTAATATTCTAACTCATGATCATATACAAGAATAAAAAGAAGAAAAATAGACCCTATGTAAATACCATACATGCCTCAATCATTCAAAAGAACCTAGAAAAAAAATTACAATCCGGCACCCCCATTTTTGCCATAAAGCCAACATCCCATCAGTATTATACTCCTGCAGAAACCTTTGTCTCCTGCTAATTGGGCAATACATATATTCTTCAGGGCCGGCGATAAGGGCGTGCAAGGAGCGCAACAGCACAGGGCCTCAAATTTGGCTCAAAATTTGCGGCCCCCAAAATTTATTTTGACCAAAAAAAATATGTTAGAAAGAAGGCTCTTTTTAAGTAGCTAGAAGATTGATATTAGCTTGAAGTTGTATTGGTAGGATTTTAATAATCTTCTTTATATTTATTGTCCTGAAGTGGGTGTTTAAGATTAGAACAATTGTCCTTTTTGAAATAATATTTAAGATTGTCTTTTTTTTTGAAATAATATTTAATTATTAAAATGTCTTTTTTTTATTAAGGGCCCAATTTTTAAGATTAGAACATGACCCCCAAAATGTTTAAGACGGCCCTGATATTCTTGCTATACCAGAACGAAAGTGCACCTCCCCTCCTAAAACATACCACACCAGAACCATCCAGCCCAACAACATACAAACTCCCACAACCCAAACTTAAGTGCTCATTCACCTGCAATAAAATAAGACGCTCCCTATTATACAAAGCCAACCTAGCTAATACACCAATCATAAACAGAACAAACCATAACCGAACACCAGCAGAAAAACCAGCAAACAGAACAGCATAACAAGTGAAGACAACAAGCATAACAGTTTGCTGATCTAGTCTAGATATAAAGCAAGTGAAGACAAAGCTTGTGTGGCTTAATTCGGAAATGGATGAGAGGTTTGCATTGGACTTTGTAACTAGTTTTTCTAGAATTAGATGAGGTGAAGACACAGGCGGATAAACACCTTGATGTAGGTCTGCAAAATCTGGTTATTGGAAAAGGAGTTGAAGCACTGCTAACCTATACTTTTGCGGGGTAAATATGCTGTTACAGTGGTTGAATATTGCTGCAACATCAAGCATTGGGAATGATTAATTTTTTTCCATTTCACCTGTTTTTTAGCTAAAAGTTATTTTATATATAATCTATATATTTGATAATTAGTTTAAATTTATAAAAAAAAATTTTTTGGGAAAAAATTGTTTTATATTATCTAATTTGTTTTAGCTTAAGATTATTGTGATTTGATTATTTTTCATTCTCAAAACTCTCTCCCCTATTTACCCCTATAAAAATAACTTCTAAATAAATATTATTAAATTATATAAATAACTTCATACCATTTTTCGTAATTTACTATATAAAAGTGATTTTTTTTTACTTCATCCAAACGAAATGGATTATCTTAAAATCGTTTTTCAATAAATATACCCAAACAAAAACAGATTCTAATTATAATCGATTATCAGCATAATCTATTTTTTTCAACTTTTTCAAACACACTCATAGTCTATTTTTAAGCATTAATATAAGCTCAGTTTGGATCTTTCTCAACTAGGTTCTGGTTTCAAGTCATGTATAAAGTCAATACTGCATTCTATTTTATTTAGTAGCAGTATTTTATTTATATCTGCCTTGCTGCTTTTGTGATCTTCTTATATACGGGTTAGAGCATCCCTAATGCTCTTATTCTATATACTTTTGATTATCAAAAAAAAAACAGCATATATAACAATTATTTTTTCCTACCAGCAAGATTCAAAGCAACACAAAGGGTTGATACACCAATCCACAAAAAACATAACATGCCTTTTCCACTATGGAGCATCATGACCAAACTCTCAGCCTAATTAAATCAAAGATCTTGTCGAAATCGACCTTCCCTTCTCTGAAGATGATCTCGTTTCGATGTAGGTAGTCATATGGAGCAAATACCAGAGAACCATAACAACGGCCAAACATTTCCTTGGTATTCTCCTTTTTAGCAATCCGGAATGTTGAAGAAAATTTGTCTTCATATCAATTGGTAACACCACGTCCAGCCTTATCTAGTTATAAATATGCATCCACTTGCAATAAGTAAACTATCAATAGGTGAAATCGCTTGTTAGGGGGCCTACGGCCTAGTCTATTTAAGGCCCATCCCGACTTAGCCTATTTAATAAAAAGATCAGGTCAAAACTTTTTAAAAAATATATATAACAAAAGAGGTCAGACTAAGGTTTTAAAAAAACATACTAGGCTTATCAGGCTGACCTATTTAACATACATGTATATATATATTTATATAAAATATGATTTAATATATTATAATAATATAATATATTATTTATAATATTTGAAAGTAAAAGCCTATTGATCTATTTAAATGTAAAGACTTACTTGCATATTTGTTTGTGAAAGCCTAGTGACCTATTTATTAGTATAGGCTTACCGATATCTTTATTATTAGATGCTTACAAGCCTATTTATAAGTGAAAGTATATGACTTATTTATAGGTGGAGCTTGTTGAAAAGTATACTTTTAAATATGCTTCTAGGTCAGACCAGACTTTGAAATATGTCAGATCACAACTTAAAAATTAGCCTATATCAAGCTAATAGACCAGACTCAGGCCTTGAGGTTGAAATACAGGTCATACTTGTTTATGTCAGAGCCTAGCTCGTCCTAATCTATTCTCACCCCTAATGTAAAGAAAAAGAGAGAAAAAAAATGAGAGATGGAACGCAAAAAATTTGAAATGAAAATATTAAAATTTTATAATATATATATATATATATATATATATATATATATATATATATATATATATATAAACAACGGTTAAATTTTTTAAATAGAAAAAAGTAATTCAATCTAAACTAATTACCTCCAACGACTATTTTATCCTTTTGCATAATTGCATTCCCATTTCCCAATTGTTAATTATGTGGATTATCTTCATGGCAATTAACACTGTACGCAAGAGAGTAATAAAGGCAATAAGGCGTAAAGGTAGAACTTTAAAAGTTAAAACGTAACTAATGTTGTGTCTTACGGATTGCACTACCTGTGAGTGATTTTCGATTTCAATAATGCATGCATTGTATGCGGAAGACACTGTACGTGGGATTAGGCCTTGTTGCTCAACCATTTGCCAGGTCAATTGCCATTGGTATATATATATAGTAAAAAGTCAAAAAAAAAAAAAAAAAGGCCTAAGGCAGTGGCCTTAATGGCCTTGCACTGTACACGACCGTTTCTATATGTTTGGGGATTTAATTGGTATGTATTATCAATATAAAAGTTTTATATACTATTAACCAATCATATTTTGACACATCATTAAAAATGTTTGACATTTATCCTAATTACCTTAAAAGTCACATACCATAATTTCTAATTAGTTGACTGTGTAAAAAACTTTAAACTGTCAGTGTATATCAATTAAACTCTTTGTTTAATAGGTGTTTCTTTAGGTGTCATTTTTCTTTTATGGGGACTAAATTTATGATGTTATAGAAGACGTTGATAGTATGAACTATTTTAAAAACATTATTAAGTATAAGGATTGATTTAAAAAAATTATAAAATCTACCGTTTTGCTTTGTTTATAGTTTCTTGTTTTTATTTTTCATTTTTACGAATAATTATAAACATATCATCTTGTATTCATTCTATTTCATGTTTTCAAAACAATGAAAACAACATGAATTTTTTTCAATTATTAATAAGAACAAGAAATGAAAATAGAAAATTGGAAAGAAAGCAAAGTGACCCATTAACAAGAAATCGAAAATATTGTGACCAAAATTTAACCAACAATTCAGTTATGAAAATGGGCCTACATGATATTGATGGAATCTATCTATTGGGCCTCACATAACTGAATATTGGACTGGGCTCATTATAGGCTTTTGGAGCTTACGTTATGAAGAAAAAGTGAAAAAAATGTTGAGCTGTTTCTGACTTCCGAGTGAGTGAGGGAGATTGTGGAAGACAACCTAGTCAACAAGCGAGGTACAACGCGTTCTCTTTAAGTTTTCTTTTTATTCTGCAAAATGTGTTATGAATGTCACGCAATGCATGAGTGGCTGGAATGGTTTGTTGAATCAGAACCAACAAAAGCTGCAAAATGTGGTTTTAAAATTGATTATATATAAATATAATTACGCTTGCCCATTAACCATTCTTGATTGATTCCTACTCTAGCTTCCGGTCTGTATAATAAAGTTTGTATCTTTTTTGGTTTTGGAGGAAGCTTGGCTAAGTTTGAAATGCCTGTTGTGTTGTCACGATGAGAAATTGCTAAGTTTGTACCATGTAATGTAAACTTTTTGAATAGGATATTCTCTTCCTTGCAAGGGTTTTATTTAAAACAGCTAACTTACTTTTTGAAATATTACAGTTACCCTTAAAATGAGGCAAATTACATAAAAATGTTTTGGGACAAGGGATATTGCCATATATCAAGGTCAGACATGTCCTTGTTTTAAATTTTGATGTTGCAAATTCCACCTTATTCATGAATTTTAATATGACATATTCTTCCTTAATTTTCTCTTTTACCTCAGGAGGTCTTTGTAATTTCTTCATTTTAAGAGGGAATTTGTTATATTTCAAAACCCCAAATATATGTTTAAGTTTTTAATGTTAAAATTTGATGGCTTCTGAGTGGTTAATAGATGTGTTAGAAGATATTAGGTTAATAATCTTATTAGCACCGGGCTTGGGGCTTGTATTAGTAGTACTGTTACTTGACCTAATCTCAATTAATAGGTGAAACTTAGGTAATTGTATCAGTGTGTAACACATTCTCATATCAACCATATTCATTTTATTCTCAGCTGTCATTATATATTTCCTTGACCTTAATTCTTCAACATGGTATTAGAGCGATATCATCCACTGTGATGTGACTTGTCCATGATTGCTTCTACTATCTGAGTTCTATAAAATATAGAAATTCTTATTTTATTTGTATATTCTCCCATCTGCTTTCTGAGAATCCTCTTAATTGCCTTTGTTTTCCTCTTTCTATCTCTAAGTCAAAACAACTTCCCACATGTATTTTGACACATGAGAAACTAAAAAAAAAAGTTTGTTTTGGTATACACCTCTGTTGAAGCTTTGGTTTTCTTGGCTTTGGTGTGTTCTGAGATGTTTGGTGCTCTGCATCTGTTTCGATATAGACTTGTCTTCTAGGGTCTCTTTCTCATGAATTTGATGCTTTGTTTAGTTCTGAGTTGGCAAGAGGTGATACTAGTAAGATGGTTTACATGTTATCGGTGCTTCTATTAATAATTCTTGCTGAATGAGACTCTGCGAGGCTTTGGGTTGTTTGTAGTTGAGACTTCTAGGCAATGTGAGGGTAGATTTGGAGGCCGGTTGTGTCAACCGGTGATGGAGGAGGAGGCTCGGCATTGCCAAGTACATTTTGAATGGCCAGTGGTGCTACATTTGGCTGCAAATGGTGTATGGCAGCATGTGGATGTACTGGGGTAAGTGTTATGGTAATTGGTAACCAAGTGAGTGGGCTGGGCCTTTGCCCTCATGTTAATTAAAATAAATTGAGTGATTGGGATTGGACACATTTTTTGTTTTTTAATTTAAATTGGTAATTGATCGTGTTCGAGTCGTATCTGAGTAAAAAAAATATTTGGTGCTGTTCGACGGAAACTCATAATTGCTATGCGCATTTGGGTGGCCAGTGGTGCCATATTTGGCTGTCTGGGAGTGTTTGGTGTCAATAGTATTTTAGTCAATGTAGTTAATAGCGCGCTATACAGCCGTAGCGGTGCAGGGTGGCACCTGGGTGTTACCGGTCTTCCATCGCATCGTGCTTTTGTGTTGTGCACATATAGTGGAAGATTTTAAATTTTGCCTGCCAACCCTGGGTTATAGACATTTGAACCAATACGGAGCGGCCTTCTAGAATTTGTATTTCATCTAGTAGTTGGAGTAATGGAGTCAACTGCTCACATCTTTGAGGGGTCTCTTTAACCCCAACGTTTTCATGGTAAAGGGTAGTTTTGGCTTTTATTATATAGGTGTTGTACTCATGGTTGTTTCGAGGGAATTGCATTTTTGAGTTGTTTCATGTTTCTTGTTGTATCTTGTTTTTTCTGATGCGAAGATGTCTTATCCTCTCCCAGTTGTAATTCCCTCTTTGTCTAATAAAAATTTCTTTTCCTATCAAAAAAATCATCTTATAGTTGTTAAATTTGAGGTATTGCTGAATGTTTTGTTGATGAAGAGAACAAAATGTGAATTATTGGTAGATTTTTACATATGTTCAACTTATTCAGGTTGAGCACATCTTTCGCTCTAGGAATGAAATTTTCACAAAATTTGATCGGCGTAATTAGTTAACTTCATGGATTAATAAGATGAAACTACTAAAGGCTTAGTTTATGAATTGTCGACTGCATCGTGGCTTACAGAGGAGTTTCTAACCCATAATTTGTTTCTTAGGTAGTCTGATTGACCCTTGTTACTTGCGGTTAATCTACCTTTGTAAATTAGATGTTTTGATTTGTGCCTCGGCCTTTTCCAATTTTGCACATGGCAGTAATCAAAATTGCCGGAAATGGATTTTTTTTATATTTATTACTACTATCAAGATGTGCAGCTTAGAGTTACCTCATAATATAGTATATCTATATTGCACACATTTTTTGCTGAACTACCCAAAATTGGTCGGCATCTTTCATAGTTTGTGGTAAAAATGAGCTAGATCTTAGCAGCATAGTATTCATAAACAAACAATGGAAGCTGGTAAATGTGCTGAAATGCAGCATATCAGCATATTAATATCTTTGTGAAATGCAGTGATGAAATAAATAGAAGATGGGATTGTATTTAGATTGGTTTATGGTTTATGAGCTGTTGTGCTGAGAAGTGAGTCTGATAGTAAACTTCATTCATCAAATTTCTACTTTTGCAGTGATTTTGAACCTACTTGTTTCAGACCTTGACTACTCACATTCTATCTCAAATTCTATTTACAAAGATATTGAGCTTGCAATCCTCCTTCCCTTGCATAAGATGTAAGTGATGCTTTGATGATTACAATTGTTTGAAGACACTATTGATGCATGTTTTAGACAAATCTTGTAATGCTATTTTTCCCCCTCATAACCATAACGGTTATAATACCTCATCTAAATTGAGTATGTCTCTTCAAGTTGATTACTTCCAAATGAACGTCTCAAGTTTTAGTTTATTTATTTATTTATTATGTTGGGCCTGGATGGTATCAAGTGTTTGGGCTCTAGCCTTTTGCTTCACAAGCCTGCTTGCTGAGTAGCTTCAGAGTTAGTTGACAGTTACAACATATTATATCTTCTTGATGAATCTCTATGTGCTGCAGATAAGTTTGGGTAAATCTCACTGGGCAGGGTTACCTAAGGTGAGAGTTTAGTTCCAAGGACTTTTATGTGTGTTTTAGATAAAATCAAATGGTAGTGTCAATGCATAAACTTCGAACCATGGTTGCCAAACCGAGTTTCGGAATTTTAAAGTAAACATTAAATTAATGCAGTGAGTAGATAGGAATTGATTCTTTCAAATGGTTTTTCTTGTGGAAGAGAGAAATACAAAGGTTATAAAAGAAATTTCACAAATCTTAGTTGGACTAAGAATATCTTTTTTGTCTCTTTCTCTTCGGCTTTGACCACTTGAAAGAATGTGAGTAGATGATGCTGTTCTTCCAGCTAGCCACTCTTGGCCACTTGTTGTATGATATTGCTCATGCCCTCCAATCTTTCTATTCTAACGGCCTAATTTACGTTCTCTTTCCCACTTGTTTATAGGATTACATTAGGTTAGATTACAACTAATAATTGATGTGACCCGATTTACTTAAGCTTTTGTTTATCATATCATATAATAAGGGTATACTAGTACATATTATTATCAACGGTTTAGGTCAATGTCAATGCTTCATTCAATATGATCGCAGACTTTTGTTTTAAAAGAAAACTTTGAGTTCAGAGAATAGAAGAGAACGAGTTTTCTGAATGTGCATGATAATGATTCTTTGCATTGCTAGTCAGTACATGTGATACATTAACTTAGACTATACTCTAATATCTTGTATTATCATGGTCTGTACCGAGGTCTCAAATTAATATGTCAAGTAAAATGCTGAAGGGATCGTCGCCAGAAGATTAGTGGCTTAATAAAAAGCTTTTTTTTTTTTTTTTGTAATTATAAAGGATAACTTGATTTTTCAAAGTGTAATCCAAATTTCAAACTTGACCCTCATATGACCAATTGTATCTCAGTTTTGCTTCAATCTATTCAAGAAGTTCAATTCTAGCCATCTCAAACTTATCTGATTTGTTGATTCTGTCGTATTCAATCAACTAACAAGTCTGATTCAAAGTAATTGCCAATGAAATCAGTTTACTAGGTTTAGAAAACCAAGAAAGTTCAACAAATGGTGGCATTTTTATGTGCTTCCCTAGGAATGGAGTGCACTGTTGTATCGTCTATGTACAAAACATGGGATGAAAGGAAGACTGAAGAAGGATCACTTGTTAAACAGGTTAGTTGATAAAGTTTACAATTATAAATAAGTCATTAAAACCAAGTTATTAAAGGTGTTCGGTTATGGTAATAGGTACAATAATACGTGGGTACAATTGTGTGTCCAATGACCCACTGTATTCTATTGGAATAAGGGTAGTTGCGTCTCTCTCTAACTTGCGTACTTGACTAGGTACTTGTGGATAGCCTTCGAGGTCCCTTCGTGGTTGGCTCCTCAACACACGCGGAGGGGTGCTTATGAAGACACTCCCATGTTCAAGTTAGAGAAAGGGGGTCGTAGAAGAGGAGCACTGTAAGAGTAAGAATGGGTGAGTGAGTATATTATGCTTAAATGAAGGGTGAATACTTTTTGTATTTATAGACTTCTTGTGTCCCTTGGGCCTTTGAAAGTGATTGGCCCATTGGGAATGACTGATGTCTGAACATCAATTATCTCTCACCCACTTGTGTGTGAAGGGAGATGAACTGAGTAGTCCTTTCTACGTTTCTGAGGTGGCGTGTGTGAGAGGGTTAAGGTCTTGTGGCATCAGCTGTATTTCAGAGTAAGTGGACGTCTTATCATCCGCTCTTTATCTTAGCTAGGGCGGCACCCCTAGGAGGATGGTCAACAAGCCTCTTGGGTCAATGATGGTACGTTTGGATCTTTAGGTCCATTAGGTGGTTCTGCCCTGCCCAAAGTTATTTGGACTGGCCTATTTGGGCCTTAATGTATGGTTTGGAACAAAAGGGATAATTTTTTGCAAAATGTTATCAAATTACAAGGTGGATACGTAGAGTTGTGGTTTTATGGTGAGGATTCGATGGTGGCGGTGGCGATGGCTGAGGAGTGTGGCGATGGTTTTATGAAATGGTGAGAGGTGATAGGTTTGGGTCTGGTGGCAGCGGATGGGAACAACGACAGCTTGGTTTTGGGTCAAGTGAGGATGGTGTGTTAGGGTCTGTCATGGTGGTCTGTGGCCAATGGCTTGGTGGCAAGTTGGTAGCACTTGCAAAGGGCGATTTGTGGTGTTGCAAACAGGGTTTTGACGGCGGTCTAGGTGATGGAGGCCAGTGGCGGGATTATGATAATATAGGTCTTTTATTGCAAACTCGGATTTGTGTCAATTTGCAATAGTAACAAGTTTGAAATTTTAAACAGCAGCAATGTGATGGATTAACTGGTTTACCTGCTATCATCGGTCGGGTCAGAAGATGCATGGGTGTGCCTATGATTAAAGTCTGCATCTTCGAAGCCACCCCACCTATATGTGCAAAGTTGAAAAAAAGATTTCCAAGAGAGAAATATTTTTGCCCCAAAAATTCATGCACTAGCTAAAATATTTCCAAATTATCTATGAATCAATCCAAAATCCAAAATAAATGTTCCATTATACCATCACATAACAAGATAAGTAAGCTTTCTTTTGGCACACTAGACTCAGTTTTCAAAGCACTCGTAATTAGTGCTGAAACGAATAATATTAGGTTAATATTTGCTAATACTATGCATGACTTCGTAAACCCACATACATTTTTAATTAACTGTTAATCTCTTACTTATATATCATTAGCCATGAATTTGTTAACCATTTGTCGAATTAATTTATTGAGTAAACACTTATTTTTGGTCCTCCATGGCTCCAAAAAGATCTTCTTTCTCAATTTGGTCATCCATAAATTAATTTTGCCGGTAAAAGACCTATAAATTAATTA
The DNA here is from genome assembly GCA_039655645.1 of Ammopiptanthus mongolicus. Classification (NCBI taxonomy): domain Eukaryota; kingdom Viridiplantae; phylum Streptophyta; class Magnoliopsida; order Fabales; family Fabaceae; genus Ammopiptanthus; species Ammopiptanthus mongolicus. Next base: position 10,788,037 of record CM077343.1, on the reverse strand, counting down.
ACCCTGTTGTGAGATATGCTGAATTGTCACATTTTTTGTCTTACATGTTAATGCTACATGTCATTTTTTTACCAACATGACAACGGTTGTTTGTATATATATGATTTAAAAATATTCAAAATAAAAATGTGATAAGCTAGTATATCTCTTGAAGATGTTGGTAGCTATTGAATGAAAGGTTAATATTGGAAAAAATTTAAATCAATAGATCGTTAATTGAGAAAATTATTTTAAGGAGGATCAAATTCGAAAACAAGTCATCTATAAATGACAAAATTATATGTTTACTCTTAATTTAACTACTTAAGTATTTGTTTGACTGAATTAGCCATAACAAAATCCCATTTGAGGCCGAAGAAGGGTTGTGGTCTCGGAGGTGTATGTGAAAGAAGATTGTTTAAAAACAATTAAAATTTTGAGATCAAAGTGATTGTACTTACGGGAAAAACTCTTTTAAAATAAGTATATAAGTATATATTTAAAACGGGTAATTAATGATATATTTGCCTTTAGATCATTTATCATTTATGACAATATATTTACATTATTTGTTTTGAAATATAAATTATAAAATATACCTTAATTTTAGCTTGCCTATTATTTAATTTTGCGATTTTTTTATGCATAATGTTCCAACATATGCACTATCCCTACATACCAAGTTGATTCGATTTTGTCCTAGACATTATCTGGTTATGGTTGGGCTTTGGTTTAAGGAAATGACCCTATCAAAATATTGGACTATATTTAGGTCAAGTCAAGTTCCTTTCCCGTCCAATAAATTAAGCACTCCTACACCCATGGATATAGAGTAGCATAGCTATGCAATACCTATGGTTAACAAAAATTCTTCTAAGTGAAGTTTTTCACATGTAATTTTTTTCAAAAAATGTAAATTCTATAACTTGGTGCCCCTAAATAAAATATTCTTCTCATTGGCTTCTCATTAATTTTTTTAACTCCACTACTAATCAGGTAATGGTTGAGTCAGATTCGAGTATAATAAAATAGCTCGATTATAAATTTAAAATACGAAGTTAGGTTTGAGTAAAACCAAACATGTTCAAAATGTCTCATATACACCCTTACTTTTCACTGAAGTCCCTTCAAGCTACAGGTGTTTAGATCTAAACTGATAGAAATAAAACAGAAAATCGAACAAAACCAAATTTTATTGGACTTTGTTGATTTTTTTTTTGTAAAAATCGATGAGTTCGGATCGGTTTTCGTTTTTTTTTTTTTTTTTGAAACTGAACCAAACCAAACTAAATCTCATATATAAAATTTAAATCTTATTCATTCTATTATTAGTATGTGAAGTTGTATTAGATCATTAGTGTATTATGTGTTACTTTAACCTCACGTTGTATTAGATTATTTGTTAGTTTTTGTTTTCTTAAAAATACTTATTAATTTAATGATGTAATTTTCTATTATTTTTAATGTTTCAAACATAAAATTGGTACATGTTGATTCATAATATTTAATTTTTAACATATTATATGTTATATCTGTTTATGTTATTTGAACTTACTTTTCAGTTCAAACCGCTTTTAATCGGATTGGATTTGTTCGAATTTGATATATGAATTAATCTAATCCAAACTAAATTACAACTTGTTTTTATTTTATGATGGGATGACTTTTTGGTTCAAAGCGAATCCAAATGGATCCGCAAATATCTCTACTTGTAGCTTCACTAGCATCTGAGAACTACCAAGCTAGGTGTCACATGGTAGTGCGGGGATAAAATCAAGGGAAATAAATTATATTATGGGTTTTTCTATCATGTGTAAACTTGTACATGTTAAGGAATTCATATATAGAAAACTTTTATGGGAAATCACACTTTTAACTTTTCAATATATTGAATGCAATATTTTTCAAGAGAGAATTACTATTATTAATTCTTTAATATGTGCAAATTTATACATGATAAAAAACCCGTATATCATACGTTAATATATACAAAGTCATTAAATAACATGGCCTTTGATTTTTGAGCCATGTGAACGGCACGTGATCACGTGGCTAACATTTTTTTTGTCAAGGTCTAACTTTTGAAGGTTATAAAATAATAAATGTTTTGTTAATAAATGACCTACGAGTATTTGTCGAAGAAGTTTAAATAAAATAAAATAAAAATAAAAGTTTAACTTTAATACATATTTTTTAATTTTAATATATTAAATATTTTTAAATTTAAATTTTTCCATTTTAGTTTATTTAACAAGTGCCCTAAACGAAAATAATTAAGTAACCAACATCTTATTAATCTTAGTGATAACGAGCTGTGGTCCCTTAAGCAAATGATTAGAGGTTTGACTCCTGACTCTTGTATATGGAGAAAATCTGATTGGGAGGGGGTAACTCTTAAATGCCGTTCAGGTTTTCCAACGAAGATCAGTCATTGTTTATAATGATGGATATTTTATACCAATAACATGATTATCAGAAAAAAAAACTACAATAATTAAGTTTCAGTGACCACCATTTGGTCAAATTTTGGTACCCGTATTCAACATGTCAGATAGACCTAGGCTGCTCCACATGATGCACGCCTGGGAACGCATAACCATATAGCCCGTGTTAACTTGTTGAATGGGCCTATCTTAAACTTAAAGGAAATTGTTCGACCCAATTGTCTTTATGTCAAAAAGACTGAGACCCAGTAATACCAAACAAAGACTTTTTACCTAGGATCTTCTTATGTAATAAGCAGAAGACAAGAACAACAAAAATCACGATTTATCTAGTAATAGATGGAAGGGTGAGGTGTATGGATTTAGGTGTATGAATAACTAAGTTGTTGAATTTAATAGGAACTGAATTGGTTCTATCAACAACGTTTGTTTGCATTTTGTTCAGTCTCAACTCAAGTCTCTAATTTGTATTCCAAGCTCCAAAGTCCAAACGCATTTTACCACATTTACTGTGTCTCTTTGTTGGGACCTCTCGCGTATAATTATACAGTGTTCCCCAGTATGGTGACAATCGACAAGAGTCTTATTTCATATCCAGTATGTCCTAACTTGTTCAGAAAGCATCTCTAGTCTGTGCATAAAAATTCAGATTGTAATCAATGAGTTTATTTCTTCTTTTTTTTTTTTTCTCTTCCAATCCAATTATATATCCATTCTAGAACATATGCATGTGCAAAATAGAGATAACCAATGTGAAGAACCCGCAAGTGGAGAAGATAAAGACCACCGTAGATAGCCATTATTATGTTAGTAAAACGACAATATGGGGTCATTATCACCACGTGGTCCACTATTAATGTACCGATGGTTTTCTTATAACTTTTTTTTTTGGCTTAATCAACTTTTGTTTTGTTTTTATACATAAACTACAGAGAATCTATGCTTGGAACAGGCCGGTGTATTTAGACAAATCAATTCATTTCATTTGAGGAACAAGGAACATATATTTTATTCATTTACCAAAGCTGAATTAGTGAATTATAATATTAATTCTATGTTGTTAACAACTTGGCCTTTAATTAGTATAGTGAAGTTTGGCTTTTCTTCGAAATGATGGCCTAGACTGGCCTCTGTGTTTGTCAATGGGAATGAGATGGGTTATCTGTAGTTCTTTACAAGTTGGTACAGCTAATACTAGTATATATGTTAGCGTTGACACTGCTATTAATATTAAAATTGATACATTTACATTTACACCATGTGTTGGATTTTCTATGCTTCCCAACGCTAGGTTTTCCTGCCCTTCGCTATAGACCTTACTATATATTGATGACCTTTCAACTTATAAGTTATCACTCTACTTCACATTTTCAAAAAGCCACCTCTTCAGAGTTCAGAAATACCCTTTGTGCAAGTTAACTCTATGTATACTATCAAAGAGCCAATCAAATTAACTACAATGGACCAGTTTGTTATAACTTATGAAAAAATGATTTTCATATAAAATAATTTAAAGATTATATGAAAATCATTTTTTCATAATCTATAACAAACATATCTTCTCCCTCCTTTATAGAATCAGATTTTAATGAAAAGTTAAATGGAAAAGCTTATTATTTTAGCTATAAAAATGATTTTTTTATAAAATGATCTCCTATAAAATCTTAAACAAATACAATTAAAATCATAATAAAATGATTTTTAACTTAAAAAAATAATTTTTATCATCAAATAATCTTAAACAAACTCACCAAATGAATACAGCCAATAAAGCAAGCATCTACATGTTTCCGCCTACTACTAATTGTGAGACGCAACATATACATGTATTAAAATTACCCAACCCAGGTCTATGATGTAAAAGGGGGAAAAAAGACACAGAATGAACAAAATTATATTTCTTAAAAGCACTAAATAGGGCTGAAATTAATATACAGATCAATTTTACCGAGATATAAAAGTCAATCAAGGATTAAAAGGATTAGGGTTGAATTATTATAAATCTTTGTCATGGTAAGTAACAAAATTGGAATTAAAGAAGAATTCATATATGGAAGCTTGATCCTGATAGTCATTTCATATATCGTTTAGCCAAAGAGTGCGTATCACTTTCCTCTTTACTTATTGATTAATTTTTTTTTTTTTTTGTCAAAGATATTATCCTCGAGTAATTTCGAAAACTAATCTTTCGAGGTACTGAACGATATTTAAGGACAAATCTCTCTCAACCAGATTTTCTCCATACATAAGAGGCAGAGATCGAACCTCTGACCACTTGCTTAAGGGGTCCAATCTCGTTAACACTCGGACCAACTACATATTAGTTTTTGCAACTTTGTTCTCTCTTCTTTACTTTTTTAAAGTTGCTTATTCAAAATTTTCTGATTTTTTCCTTAAGGTGTGAGTGATTATTTTAATGGTCGGTTGTTTTCTTCTCACAACATTTATATTAGGTTAAACTAATACTTTAGTCCTTATACGTGACACTGATTTTTAATTTAGTCCCTATACGTAAAAAGTTTTCAAATTAGTCCCTATATGGACAATTATTTTTAATTTGGTCCTTGCTGTTTATTAATATTTTAACGCCGTTTGTTGGAGTTTAAGTATAGGGACCAAATTGAAAATAATTGTCACGAATAGGGACTGATTTCAACAACAAAAAATTGAATTCGGTCCCTACACGTGACAATCATTTTCAATTTGGTCCCTACATGTGACAATCACTTTTGAGACAACCCCTTCCTAAGAGGTCCTATTGGTGACCCCACTTATAATTATTAGCATTATAGCGTAGCGTAGTAGTATAAAATTTGCGAAAATATTAAAAGATACAATACACACTGATACCATAATAAAAGTATACATACATAATAGTACTGGCTCCATCAGTAGAGCCTATAACACTGATACCAAATATAAAAGACTTCAAAGTATACAGTAGATAAAAACTAAAAACATAGCAATGGAAATAAAGATACATCAGACTTCCTCCCCTGGCACTCGAGGTCCCTCAGCATTGGGATCCAGGCTCTCCCGCCAGCATCAAGCTCAACAGGTATGCCGTCAATCACCACTGGAAACTCCTCATCAGGGTCTTCTCGTGCAGTCGAGAATAAAGATAAAATATGACATAGCAAAATACAGGGGATAAGAAACAGTAGTATGTCATAAATGGGAAAAACAGTGATACAAATAACGTATATAGATAGCAACACACCGAATCACAACAGTAACAACCAAACAACTTCCGGTTAATTATTCCTTTAACTACTGTCTTTCACACTCATGCAACTAACGACTATAAGCACGCGATCACGACGCGACATCCCCAATGGATTAAGGTGTCTCAGTCATCACTATGCCACCCCCATAAGGTAGGGTTCGGTTTAAAGCCCGCAGGCCCAAATCGTCTCATGGATACGACATATTCCCCCACCCGCAGGCCAGGTCGGAATATTCGCCCTTCAACAACGAAACTTACGGTAACGACATGTTCCCCCGCCCGCAGGCTAGGTCGGAGCACTCGCCCGTCCGTTCACAACTCAACTTTCGGTAAAGATATATCCCTCCACCCGCAGGCTAGGTCGAGATATTCGCCCGCCCTTCTACAATTCGACTAACGGGTACAACCATCTCCCCGCAGGTAAGACCGGAATCGCCCGTATGCCAACACATTGATAAACAACAATTATGCAACATGAATCTCACTGACTAATCTCAGGATCAACACTTAGTGCTTCAACCACGACTTATAAACAATCATGACCAACTTTCATCCGGCTTAACCGGGTATTAACTTATATCATAACATTAACAGATCAACTGTATCTCTAGGTTGAGCACTACGACATATATATAACGTCGACTTTCTCGCCACACAATCATCTCTCAACTTATCAGAAATCACTGCCTTGCTCTACTCAGACATCAGCAGTCACAACAGTACATAAATAACAACCAGCAACAAATTCAACCAGTAAAATCAACTTACAGATAAATAACATTAATTTAATCAATCATAAGCATATGGTAAACATAACATATATCACATATATCATATTAAATACTAATCACAAAGCATACATCCTCAATATACAGTAAAATCAACCTAACGGTCAAACGACCTCTAGTAGGGTTTGGGTCGCCCTACGCATATCAATATATATTATTTAAAGCTTGCCTCCCCGACGATATTCCGGTTCTTTCCCCCACCTTAGAAAATTTGACGTGCAGCTCTGGCTACGACCCAACAACAGTTAATCGGGGTGCGCTGTCGGATGTTCAAGTCCTGTCCGATTTTATACAACAAAACACAACCAGAAATTAAAATAGTTAAATCAAAAACTCCCTAATTCCTTAGGATTAGCTACTGCCCCTATTTAATTAATTAGGCTAGGGATGTCTAAAAATTCCTAACTCCTGGATCAATAATCCTTAGGTATCCCTAAACATAATCAAGGAAGGCATTAACTCGAAAAAACAAAGATTTCTCCTATTGCACTACCTCTAGGGTTCGGCCCTATTAAATGAAAAATAGTTAGGGAGCTCCAAAAATTCTCATTTCTTAGATAACACCTTAACTAGGTGTGATAACCCTAGATATCAACTCAAAACATCAAAAAACAACCAAAAACCCTACCCTACGCTAAGGGGGTTTCGGCCTCTCCATTAAAAAAATAGCTAGAGAGATTTATTGGCTCTAATCTCTTGGATCATGCAAGTATGTCATGAACCTAGGCCATAGAAATTAGTTTGTTATAAAAATGATTTTTCTGCAATTTTTCATGGATTTTTGAAGATTTAGGACAAAAACCCTAACATTTATGATCATGGAAATTAGAGGAGAAAAATGAGAGACAGAGAGAGATAGAGAGAGCTAGCTACCTCCTATGATGCTCTCCTTCAAATTTGGTGAAGATTGCTTCACAAAATCTTTAAGATTCAAGCTCCAAAAGTGAGCTTTAATGGTGAGAAATTGAAGAAATGAGAGGAAGAAGAAGATGGGGTTTGGGGGCTGTGCCTTACTCGAAGAAATGAGGGCGATAATGTGAGACAATAGTCTATTTACAGAATTAACTTAAGACATTAAGAAAATTAAGAAAATAGGCAAAAGGTAATAAAAGGTAATTAGTAGAAACTAACTAAGGATAATTTGGTCAATTCACATTCCGACATTTTGAAAAAAATCCTCACGACCCTAGTAGGAGTCCCCAAATGATTTAACATAGCCTTGGTATGAAAACCATTGGCATAAGGTTCTCGAAAAACCCTAAGACAGGTCGAATCGTCAATCCGATCGATTTTCGGCCCGAATATAAAATATTATTTATATTTTTGGACGTCAGGACACATTTTAGCAAAAAAGTAGAGGATTGAATTCTAAGAATAATGGTTCTGACCGTTAGTCAAAATGAAGTCTTGATAGTAGAAAAACACTATCATCCGAAAAACATAGATCGAGCTCCGTTTGAGTTTTCGGCCCAAAACTTAACTATAGCCTCCTACGATGGCGTAGAGAGTGACTATGGCCTCGGAATAATTTATTAAATTTTCTAGACCCTCTAATAAATACAATTACTTAAATACTGATTAATTAAAAGAATAAGAAAAATCGGGGTGTTACAACTTTTAATTTGGTTCCTGTTATATGACGGCGTTATAATACCAATAAACGACGAGGATCAAATTAAAAATAATTGTACATATAAGGACTGATTTAAAAACTTTTTACGTATAGGGACTAAATTGAAAACCAGCGTCACATAGAGGGACTAAAGTATTAGTTTAACCTTTATATTATGAGTAATTTTTGTATGATACGTATCCATTTTGGACAACCAATCAAAATGTTAAGATAACTTTTAAAATAATTGTAATAAAGACTTTGATGTCTTTTTAAATTATTACACTACAATAAATTTTTATATATCTACGGACCCTTTTAGTGACAGTTGTTAAAACTATATGTATAGATATTAGTGTCAGTCAAACCATAGGTAAAGGTAGATGGATCATAGGTAACGCCTGGTGAAAGTCAAATACAACTGTAGGTGTATGTGGATCGTAGCTTAACCTATAGTGACAGTCATTTCTCGTTGTTATTCGTCGCTCATACTGGACAGTTGGACCGACCGTAGGTGAATGTATGTTTTACATATACGTACGGATTTTAAACATATAGTGACAGATTTTGCCTGTCACTGAAAGATAAATTTCTTGTAGTGTTATTTTAATAACTAATGAGTATTTGATTGGTTGTACGCACTATGCACGTACAAAATTTGTTCTTATATTATTTGATTAAGGCTAAACTATATTTTTAGTATATTATCTTTTTTTTAGATTTGATTTGGTCCCTTTTTATTTTTTGTTCGATTTGGTCCTTTAAGTTTTAGAATTGTTCCAAGTTTGTACTTTATATCAACACCGTTATAACGATGTTAGATTTCAACGTTAACTCACCGGAATCTGGGTATACTCACCGGAAACTTGGTATACCCGCTGGAAATTGTCTCTCTCTTCTTCATTCTCTTCCTCCTTCCTCCTTCTTCTTTCCTCCTTCCTTCTTCCCCTCCAAATCTACCTTCAGCACATTCAAAACAACAAATCCACAAACATGACCCTAACCCCAAATTAATTTTGATAGTGAAGGGATTATAAACTTGAGAAATAGTTGTTCATCCTCTCCATTCCATTTTTCTACTACTTGTTCTACAATGTTAATGAGCCCCAATTCAGTGAATTTCGCATGCCCAAAGCTTTTCGTAAGTTTTTCTCTCTCTTCCACTATATGTTGTCTGATGCATCTGGTAGAACCACTGTCTTCACAAGAGCATTCTGAATCTGAATCTCATAGATCCCTTGTTCCTCTCGCACGCATCTTATACAGGTCCCCATTAGTCTTTTCTCATATTCATCCCCAATAGTGAAGTTTGAATCTGAAACAGCACAAGAGGCATTTGGTTTATTAGTGGCAACCGAAAAATCGCATACTCGAACATCAGCTTGATGGTCAGGCCCTGCAGATATAGGTTTGCGAGGAGTTGGGTGGAGTGATGTTTTCTCTCTCAAAACATGTATTTCTCTCTCTAAAAGTCAGATTCCGGCGAGCAAACCTTGATTTCGGCGAGAGAACCCAGATTTCGACGAGAAATCTAACATTTAGGGTTAATTTGACGGAAAGGACCCAAAATATTGTAACATTTGCAAGATAATGGACCATTTCGGAACAAAAACTAAAAGAGGACTAAATCGAAACCTAAAATAAAGATAATGGACCAAAAATATAATTTAGCTTTTAATTAAAAACTCTGCTTGAAAATTGCAACAATAATCGATCGCTAATACACAACATACATGATACACCATAAAAACAATCGACTACGAAGAAGTTTAGAATTAATTTTGGTCTTTAATAAACTATCCAAATTCAATGTACTAATTTAATTCAATGCAAGGTTAGTAATAAAAAAATTATTTTGGTTATTCCAAATACTCAGAATGCTTCTTGATCTTCCTTTGGATAGAACAAAAATCCAACCACAGTTGGACCCCCAACCCCCCTTACACACACACACACACACAAACAAAGGCCTACAGAAATTGTCTTCAATTTGGGTCATTTTAGTTTCCTGGACAGCAACAAAATCTAGATTCTCCGATATAATAAGAGCACTGACCTTTTTCCTTTTTAGCCCCCCAACCCTCTAACATTCATTGAACTCACCTTCATTGATTACTATTACAAACCCCTTCTGAGACTAAACCCTGAGACAACTGTAAGAAAGCTTATTTGTCACGGTCTTCCATCGCTACAAGCCTATCAATTATATTCTCCTTGCTGCCTTTGCGGAAACCCCAATCTCCACCTAATTCCCAAATTTCTTTTTGTCAAACTATGTCCAAAACGAGCCAACAAAAATGGAATTACAATCTGTGATACCTGAATCGGAAATTGAGTTGTTCATGCTTGGACTCACATTGCCATCGTCCCCACCTTCATACCCTCTACGTGGACTCCCCTCTTTCCCCACAAGCACCCCATGATGCACTGAGATAACTTTTTCCTTTGTACGTATCTACACACCGAAACTATTGGATGGCAGACTCGTCTTAAAACTCTCTTTCGTTTTTCGATCTTCTTTCCTTGGATAATCTCTGAAAATTGTGGAACTTTCTAGTCGAATCCATTATCATCTTTCCCTTCTTGGATTTTCCTTTTGAAGATGGCACACCAGCAACACAATTAATGTGATCCTCACGTAGTGAATAGGACCTACACTCGTCCCTCTTTGTTCGTAATTGACGTCCTTGGGCCATGCACTTCTGAACAAAATCAAATCTTTATACTGACAGTGTAAAATTTGTGCGTTATCAATCAATCACAAATCATCTCATGTATGACTTTTAAGATATTTATTATAAGAGTCAAATATTTTTAACGATGTAATTCATAATTGGTTGATAATGTAAAATATCTTTACACTGACAATGCATAATAATTAAGTTGATGTATATATATATATATATATATATATATATATAAAAGAGATCCAGTTACACTAGTGTAAGTCATTTTTCACTAATATCGAATCTCAGTTATTGACTTTATTTTCCTCTAATGGTATAAAACTATTACAAAAGTTAAAATCATAATTACCATTAGATGAAAATAAAATCAACAACTAAAATTGAATGTAAATGAAAAATGGCTTACACTTATATAAATGGATCTCTCCTCATATACATTGGCGGAGGGATGGGGAGGCCTATGATTGCCATGCCTCCCCCGAGTTTTCAATATATATATATATATATATATATATATATATATATATATATATATATATATATAAACTTGCTTAATCCCAGCTCCCTAAAGGTCCAATTCCAAATCAACTATCGATTAATTTCAAATCAGAAACTAGGAATAAAATGTATGTAGTTAAGTTGACTAAAAAAAATGGTAATTTGAGTACTTAATATTAGAGTTTAATTGTTATGCACCGACAGTGTAAAGTTTTTTACACTGTCAGTCAATCATTAATCATGATATGGATGACTTTTAGGATAGTTAGGATAAAAGTCAAACATTTTTAATGATGCGATATTTTATGATTGGATGTATGTGTACGTAAAAGGGATTTACTAGAATTGTCAAAACGGACCAACCCGACACGTCCGGGTTGGCCCACCATATATTGGGGGGAAAACAGGTCAACCCTATATGGTGGGTTATGCGGGTTGACTCACCTATATTTTAAAAAATCATAAAAATAAAAAAATAAAAAGCAGAAAATTAAGGCTAAGTTTGGGACTGTTAAAGGAGATGGAGAGGAATGGTTAGTAATGAAGTGGTTAGTAATGGAGTAGAGTAGAGAGGTAAAAATATACCACTCCATTGTTTGGAAGTTTAATGAGAGAATCTCATACCCCTCAATTTGGAGGGTATAAAAATTGGGGGTTTGGGTGGGATGTAGTGGTTTGGGTTACTATCCTAACCATCTCACTTCATTACTTACTAAACTCTCAAACAACGAGTTAAGTCCTTTTAACCGTCTCACTTCATTACTAACCACCCCACCCAAACATAGCCTACTATTTTGTTTTGAAAGTTATAAATTTGTTTTGTCGACATAACCTTAGATTTAGTGTTGTTAAATATTCATCAATGGGTAGTTTCATAACATCAAAGATCTCTTTGGGCCTGTTTGGGCAAACAACTTAATTAAGCGCTTATCATATAAGCGCTTATGTATAAGCTATTTCTATAATCAAAGAGAAAATATAGCCAAACTATTTTAATATAAGTTATAAGTTGTTTTCATAAGCTATCCTGAAGAGCTTATCAAAATAAGCTGAAAACAGCTTATGGACATGTCATAAGCTGTTTCCATAAGCTCTCTCAAACACTCTGACAAGCGCTTATACCAGTAGATAAGCTCAAATAAGCTGTTTATATGCCAATCCAAACAAACTTTTTATCTTTTTGGAAATGTGTGGATCTCAGTGATGAACGTCCTTTGAGCGCAAGGGTGCAGTTCTAGGTACTTAACCAGTAAAGATGCCAACAAACCAAAAACTTTCCACTGGAATGTCGTGTGTTAGTTCTCCCATTGATTTAGTTACTTTGGCTTTGTCCCATAGCGTAGCTGTAAGGACTTCTTGTACAACTTGTGTTGGGAGTGCGAGTCTCAGCAACACGTATGGGTTCGTACTCTCTTGCTTCTTCAGCAGCAACGCTTCAACCAATAAGATCGAGAGCTGACCATAAATAATATGGTGCATCAACAAAAATGGCAATTTTATTTTTTAAAGGGTGCAACCCATGATCCAAATCGGCTCGACCCGGGTTTAACCCACTCAACTCGTGGGTCATGTGACCCGAGTCAACATTACCAGGGTGTTAAGGTGAGTCAGATTTTGGCCAATCCAACCCACCGATGAGTCGGGTTTAGTCCGGTTGACTCACGGATTGCAACCCATTTTGATAGCTCTAGGATTTACATTATCAATATAATAGCAATTAAACTTTTTATATTATGCTAAGTTTTTAATTACATATCCAATTCGTTTCATATAATTTGTTTTTATATGTTTTATAACTTTTTTATTGTTACTTCATATTTTGTATATTTAGTTGTGACCACCTCACATGAAATTTCTGGCTTCGCCGCTGCTCATGTATGCATGTAGATGTACTTGAATTATTTGTGGATTCTAACCTGAACTCGAGCTATATTATCATCATACCCAATAATCTACTATCAATATATGAATTTCTTAGGCTGGTGAAATACCCAACTTACCTCATTCTCAGACATTGCCACGTGTCCCTCTTTGAGGGTAATTTCATCCGTTTGCAAAATTATGCCATCCTCAGCTATCGCCACGTGTTCCTTCTTTCTGCACAACTCAGTCTCTATCCCTGACCCGTCTTTTCTCTCATCCTCTCCCGAGGCTGAACACTCAAGATTCAAATTCCCGGCATTTTTGCACCTCATTTTCATCTGTCTCTATCCCTGACCTGTCTGTTCTCTCATCCTCTCCCGAGGCTAAACACTCAAAATTCAAATTCCCGGCATTTTTCTTCTGGAATCTTCATCTCTCTCATTTTTTTTGTTCAATATTGGATAAGCTGAGTTGCACCACCGCTCTAGATCCGCGACGCTAGCCACCGCGACTGCCGCTCCCTCCACCGCACAAGACCCATCTTGAGCATTTCAATCCCGACAGTATTCTCTGATGGCCTCTTCTTTATGGTGTTTTGTTGATCTAGGTTTTTTATTCGGTATTGTGCTTCTTGCCCCCCTCTGTCCATGGTAGGTACTTCTCCCCTTCTTCTTTCTTCTTATTTTTTTTTTCAAACCGTGACTCGGTGAGTTGGCTCAAAATTTTGATGGGTTCCTTCCTTTGTTTTCAGAGTTTCCATGGCTCAAAATTCATGTCTTTTGTAAGTTTATGTTTCTGCTTTCTACTTTTTTTTGGTTCAATTTATTAAAAATCTCTAAATGCCTGCCACCGAAATGCACCACTATAAGACAACTCATTGTAGGGTATGTAACAGAGGAGGAAAGAGTTGCTATTAGGGATTAATGACTTTGGGTAATGAGGAATGAATTCACTGGTCTATCTCTTAGGGATAGATGAAATTGATTGAGGTTTAGTTTGGTAAAAAAGATGCTAAAGATTAAGAGGGTTAGTATTAGGTAGTAACTAATACATGTACGCTATTTCCATGGCACCAATATAACTTGGCCTTTATCTAGATGGCAGCATGCTACCAACTCAATGACGATGCAAAAAATATTGTACTTACTGATTTGCAACTTCCATTCACTGTCATCATAGTAAGAGAAAGAATGAGATTTCAAAGCAGAGAATGTCATTATTGAATTGGGTAGATCTATTCTATGTTGATTAGAATTATAAATGTTAAAGTTAATATTCTACTTGAATTTAGTTTTTTAATAACTATTAAATTTAATATTCAATTATCTGATATTGTGTTGGTATGTTTGCTCCTAATTTTTCTTTTTCCTTTCGTACATTTTGTGGCCATTTTCACCCTATCCCCTGTTGTGCAAACTCACATGTCCTTTCCTCCTATGTCAGTCTATATGTTAGATTTTGCTTCATTCTTACTATTAATCTATTACTAAAAATAATGTCATTTGATAGTGTATGTGTGTGCAATGCTTTAATTGAATGGTATTATATGAATACTTTGTTTCTTAGCCAATATGTTACCTTTTTCAACATTGGAGTTCATTTGTAAAGAACATGTCCTGCAATTGAATGAGTCACTATATGCTATTGTAATGAGTCACTTTGATTGTTCTGATGTGGGTTTTTTTAAGTGATACTGATTTCCTTATTTATTGTTTGATGTTGATATAATGACTATCAGTGAAGAACCTTCACCTGTCTAATGACTATCAGCGAAGAACCTTCACCCGTCTGATTTCACCTGTCTGATGACTATCAGTGAAGAACCTTCACCTGTCTGATGACTATCAACGAAGAACCTTCAAGTGGTGATGATGGATTGGCATGCTTCTTTAAGAAGCAAATAGACAAGTTGAAGAAAAACCATAGGGTGAGTTCAGAGCTGAACTCAATAGGTGGTATATATTGTTTTTTTTATTGGGATAGTCATTGTATTTTGCTTCTGCTGCTGGGTACCTTTGTATTGCAAGATAATAAATTTCGCTGGCTCTCGCGGATGTCAGTTGATCCATCTCCTGATAATGCTAATTCAGTTGAAGATAGTTCTGCACCTACGACTGAAAACAAGGCAGCAGCCGCAGCACAAGCATTGAGCATGCATCTTTATTTCCCATGCGGGATCATTAGAGGAGCTCTTTCAACCTGGAGATACACTGAAGTTTCAATTTGTCAAAGCCGATGTCAATAACATCGTTAATGTGAAGAAACTTAATTAGGAAGAGGTATTAAGTTGTTCTGTTAGTATATATGTGTTCAAATCTAGCTGTTTATGTACTTAAGCAGTATGGACTTAAGTTGACTTAACCTGTTGTGTTACTTTTTCATGGTATTGCAACTTAACTTTGTATTAACTTTTTGGACTAATATTAACTTATCTTGGACTTATTGGTGTTATATGAATATCACATATAATTTCGTTTCTGTTACTTTTTGATAATATCATATTACTATCTTTGTTGCTAAGTGTGAACACCAATTTTGTCCTCCCTTTGTTTTTATTTTTTTTATTTTTTCAAGAATAAAAATAAGTGAAGAAACCAAAAAAAACAAGGAATTGAAGAAATAAAAGAAGATAAAAAAAAAAAAAAAGAAGAAGAAAAAGTATGGGCTACAACCCCAGCCCAATGCCACCATAAAAATAAAAAAAACCAGCCCAGACCCATATAAGCAAACTGGGTCGCTCCTGACCCGGTTCGCGGCCCAAGATTTCTCCCCCTCACTAACCAGACCCGGGGTCCCCTATCCATCAGAAAGCGACCCGGTTCATGACCCGCGACCCACACCTTTTCTTTTCCCCTTTCTCTTCCTCTCCTCACAACCCTAGCCGCCTCCCACTTCATCTCCCTCATCTCTCAACCTCTGCAAACCATGGCTGAAGCGCCCCCGCCCCACATGCACTTTCATCATTACATTTTTACCTTATCTCCTACCTCCACCGCCCCTTTGTCTCCTTTTTCCTCACAACCCACGTTCCTCGCACCCCTCTCCCATGTGCTTTCATCATCTCGTTTCTGACACAATATTGAAGAAGAAGTCAGAGATTGCGGCTCAGGATGACTTGGACACGCAACAAACTTCAGGAGATGAAGAACAAACTTTAGATATGCAAGAGTAGAAAAGATTGCTGCATCAAGAGCATTTATTGGCATCAGATTCGCCATCATTAGGGATGCAAGTAGAAGAAGAAATCGTGGTTGAATCTCCTCTATATAAAGAACGCGAAGAAGAGAGAACGGGGGGAGATTTTGGAAATTGGGGTTTCTCTGGGGAAAAAGTTTCTGATTTTTGGGTTTGCAGCCCTGATATGGAGATTCACATCATAATTTTTTTTTTTTAGGCTTTAAAAATGGGAACAAAAAATAAGTTTTCCCCCCCTTTTCTTATGGTGTTTATTTTGTAAGTATGAAATCATAGTTGTTTAAGGAATATTTTACTTTTGTAAAAAGTAAATTTTTGGTGATGCCTTTGGCTATATGCTAAGCCTCACTAGTATGTAATACAAAGGACCAATTTGATCTTAATGATTTGTTGGTTCCTTTTTTTTACGTAAACAATCAATTTCTTTTTATAATAGAACTAAAAAATTACGATCATTATTTACAATTTTACTCTTCAAGAAATAAATAAAATCCTTCAATAAAAGGGATCAATCTATTGTACAACTTGTTGATTCCTCTATCATTTGAGAAATGTCTAAGTTCTTACAACTTGGCCTCTCAAAAGTTCCTTTTGTAAATAAATAATTTTTCCCTTACACAAAAAATATAAAACTATAAAAATCCTTTTTTTAAAAATAGTGAAAGGTATCAATTTAGCTGAAACAGCTTGTTGATTCTGCGGCTTGAGTCATTTTAACTGAAACAGTTTAATGACTCATTTTCAATAAAATATATTTCGAAAGAATATATTTTTGAAGAAAAAGGGGTTAAAATAATAATTTGCACAGTTCAAAGGGTAACCATCGTTATAGATGGATGCTTTAGGGTGCCGTGAGGATAAATCCCCATGCCTTCCTTAAACATAATCGACTCCCGAACCCTAAACTCCCTATCAAAATGAGATCATTTGCCTTTCAATATAAAAAAGGGTTTTCCAACGTTTTCCCTAAAGTAAAAACATTGGTGGCGACTCCTCTGATCTTTATCGTCTTTCTTCGCGGCGCCCGGACGGGACGGTTGCGACACTAAGTGTTATAGTGCAATAATATTTTCAACATTTTAGGGTTCAAAATGTTCTTACTATTTTCAATATCAACAATCATCTTCTACTCTCAATAGAAAAATCACTACCTGTTAAAAATAACAAATTAGACCTCTTATATTGTTGCCACGTGTCCATTTTTGAGGTTCACCTTTTAAATGTTCACCCGTCTGATGGCTATCAGTGAAGAACTTTCACCCGTCTGATGACTAACAGTGAAATCAGTGAAGAACCTTCACTGATAGTATCAGACAGGTGAAGTCAGACGGGTGAAGGTTCTTCACTGATAGTCATCAGACAGGTGAAGGTTCTTCACCGATAGTATCAGATATGTGAATTCAGACGGGTGAAGGTTCTTCCCTGATATTCATCAGACAGGTGAAGGTTCTTCACTGATAGTCATCAGACGGATGAAGTTTCTCCACTGATAGTCATCAGACGGGTGAAGCTTCTCCATTGATAGTCATAAGAAGGGTGATCATTTAAAAGATCCTTCACTGATCACCGTTCTGATGACTATAAGTGAAGAACCTCTTGAATTTTCACCCGTATGATGGCTATTAGTGAAGAACCTTCACCCATCTGATGACTATCAGTGAAGGACCTTTTAAATGATCACATGTCTGATACTATCAGTGAAGAACCTTCACCTGTCTGATGACTATCAGTGAAGAACCTTTACCTGTCTGAAGAATATCATTGTAGAACCTTCACCTATCTGATGACTATCATTGAAGAACCTTCACCCGTCTGATGACTGTCAGTGAAGAACATTTTAAATGATCACCCGTCTAATGGCCATCAGTGAAAGACCTTTTAAATGATCACTCGTCTGATGACTATCAGTGAATAACCTTCACCAGTCTGATGACTATCAGTGAAGAACCTTCACATGCCTGATGAATATCAGGGAAGAACCTTCACCCGTCTGAATTCACCTGTCTGATACTATCAGTGAAGAACCTTCACCTATCTGATGACTATCAGTGAAGAACTTTCACCCGTCTGACTTCACCTGTCTGATACTATCAGTGATGGTTCTTCACTGATAGTCATCAGACGGGTGAAGGTTCTTCACTGATAGCCATCAGACGGATGAACATTTAAAAGGTGGACCTCAAAAATGGACACGTGGCAGCAATATAAGAGGTCTAATTTGTTATTTTTAACAGGTAATGATTTTTATATTGATAGTAGAAGATGATTGTTGATATTGAAAATAATAAGAACATTTTGAACCCTAAAATATTGAAAATATTATTGCACTATAACATTTAGCAACAAAGATAGTAATATGATATTATCAAAATGTAACAGAAATGAAACCTTCACCCGTCTAACTTCATCTGTCTGATGACTATCAGTGAAGAACTTTCACCTGTCTGATGACTATTAGTGAAGAAATGATCACCCGTCTGGTGACTATCACAATGAAGAAATGTTCACCTGTCTGATGACTACAAAGGTGATCATTAACCGGACGGGTGAACTTTCCGATTTGAATTATACATGAATACCCGTAGCTGAACAATATATTTGCTTAAGTAGTTATTTTAGTTGCTATAACATTTTATACTTACTATCATTATTCCATGTCTTATTTATTAAGAAACAACAATTTTAAAAAATGTGTTTCTGTCAGTCTAATATTAATATGTCATATTAGAAATAATTATCGCAATCAACATCGTCCAACCCGTATGTATGCACGGATATATAATTAGTATAATATAAAATTTCTTGTTCACGATATTAGAGGTTAAGCCAATGCTTGACTGCTAAATGTCGTTTGATAGCTATATCACGGTGTCGATTAATTAATATTATTAAAACATGGTACTCTGAAAATGAAAGCAACGGGACCCACTTGATTTGTTTGGTATAAGGTTAATTTAATCATTTCTTTATCCGAAGATGCGCTAATCTTACAACTGATGATAACTTTTGCAATTATATATGAAGATATTGATTTTAAATTATGAAAGACGACAATTTTGCACATGTATTTAGACCCGCATTATCTATTTTGAAAAGGAGAGGGGGATTAGTGTAATCAATTAAAGACGACGGTAACCATGACTTTTACCGCAACTCCCCCGACTTCCTAAAATTAAGTACAGGTATTTTTAAGGACAATTGGCAAATGGTCCGTATATACAGGAACCAGCGCGAGAAAAATAATAAAGACTTTTCCCTAAGATTGAAGATGAAAATAAATATAAATAAAGATTTGAAATAACTTATATCATTTATTTGATAAATTTTTAAGAGTTGTATCATCTAAGTATAGATTTATTTAATGTAATATAAAATAATAAATAATAAGATAACATGATAGGACTCATACAAAAAGACCAAGTTAAGCATAGAATTGTATCCATTGTCGCATAATCGTTTTTCTTTTTGTTCAAAGGAAGAATCATAGTAGGCCATGTAGATGGAGAGAGAGGGAGAGAGAAATACGAAACGAGAAAGGGGTGGAGTGCATTATGAGAGTATGAATCTGTACATTCACAATCATTATGTGCTGCAGTTGTCAACTTAAGGGAACGTAGGCTATTCGCCATGAAAGCATCACTTAAATTAAGTTTAGAATGTCACAAGATAATTTGATCCATATATACATCCAGTGTAGGTGGTGTTCATTAAAAAAAACAAAATCCAGTGTAGGTGTTAGGGTATTGTGTGCTAATTATCTCAGGTATGCTAATTATCTCCTTGATACGAGAAAAGGACGTATCTCAGGTGTACTAATTATTTGTGTCCACAGAAAATCATTTGATCAAATGGCTGCATGCATGTTCACAAAAACTTAAAAACAATGCAATGGAAGAAAAATGTCCTGAGAGAGAGAGAATTAAAAAATTAGAAATATTAATTTAATAATTTTATATTTGATATGATATTTTTAGATAATTTATTTGATAATTCTTAAAATGTTTAGAAATAATTTTTTGAAGAATTATGCGCTCTCTGACAGCTGGACATATTATTACATAAATTTATGAAAAATATAAATTAGAATTCAATATAAACAACATTCTTTATTAGTTATTATCCACTTAATTATTAGAATATTCATTATGTATATCTATATATATGCTTTCTTTTTTTTTTTTTGGTAATCGGAGGAAAATAAAGAAACAAAAGAAAAAGATTACACCCTCAAGAAAATAACACCTATGGCATCAGCTAACAAAAGAGCAGCAACATCAAGAGGAGGCTCTTCAAAAATCTTCGATATATATGCTTTGAGATTGATTATGTTTTTCTTTACTTTATACTAGTAGTTTACAAAGCATACAAGAGACTGAGTTCAAAAAAGTTACTATAAAGAGTTCATTAATTAAACTAAAATTAAAACTTTAATGATTTAGTTATCCAAAAGTAACAAATTATTAATCCAATGCCAACATAATATTTTTAAATGGGGACTTATTAACTACACTCTCTATCAACCAAAATGAGTTGTTTTGCAAAATTATCACTTCCTTTTATCAAACAACAATATTATTTAGGTTTTAATTGGTATACACCGCTAGTGTAAAGATTTTTTACACAATCAACCTATCAGAAATTGTCACATAAGCTAAAGTGTTTGACTCTAATCCTAACTACCTTAAAAGTCAAACACATCATGATTTCTGATAGGTTGTTAGTGTGACAGTACATAATAATTAAACTCTATTTTTTACTATCATTTTTATTATACTATATAATTATATCACTTTATTTAGATAACACGCTTTCCACCCAACAATGGTTAATTAATCGCAGTAGAAGTGGACTGCGAGGTCGTCCGTAATGTCGGGGGGTCAAATCCTGGAATTGTCACTATAGGGAGTGTTTTATCTAACTATCACCCCCGATCTAAGGGTTAGTCTTACAGCTTGTTTATGGTGCGAGTCAAAAACCAAAAAAGAAAAACATAACAATAAGTGTGCAAATAACACAACCCTTTACAAATTGGATCAAGATCTTTTGTCCTAATTTCCTATCACATTTTCTGTCCCCGACCAATAATAATTTGACACTTAAGAAAATAAAATCACAACTCATTAATATTTCTGCTCATTCCTAATATTAAATTGGTGAGGACACAGATACACTATTTTTAGGATATCAGCTTTTTGTTCTAATAAATTTCGCCATATTATATTTTATCGGATGAGGATCTTCTGTCCCATTTTGATGTTCCACACCATGTTTCAACCAATAATATTGTGTCATATAAATTAAAATTTTATTTAATATTAAAAAAATAAAATAAATAATAAAATATTATTGATTAAGATATAATATGATACACTAAAATAAGAGAGGATATCGACATCTTATTTCATCGTTATCAATTGCATATATGAAAGTAAAGCATTGATGAATAATTAAGAAGAGTTGTTTCTCGCGTTAAAAAAAGGAAATTGTCCCTGAAAATTAGGAGTAGAAAGATAGATACGTGGCAGATGAGCATGAGCTGTGTGACTCACAGCTAGAGCTGGGTATATGGACTTGGGTCCGCGGACGGTCCGTTTAAACCGCAGCCCGTTAGGGCTTGGACTAGACAAATTTCAGGTCCATTTAAATGTGGGCTATTTAAGTCCGGTCCATTTAACTCGTGGACTAAACGGACTGGGTCCGCGGACTCGCGGACCAGTCCGTGGACTTACACAAAAAAAAATTCAGAACTTAAGTGCCCAAACAATTTAGGCCCAACCACTAATTTTGCACTTCCCAAAGGGTCCAAGCCCAACCACCCTCACCCTCGGCCTCACTGAGACCTCATCCGACCCTCAGTCAGAGACAGACTTCGTCTCTCCCTCCCACCCACACGAGACTTCATCCCTAAACCCTAAGACTTCATCTCCTCTCCTCTCCCTCATCTCCGGCCGCACGCAGCACCTCCATCTCCGGCCGCACGCAGCGCCTCCCTCTCCGGCCGCACGCAGCGCCTCCTTCTCTCAGCCACACCCAACACTTCTCCTCCATCGCTCGGCCGCACGCAGCGACTCTTCTCCATCGTTCAGCCGCACGCAGCGCCTCGCCTCCATCTCCGGCAGCCTGAAGGAGCGTCGTTCTCTCCGTCTCCGATCGCATCTCGAACAGGTCCTCTCATCTCAAAATTTCTTCTCTCAATTTCTCTCATCTCTGGATTTGCTAGTGTCTCTGTTTGCCCTGAATATGGCTTCATCTCCTCTGTCTCTTAATTTTTCGTTGTGTCTCTGTTTGCCCTGAATATGTTTGCCCTGAATATGGCTTCATCTCCTCTGTCTCTGAATTTTTCATCTCCTCTGTCTCTGAATTTTTCGTTGTGTCTCTGTTTGCCCTGAATATGGCTTCATCTCCTCTGTCTCTGAATTTTTTGTTGCTTTGCTTTTGGCTTGATTTTTTTTCAGATTTGATTAGTTAAAAATGGATTTTTCTGCCTCTGCCATGAATGAAAGTGTTAATGTAGATGATATTGAACCTGAAAGAGTAGGCCAAATTAGTCCAATTAATGATGTTGGAGAAGGAGATGGATTAAATGAACCTAAAATATCAAATAAGAGGTCTAGAAATCAAACATCTTCTGTATGGAACTATTTTGTCAAAATTCCTGTGGGAAGTGATGGGAAAGAGAGGAGTCAATGCAAGGCATGTGGGAAAGCCTTGGTAAATGGCGGTAATAGATATGGAACTTCAACTTTACTTCGTCATATTAACATTTGTGAGAAAGTGCCAAAAGGATTTGCTAATAGTGAGGTTGGTAAACTTATGCTTGATCATACTGGAAAGTTAAAAAGTAGAAAAGTTGATTTTAAGGTGGTACGTGACATGATATCCATGGTTATCATAGAGCATGACCTTCCATTCTCTTTTGTGGAATATAGGAGGGTTAGAGAGCTACTTAAATATTTGAATCCTGAAGCTAAGGTGCCCTCTAGACGTGCTGCCACATTAGATGTGATTAACATATATGAGAATGAAAAACAAAAAATGAAAGAAGTGTTGTCCAAAGTTCCAAGTAGAATAAGCTTGACATCTGATGTATGGACTTTGTGTACCACAGAGGGTTATATTTCATTAACTGCACATTTTGTGGATGAAAATTGGAAGCTTAACAACAAAATTCTAAATTTTTCTCATTTCCCCCCTCCACATTCCGGGCGTGAATTGGCTAAGATTGTTTATGGTTTCTTGGAAGAGTGGGGGATTGAGAGGAAAATTTTTTCATTGACTTTGGATAATGCATCTTCTTGTGGCACCATGCAAGAATTGTTGAAAGACAGACTTTTTTTGCAAAGTGATGGTTTGTTATGTGGTGGCGATTTTTTCCATATCCGATGTTGTGCTCATATACTTAACATTATAGTTCAAGCTGGTTTGAAAGTTGCTAGTGATGCTTTACATAATATTAGAGAAAGTATCAAGTATGTTAAGGGGTCGGAGGGAAGAAAGATTGCTTTTAACAATTGTGTTAAAAAAGTTGGTATTAATACCAAAATAGGTTTGCGTTTGGATGTCCCTACTAGATGGAACTCGACCTTTATGATGCTTGAAAGTGCACTTGCATATCGACGTGCTTTTAGTGACCTTGATTTTGAAGATAGGAACTATAAGTATTTTCCTACTAATGAAGAATGGGCAAGAGGAGAAAAAATTTGTGAATTTTTGCGTCCATTCTATGTGATCACGAATTTGATATCCGGTTCCTCTTATCCGACATCTAATTTATATTTCTTTCAAGTGTGGAGGATTGAATGCTTGTTGATTGAAAATAAGAATAGTGAAGATGAGGTGATCAGGGAGATGACAAGTTTGATGCAAGGTAAGTTTGACATATATTGGAGTGAATATAGCATTGTGCTTGCATATGGAACCGTCCTTGATCCTCGCTTTAAGTTCTCATTTTTGGAGTTTTGTTATTCAAAGCTTGATCTTGATCCAATATCTTGCCAAGCAAAGTTGAAAGTTGTGAAACACAAGTTGTATACTCTATTTGATGAGTATATCAAAAGGTCTTCCAAAGAGACAACTACTCATGTTGGTCTAGCTCAAAGTTCACTACAAGGCTCTCAATGTCTTCCAACTAGTAGTAGTGGATTTCCCAATGTAGATCAATCGCAAATGCTTATTGTGAATGTAAGTGGATTTATTTCTTTTATTTATTTATTTATTCTTTCTTTTATTTATTCATTATTTCTTTTCGTTTAAATTCTCATTCTTTCTTTGTTGTAACTTGAAAATAATGTAGGAATATATCCAGTATGAGAATCAAAATAGGTCAAATGTGGGTAAGTCTCAATTGGATACTTATTTGAAAGAGCAAAACCTATCTTCAACATACCATCCAAATCTTGATGTTTTGCAATATTGGAAGGAGAATAAGCATAGGTTTCCAGATCTTGCATTGATGGCTTCTGATATCTTAAGCATTCAAATAACAACTGTGGCATCTGAATCAGCATTCAGTATTGGTTCTCGTGTTCTCAATAAATATCGAAGTTCTCTCCTTCCCCAAAATGTACAAGCCTTGATATGTACTAGAAATTGGTTGTTGGGATTTGATGTGGAAGGTAAATATAGACTTCCTTTATGTACTAGAATGCCTTGCTTTGGATTATGTTTTGCATTCTTACTTATGTTATGAATTATGACTTGTAGGAAAACATGAAGATATAGATGAGTTGATTGAGTCAAAGGAGGAGCCAGCTATCTCTATGAGAGAGTCAAATATTATTGTTGATGTTTGATGTACTTGTTTGTGTTGGAATATTATTGGATTATGTTTGATGTATTTGCCAGTGTTATGGATTATTTTTGATGTACTTGTTTCGTGTTAGTGCATTGTTGGATTATGTTTGATTAGGATTCAGTATGGATTGTGTTTAAGATATTATTACTTTGGATTGTGTTTGATGTACTCATGTTTGATATACTTGAGTCAAATATTACTTGCTTTGGATTATGTTTGATAAAATTGCATGAAAGTTGTGTAGATTATTAAAACAAGTCATATTTGGACTTTACATTTACCAATTTTAGTCTTTGTAGCATAAAAAAAAGGTTTTAATTAAACAAAATAAATAAATAAATAAAATTTAGAATCGATTATTTTTTTGAGTCCGTAGACCAGTCCATTTAGCCCGCGGACTATGCGGACTGGACCCGGACTTGATAAATACAAGTCCATTTATTTTGCGGACTATTCAAGCCCGGTCCGTGTATGTGCGGACTTTTGCGGACCGGACCGGACCGATCCGTATACCCAGCACTACTCACAGCCTGTGAGGAATATAGCCAGCAAATAGACATGGTTGAGTGTATTAGCTCACGGCAACTCTTGCCAGCCGTGAAAACGGGGAGAGCTTACTTAATTCTGTCTCTTCAATACCTAGCTAGGTCTGCTATGATGACCAGGTGCCTAGGTTAAGCAACATGCAGTACTACACTTACCCCAAACCCTAACTAGCAGAGAAGAAGTCCGAAGTTAGAGATTTTTGAACTCTCATTGACAATTAATTAGATTTGAAAGAGAGAAAGAGATTGGTTTCACGTGGGATCCATGTTGACAATATATCAATGGGGTTTGTCCGTTGGAGTTGGTGGGGGATCTAGGTCCGTCCAATCATCAAGTCAAGGGTGGTGGTTGTTGTTTCGTCCTTTCTTTACTTTTTCGATACTTTTTAAAATTGTTAAATTATTGGATTTAATTGTTATTTAATTGGTCTAACAAATTTTTATTCTATAAATCAATCATAAAATAATACTAATATATTAATAAAAACGTTTGATCTTTATCATAATTATTTTATAATTCATATATATAATAGTTTATGACTGTTTAATAATGTAAAAAACTTTACAATAATAATATGTACAAATTAAACTCTGAATCTCGTAGAAGTATGTTAGAGTAGTTTTTTTTTTTTTTTACTTAGCCCCCTCTTATATCAAAAAAATATATCACATCAGTTTATATATTTAGGGTATTAATTTACGAAGTTAAAAAAATGTATTAAAACAATACATTTAAAAAGTGATATATTAGTTTTGTAAGATAGACTTATCATTTTTTATTCCTATATATCCTAAAGCATGGTTGACAGGACCCATAGTTTAATTTATTTGTTATTTAAAAATTTAAAAAATTATTAATTATGTGTTTTATTAGGAGATAAAATATTTAAAGATTACATAGTACATAATGAAAATATTCAGTAAAAAACAATTTAATTAAGTATAATTATATTAGTTTTAGGAGAATGCTAATCAGTTAAAGTAATTTCTTTAATCTTTATAGATTAATCACAAAGAATACTTAATTTAATTAAATATAATTATATTAAATTTAAGGTAATTTCTTTATTATACATTAATCACAAAGAGATTCACACTTACACCCCCTGCCTGAGAGTCCGAACTCTGTAGAATGGTCAGTCTAAGAGTGAGAGCCCTGCGAGCTTAGCAGTCCACAAGCCTCTTTTTGTTATCTTTGGCGAGTCCACAATCAGAACGTGAGTCTATCAAGCGAGTCTCCACCTAAAATTCTGCGACGAGCTTTTTCCGAGGGCAGCGGCGGTAATATTCACCGGAGACTTTATCATAAGTTCATAACATCATTTTTTTTTTTTTTGATGAATAGAGTAAAGAAAGTTCATAACATCATTTATATATATATATATATATATATATTCACTTTGGTCATTATTATAGTAAAAAAGTTTTAAAATTTATTTTAATTACTTTCATCCCATTTAATGATATTGTTCCTAAAATATTATTCATTTAATATCAATTTTGTTTTTCAATAACTCATTGTGAGATATATTTAATAAAAATTGAAGTTTTCTGTGAATATTACTTTAGATAATACACCTAATTTATAACAACATTAAATGAGATGAACCAACTTCCTTAATATGTGTTCCATTTAAATTTTGCTTATAATAGAAACAAGAGGGAGGGAGTATATATATATATATATATATATATATATATATATATATAATAGGATCAAATTACATCAAGGTATCAAAATTAACTTTGACACCAAATTTTGTCCCTTAATTATGATTTGATCCAAAGGATAATTTTACATTATATTAAAAATTATAATTTTATTATAAAATATTATATTATTTTACCTTCA
The DNA here is from genome assembly GCA_039655645.1 of Ammopiptanthus mongolicus. Taxonomy (NCBI): domain Eukaryota; kingdom Viridiplantae; phylum Streptophyta; class Magnoliopsida; order Fabales; family Fabaceae; genus Ammopiptanthus; species Ammopiptanthus mongolicus. The sequence goes on along the minus strand of CM077343.1, from coordinate 10,760,554 downwards.
AGATATTAGTTTGTCATTTATTTTATCATATAATTATTTCAATAAAAAGATAAAAAAAATATATAAAAAATTTTATTTATCTCTTTTAATAAGGTTAAGATATAACATCCGAAAATACTATTAAATATTAATAATATACGTAATTAAATCCCGAATCTGATATATATGATAATTAATAATACATAAAACAATTTTCTAAACCTAATAAGTTTAAACCTAAACCTAAACATAAAACAGAACCAAATAGAAAATGAAGGTTTAATTGAAGAAAGTCCCGAGAAAGTAATCGATTGATAACAATTATTATTTTTGGAATTGATAGGTAAAGCTATTATTTTTTAAAGACTTTAGATTTCAAAAATCCAGTGACAGAAAATGCAACCCATCATATTGATAAGCAGAAAGGATATCTGATGTGACATAAGAAAAGATAAGACATATAATAAATCAAGTCAATTATGTATTTCGAAAAAGAAAAAAAATAGTATAATAATTATACATAAATGACAAGTAAAGGAGCACAGAAAGATAGACGAGTCCTCAGTCTGGGTGAAAAAACACATTCCTGAAAATCCTACCGTTATTTCACTTTTAGGATTTAAATTGTATATATTATCGATGTAAATATTTTTTATATTGTCATTCAATCATGAATTAATACATCATTAAAAATTTAAAATATTTATCTTTTATAATAATATAATTATATTAAAACTCACAGATAAAATTATATATTATTAGTTGAAAATATAAAAAACTTTACATTAATAATATAACAAAATTAAACTCTTACTTTTATATATAAAAGGTTTATTATATAAGAAAATATTGAATATTTTTTATACTTATAAGACATTAGATGTATTTACTCATAAAAAAAAGTAAGGAACCGGCAGCTAATATAGATCCCATGTGATATGGGTGTTCGTATCCAAACCGATATAAAAAATCGCAAACCGATCTAAAAAACTGCAAATCGAACAAAAGTGATGTTTATTGAATTTTTTTGAATCTTTTTTCGTGAAAATCGATCGAATCGGATCGGATTTTGAATTCAATTTTTAAAGCGAAACCAAACTGCATACACCAAAATTTAATATATGTTTCTTCTATTTTTCACATTATTGATTTTCTATGTTAGTTTTTTTCTAAGAATACTTACTATTTTGATTTGACGTAATTTTCTCTTATTTGTATTGTTCCAAACATAAAAAAAATATGTTTTGGAACTAGATTTATTTATTTTAGACATATTAATTTTATGAAATGTCATTACATGATATTTGTTCAATTTAGCTTGTAAATTTGTAATATTGATTCTTTGATGTAATATAAATATGTAATGATGTGTCGGTAAAAACCGAATCAACCAATCCAATCCAAACAGTATTTAATCGGATCGGATCGGATCAGATTTTTTTTATGGAAGGAATCAAAACCTAACTGAACCGTATGTTGTTTTGATCTTTGGATCGGATGATTTCTTGCTTAAAAATCGATCCAAATCGATATCTACGAATACCCCTACTTAGTAGTATGAAAAAAAATGTAGGGTGTGTAGTTTTTTTTTTTTTAATCTACTTTGAGCAGTATCCTGCCAACCTAAGACGGAGACTAATCTCCCGCAAGAGTTTGTTCGACACCTCGATGGGTGGCATCCCTCCCAGCTGAGGTTTTTTCTATACCCAAGGCTTGAACCCGAGACCTTGGTTAAGGGACGAGAAGCCTTTAACCGATAGAAATCGATATCTGCGAATACCCCTACTCTGTAGTATGAAAAAAATGTAGGGTGTGTAGTTTATTATCTCACCATTTATATTCTTAAACTTTATTTTAAAATAAAAATGTATTATATAATAACATATAATTTTTTTTTTGCTTATATAATAACATATATTTTTTTGTCTTTGATCGGATATCCTATTCGTAAACTGTTAAACTAACCCTCAGATCAGAGATGATGGTTAGTTAAAGTTCTTTTTAGAGTGACGACTTCACGATTCGAACCCCTGATACTGCAGATGAATGTCATCATGATAGACAATCAACTTCCATTACGACCCACCAGTTTTACATTATATATATATATATATGGGATGAGATCAAATGACACCAGATGTCAAACTTAACTTTGACACCAAATCCCGTCCCTTAATTATGGTTTAATCTAATGGTTTAAACTTATCGCTTTTATTGAAGAGAGAGAATAATTAAAAATAACTCTAATAAGGAGGGAAAAAATAGGATTTATTTAATAAAAACAGATACTAAATATCTTGATTTTTCATTAAAGTTGCAATATTTATTAAAAAGATATTTGGTATTTTTAATTCAAGAATATTTATTATGCGATAATTTCTCATAAGATACATTAACACTATAATAAAATAATATAATGTACGATAAAACTTATGATTTAATTGATATTCAGAAAGTGAAACCCCAAAATCAATTTTAGAAAACCGAATTTCAGAAAACCCTAACCCCAAAATCAGAACACACGGGGGAAGGAAATGGATAGAGTTTACCTGGAGCTCGCAATGTCTGTTGAAGTTGAGACTGAGAACAACTGAGAGACTAGAGAACAACTAAGAGAAGCAACTTTGGGATAGTGAATCTTCTGGGTTGCGAAATGAGAAGAAGATAAAGATGGTGAACAACAAAGAGAGGGGATCAGAAAGGAACAACAAAGATTGAGAGGTGGGGAGCAACAAAGATTCAAGAGGAAAAAAACTAAATTAAAAAAACGTTGATACCTCTGTAGCTCAATGCGGAACGAGCAAGAGAGGGTAAAGTGGTTGCGAACGAAGTTGGAATGGAGAGTGGACAGAGAGGTCAAGGAGAAGCATTAGTTAGGACTGAGGAAAAAATGGGGATCGAGCGTGTGATTTTATATTTTAGCGATCGAATATATCGGTCGTTAAATCCATTAAAAATGAGAGTTGGTCATTATTTTGGTCGCTATATGGGTACCAAATGACTTTTCAGATACGTGTTTCAGCGACCAAATATGTATTCTATCACTATAAGCCACCACAAATCATTCATTATCGCGATCTAGCGGCTGATACGTAATCAATCGCTAGAAAGAGCTGTTAGTCAGTTGCTTACATGTCGCTAAAGGGTTCACCATGTTGACTTTCAAATTTAATAACTTAGCGATCGAGTAAGTGACTATTTGGTTGTGACCACACAATCGGTCGCTAAATAAGTTGCTAAAAGCAATCCAACCATTTCTCAAAAACACCTTATTTGTCGGTTGCTAGTTCCGTTGTAAGTAGCGATCGAAGCTATTCGATCGCTATTTTTTGTGGCTACATTAACCTTTTCTTGTAGCGGTTTTTGTTCATATCATAATTTTTTATTTATCAAATTAAATATTTTAGGGTTTTATTCTTTTATTAATAAAATATATTTTATTAAAGTAAATGTTCTTAATTGGTTTAACAATAAAAGCTCATTCCCTTAATTAGTTTATCATAAAAATTTAGATCCTACAATCATACTTCACTCAATCTCTTTCATTTTCATATAGAATAAATTTTGTCAGAAGTGTTAGTATTGTTGGAAATAATTCAGATTAGGGATTAGTTAGTATTGATAGAGTTAGTTAGTGAAGTGGTTAGATGGTAGTTAGGTTGTTAGTGAAGAATAGCTATCATATTGTGCATTATAAATAGACTTAGTGTAAGTGATGTGTAGTGTACAAGTGATGTGAATAAAATTTTCATACAAGTGTATCATTCTTCTTCCTCTCAATATTTCTCTCTAGTGTGTGCTAGTACTTGTGTTTCAACATGGTATCCAGAGCTATACGATTGGGGACCTAAGAGGGTATGTCCATGGCTGTTGTGCTTGGGTTTGATGAAGATTTTGCGATTTCCTTGCCAATTCTTGATGGCAAGAACTTCAACCGGTGGGTCGCGAGGATGAAAGTGATCTTCAGCTTCCAAGATGTATCAGAAGTGGTGGTTGATGGTGTGTAGGATGAGGCAGACAGTACAGCCTGTGAGAGAGATTCTAGAGCTCTCTTTATTATCCATCAATGTGTGGATTTTGCTCATCTTGAAAAGATTTCCACAGCAAAGAGTGCTAAAGAAGCATGAAAAATTTTGCACGAAGCCAATGGTGCGGTCAAGGCAATCAGAGAAGAAGAGCAAAGAGTCCAAAGCAAAAAGAAGTGTCGCAGCAGCAGTAGACAAGAGAGCCTTTCTTGTAAAGAAAGGCTAATAGGAGAAGAGAAAGCAGAGGAAGCGCAAGAAGCGTTAGTGGAAAAGAAAGATGAGGAAGGTGAGAAAGAGAAGACAAGAAAAAAGAGAAGAAGAATGGAGGGGAAGCGGCGGCTGCTGCGGTGGCCCAGGGTGTACCGGAGGTTATGAAGGAGCACTAAGAGACGTTGAAAAACAATGTCCTCTTCATGGAGTTGGAACGAGTTGAGTTGCCGATGTATTCCGATGATGACGTGGAAGTGGCTGCGGCGGTGGAGGAGGCGCACCTGCCACCTCCCGTTCTCTTCTCCAAGAGAGGAGAGAGGACAAAGATTTATGTGTTAAAGGTGGCCAAGCTTCCATTGGAGGATTTGGATTTAGTAGCGGTGAAGGAGTTACCTGCCACGAGCTCCCAACCGGCGGCTTTTGGGAAGATTGCCAGTGAGTTGCAGATTTGGTACGACATCAGAGGTGAAGGGTCAAGCAGTGGTATACGTGTGATGGTGGGGCGAACAAAGAAGGATGCTTGGACTTCGGAGGTGGAATTGGCCTTGATGAATGCTCATCGTGATGACAGAGAAATAGGCCGCGTAAATGGTCGTGCAAGTGGTGGTGGCGGGTGGTGGCTGTGTAGTGATGGCGCGACCTGGATGTGCACAGGGAGGCCGATTTCTCGATGATGAAGGTTCTGAACAGGAAGGCACCATTGTTGGCGGTGCTGCTGGCTGTTCCAGGCTGATGTGCGGTGGTGAAGAAAGTGTGTTTCTGGTGGTTACAGTCACCATGAGAGAGAAGGAGAGCTACAAGGTGATTCCATCATTTGACCTAATGAGCCAGACCCAATTCCATGAAGAAAGGAAGTATGGTTTCAGAAAAATTGAGAGTAAGTGGGCCTTGCCGGAGTGTTTAGACCTAATGAGTCAAGTTCAATTTTTTGAACAATTGCAATGGGATGCTGGTGGTTATTGTGTTTTACTATGTTTTTTGCTAATATGAATTAAGGGGGTATGTTGGAAATAACTCAGATTAGGGATTAGTTAGTATTGATAGAATTAGTTAGTGATATGGTTAGATGGTAGTTAGTTTGTTAGTGAAGAATAACTATCATAGTGTACATTATAAATAGACTTAGTGTAAGTGATGTGTAGTGTATAAGTGATGTGAATAAAATTTTCATTCAAATGTATCATTCTTTTTCCTCTCAATATTTTTCTCTAATGTGTGCTAATGCTTGTGTTTCAACAAGAATTAGTATTTACATAAGATTCAGTCACATTGATTTCTTTATTCATCCAACTTATACAAAGGAATGGAAGGAAGAGCATGTTCGTTTTCAAAACAGATTCCGTTAGATTAGATAATAAACAAATTGTAAAAAAAGAATCCTCGTACAAATATTAATGTTTATTTTTACATAACTGCTAGGTAGTGATGTTTTCTTAGAAATTCCAAATATGCATGCATGTTCCATTAAGCCATAGCTTATGATTACATTTAGACAAGACCATCACCAACAATGAATATATCATACTTCATTTACTTAATTCAATCAGTTAGAAATAGCACTAAGCAGATGTCAGAGCCAACCGTATAAAGGTTTTATAGCACTTTAAGAATATTAAATTACATTTAAATAAGTAAATTAATATATCACATTGTCAGTGCTCCACTAATATATTTAAAGCGAGTTGTTTCTTTAAAAGGCAAATTGTTTCTTTTTTGTCACCGTTTCCATGAAAGAGGGATCTATAGAAGAAAATGGGTAACTTCTGCCTCTAATTATACTGTTAATCACATAAAGTATTAGGGGAAAAGTCCACGTTTTAAATGTCACATCTTGAAAGCTTCCAATGGTTGCATGTTGGTTGGTTCAACTTTCATCGGTGATTTGCCGTTTCATGAACTATGAGCAGCAAATACATGGCATTGTCTATTTGTCCGACTGTTATATGAGTGTGATTGGATTTGCATTTGAAATATTGTTCAACAAAAATATATAGTTTATGAGAAACAAAATGTGAAACTAAGAATTTGTTACTTTCACTCAAACGTATATTTGAATTCATTCTAACGCAAATCCAAATATACACTAAGTTTGTGGATAACTCAAACGTGATTTTAAATGCTATAAAAGTAATTTGGGGATGGTGAAGACGTTTGTTTATAAATTTGTATTCAAAAAATTGATTTTAGCTTTTGTAGATTAATTTTAAGAGAAATAAGAATTCTTAACTTTTCTAATGAATAGAATTGATTCTAGGTAGGATTCATAAAATTCTTTATTTTTATATTTCAAAAATGATTTTATTTTATCATCTAAATAAAAATAATTCTTCCAAAGTAATTTTTAAATGTCAAACACAAATCAATTATTTTAATCCAATTTTTTTAAAATTAATTCTTCTAATATTAATTTTTTTAAAATTAATTTTATCAAAATCTAAGACAATAGAACAATCACCAGTCACATTCGACTTTTAGTAACATTCAGCGGGGGATCTGGCAAATTGATGCCGAGAGAACCTTTCTCGTGACATTTATTATGTAAATTCCTCCAAGCTGTTTATTTAATAACTATCCGGATTTAATCATAAATAAAAATATTTACTTATATATTGATTAAAAATAATAGTTAAGTACATTTAATTTTCTTGATTTTATGTAAAAAAAAATAAATTCATTTATTAAATTATCCTTAATCATAATGATACTCATAATATTAATAAATTAATAATTTAAGAGTGTTTTTAAAAAAATAACATTAAATATAAATTAATTAATTGACATTTACATATATTTAAATCCATCTCATCTGATCATTTTTTGCTTAATAGTATAATTGAGTTCGGAGAGAGTAATTTATTAGCTTTCGCTTATGAGTTAGGTAAGTCAAGGTCAAGTGTAACCTCTTATTGAAAAACAATACTCATTCCATATGTGGAAGCGAGATGAATGATTTTTTTTTTTTTTTGATAAGTAAGAGGGATGAATTGTTACCTCCCACTTGTCCACACCCCCTCCACCAAACCAGAAAGAAGAATCATCTTAAATTTAAAGTGCCTTAATCAAGTTAGGAATAAAGACAATGAAGGTGTCATTATTTATTTATTTATTTTATTAAAAAAAGAGAAATCAATGACAGAAAATAGAAAGAGATACATATTAAGTATATGTTCTTTGCAAGAGAGTATCTTTATATAATTTATTATTGATCAAATATATTAATCTTCCATAATTACAGGGTCAATGGTTGAAAAAGCAGTCTCCCACTCTCACCTGCTCACAAAAATGTGATAATTTTACATGACTTCTCATGCGGATGTTTTTTTTTTTTTTTAATTAATGGTTCACTAAACATGCCCGCGTTACAAAATCCTCACACAAACATAAAAACATACCAATTTTAAATTTATGGCCGTCTTAATTAATTAGTGATCAAATTCAAGTCAAGCATACCTTAACTTTTTGGGTGGTATAATTTTTTTATTGTGGTTAAATGATGTTCAAGGTAAACTTGTGGTCTAGTCTCTGTAAATATAAATCCCAATAGTGCTATTAAATGTGTACAAGGATAAGGCAAAATACATGACAACAATCCTTAGATTCTTTTTTTATATAGTATAAAGTTTAGATTAGGGGAATGCATGCCCCCTAACAAGATCGCCTATCAATAGGAAAAATTTAAGAATCGAATCCAAATCACAATGAGTATGAATGAAAGGTTTGATTAGATGAGTCAATCTCTATTAACACAAAAATCCTTAATTTAAGTTCATTAGTAAATATAAACCTCATATTTTTCTTTTCTTTCTTCCTGATCTTTGATTCTATCCCTTCTTTTTCTCTAAGCTCTCAAAAATACATCCTTAGTAAATAAATGAATTTGATCAAAAAAATATATGCTTGATCAAAAAAAGTTTGGGTCTTGCATATTAGTATTTTAAAGGTATTGATTAAAAAATTAAATAGTAGAAACTTCGTATTGAGAATTGTAACTTTTAAATTTTGAAAAAATTGAATATATCACTTTCTAATGCAAACTTTCTATCTTTATTTTCTTAATCAATGTTCTTAAAACACTAATTAGTATTTTTCAAAAAAAAAAAAAAAGTTAATGATGAATTCTTCCTACCTTATTAAATAACCGAAAGTAGTCTTACGTTGGCCAATTAAAATAGCAAAGAATTTAGAAACGTCCTTGCTAAATTAATTACTTCGATCTCAGTTCCCAGCCTAACACGTGGTTTGCCTCCCACCCCTGGAATCAAACTCGAACGTATGAATAATCACCGAAGCGTTTGATAATGCGTGGGTTATGCTAATGAATGTTGTTAGAACACTCTTTAACAAAGCTAAAATAAGTAATTTTATATTGAAAAACTAAGTATAACACATCTTTAAATTAGAGGTGGTAAAGTGGGTTGATCCGTTTGAATAAAATGGATTAGACCTCCTAATCCACCTCGTTTAGTGGTGGGTTGGCCGGTTGATCCGTCAAAAACAAAAAACTAGAAAAATAGGTTGATGGGTTGACCCATCAAAAAAAATAAAATAATAATAAACAATTATAAATTAGGCATAAAAATCGAAAATGGGTTGACGGATTGGCAGTGAAGAATTTAAACTAAATCCTATAAACCTAGAATCAATTATAGACACAAAATCATAGCATATTAAACACATCCATATTAGAAATAGATTAAGAATGTATACCTTGCATGATCCTGGGGTCCATTGTTGTTCAGCAAGGAAAAGACAAAGGAGATCCATGTGTAAGAGAATAACCTCCCTCTACCTGATAAGTTTCTATGTGTCATCAACTGCTTAATGGGGAACAGTTTTTATTTCTTTAACAGATGAGAGTAGGGACCTCTCAAGAAACTAACAGTGAATAACCCAACTCATCACGAGTCACTCACAACAAAAAAAGCCCAATTGTAATATTCATAAATTGACCAAGTGCAATATCATAAAACCATAATAACAAAAATGATATATTAATGATTAATCAATATTTTAATTATTGATTAATGCTATATATATATATATATATATATATATATATATATATATATATATATATATATATATATATATTTGAATTAAAATTCAATAATTCGCCCACTTGGATAGCATTAATCAATCATTAAAAATACAAAAATCATTAAGACTAGAATATCAATTATGGCCCAAAACACACGTCAATTAACATTCTAAGAATGATGAGCTTTAACCTTGTAGAAATAGTATCCGATAGGGAAGTAAATCATACATGTCGTAACACCCTGTTTTTCGCTTCTATGTTTATATGTGTTAATACTTAATTATAGATGTTTGCATATGTTGTTTATGCCTGTTTTTGATGCATAAGTTCATAGTTGTAGTAGTTTAGCCTTTAGGATAATCGATCCATTCGAGCTCAAATAACCTGTTTCACGGTTTTGGTCATATCTTGAGTTCTAGACATCCGATTAGGGTGATCTTGGATGCGTTGGAAAGCTTAGATAATTATCTACAAGTCTTATTCAGGTGTCGAGGCCAAAAACACGCTTTTTTAAGGGGAAATCGATTTCCAAATGAAGAAATCGATTTCCAGAAAGTGGAAATCGATTGCTTAAGGAGAAAAATCGATTTCTTTGATAATAAAATCGATTTGGCCAATGGAAAATCGATTTCCATGGTTGTGGAATCGATTCCCATGCATGTCAGAGCTTGTGTACGCGTTTGGGTTATCGGGCTATGCTGTGTACGGCCCATTCGTCCTAAAACGTCTGTAACAGTTATATATACATAGCGTATGGCCTAAACCTAGTTTCTAAACCTGATTACACTCACAAGTTGCCTCTTCTCATCCCTAAGAGCTCTCACTGATCTCTTGCTCTAGAAAACCCAAAAGGACGAATCCTGCTTTGGTGTTCATAGTTAAGAACACGCCGTTGTTTGGCTAGTCTATCCCTGCTGCTAGAGTTAATCTCCTAAGTTAGAAACCAAGGTGAGTTTCTAATACTAGATTTGTTTTCCCTTTCAATCCTTAATTTAAAGATCGACTCTGCTTTCCAGTGTTGCGATCGTGATCAAGTGCTGAACCCTAAGAAGAAACCGTAGCAGAACTTGGCTCTGTTCTCTTTCCCTTAGGCTGTGAATCGTCATACCAGGTATGGGGGGAGAAAATTGGTCAGGAATATGTGGGTTTTGGGATAGGTTAAGATGAAGGGGTTAACCCATGACCCCTATGTATGCCTGCGTATGCTTATGAATGTTGTTATGTTGTTTTCTGGCCATATAAGTATTGATTGATGAATAATTCGATGTTATAACATGTTTATAACTATGAGTTCATGAATTATATGATTGTTGATGAATTGATGATGGTGAACATGTTGTTTATGCCATGATATGGTGTTTTTTTAACCTTATGCTATCAGAATATAGTTATAGGGAGAAAATAAATAGGCAATGTGAGATTGATGACCAAGGATTAGTTTGAGAACCCTTAGGTTATGATTTATGAGTGTTGGACTAATCAAATTGGTGATAAATAGCTTAGGCTCGAATTATATGTCAATTAGAGAACATAGACTGGTCCGATAGTGGAGAAAACTCGCTACTGCATGATCTGACACCCAGAAATCGATTTCCAGCACATGGAAATCGATTTGAATTGACCAAGAATCGATTTCCATGGGGTGGAAATCGGTTTGGCCTTGTAGAAATCGATTTCTAGAATCGATTCTCCTTGTTCAAAAATCGATTGGGGAAATCGATTTGAACATGTTGAAATCGATTTCCATTACATGTAATGGAAATCGATTTGAGGACTTGAGAAATCGATTCCAGAGGCTGGAAATCGATTCTCACGTGCCCAGGAGCAGTTTTGACCCCTTATGCTTGATGGATAGTGTTATGTAGGTTTGTTATGATCTAAGGATTTTAAGTTACCCTTAGGAGCTTAAGAATACTTGATCTTTGATCTTACTTAACACTAGGGTGTAACCCCATGGTTTGAAATAGAATGAGTTAGAGAAGAACGTCATGAAATAATAAAGATAATAACGAAGATGCTGTTAATAATGATAATGACGAGTTATTATTAGTGATGTTGTTGATGGCCATCGTGGATGGTCATAGTTAATAATCAATGTGATTGATTATGGTGGTCAATGGTTGGCATGTGTTTGCATATTGATGAACATTGCACGCATCATACATTGAAGTTGATATGTTGGGTGGAAAGCAAACGATGGATCGCGATAGTGGAGGCCACGATGGGTGTTATCCCGACCTTGAGGATACATTGGGTATGGAAGTTCCAGGTGACATGGGCTAGCTACCTATTGTCGGAGTGACCTAATGAATAAGCTTGAGTATCCTGACTAGCCAATATACGTTATCAGGATTGGTGGGAGTGTTCGGGGATGGCCCATGGTCTGGCATATCATCCACGTTAATAACCGGACATGTACTCCTAATCGTCTTTCCAGAGTTAGAGTTGTTGGCCACATGCATACGGAGTAGTGACGTTGCATTCGCATTGACATGCATCTTTGATATATATATTGATTATACGTGTGTTGATTGATGTATGTTGTATGTCATCTTAATTACTATTCCATTCCGTTTACGTATATTTATGATCGTATTTCTCACCCCTATCTTTTGTTGTTCTTGTGCATATGATGTTGCATGTGTAGAGGAGGGTGAGCATGCTGACAAGGAGTGATCCCGTGGAGATCTCTCTTAGTAGTAGTAGTTAGGATTTACGTTCAGTTGTTTAGTTTTATTCCGATGTATTATCGATATATGTATACCAACTCTGATATGTGACATCGAGATTTGGGTTATGTTTATTATTTATGTTTTCCGCGGTTTGTTTTAAAGGATTTTGATTATTTTAGATTCCTACGTTTATGTTATAGATGATGTGATGCACATTGCCCTTGAGAAAATGTTTTTATTTTAATTGTTATATATTTTTTTTAAAGACATGTATAATTTTATTTATATAATTTATTATATGCGGGGTAGTGGGTGTCACACATGTTAAAAAACTCATATTTAGTACCAGAAGTAGAAGCAACAAACTGAACACTATGTGATTTCCCTTTCTTTATAGACTCCTCTTCTTGAGTAACAATAGCAATCATCTCATCAAGTGTCCATCCATTTTTCTGAGTGTTATAAGAGCTCGTCAGAACATCAAATTGAGAAGGGAGTGACTCCAGAACCTGCCAGATTAGATAACTCTCACCGAGATCAACCTTTGGTAATTTTTTTGGGATTTTTTGGACACCCATAAATTTTTTATTAAAATATTAAACTTTTATTTATTAAAATAACTTTAGTTTATTAAAATATTATACCCTTATTTATTATGAGAGAGAATATTAGAAGTAATTAATAGCCTGTTTGGCACGTCACTTCTACGAGCTTATAGCGGATGAGAAAGTAGTCCCGTTTGGTAAGCGCCTCTGTCACGAGCTTATAACGTTTTTTCCAGATGCTACTTGAAGTAGCGTTTAAGTTTATAACTTATAGCGTTTCATTTTTCTTTCCACTTTTATCCTTATTATCTTCATTTAATTCTACATTTATCCTTTTCTCTCTCTTTTATGTAAAATCATTAATGAAGATGTCATTTTATGTCATTTTATATTTTTCAGCTAGTTCAACCGCTAGTTTTACCAAACACTTCCACAAAAAATAAGCTAGCTTATCCGTTATCCGCTATAAGCTATCCGCTAACCGTTAATTTTACCAAATAGGTTCTAAGTTAGTAAATTAGGAGTAATTAATATAAGGACATTTATGGAATAAAATTTAAATTTATAGGTGTATTAAATGAAATCAACAGATTCCAATACATTTTCTTAATCTTGATGATTTTGATCATTTGCTTCTTGTATTAGGATCGATATGTGTAACTTACACCAAAAAGTTTTACAGAAGAAAAACTTGCACAAAAAAAACAAGCAACTTATCCATTTGAGGAAAATGAAACCAGGTACAGGCTAGGCGGATGGCCAGGCAGTGCCATTTCAGTAAGCCAATATTAATACATTGTAACGCCACAATATTTTAGGATATTTATTAGTTTTTTTTTTATTAAAAAAGATATCCATTCATTCAAATTGATAAAATATATTGAAAACAACATAAATTCAACATCGTTACAAACTGAAAAGAATGAATCTGCGAACAAACTCACAGTACCTAGGTTAATAGCATAAAACGGTAAAATGCCTACAAATATGACACAATCAAAGTGACCGGAATACTTATGCCTCCGGATCTGTAACGTTGATGTCCAAGTCTTGATTGAATCTATAATGGATCGAGGCTGATCTGTCAATCTGAACCAAACGAACACCGCAACAAGACGGGAAATAGAATAACGTCGCACCAAGATGACGAATAAAACAACGCTGCATTCAGACGACGAAATCACGAAAAAACACGAAAGAAAAATCAGATTTATGCGGAAAAATCACTTATTTAGATAAAATGAGAGGAAAACGATGTAGAGGAGTGATTTCAGGCCAAAAAATGGCCCAAACCACCCCACTCCGGTGGATGAGGAAAAAGGAAGAGAGAAGTAGAGAGAATGCTGAAAGAGCGAGACGGCTCAAAACCCTAAAAAATCAATATGTCTTTTATTAGTACTTCGTACCTTAATTACTTTCTTATATTATTTTTATTTATAAAGTTTTACTAACAAGTGTGCTTAATTATCATACTTGTTAAGAAATGAAAGATAAAAAAACTTAAATAAAAAGGATTTTTTTTAAAAAAAAATTTAGTATATTAAATACATCACATTTTAATTATTTTTTTTATTTTTTATCTTTGTTTTCTTAAAAAATGCTCCAACAAAACTCTCATTTGTTGTTTACGATTGTTACATATATATAAATTAGGGGTGGACACGGGTCTGGGTCAACTCGATGATTGGACCGAACTGAAAAATTCGGGTTGGTTCGGGTCATCAGTTCAGTTCGATTTTTATGCTGCAGAACCCAACCAGAGTAATCCGACTCAATTCCTTCGCTATAGAACTTTTGAGCACTATCATTCATCGTTCTCCATCAAAATGCACTGATGAAAGGCAAAAAGAAAATATAAAATAAAGTATAAAAACACACGAGTACTAGTTGTGATGGAGATACATTGATGGAGAGGAGTGGCGGGGTGTTTGCAGGTGAAAAGGGTGTTTGGGTCATGATGGTTCGCGTGTGGAAGAGAGAGAAGGAATGAAAGGGGCGTTAGTGAGTGAGTGAAGGAGGAAGAGATAGAGAGAAAGAGAATCAAGTTTCACAAAGTGAATGAGTACCTATTTGGTTCCATGTTGAAAACCAACAAACTCACGTTTGCAATGATCAAACGTGGGTTTGACCATTTCTGAAGATGTTTGGCTCTGTGTTGGGGAAGTAATTTTGCATCCAAAATCAATTCTACCTGAAGCAACTTGGATTAATTTCTATGTTTCGATTGAAAAATTATCCTAAATTTTATATCAAACTTGCTTTCAAAATAAAAATAACCATAAATAAATCACTTCACTTTAAAGTCAATTGTATTCAAATCAATTCTACATAATTAATTTCATTCAAAATCACGTTTGTCAAATCGAATAAATGAAGTTTTCCAAAAAAACCTGGTAGTGGAGGAAGACCTCCTAAGGATAAGAGACATGGGACAAAAGAGAGAGCCAAAAAAGGAGCTCATCCAAACACACGTTGAGTGAAGGGGGAAGAGAGTGAAAGAAGTAAGTGAGTTGAAGGAGCAAGAGAATGAAGTTTCATAGGGTAAGTTAGTGAGTGAAGGGGAAGATATGGAAGAATGAAGTTTTAGAGGATGTTGAGTGAAAAATGGGTTATAATTTAGCGACTAACGTTGTCAATCGCGGTCTCAAATGATAAAAAACATACCAACTGAGCAACAACAGAAAAAATACCAACCCGATGACTCGCCCCAATCCAACCTGAAAATGATTGGGTTGGTTCATTTTGGGTTATACATTTTTTTCCAAAAATTCAAACCTATCAAATTTGATTGGTTTGGGACCAACTTCCCCCCAAAATCAACTCATGCCCACCTCGAAAGCTATCATATTATCTCAATTATTGAGAAATATAACTATATTAATTTTATTAAATTACCATATCCTCATTATCAATACTCTCTCTATTATACTTAGTGGAAATACTAAAAGATAAGACTAAAATTAAAAATACATAATTAATATTTTTAATTTTTTAAAGTCAGATAAAATAAAATAAATTTTACTCTTTAAAAGGGATGTTATTTTAAAATGGAAGAAGCAATATTTACTAATCACACGTTACAAACAACCTTTGTTGTATGTTTTGTTTAATTTTTTTTTTTGACCGGATGTTTTGTTTAATTGATAAGTAAATTTTTAATTTGGTCCCTAAAATTATAACACCGTATCAACCTTGTTCCTGACATTAATGAAATTTTAAAAACGTCACCGAAATTGTCAAAAGTTAATCAATCTAGTCCCTCCGTCAATAATGTCAGGGACTAGATTGATTAACTTTGATAACTTCGATGGCGTTTTTGAAATTTTGTTAATGTTAGGAACGAAATTGATACGATGTTACAATTTCAAAAATCAAATTGAACATTTACTCTTAATTGATAATACTTATCATTGATAATTTATTATTATATACATCATCCAGTCCTTAATATAAGAAACAAGTGATCAAAATCACCAAAACCAAGGAAATGTATTATAATCTGTTGATTTCATTTAATACTCATATAAATTTAAATTTTATTTCATAAATATCCTTATATTAATTACTCCTAATTCATTAAATTAATTACTTCTAATATTCTTTCCTATAATAAATAAAAAAAATAATTAAAATTTAACATTAAATATATTTAAAAATAAATCATTTTTTCTTATATATTAAATAAAAAAATTTAATTTTGTCTTCTATATTAAATACCAAATGATGTACTAGTAACTTGTGGTGTCAAGTTTATCGGTTAAAAACACAAAACGAATAAAGAAGGGATAGGATGGGGCCTAGTCGTGCAATAGAGGGAAGGGGAGAAAGAGGGCAGTGGTCCCGTGGAGGGTGGCAGGGGAAGAAGACAAAAGTGGGATCCACCCGCCGCCGCACCATCTCCCACTTGCCCATTGTATAATGTGATTTTGTTACTATTATAATTAAAATAATAATATTAACGTATAATGTATACTTCCTCTCATCGTTATTATAAGTAAAAAAAAATTTCAAATTTTTTAATCAAATAAATAAATAAATTTTAATTATTTTCATCTTATTTAATGACGTTATTTTTAAAATATCATTTATTTAATATCATTTTTATTTTTCAATAACTCAATATATGATATAATTAATAAAAATAAAAGTTTTCTATAAAAGTTACGTTAGGTAATACACTTAATTTTTAGTAACATTAAATGAGATTAGTCAATTTTCTTAATATATATATTCCATTTAAGTTTTGCTTATAATAAAGATCGGAAGGAGTAGCTAGTTGGAGGAGGGATCATCTTATCCTCCAAAAAAAGTTATGCCTCCTAATTACACTCACCTCTCACCATTCATTTAATACAAATTTTATGGCACAGATTTAATCACTTAAGGAAGGCACATGACATTTCTCTTCTCTCTAGGAATTCCACATATCCTCTCTGGATCGATCCTTTTCTTCCGCCTCTCACTCCTCCTCAAATTCCATTATTGACTACACACACAGCGGAATAAAAAGTGGAATGTTTTCTGAGATTGAGGGAGTAGCTGGTTTTTCTCGTCATCCCCATGTAAAATAACACTGTAACAGATTGCCTCTGTAGAAAAGCTAGAGTACACGGTCAAAATGAAGTGCCCTTGTCAAATTTGATTCCTGCTTATCTTTCAATCATGCTTGTAGCTTCAGAGTTTACTCTTCCATGAGGTTGTTTATGGTTTCTTTGGAATTAATTAATATGCCATTTTTTGGTGCTGCCTAATTGGTAACATACATTTATCAGAATTGATGTGAATGAAAATATAGCAAGTAACGGAATTGATTTGAATATATGAAACTACACAATTTTTTTGGCGTTTTGAAAAGCCAAAGACTGGGCATTTGTCCTGCCATTAAATGGTAAGTAGAGAAATTATATTAGAGATAGTTACTTGAACATATTAATTACTTTATTAATAATTAGTTGTTAGATCATTTAGTCTATAAAGACCTGATATTTTCTATATAAAATTATATTTGATTGAATAGAGAAATTTAATTATAAATAATTACATCAAGTCTTTATATAGGCTAATGGAGTAGGGATCCTCTCCATTTCTCATGAGAGATGGAGATGTCCATTACTAAAGTTTTGGGATAATAAATGCACAAAGAGATTACATATATGTGTATAATATATATTTATTTGAAAAAAAACTTTGAAAATGGATAGAAATAGAGAGGTAAAAAATAGAAATAATCTTTTTTTAGGCTAATATTCTAACAACTAATTATTAATAAACTAACTAATCTCTTCAACTAACTATTTCTAATAAATTAAGATTTACTCTTCAGAAATCACAAGACTGGGCACCTTCGCACTTTGGGTTCAATTATTAGCACAATTTAAGCTAACTGAAATGATGAGAAGTCCAGTGGCGGACTAGGTGAGAAATAGATAGGCAGGGCGAAAAGGAAATAATTAGGAGGCGAAAATGGAAGAAAGGAAGACAGACGCTCAGAAATTAAGGAAGGATGTGAAACTTTGGGAGAAGAAGAATGCACCGGGATATAGAGAAAAATTTGGAAGAAGAAAAAGGAAAACATGTGACATGAGAAGAAAGGAGACTTTCTCTACCTACCCTCTTAAGTCTCACTCACGTGATTTACTAATTGCTAACATATTAGAACCTTCGGATTAAGTTTGATCAACGGGTAATATCAAGTGCAAGAGTTGTAAACTTAAGTGGTGTCAATTGTATTCACCATAAGAAAAGTTGATCCCTCCTCTCTCTCTCTCTAGTCTCTATATATATTAATATATTAATTTTCAATTATTATTTTTATAATTGGTGTGTATCTCTTTCTTATATACACTTCACCCCTTAAAGTTTTATTAAAAGTCACTCTATCACAAATTTGCTTCAAAAATATATTTCATGCAGATTGACTTGTTAACTGTTAGCTAACTTATAACAGATTCTAATAGTATAATTCATTAAACTTTAATGGGTCTGAAATAGCTACATAAGATAGTTAACAAAATTAAAATTTACAATAAAAATTAGAGTAAATTAAAAGATATTCTATCCCAAAATTACTTAAAAAATACATTATGGCAGCTTCATGATCATGTGTGAAATAATTTATATAAGAGAATTAAAAAATATTATTATTATTATTATTATTATTATTATTGTGAAGATTAAACTTAATCATTTTTAAAAAAATACAAATGAAACGAAATTTTATAAAAAACTTGAAAATATCATAATTGCCTTGTACAATAAGATAGCACCGCGCCAGGTTACCACTGTTAGGAATAAGTGGAAAAATTGGAGATTATAGTAAACATTATAGGGACTAGTGACATTGATTCATGATTCAAGAATGAGATATTCTTGTATAAAATAGAATTACAAAGCATTAAAATAAAACCATAAATAGTTCATAGCAGTCATGGTCCTACTAGAAGTAGACCATCAATATGGAATTACAATGAACCATAATAAGGACATAAATATTTTTGTTGTAGCCAAAATTAATACTACTAAAATTAGGACATCAAAACTCAATTTAACATAACAATTTAAAATTTAAAAAGACACAAGTAATAACTAGAAAGCGGCAAATTCTGATCCTTCATGCCCTCCACACGAGCTTAGTATCATGGTACCGCCGGTCTGTGTAACATCCCGATTTTCACATTTTTTAAGATCAATAAATTATATAAATGAGTTTATATTTTTATCTGTGTTTTAGAAAATGATTTTGGGAAAAATAAAATCATATTCATCCTCCATACAATCGTAGGAACCTACAATTAAATTTTGGACCGAAAACTCAAATGGAGCCCGATTTACGTTTTCACGGATAGTAGTGTTTTACTACTATAAAACCCTAATTTTGATTAACGGTCAGAACCGTTAGTCTTAGAATTCGATCCTTTACATTTTTGCAAAAATTTGTCCTAACTTTCAAAAGTGAAAATAATATATTATATTCGGACCAATAATCGAACTGGAAGACGATTGGAGCCATAGAAGGGTTTAACGGGACCCTCGAACGGATATCTTGATGTCAAGTCAGTGTCAAGTCACCTAGGGACTCGTGCCAGTGTCATGATGATTTTCAAAATATTTGGACACAAAATGACCAAAATGCTTTGATCTTTTAGCAAAATTACCAAAATATCCTTCTTGCAAATAACAAGTTTGCCATTGTAGAAAAAAATACCGCTCACACTCTCACTCACCCAAGGCCATTCGGCCATCCCTTTCTTTCCCCCATCTTCACTTTTCTCTTCTTTCTCTCTTAAGTTCTTCAAGTTCTCCATTTTTGAAAAGCTTGAAACTTTTTTGGTGATTCAAGCTTGATTTTCTTAAGGAAGTTCATCTAGGAGGTATAGACTCTCTCCTATCTCTCTCAATCTCTCATTTCATCTCTTGAAATCTTAGTTTCATGGAGGTTAGGATTTTTAATCCATAAACTTCAAAAATCCATGAAAAATGGTAGAAAAATCTTTTTAATACCAAACCAATTTCTTTGGCCTAGATTCATGATATCCTTTCATAATCCAAAAGCTTGGAGCCAAGAAATTCCTCTAACCCATATGGGAATTGAGGGGCCGAAACCTACACATAGTGGGTGAGTAGGTTTTTGGTTAGATTTTGATGTTTTAAGTGTGTATCTAGGGTTATCTCACTTAGTTAGGATAGTGTCCAAGAGATGAGAATTTTTGGAGCTCCCTAGCTATTTTTAATCGCATGAGGCTGAACCCTAGAGGTGAAGATTAGGGAGAATTTTTGTGTTTTGTGTTAATATATTGATTAATTGTATGTGTGTAGTGATTATCGGATAATCGGACGAGAGATCGGACAAAGTTCGAGTCGATCGGGAGATTTGCCGCTACATCGGGAACTCCAAGAGGTAAGGGGTGATAACTTGAGGAAATCAATTTCCGATGGATGTATACCTGTCGTGGTGCTTATTGCATTAAAGGACCTAATACCGGTTAGGATCCGATATCGTGTGATATAAAAACTTCAAAAAAAAGCTTGAGACGTGGGAATAAAGGAAAATAATAATGTGTAAGAGTTTTTCAAGGAACCTTGAGAGGAAAAGAAATAAATTGACTTTTGGGAATAAAATAATAATAAACATGTGTTTTTAAGAATAAGTTGACTTAAGGAGTGAAAACAAAGTTTTGGGGTGAAAAGTGTTTTTGGAGACTTTAATAGTTTTTAAAATATTAAAGAGAATCTTTTTGAGCAAAAGTGTTTTTGGGAAACGTGGTTTCAAAATATTTGGTTTTATCTAAGAGAAAAGTTTTGTTTTACGAACCGTAATTCAAGTTTTGTGTTTTACCAAAATCCTTCGATAAAGAAAAAGGTGGTTTTAACCATGTGTTGTTTTTATGGAAAACCGATCCCGAAGGCCTTGTGTGAGCTTCGGAGATTTGGGTTTTTGGTTTTGAGTTTTAAAGAGAAATATGGTTTTTGGTTTGGAACCTAAAAACTGAGACGTCAGGGTTCTACAGAAAACGTGGATTTAAGATTCGTGTTAGTGTGTTGGTCCTGTAAGCTAGAGGACATTCTTTGTGGTTCTAGGGGCTTACATACGTATTTGAGCTTTAGAATTCAAAAACCAAAACTGGTGCATCGGTTAGGAATTTTTGGATTTGAGTTGTGTGGACTGCATGTCCTTTTTGAGTTTTGGACTGAGTGTCCATCTTTTGAGAAAATGTTGAAAAGACGTGAGAGTCTAAAAGATGTGGTGGTTGAGAGCTTTGAGCTTCAACGAGGGAATAATTATACGACATAGAAAAACATAGGAAAACGAAAGGTTTTCTCATGCATTTGTTTCTGGCAGACGCGCCATGGGATGGGGGACCATGAGGATAGGGAAACCTATGATGACTTTAAGTCATTGTGTGTCATTGTACCTTGATGGACAATGAGAAATCCATATAATGTGAGGCATTGCACCCTATGTTGGTCAGTGTGATATGGTGATAAAATCCAAATAAGGTGAAGCGCTATTCCCTGTGTTGGACGGCGTGATATGGTAATGAAATCCATGTAAATTGAAGCGCTATGCCCTGTGTGGATAGTGTGATATGGTACTGAAATCCTTGCAATGTGAAGCATTATGCCTGGATTGGACAACATGGCATGGTAAATAAATCCACATAATGTGAAGCGTTATGCCTGGATTGGACAACGTGGTATGGTAATGAAATCCATATAATGTGAAGCATTATACCCTGTGTTGGTCAGTGTGATATGGTAAATACTGTGTGCCTTGATTGGCAATTGAGCTTGATCAACTCATTCTTTTGGTGTTGGGATTTCCGGAATTAAGAATTGAGTGGTAGAGATGTTTATGGAAGTGTCATACATATGTTTTGAAAATGACGCTGACTGTTAGGTATAAGACCCTGGATCTATCTGTGTTGGCATGATATTCTGTGTTATGTCTATCATATTTAATAACTGTGTTTGATATACCTATATGCATCTGCAGTTTGTGTTTTGGGTATGCAGTAGTTGTACTTTGAGTTCATATATTGGTGTCTCACCCTTGCCTGTACGTGTTGGACACCCTGTTGTGCTTTTGGATACATGTACAGATGTTTGCTAGCAGTCCTCTGGATCGCTCTGGAACCCTATAGCTTGAGTGCTGGAAGTTGACGACGAAGAGGTGTGGATTGGTGACGACGAGACCCAGTCCCATTGGTTCGACTGATGTCGGGGTAGTGAACTTTATTATCTGTAGACTTATCTTGTCTGACCAGCTTAGGTTTCTTTATGAGGTAGCGACTTTTTAGTTAGCTGTTAGTGGCTACTGATGGCCAGGGTTTTGGAGATGTGATCTCCAAACTATCGCTACGTAGTTCGTAGACGATTTTCAGGACTTAATGGGAAATAAGAACTGAGCAAAGAAAACCTGTTTTCCGAAAGTAAACCAGCAAATCTTTAATCGCGTGTCTTTATGTTGTTTGGGGTTACGAAAGTGATACCCGAAAAGGAGGGGGTTACAGTTTGCTTTTGTCCAACATGGTTCAAGGTCCGTTTGGATTGGCTCATAAACAACTTATTTGGCTTATCTTTTGAATAAGCGCTTGCCAGAGTGTTTGGAAGAGTTTATGGAAATAGCTTATGACATGTCTATAAGCTGTTTTCAGCTTATTTTGATAAGCACTCCAGTGTAGCTTATGAAAACAGCTTATAACTTATATGAAAACAGTTTGACTATATTTTCTCTTTGATTATAGAAATAATTTATACATAAGCGCTTATATGATAAGCGCTTATCCTATAAGTGATTAATTAAGCCGTTTACCCAAACATGCCCTCAGTTAGGGGTGGGCGTGGGTCGATTTGTCTGCATTTAAAGACCCAACCCAATCAAATACATCTGGGTTGGGTTATGTCAATTTAGTCACAATTTTTAACGTAACCCAAACCAACCCGACCCGACCTCATACGGGTTGGTATCGGATATCGAATTTATTAGTAAAATATTCTTTTTCATAAAAAATGAAAAAAAAAACAAAAAATAGGAAAAAAAACACCACTTCATTAGTTAATTTGGACTTCCAATAAATTCATGTCTTCAAACTATTTCTGCACATGCATAAAAAAAAAAAAACTATTTCTGTATAGTTTCTGCAATCACTATGTCTTCAAAATATCTTCAAAATTCATGTCTTCAAACTATTTCTGCACATCCAACCAAAAAAATTATTTTTGCATTGTCTTCAAAATTCCACTCATGAAGCTCATTTCTTCAAAGCTGTTTCTGCCATCACTGTATGTAATAGTTCATGAAAATAAAACAAAATTTATAAGTCACATATTCAAGTTATGAATGACATAAAATAAAATTAAATAAAATAGAAGATTTTATACTTGAATCAACTTCTACATCAGCCGTTAGAGCTTCTGGCTCACCACCTATGTTATTGTTAGAAAGCCCCAACCAGCTTTGGGTGCAAATCAATGCCTCAACTGTGGTGGGATTTAACGAACTACGAAAAGGGTCAAGAACACGACCACCTTTGCTAAATGCTGACTCGGAAGATATAGGTATAGCTAGTATATCCCTAGCCATACGAGAAGGAACATGATATTTTGATGTCTTCCTTTTCCACCACCTAAGAATGTCAAACCCCTCAACATCATCCTCCAAATATTTTTCCAACTTATTTGTTTTATGTTGCCCTTGCTTTTTCTTTACCTTCTCTTTGAATTTGTTCCTGAGTCTAATTGCAGGATTTACATCTTGACTAATTTGTGTTTGGGAGGCAACCTTTGATGATGGAAGACTAGCTTCATTGTCTTCAACGAGATAAGGATACATTGAAACATATTGATCAAACATCCTTTTTATCACATCAGTCAAATTTTTAAGCACCTTATCACAAGTGGCAGAATCACACATTTCATTTAAACAAAACTTAACCCAATTTATATCTTGGGTCAAGTTCCCAATATTTGTCAAATTTAATTTTCATAATAGAAGCCATGTTTCTCATCCCCACATCATCATTTCCCATCCATTCATACGAAGTATTTAAAATATGACATAGTTGATGGAAAAAAGTGTTTGCAGTCATACTCAATGATGAAGAGAATACAAGTGTAGCATCATAGAAAATCTTTAAAAATTGAACAAACTTACGAACACGACTCCAATCATCAGAATTTGGAGGCCCCCCTTCGGTGTCAAGCTAATTTACAAATGTTTGATCTTCATATTCAAGGTGACTAAAAGCCTTTTCATACTTTTTAGCTACTTCCAACATCAAGTAGGCGGAATTCCACCTAGTTGGACAATCAATTATTACCATTTGATTGACAGTCAAATTTGCCTCTTGGGCACACCTCTTAAATGAAGCTAATCTACTTGGAGAACCCTTCACATACTTATAAGAAGCTCTAATCCTTGCAATAGAGCGATCTATTTCCTTCATCCCTTCACACAAATGCAATTATATTCAATTTGTGAGCACAACATCTTAAATGCATATTATTCCTAACCAAATATGTAAGGGCAACATTATTAGAACTAGCATTATCAACTGTTATAGTTCCCACCTTGTTAACACCCCAATCTTTCAAACATTTCTCCAATGCTTTTCCTACAGTGTCCCCCTATGATCAGAAATCAAACGAAAGCTCAAGATTTTTTTATTCAATTCCCATCCATCATTAAGGTAATGAGCAGTGGCACACATATAATTCAAATTTTGAATTGAAGTCCAAGTATCGGTTGTTAATGAAACCATTTGACAATTCAGAGATAATATAGACTTTAATATTAATTTCTCTTCTGTAAACAGCTGCATGATATCTCTTGTAATAGTCCTACGACTAGGAAATTTAAGTCGGGGTTGAGCTTCACTCATGAAACCTTTAAACCTTACATTGTCAACAAACTTTAGGGCAGTTCATCAATAACTAATATCTTAGACAGAGCAACTCTAGACCTTTCTTGACTAAATTGAGCAAGCTTAAAATTCGTAGGTCACCCTCACCTTGTTTTCCAAATACAATTTGTTTTTGCTTTTTATTAACTTATCTATTTGGATTCTTTGCACATTTATTCAAATGTTTGTGCAAGTTTGTTGTCCCATGAATATTGCTACTACAAGCATTAATTTTACCACAGTAATTACAAGTAGCATTCTTTCCATCCTTTGTAAAATGAGCCCAAACACCAGAAGAAGGTCCACTGGGTTTTCTTTTGTTACCCGTTTGTGTAGTTTGCTCAGCATGAACATGTTGCTGCTCTATAATATTAGTACCTTCAACATGTTGTTGTTGCTGCACTTCCTGCACAGACACGGTACTTAGTGTTGGTGGATCTGGTGCACTTCCCACCTGAGTTTGTTGTTCACCTTTAGCCATTTGAAATTGCCAAAAAAAGCAAAAAAATGAACTATAAGCAAAGTTATAACTATAAGTGACAAACAGTATGTCATACAAGTAACAAATCCTAGAATCATTTGAACAATATGTCATTCACTCAACCCATGAATCCGTGAACTATTTGTAAACAAATCACGCTTCCTCTCATATCTCTTCATCCTTTTCCAAATCTCCAAAGTCTCATTAAACCTTCCACACTTGCATAACCCACTAATCACAACCCATCTCTGGTCATTAAATAGGAACAGATTAACAAACAAACAAAAATGCAAGCAAGAAAGAAACGAACATACCTATGGAGACGAGAGATTCGTGAATTGTTGCACGTGACTGAGTGATTCACACTAGTAATGACCAGAGATGAGAGAGACACCGGGAATGGAGTTCGAATTCGTACAGCCGGTACAGGGGATCATACGCCGGGAAGAAATGAAGGACAGGGAGCGAAACCGTTTTTGAGAGAAAGTGAAGTAAACATAAAATGGGAAATTGGGAATCAGGGAATGTTCAAGAAGAAATGAATAAAAAGAGATCATTATATATAGGCTTACTATGTGAGTCAATTAAATGGGAATTGAAAGCCAAAAGAAATAATGAGTCGAAATTGGGAAGCCAACCGGCACCAGTAGACGTAGAGTCACTTCGTCTAGTAACTTGTTCTAATCATAATATGCATTACTTACATGTTTCCTAAATTCAGTGGGTTGGGTTGGGTTGGGTTGCTCGGGTTCACAATCTTCAGACCCAGCGCCCAACCCATAGGTCATGGGTATACTTCTTTTAAAACCAACCCAACCTCATGAACCGAACCAACCCAGATTTTGTGGGTTGGGTTGGGTTGAGTAGGTCGGGTTCGCGGTTGAACCGTACCCATGCCCACCCTTACCTCAATTCAGCTTGGCTCGGTCCAAGAATGCTTTTAATAGTGATTTGTATTCTACTCCTCTGTTTCATCATTTGAAGGAAAAAATTAATAGAAAAACAAGTGAAAAACTATTTTAGGAAAACAATTGCTTGAGTTAAAATAAGTAAACACAGTGGTAATCACCCTATCTAGTTATTTCAGACCTATAAAATTTATATGGAATATTCTGCTAAAATCTTTTAATTTTGTTAATAGTCAACGAGTCAATGGGGTGAATTGTATTTTTTAAGTAACATTTTTGGGTGAAGTATCTTTTAGCAAAACCTCAAGAGAGTGGAACGTAATTTACTCATTTCTTTTAGATGATTTTTTTTACAAGCAAAATGAATATTACTATTAAGAGTAGAAGTAGTACTCAAACCAAAATACAAAGAACAAAGCCATGTCAACAAACATAAATATAAGGTTGGCCAAAACAAACCCCTCTTACTGCTAACAAAATAATTGATGGCAAAAATAGGCCTCTAAAAAAATATCCCCCATGCTAAATATCATATGTTAAAATTCTCCATAACAGCAAAATACCCCTCTTGCATTAGAAAAAACTGACCGCATGCATCAATCAACAAAACAACCCCCACTCCGCAAATCAACTGTTAAACTGTGACACACTAACAAAATCGGCCCCCACTGCTACCAGAAAAAGCCAGCAATAACACCAAGCAGAACCCCCCTTTTTCATGTATAGCAAAGGCCCAAGTACATAAAAAAAAGTTAAGGTCCCTGCCTATTTACATGAAGATAAACAATAAGAAGATAGGGACTGTCTAAGATGCACCTTTGAAAGGAAGGTGCACCCATGCTCTTTAAATTTCAGCCATTGATTGACAAGAAAAGTTGATCAACGGTTGGAATTAATTTTTGTAAGAAGGTCCTTCAAGTTAATTTTTTTTAATATCATCCCACATCAGGCGACCTGCGCCTTTGTCGGAGCAACACGCGAACCACCCTCACCTTTGTTGCAATTTTGCCACCACCCACACATTGTCGTCGTTAACCTGCTAACTATTGCGCTTCCCTGTGACCTACACCGCTCAACTGTCACGGTTCTTCGCAAGCCACCATCCACAACCTGACCACGTTGTTCAGCCTCTCACCAGAACCACCGACACAACAACCTTAGGCAACACTTCAAATGACGTAGGCATCGTTGCGAGGACCACCCAACCACCATGAGCAATCGCCAGAGAAGGAGGAAATCGAGACAGAAGAGAGAGAAAGAGAAAGAGCTGGACACCACCGACCTTTGCTCACAATGGATCTAGGTGGCGATTTGATGAAGAGCTTGCGGTTGTTGGGCTATAATGGTGGTCTGCAACCCACTTTCGGGGGGCAACCAGATCAGGAAGTAGAAACACTGAAACCACAAACCTAGATTGGAAACTATTGTTCTCGATTGCAAAGGGAAGATTGCAGTGCATAGTAGCATGTCAATCAATGATGACGCGCAAATCGGGAGATCTAGTAAGGTCTGGTGATTTGCAATTTTGGAACACAATTGGCTTTCAGATTCATGGAGGAGATGAGCGCGGTGGTTTTTGGCGGTGTCAGTGAGTTGCATGTGGGTCGTGGTGATGGGGTTGATGATGGAGAGATGGAGGTGATGTTGGTGGGGTTCAAGATAAAAAAATCGATACTCATATGATTGAAAAATAAATAATGAGTTTAAAAACAAAAATATAAATATTTTTGTGGTTAAAATATAACAAGGTGCACCATGCGCCTTAACATAGGAGAGAACACCCTAGAATCATCCTAAGAAGATATACACGATGTTCCACCACTCACAAAAACTCATCAAAGCAGTTTCAAAACTAATTGTTATTCATAATCAACTCCTATTCTTGGTTTATATGATTATTTGACAAGGAAAAATAGTGGAAAGAAAATATTTTTCTCCTTTCACATGACTTTTTGTCTATTATATACATATATGTCATTTCATATTTATATGATATTTATACATACTTCACCCTTCCATTAATTATAGTAATTCTATATATTTTGCATGCCATCTAAACCTGATATTAAAGATATGTGTATTTTTTTTTTTGGATAAACAAAGATATGTGTATGTTAAAGATGTGTATCAAACTATCAATATAGGATTGTTTTAGGTGTTAAAAGGTCTCTGGTCTTTAGTCCTTTTCTTCCTTCGATTTTGTATTTAGGTTTTAAGCATTCCTTGTATTTTTATCAATATATTATCGTTACTTATAAAAAAAAATTGTGCGTCAAATACTATCGTATGGTAAAACTAGCTCTAAACCCGACTTGGTCAATTTAGATAAACCATGGTTAGTGTCATCAACCCACGAGAACCGAAAGAGATACCCGAAGTTTCAAACCCCGCCACACGGGACCACCACCAACAAAATTATGTACATGTCCACATTCCATATTTCCATCGTCTAACCCCACCCACAAACTCACCTTCTCTCTTAAATATTTGTATTTCATCACACATCACACGCAATCTAAAATATAGCTACTTGTTACCACGCGCCCCACATCCCCCCATCTCATATTCTCATTCTTGCTTCTTTAAAATCCAAACAAATCTTAAAATGAAAAATTTTAATAACACATTTTTTAGTATTCTTTTTTTAATATGTATTTTTTTATTGATTAAAATTCATGTGGGTCATATAAAATTTAAGTGGAATCCACATGAATTAATGGGACCCATATGAATTTCAATCAATAAGAGGATGTGTGTTAAAAAAAGAGTGTGTTGCTCACTCCTCTCTTAAAATATATCTGTCAATTCATTTATTAAAGTTTAATTGCTATACACTGATATTGTAAAATCTTTTTACACAAACATCTAAATATAAATTATCATATCAGTTAAAATATTTGACTCTTATCCTAACTATCTTAAAAGTCATTCATATTATAATTGATGATTGATTGATCCAATGTAAAAAATTTTACACTCGGATACATAACAATTAAACCTTTTATTAATTCACTCCATTGAATCCAATAAGATAACGGATCATATTAAAATTAGTTTGCATTTTCATAAAAATAAAATTCAGTTTGCTTATGATATCATTTGTTGATTATCAAATCCAATTTTATATTTCTCATATATCCACCCAAGAGATCGAAAGTGGTTTTGTAGTATATAATCAATGCATTTTAAAAACCAAAAGAGCAAAAAGGCAGATGATTATATGCTTTTTCTAGTTTATTTCCTTTTAATAGACTAAAGTCCTTAATAAGGAAATGTGGTATTACCGGTATCTTTTGGATTTCCATCTCTGAATGCCACAAAAGTAGGTGTTATAAATTAATTAGACGAAGTGGATAAAACATATTTTAAAAATGAATTTCTTCTATACGTACCCGGTTTTACTCTTTAGCTGGCTATAAAATAAAAATATAGACTACAATTAGATATTATGAAAATAATGAATTGAACCTAGTATAATCTATTTTTTTTGTTTATTTCTATTCATTCAGTCCGACAGCAAAACAAACAATCTAAACTTTTTCAATTTTTTTCCTTCTTGTGCATTTTTTAAAGCAGTGTTTATCAACAAAGCTAAACACGATTGATAGATAACTGAATTTTTAAGTATGATGTCAAGGATTCGATTTCTGCTATATGCATAAAAAATAATTTGTTGAAAGAGACAAAATTTATTTTAGTGATTCTACGTCTTGAAAAGGATTAGCTTCCAACTATCGACGGGAAGATATCCTGGTGCACACACAAAATAAGGACTGTTTTATTTTAATTTTTTCACCTTGATTTTGTTCTTTTCTTTTAATTAATACATATATGCCAGTTCTCCGTGCACATCTTAGTTAAAACATTATTTTTTTGTTGACGAAATGCAGCCATTTGCTCTGCAAATTATTTGGTCGAATTGTAAGCGTTCTCTTGAATTGACTTTTAAGGGTACATATACTGATATTATTAAAAAATCCAATAAAAAAATACCAATATCTTATTAGTCATTAAAAATAAAAACAAAATACTACAAACTATCAAGAGATCTTCTAACTACATCAGAGTGATGGTTACGTATTGTTTGTTTCGGGTCATTTTGGGGGAAGAGAACTGACGCAGAGGGAAGTGGGAGAGAACTTCCCCACTTCCACCGTTTGGTTTCATATAAATCAAGGGGGGAGAGAAAATTTTGGTGTGGGTCCCACACAAAAAATTTTCTCTCCTCAATAGACGAGAGTTGCATGAAAAATAGAAAAAAAAATTGTGTGGACAATTCTACCCGTTATTTTATACTGTACAAATATATTATTAGGGATAAATTTGTCTTTTTAACAAAAAATTTCTTTTCTTTCTCTTCTATTTCTTTCAATCCAAACAACTTAAAAATCTACTCATTTTCTACTCATTCTCTCTTCTCTTTTATTTCTCTCCTCCTTACTTCTTTCCTTCCTACTTCTCTCTATACCCAAACAAAGCGTTAAGTTGTTTTATAACCTTATTATATATAAAGTTCACTTATCTGGATGTTTTCTTTTTAAAATAAGATAAACTTTCCTAATTTATTAATTAATTTTAACCAACATTGTATTGCAACTAATCTTGTCACCTGAGCATTGATTATCTGTAGGTGATGTTAGGTACAAGTTATATTTTAATTTTTTCGAGAATGTGGGCATAAGAATAAAAGTTTCTCATGTTTGATACAAGTTTTAAAAATCTATTCTCACAAATAAACGATACCCGAGAATAAAATTAGTGAATGAAAGTTAAAAATTCTATTCCAATGTGTAAAGGTGGGAAAGATGAGATTCCCAAGAATAAAGTTTACCTGACAATAAAACATTCCATGAACCAAACGTCACCTTAGGATGTAAAACAAAATAACAACTTCAACACTGTGGAAATTACTGCAGTTTATTATATATATTTCTATATCAGTCATTCTAACATGCGATTGCACTTTTAGCATCTAAAATATGAACATAATAAGGGTATTAGAGATTAGTTAAGTTAGTTTTTCAACTGTTTTGTAATAACAGTTTACGGTTGTATCAGTTATTGAGTTGGTTACGATTATCTATATATTCAGTTAATGCAAACTTTACAATTTTGATTCCTTATAGTCTTATGCATTGGTTAGCATTTTTTTATGAACCATCGTAATTAGGGCCTTTAACTCCTCAGGGGAATCCTGGGATATCCCACAAGCTTAGGCCATTTGGATCGGCTATGAGACTAATCCTCAGACGACTACTTAGAGCATAGAATTAACCTTTGGTTTTCGCAACCTCCCAACTAAAGTGTCTGTCACCAGGATTTGAATCTGTGTTTTTCCTCTTTATGGGATCAAGATGCTTACTACTCGACCAACCATTGGTTGGTGGTTAGCATTTTCCGTTTGTGTAAATTATTGGTTAGTCATTAAATTGTTTTTTTAGATATCTCATGGTAAAACATTATTATAAAAGATACAGGAATTGAAGTTTGTGATAAGATCTTAATTACATATCTTACAGCACTTCTGTTGTGTAATATAAACACTTAAAACTTGACCGGAACCACTGTAAGAAATCACAGCATATCCTCACCAATGCACAAATACAAACAATAATGTAGATTTTTTTTTTCGATAAATAAACATTTGATTAAATAATCCAACTTTAGTATCATAGTGTCAAGTACTTCTTGTTAGATTTAAACTCAATAATCATCTATAAGGCATGCTATCATAAATTTTATTGCGGAAACATAATAAACATATATAGCATGCACCTTTATAGGCGCCAAACATGATATTTGGGACATTTCTTCTTTAGATACCCGATGTCCTTATAAAAGAAATAATTGTGACCCTATTCATTTCTTTTGAGACGGGGCCTTAGCAGCTTTATCCTTAGTTTTTTTTTTTCTTTTGTTAGCTCTTATCCTTTGAGGTATTTGTCAAATGAGCATTATTTGTCGTCTCTTGCTTCATTGTTTCCTTTCTTGCACACCTTATGAAATGAATCCATTCAGATATCATTTCTCTTTATAACAGCTATAAGGTGACTTAAACTGACTGAATTGTGCATGAAGGAATACCAAATGCTAAATGCATGGGTAAGTCGTTAGATAACCCACGTTTTAGCGCCTTAAGTTTATGAGCAAGATTGGACATTCCCATAATGTGCTCCTTATATTTCCTTTGTCTTTATACTTAATGAAAAACTAGCTCTCCAATGAGTGCTTGTTTTCGTCTTTATTGCTTTTAGAAAACATTTTTAATTTCAGCAAGGAAATCTCTAGCATTAATTATGCCATCCAAAATAATACCCCTAAAGGTTTCTGGAATATTATGCTTTATGATCATAAGACCCATGCAATTGGAGCGGTCCCACTTCCTATTCTTGATCCTCTCTATAGGGGTACTAGATTGTGTGAAAGAAGGTGGTTTTCTCCATCTTCATGCAAGATCTAGATTCAAAAATAATCTTAATGTTCTCCTTTCAATCCCAAAAATAGTCAAAACTTTTGAGAATCGAAATTGAATTAAATCAGCAGATACATAAGCAATATTAACTTAAAGAGAACATAAGTACAGTAAAGATACTTATCAAAATACCCTGTGCACTATTAATATTAAGTCTTTGGACAATAACATTAATTGCTAGTGGTATTTTGTTGTAATGATCAAACACTGATGATAATTTCTGTCAAACAACAGCTATCTTTGGATACTCTGTTATTCACATGAAAATGATCTTTATAATCACTATGTGTTTACTATCACAGGTGTAAATGCAACCCTGTCAAATATTAACCTTCCTTTGGGCCAATTAATAACCGCATGGATGTACACCCACATAATCTTTAATATTTCTTTTGAGTGATTTCCATAAGAGATGTCACCTTGGCGACTTCATGCTTTAAGTGACTCACACTCACTCAAAATCCAAATTGGCAAATTGAAGACCCAAACAAGATATCAAGCGCACCATTAATCCCCAATCTTCGGATTGTAAGAATTAACTGCAAGTGATACTCTCAACGCAATGATCAAATATTGGTGATAAGTCTTGTCAAATAATGGTCACCTTCGGGCATCCCATTATCACATGGAAAATACTTTATAATCACCACACATTTACCATCACAGGTATGTAATTATCCAGCCAAGTTGTGCCTTCCTTCGGGCCGACAACAACTCGCATGAATAATTCCATACTACATCTTTTGTAAATCCAATTGAATCAAATTTACGCAACAGAGGTTACTTTGGCAACGTGTTGTTTCAACCAACTCAACCAAAATTACCAGACAATTTTAATAAAATAGGGGGTCCCAAATTTGCCATTTTCACACTAAAAAACCTGAAAACCCGAATGCTTAGTGTGAAATGAATCTTTTAAAAAAAAAGATTATTCTAATATGTGAACTTTCCGAATAGGTGGTTATGTAGTTCTAACTTTGGTTCTTAGAGTCTGGACCCATTTCGAAATATTGTCCACAACCATACGTAAACTATCAGAAGTGGCAATACCCTCGAAAGGACACTCTAAGTTAGGCCTTCGTGATAACCAAACAGGATGTACATCCAGAAGGCTATCACTACTCAACTTTCTCCCTATCTCAAGTTGCACTCAGGCCCGGGTATAGGGTCTCACTCATTAATGTATGAGAAAAGTGTAGATGTAAAATACAAGCAACAAAAGTGTTGCTCCAAATCTTTACAGGCGCTTGCCACAAATTTTATCAAATAACCTTCAAACATCAGGTATATTCATATACCAGAAAAACGAAAACGCAAAGATACTTGATGTGATTCAAAACTTTCCAGAAAAATACATATATATTTAATATGCAATTCTTAAATTTCCAGAAAAAAAAACATATATATAACATACAGGAACCTTTTACGTCATCCATATATGTAAAAGGTCAACACATTCAAGTTTCCAGATTATATATTATTTCAAGGCATCAATATTTTATAATTCCTAATTTTCAAAAAATTAGGATTCATAAAATAATCCCAATAAATCAAATATGAAGAACCGCTCTGATACCACTTGTTAGATTTAAACTCAATAATCATCCATAAGGAATGCTATCATAAACTTTATTGCGGAAACATAATAACCATATATAGCATGCATCTTTATTATCAAGAACAAGTTAAAACTTGATACCTTTAGGATCTACAACATGCTGATTTATCAAAGATATAGGAATACCTGAATCCATTGTACGTTCCTAACTTCAAGCGTTCTTCAGAGGATGAACTTGATCACCAACCTTCACGAATGGAGGGCAGTAATCCTGAAATGCAGAGAGGGAGAGAAAAGATAGACGGGTAATAAACACCCGTTGGCTTGTGGTTCTTTCTCAACCGGGACTCCTTATGCCTTAGTCGCTCTTCAGATGGGGAGAAGAGACGGTATGCGATGTTGTCCGGTGTATTGGGTACCATAGCCTATGTATAGGGTGATGGCCAATTAGGGTTCCCATTATTCCGAAATGGGCCATCAATGACATCCACTCATATTTAGTCCATATCAATTAACTAATTTATTATCAAATTAGAAATTTAATTAGCCTTATCACCTAATTTGATCACATATCAATTAAGGCTCCTAATTGACAAATAGCTAATATAATTAATAAACGATATCTGTCCACATTATGACATTGGAATATAATTAAATACAAAATATTTCAACACTCCCCCCACCTTCTAGAAAGGGATGAAGAACAAACACTCAATCATGTGCTCCAAGTTAGATTTAGAAAAATCATATAAATACACTTGTTCATCAAAGTCAAATACACCCATCTCTACTTTGTAGGGTACCCCTTTCTTTAGTAATCTCTACCTCTGCTACTGATAATTTTCATCTCAAGTATGCTAACCCCTTTTGATACAAACTAGACATAACCTATACACATGGCTGCCATAATAACCAGCATTATTAAATATATGATGATATGATGGTCAACACTCATTATCTAACATTTGGACAGTTTTTAAAATCTAATTATGTAAACATACTAACTTTAATCATTAAAATTGACTCAAATTGTCTCTGTTTGCACTTAATAAAGATAAATTTGGAGTCGTAGGGTGAGATGAGTTAATTAGTTGGTAGGTCGAGTATAACTACTAAAACATAATAAAAAATAATCAGTATAGATACTTCGCAATTTACTAATTAATATTTGAGTTTTTTTTTTAAGCAAGGTGATCATGTCACCATTTATTGATAAAAAAAAAAAAAGAAAACAAAATCATGGGGGGACATAAATCAAAACTCATGTAAATTAACCAAGAATCAAGTAAATCTACGATTAAGCTTTCTATTCCTTCTCAGATTATATTTATGAGATCTAGACATAACCAATGTAAAATTAGAATCATCCTCAACAACAGTAACATTATTCTGACTTGCTGAGAGAGGGACATTCTATAGGTCATCCTTGTTCCCATCTCCAAAATACTTGGCAAGTACATTCATATCATGAATAATATTAGGATGCATAGGGGTAAAATCAATCATGGTAGTCTCAAAAATCTTACCACTAACTGTCAAATCACAAGTAGCCATGGAAGTATTATGATCTGAATTTACAGAATTTGAATTACTAATATTATCTGGAGAACCAATATCATTCATATTTCAGTTATCACTAGGAACAGAATTAGCAACAAATATAGGAGATTTTTGATTTAAAAAATCTTCATATTCAGATATACAACCCTCCTTATTCACATTTTCAACCGAATCTTTAGTAGAGTTATCACTAACCTTATCCAAATTATCAGCTAAAACTGCAGCAATTGGATCTTGAATCTCGGCCACATTCCTCACACTATCATTTAAAATACCTTCTTGCTCAATCAAGATTTCTCTAGTCTCTTTATCATGAATTACCTCAATATGAGGATTTTCAATCACCGGATTTATCTCTAGATCAACAACCCCTTTATTAGTTTATGTTTCTTGGATAAGAACAGAAGTTTTCTTGGGAACAAAAACTGTTTTAGTTTTCAACTGAGGATATTTATGAACCTTGAGTTTAGAATTACCAACCTTGTTTCTGCAATTATCAACTGAATGACCAATCGACTGACAATGAGAGCAGAAATATGGCAATTTTTCATATTCAATGGCTACATGGAAAGCAAAATTTTCCCTCTCAACCATATTTGAATTTGGCAAAAAACCCGTTAGATCAACATGAACAAGAACCCTAGCAAAATGACCAAAGATCTTGTTTCTTGTATTCTCATCAACCGAAATTGGAAGCCCTACACCTCTAGCAATTTCAAAAAGCAGTTTTGGCCTCCAATACTCCTGTGGCAGATCATAAATATGAATCCAACACTACACATGAGTCTGTTTTTGAGAATTAGGATTAAAATCCGGACTCCATTGTGATAACCTTAAAATACCTGGTTGTAAGTTCCAATAGCCTGCTGCCCATACATTTCTCAAGTCTTCCGGAGATGCGAAATTAAACTCATAGAAACCTTTCCCAAGGGGAACCATACGCCATTGCCCAATAGGTTTCCATAATTTCAACAACTTATCATGCAAGTCATTAAGTTTGATCGGTTGGTTACCTTTTGAAAGAAGAAGACGACCTTGCAAGTTATTCTTGCAACTTTCCAGACCCTTTAAGTATTCATCTTCAGATATTTTAATAGAGATCAGATCACCCTTCACACAAGGTTTCGGAAGTTGACTAACAGGAATGTCAAAGGAGTTATTCAAAGCTTGTGTAAAGGTCTTACATTGAAGAGGGACAACGGAAGAGGAAGAAGGAGGAGAAGAAGGAGGGGGAGAGGAAGGATGAGAAGGAGAGAAAGATTCAAGGAAAAGAAATTGCCATAGGCAAATTGAGGGATTAGTCATGGAGAAAACACGAAAAAATCCTAAAACCCCGTTCGCAAACCCTAACAGAGAAAAGATTGGGTTGGAAGTCTTTCAAGATATTATGAATATTTGAATTTAATTTCTATGTATTGTAAGTAAAAAGTTTTTTACACTGTCAACCATTCAGAAATCATGGTATGAATGACTTTTATAGTAGTTAGGATAAAAGGTAAACATTTTAGCTGATGTGGCAAGTTCTGATTGGTTGACAGTTAAATTTTTTTTATACTGTCAGTGTATACCAATTAAATCCTTAATATTTATAATAAAAAGATAATTATTTGTCCCCTTGAGTTAGCTCAATTAATTAAGTTGTGGGACATAAATTGTGAGTTCGTGGTTCAAATCCTCCCAATGCGTTCCACCATTTCCCTTCTCCCCCTCGTCCATATATATAAGGTCTCTTATGAGTCTCCTCTTAAACAAGAAAAAATAATTATTTTTTGGGGGAATATTTTTAATAAAGAATGGAATTAAATTTAAAGAATATAAAGCTTTATACATACCGAAAAATAGTTTTTTAATTAATAGTATGATAAAGGTTTTAATCAATTTAATTTACACAAATTATATGGAGTAAAATCTGTACAAAATTCATTTTGTTGGTCATGTTTGCATTATATCTCTAAATGGGCTTGACTCATTCAGTGGATCTTTCCTTCGTAATAACTG
Source organism: Ammopiptanthus mongolicus (assembly GCA_039655645.1). Lineage (NCBI taxonomy): Eukaryota > Viridiplantae > Streptophyta > Magnoliopsida > Fabales > Fabaceae > Ammopiptanthus > Ammopiptanthus mongolicus. Next base: position 10,722,707 of record CM077343.1, on the reverse strand, counting down.
CATGACTTATGTTCAAATTTAGGGGCTCTCTGTTGGTAAGAAATATGTAATTCTAATATAATTCTTTGCTAATTATCTTAATTGTTTATGCCATTCCTACATAGGTAGTCTGTCTAGTCGGCTCGAGGGAAATAGGTAGTCTAGATTACTTGATGATGTTAAAGAGCTCATATCAATCGGCTATGACATGTTCATCAATTAGATGAGGAGTATGATACATGCCAAAACACTTCGAAAATCAACTTAATTAGTCCTAGAGTTAAAAGATAAGGGTTTAGGGAGAAAATGATATATATATATATATATATATATATATATATATATATATATTTTTGTTTGATATAAAAGATAAAAAATCATTTTTATACATAAAAGAAGCACAAGAATAAATTTTATGAATGAAACTTGAAAATTTTATTCCCATATGTGAGAGTGAGAAAGAATAAGACCCTTGAAAACCTAGAAAACTAAGATTTGGGTCAACCGTTTGAGTCCAATAAAAGATCTACCGGTCCGTAGTCTCTCGCTCAATAGTCTATAAGTCAAGAATGTTAATATTTACTGCTTAGTAATTTAAGGAGAATGATAATGAGTGTTCTTAGAACACTTGTTAAGAAAGTAAGAAAAAAAGCATTTCATTGAAAAATGATGTATTTAATATTTGAAGAAGTGATATATTTAGTTTTCTAATGCTAAGTTGTTTTTTTTTTTTGTTTCCTTAAAGAGTGTCCTTAGGACACTCGTTAGCATGATCCATAATTTAATTATACCTAATTTCATTATTGTGATAAGAGATTAATTACTTGAGATGGAAGACCCCATAAGACACAAACTAGTTAGCTCGGACCCTATACACCTTTAACCTTAATCTATTAGGATGTGTTTGGATAGGGTAATGTTAGAGAGTGAAGTATTTTTAGAGGATAATTAAAATATATCAATGTAAAATATATTGTTTGAATATCAAAATATAATGAATTTGAAAAATGAAGGGATTTTTATGGGATATTTCATTCACCTAAAATTAAGGAAGTTTGAAATACCACCTAGAAACTAGAAATTTTGAAATTCCCATATCCCATGCATCTCATGTGCCAGCGCCGCCACCACCAGAAGTTCAATCAAAATTTAAATAGGATAAAAACAAGATCTTATATTTATATTTAGGTTTAATTAAGTTTTTAGTCCCGAAAAAGTGAATCAGTTTTGGTTTTGGTCCCTGTACTTTTTTTTCGTTGGTTTTGTTCCCTACAAGCTTCAAAACTTTGATTTTGGTCCCGGCCATCACTATTCATCCGTTAAGTGTTAACGTGGCTAGCGGATCACCAAATCTGCACTGCTATATAAGCTATTATAATATTTTTATTTTTATTATAATGTTATTATTTGTTTGTTATACTTTTATCAAATGAATGAATGGCTGAAATAACAACATTTAGAAACATTTATGGGGGTTCCCGAATACTTCCGTGACATTAAATATTATAAAGGAATATAAAAAATTAATATTTAATCTTACGAGACATTAAATATTATAAAATTAGCCTACATAATAGTGCGGACGTGGCGGTCCCTTAATCACGTCAACACTTCACGGATGTATAGTAACGACAGGGACCAAAACGAAAGTTTTGGAACTTGCAGGGACCAAAACCAATTAAAAAAAATACAGGAACCAAAACCAAAACTGACTCACTTTTCAGGGATTAAAAACTACTTATAATATCTATACTTTATCCAAATAAAGAATTTTAACAATGAAAATTTTTAATTATTGCGTCCAAACAAAACTTTTTCAAAATGAAGTTTATTCAATTAAAGCAATTAAATTGCCTAGAATTTGAAATACCATCTAATTTTTATTTTCCTCATCCAAACTCACTCTTACGGATTTGTTTTGATCAAGGTTTTAAATTAGTATCATTGTTGTGTTACGTTTTTTATTATTTTGAATAATTATAGGAAAATGCAACCATCGCGGATAATAGATGAGGTAGCTGATAGCAGATAAGCTAACTTATTTTTTGTGAAAATGATTGGTAAAATTAGTGGTTGAACTACCTAAAAAATATAAAATGACAGAAAAAAATATATTCATTAATGATTTTACATAAAAGAGAGAGAAGAGGATAAAAGTAGAATTAAATTAAGATAATAAGGATAAAAGGAAAAAAAAATCAAACGTTAAAAGTTATAAACTTAAACACTACTTCAAGTAGAGTATAAAAAAAAGACTATAAGTTCTTAAAAAAATATTATAAATGCATGATAAAGATATTTATCAAATAAGAGTACTTTCTCATATGGTATAAGCCGATAGAAAGGCATACCACGGAGGCTCAACGTCGACCACTGTTATGGTTTGGATTCAGATTTAAAACTCCCGTTTTGATCTTGAAATTAGAGACAATCTTTCACCCTAAAATCTTTTTTTTTATCGCGTTGGTATCACGCTCCGCACATAAGAGTGATGAACGCATGTGATGAACGCATTGGAGTAAGGAAGCGTATTAAAGATTTTCTCAACTAATTATTATTTTATGCTTATTATTATTTAAACTTTTGATTGTCCAAACATATGACTGCGTTTTAAGTACTTTGTCTCCTGCTTCATTTTCATCTTTGTCTCTCTCTCTCTCTCTTATGCTTCACCTTCTCCTTCTCCTTGTACCCTTTTCTTTCTCTGCATTCCATCCATCGCGGTTCCTCTATCTTTATTAAATCCAACCTCATATATATGTTTTTCAATTCCACCTTCAACTTCAACTAATCACAGCCCTCTTTCTCTTTCTCTTTCTCTCTCTGTGTCTACATCTTTTCCTTCCAAATTTCCCTTCTTTTTTATTTTCTATATCATATAACACACACACACACACACCACTTCCCTTAAAATAAACATAAACAAAAGAAGGGTAAACAAACACTGTTGTGTTGTTAAACAAAAAATATATATACCTAGCTATAATAAAATCATTTTCCTTGTTTTCTGTTGTCCTCTCTTTTTAATAAATTTTTTTTCTATATCTTACTTTGATGTGTCTATGTCTATGGCTGGTTTGGATTTAGGAACTGCTTCACGCTTTGTTCAAAACCTTCACAGACAAGACTTGCAACTTCAGCAACATCACCACCACGATTCTGAAGACCAAGAAAACCACAATCATCATCATCATCACGGTGCAGGTGCAGGCCAGTTTTCCACCGAAGAAGATGATCAAAGCCAAGGTCTCGAGCTTGGCTCCGGCTCCGGCGGCGACGTCATCGGACGCCGTCCACGAGGGAGGCCTCCTGGTTCAAAGAACAAGCCAAAACCACCGGTGATCATCACAAGAGAAAGCGCCAACACACTAAGGGCACATATTCTTGAAGTAGGTAGCGGCGCAGACGTCTTCGACTGCGTCGCTACCTACGCACGGCGACGCCAGCGGGGGATCTGCATCCTCAGCGGCAACGGCACAGTTACCAATGTAAGCCTCCGACAGCCATCGGCTGCCGGAGCCGTCGTCACCCTACATGGGAGATTTGAGATATTGTCCCTATCTGGGTCGTTCCTGCCGCCGCCAGCTCCTCCTGGCGCCACCAGTCTCACCATCTACCTCGCCGGAGGGCAGGGGCAGGTGGTGGGAGGAAGCGTCGTGGGGGAGCTGATCGCGGCAGGACCGGTGATCGTCATCGCTGCCTCGTTTACGAACGTGGCTTATGAGAGGTTGCCGTTGGAGGAAGATGAACAACAGCTTCAGATGCAGCCACCGGTTTCTCAGGGTTCCGGTGGTGGTGGTAGTGGTGTTGGAAATAACCCTTTTCCTGACCCTTCTTCTGGTTTGCCTTTCTTCAATTTGCCGATGAATATGCAGAATGTTCAGTTGCCAGTGGATGGTTGGGCGGGAAACTCGGTTGCACGTCCTCCATTTTGAGGGTTATGTGTCCTTACTTTATGACGGAGTGTCCTTTTTTTTGTGGTTGTTGATCATCATCACTCTGAATCTAATGTCAGTGTTGGAGATATATAGAGAGCATAGTTGAAGATGTTGATCAACAAGCATTTGCAAGTGATTAGTTATAAGGTCAGCAAATTAATTCCCCGACTATATATATTATGATATGCTTCTTCTTCTACTACTACTTTTTTTTTCCCTTCTCGCTTATCTTCTGTTGTTCTTGGTGGTGATTATGTAGTGGGTTTCAGTCATGTACTTCTTCTACTTAATTATTGACTCATTGGTTTTTCATTTTATTTATCTTTGGGATTTTCCTTGTCCATTATTATATGTAACACACTATATTAATTAGTATCTTGGTTATTTTATTTCTTCTTTTTCTGAGATGTTTTTTAGGATTCAGCTTTTAAATTACCACTTGCACTAGCTACTTGTTTGAAGGAGACATGAAAGCAATATATAACTTGCAACTCGCTAAACCGGCCTTTTCCCACACCTCCTATATATATATATTTCAGAGCCTTTTAATTTCCTCTAGTTGGTTCAACTATTTTGGTTATGGGCTTTAAAATGGTAAGTTTATATTGGGAAGATGTGTATTTAATGGATTGAGAATTTTATATATATATGGAATTTTGAAAAATAAAAGGGGGTGCCCTTTATGGCGTTATTTTATAGATTAGTATTTAGAACAGTAGGTACGGGGGAATTATAACAAGAGGAAATGGTTTCATTCCCTGGAAGGTTTTCTAGCTAATTATATGCTCAACAATCATATACGTATAATAGTTTTGCTTGAATGGGTCTTTAGGCTAACCTCCTTCATCTATAATTCTCAAATATTTCATGGAATGAACTAATTAGTCTTGATAAGCTTTCCTCTGCATATATACATATCAACTATACGAAATGAAAGTAAATCTTTGAAAAATTAATGAAGAAACTTGAAGGCCTTCTTCATGAGATCATTTATATTTCTCATGCATGGCAACCAGTCATGAATTAGTCTATATGTCATGCATCATGCTTCTCTATCATTTTTTGTTTCTGGCTATATGAGGAAAGCTAGTCAAAATTGGTTTCCTTCTCCAAGCGTTAGCCAACTTCAGTACGATTTGGTTTCTTTTTTCTGATCATTATATGGCTTGAGTAATAGTACATTTGAAAGCGTTATATGATCTAGATCTATCTTTTAGAGACGCTGGATTTAAGCCCTCTTGGACCCAAATTAAATCTATCAAGTAATTAAGAATCAGCAGCACTTAAGTGTACTAAGTTTATACAAGAATATATCTAAACCTATAAGCTTAAATGGTTAGAACTGCTTACACTATAGCTAGTTGACAAGATATAATTATATAGTGCAGAATTGATTATAAACCAATTAAGCCTTTTGGGTGCTATAAACCAATTAATTAAGCCTTACTTATAAAAGAAACCAATTAAGCCTATTTTTTGGCCGGAATCACTGATCTTCCAAATCATGACCTCATGCATTTTTCAGGAGCTTGTGGGGTTAATAGACGCGCAACTTAATAAATCATACTTATATATGTGTAGATCAAATTATCAATGTGTAGGTTGGATTATAGGTTGCTTAGGTTTCCGGCGCGGCCAGGATTTAAATATTGCAAAGATGTAGTGTCACTCACTTTTAATTATTCTCCACTTAACATGTTTTGATGCAAAGTGCTTTAGGTTTCTAAGCAAGTGCTGGCCTTGCAACCTCACAGTAGTGAAGCCATACTAGGCTTTGATCAAACAAGTTGTCATGACCCTTAATTATCCTCCGGGAATTGCAATTGATTCTTTTTTATTTGGTACAAAGAATTGCAATTGATTCTTAAAGGACTTTTTTTCAAGAATTTAATTACTTTCCACTAGTTTATCAAATGGAATGACGTCTGTGTCTATACAATGGCCATTTGATGATGAATTTCATGTCAATCCCTTTACTTCTTGCAAATCTTGGAAATGAGCATGTGATTATGTGTCGGATTAGCTAATATCCTCGATCAAAGGCTCAAACAATCTGCTTTGAGCAACTTCAATATTTTTTCCCTATATATAGTTTTATATATGGATTTAAGGTTTTAAATTGTGGTTACGCTTACGATTGTATTGAGTTTACCGTCATTATGGACAACCAAGTAAAAATACAGCCGATGTAATCGCTATTACGATTGCGCTACGGTTTCGAAACTACTAAAATCGCTATGTCACAGTACAATTGCGGTTGCCAATTTCATTTTAGAGCTTTGCATTGGATTATATTGTCTTATTGGAACAAAATGAGCTATACTTACTGAAGTTAGGCCTATATTTGGAATGGTTTTGAAGTTAAAGTGTTTGGCTTAGGAGTGGTGCTATAGTTTCTGACTTGTAGTAATTGTTTATTAAATTACAGAAGCTGGTATAATTAGTGGTCCTGGGATTCAAATGGTTTTCACTATAATAAATTTATCATATACCTATAGACACTTTTAGTGACAGTTGTTAAAACTGTAGGTATAAGTATTAACATCAGTCCAATCGTAGGTAAATGTAGATGGATAGTAGGTAAAGCCTATTGACAGTCAAATACAACTGTAGGTAAATATATGTGGCTCGTAGGTATAAAACCTATAGTGATAGTCATTTCTCGTTATTATTTATCGTTCATAATGAACGGTTGGACCGGTTGTAGGTGAATATAAGTTTTATATATACCTACGGATTTTAAACGTATAGTAACAGATTTTATCTGTCACTGAAAGACAAATTTCTTCTAGTGTCTACTTGTTAGGGAAATTCAAATTGATGTATATGGATTAGAGTATCTCTTATACTCTGATGACTATATTTCTTTTGCTTATAAAAAAAAATATATAACCATACACATCAAGGAGGATGTATAACAACTAAAATTTCATCCTTCAAAGTTACAGATTTAAAGAAGAAAAAATTAAACAAATTAAGAAATCTGTTTTTTCTTCTCTCTAGCTCCCTAGCCCTGGGAAGAGATCGAAGATGGCAAAATAAATTATATAGCCACCATTTTTGTGTTTTCCCACCACCACCGTGGCTACATTTAGATTCATGGCCACATTTGGACATGAGGTTATGTTATTTTGGGTATATTAACCTTTGAAATTAATTGCTTTAGAACATTCCAGCTTCCATTTGAATCCACATATAGCCATGGAAGTAGGAAACTTAAGCCAAAACCAACAACACATGAGTTGTGATATTTGGACAACAAAATTGTTATCCAACATCTTACAAATATACGGTGCAACAATTGTTTATTATTTTACTCTTTCTCTTTCTTTAATTCATTACTTCAAAACATTATTCAAAGTATGGTGTCCATACTTATTGTCATATTTTGTTGTCAAAATATCATTTCTAAAAACACATTGGACCAGCTAGCTCTCATGATGTTGTCAAAATATATAAGAACTACGGGGTTGGGATCCGGTGCTGAACAATGGGGGTTTTGGGACTTTTTTTCCTTCAATTTTTCAGGCTTCAACGACGAAGCTACTAAATTTTCCACCATAGGTGAAAGTTTCTACGTGGAAGCCACTAGTTTTTTTTTGCTTCCATTGATGAAGGTTGGTGGTTTTTTTTTGTTTTTATTTTTTATGTAAAGGCCTATATACTATTATGTCTTATGTTATAAGAAGCACCCAACAAAGCTTTCAATCAATAAAAGTCATGGAAAAACGTTGATTTTAATATCATGAAATTCCGTTGACTAACATGAAAATTGCGCGAGTGCGTGATACATCATGGGTTTGATTATCTAAAGATCGATTACACAACATTTGTTTCTTACTTAAAAAAGGTAAAGTTGTTTGAAGCTTTGGATTATTCGTGGAAAAATAAATTATTTCAATAATCAATTTTATATATATATATATATATATATATATATATATATTATGACGAAATTAGTTTTATATTTATATATATTTGTGAAAAAAATGATTTTGAAATAATCTATTTTGTTTTTATTGTCTATGAAAAAAAACATTTTGATGTATTAAATCACCATATATAAGATCTAGACATGAAACAAAAAACTATAACGCTTCCATTGTGTGCAAGGTCTAGTGAAGGTTCTATAATAGGCAGCCTTATCCGTTTGAAAATTAATTCAGGTTACCCAAAAGTAGTTTTTTTAAATAAAAAACAGTATTTTACATTAAATCTTTAATAACTTTCCCAAATATCAATTAAACCCAAAATTGTTTTTCTATACACTTTTAATCTGAACAAACAAGCTCTACATTGTACAGGTCATTTTTAACATTCGTACGGCGTACCATATATCCGACATAAATTATTTTCTCACGAAATTTAGCTTGAGGGATTATATATATTGCAATTTGTTATAACCTTAACTATAATAAACTAATCAGGGTAATAACAATAATGAAAATATATATTCCCTCAGTCCACTTTTATCTGTTCACTAAAATTATTTTACAAAAATTAAGAAAGTCATTAAAAATTCTCGATTATAGAAAAATTAATTTAATGGACTGAATTAAATTTTTTTTATTGGTCAAAGTATTATTGTTAGTCTACGAATACTCCCTCTTACTTATCAATATCATAGATAAAGTTGAAAAAAAAATAGTATCCCATTGGTTTTGTAAATACACAAATACTCTTGGACAAAATATAAGACTCCAATCGAAATGAGAAGATAAAAGTGATAGTAAGTGCTATTTTTAAAAAAAAATTATGATTCAATTTATTTGCCATTTTAAAAAATAAAAAAAAAGTATTAAGTATGTTTTTCTATCATTATCTTTATCTTGTAGTATCACTACCAAGTGAAAAGAGACAAAGCATTAATAGAGTAATAATATTTTGAGCATTTCAATAAAATATGGTTTTTTTTTTAAACATAGTTATATCAATTTTAAACTAAAGCTATTTAATAATATTTAAATCCTTATACATTACTTTAAACGATTCTTATTTTATACCGGAGGGAGTACATGGTTCAAGTACTTTAGGACAAGGTAAGTGTAGTTAGCAAAAAAAGTGTGGTTGAATAATTAACTATTGAAAGTAGATAAGCTTGAATAAAAGAACCAAACTAAGTCTTATGTGCAATATTATATCATTTTATTCTTATTCTGACACCCATTAATTTGATTCTAAGCTTTGAACTTCGTCTATATTTATTCATATAACAATAATACATAGAGCAGTTGAATTTTATATTCCCACAAGAAATCATTGTCTTGTTTTTTATTTATAATATATGTGCTTCCAACATGGAGTGAATTAAGCAAAATTAACCACGTTTTCGAGGACGTTTATGATGGTAGTGTTGTATAGCGACCAAGATGGGGCCAAAATGACAATGATATCAAGGTACTACGGAGTCTGATTTAAGTTTATTATTAAGCTTAAAAAAAAGTGGCACAATAAGTAATATTAAATCCAAGTCATAATGAACATTTAATATATATGTTAATTGCTATTTATTGGGCATGGGATACAACTACTTTATGAATTTATTGTATAATATTTTTGGTGATGATGCTGTCCTAACTCCAAAAAGAGATATGGTTGGGATGGAACACAATTATATGGAGTTAAAATATGGTGATCCACGGTTTTTGGAATATATCAGTAAAGAATTGAAAATATTTAAATAAAAACTTCGTCTTCTCGTTTTGTTCATGTACAAAATGAGGTAGTCTGATAAGATTTAATATATATTTGATATTGACATATATACAACTTAGTGTTTGATTAAGATAGTGAATGAAATTTTAAAACCATGTACAAATGACCTGAACATAATGGAAATTACCTAACTAAGGGTAATGATAGTGTACATCTCCGTAGTAAAAAGGAACAAAAGATATAAAATCTTTGAACGTGAAATTTGTTGAAAGGGTACTTACAAATTAAATAAACTTTGACTAACCGAATTAATAGAAGCCATGTTGGAGCTCAAGTAACCAGTCTCAGTTATGTTAATGCTAATTATTGCTTAGTTTGAACTTGTTGTATTTTTCCTACTCTTTCTGTCAAATCGCCCGAACTCCAAATTTTTATTTGCAGCTTTTTGCCTAGCTAGCTAGTTTTCCATGCGAATTCGTGAGTGGAGGATGCCTCAAGAATAAGGCTGTCAAAACTAGCTATTGTCCATGTATTTAAGCATTAACCAAACAAGTCCGTAACAGTTAAGCCCGATATATAATTGAATATCCATAAGGTGAGGCCCAACTCCTTTTGGAGACATTTTAAAAAAAAAATATTATGATGATGCAAATTGACTAGTAATGTAAGTCATGAAATTGGGCCTATGGTGGGTCCATATTATTCTTCTTTCCTACATTCAGCCCCTCCAAATAAAAACTGCACATATAGGTAGTATTTGTTATTAACTTATTGTGACATGGTTTTTTCAATTTTCAATAACTATTCTCAAAAGTAAGATTCAAAATCAATTTTCTAAAACAAAAAATCAAAAAATTGTTTGGGCTTTGTGTCCTTAAAACGGTAACGAGAAACAGTAAGACAAAATAGATTTGCCTAGATAAATTTTTTGAAACAATTTGAAGATCTTGCCCACCTAAGAATTATTTCAATTTTAAGATGTTTTTCAAATATGTCTACACAGAAATGATATAAAATATATATAGCTACAAAAAATGTTTATTTATTGAGATGACATGGTGTTCAGGGGGATCGAATTCCCTGCATTCATGCAAGGAATATTATTGGATTAATCGTTAGGCTTTCTCAAACATTTGTAATGATTGCTCTAATAATATTTCTTGTGTGAATACGTGAATAAATGGTTTTTTAAATGTAGGTATTTGGATTACTTTCTACACACCTCGACTAATCTACCTTCCAGATCAAATGCAAGCCACGATGTGGTAACCAATTATTTATTGTATGTTTGGAATGACGGTGAGGGAGTGAAAAATCACATCCCACTGACTCAATGTGGAAGCTACATTTTGTAGCTTTCACAATTTATGGCCAAATCACAATTTATGGCCAAATATTTACTTATTTACTATTGTCACCATGAAAATGGTCAAACGGGATTTGTCCTACGTTGAACCCAACATATACTTATTAGTCTACATATTGCTAGTACTTTACGCTATATATATAATATATACTGTAGAGTGGTTAAAAAAGTCTACAATATAACATGCAAACTAACTCGTATGGCGATAGGCACGAGTAAAGTTTGAAAAACCATCCACCTGTTTAGAGAAGGATTATAACTTCATGAGGTAGCAAACTTGGAAAGACGCATCAACGCCAAGAATTAACTTCTTGATTTTGACTACATGGTTACGTGAGATTGTATGCTCTTGAGTTTAAACCCCCCAACAACTTGATGCGTTTGTCAACTTGGTAAATTAGTTCCTCCAAATTCCTTTCCAAGTTCAATAAAAAATAGGGGTGTTCCCATATGGTTTTGATCATTTTGAGCCAAAAAGTTATTCAATCCAAATATAAAAGTAAGTTGTAGTTCGATTTGGATTGGATTGGTTTTATATCAAATCTGAATCAATCCAACCCGATTTAAAGCGATTTGAATTTAATGATTCAATTTTTACCAATACAATAATTAAAAAGTATATCTAAATAACACCAACCGATAGAGTATATAATATACTAAAAATTAAAACATTACAAAGTAACAAATGTCAATTTTATATGGTGCATTTTTCGGTACACCCAATAATTTTGGGGTAAAAGTTATCTTGCCCAACCAGAATACACCACCTCAATTAAATGAATCATATTAGTGGGTCAAGTCAAATGATTCTCACCATCTGGTTGGGCCACCTAGACAGGGTAAAGTTACCCTTGGGATACCATAGAATTCACCATTTTATATTTGGATCATTAAAAATAGTATAAAATTACATTACACCAAACTAATAAATATTAGTTAAGAAAACAAAAACCAACAAATAATCTAATATAACATTAAGTTAAAATAATCTATAATACACTAATAGTCTAATCTGACATCGCATACTAATAATAAAACAAATAAGAATTAAACTTTATATATGTGATTTCGTTCACATCGGTTCCATATTAAAAAAAGAAAACAAATAGAAATCGAACCAAAGTGATTGATTTTCAAAAAAATCCAATTAAAATCAATTTTTTTTTTTATCAATTCGGAGTTGAAAACCCCTAATAAGAAGGGTGAAGGAGAGGAAATATGAATCAACCTCCAATATCGAGTAATCCTATGGTATACCATTGGTTGATAAAATATATTATAATTTGTTTCATTGGTTGATCGTAGGGGATATCCATACATGATAAAAATCTCTTGTTCCAAAAAATGGTGTCTCGATGTCCCCTACCAACCAAATATTAAGAATGACCATAAATATTAATAAGTTGTGATTTTGTTTTCTTAAATGTCAAATTGTTATTGATGGAGGATCGAGAATATGACAGGAAATTGGGACAAAAGATCTTAATCCATGGATATAAGGCTTGGGAGCATTTAAGGAGCGACGAAAAAGATGCATATGGCAAGTCAGTGTGTACAGAGAAAAGGAAGAAGAGAAGAGTAATTGGGACAAGAAATTAACACTGAGTAACAGACATACATTGGTATGTATTATTCAGACATAATACTAGAAACAAGTTGTTCCTTATGTCACAACACAAGGGAAGGAAGAGAGATCACTCTACATAAAAATACCAAAATTAGTAAAACATAAGACGTTTGCTATGTTAACTGCTACTATAGATTTACATTGCTACGATTTATATATCCTGAGCATAGAAGTCAATAATCTCCTTCAAATTGAGGTTGAACAAAGAAGAGCAATCATTATGCATGAGCCACAACATGTGCTCGAACAAAATGGCATCCACATCCACAAAGATGACTCTAGGTTGGCTTGTTGTAGTGAAACGGAGACGATCCTTGTCGTCACCTTGATGCTGTTTCCTCATAGAGGTATCCATCAAAAGCTGAAATGGGTTCTCTTTTAATATGAAAGGGTCCACGAGGAACACCCTCTTCTCTTTTCCGACCACCACGGTTATGGGGCTGTGGGGTTCATTTTCCAAGCCATCATCATCCTTGGTTAGGGGTTGATAACCCGCTGAGCGCCTTAGGATCAATGATACCGGCAAGACCAAGCAATTCATGGAAAAAGAGCGAAGGTAGGTTAGATAGGAATTGATCTGTAAGAGGAGAAAATGAAAAGATCAATGCATGTTTGTGGGAAGTTGTGGAACTTATAAGAGCAGTTTATGTAGGTAGCTAGAACATTTCTAGCTACTTATATATACAGATATATCATAGCGGTCGCTACTGCTAGGAAGGGGCTACAATAGAAATGGTCCAGACATTGAACTAGCACTATAGTCACTATAGAGAGACAGAGATATAGTTTCTTATTTTGATCCACTGTTTTACTATCATAAAGTGTTCTTTTATTATTAAAAGATTTTGAGTATGATAACAATTTCTTAATAAAACAAATACTTTTAACGTTGTAATAATACTTAATTAGATGATAGCATAAAATAAATTTAACACTGATAACAGAATAAAATTGTTTTCCCCCCAAAATCAATGATGATGTGACCGTGCATAGAAAGAGATATTGTTATTGTAATTTGGGTGTATTTTTGTGAACAATTTTGTATAACATATTTAAATGACATTTGGAGTAATAATTCACCCACATACATATATATATATATATATATATATATATATATTATCTACTTATTCATTCATACTCGATTAAATTAAATATTTTTTCAATATTGTCTTTAAATATTGTAAATAAACATTTATCTTTCGCGAAGGAGTGGGTTGGAATTGGACTACGGGCAAGGCCTAGCAAAAGAGAGAGAAGGTTTTCTTTACAATAATATTTTTTGTGATAATAAATAATACTTTTTGAATTTTTTAATATATTTTTAAAATGTGTATATAAAAAATAGATAAATATATACCATATCAAATAAGATATCCAAAATTTAATATCAAAATAATACAACTCTTTTTCTTTTAACTGTGAATTTTGTGATATCATTTGTCACTGTCTCTTCTGCTCAGCTGTGATTTTCAGGTAGTGGGGCGTCGTGAAACTAATGCTGCTTGCGACTCGGTCCATACTCCATCTGTCATACGCTCCTCTCCAACACGCAAGTATCAACATCTCATATACGACACACCGTGCATTTAAATCAAGGTTTTGCTAACGCCAAGGACAGAAAGCTAAAATAAAGAATTTTAAAAAAGAAAGTTCACTTTCTTTGATTTTTAATGTATCAAGTACTTTATTTTTATTAAAACTTTTTGTACTTGATATCAAAAACCCTTTGAACAATTGAACAACTTGGATGAACAAAGCCAGTTGATAAATGACACCTGACATCAAAACTTACCGTTTCAACATTATAAAATTCGAAAGCTTACAAAAGCACAAGTCATCAACAATAAATCAGAAGTATAACCACAAGAAACGCTTCAGAATGGTTCTATATGGCTTTACAGTTTTGTTGGATCGTCTGGCGATACTTTTCATATTTGATCTGTCTTATACTCCATTTTCTCTTGTTCTATATTATTATCTTCATCAACCACAGAAAAACAAAAATGATGGGGGTTGTATAGATGGTGAAACCTAAATTATTAAAGTTCAATTTAGCATCCTCTCTTTAAAGTGAGCTGAAAAAACTCAAAATGGATTTTATATTAAAGTATATAAATAAGAGTTTAATTATTATACGCTGTCAATATAAAGTTTTTTACACTGTAGTTAAAGTATTTATGAGACATGCATTGCTGACACGGGAAGATAGTGACCGTGGATGAAATTTTAAAATGCATGAATATGCAGCTGAGATCAGAAGAGCAAAACTCATGTAGGTAATGAATGCAAGGGTACCCAAATCCGTAATAAGCTCAAAGAATTAAATAAGCAATGAAGCATGATGAAGGCAGAAAAGCACGGTTCCTGATTCTGCTATGCTACTGCAAAGTGCAGAAAACAAACTTCAAAATGACAGTATTCAGATTATGGGTAGCATATCCTTGGCTATCAACACTAGGGATG
Organism: Ammopiptanthus mongolicus; assembly: GCA_039655645.1. Classification (NCBI taxonomy): domain Eukaryota; kingdom Viridiplantae; phylum Streptophyta; class Magnoliopsida; order Fabales; family Fabaceae; genus Ammopiptanthus; species Ammopiptanthus mongolicus. The sequence goes on along the minus strand of CM077343.1, from coordinate 10,707,676 downwards.
TTCCTGTTACGAGTTAAGAAAAATCCTAGTCAACTGAAAAATGGAAGGATAAACTTCAACCTTAAGATAGACTGTTCTAAAATCAGTCCTCAGTAATGCATGTTAGCATTTTAGTATTGACCTCTAGCCACTACTTTGAACTATCATCATCATGCAAATGCCTGCTTCCGCACTGTTAATCCAAAGTCACATCTTCACTGATGAGCATGGCCAGCCCATAGTGGATGATGGTACATCTGCATATTATTAACGGGCTGACTAGCATTATTATCGTAGAGTCCAGGCCCCCTACTAAAGGGGGGGCTATGATCATTGTCTTCAGAGGACTCAGTCGAAGGCCCTTGAGATGTAGGACTGGTTGGAGTCATTGGTGAACCGAAGGTTAACATTTGTGATGTTGGTGCTGAAGAAGGCCCACATTTCAGGATATTGGAGCTTGACTTTTTCCCATTTGCAATAAAGCTACCCACAATGATCTGTTAATGATTGGCAAAAGTCACAAAATAAAGCATCAAAGCTTAGTCAATCCTACATGCATAAAGGACTCCCCAATAGTAATACACACATACACACACACACACACACACACACACACACACACACATTGTGCACTTGGAACATGCATACGGGTAAATTTCATCAGAAATCGATTGTTAACAAATGACAAATTTTCTACCATTTGAGAGCAATACCTGTACAGGTGACGCTGCAGTTAGCATTCCAGCGACTCCTCCGCCCAAAACTCGTCCATCAGACCCTGCAAGGGACACACTCAAACTGCCTGTTCTGCTACGCTCACCATTATTTTCAGATAGCAGCAAAGAGCCTGATAGAGATATAATCTCAAATCGACCCTGCAATGTAAAATGACATCACGTGGAGAGAATGAACCTAAAGACATTGATACTTCATTATATACTCAACTAACAATGTCAAGATGACACTCCACTAATATGTAAAATTAAACATAAAGAAGAATTAAAGACACTGCTGAACTTGGCTCCTTTGCAGAAAAAACTCATCAATACTGTTTAGTGACTTTTTAAATCCCATTATTACAGAACTATACCTTGCCATGGAAATAATGTGGAAAGAAAATGTAGGTTACACACCACGAAACTTAAAATAAGTAAACCACAAAATCTGAACACTTATTTGAGAGGATTTTAACCAAGGCCCAAGGGAGAACCTGAATGAGAATCAAATTATCGCATTAAAGTCAATTCTTATTTCTTAGGTGCTCCAAACTCAAAAGTACTTTTTGGTTCAACAAAGTCCAACACCTACAAGGACTAAAGATTAAGGAGCATCTACAAATAGTGGTAATTCTTAAAATTTAAAAGAGAACGCGACTTGTATAGAACTATGAAACTAAGATTGAGTTCATGCAGGTAACTGATAGAACTGGACCAGAAATGAGTAGAAAATAGAGTATTATTGAGATACAAACCCTCTGAGACAGTATTGGTATGATACCAAAACAGAAGATAGAATGCAACAATGGCTTCCCAGGTATTCCGGAGATCTGGAACTCTCCCTTTCCTTCCTTACTCCACTCACAATACACGATACCCATTCCCTCCGCTTATTTCTCCTTTTATAACTATCTCTAGTTCTATTATCATAACTGACAACTAACAACATCTAGACAGTGGGTTATTTCCTAACCGCTAAAGGTTCTACTTGCCTACCCTCTGGCCTATTCCTTCTAATGTAGATCCTCTTTATTGTAGGTCTACTAACAGTAACCCGTCCTCCACACTCGTCCTACCTTCCCCATCCCTCAATTGATTCTAAGCCCAAATTCCACCGGTCTTTCATACTGTTTTTGGAACTATAACCAGTCACCAAGAGAAAGTTCCTCATTTGTTTTTAGCCTCTAAACTTATGTCCCCTGTATTTCTTCTTACCATGGTCTAGAATACATTTTTGCACAAAAAAAATATATGATTTGAGATGATTAAGAGAAGAATCTCTAAATCATTTTAGCATTCCTTGTTTTCATCATTGACAAAACAATCAATATAACAGATAAATCAACAATTCTGGCAGGTGGTTGATCTTGTCCATCCAAGGGTACTCTAGGTAATAAAAAACAAGTTATGTTTTTTTTTTTATTTTGCTAATTTGGAAAATACAAATGACAAAATGTAAAAGTAGAAAAGTTTGCTCCAATCAATTATATTTAGAGTGAACATCCATTTTAGTCCACCAAAGATACAGGTAACATCAATTTGGCTCCAAAAAAAGTTGACATCACTTTAGTCCTTCAATCATGGGAAGTAACACCAAAATCATCATTCCGTGTATGCACCACAAGGTTGAAGGGCTATATTGATGTCAATTTCTTTTATTGAGGGGTTAAATTGATGTCAACTTTATTAGAGGACCAAATTGATATCACTTTCTATGGTTGAGGGGAGGACTAAATTGATGTCACCTGTACCGGGGACTAATATAGGTGTTTACCCTTATTTTCAATTCTCACGAGAACACCAAGCTATCACTCCTACATAGTCAATGCCAATGTTATTAATCACCGATCGCGGGCAATGGCGAAAAGCCAAAAATCCGCAATACAAATATGGCGGGCGGCATTGCGGAAAATTAGCCAGATTTCCGCAATGCCATTTCCGCCACAGCGGCTATTTTGATAACACTAGTCAATGCCAGCCACAGTAGAAGGTTCCAAAGCAACCATGCCAAATTTTTAGAAGTTAGAACCTTTACAATACTTAACAATCTGGATATTTAATATCCTAAAACTTATCAGCAGAAAGAGTTCCTTATTTGTAAGATAAATCTGAGACTGGCAGGAAACTGGGATAGAGAGGCTATGCACTGAAAAACACAAACTTTAAATGCAACAAACATAATCTTGCATAACAGAGCCAAATTCCCCCTAGAAATCATCCCTATAGGGTTATAGCATGCTTATCATAAGTTCCAGTTCCATCCTCCAATGTTGTCAAAATCGCGATCGCGATCGTATTGCGATTCTATGATCTTTCAGTGGTTGAGCGATCCCATATCCAACTCAAAACTTGAATTGGTGGGATCTTTCAAGATTGCCGTGTTGGCTTGTGAAATCGGTGGGAGTGTGCGATTTCTCCATGTCTGCTTGGTCCTTGTTTTCCAGTTGGTAGAGCCAGTTTAAGGCCAAAAAACCCAGCCGCGGTCCATTACCCAATAGCCAACATCCCTAACACCTGCCCCCTGCCCCCCTGCCAGATTTGCCGCCAATTCCCCCATATAGTTGTTCGTTCGTGCTGCCCCGTTCCATTTTTGTGAAGCCTCTTTTTTGGTCCACGTTTTCTTGCTGCCTTGTTACCGTGAAAATGTCTTCTGAGTGGGTCGGGTTTTGGGCCCGATCTGGTGCTGTCAGTGGGGCTGGCTCAGGGTTTGGGTTTGGTCTGTGATGTGAGTGGGGTGCGTCTGGGTCTGGGTCTAGTTAGTGTCAACCTTTATTTATGCTTTGTCAATTACTGTTTAACTTAATGTCCTGTGTGATTTTAAGGTTATTTTGCCAATTTATATTATTTTATATGCAAATATATTATATATGCTTGAATATATACATTTTTATATTAGATAGAATCTTACAATTCATGTTATGATTTCACGTTTTATGCTTTTAATCCCCCCCCTTCTGATTACATGCAGGATCTCGATTTTGATGACCTGGCCATCCACAACAATAGAAACAGAACTTCTCAAGCACATTTTTTCTAGATCATTTTAGGCTCAAAAAATAAAAGGAGGCAATCATTTCATAATGCATTTATCTTATAAAGGAAATATCCATCCAACAATTATCAAATCAATTTAAGGTTTCTACCCCTGTTCATCCACGCATTTGAATCAGAATTATGTGGAAGAATTTAAGCAACAAACCTGAGTATGCAAATTCAATTGATCTTTTTTGTCAATAACAATTCTTAGAGCAGATTTACTTAAATGGTTCCATTTATAGATTTGAAATTCTACGCTCAAGTATCTCTATGAAACTATAGAAAAAAGTGCTTGCAATTTGCAAAGTTGATACATAGTAATAATAACAATAACAATAGCAACCATGATGACGAATATGATGCCATGATGATGTAAGCAATAAAATTAAATAAAAAACATATGAACTAAATAAACTATTTCCAGCTGGCATTTCACAAATTAAACAGCTTTCCCATTTTGGTGGCAAAAGAAACAAAAAAATAAAATTCATAATGCTCAAATAATTAAATAAATGGTTGTGATAGATTTCACTTTCAAAAGCATAGTTATATTTGTATTACAAAACATGGAAACTTTTTTACTACATGCCGGAAAATAATAAATGCGTTTAGTATATTCAATCGTGTATCACATTGGATCGTCGTTTTCAATATAGTATAAATAAAGCTTGATATAATGGATAACCGGATATTGACTACTAAACGGGTAAAAAAAAAAAGTACCTCGTATTTTGCAGTACCACCAGACAATGCTGGCTGCCGAAGGGTGACATTGCAGATTGCACCATTAGCAGAAAGAATACAAACTGTCCGAGGCCCTTGGTGAGAGAAGGCCATAATTTTTTCTGTGATGTCCTACAAACAACAGAAGCATACGGGTGAGAAGGATTTGAAACAATAGTAACCCACACCAACCCTGCCAATAGTAACTTACAAAAGAATAGTTTAGAACCCCCACCCCCCCCCAATAAAAAAAACCCAAAAATAATAATAATAAAAAGGTACAACATGACAACTCCTCATCAAAATAGTGACTCAGTGAAAAACCAACTACCAAGAGAAGCTAGACCTAAAAAAATCAGCAGGTTAATTCTATAATTACTTCTTTCCTTTTCGTATACAATATAAAATACATATTCAAATCCGTGAAATAATATAGTAAGAAGTTTAATTGTCTCAAAAACACACATTACTCAAACGAGAAACTACGACAAATAAATATACCTCATTAATTATAAAACTGAGTAAATGAGATACCCAAAATTCATTCACAGAACTAATTATAAGAGACTTTGAAGAACTCCAAGAGAGGGATAGCTTATTAAGAATGCAGTCTATAATACAAGAGCATGGGAGATGCGATTTATAGCAATTTCACATGCAACAAGGGCAATCATTTTAAGCTAGAAAACTAACAACATTTAACTTGAAAATAAAAAAACACATTCCTTGTCTAAATATAGCTACGGTGTAACACTCAATTTGAGTATTATTTGTATGCCTAGTTGGACAATGCAGATTTAACACCCTATTTTTATCACCAAAAAAGATTAGCATTGAAATTAGTCCCAAAAAAGTAAATATATTTGGATAAATGACAAGACATTAATCATGGCGTGACTGTTTTTCAAAATGGACAAGTTACAACCAAGAGCAATAACTATATGCTACAGTTTAAAAGTACAATTTATAAAGTCCAAGACTTATTAAATTTTGAAAACCAAGGCTTTATATTCCATGCTAGAAAAAGAAAAGGAAATAAATATCATATAAGTTTCCTTTTGTTGGAGATCATAATATCAATAAAGCGTTGGCACAAAAGCTGAAGTTGTTACCGCATGAACCGGAGGTCACAGGTTAGAATTGGGCAATTACTCACAGGGTTGGGGTAGGGCAAAATGACAAAAAAAACCCCAAAAGAAAAGAAAGGAACGGTTATTTTGTGGAGGCAAAAGGGTTTTCAAACCCTCTTCACAGTAGCGACCACTATGGCCACAATTTCCTCTGCGATTGACCGCAAATCATGGCCGCGTTAGTGGGTCCAGCAAACCACACCACGATGGCAGGACCCGTCACGGCCACCCACAGCTCCTCTCCGCTGCTCCGCGATAGCGCCATTATTGATAATATAGCTTATAAATACAAAGTCAGGCTGCCAACTAGAGACCCACATACTCGGTTTAACCCCTTTTTGGACCCCACACGTAGCGAGAGCTTTATAGCACCAGGTTGCCCTTTTATCACAATATCAACATCCAGAGAATAAATCACCACTTCATCTAATTAACATTTACCAAAAAATGTTGGCCTCCAATCAAATTACCACAATCCATTAACTTCATCTCTATTTCAAATACTAACCACAGTGTTATTTCAATTCAAGTATTCAGAACATACCTTACAAAAGTTACCAACAAACAAATGCAACTAAATGTAGCAGTTACTAGATAACTATGGAAATCAATACGTTGAAGCTAGAAGAGTAAGTATTGTTGAATACTAACTGAGTGCCCTTAAGGAATTAGAAAAGGAAAGTCTGTATGGAAAAATGGTATATTTAATATTTAATATATTAAAAATGTTACTCTTGTTTTTCTAATAGAAACTTTCTTTTCATTGATTTCTTAATAAGTGTTGTCGTTAGCAAAACCCTTGTTATTATTACCTCGCCAGAATCCACCAAGATCACATGCGGCGTAAATCCAACCCCACCGGCACCTTCACATCATCACAACAACAATAACAATCATAATCAGTTCCATTCAAAAAACCTCCAAGAATCAAATCCAAAAAAACCAAAAAATAAATAAATAATATTAAATTAAAAAATTGATAATATAAGAACTACTACCAAGCGCATCCAACTGCTTCTTTCCAGAGCCGGGAGGTCTTCCTCTATGCTTCTTTGCAGGAGCTTCGGTGGACGGTGTGCCACTCGAATCACCGGCGGCGGACACGGCGGCGGAAGAGGGAACGTGAGTGGTGGCCAAGCCGAGAGCAATGTTGCCGTCTGGCGAGTATTTCCGAGGGCGGCCCCTCTTTTTCTTGGAGGCAGCGCATGGCTTCAACGCCGCCGAGGAAGTGGAGCCGTCGTAGGGGCTGGTGGCGGCGGCGGCGGTGGAGTTGAAGGGCTCGGATGGGATGGAGGAGGAGGAGCGAGGAGGAGGAGGAGATGCGAAGGGGAATCGAGCGGTGGCGGGGGCCATGATGGTGGAATTAGGGCTGATCAAAGGAGAGGTGTTTGGGACTGAAGCGTAAGAGGTGGGTCCCACCATCGATGAAGGTTGTGGCGGTTGCCGAGGCGGTTCACGAGAATCCATGTTTTTTATTTTTCCAAAATGCAGGTTTTGTTGTGTTGGGGATTGAACGAGTTATCTAAAACGAAACCTGCCTTGATGAGACCATGAGATGAGATGAGATGATGAGAGTGGGTGGTACTGTTTGTTAAATAGAAAGAGAGAATCAGTTAGTTGCCTGGGATGGGATGGGATGGGATGGGATGGGACTCGAACAAACAAACACTGAGGAACCAAAACCGGAGCTCAACCAACTTGATTATACTAGTAAGTAACAGGGTTTATTTATTCCTTTCTTATATAAGTTTTCTTAACCGTATTTTAAACCTCGTTGTTATTGTTAATTAATCAAATATCAAGACTTTTAAATAATGAGTTTCATTTTCACATGGATGATCACTAGGGGTGACAATAGACGAAGTCGCTCACCGAGATCTATGACCTGACCTATTTAGAATTTGATCTAACTTGACTTTTTTAATAAAAAAATCAGATTTAGACTTTTCAAATAATCTTTTTAAATAAATAGATCAGGCTTAGGCTTATAAAAAAATTCTTTTAAGCTTGATAGCCCCCCATCTCACTCCAACTATAAAAGCACGTTGATGCTATATCTGCTGATTATTTTATGATTTATCACATTCGTTGAACTTGCTCCATGTGAAACAGGGTCACGAAGTTGCGATCAATATTAATTGAAGGTTGAAAGCCAAAGCAAGGTTAAAGGAAGGTGTTGGAAAGCCTTATAAAACTTTTATGTATAACAAGTTTGTGATAGTTACGTGATCATGTTCTCTCAAAGCATTGAGACATAACTTTTCCTAGTTTGAGAGCAACATCATATATATGTTAAGTCTCACATCTCTCAAAATATAGATGTGAAACAAATCAACATTCTATATATAGAGAGCAAATAGGTGATCAAGATACTTACCCTTAGATGAGTGATGAAGAAGATCCATAGAATGCGCTATGTGGTGTGTCCCCATGAGAGACTTTATCATATTTAAAGGTCTTATTTATTTATTTATTTATTAGCCTGGTAGTCTATTGGTTTATATACAATTAGGCCTATTGTCCTGTTTAATTTAGCCTTAATGTGAAATAGGCTTTCAAGTCAGGGTAGATCTCAAAATTTGGCCTATATCAGGCTAATAGGTCAGGCTCAAGCCTAGATATTGGAACACAGGCCAGACCTGTTTATGTTTGGGTCTGGCCTAGCTTGACCTATTCCCACCCCTAGTGATGACTAATGGTTATCCACCAAGTGTAACTCAGAAAGATCCTCCTTCATTTATTATCAAGAATTATACTCGTTACGTTACAGTTTTTTAGATATTCCTTTTCCACATAATATTGTCATCATTGTTTGTAACACCCTTGTCGGACACTATATTTTACGTGACGTTTTAAGGAGTATTAAAATCATTAGAAAATGTGGGACAAAATTTTCTTTTTCACAAGATGTAATTTTAAATGATTGTAACTAATTAGATGCGCAGTGTAACTGAAACATTTCATAGCATAAGTTTATAAGTTCAAATATTCACGTAATCAGACCTACCTACAAAAAGAAAAGTATAGAAAGGTAAAGACATAATATAAAGCTTGGAGACGCAGCTCCATAGACAAAAGAAGAATTGGGAGACGCAGCTCCATAAAAACATAAAAAGAACGATACAAACGTTTTAACACCCTACATTTGCCAACAACACACTACATGGGAAAACATCCTTCGGATCAACCGCTGGATCTATCACCCAACTTCTCCTTAATGGAAAGGTAAGCGAAAGGAATAGGAAGTCATGAATAGATCACCTCCTATACTTCTCACTTATCGTCTTCCAACCGAGACTCGTTAGACGAGGCGTAACAGGAACCCTAGCAGGGGCTACTGCTAGCGTCTACACAGAAGACACTGCAGGAGTTACCTCGGATGCAACTCTACTAACAAGCGATCTTATGAATCCATTGATGAATCAATCATCAATAGTATCGTATATGGTCTTGTTTCAATATAAACCACACGTTCTTATCTTTTTCTTTTACTCTAAGTTAATTACTTAAACTTAGGGTTTTAAACTTAGAAAATACTTATGCTTTGTTTGGGTAATGAGAGAAGTAGGGAGGAGAGAAGTAGGAGAGAAGAGAGAATGAGTAGAAAATAAGTAGATTTTTAAGTTGTTTGGATTGCAAGAAGTAGGAGAGAAGTAGAAGAGAAAGACAAGAAACTTTTTGTTAAAAAGACAAATTTGTCCCTAATATTATATTTGCATAGTACAAAGCAAAAGGTAGAATTGTAAAGTCAAATTTTTTTCTATTTTTTCTGCATCTCTCACCTGATGAGGGGAAAAAAATTTTTGTGTGGGACCCACACCAAAATTTTCTCTCCCTCCTTGATTTCTATGGAAACAAACAGTGGAAGTGAGGAAGTTCTCTCCCACTTCCATCCTCCCCAGTTCCCTCCCCCTAAAATCACCGCAAACAAACGATACATTAGTTTTGAGTTCAAAACTCTTTTTGTCTTCCATTGACAAATTTCAATCTTTTCAAGTTAAAACCTTCTTAACTTTAAATACCTTGATATAAGTACCTTACAATAGGCGTATTTAATACTTAAAATCATCTAAAAATCTTTTCCTCTTAAAACAAAACATGTCTAACCGATATACATTATAAGTGTAACAAGGTTAAACTTTCCTTCTCTTTAAACTATTTAATTCAAAATCTCGTTTTGAATGTATAAATTCTTTAGTTGAAAGTAGATGAGTACATGTCGCGACCGATAATCGCAAAGGAACCGGCGAGAAATTTTTTTTTTTTTAGAAAAACATGGGAGCCGCCACCAACTTTATTTAATTTAGGGAAAAAAAATTGAAAAACCTTTAAAATTGGTCTTTTGAACCAAAAGAGAGTTCGGAAGCCGATTACGCATAAGGAAGGAGAAGACTTAACCCCACAGCACCCCTAATGCACCCGTTAAAGAAACGATTACCCCAAATTAATTGTACAAATTAATTTATGAATTTTAACATAATTATTTTACCCCAAAAAGCAAACCTACTTAGAAAATCTTTCTTTATTTTTTATATTAAATTCCATGAATCACTAGAAAAAAAAAAAAAAAAGAAACAAAAATGTTTGACTAATTTAAAGAAAGGTGATGCACCAATTTAGAGCTGGCAGTGACACCCAAAGCCACACTCACCTGTAGAGAATAGTATATAGGCAAGCATATAGGAGACCATGGTCTAATCAAGTCCATTATAAGCTATTAAGCCAATGCTGGATGATAAAAGCAATTGTGCATATCCATTGAAGCAATTTTTCACAGCAAGGACCTTTCATGCTTCTTGCATTTAAGCAAAAAAAGCCTGCGCATCCTCTAAGTTGTCCTCTAGACATCCTCTACGTTGTCCTCTAGACATAGCACCTTGTTTTCACCATTTCCTTTTGTCTCTTGAGCACCAAGACAGCAAACATTCTCAATTCTAAGACTTGATAATAAGATCAACTTCATTCCTTTCTGGAAACTCAGATGCTCTAATTAAAAATTTGTAGTATACACAGCCAGCAAATACATCGTAAATCGAATATGTTATATAAAAATGCAAAAGAACACATTATATTAATAATACTATAGCAACCTCTTTATCACAGGGCACCCAGAAATGATGAGATCAAATTCGATGAAATGATTAAGACCAAAACATGATTGTAAGCTTTCCACAATTGAATAACATTTGAGAAGAAACTCTGGCAATTAAACTGCCGTCAAGATCAAATTTATAGCAAGGCAGATATCACAACCCAGTTCACTAAGCCAACCAATCTTTGATGTTTACCAATGAGCAAGAGCAAAAGGGAAGAGAACAGGTCATTAGTGGGCATGCAACAACTCCTAGTGATCAAGGACAATTCATACAAATCGCATAATTCAACACCGCACACCAGGAAACATAATTTCACTCAAAGTTCTATGCACAAACCTTATAGAATTTAATCAAAATCAGAAGTTGGATCTTTAAACTTAAAACCAGTGGAATTCATCAAAAGTATTCATATTATCCAACCAATTCCACACATCCTCTGCCACCATATATACCAAAAAAATTCACCAGCACAACAACTCAAGTATCTATCCAAATAAATAGCCAAGAGACATTGCTAAACACCCAAAACAGCAATATAAATTTGATTAATCAAATGAGCAAGTCATGAACAGAGTCAGGTAGAGGGATGATGCAAACTTAATCAATCCTTCAATTTCGAAGCTAACATCAATCTTGTTACAGAAAATCTCAACAGGTTCATGGTCACAATCAATTTGAATTTAGGCATAACATCATATTCTAATAATAGGAGATGTGCAGACTACCAATGGAAACAGTAAAATAAATTAAGGAAAATATAGATTAAGCAACATCAAAATGATAACCATAAACTTGATGCATTGATTCTTGAAAGTTCTTCAATACAAATGAAAGAGGAAGAATAAAATCTGTGTTTTTCAGAAAGCAACAATCTGAAGAATAAGTACACTCAAACCCTCAACTTGAAATCATTTTCAATTTTTACAAATTCTCTCCCCAAAAATGAATCTCTCCTTCTCTATTTCCCCCTTTTGCTCTCTGTGTTGGTTTCTGCTCTTTGTATCTCCCTCCTCTTTTCTCTGTGTAAGCCTCCCCCAATTTATTGACCTGCGAATTTCAAAAAAAGAAAAAAGAAAACGCCATTAATTACTGATTGAGAGTAAAAAGAGCAAGAAACGATGCTCACCTTGCATACGATGCGGGATTGATGCGGCTAGAAGAGGAAAGGATTCGTGATTTTTTTGAGCGAGAATCAAATAAGGGTCGGTTGCGAAATTGGTGATGTACGGCTTGAGTTCCTATTTGGGAGAAGATGGATTGCAAGATTTCTGGAGATGGAGGAATTGGTGTGTGGCTGAAAAGGAAAGATTTGAAAGAAAATCACGAATCTCCACCTTGTTTGATGAGTATGAGACGAGATTGGCGCAAGGGACAGGGAGTGATACGGCTGCTAGGGCTTCAAGGGGAAGAAAGGTTTCCGGCGGGTGAGGGAGAGCGATGGATCCGGGTCATGGGTAGGAAATATGGGTAATGGGCTTGGTTTTAGCTTGGTAAGATGGATTGTCCTGACCAAACTCAAATAAACAAACCAAAATTTTTTCTTAAAAAAAAACAATTGACAAACATAAAAATTAGCAAATAAATAAATGGTAAAATATTTATGCTTTTTTTTTTATTTTCTCTATTTTTTTCAATAAAACTAAAAAGAAAGTTAAAAACAAATTCCACTCTTTCTTATTTTTATCACAAAATATGAGATATTTTTATGATTTTGATTTTTTTCAATTTTTTTTGGATTTTTAGTAAATTTAAGTGAAAATCAAAAGGAACCCCGTCAAAATGGGGTGTTCACAGTACATAAACTTATTTTCCTTATACTTTGGCAAAATGCCTTAGTACTTTTTATTCAAAGTCTTACCTCTTGAAAACATTGTTCCAAATCACTTTATAAACTTTAATTATGCTTAAATCTATAAGTTGAAGTTTAAAAACTTTTTTGCCTTAACTTAAGAAATAAAATCTCCTTTGAAATTCTTTTAACTCAAACTCATTTATAGTTAATCAAATGTTAAGTATGGTAAACATTTTGGAAAAGGTTTTCTCTTAAAATCTTCTTCGAAACCATGTTAACTCTAAGTGTAAAAAGATGGATTTTCCTTCATTTTCAACTATTGAAGCCAATTGATTCAAAACTTCATTTTAATGTTCAACACATTGAATTGAAAATCAAAGGTTGGTTTTATGTTAAAAAGTAAAAACCTACTCATAGCCAAATTGCCAATTCCAATTTTCTTAAGGTTGTTTGGTCTTGAAAACACTTGTTTCATTGATTTTCAAAACACCATTTAAATCACTTAAACCATAAGTGAAGATTGAAACAGTTTTCCATTATTTTTAAACCCTCTTGGCCGAAACCAAGACTTAGATCATGATTCAAAAATGATTCTTGTTTTGCTTTGGTTCATTGTTCATTAAATTACTTAAGAGTTCTAAAATCTCTTAAGTTTAAAAAATTGAAGTTGAACTTCCTTTTTCTTTTGAAGTTTTTGTTTCACCAACACATCTCATAATAGCTTAAAATGATCATACACCATCAATAATCATAGTAAACAAGCTACTTTAAACAACCGAACATAAAATCCTTACTTTGATCCAAAGATCAAAGTAATATTTTTTTAACAAGTAAAAACCGTTTTCAACCATAGAAGCATACCAATGAACACAAATCAAGCAACAAATAAATATTACAACATTATTCTCATAGAGAACCAAAAAGATAAAGTGGAGAACCCTTGGTTTAGGTTTTCAAAACCAAACAAACAAGCCATTTTCACAACCACTTATATGGTGTGATGTGGTTCACTCTTAAATGAAGTTACTCCATGATGAGCAAAAGACAAGCACCAAAACAAAGAGGAGGTCGAACCTATCAAGCCATAAACAACAAGGTTTGAAATTTTGTTTTGCAAAATCATGAACTAAGAAAGCTTGTTTCATGATTCTATGAAAGGAAATGAGGAGAAAATAAAGTTAGAAGCTTACTTTGTGAAGAACACTTGATATTCTTGAAGCACAAGAAGAAAGTTGCTCCAAATCAAAAACTTCCTTCACTAAAGATGTAAAGGAGATCAAGATAATAATGACTATGATTTTAGAATGAAGAAACAAGTTTTTGATTCCAACATATGGAAGCCAAAACCGTGACTAGAGGCAAGAGAGAATAGAGAGAATATGTTTAAGTGTTCATGAAAAACTAACTTTGATTCATGAAATAAGAAAATGAAGCAGTGTTTTAACACCAAATGGTCGTGAGGCCTTAGGCATTTTAGGACCAAGGATTTTAATCAAAATGCTATACAATAATAGGTATTTAGGTAATGGAAGGAGATTAATAAGTACCATGTGTTGTTGATGTAGGATTAAAAGTAAGGATGATGAGTTATTAATCAATGGTTAACAAAGCTTAGGGAAACGTGAAAAGTAGTCATGAAATACTCCTGGCACCGGGGCAGAAGATCTTCCCGGCTTCGAGCCAGAAGATATTTCTGGTTTCAGGTCTAAAAACTCGAAACTTAGCGGGTCCGATTAAAATAATAATATTTTCATCGACTCCGCTCCAAAACAACACAAATAAGCTCAAACAAATATTTTAGGATTTATGAGTTCCTAACTTGAATTCAAAAGAATTCTTATCTATAAGTAATTAATATTACTTATAATTTAGTCATATTACATTTTTAAAACAATTTATCCATTCAAAACGACTAATTAACAAAAACAAGGTTTTTCGGGATGTTACATTGCTCATTATGACTGGATTGAGTAACGACCGGAAGGGGGAAGACAAGGTCAAGCTACAACAAAGAAAGAGACAAGCCAGAGGAGGCGAACCTCATTTTACACGGAATTGAGATTCGTCAGTTGTTAGATTAGTCTCAGGTGACAAAGGTTGAGAAATATATTCTTACCCAAATTTTGATATACAGTTTTTGGACGGAACAATCATGTTATTTAATAAATTTAACATCTCACGTGATTGTTAACATTGTTAAACTGAATGTATCTTTATTCACTTCAATATTGACTAAAAGAATATAAAACATCCCTGAAGGAACCTGTTTGAAACACAAGAATGGGGGTTGAATTGTGTTTCTGACGATTTTAAATTCTTTTCGTAAGCAGATAATAGTTTTCGCAAGGTTGGACGCTAAAACGATTAAAAGCAAAGAGAGCTCTTCCAAACACCAAGTTGGACGCTAACTTAGTTTGACCAAGATAAGAAAGCAGCGTAGAAAAAGGCAATTCTGAAATAGACAGATGCAAATACTAGAAGAGGGGTTGAATGGTGTTTGACAAATTTATGCGAAATTTAGAAACTTTTTCGCAAGCACAGATAGGTTATAATAGACGAGAAAACACAGACAGGTCAATCAGACTAGTAACTCGTCTGAAGGTTTTCATAGAAAACACACAATCATGCAAGATAAGAAAAGTTTTGATAAACACAATTATAAACCCCTTTAGTTAGATGATAATTAAGACAAATAATCAAACTAAAGAGTTAAGGGAAAGAGAGATCACTCAGCAGGTTTTATCCTGGTTCACCCCTTAACAATGAGGCTACGTCCAGTCCTTGTCAGCACCAAGTTTTCTCACTATAACTGATTTAGGTTACAGGACAGACAAGTATTATTTTCACACCTAGCCTCTTCAGGCTCCAGACGAGTATTGTTTTCACACCTAACCTCTCCAGGCTCCAGACAAGTATTATTTGCACACTTAGCCTCTTCAGGCTCCAGACGAGTATTGTTTTCACACCTAGCCTCTCCAGGCTCAGACGGGTTTGTTTGAGAGAAGTTGTAAAAAGATTACAATTTGCAAGTCTTTCACAAGCACTCAGACGAGTGTATTAAATGTGAAGATCTAAAAGATTGCGTAATAACTTCAAATGATTGAAGAATAAATAATGAAAGAATGAAGATATAAATGCACAGAGTAATTGCTCTTGATTGCTTTGATCGTTCTCTTCACTTGAATCTTCGAAGTCTTTTTCATTAAATAGGCTTCAAGATTTTAAAACCGTTTAGACACAAAGTCTGAAGGCTTGGCTTCTTGCAGATCTTCAATAAATGCAATAGAGTCGTTCTGATCAGCCATTAAAGCATAGGGAACTTCGCTTGTTCTCCCTCATCAGAGTGATACAGACTTCTGATATACCTTTGGTCTCAGCAGGTCTGTATACGTGCTTTTTGTTTGCAGAGGGAAGACTTTCCCTTTTGGTGTAGGATGCAGTTGTGTTCAGGCAAAGCACTTTGTTGAAGTTCCTTATCAGAGTCGAGACAGCTTTCATCCAGTGTATTCTTTAACATTAGTCATTAGCCGGATGAGTAGCTTCATTAGACGGTTGCCTCTTTAACAAAGAGATGACGTCAGTTGCAAAGTCTTTTAGACGGGTGAGTCTTCCTTTGATCAGACGGTTGAAGACTTCATTAGACGAGTGAACTTCTCTTAGTTCAGACGAGTGAACCTTAGCTAGTTCAGACGAGTGAACTTATCTCAGTTCAGACCAGTGAACTTATCTCAGTTCAGACGTGTGAACTTAAGTTAGTTCAGACGGATGAACTTATCTAAGTTCAGACGAGTGAACAGTTCATATAGACACTTAATGTTATAATCTGCACACTAAGTAGACAGTTAAATACCACAGACGGGTTCAATTAAATCATTGAATAACTGTTTTAATCTCATCAAAACTAAGGTAAATGCACATCAGACATTTGGAGACTCAACAATCTCCCCCTTTTTGATGATGACAAAACATGTTAAATAATTTAATGAACTTAAGAAAATTCACATAAATCAGTCATGTATATGACCAGACAGATTAAGAACATTGTCCCATAATTATAACATACTCAGGCAGATAAGCATTTAACTTTTTATCTTAGTCTTATCTTAGTATTTTCTCCCCCTTTTGACATTATCAAAAGCAATAAAACATAGACAGAGAGAAAAGAAAAGACACATCATATTTCTATATCAGACGGATAAACAATTGTTCATATCAGACAGTTGTAACATTAAAACATTTTTCATTTAACTTTCTCCCCCTTTTGTCATAATCAAAAAAGAGAAATAGAGGAGGTAATTTGTATTTGACCATCATTGGCTGTGTACAAGGTGCTTTAAAAAGAAGCAAATTACAAATAAGGTACTACGAGAACAAAAAGAGAGTTAAAAACAAGTTTTTCCTTTGGTTTTGCCTAAAGGCTTCTTCAACTGCTCCCCCTGAGCAGATGCATCCTCTTTGATGGTTTAAAAACGAAGAGAAAAAGATTTGAAAACGTAAGAACGAAATACCTTTTAAAATAAAAGAAAGTTTTCTCTTTTAAAGACTAAAGACAATTGTAATTTTAAATGAAAACAACAACAAAAAATGGAGGTTTAAAAAGAATTGATTTAAAATAAAAACAGTCATGTACACATTTTGCCTCAGAGAAAGAAATGGCATTAAAGATAATAACCATTTAAAAGAAAATATTTCAAATAAAGAGTATGATTCAAAGATTCAGACGGTTAAACATAGACGGGTATCATAAACACTCATCATACAGGTTATTCAGCAAAGCAATGTATATTCAAGTTGTCTCTTATAAACTTAAACCTCTCCTCAGCTAAAGGTTTTGTAAAGATATCAACCCATTGATTTTCAGTTTTAACAAACTTAACATCAAATACACCTTTTTGAACATAATCTCTTATGAAGTGATGTTTGATTTCTATGTGCTTAGCCTTAGAATGTTGTATGGGATTCTTCGTTAAGCAAATAGCACTAGAATTATCACACCAGACAGGTATATTATGCTCAAATATAGAGTAATCTTCTAGTTGATGTTTTACCCATAATAGCTGTGAGCAGCAACTTGCAGCAGAGACATATTCTGCTTCTGCAGTTGAGAGTGCAATAGTCGTCTGTCTTTTGCTTGACCAGGAAACTAAGTTTGCTCCAATGGAGTGACATCCTCCATTGGTGCTTTTCCTTTCAATTCTATCTCCAGCAAAGTCAGCATCACAAAAACCAACTAATCTGTAATCTTGTGTTCTCAAATACATTAAACCAAGATTAGTGGTTCCAAGCATATATCTAAACATTCTTTTAACAGCCTTAAGATGAGATTCTTTGGGATTAGATTGGAATCTAGCACACATACAGACACTAAATTGAATATCAGGTCTGCTAGATGTTAAGTAAAGAAGAGATCCAATCATACCTCTGTAGACAGTTTGGTCTACCTTTTTACCTTCATCATCTTTGCTTAGATTAGCATTAGTTTGCATTGAAGTTTTCATGATCTTTGAGCTATCCATTTTGTACTTCTTTAGAATCTCCTTGATGTACTTTTGTTAATGGATGTAGATTCCATCACACGTCTGCTTGATTTGCAGTCCAAGGAAGAACTTCAATTCTCCCATCATGCTCATTTCAAATTCTGCTTGCATCAACTTAGAGAATTCTTTGCACAATTTTTCATTAGTAGCTCCAAAAATAATATCATCAACATATATTTGAACTACTATGAAGTTATCTTTTGAGCATTTCTTAAACAAAGTTGTATCAACTTTTCCTCTTATAAAATCATTATTCATAAGAAAAGAACTAAGTCTATCATACCATGCTCCAGGCGCTTGTTTTAAAACATATAAAGCCTTTTTAAGTTTGAAAACATAATCTGGTTTTTCATTATCTTCAAAACCAGGAGGTTGTTTAACATAAACTTCTTCTTCAATTATTCCGTTTAAAAAAGCACTTTTTACATCCATTTGAAATAGAGTAATTTGATGTTGTGCAGCATATGACATGAGTATGCGAATGGCTTCTATTCTAGCTACATGTGCAAAAGTCTCAGTATAGTCAATACCTTCTTGTTGGTTGTAGCCTTGAGCTACTAACCTTGCTTTGTTTCTAACAACTTTGCCATCTTCATCTAGCTTGTTTCTGAAAACCCATCTTGTTCCAATAACAGACTTGTCTGTTGGTTTGGAGACAAGTTTCCAGACATCATTCCTTTGGAATTGATTAAGTTCCTCTTGCATAGCAAGAATCCAGCTTTCATCTTCAAGAGCTTCCTCAATATGCTTTGGTTCAATTTCAGATAAAAAAACCATGTTGCTTGACTCTCTTAAGACAGATCTGGTTCTAACACCTTCAGAGGGACTTCCAATGATAAGATCTTCAGGATGATGAGCTTTGAATTTTCAGTCTCTTCTGAGATCATCATTCTGATGTTGACTTGACTGATGACTCGTCTGCTCCACTTGTCTGAAAGATTCCTCAGCAGACTCAGTTTTTGATACGTCTGGCTGTTGACTCGTCTGCTGGGTAAGATCAAGTCCTGCAAGATCATCTTCTAGATCTGATAGTTCCCTATCAGACTTTAGATTATCATTGAATTTTACATGAATGGATTCCTCAACAACAGAGGTTCTAGAGTTAAAAACTCTATATGCTTTAGACACTTCAGAATATCCAATGAAGTTACCTTTGTCTACCTTGGAATCAAACTTTCCAAGTTAATCCTTGGTATTTAAGATGAAGCATTCACATCCAAATGCATGGAAATAAGATATGTTGGGTTTTCTACCTTTCCACAATTCATAAGGAGTCTTCTTTAGGATAAACCTTATAAGTATTCTATTTTGCACATAACATGCAGTGTTTACTGCTTCAGCCCAAAAGTACTTAGGGAGATTATTTTCATTGAGCATTGATCTAGCCATCTCTTGCAGAGATCTGTTCTTTCTCTCAACCACTCCATTTTGCTGTGGAGTTCTTGGTGCAGAGAAGTTGTGAGAGATTCCATTCTCTTCACAGAACAGTTTGAATTGCTCATTTTCAAATTCTCCCCCATGATCACTTTTAAGGGTAGAAATACAGAAACCTTGCTCATTTTGTACTTTCTTACAGAATACAGAGAAGGCCTTAAAAGACTCATCCTTGTGGGTTAAGAAAAGTACCCAAGTAAATCTAGAATAGTCATCAACAATGACAAATCCATATTTCCTTCCAGTTAAACTGGCAACACTAACTGGTCCGAACAGATCCATGTGTAACAACTGAAGAGATCTAGAGGTTGATACTGACCATGTTTGGATGCGACTGGAGGGTGCATTCCAAAGCAACATTTGATGCTTTGAGACCCATAAGCCGAATGAAATAATAATAATACTGGAAAATAAAAGTCTGTCAAAAAGGTACTTGAAAATAAAATTTATGGGGAAAAAATAGCTTACTTGATGCATTAGACCCATTACCTCCTCTACAGAGAGCATCAATGCAGACATTACTAATGAGATGAGAATTCACCTAAATGAAGGACAAAGCTTTAAATGACCAATTTGATGTTGCTAAATAAAGAGGACAAATATGAGGGACCAATATGGGTACTTACTCATTCAGTTTTCTTTTTCATTACATCAGTAATGACTAAGAACAACCTTAATCCTTATTTGGTGGCAAATGAATTCAACAATTATCAAATTTGGAGTTTTTACTTCAAGGTTCCCGCCCCCAATGTGTTTCCCCTCAATTACACTTCCAGTCTCAACCCTCAATCAAATATACTGATATAGCAGTTAAAACACTCACACAACAAACTCAACAACAAAAGATAGAGTAAAAGAAAATCCCAAAAAGCTAAATCATTTCTTGAAAAAAAATGATGGTAACTTGGACAATAATTTATGTAAGTTCTAGAAATTTCCATGGCTTCAATATTAAATGAATAAACCCTCTTGGGTTTCTTCATAAGCATCCTCCTTAGTGAGTGATCCATATCACTCTGTACCCTCATTAGATCGTGATCCTCCACTTTGTTGCCATCAACCCATCTAGATTCACTGCTCCCATCATTGCTTCAAAAAATATATATATCATAAATGAATGCACAAAAGTGAGAACATGTGAGCGAGAAAAAGATGTAGTTTAAACCACTAAATGTTATTACTCAGAAGATTACATTTGTAAGTTACACTAAAACCACATTTAGCTACTACTCTTCTTAACTTACCATGGTAAGCTTTTAAATGTGATTAATTGTAATCAAGTAGCTTTCAAGGGCTTCATGTGTCTGAATGGAGCCTTTCCCGGTTCACTCATCCTATTTCTCATACTCCCCCATGTGTAGTGTGAGCAATATATCAGTGAAAGAGAGAGAGAGATGGACTGAGAATAATTTTCATAATCAATTCAAAACAATATTTTCAATAAATATGATTGAAAAAACGGTTCGTGCAATGCCACAATAGCTTGGTGCACTATAACGATCAAACAATGAAACATATTAATACCTTGGTAAACAAATAAGAAAAAGGTTCACCACTAAATTTTTATTTGTTTAAGATAAGAGTGAAGTCGAAAATTAATAAGAAAAACTCATAGGATAAATTCCTTTAAAAATTAAAAGATTTATAATTTCTCAATAAATCGAACCATTGATGCACATTCATGAATTAACCAAACAGTTTAGGTGCTATCCAACGTCCCTGTGCACCATCACTGCAACCCACTGCAGCGCCGCCTCAGCCTGTAACAACAGCACCCTTCAACTCTGTCTAGCCGCTCACCGCCACGCACGAGTTCACCGCGCCACCAACCTGTGTCGTCCTTAACCGCCGCACGGAACCAGTCCAGACGCACCTCCAGCCGCGAGTCCACCAAACCACCGCCATAGCTCTGACGACCGTGCACCGCCATCGCCACCTACCTTCTCTGTTTCGTGAGTGTGTGTGAACCAGAAGCCTATTCTGGTTATGTTTTTATTTTTTTATTTTTGTGATTTTATTTTTTCTTTCTTTGGGTTTTGTGGTTCATGGGTTGGTCTTTTAGCGGGGCCAGATTTTAGTCTTAGGCTCTCTTGTTCATTTTCTTTTTTTGGAAAAAATACAAAAAAAATCAGAAATGCTAAAAAGAAAACAAAAAATGATGAACAACCTTTTTTTTTTCAGAAAAATAGAAAAAATCCAACCAACCAATCAAATATTTTTATTAAGAACTACGTGGCTTTGAGTTTCCCATCGCACTGGGGAATACGTAGGAGCAGAATAATCATTCTGTCAAGCAAAAATTTTATTTTCTTCCTTTTGTGTTTATTTCTTTTTTGTTTAGTTTTAAAAAATGGGTAAAATAATATTTCAAAGGTTATTAAATATTTTGCACGATTAACTTGAGGTACCGTTTTTAAAACGGACGACGTAGGGTGCTAACTCGTAACCGACTCCCGAACCCAAATTTCTATCTTTTTTAAGGGACCATTTTTGTCTTAAATAATCGGGTTTTCCAGTGTTTTCCCAAATAAAAATATTGGTGGCGACTCCTCTGTTTTTTACCCTTTTTCGCTGCGCACGGACGGGACGGTCGCGACACCCAGGATCCAGGCACTTTATCCAAGGCTCAACCTCTAGTAGGGTTTAAGGGTTCCCCTACACCAATATATATACTCTATACTAAGCTTGCCTTCCGGACGATATTAGTTCTTTCTTCCCACCTTAGAAAAGTTGATGTGCAGCTTCGGCTACGACCCCGCAACAGTCAGTCGGGTGCGCTGTCGAACGTTCGAATCCTGTCCGATTCCATACAACCAAGCACAACCAGAAATTAAGACAGTTAAATCAAAAATTCCCCAATTCCTTAGGATTAGGTACTGCCTCTATTTAATTAATTAGGCTAGGGATATCTAAAAATTCCTAACTCTTGGATCAATAATCCTTAGGTATCCCTAAGCATAATCAATGAAAGCATTAGCTCAAAAAAACAAAGATTTCTCCTATTGCACTACCCCTAGGGTTTGGCCCTATTGAATGAAAAATAGCTAGGGAGTTCCAAAAATTCTTGTTTCTTGGATAACACCCTAACTAAGTGTGATAACCTTAGATATCAACTTAAAACATTAAAAACCAACCAAAAACCCTACCCTACACAAATAGGGGGTTTCGGCCTCTCCTTCAAACAAATAGCTAGAGAGATTTCTTGGCTCTAATTTCTTGGATCATGCAAGTATGCCATGAACCTAGGCCACAAAAATTGGTTTGGTATTAAAATGATTTTTCTACAATTTTTCATGGATTTTTGAAGATTTAGAGACAAAAACCCTAACATTTATGTTCATGAAAATTAGAGGAGAAAAATGAGAGATTGAGAGAGACAGAGAGAACTAGCTATCTTCTATGATGATCTCCTTCAAATTTGGTGAAGGTTGCTTCAAGAAATTCAAGCTCAAAGTGAGCTTTAATGGTGAGAAATGAAGAAATAAGATGGAGAAGAAGGTGAGGTCTTGGGGCGGTTGGGGCTGCTCGAAGAAATGGGGGTGAGAGTGTGAGAGAATAGTGTTTTTAAAGAGTTAACTCAAGACATTAAGAAAAAGAGGTAAAAGGTAATAAAAAATAATTAGTAAAAACTAATCAAGGGCAATTTGGTCAGTTCACATCTCGACATCTTGAAAAAACCTCATGACACTGGTAGGAGTCCCCAAATGATTTAATATAGTCCTGGTATGAAAATCATTGGCTCAAGGTTCTCGAAAAACCTTAAGACAGCTCGAATTGTTTACCTGATCGATTTTCGGCCCGAATATAAAATATTATTTATATTTTTGGACGTCAGAACATATTTTAGCAAAGAGGTAGAGGATTGAGTTCTAAAACTAAAGGTTCTGACCGTTAGTCAAAAAGAGGTATTGATAGTAGAAAAACACTATCATCCGAAAAAATATAGATCGGGCTCCGTTTGAGTTTTCGGCCCAAAACTTAATCATAGCCTCTTACGATGGCGTAGAGCGTGACTATGGCCTCGGAATAATTTATTTAATTTTCTAGACCCTCCAATAAAATACAATTACTTAAATACTAATTAATTAGAAAAATTGAGAAAATATGGGTGTTACAGCCGCTGACCGAGGCACCACATGACGCACTCTAGGTAAAGGCGTTATTCCCTTCACCCCACACACTCATAAACTCTCCCCTCCTCTCACTTCATACACTAAAACATTTAAACTTTCGAGGGAGATCAATGGCAATGTGGTCATGATCGCTAGAGTGTATGATTCCCAAACAATCTATAAAATAAAAACAAAAAATCAACAACGGGTTCACCAATAACTTTGTCAAGGTTAAAACTAATCAATACTTACATCTTTAGGCTTCATCTTGTCAAAAGCTGATCGATAATGTTGTAAGTCCTTTGATCGTTTAGAATAGTTCCTGCCATTCAGCCACCTAAATATAACAATATTTTAGTACTTAAATTCAGTAAGTATCGTAATTAAAGTAAAGGGACAAGTGCATATACCCCCCTTAATCTTTACCTCATTTGCGAATAGGCGCCTTCAAATATTTTTTCTTCCCAATTAGTCCTTAAACTTCTATTATTAGTGAAGTTTATCCTTCAACTATTTTTTCGTCCCAATTAATCCTTGAACTCCCATTATTAGTAAAACCAATCCTTATGTTAACTTCCCATATATATACAAAAATAATTTAATAATTTTATATCACTTTATATATTTGAGGCAAGAAAATGCTTGTTAAACCAACAAATTCATGTTAATATATTTAATTAAGTACGAGTTTAAGGATTAATTGGAACGAAAAAAAAAGTTAAAGAATCAATTTCACTAATAGTAGAAGTTTAAGGACTATTTGGGAAGAAAAAATAATTGAAGTTGCCTATTTGCAAATGAGCTAAAGTTTATGGGGGAGTATGCATTTTCCCCTAAAGTATATAATTTTTGACAGATAAAAAGATAAAATGTTGCTCACCTTACACCATACGGTGATCCCTCTGGTCAAACCTCATTTTGGATGGACGATGCAACGAACGAAAATCTTTCCCATGCCCACAATTGAATCAACGGAGTCACCCTAGCAATCTCTTTTTTTCTCATAATTAGTGGACTTACAAAGCTCACGGTAAAGATAACTTAACATGGCCGAACCCTAACTATATTCGCCGGTTACAACAAAGTCTTCTAACAGTGTCAGATACCTCAACGGTATGTACTTGCCGGAGTGGTCGGTGAACATCAATCCACCAAACAGCCTCAGTATATAAGCTCTCGTATATTTAATCCTACCCTGTATGTCGAGCATGTCAACGTCGACATTGTCGAAATGCTGTTCCAACCATGACATACTTAACTGACCTCCATTAATATCTTGGGAGTGTGGCTCCACACCTAACATATCTGTCACATATCCTGTCCAATTACCATAAGTGCAACCGATCATCGCCCGCCCATCTACGCGTAGGCCAAGTAGGATTGCAACATCCTGTAGAGTTATGGTACATTCTCCACATGCCATGTGGAAGGTATGAGTCTCTGACCTCCAACGTTCTAACAAAGCACTCAATAGTGGATGATCAACATGGGATGATCCAAGTTGTGCCACCCCAAGAAACTGGCTTGCTCCAGATAGATTTTGATGGCCTCTGGAACATTTTCAGCTCGGTCATGAAACTGTGTTGCTCGCCTCACCTTCAGTAACTGATCAGCTTTGCCATTCTATACATGCTGCGAAACATGAATTTCTTGCATCCCCAACAACGAATCATCTTCCAGACCAGGATTAATCACATGTGGTTGTTGTGAAAATGAACTTGCTGCCATTTTTCAACCTAACATAGCAAAAAAAAAAAATGATTAATAAGATTAATTATATTATTGATAATGAAAACAATATTAATAATAGTAATAATAAAATAATAACGTTAACAACAACAATAACAAAACTAATATTAATAAAGTGTTAGAAAAATAATAATTTAAAGACAATAATAAATGATTAATAAGACTAATTATATTATTAATAATGAAAACAATATTAATAATACTAATAATAAAATAATAACATTAACAACAATAATAACACTAATAAAATTAAAATTAAGAATATAAATACCTTCAACAACAAACTAGGAGAGTGGTTGAGAAAAGGTAGAGAAAGAGAGTAAGAGAAGTGGAGTGTGAATAAGGGATGAAAAAGACATTTATATAGGGGTGGTATGGATATAGCTGTTGGGGTGGGAGGGAATTTATAGCCCTTGAGGGAGATAACTGCTACTCAGGCCGCCACGTGGTGCGCTCAGTAGCGATTTTAGTAGTGGTACTTGCAATAGCGCTTTTGCCTAGAGCGTGTCACGTGGCGCTTAGGGCAGCGGGTGTCCCCTGCAGTTAATTTTTTTTTTTTGACAAATCAAAAAATGTAACGTGGCATATCTAGTAAAAACGCTACTCTAACTAGCATTGTCCAAAAACGCTAGTCAAAGTAGCATCTTTGGTATAAAAAAAAAAAAATTTAAAAAATGCCACATTGGCAAAAACTAGGTTACTTTGTAAATAATTTCAAAATGAGGTTCTTTTGGTAAATAGTTTCTAAAATAGAATCAGTTCGGTAAAAAAAGCCTCCTTGAACATAATAGGTTGAATCAAGTTAAAAATGTATAGGAAATTGCTACTTGCACCACCACAAATACTCTATCCAGCACTCTACTTTTTATTTGGAGAGCGAAATGTCAGTTTTGCCTTTTTCAATCCCGCACTTCCGCCCCTATTCGTTCTGGCAATTAGTTCCTGAAATACAAAAAAAAAATTATATTCCGACAATTAATTACCGAAACACTAATTTTTTGTATTCCGACAACTAATTGCTAGTAGATAAAAAAACTTGAAAAATTTTAAAATACAAAATTGTATTTCGACAACTAATTGTCGAAACACAATTTTTTTGTATTCCGAAAACTAATTGCCGGTAGGTCAAAAAAGTTGAAAAATTCCAGAACACAATTTTTTTGTATTCTGACAACTAACCGTCGATACTTCAAAAAACTTAAAAAAATTTGAAACACAATTTTTGTGTTCGGACAATTAATTGTTTGAATACACAAATTTTTGGTATTCTAACAATTAATTACTGAAAGATCACAAAAATGTAAGAAGGGTGTTGTGTTTAAAGGGTATTTTAGGAATAAAAAAATTAAAATTAAGATGCGGCGGTAGATGAAGTAAATGTATATATTATCTCAACCCAACCCAGTGCACTAGTTCCATGAGCAGGTAGCCAAAATCCACCTAACCCAATCAATTGACACCACTACAAATGGTTGTTATTTTCCTTTTTTGCTACCTATGTTTACTTATGTTATTGTTACTCTGAACCGGAACCCCATCTTGTGTTCATACTGATAAATAATAATGTTCAAGCATGACATTTCATTTTTCACTTCCTTGCATCAGTATGAACACAAGGTCAGAAAAAACAACAGCAACATGAAATTATTCATTGAATCATCACTCAATGAACATGATCATCATAACAAATTAAAGTGTATAAGAAAAGATCAGAACTAATACAAAGTGTGAGAGAGAGAGAATCAATTTAAGGTTCAAATAACAGGCTGGTCTCTGCAACAAAAATATTAAACTGATTTTCACGCAAAGAATGATATTGACACCACACTATACGATGAGTAACGCCTGAACCGCCTGAACCTTTCATCTTGTTAAAAACTCCGACGCAAATAATTGGGTAACTAGCTTGAATTGTGCCATTAATTATTTGATATTGCTTCAATCTCCACCCAGCAATCCCAATGTGACTAGCACCTAATCTCGTATGACCCTGCCTTCGTAATATAACGAACCCACTCAACGGTATTGTACCCACTCTTCTCCCACACCTGCAGAGAGTAAATAAAGAAGATAAAACCATCTATTTACGAGAAAATGCATAGAAAAGGGTCCAGAACGTCAGGATCCACCTTAAGAAAACGGACACGTAAACCAGATGCAGTGAACATGGGAACCTGCATCAACAAACAGTAAAAAATAGAACAAGTACGTGTAAGGGAAAATTTGGTGATATGATAAATTACTTCAGTAGTTTTGCCCGTAGCAGAGGACCAATATATCACACTAAACTTAGCCAAAGGGGAAAAAGGGAAGTTAGAACAAACATAAATGGCTACTTGAACATCTGTTTTTAAATCAACGCAGTTGGACAAATATGAATATGGAACCAAGATTACAATCAAATGTCTAGTTGCCATAGTTTCTTCTTAGAGGTAGGCAAAACCCACTTTTGCCTTGAACTAAGAATGAGTAATTTCCTTGTAATGGCTTTCAAAATATATAGTAAGGATGCACCAAAACCACAAGAGAAGTCAAAATTCCCAAGATTAATTTCAAAAGCAACAGGTAAAACTAAAGGTTTAGTGAAACAACCAATGATGATTAACCCCAAGTTCAATGGGCTTTCAGACCAAAAATAATTTCTGTTCCAATTCCTACTATCCCCTTTTCACTCCAAGTAAAAATCTAATTACACCTAAGCTGTTTCTATCTAAAATAATAATAATTACAAATGAGCTGCAATTTCGGAACTTCAAACATCAGACCACGTATGGATTTAGCACTGATGATGACAACAAAGAACACCGGGAAGTGAGAAGTTTTATGATGCCAGCAAGAATACTTTCAGGCAATACGGAACTCAGCCTATAGTAATAGTAAAGTAACCAATAACAAACCTGAAACTCCATCTGAATTGGTGGTTTAGTCATAGATTTCTTTTCTGTCATCGTGGAAATAAGTTCTACTTCTGCACTCAAGGTGGACTCAGTTTGCCCAGGGAATTTTCTAATCCTAGAAATTTAAAAACAGCAACAGATAATGACATTAGAATGAATAGTTAACCATAAGGAAAGACACTAAACAGTATAGTGCTACTAGAAAAGAGTGTGGGTGGGTGGCGGGGGGGTTACAGTAACAACTTACGCATATTTATGAGACCTGGAAGCTAACAAAATGATATGGGTAAAGGTAAATCCCGAATGGCTCTTAGTACCAACAAAGTTCAAATAATAATCACAATAAAGTCAGACACTTACTTCCAAACCAAACAATCAATAGATGCATTGTATTTTGCTCGGCCCGAAGTAACTGTGAAACTTGTTTTTGCTGTTTGTTTTGGCACAGGAATTTTGACCACAACCCCAAGTGCAAACATTTTTGCACTAAAAACACTCTTTACCTGAAAAGTATGTACGCACAAATAAAATTGAGGCAAAAAAAAAAAAAAAAAAAAAGCAAGTCTAGCATGCCTGCTCTCCAAAAGAATGGATATCCAACATGTAAAGTTTCAAACCTTAACGTTCACTTCCATACGTGTTCGACCAAGTTCCTTGATGGTTGGCAATACTTTGAAGGGAAGATTAACTCCCTCGGTGATTCGATACCTACCCAGATATTATATTAGTAGATAGTAGACACGAAAACCAATGGCAATTCTGGCACCATTATGAATTCACCCAATCCTATATTGCTAGTCATTTTGTAATGCCAAGTAATAGCTAACCAAGATGAGTTCGAAGGATAGAGAGGGAATTACAAACCAGTGAACCTCCATCTCCTACCCACCATAGCATTGAGTAGCATGCTTGCTGTAGATATATAACATTACGAGTATGTTTGGGAAATATTAAATCCCAAAGAAACAGCTTTTTTTTAAAAAAAAACAAAAAAACTATTTTGGGTTTAATTTGATATGTTTGACAAAACTGATTAAATTACAGAACAATTGTTTTTATGACAGAAAAAACGATTTTTAGAGAAGTTTGAAGTTTGAAACTTATTTAAAAAATTGTTAGATTATTTTGACACCAATAAATTCTTCCCATTTCACCCTAACAAAATTAACTAACAAACAAATATTATTATATTATACAAATAACTTCATACCCTTTTTGTAATTCACTATATAAAAGTGATTTTTTACACAATCCAAATGAAATAGATTATCTTCAAATAGTTTTTCAACAAACACATCCAAACATAAAATTGATTCTATTATAATCGATTATAAGAATAATTGATTATGCATATAATTGATTAATGAAATAATTTTTCGCTGCTAATCCAAACACACTGGATAACAAGAGATAGGATTAATGCTTTGTTTGGTTTGAGAAAGAAAATAAAAAGAGAGAAAACAAAAAGAAAAAAATGTGGGTAGAAAGAAAGTGGTGAAAAAAAGAATGGATTTTAAGGGATGTTTGGTACGAGAGAAAGTGGAAAAAAATAAGATGAGTTTTTCTTAAATAGACAATTATGATGCCCCTGTTAGATGAGGGGGCTGCTGGTAGGTGAGGGATATTTTGACATTTCACTCTCTTTTTCCCACTTTCTCCTCATAGCATGAGAGAAAGAAAATGATGGAAGTCCCACCACGTTTTTTTTCTCTCCTCTATCATTCTCTCAACCAAACAAGAGAAAATTAGAAAATCTCTGTATTTTCTCTCTTTCCATTCCTTACCTCCCTTATTCACCCCAACCAAACAATGGCTAAAAAACAAGAGCTTACTTCATTAGTTCAAATTCACCATCAGGTGGCACAAAACTAACAGTCTTCTCTGAGTTGAACCTTGTCAAATTTACACATTGATGAAAAGTGACATCATCAAGCTCAATAGTTTTACCACTGCAAAATAGATTTTGTTGGTAAGAAAAAAAAAATATGATTAGAATAGGAAAGAGAACAAAGCAAGAGGATAAAATACCCTCCAAGTACAACACACAAAAGAGGGCTAAAATGGAAAAACAAGAAAACAAAAACATCACTATAGAACATATCATTTTCAATGCTAACATAAAAGGAGAACGTATAGACAGTTGGGTACAACTTTGAAATGGCAATATGTAATTAAAAGATCATAGAAAGCAAAAAAGAGGGGGGAGCAAGTAACTGAAAGTACCTTTTAGTGGGGCGAGATTTAAGTTGTGACTCTTTCTCAAGACCAATCTTGTCATTCAAACCCAACTTTAAATCAGGCATTCCAGAAAGAAAGCACTTCATGAGAATCTTCCCCGTGACATCACAACGCAAAACACTACCTAAATTCACAGATTAGTTAGCAGGCAATCTAACAAATGCCAAATGGAGACAAACTAAATCCATGACCCACCTTTTGAAGACATTAGAAGATTTACGCTTTCTACAATATCCAGGAAGACCTGCAACGGGTCAATGTTATAATGGTATGGCAATAAATGTAAAGGATCGTTGTGGCATAGCATGAAACTCACCTCATTCTTTTTGTAGGCAAGGCCTTCTCTCCGCCAACCAACAGCGCCTGTAACTTGTAAAGTCGCATTTGGAACAGGTCTATCTGTTGCCTTTCCCCCCACAATGTACAAAGAATATAATGAAACAAAGGATTTATGGAACACTCAATAAACACATTAAGACATGTAAAATTTAAAAATAAAAATAGACAGACACACAGACAGACAGATAGACATACACAACACAGGAAGAGAATGGTAACAAAACTTGCATATTAGATTTAAAGATAGCAATTAAAACTTCATGTCAGCACTTTTTCCCTTATTATTATCGCTGAATCTACAACTTAATGTTGAGAAGAGGTGTGGGAAAAGTGGTGTGGAAAAATAAACCAAATCAGAATGGCATCAATGACTTAGGTAATATAGAAAACCTGACCATAGGTATAACTCGTGGACCAGAATCAAGGAAGAAAAAGATGGGCACTAAGTGCAGACAAATAGCTAGTTTGTTCCTTACAAATATGAAGCAATTACAAGACAATCTCAATTTTGCAACGAAGTCAACTCGTGCAACATGCATCAAGCACAAAGCTGTCCAAAGTGACAGAACAGAAATGTTTCTCTTATGGTGACATCTGTCAAAGACAAAATGGTACCACACAGACTAGATCGTTCTTGAGATCATGATTTTGCAAATTTCCAATCAAAGGTTGATCGGTTTATAAACCTAACCTAGAGATGGCAATTTGGTCTGAGCTAAAGCCCTGCTCGTGTTTGAAAGAATAATATAGGTGGTGCATTTCCATCTTTTCAGCCTTAACACAAAGGGGTGAAGAGAGAAGCAAAGAAATTTTGGAAAAGGGACATGTACTGATGGAGGTGGTTTTAGAGGGATCCATTTAAACCAAAAGAGTGGGCTGAATAAAAGGATGAATGTGAATATGTTTTTGAAATTGAATTCTGCATGGACCTATTTGAACTTTTACTATTTGCATCCTTTTTTGCGCATAATAGAATTTGAGTATAGGCATATGGAGCAAATGCCTTGCATACTATTTGATATTTTGTATTTTCACACATTCATACGACATGTATGCCGTATTCTCTAAGATTTATTTTTGAGTAAAATACTCTAACCTCTCCTCTATTTACGTCCCTTTTCACATCCCTCCTTTCTATTTTCAAAACCTATGCATACCTGCCTTAATAACAGTTACACACAAACCTCCCTTCCATTAAAAAATTATGAAATTGAGCTACATATATATTCAACTTAATATAAAATCTCAAAAATTGACTAACGGCAATCATTACAAACAAAAAATAAAATAAAAATTGATGATAAAAGTGCTTGAATGTGGTCTCCTCCTTCATAGCCTTAAACAAGACTCTGAAGAACTGTGGTTCGATCTATATAGCTTGGGAAATTTAATTGGCTTGGTATTGCAACCTATCATGAATTTGCCAAGCACCGGGCATGATGGTAGGATCCAATTGCAAGGTATAGGACTTGAATCTCACATCGGAAGTATGGGATTCTAATGTGGGGTGTATATATGGCCTTGGGCTCTCCTGAGGTTCATATGAATTGGTAACATAGCTTTCCACCATGTCTCTCAGCTGCAAACGAGCAGCGTAGGTGGTAACGCCGACATTGCAGTGTTCGCTCAAGATTAGTCAAAGGGCTAGTGTACAGCCAGCAAGCGGGGGCATAGGGGCTGTAGAGCCTGGTGAGATGTTATGATCTAATTTCAAGGTATGGCCATATGGGACTTAAGTCCCACCTCTGAAGTATGAGATTCCGGTGTGGGGATTATATGGCCGTGGACTCTCCAAGCATAACGGCTAGCTTTTGTGGTGTGGTTCTCCTAAGGTTTGTATCAGGGTATGTTGTTGAATATTTTGTTTTATATTTCATTTACTTCAAGGCTTTATTGTTGGGTTGGTGGGCCTTAACAATTTCTACCTTGGTGAAGTGCTTGCTGCACCAAAATCTGAGTGTACACATGTCCTCACACTAAGCAATTGTCAAGTGCTTGTGCTGATACTTCAGATAATATCTGAGTGATATGAAAAGATCGTCCTCATTCCTGGCCTATGATGAACATGTTGTGCGTGTTATGAGGGAAAAGTTAGGGTTTACCATGATGGAGCTGCATATGTGCATGGGGTTCATGATGAGGGGCTAGGTAGAATAAGGGCAATTTCGGATCTGGCTAACATATTAAGATAAGTGAATTTATCTGTAGGTTTTGAAAATAGAAAGGTGGTATGTGAAAAAGGAAGCACAAAGAGGGGAGGTTAGAGTAATTTACTCTTTCTTTTTTCAATTTACTCCTATCATGTCCCTATCTGTGCCCTTACTTCACGGCAGCTACTAGCTACAATAGCGTTTTCAGACTAACCTTGGATGAAAATGGGGAACGCACTCCTTCCTGAGTGATATAAAGCTTTAAGATCTCTGGTGAAAGATTTTGTGGGTAACCAAAATCCATAATTTCTGCACAAGAAGAAATTGTACAAAATAATCATTCACATATTTAAATGACAAATATTTTCTGTCACAGTATTAACCCAGGTCTTCATTACCAAACAAACTTTGACTTAGCAAAATATATCGTTCATCCTTTCAATAATATAAAATAGATTCACAATGCAACACACCTAATAGTTATCAAGCAAGACTGCCAGCGTTATTGCAATTGCACATGCACAAGCACAATCAAACCCACTTCCAGAACAATTCACGAGCAAAACCCTAGCTTATTACTCTCTTTTTTTTATAGAAAAAGAAATGTTATTAGATAAGATAGGGAAAATACAAGATAGGCTAAGGTATCCTCAAAAAGAAACCACAAAGATGAAGGAAAAAAACTATCAGAAACCACAAAACAAACACAACCAAAGATCAGAAAACAGAAAAAAGGAACCATCATGATTGCCCCAAAACCCTCCTAGTCAACCCCCTCAATAAAACACCCCACAAGAAGACAGAAAAACTAATACAAAAATAAACTCTAAACAGCACTCGCGTTTGCCTTCAACAAAGAAAACAGCTTCAAAGCTTCAAAAGAAGAACCTAATCAAGCCTTCTAAATCCTTTAGGCCCTCCATAATTTACTGTTGTTACTAATCTTAATCTTTGAAGTTCCTTCTTCTGCGTACTATTGGTACTAGGCGAGGAATCCACCTTTACCTTCTCACCCAATGGATTAACCAACTTTATTCCCATTGAGTCAAGAAGTGATTGTGGATCATACAAATCACTTGTATTGCCTATTTGCCTGAAGGCCTAATAGAAATAACTTCCTTATACCACTGCCCTTCACTTTGGCCAAAAGGTTTCAGGTTTTCAGCAACTGGACACAGCAGAATTCCCTTTTCAGAACCAGCACTAATAGTGACCTCCAAAAATACTATTCTTGTCTTTTATTGGATTTTGGCAGCCCCTACACTTTGTTGTTGAAAAAGCTCCTTTGCTCCTTGTAAGTTTTCGTCCAAGTCAAGACACTTTTCTTACACTCTTTGTTGATCAATATTTGCCCTTAAACCATCCTGAAGTAGACCTTCATTGTCTTCACAATAATCTTGCCCTTTACGAAATCTTGGAAACCTAAACTAACAGTGTCATTAACCTCATAACTTCCTTTTAACCACAGTAATTCCCTTTAAATTCTGAAGCAATCATAAACTCATGACAATCATTTTCGGCAAGCTGTTAGTACAAATATAATGAATTTAGAGCTTGTCAAATGGCATCAAGAGAGCAAAGAACGTATAGTATCCCTTTGTTTGCCTGAGTATTTTATCAGTTGTCACCACAAGCCATAAATGTATGAGTTTTGATATTCTTCCCAGATAAAAGCCTAGTTTAATGGGTTATCTATATAATTTATTTTGTATTCCCAATATATGGTTAGATAACTAAAATATAATCTAAATTCTGAGATGCACAATCATGCTCGTGCATATCCCCTCTTCGGTATAGGTACCAAATTTCACATACCTAACTCCTAACATAAAGAAACTTGGGCAGATATATGAACTTAGCTACAATATACTGTTCTAACTTATATGAGAGTTTTTAAAATTACAGGAAACTGAAACCCTTGCATCGACTTAAAACAATGACACACAGTAGACACCAACATCAAAGCAAGAACATGGAAGGAATTTCATTCATTCTCCATACAAAGTACATACCATCTAGTAGCTCGTAAATGAGTACAAAATTATTGCGAATTGCATCCTCATCAAAAGCTCCACCAAAATATGATTTGAACAGTGCAACAGCCTGCAAGGAAGAGAGGAAGTACAAGTATCAACCACCATAAATATCAAATATTTTAATCAGGACAGATAGTGAAAACTTTGAGAGAAACCATTAAACCTTGCTCAAATTGGTTTAATGAAAATTTGGCTTTTTATAGAGCCCAATGGTGTCTACTGATCCATGTAGCCAACCTCATTAAGAGGGATAAGGCTTCCTTCTTGTTGTTGGCAGATTGAACTCTTAAGTGACTCTCTTAATGACATTTAACTGGGTTTTATACTACCATTAATTAACTATGACCCCTGATTACAATATCACTTCTCCAAGACTCATTAATAAGTCAATTGACCTACTAACACATAATAGCATTGACCCTGAAATGACTCAAGATCTACAACAACAACCAAATCTTTTCCCACTAGGTGGAATTCATTAAAACGACAGATTACATTACAGCTCTGCACAAACTCCCCCTTCCTGATCAGAACTCAAACTCATATTTAATAAGTGAGAAGTATATCAGGACTTTTACTAGGCTATCTGCATCAATATGTATATCCCCTTCCTATACATCACTTGAGCTTAACACCTGTAATCAGTGTTCATCATCCCTTATTAGTTGACAAACTTTCTGCGATATGAAGAAAGAGTAGGCAGTAATAAATGCATTTTTAAAATCAATTTCAATAGTCAAGTAATTTTTTTCCTCTATTGCAATGTGCAAAGGATGAAAGAAATTCTGTATTAATCAACCACCATGAACCTTCCGGCCACTCAATATCTTCAGGTTATCATAATTCAGGACGTACTACCCAGCATATTCAGAATATAACTGCTACCCTACCACCTATAATATAAAGACTAAAAGGTCACAAGCAACCAGCCATAAAATCCAATTAACATATTTCAGACAAATTTGGTCGGCCTAAAAGTTGAAGAACATAATAGTAACCCAGGAAGTAAAAACATTGAAAGCACAAAAAGCTTTCTCTGATAGATATATGGGGAAGCCAAGAAAAGAAACGCTATTAAACCCTGATTCATCTACATGACCCTTAGTACTTGTACAAATCTCAAGTCAAGCCAGGCATGCTTCAAAACTTATTGTAGCTCTTCCACAAAACTCATGCCAGAGTATGGCCATCATCTCAACAGTCAATACATCATAATTTGGGGTAACTTTGAAAAATTAGAAGGTGCCTCCCTCCTATCTTGTTAACTTAGAGAAGTTAACAACAAACAATCATTTAGAGTATCATGGATTATGGATAAATGTTAATATTTAATAACAATGAAATAGCAATAAATTATAAGCTATAAAGTCATGCAGCACGAGCAACGATGCCAACAACGCCTTCATCTCAGATAGTTGAGGAACAAATTCCACCTCAAGTCATCATTTAAACATGTGAAACAATGACAGGTAGAATTGATGACTACCTCAACGACAAACTTGAAAGCGCAAGCTACGTTAGCATTGGTGCTGACAACAATGACAATGTAGACATTGCTGATCTTCATGTAAAAGAAAGAGCAACCACCAATCTGCCTCACAGGACAGGTACCAAGTTCCTTTGTTTGCATAATATGCGTCCGAAACGCATCCACCATATTTCCCCTGTAAAATCAGGGATTAGCACACACAACACAACATCGAATTTGCACATAACAGGTTCAAAGAAGAAAAAACACTTCTAAGAGCTCAATTGATAAAATTCCAGAGCATTCTAAAAGGAGAAAACTCATAAATTCATAATCACTTGTTTGAAATTACAAACCATGATATCCCTAAATCAAAGCTATGATTAAAACAAGCTAAAATTGTTTACCTGTTGAAGAATGAAAAACCTATAAATATGCATCGATGAGTGAGAAGGAAAATGTGAAAGGAAGATTAGATTACCCGACATCGTCGCGGTAGAGGCGATTGATGAGAACGTCTCCGCGGAGGTTGAGGAAGTAGATGGCGGAAGCAGCCACCGGCATCGGAAGATCAATCGGAGAATGTCGGAAACGGTGGATCTGAGGTTTGGAGACGGAGCTGTAATCAAAGGAAAGCGTCGTCGCCGATTTGATGGATTGGATTTTCTTCCGGGGACAAGAGGAAAAAAAGAAGAAGATGATTGTCAATTCAGAATTGCAGACAAGAAAATTCAAAACAAAAAAAAAAGGCAAAATTTTAATAATGTTATATTAGATTATTTTAATTATTTTAATTTTCTTAGCTTTACAACATTATAATGTTTCTCAACATTCTTGTAGCTTATTTTTTGGGAAGGCACACACCTTATAAGTTACAAGACAACCTCAACAAAGATTTAAAATGGAATTTATATATATCATCTATCAATTAGAGAGATTTGAGAATCAAATCCAAGTCATAGCAAGTATGAGCAGAAAACTCAACTTAGCATTCGTGTAGCTTATCGAAGAGCTATAATTTTCATTAAAATTATTGGGAAATGATATACCATGTATTATTTTTGTAATGAGGCACCATAATGAATCCTACTCTTCTATTATCTATTATCTATTATCTATTATTTATTATAATATATTAAAACAGACCCTCACATCTTAGCGTCGACACATCATCTACATTTGTGCCACATAAGAGCAATTGTGCCACATAAGTAAATTTTTGACTTGTAAGCCTCCCCCTTTCTCCACCTTTTTCTCTACTCCTCTCTCATCTTTTTTTTCAAGTCATAAAAACGTTATACAAATTTAATCCAACATCTCAATAATAATGGAAGTTAAAAACATGTTAGAACCATATTTGAAGAGCATGAATTGGTAAAAAAGTAACTTCCATGTTCACTCACATAAAATGCTTTCAACCACAACTAAAAAAACTCCAATAGGAAAAAAACCCACATGGAATACCAATTGCTACAAAAAATAAATGCGGTACGAGATGATTGATTTGGCAAAGTTCGAGTCATTGGCTTATGGAGTGTCTACACCACATAGAGTGAGCAAGAACAAATCTATTTGGAAATGATTCTACTAGATGAAGAGATAAATAATCACTATACTATCCATTTTTTAATTCAAATTATACATTCTTTGCAGTCCAATGCAATACATTCAATCTAGGTTTATACTAAAATCATATAATTTTTACCACACATCAAAACATCTTAATGATGCAAAATACTTGGTATTAAAAATAAATAAATTTAAATATTTTTGGAGAAAAAAAAAATCACTATTAACCATGATACTATTTCGCAAAATAGGTTAATTCGTCCGATATATTTTTTTTCTTTTTCACATTTGTCCTATAAATTTTATTTTTTTCAAATAGGTTTTATAGATTATGTTCTATTGTCACGTTAGTCCTTTTCGTCAATTCGTACATGACGACGTCAGCTTTAGGACTAATATGGAAGACAAAACATAACGTATAAGACCAAAATGAGAAGCAATGAAAGGGAACATACATTTTATTTTTTCATTCAATATTATTGTAATGATGCAAAAAACTTGGTATTAAAAAATATTAAATTTAATATATTTTTGATAAAAAAATCACTATTAACCATGTTACTATTTGGCAAGATAGGTTGATTCGTCCAATATGTTTAATTATTTTTCATATTGATCCTATAAGTTTTATTTTTTTCAAATAGGTCTTATACGTTATGTTCTGTTGACATGTTAGTTCTTTCTGTCAATCCGTACATAATGGCATCAGTTTAGGACTAATATGAAAGACGGACGTATATGACCAAAATGAGAAGCAATGAAAGGGAACATATATTTTATTTTTTTTATTTTGGTCTTATACGGTATATTTTGTCTTCCATATTAGTACTTTCCATCAATTCCTTCTTGATAGCGTCGATTCTAGGACTAACGTAGTGATGAAATATAACGTATAGGACCAAAATGCAATAAATAAAACATATAGGCCCAAAGTGAAAAATAAAAAAAAAACGTACAAGATTAATCAACCTATTTTGCCTTACTATTTATTCAAAAGTATCTATTACTCACAATTAATATTAACTCTATATGTTCATTTCTTTTACAAAGGAAACACCTTTTACATGCAATAATTAGAAAAAATATGTTGCCAACTTTTAAAGACACCATACAAGAAGGAAATATATATGGCATCAAAACTTTAATAATAGTACAAGCATATGAATCCTATAAAATAATAAATACATAAATGTAATAATGCACCGCGCGGGTCACAATCTAGTTTATATTAAACATAAGGTTTCTAATTTGATGTTTATTTTTTTATGGAGTAATTGTAGTCACATACCCTTTTAACTATATCATGTTATGTTTACACAGTTTTTATTATTTGAATATATATGGTCATAGTCTTACCTCATTTTCTACACATCTTTATTTGAATTCTATTACATAGATAGCTATAAGATACACATCAATTTATTTTAGCGTAGGTTATTTTATTTAGTGGTGTGTATCTAACTTTGGTTTTGTCTTTTTCACCCTCATTTATTTTATAGGTTAATTTTATTTTTAAAATAGTTCAGTTTTCCTCGAAAAGGTTTTATTGGGATTGATAAAACTCACTT
The DNA here is from genome assembly GCA_039655645.1 of Ammopiptanthus mongolicus. Classification (NCBI taxonomy): domain Eukaryota; kingdom Viridiplantae; phylum Streptophyta; class Magnoliopsida; order Fabales; family Fabaceae; genus Ammopiptanthus; species Ammopiptanthus mongolicus. The sequence goes on along the minus strand of CM077343.1, from coordinate 10,668,107 downwards.
CGGTGATCTCTACGTCTCAAAAGGAATTAATCTCAAATTATCGATTAAAGGATACCATTGTGTGCACCAAAAAAATACTTCAGTTTTCCATTCCTCTAATTCTGCATAAATTCATATAATAACTTTGTATATTAATAAAATAATAATAAAAGAGAGTAACCATTTATATTTTACAACGGTGTAAGTTAAAGAGATTCTTACACTCATAAATAAATTTTTATTGGATAAGTTTCTTAAAAAAAAACAACTATTGGATTGAAAATTCTTATCATATAGATCATATATATAAAATTTCACATCAATCCAAAATTGTTTAGTACTTTATTGATATGCATCAAGATTACCATAACATATATTTTTAAAATATATGAAAATAAGAATTATTTGATTATATTTTATTGATATTCAAATTTTCCAAAATTTAAGAATAAAATTCTACATGATAGATAGTTATAATTCAATGATTAGATATATAAAACTGGCTAAAATATACTTTTGATCCTTCATCTTATTTTTAGAATTTGTTTTGGTCCTTTATCTTTAAAAAGATCAGTTTTAGTCCTTTATCTATCAAACGTTATACAAAATGGTCCTTTTTATCATGTCTCTGTTAATTTTAGCTTACGTGGCAATTAAGTAATGAACTTGACAACTGAGTTGAGACATCGTCCGTGTGACAGTATGTGATGGAGCCAGTGGGAGGACCAAATCAAAACTACCCAAATCATCATTTAACTGCCACTTAAGCTAACATTAACGGAGACATGACGGAAAAGACCATTTTGTATATCGTTTGATAGATAAAGGACTAAAAACGATCTTTTTAAGGATAAATGACAAACAAATTTTGAAAATAAGTTGAGGGACCAAAAGTATATTTTAACTTATAAAATATATTGTATAAAAAATTATTGAGTAATGTAAGAGTATTAAGTCTTCCATTGATATAAGTTAATCTTCCCCATAATAAAAAGCCAATATGAATATTAATGGATTACAAAAGTCCATATGAATATTTAAGCGGGAAAAAAAAGAGAAACCAAATATTTAATAAGATTACAAAAGGGTGGGATGCAGTGGAGTGGCACCACCAACATTTCCATCACTAGTCCTACCAGAAAGTTTCGGAGGTTGATGCATCAGTTGAAGCCAACTTGCTCATAATCAAGTTGGGTATAGGCTTTGACCATTTGGCTAAAAATATTGACATCCATGAAAGCTCAGTATATCCAAGTGATAGGTGACTCTCAATTAGTTATTAAACAACTAACTAGCTGATGATTACAAGTGTGATAATCCAAACTTGGTGCAGTACTATGAAACAATTAACGCTTTACTTCAGCAGATTGTCGATGCCATGATAATGCATATCCTCAGAGAATAAAATTAATATGCCAATGGGCTGGGTTCAAAGAAATGCACTTGCAAATTGAACAAGATAACTATCAGTTAGTTCAGGTGCCAACTATAAACAATTATTCAATTAGTGATTGGAAAGCTGAGTTGATCGGCTGTTTAAAAGATTCCTCTTCCATAGCAGATTTCAATCTCAAGCATAAAGCAATGACGTGTGTATTAGTTGATTATGAGCTTTACGAAAGAGGGTTTGAGGGATTTCTGATAAAATCCTTAGGCAAGTCAAAAGCTTTAAAGGTTATAGGTGAAATCTACAAAGGAGTTTGTGGATCTCATAAATCAGGGACAAAGATAAGATGGTTGATCCGCAGGCATGGATATTATTGGTCAACCATAATAACTCGTTGCTTCATATATGCTAAAGAGTGTGAGGCTTGTCAGCTACATGGTCTTTTTCAAAGGGTTCTAAGCTAAGAAGTTTCATCCAATCATCGAACCATGGCCTTTCAAAGGATGAGCTATGGACTTGATTGGAAAAATCCATCCCTGTTCAGCCCCCCGGCCAAATGGCATGCCTTTATCATCGTGGCAATTGATTACTTTACCAAATGGGTAGAGGCACAGTCAGAGGTGTATGTAACTCAAGTTGATATTATTCAGTTTATATAGCAACATATTATTCATAGGTCTGACATTCCCAAAACCATAACAACTCATCAAAGTACCATTTTTACAAGGGATAAAGTGTTGGTCTTTGCTCAAGATTATGGTATTAATTAAAATTGTTCATTCTACTCGTATTATGTTTAGGCTAACGGGCAAGCTAAGACTACTAATAAATTCTTGATTAATATGATTAAAACCTTGAAAAATAATCCAAGAAGATGGCACGAGACTTTATCTGAGATACTTTGGGCTTATAGAAATTCTAAGTCCACTGCAACTGGGCTAACTCCTTATCGGTTAACTTATGGCAATAATGTTGTGTTACCTTTGGAATTCAGCAAAGTCGGGTGAGATATGGGGGGATTTTGCAAGGCCAGGCACACAGGTCAAAAGGACAGTTAGAGATGAGGAACTAATCAGAGGTGATCTGTAAGGCAAATATCTATAAGCAGATAAAATGGTCAAGTATCAGCTTGCCTTCTTCAAGGTTAAGAGCTACTGGACCCAACACATATGCGTTCTGTTGAGTAGAAAAGGGGAGCAAGATGTTGGGGATACTAGTCTATTCTGGTTGAGGAGGATAGTTGTTTAAAATGAAAAAGGTTAATGGAGGAAGATTCATCATCTCCACTGTAAGAATGACTTTGGTTTTGAGAATCAGATAGAGAAGACAAGATGGCAAGGAAGAAAGAAAGCTGAAAAAGTTTGCACAAATCAGTAGGAGGGTTGAAGATTAAAAGGAAGTGTGGCAGGTTCTCAAGTCTTGCTGAGTTTGTAAAGAAGAAATTTGAATATCAAAAGCTTATGTGATTAGTTACAACAGCTAATGATGAAGAACGCAAGTCGAGAAATTTAAAAGTTAAAATCCCACAAAAATTTCAACCACCAACCACATTAGGAAAAATGAGCTTAAATTTGAATAATGCATCCCTCCAACTTCTAAACCCATTTTTATAAGCCAAAAGAAAACATGAGGGCAAAGAGTTAGCACCAAAAAATTGTTGAGCTCAGGCTAGCCGAGATTCAGATAGCTGATGTAGTATTTAACAACGGTTAGTTGAGCTGATATGAGTTGATGTGGGTTTAGCATAGGAAAATCAACTAATGTAGTTGAACTTGAGAAATGACACGTATTTGTAGAGTCAAGATAATAGGCGAGAGGTGTTAGCCAATGGTGCATTAGTTGAATGGGGTTGCTAAGTCAAAATGGGCTTTTGAAGCTGTTATTGGGCTTTACTAGCTCGTGTATATGCTGATTAAGCTAGTGGTCTTCCTTCAGTTGTAGGAAATGAGTGGTTTTAAACTGGCTAAGTCAAGTGCAGTTACAGACATGTAACCACTTCCCTATATTATAGGAGGGAAGATGATATTTTGGAAGAAAAATCTTCAGGTAAATGAAGATAAGCTTGAATCTACAGTAGTTCGTGTGTAGATCAAATTAATCAAAGACGTGCTAGAAGATCCATCCCTTAAAAATAAGGATAAATAGAACGTCGTCAGCTGATGAGAAGTTAGTCAATTAGTCGAAACAATTAATTTTGGTCCGTAACTTAGCCGACGAGACAGTTACCTATATGATTGCTAACCATTATCTTACATAATATAAAACATGGGTTAGTGGGTAAGAAAGTGATAAATAGTTATAGCATAGATTAAACAAGTAATTTCAGGCTATAAATATTAATTCTACAACAAAATTTTGATACATCGAATCAAACATATAAACCTTTACATTTATTATTTATATTTACTTTCATACAAATTTAGGATCATAGTTCACCATTCAAACTATGTGCTTTCTGTAGTAGTCTAGAGATTCGATAACTAAAAATAAGTTTCTTTTTTTAAAATATGCTAAAATATACTTTTGGTCCTTTATCTTTATTTTAGGTTTTAATTTGGTCCCCCTTTTATTTTTTGTTCCAAAATAGTCTTATTTTTGAGAAGTTATATCAATATGGTCTCTCTTTTATTTTTTCCAAAATGGTTTCTTATTTTACAAAAGTTAAACCCATGTGATTCCTTCTTTTTTCGGCATGCTCCTTTTTTTTTTCGAAATGATCCCTCATTTTATAAAAATTATACCAATGTAGTCCTCTTCATACCACATTGAAACCTAAAATAAAGATAAGAAACCATTATACGAAACAAAAAATAAAAGAGGTCTCTCTTTTATTTTTTTGTTCCGAAATGGTCTCGTATTTTACGAAAGTTATACGAATGTTGTCCTCTCCGTATCATAATGAAACCTAAAATAAGAATAAGAAACCATTACGAACTACATTGAAACCTACAGATAAGGGACCAAACATATAGTTTAAGATATCACCTGAAGAATGATAATCAACTATGCGAATTAGTTTTAAGTCTAGTGGTTGATTTCATTTTGGGTACAACGATTGGATAATGTAAAAGGGTATTTGGTTGAGCAGAAAGAGTGGAAATTTGGTGGCACACTTTCAAATAGAACATGTGAGTTGATTTATAAAGCTCTGAACCTTACCTAGTACACGCTTTTGAAGTTATATTGGAGGCATGTTAATTTTCTGTAAGTATTGAAACGTTGTTCGTGCAATTCTGCTAATTAATTCTCTTATAGTTGTAGAAACTAAAGGCGAAAAGATGGAAATATGTTTTCTATATATTCAATTTGAAGGAACCTGTTTGAAACACAAGAAGGGGGGTTGAATTGTGTTTTAGGCGATTTTAAATTCTTTTCGTAAGCAGATAATGATTTTCGCAAGATTGGACGCTTAAAACGATTAAAAGCAAAGAGAGCTCTTCCAAACTCCAAGTTGGACGCTCACTTAGTTTTGACTAAGATAAGAAGACAGCGTAATGAAAGGCAATTCAATCCCAGTTAGTTTGTTAGACAAAAACTAAAGTAAGATAAGGGAGAGAAAAGAACACAACGATATTATCCTGGTTCACTCTTCACCAAAGAGCTACGTCCAGTCCTCTCTACTTGAGAGCTTTATCCACTATAACAAAAACCTTTTGTTACAAAGTATTCAACACCTCTTCAGGCAGTATTCTCAACCTCTTCAGGTTCTCTAAGTATTCTTTTACAGACAAGCCTCTTCAGGCTCAACCAAACTAAGGTTTTGAAAAAGATTGTTCTACTAACTCACTAAATGTGAGAATTCGAAACTAAAGCTTAGACTCTTGAAAAATAGCTCTACACAGAGAGTAATATGAAAGTTAGAATCAGAGTAGCTTTTCTAGCTTTTCAAGCTTGAGATTTTCTCTTTTATCTCTTGAAGGATTTTGAATTGCTTTGTGTTGCTTCACTTCTTTTTGCTCAAGTTCAGTTTCGTCCAGCGTTTCTTGATCTTGCACTTTCAAAAGATGAAGGTATATATAGCCTCTTTTCTTTGAGCAGTCTTCAGTCTTCAACGGATGGAAAAGGATCCGTTCTGATGAGCATTGAATGCATTTGATCCGTTGAGTCTGATAGCTTCTGAAGTTTCTGATCAGCAGAATAGACTATCAGGGAGATAGCTAAAAGTGGTGCTGACATATCCTCCGAGTAGAAGAAAGTTGCCTTTTGTTTATCCAAAACAAGAAGGTCAACTTCTTTAGGTGATAGGGACATTCTGGCTTGTGCTTTTCTTTTGTACGAATCTTACAGAGAATGTTTTGTCCCACTAGTATAAGCCTTTTACATGGAATAATAACTTCAAATGCTTTTACAAAGATATTCGCGCTTGAAATTTAAAAGACATGTATTGGACTAGTTATTTCAGAAGGTAACCAAAAGAGTCTTTGGACTCAATGGTTCTATAAACTATCGTCCAGTCGTAAACCAAGAATGGTGTTGGACGAGATAAAGTCTTTGGACTATATTGGACGAGACAAAGTCTTTTGGACTATGGATAGTCTTTGGACTCATTTTAGAATTGTCCTGCACACTTAGTATAACACGTTAGTCCATAACCAATCTTTGTTCATCTTAAATTAGCTCTTTGTTAACATCAAACTTAAGGGATTATCTGGACCATGACCACTTTGGTTCCAACACAATTGTCTTACAATGTACAATGAGGTGCTCCTATTTATAGGGCAGGATCGGAGATAAGAAATAAAAATAAAATCCTACACATAAAAGCCTAATCAATTACAATATCAATAACAAATCAATAACAATATCGTAATATCCCCTCAAACTCAAGGGGGTTCAACGGTAACCAACTTGAGTTTGGACAATAAAGTGCGGAAGCGACTGAGAGAATGAGGTTTGGTGAACAAATCAGCCGGCTGATCAAGAGTGCCAATAGAAACAAGATGAAGATCACCACGTAGAAGATGTTGACGAATGAAGTGACAATCAATCTCAATGTGCTTGGTACGCTCATGGAAAACATCATTATGGGCAATTTGGATGGCACTACGGTTGTCACAATAAAGATCGGTGGAGGAAGACTGAGGTATCTCTAAATCAGCAAGAAGCCAACGGAGCCACAATATTTCAGAAGTAGTATCAACAAGTGCACGATATTCGGCTTCAGTGCTGGAGCGAGCTGTCAGAGTTTGTTTCTTGCTTCGCCAAGAAATAAGAGAATCCCCGAGAAAAATACAAAAACCAATGGTGGAGCGACAATCCGTGGGATCACCGACCCAATCAGCATCTGAGTAGGCTCGAAGAGTCAAAGGAGATGCAACAGAGTAATGAAGACCATAAAACAAAGTACCCTTGATATACCGAATAATGCGGAGGACAGCAACATAATGGGTGGTACGTGGGACAGCCATGAACTGACTAACTTGATGAACATCATAGGAGATATCTGGTCGGGTAACTGTAATATAAATCAGACTGCTTACTAGCTGACGATTGAGAGTGGCATCATCTAGCAAGGTGCCATCCTGAGGAGTAAATCGAACATTAGGTTCAAGAGGAGTGTGTTTGATTTTACTATCAGTGAGACCTGCACGAGAGACAAGATCGGAAGCATACTTAGCCTGTGAGAGAAATAAGCCATCACTAGAAGATAAAACTTCAAGCCCTAGAAAATAACTTAGAGCTCCAAGATCCTTCATCTCAAAATGTTGACTCAAGAACTGCTTAAGTTCAACAATGCCGACAAAATCATTTCCAGTAATAATCATATCGTCAACATAAAGAAGCAAGACAACACTACTAGTATCTGTCTTACGAGTAAAAAGAGCAGAGTCGTGACCACTAGAGGAGAAACCCAACTTACTGATAGTGTTGTGAAATTTAGCAAACCAGGCCCGAGGTGCTTGTTTGAGACCATAAAGAGCCTTACGAAGACAACAAACTTTGTTGGTCGGACAAGTGTATCCTGGAGGAGGGCGCATATAAACCTCTTCTTCGAGCTCACCATTAAGGAAGACATTTTTGACATCCATTTGTGTAAGTGGCCATTGGCGAGCGGCTGCAATGGCAAGAAGAGTTCGAACGGAGGTGATGCGATCAACAGGGGCAAAAATTTCTTCATAATCAATTTCATACTCCTGCGTGAACCCTTTTGCTACCGGACGGGCTTTGTACCGCTCAGTAGAACCATCGGAAAGAGTCTTGATTTTATATACCCACTTGCATCCTATAAGAGGCTTACCAGAAGGAGGATCAACAAGGTCCCAAGTATGAGTTTTCTCCAATGCCTGTAATTCGGCTTGCATAGCTTGCTGCCAATGAGGGTCGCTAAAGGCTTCCTTATAGGACTGTGGTTCATGAAGGTGAAGCATAGTTGAAAAACAATGGTAATCACGAAGATAGGTAGGTGGAGTTCTTACCCTATGAGGCGCTCAACGGTGGGAGGTGCAGGATCAGCGGGTGGAATAACATTATCAGAAGCAGAGGAAACACCGGAAGAGGCTGGGAGCTCACTAGAGGAACTTGCATCTGTGTCACTATGAAATTAATCAACATCGAGGTTAGTAAAAAGAGTAGTGGAAGTGCTTGGAATTGACTTAAACTTGGACAAGAAAGAGAACATTATATGTTCCCAGAATACAACATGACGGGAGATACGGATACGCTTAGATATCGGATCCCAACAACGATAACCTTTGTGTTCTGTGCCATAACCAAGAAAACAACAAAAACGGGCGCGAGGCTTAAGTTTAGTGTATTCATGAGGTTGGAGAAGGATAAAACAAGCACAACCAAAGACCTTAAGTGAACTATAATCCGGTGTAGTGTGATAAAGACGCTTAAAGGGAGAAACATGACCAAGGATAGAGGAAGGGAGACGGTTGATAACATGGACAGCGGTAAGAGCAGCTTCACCCCAAGCACGTTCGGGACAAGAGGCTGAGATAAGCATGGCACGAACAGAGTCAAGAATGTGACGATGCTTTCTCTCAGCGCGACCATTCTGTTGAGAGGTATATAGACATGAGAACTCCGACAAGGTACCCTGCTCACCAAGAAAAGATAACAATTTAGAATCACGATATTCCATGGCATTATCTCTGCGAAAAACCTTAATGACTTTAGAAAACTGTGTTCGAATCATATTGGCAAAGTTAATGTAAATTTGTGTAAGTTCATGACGATTTTTCATCATGTATATCCAAGTAAAACGAGAGTAATCATCAATAAACAACATAAAATACCGAGATCCTCCCATAGTAGGTGTGGGAGCCGGGCCCCAAATATCAGAATGCACAAAATCAAATGATGCAAATGAAATAGAAGAACTATTATTAAATAGTAAAGCTGGTTGTTTAGCAGTTTGACATGTAGTGCAATTAAGAGACTCAATTGAAACAGATCCTAAAAGACCCTGAGACACAAGAGGACACAGTTTGCCAAGAGAACTATGAGCAAGACGTTGATGCCAAAGCTTAAGGGGAGAGGTGGTGGAAGCGGCACAAATGTTGGACACAGAAGGAACATGGAGGTTAGTGAGCTCAAATAGCCTTCCGATCTTACGTCCAGTCCCTATGAGTTGACCCGTCAGCGGGTCCTGCATACGACAACCAGAAGAAGAAAATGTGACTTCATAACCAAGATCACATAATTGACCAACTGATATAAGGTTAAAATTTAGCTTAGGAATGAGATATGTGTCAGGTAAACTGAGATTAGACAAGGAAATAGAACCCTTATGACTTACAGACATAAAAGATCCATCGACAGTGTGTATGGAACGAGCAATATCATTTTCAGATAAGGACGAAAAAAGATGAGATGTGGAAGTCATGTGATTACAACAGGCAGAGTCTAAATACCATTTAGTGTTACCTGATGTGGTGGAAAAGGCTGCAGAAGTATTACCATTACCATTACCAAAGGAAGGAAGAAGTCTCTTAAGAAGAGATGCAAGATCACTGATGGAGAACGCAGACAGAGTCTGGGAAGGAGAACCCGTAGATTCATTGGCAGCAATAGAAGAACCGGAACGGGGTTGATTCCTGTTCTGGTAAGATCGTGGAGGACGAGTGGGACAATTGTGAATCAAGTGTCCTGATTTCTTGCAGTATTGACAACAATTTGTAGCAATATGACCCTTTGTCAAGCAATTGTAGCATTCAATAGTAGGACAATCGGATAAGGAATGGCCAAATTTATAGCAATGACGACAAAATCTTTTCATTATATCACAATAAATTCAAATAATAGCACTATTGGAGCAGAATTGACGAAAACTGAGTGCAAAAATGGAAAGATCTCACCAAATACTTCAGGAAGGGTCAACCAGAGATAGTCAACAGAGTCAATCACAAAGTCAACGACGGTCAACGGTCAACACGCACGATCAACGGGCAGCTGCAGAGTGAGGGTTGTGTGCGCGGGTCTGGACAGAGGCGCGTGAATCACACGCGCAGAGGAAAGAGGCTGCGCGTGGGGGCACGTCCGATGTCGGTTGGTGGCAAAACTTCACCGGCGGATAGATCGACGAATGGCGGTTTCAATGGTAGTGGCAGTGAGGCAAGGAAACGGCTGGAATGGGGAGAATCGAGAATGGCCGAAATTGAACCTTGAACACCAAAACTCAGGAAGAAGACTCAGAAATTCCAGGAAAAAAAAAACGAACGAAACCAATGGATTATAAACCTAAGCTCTTTGATACCATGTAGAAACTAAAGGCGAAAAGATGGAAATATGTTTTCTGTATATTCAATTATCTTACAATGTATAATGAGGTGTTCCTATTTATAAGGCAGGATACGAGACAAGAAATAAAAATAAAATCCTAAACATAAAAGCCTAATCAATTACAATATCAATAACAAATCAATCACCATAATAACAATATGGTAAAAATAGTGATAATCTGTTCCTTGTTTTTCCTTTCTAGCTAGCTACTGCCTTTAACCTTTTGTAATGCTTATATTTATTGATTATCAAGTCAAATTTAAGAAATTGAAAATTGGATCATTGATAATGATGGCACGTGTAGAAGTTTAAAGATCACTGAATTATTACCAACATTAACTGAAATCAAAAGATGCAAATCATCATCCTCAAGTACATCGAAGGATTCAGGTTAAAAACAAAACCCCTCGTATTACATGTCTGCAAGAGAAACTCCAACTACACGAAGAGAAAAAAAAAAAAAAAAGATCTATATATGCTTGTTCGTTGGAATGTTTCCACCTAGTGGATAATTTGGATGAGTGTGTCCGTGCATTGGAACTGCCCCATGTGGCTGCTGAGATCCAACTAGAGGAGGCTCATGGAGGTGATATTGCTTAGTGTGTAGCTTTTCCGCTGCATGTCTAGCTTTAGCTTCATGCAGCTCCATCTTTGCTTTAGCTTCTTTAGCCTTTGCACGCTCGTGGGCTATGACTTTCTCTTCCTCTGTTCTTGCCATTGATTTCTCTCCCTGCAGTATTCAACCCAATTAAGAATTCATTTCTCATTGAATTAACAATTATATTGCTTTTATATATATATATATATATATATATATATATATATATATATATACACGTGTACATAGTATATTAACTTTGACAAGCCCTTCTTTCTCCTGTATTTCTGTTTTCGTTTCTTTTGATTCTAGTTGCGTGTTACCAACATGATGATACACCTTTATGCCACAAACATATATAAATCATTTGAGAGACTCAAAACATGGAACAAATAGGGATAATCATTCTCAATTGATATGACATAAAGCAAGGTTAGTTCAGTTATACAAAATGATTAACTCAAATATATAAAATAATTCATAATTAATTGTATATTGCTATAGAACTTCCCAAGAAAATAAATTAATGTACAAACACCTTCTCGTCTATTTTGGCTTTATAGATGTCCACGTGCTCCTTGGCAGCGCTAGCCATGTTGCTCAGCTTCTCCTTTGTAGATTGCATCTCTTTTTGTGTGTGTGTGATTATATTTTTCTTTGAATGAATGAGTCTCAAGTGTTAAACCGTTTGAACATTTATACCGTTTCTCGATTTATATATGCAGGTCGTGGGAAAAGAGATGAGAGCAAAACCAAGCCAAGACAACACCAAAGACTCAGGGGCACGGCACGTCGGGCACCACTTGTACAACATGCAGGGCTATTCCCATCAACTGGCTGCCACGTTCATGGTTTGAGATGAAGTATTAAGAACTTATCACTTAAGCGTAGCACTTATCAAAAGCAATATTCATATTTGTAACTTATTCAAAGCTGATCGGTTATATTAACATTTAAGATTGGATCAATTGAAAGAGTAGATTGATTCGTATAATAAGTTTGAGAATTATTTTATTATCCAAAAGATCTAGATGATTTGGACTTAAGTTTCCTAACTTAGATAAATTATAATTGTTTTTATTTTGTTCTATATGAGATTTTTATTCTTCAACACTTCCCTCATGTCCAATTGGAGGCCTAATTATGACTTGCTCAATTTGATTTTTGATTTTTTTTGTTTTTGGACTTATACTTATTTTTTAGCCTTAGAGATTTTAGGTCCTTTTTTTTTTTTTTTGATTGTTTGGGCTTGCGTTATTTTTTTTATTTAGAAGTCTCAATTTTTTTTTGTGATTTTTTTTAATGGGCTCTAATACCATATTAATATTTAAGATTGAACCCAATATAGAGAGTGAATTGATTTGTATAATACATTTGAAAATTACTTTATTATCCAAAAAATCTAAACGATTTTGACTCAAATTTTTTAACTTATATATATTACAATTATCTTTATATTGACGGCGTGTTTCACCAACACTTGGAGCATCCCATGACGTCTTTGTCTATTCTTTTGAGAAGATATGGTAGTGATATTTACGAAGTTTATATATAAAAAATAGATTTAATTATACTTTTTGTCCTTTAATTTTTTGAATTGTGTGATTTTGATCCCTAAAAAAATTTAATTACACTTTTCATCCCTCAACTTTGTGAAATTGTGTGATGAAAGCCTTTATTTTGGTCCCTGGAAGGACTAATTTTCCACAATTTCACAAAATTGAGGGATGAAACGTATAATTAAATTTCTTTAGGGACCAATATCGCACAATTGAAAATGTTGAAAGACAAAAGTGCAATTAAAATTTTTAAGGGACCAAAATCGCACATTTTTAAAAATTGAGAAACTAAAAGTACAATTAAGCCTAAAAAATAACATAAATTCACATATATCAACTAAGATTCTTTTGCGTTGCCACTAAAAAAAGACATTTATAGATTATTTTCTTTGAGGGCCAAAAAACAATACTTGGTTTAGGATTTTTTTTACTGACAAAAATTATTTACGATCGAAATAATAATTTGTGAATCTGAAAAGATACATTAGATTTTAAAAAAAAAAACAAAACAAATACACTCTATTTTCCAAACTAATCAATGATTTATAGATTTGTTCTTTGCTCGGAGACTGTTGATGTCTAAGTAATTTTCACAATAAAAACTCATACAAGAAGTGTTGCAATTTAAAAAATGTATTACGCCTCCTTCCAAAGTAAATCTGAAGAGGAGTGCTGGTAAATAGTAATACATTCGGTGGTAGCGTTTGGCGTGCAAATTGAACAACATAAAACAAGGTTTTCTTGTGTTTTCTTTGGTTTCATCCGTGGAACTAAATGTCTCTATTTTTGACTCTACGTCATTTTTATTTATTTATAAAATATATCAAACATAAATAGAATCATATATTATATTTTGTGTCAACTAAGGTTGGTCCAATTGGTAAGGATACAATATAACTCATATCTCATAAGCAGGGACGGATCCATAAATTTTGATCAGTGGGGACAAGATCAGATATTATAAATACTTTTGTAAAAAAAATTGTAAAAATGCATAACCCATAAGATAATTACATCATTATCATTAAGTCAAATGACGGGGATTACAAAAACAATTGTCACTATCACCGATCTCCAATTACATCCAAATGACAATATCTCTCACACAAATCCTTTCATCTTTTGTGGTTGTCACAAGCAAAATCAAAGCTAATTTCATAAGTAAATATACTATTGAATTTATAATATATATTTTTAGTTTTCACCAACATTTCTGAAAGATCACCCTACTCCTATTTAAATTAGAAAATTGTTCATCAGAATGAACATCTATGATTTAATTTTCAAGTTTAACTATCATGTCCCATAAGATTCACTGAAGAAAATTATGATGAATAAAATCGAACCAAATAAATCAACTCCGTATCAAATGTAAAAACTGAATCGTTTGGATTTAAGCTTGTCACAAAAATAAACAATTCAATATTTATCTATGAAAATCTATTATTAAACTCTTGAAGTTGTTTATCAATCACCTGGTGATTTTTTAATGGGGGCAACATTTATTTTTTAGTGGGGGCAAAACAAAAATTATTCAACATTTAACAAAAAAAATTTTACTTAGTGGGGGCAAATATTGCTTCATGTGGATCCATCCTTGCTCATAAGGTCGTGAGTTTGAATCTCGTCGCTAATTTGAGGATCTCGTTGGTGGGTAATTTGTAAGTACCTACGTAAGTGTTTTTTGATCCGTGAGACTTGCTTTGGTCCTGGTGAGTTCTTGAGACCCAACTCACCTAAATTTTTGTTCGTACAAATTATATAATATATTTTGTCCTGTTAAAACATGCCTATCAAACATTACTAACTACATGAAAGATGATTTAAAAAAGAAAAACGATATGATTTATGTGAGATGGAATCCTCCCCCTTATGTTTTGGAAGAAATTAAATTGTGATGGTGCTTCAAAGGGTAGTAGTGCGGAAGCCGATTGTGGTGATTGTTGCATGGTTTGGAGATGGCCTGGAAGGAGGGTGTCTCGCGCCTGGTTGTCGAGAGTGATTCCAAAGTTCTTGTGGGAATGGTTCATGTGGGGCAGCAGTTTGGTGATGATTACCCTATTCTGGTGAGCAGAATTTGTAATCTTATGAAGCGCCATTGGCAGGTTGTGGTGACTCATACATTCAGAGAGGGAAATCGGAGTGCTGATTGACTTGCAAATTATAGCTTTCAGCTAAATTCATTTGAAGTTCTTATGCTAGAGCAGCCTCCGGGGGGGCCTTTGTCAACGGCTTAATTAAACGCTTGTAGGATAAGCGTTTATGTATAAGTTATTTCTATAATCAAAGAGAAAATATAGTCAAACTATTTTCATATAAGTTATAAGCTGTTTTTATAAGTTATCATAGAGCTTATCAAAATAAGCTGAAAACAGCTTATGGACATGTCATAAGTTATTTTCATAAGCTCTTACAAACACTCTTACAAGCGTTTATGTCAGTAGATAAACTTAAATAAGCTGTTTATAAGTCAATCTAAACAGATCCTATATATTATAGGTGTGTGCTTTTTAGCATAATTATTATAAAAATTAAATATTTGTAATGGTTTTTTAGAATAATAATTGTGTGATAATATATAATTGATCATAATTAAATCCAAGTTTTAAATCATCTCCAAGGTAGTTAATAAATCAACCCAACAAAATAATAATAATAATGAAAAATAATAATAATAATAATTTTTATAATTTTTATCAAAAAATAATAATAATCTATTATTATATAATTTCTGAAACTTACATCTACAGTGTTCCCGCCGGAACACTTTTGTCTATTAATATATTTATTACTTATATTACTTATTATATATTATATATTATATACCATAATTATAATCTTAATCTATTCTATTGCTATATAATTTCTGAAACTTACATGTACAGTATTTCCGCCGGATGTACACTTTTGTCTATTATTATATTGATTAAAGTAATAATTTGGTCCCTATACGTGATATAAATTCTTTATTTAGTCCCTAAATGTAAAAACTTTGGAAATGAATCCCTAAATATGTAAACGTGAGCAAATTCGGTCCCTATATATGTAAACGTTAGCAAATTCGTCCCTACCGTCAGCAAATTGACCTTTATACGTGACACAAATTTTTGATTTGGTCCCTAAACCTGAGAAAAAAATTAAATCGGTCTTTATATGTGCAATTGATAATAATTTTGTCTCTGTCGTCTATCAAAGAACTCAGACCCAACTAAAGATTCTTTTCGGATTGAATATTTTCTATATATTGTATCAATCTATTTTTTTCATTGAGAGTAAAAATTGTATAATTTGATCCGTAAAGGTTTTATATTATGAAATTATTCAATTGACTCTCAATAGAAGAAATAGATTGATATAATATATAAAAAATAATCAATACGAAAAGAATATTTAGTTGGGTCCGAGCTCTTTGACAAATGATAGGGACAAAATTATTATCGATGGCACATGCAGAGACCAATTTAATTTTTTTTTTTTAGGTTTAGGAATCAAAGCAAAAAATTATGTCACGTATAAGGACTAATTTGCTGACGACAGGGACTAATTTGCTACCGTTTGTACATGTCGGGACCGAATTTGTTAACGTTTGCACATATCGGGACTCACTTCCAACTTTTTTACGTATAGGGACTAAATGAAGAATCTGTATCATATATAGGGACCAAATTATTACTTCAACCTACTATATTTATTACTTATATTACATATTATATATTATATACCATAAGAAAATTTGGTTTCCCACTTAAAATCAAAAGAAGGTTCTAGATGCATGGTACTATCATTTTCCTCTTTTTTCTCCCAATCAATATTTGGCTTAATTGCACTTTTCGTCCATCAACTTTTTCAATTATGCGATTTTGGTCCCTAAAAAATTTTAGTTACACTTTTCGTCCTACAACTTTTTCAATTGTGCGATTTTGGTCCCTCAAAAATTTTAATTGCACTTTTCATCCCTCAACTTTTTAAAATTGTGCAATGAAACCCTTTATTTTGGTCTCTAGAAGGACTATGGGACCAAAATCGCATAATTAAAAAGTTGAGGGACTAAAAGTGCGATTAAGTCTCAATATTTCAAACCCTGATAAAATTAAAGAACTTTCATAACCTCCTTTCACTTTTCATTTTTTCCTTCATTCTTCTTTTTCTCAGTTCATCTCTCTCCTTTATTTTTGTGCTTAATATAAAACTCAAAATGTCATATATTATATGTGATTCATTGTGATATTAGGGAAGAGAGTTGTTGAAGTAAAAACTATAATGATGATTTATTCCGTCTAAATATCCTTTATTACATACTCCCTCCGGATCTATAAATAAGCAAAAAAGTACCTAAATTTTTTGGACTCAAATATAAGCAAAAGTCGATCAAATCAACTCTATTTAATATCAGTGTTTCTAAAATACCCTTTTGATTAATTGTTTTTCTATTTTTTCAAGAGCATTATATACTTCCAAAAAACAACTTCCAAGAGCATTATACACTCCCAAGAAATGATAGTTTAGTAACTATAGCTTATTTTTTACACAAATCAAGACAATTAAACTAATATAACTAACTTTCTTAATACATGTGAATTTTTTTCCTTATACATAAATCCGGAGGGAGTAATAACGTATACGTTATTAATTATTTTAAATATATTGATTAAAACTATTTAAAAATATATGCTATTCACTTTATTTCGGTAAAAAAAAATCTCTTCTTTAAATCCTCATTTTTAATTACACTTTATTTACCTTTATGACAAATTAGCATTTAAATAGGTTATTTAAATTTGTAAAAGTATTTATTAGAACTAAATTAATTAGCACTTATTATTGGCAGTCTAATTTCTAAAAGCGATTATTATTGAATACGGATTATTTGATTTTGCATTATTCAAATGACCAATATATTCCTATAGACAGTTGTAGTTTAGCAAGCACAACAACTTCAAACACAACAGCAGTAAGGTATTAAAACATTGATGAAGAAACCTAACCATGAAAGAGTGTTTGCAATCACCTTAACTGCTTACAAAGCAACTGGAAACCACTTGGTTTGTTATTTTTGACTATAGTTATTTCATAATCAATTAGTGTTATTGTTAAATATTATATAGACAAATAAATTCCTTATATGATTGTACTTACAGGATTTGCCTGCTCTATAGCCCAATATATTCGACAATGTTGTACAAGTTATTGGACGTGGACTGGTACAGTTCCTGGAATTATTTCCAGTACAATTATTGCTCCAGAAAAAACGAACAAACATAGATTAAATATCAGGACTACCAAAACATGAGTTAAACAGAGATCAGTCGTGAGGACTATGTAATGATACTCGACTAATAATTACTCAAATGGGGAAAGTATGTTGTAGAAGTAAAGGTCATCTCAGGAAGCAATAGTGGCCAAAGAGTTTTTATTCCAATGTTGTCACTGACGCCTTCTGATAAAAGGATTCTATTCACATTCCAGCGTAGACAATTCTCAATTGTTGTTTCTTTTGCAATGACTATAAATAAAAGTCAGGGACAATGCCTCAAACACGTGGGAATTTATCTTCCTCGACCAGTTTTTTCCCATGGACAGTTGTAAGTCGCAATGCCAAGGGTTACCTCCCGTATTGGACTGAAGATACATATGTGAACAAGAAGGGCAAAATTCAAACACTACTACAAATGTGGTTTACAAAGAAGTGTATCAGAATTTAAGCAATGTGAGTTACTCTTAAATTATTATATTACTTGGTTATTAGAGTTAAAAACTTTCTGCTATTAATTTAATTTGCCTTTTACAGGTACCTCACCGACCAATGTTACACTAAGATCTATACATGAACTAAAGGTTTCCCTTTTCACCGTATCAAATTACTCATAAAATATAACGAAGGTTAAGTCCAAACTTTAAATACAAAGGATAACACATTTTTTTTCAATAAATATGAAAGTGTGCAAAAGCATCACTATAATGCAAGAAATCTCAATTAGGTTGGCACCTCGAGCATTACCAATCATCTACAGCACACCTAAAATGAATAAATTGAAGAATAACAAATACAAAAGTATAGGGGACCTAAACCAAACCCATGAAAAGAAAGAGTCAACAAAATCTAAAACTAGGAAGACCAATCTTATTTCTATAAAAGTTTTCCCTAATAAAATTAGGAATTAAATCCCATCAAATAAACCTGTGTATAGAGATACCATAAGAAGCTAAACTATCCACACAAAAAATAACACATAAATAAAGGAAATATTTATTTAATTAACCAAAATTTTTCCAACGTTTAAATATATAATATAAAAATAACAATGAAACAAAACACTTCAATACGTCCGTGCACGGCTTATATTTCTAGTTAAAAAATTATAATTATACATTATACATATACATAATAATAATAATAATAAATAATAATAATAATAATAATAATAAATAATAAATAAAACAAATGAAAAAAGCAGAGTTTATGGTCACGGTACACGTGTTCAATACCGGTAGGAATAGAATCGAAACAACGGTTCCTGATCCTGAACTGGTTCTTGTTATCCTGTCACTTTGCGGGGCAGCACTCAGCACTTGAACAATCATCCCCATGGCTCTTCGAATTCCCTGTAACTGCTGCATTCCCATTCATACAAAGCTGCAATCTTTTACGCTCAACACCAATTCATACAACGCTTCCATAAACCGCCGCAGGAAGACGATAACGGCGGAGCTCCAAACGCAGGTCGGAGTCAACGGTCGAACTGGTTACTCAGTTGGTATTCCAACCCATAAGGTCATAGTCCACGACAGACAACGAGGAACGGTTCACGAGTTCCTCGTACCTGAGGTACTATCATCTCATCCCATCATTTTCATTCATATGTTCTGAATCTTATGATATGATGCTGTTGATCTTAGTTTCTTAGAGCCTGTTGGGATGAGTTTTTTATTTTTTTTATTTTTTTTTTAGGAAAAACACTTGTTTTTAAAATAAAAGTGTTTTTTAGATAAATATGTTGAGGTTTTAGGGAAAAAAAACACATTTTGATACTCTTTTTTTTTTTTAAGAAACTACAATTTTCTAGCTTCTAAATAAAGGAGATGCAGTAAGAGAGAACGGAGACTATTCATGTTTTATTGGACAATAATGTGCCTGTAACAAATCTTATAAAAACCCTTTATTTTAAAATTCATGCAAACACAAAATAGTTTCTGCTTTTAATAATAGCTTTTGTTTCTACTTCTACATCATGGAAGCCTTTTTTTTAAAGTCAATCCAAACAGGCTTCATTTTGTTTGTGTGATTCAAATTTCAAAAAGATAAGAAGAAATTCGTGGTCCTCATTTTCTTTTAATAAATGTTTTTTTTATTTTTGAAATTTGATATGTGACTATATTTTCTGTAAAATGCAGGACCAGTACATATTACATACTGCTGAGTCCCAGAACATTACTCTTCCATTTGCCTGCAGGCACGGTACTGTTATCCTATTTGTTAACACAGTCTGTTATTTTCTCACAGAAACACAACATACACAGTCATAAAATCAGCAGATTTTTACTCTCTTATCTTATTTTGGATTGTCCTACCACTACCGGTGTTTAAAACTCATCAATGTAGTTTACTCAAAATAATAATCCCAACTTGAATGCAAGATGAAATCAGGATGATACTTTACACAGAATTGAAGCTTTTGTGGCTGCCTGCCTGTTCCTGCATTGTAGTATCCTAGTGGAGGCTTTCAATTTCTTAACTGATCTTAGGATTAAGATTTCACCATTTACTCATTAGGGAGGATTGGGATGGTGGATCATTATATTAGATGGGATTCTATTGACTTGATCACTTTAAAGCTGCACCTAGGAAGCACGAATACGGCACAGGACACAGACAAAGGGATACGACAAATTTTAAAAATTGTAGGACACGACACAACTATGATACATGATATAAAATTAATATAAGGTTAATATAAAAGCACAAATCTGAAGTTAAAAGAGAGGAATCATGTTTTAAAAGTTGGTATGAGTAATTGTAAACATAATAAAATGCAAATATTTATCTAATTATTGTGACATTTTCATCTATGTCAGTATAAAAATTTAAAAAGTAAATCTAAAAAGTTATAGAATACAGTTAGGAGCATCCATAACTGTCCATGAAGTGCCCAATACGGATACGTGTTCGACACGGACACGACAACTATTTTGAAGTATCCGTGCTTCATAGAGCTGCACAACTCATCATATAACTTTCAAAGAGGGATGTTATAGGCACCAAAGCTTACATTTTTTTACGTACCCTTGGGGGAAAATATTCTTTCCAGTTTTCATTGGTTCCATTGAGATGCTCCAAGATTTCTTAACATTTTTATCCTTCATTATGTTTTGGAGGTCATTAGAAAGATGTTATAATATAGTGAGCCCCCAGACACAAATAACACAGTAGAAAATGCAGAAGTATAAGAACAAATGACACAAGATTTAACGTGGTTTGGCTTATACCGTATGTCCACAAGCCAAGGCGACAACATGGTGATAACAAAAGTGATCACACTCCACTTGAAACCCAAACCCCAAATTTCAAGTCCGTGCAGCTTTTCATGAATCCTAATGGAAATAATATGTATTTGGACAAAAAATTCAATGTTCCAGCTGCAACTTATCATGATTGTTTTATCCATTTGCAATGAAAAAAATCATGGTACTTCTTTAAAAAATCAAGACATAATCAACAAATCTCCACCTTAGCTTGTTTTTTTTCCAACTCTTAGAGTTTTAGTAAGCTAGGCTTGCTGAAAATAGACATTCTTATCTCTTTCATATGCCTCAAATGCATATGCCACGAGCATGTAGAATCCCAATCAAAGGAAGATGATATTGATGCAGCACCAATAATTTTGCTTCCATGAAGTAGATAAAGATAATTAACCAATCTACCTTTCATCACAACAAATCACCACTGGAGACCTTTAGAACTCCACCTTTAGTATAAGTTATAACACTTATGTCCTTGAGAATCAAGAGTGCCCAAAGCAATAAGATTTTATTTTCATTTCAATTGTCTGGTATGCTGAACATCAATCAAAGTTCTTACGATTCTATCATGCATTTTGATATGGGCTATTCCAATGCCAATATGACCTTACTAGACATATTATTTCTTGTAAGAACAAAACCACCATCAATTGACTGTTAAGTAGTGATCCAATCTCGGTCCAGACAAATTTGGTATGAGCAACCTGAATCATGAACACAGGCATCACCAATAGAAGTAGTTGATATTGAGATAACTATTGACATTTTCAGCGGTACTTGCTTCTTCACTCGAGACTCATTCTTTTCCTTTAATTTTGGGCAATATGCTTTCCAATGCCGTTCTTTCTTACAATATAAACATCTACCTTTATGATGTCTAGATCTGGATTAGAGATTTGTCTATGCTACTACTTGAACCAATTTCTTTTGAGCTCCCTCTAACAACCAAGCTAGTTGCAAACCATCATGGCTGCAACACTCAAAAGTGAGGACTTAACCTCATTAGTATCTAGACATTCACACTGTATGAGTGTTTCCCAAAAATGCTTAAAGGAGAGAAGCAAAGAACAAAGAAACATCATAACTTGTTGTTCATTAGAGAATGTCTTATACATATTTTTTGTGACAAGTGATAAGAACTCATATATGTAATATGTATGATCTGATCGATGTCCCTTCTTCCATACGAAGCATTTATAGACATTGCAATACACTGAGATGGTTGGCTACCATTTTAGTAATGTACAATGACTACAACTTAGTCCACATCTTAGTTGTTGTTTGATCTGAAAATACCTCTTGCAAGACATTGTCTGTAATGCATAGTTGAATAACACTAAGCTTTTTGATCAACTCTTCCCACTCAAATTTTGTTTGTTTGTTTTTTGGGCTTCTTTTCTTTGCCGAAAAGTGTTACTCTTAAGCCTTGTTGTGTCAGAACAACCATCATACGGACCTTCCACATCCACAGTTGATGCGACTTCCATCAAACTGCTGAATATCAAATTTCAAGGTAGACATCGTCAAACAAGTTTGCCTAGACCCCTACAAAGGGCTCTAATACCAATTTGTTATGATATGGTGGGACCAAAGGCACAAACAATGCAGCATAGAAATGGAGAAATGTAAGAACAAATGAGTATGAGACTGATTGTTTGGTGGTCAAAAGGCGAGAGAAAAAACTCAATGTAGCAAAGATGAGAATGTTGCATTGGATGAGTGGACACAATAGACAAGATAGGATTAGGAATGAACAACTGGAGAGGAAGTTGAGGTAGCACCTATTATAGCAAAGATGGTAGAATCTCGCCTTAGGTGGTTTGGGCATGTGTAGAGAAGACCTATAGAAACCCTAGTAAGGAAAGTGGATCAAATTGATGGTAGTTCAATCGCTAGAGGCAGAGAGAGTGAGAAAAACTACAGATGAAACCATTAAGAAATATTTAGGTGTCAATGGTTTGTCTAGAGACATGATTTATGATAAAACATTATGACGTTGTTTGATCCATGTAGTCGACCCCACATAGTAGGAAAAGGCTTTATTATTGTTGTTGTTGTAAGAACGAATGACACAAGGAATTAAGTGGTTCAGCTTATAGACTATGTCCTTGGGCAAAGCCGACAAATATTTCACTTAAAGAAATATGATGGAGAATGCAAAAGTGATCACCCTTCACTCAAAACTCAAACCCCACCCAAAATACCTCATTATTTTCTCACTAGTGTATGTCTTAGCACTCACAATATAGAAAGAGAGAATATTACTATGGAATACAAACTCTCCTCTGCAAGTGCTACTGAATGTGTTGTAATAAACTAGGAAGTGGATGAACTAACAAAATTGTGCTCAAGCCTTTGTATAGATTTTGTTGCTGCAAGTGAAGACAAAACAAGGCTAGCTAAAATCATCGACTCTTGCAAATTCAGGTGCAGCGACCAAATTGAATGCACTGTACAATTTATTTGCCTCCAGGATGATCAAAATTTCAAGTGGTGCAGCTTTTCATGATTCTTAATGGTTAAGCATGTGTATTCGGACAAAAGGTGGCACTTATGTGGAATTCAAAGCCAACCTTGTTTTCAATGTTCCAGCTCCTTCTTATCATGATTACTTTATCCATTTGCAATGAAAAACAATCATAGCACTTCTTCAAAAAGTCAAGACTTGTCAAAAGAATAATTTTATGAACCTATGACACTTGGTTTTAAATTCTATATTAATAAAGGCCTTTGCTGATGATAGATCTCATTTCTTTCCATGTATTATTTAGATACAGATAAAGGTCACTGCTTTAAACTAGTAAAAAAGTGAATTTTTTACCTACTACAGGGAACAAAAATGATAATATGCTTCTATGTGGTCTCAAGCTTTCATTCAATCCTTTGTAATTGTTACTAACTTACGATAGTAAAGTTTGCCTAGATCATGTAATGCATCTTTGATACTTTTTCTCTCTGCTGCTTCAATAGCCATCCAGATTAAAATCTGTTACATCTGTGATGCTATTGCTAACTTCCTAATAATGTTTATTTCTTTGAAACCTTTTATGGCAGGTTGTTGTACCAGCTGTGCTGTACGTATAAAGAATGGACAGATTAGACAGCCAGAGGCACTTGGGATATCTGCCGAATTGAAAGAAAAGGCATTTATAACTATCTTTATTCTATGTTTATGATTTTTTTTTTTACTTACTTTTTTTAACTCCAAGCTTGAATAGGTAATTTTGACTTAATAAGTACCAATGCACGATTTTCTTATGGAACATCTCAATGCATTATGAACTGTTAGATGATGCCAAAAGAAGAATCAGAATTTTCTTTCATCTTTATTCTCAGATTTTGAAGAGTAAAAGACAAAATTGAGATAAAGAAATTTAGTTTAAGCATGCTATTCTAGAGTAAAGGAGAGGAGCAAAAGTGGTGGTTGTGGAGGTGTCAAATTAAATATGTCGTTCAAGTATTGACTTCTTAACACTAAACACATTAGTATGGTGTCTAATCTATCTATAGCTTTACCTTATTCTTTTGGCAAATAAGAGGACATTGAAAGTCGTGTCTTTCTGCCATAGTGCTAATGGAGTGAGCTTGTATTATTCAAATCTAAAAATAAAAATGGTCCAAAACAACTATGAGCTATTGTACTTGTACAGTCATTCAATTAATGTGATGCTGTTTCTTATACATTATTCCATACAAAATATTAATCCTGTTCCAATGTTACCTTTACTTGCACTAAAATTTTAAGTAGGAAAGCCACAAAAATAGAAGCGTGACTTTTTTGGTTCAGTCCAGTAATGGAAAGAAAAAATAATTGAAAAGAATTTACTTATTCAAAAGAAGGGTTGAAGTTAGAAGTACAGCTAATTGACTCTCCTTTTTGGTATATTTCTATTATGATTGTATGTATATTGTATAGTTTGCATTTTCTTTTCTGGGTCAGAATTTCTATTCAAGGGCCCTTCCTTATGTGTACAACTGAAAAAAGATTTTTTCCAGCTTATGGTTAGTTTTATGCCATTAGCTATAAACATCACTTTTTCACTAATAGTAGTTAACAACTGTGGGGAAAATCTTCACTTTTCTCCAACCAGAAATTAGAGAATATTATCATAGCATACACTACATCAGCATTTATAGTTCTTTTTCTTCCTTTTTCTTTCTTTTGCAAATTCCACTGTCTGCCATAATACTTTTATTGCTAAGCTGACCAGTGTCCAAAATTCACGTTGGAAACTTGCAATTCAGGGTTATGCACTACTTTGTGTGGGCTTCCCATCCTCTGACGTTGAAGTAGAAACTCAAGATGAAGATGAGGTAATGAGCAAAACAATCATGGCTTGTACTTCTTGATAACTTGTTGAATAGATGCCAAATCAGACCAAATCTTAAGATGTTTTTGTTTTGATCTTATAATCTGTGAACTTTGCCCTTATATAGTGCTTTTGAGGCTAAATCAAATTTTTATCATTGTTGTTATTATAATTTGTTAATACAGGTATATTGGCTTCAATTTGGACGTTATTTTGCTCGAGGACCAGTGGTATGTTCTCCTATCTTTAACTCCTATTTTCTTTGGAACAAGCAAAGAAGAAAAAGAAACTTCGGTGGCCTATTATTCTCCTTGATTATGTGACATTTAACTAGTAAATTTTTTACAGGAAAGGGATGACTATGCCTTGGAGTTGGCCATGGGTGACGAGTAAGCAATGTAGAGAATCTGAGAATCAGTGGAGCAAAACAAAACGGATTTTCTGTTTCCCCTTCTTTTTCCCTCTTTTTCATGTTTCTACTCTGTCAGCTGTATCTTTTTTCCCAATCTATACTATTGTGATTATATCCAAATTCCAATTAAATTCCCCATGCTATATGTTATAAAACAATGCTATATGCACACATTTACACACATCACTATTTCACATTTGTACAGTTTTCACTATCTGATTACAGTTAGTCTATCTCATTTTTTGCATACATTCACTTTAATTCTGTCACATGAAGTGCGGGAGATGTGATCCCATATTGATGTGTAGGAAGCATTATTATATACTATATGCCCCCACAGTTAGCATTTGGCATAGTATAGATGATTCATGCACATCTCTATTTCGTGATGCTTGTATAAATTAGTATTGCCATATCTTATATTAGCCGTCTCAAACTTTAAAGCTCCTAACACACTATTGTTCTTTACTTTTCACAACACTAAAAGCATTTAATTTCGACTATGTATGATGTCAATTAGCGAATTGCCGAGTAGAAATTGATGTTATCAATTATTTATGATCTTTTCTAATGGCGCACGTGAGTATTCCCAGGAGGAGACAGGTGGGGTTAGTTAATGGTATGTTGCAAAATACATCTACTTTTAAGCTTAATTTGAGTGCAAAATGAAGAAACTTAACTGAACTTATGTCAGAGTTTTGTGCTTGCCTTTTAAATGACGTTGCTTCTTTGTTTGGAAGTTTTAATGAAGGAATGAGGGGAGATTTTACTCCATTATTTAGAAGTCACAATAGTAATTAATGGAGTGAGATGAATTACAAAGATGTGAAGTGGTTTACATTCCATTCTATCCCAAATTGGAGGGTATGAAAATTTGAGGGTATAAGTGGTATGAAGTGATTTGGATTCCCAACCTTATCAATTTCACTTTATTGCTTAAAAAACTCTCAAACAATATATTAAAGTCTTTTCATCACTTCACTTCATCCATCCAAGCATAGTCTTAAGTAACTTGGTATTTTGTTGCTCTAATCCTTGCAGGCAAAGAGAAAGCTCTAAAAGGATCACCATAAAAATGCTTAATCTTTCAGGCTAAAATGACAATGATGGATTTTGATTTGAATGTCAAGGTTTATGGTATGTTTGCATTTTCAATCCTTGAATCATGCATTAAGTTAAGATTCTTATGACAATTAAATAGTTATCAATATTTTTTATTGGATGGTAGTACATACATTAGAAGTACCATAGAATTTTCCCTTCCATCATTACCTTCTTTAGTAACTTATGACAGTATATTCTTTGGAAATAGAAAAACAGGAAATAATTTTTCTTTTTGGGTAGGATTTGTGAACTCCTCCATGAGGAATAAGATTGAATTTGCCATCTTTTTTTTTTTTTTTTTAAATAATGTTTTACCTCTTACCACTGTTTTTTCCATTTAGAACTAAAATAGACACATGAATAAAAAAGATTGGGATGAAGATCTTTCTTTGATTCAATTGATCAGACATTTGCCCGGTTGCATAATGTAGATAGGATTGTGCGGCAGGTGAATGCTAAAGTCCTTCGGTAATGGGGTTGAGGATTGATCCTTCACCAAATTCAGCTATCGATTAAATGATGAAAAAATTGAAAGATTAAAAAATGAATAAATCAATGACTAAAAAGGAGTTAGAGGATTAATCCTTCACAAAAAATGGAGGACACGAAGAATTTTCCATTCGGACATCAAAAGTATATAGCTTGGTCGGATTGTCACATGAATGAAGAAGATTGGAATGAAAATCTTTACTTTGATTCACTTGGGCTCCATGATAGAAATATCAAATATTTGCTTTGGACCAGCTTAAGAAGCAAACAATTGCCCTGGTTGCATAAAGTTGATGAGATAATGCAGGATAAAGAGAATATACCATTGTGGACCAGTGTTCGATTAATAACAAGATGGTGAAATTTACAACAGTAGACCCCACGGTCCCACAAGCCTTGTATTTTTGAAGGGTATGAAAAATTGACAGATTGATAACTCAGCGGATTAAAGGAAGTGAGTTTTATTTTTGTTATGTACAAGTTTGACATTGGCGAAGCAATGTTACGAAGAAGCTAATCTTTAGAAAACAACTATAAGTTTAAAGCAATATAAACTCTAATATCCTAACTATTATTCATTATTTTTGTAACATTACAATCATATGTAGATAGGAAACACATTTTTTATCATATCCACCGTTGCTTCCCTCAACTGATCAATAAGGCCATCGATCGTTGACAAAGAGTACTTACAATGTCCATCGACACCATCAATAGCAATGTCACCAATCACCATCATTATGACAATCGTTGCCCGGAGGATCCACCGATTACTATTGCTAATGATGTTCTCCAATTCAATTTAGAATTACAATTCTATATCTTAATTTTTATTATTTGCTCCAAACATAAAGATTTAGACTGTTAACCAATTCCAATTTAAACAAAATTAGAATTAAAATTATATGTTCCAATTCTAATTCTAACATTCAAATGAACTCTCTTTTAACGGGCTTGCCCATGTCAAGTTTGCAAAATGCTTCAGTCCACACTCCGCAGCGATGGAGACAAGAATGCTTTACAGCCAACGACAGCCACTTATTGTAATATTATTGATACGATTGCTTGCTTTTTTTTTTTTGGTTGAAAGAGGGGTAGAAGCCCTAAATATCTTTAACTTGAAATGATACCGCCTTATATTCACAAAAGAGTAATTTTCAATGGAACGTGACATTTATAAAAGGGGTGATTATATTTAGTGTGTGTTTGATTCCATTTATGAAGACATCAGAAGTGTTTTGGGATCTGTCAAACGTGATTCTAACAATAAAAAGATGTTTGGTTGCATATTTGGAGAAACAATTTTGCATCTAGAATCAATTTTATCATAAGTAGCTTGGAGTGACTTTTGCTTTTGGATTGAAAAATTACACTAAGTTTTACATTAAACTTGCTATCAAAATAAAACACATGCAAATATAAATTACTTCACTTCAAACTCAATTGTATTCAAATCATTTATATAAAATCAATTCCATTTAAAATCACATTTGACAAACGTTTATACAAACATACACCTACTTATATTGATATTAACGCTTATTACACAAATCTCAAAACCCTTTTTGTTTGGGGAAATTGCACTTACCTTCCATACTTTATTTTTACATGGGGGAAATGGCTTGGGAACCATTCATAAAGCAGGGACTCGGGAATTTATGTGTAATTTCTCACACAATGGTGTTAGGGGTAATATAAGATGGGAATGCATGCCTCAGATGTTAGGGCTCGTTTGGTGGTCAGGATAGGATAAGGATGGATAGGATATGAGAGCTGGATAAGGATAGGATAGGATAGGATATGAGCATGATAAGCTCTTATCCTGTCCAATGTTTGATGTGCATCAGATAATGACAGGATATGATATAAAATATCCACAAATAATAAAATTATCCTTATATCAAAATTACATTTTTTTTTCAAAAATAAATTTTAATATTACGTGGTTGTTTTATACATTTAAATTAAAAAATATTTAATAATATATATTTTTGGCTTTTTAATTATAAATTAGTCCATTTTTTTAAATTATAAAAAATTAACTTTTTTTTTCACTTTTTATAAAAATTGTTAATTAAACCACATATTTTAATTAGTATTAAGGTTGACTAATTAGGTTTGAAACCGTAATTAAATAATAACAATATTAAAGGTAAGAGATAAAAGAAAGCATTTTCTTATCCTATCCTGTTGGTTCTAACCCAGCTCCACCCTCAGGATAGAATTATAACTAAGTAACAGGATAGGATAAGCTAACAGGATAAGCTTATCCTATCCTGCTGGTTCACCAAACTACAGATTAAAACAGGACAGGATAGCTTATCCTATCCTGCTTCCCTTATCCTGACCACCAAACGGGCCCTTAGTGTAATTAGAGCAACTTCTATCATAGTTGTTTAATTAGTTATTAAAAATAAGAATTGCTTCTTATTGTTTTGCACCATTAGAGTAAGATGATGTGACATTTACATGTAAGGAGAGTTGTTTCTTATTAAAAAAAAAAAAAAAGCTAAAGAAAAAAGTGAAATAATTTATGGAACTCATTTAATAAACTTTTTAGAATTGCATCATTGGAATGAATAATTATTTAAAATAATATAAAGTAAAGAGTGATGATATGATATGATGAATGAGAGTTTAAACAATTCCAATTACACCATCCGAGAAGCTCTTACCCCTCGATCGGAACCCAAATATTCTCTCGAGTGCTCGTGACATATGAGTAACATACACAAGGCTGTTGGGGAACATGGGGCAATATCAAAGGGCCAGGATTGGAAAAGTAAGAAGAGATGTCCAGATCATTTACTCACTGATTGATTTTTGCTACCTCCTAGTGCTTCAAGTGGAAGACAGAGTAGAGGTTGAAAAGGACACTAGTTGAGTTAAACTACCAAAAAGGTTGTTATGTTGTGTGATTCAGAAAAGATGATGCCACAGTGAACCTGTCTGAGTTCTGCAACTGTAACATGTCATGTACTGCCTGGCTGAATCACTGCACATATAAAAACTTTACCAAAACTATCTGTTTTCTTCACTTTGCCCTCTTGCTATAAAAAAGATAGGCACTCTGCTATTTCCAGGCCCAATTTCTAACCACACAAATATCCAAAAAAATACTATGACCTATCAGTCAAAACCAAAAAAGGATGAGCTCAATCCTATTCAGATTTTGATAAGATCTGCAATGTGTATCCTATTCTTGACTACTAACAAGGTTTGTCTCGTTATTGATAGTGAAGTTAGTCATGCATGTCAAATCAACGATTGGTAACCATAGAATAAACGATTTCTTCCTGAACAATCCTCAATTTCATCTTCAAATATCTATTGTTGAATCAAGCCTTTTGTGACAGTAATTGGACCTTTATCTGATTACAAAAATCAGAAAGCATCTGAAAGAAATTAATGATGTGTTTGGTGCTCCATTTACAAAAATGTTATATGCACCAAAAAGTAATTCATATAAATAAGTGGTTGAGATTTTTTCATCCATTGCTTTAAGTGCAATTAAAAAATTCTCAACTACTCATTTAATGACTGTGAGGGTTATGTGAGTTACTTTTTTTGTGTGTATATATTAAATCTGATATACAAATTATCAGCAATAGAAAATAAACTTTACCTTATCTAAAGATGTGAATATTCAAAGCACTCAGAATCAGGATTCTTATATCGTAAATAGTTATTCATACACCCAATCTAACAAAAATAATTAAAATCACGCAAGGGAAAAATAACTCTATACACGTGAAGAGAGTTCCACTTCTATCTGATATGCACTTTTATTCCTTAAAGGGCGATATGTAACTAGCAAAACGAAGGTTGTAGAGTCTGTAATGACTTTGCTATAGTATGATTTACGTGCTGAACTTCTGCTCAGTGGTGCTTGTTGAGGCCTGCATCATTCAGTAACACCAGTCCAAATCATTGCTTACATTAGAAAATCTGTGGTTCTAATTTTTGCTTATCCACATAAAAACACTTTTCACATACATATATAGAAATTCCCACTATTTTCATTCCTTCTATTTACTAACGCTTTGTTTGGGTAATGAGAGAAGTAGGGAAGAGAGAAGTAGGAGAGAAGAGAGAATGAATAGAACATGAGCAGATTTTTAAGTTATTTGGATTGAAAGAAGTAGGAGAGAAATAGAAGAGAAAGAAAAGAAACTTTTTGTTAAAAAGACAAATTTGTCCCTAATAATATATTTGCATAGTACAAAGCAAAGGGTAGAATTGTCAAGTCAATTTTTTTCTATTTTTTTCTGCATCTCTCGCATTTTTTGTGTGGGACCCAAACCAAAATTTTCTCTCCCTCCTTGATTTCTATGGAAACAAAGAGTGGAAGTGGGGAAGTTCTCTCCCACTTCCCTCCCCCCAAAATCACCGCAAACAAACGATATGTAAGTATCTGTTTAGCTTAGATTTTTTTAAACTCAAACGTGCGTTTAAGCCTACGTTTAAAGAAAGCTCCAAATTGAAGCTTTGTAAAAAAGTGAAGTTTAGTGCATCACGAAATGAAAATATAGCGTTGGCGTTAGAAAAAATCTAAGCCAAACATACACTAACTAAGAAAACTTGATAGTATTTGTTACTGATTAAAAGTTATTTTGTCTATATCTATTCTTCCATAAGAAAAAGAGGGAAAGGTATGTGCTATATATACACTTGTAGGGATCCTTCACATTAAGTTTGTGACTCAACAAAGTTAAAAGAAATCTACATCGTAAGGAACAGGAGATTATACTGACCCCAACAGATGTTACAAAATTGCAAACTGCACATTTCACGGATCTTGCTCCATATTGGTACATGAGGAGCATCCTGCAGTTCCCACAGTTGACATGTGCCACCTGATTTGCTGTCACAATGCACATTTGATGCTTACCACAAAGTAGGGTCTCAAATCATAACAAATTAAAGAAACATGTCTTAATGTCAGTCCACACACACACACACACACATATTCTTTCAAATGATCATGAGGCCATATTAATAGTTCAATACCTTCCAAAGCTAAATTGACCGTGTGACAACAAGAGCATTGCACACTTGTTGCTCCACGGATGTACATGAGTAAAGTATGGCAGCCTCCACAAACTAACTGAGCCATTTCTGTGCCTGTGTACACATAAATGGTTGTGATTTTGCTGCCTCATATTCAGTTGATGGAAAAGAGTGGTATAGGTAGCAAATTGAACTTTTCTCAATTAACCTACAGACCAAGAATTATACAGAAACCTAGTGAAAAGAATAAACATCATACCAGGAGGTGGCACTGCTGTGACTGCATTGCAAACAGCACAGCACACTGAGGTGGCTCCAACTGGATACAGTAGGAGGTTTCTACAACCAGAACAGACAAGTTGACTCTGTGCACCTGGTAGCCAAGGAAGATTTTGACATAAATTATTTGTATCAAATAAATGACCATATGATAAAGGTTCTAGCATTCATCCTAACTTAAACACTGGTTCAATTTTAAAATGGTAACCAGACAAGGTGAGAATTTGGATTATATTAGAGAACTGCACTTAAAAAGATGTATCACCATTCACCACATATCTCAAATCCAAATGTCCACACAAATCAGAGTCTCAGAGGAATTTCACTGAACACATCTTCATATCCATCCAATCCACCATTTCTCCCTTTAGCTAAACGGAAATGGAATTGGTTTTCCCTCTCCACTTGGCAAAACTGTGTATTTCAATTTTATATTCATCAGTCTATCTAATGACTTGTTCTTTAAAATAAAAGCTTGTTCCCTACACCATCAGTATCAAAATTGGACATTAGATTTTTCCCAAGTCATGAAAACAGAATAAGAATTCAAATCTCTATAGTCCAACCATTCCATAACCATAAAGTAATGAGATGCCATAAAGAACAGACATGAATGAGCAAATCAAGCACAGACTAAGCAAGATACCATTTGCTGGAGCTGGTGGTGTTGGGTAGGGAGCAAGTGGGACTGGCATTATAAAGGACTCAAAAATATTATCTTTCTATGCCAAACTCTACACTGAGCACATAGCACTTTCTCCCATTTTTTCAACTCCTGGAAAATAAGGAAACATTGTAAAGATTCAATCAGGTGAATGGAACAATAAGGCATGAAAAGTGAACTACAACTTGCCATTAATACCAGTTAACACTTAGAAGTAGAGTGAGAAGGAAACCTGTGAAGCAGATTGTGCCAGCAAATCAAATAATAAACCAGATAAAGTGAGAGTCAAATGAGGACCTTCCCCTTAAGAAGCCATGCATGAAGCTAGAGGGAAGGAGCTCAGAAGCAAAGAAGAGTTAAGGCCACTTCACCAGATTATATATGGTATTTATGTAGTTGAATAATGTGGAAAAGTGGAAAATACCTTCCCTTTGCCAATTTGCTACACATGAAGTGGAGAGGGAGAGGAATAGGGAGAGAAAAGAAAGAGCAAAAGGATAAATAAGTGGACAATGGAAAGAAATATATAAAGAAAAGATGGATGAAGATTACCTGCAATGAGGTCTTTCTATCTCTTTCAACTTATATTTTTATTTATTTAATTTTGATAAAATAAATTAAAAGTTATGATGGAAAATATAGAAAATCCAATGGTCCAATATTGAAGTGACTTGAGTGCAGGACGTAGTAATTGCAACCAATTCAGATCCACAAAAGATGTTACTCCAAAAGAAACTGATGACATTAACTGTTATTTAATATTTAATATTTAATATTGATAATAAATGAAGGATAAATGTGGTCAACCGAAATTATTATAAAAATTTGGTTGCTGGCTCTATATAACCTCATTTTAAAGGAGATTTTTATAACTTTGGAGTACTGATTTGAGTTGGAATTTTGATAATGCTTTTAAAATACTGGTTAAGTAATAAAAGAAATAAGTTTTCAATAAAAAAATTAAATATATCATTTTTTAATATATTAAACACATCATTTCTTATCAATATATGGTTGGTTCGAGCGATAAGGTACTCGACCACTTTAAACAAGTGATCAGAGGTTCGAATATTGACTCTTGTGTACTGAGAAAACCTGATTGAGAAGGGAGAATCAAACAAATTTTCTGATAGAGATTAGTCACTGCTAACAGTGATAAATACTTCAGACCTATCACATAGTTATACAAAAAACACATCACTTCTCAACTAAACTTGCTTTTTCAATTAATTACAACATCAATTAAGATATAATTATTATAATTAATTAATAAATAATCACAGGTATTTTTTTTTGGTGAACAATCACACTTATTTTAATTAATATTATGATTCACCTATCACATTTAACTTAAATATATTGAATTTAGATGAAAATTTCTCAGTGGGGAATAACACTTTAAAATTCATTGGAAGCACTCTATGATCCCCAAAGTGGATTCATCTCATCTCAAAAATTTTGAAAATATGATAAATACTTCCATATTTTTATTATTATTTAAATTGAATATATTAAACAAATCATATTATCAATTATAATAATTAATTATTAATTAATAATGTTATAGACATTGTACACACACCTTGAGTACTTTATTTTTATACAAAATTTCTCACATAAACATCTAATAATAATAATAATAATAATAATATATAAGAAACACCAAAAAAAAAAAATATGAGAAAAAGAAAAAGAAACCTTCATAGTCTACTTTCCCCAACAAGTTTATATGCCTGGCCTGGATGGTAACTACCATTTCTGTTGGTGGCATATCAAGATCAATTCTGACAAGGAAGCTAGCTAGGTCCTACATTTCTATATTTTTCTTTGAAGCCCCGCCATTGGTGTAAAATACAGTGCATGCACGTGACTGATGCCAACTAAGCACACTCCCTGTTTTTATCCTCTCATGACATGACAGATATATATATATATATATATATATATATATATATATATATATATATATGATGACTGGTTATATGGTACTTGATGAGCCACGTTGCCAGAACAGGGCACTATTCTACTCAGCAGTCAGCAGTCCCGTTCTAAGCATTAAGGATAAGAATAGGTCCAGCGCGACTTACCTTAATTTGTTCATTAAATAAGTTAGATAAAAAGGTTATGTTTTGAATTTTTGAAAAGACTTTTTAATTAGATCTATTAGATAAGTTTATTTAACTAAATAATATATAATTAATTATTATTATTATAATTTTATTATATAATTATTTTATATAAACTTGCTGACTTATTACAAGTTTTAGGTGTTAACTTATTTAAAGACTTGTAAGTTCATTAATATCCTTTTTTTTATAAAACAAATCGACTTCGATTCTTGAATAATCGATATCAATTCTGCTTCTATTGTAACAAGAGATTCCCTTTTTATGTGGAAAAGGACTGTATCAATAATTATGATTTTACGTATGGACAATTCCTCAATATCTTGTTCATTCGCAACAATATATTTTCCTTGTGTGGCGATAAAAAAAACATGTTTTTTTTGGAGAGAGATACTATTTCGCCAATCGAATTATAGGTATCTAACATGTTGATATCTAACATATTGATACCTAACAATTTTCTGCAAAGTGGTGACGAAGGGTAGAACTTATACAGATCTTTCCATTTTCCAATTCGACCCGATTCATTTGTTCGTAGATCGCAGACATTTTTGGAACACCTCTAACAAAGGGACAAAAAGTCAATTTTGACAGAACTTATTATCAACCTCTTTCAGATATGAATCTACCTGATTCAAAAGGGAAGAACTTGCATTAGTATCTCAATTTCAATTCAAACATAGGTTTGATTCACACTCCATGTTTTGAGAAATATTTACCGTCCGAAAAGAGGAAAAAACAGAGTCCTTGTCTAAAAATAAATCTTTAAGTAGGTATTTAAATTAAATCAAGCTTCTTAAAAAGTCAAATTAAATATTGAAACAAGGTCTATATTAGATATAAGTGGTGGCATATCTAAAGTAATTTCGTAATTAATTGATGAATGACCTGATAATCAGAGGATTTTGAGGAAAAATTTTAGGGGAGTTACTGGGCATTAGGCAATATGATTTATTCAAAGTTAATGATTAATCATACATAATTTTATTACTCAAAGTGTAGAGTAAATGAACATCTAATGTGCAAAATTCTAGCTAATGCTTGCTCGCATGTACGAATCGATGAAGGGGTGAGCATGAGTGTTGGCTCATCTCTCTTGAACATATTTTGTACAATGAATTATATATATCTAGTATTTTTATAAAATAAATTCCTAAAAATATTTACCCCCCCTCCACACACACACACACACAAATAATAATATTCCACAGAATAAAATATCTTGTTATTATTTTGTGGGTTTTGCACGTAATATATGTTTTATAAATTATTTTAAGGTTCATACACTTTTTTTTTATATAACAAATTGGGGGGGGGGGGGGAATTAAGGGAGTTGTGGCTC
The DNA here is from genome assembly GCA_039655645.1 of Ammopiptanthus mongolicus. Classification (NCBI taxonomy): domain Eukaryota; kingdom Viridiplantae; phylum Streptophyta; class Magnoliopsida; order Fabales; family Fabaceae; genus Ammopiptanthus; species Ammopiptanthus mongolicus. Next base: position 10,631,604 of record CM077343.1, on the reverse strand, counting down.
TCCCTCGTTCCTTAAAAGGTTAGTCATTGCTAGAGACTATTCAAGTCGCTAAAAGCTTATAACTAACTTAAATTAGGGGAGAACAATCAAACACTCTTAACGGTCACAACGTTTGTTAGTTCAAGTGGCAAGAAACTTGGTTCCCTTAAGCAAGGTCTCGAGTTCGAGTCTTAAGAATGGAAAAAATAAACACTGAGAGAGCTTTGCCCCCTTAAATGGGACTCGACTCGGATTAGTTAGAGACCAATGTGATTTTCATATATCAAGAGTCTCAAACATTAAAAAAAAAAACACTCTTAACGGTTAAAACCTAAATCATTTACCATCTTTTTAAGCTTTAGTAGGTCATTTTACCAAAAATTTCTATATTTTATACTAATTTCTTTCATCATATTTTATATATCTGGTTAATGATATATAAATTGGTAAGTTAATTACATACATTGGATAGTTTGCGGGTTAATTAAAAGAGAAATATTTTTTGTACACTCAAAATGGGACATCTATAAATAGACATCCCATTTTAAATGAGTACAACTTGAACATATTTTAAATTTGCAATTGAAGTTAAAAAAAAAAAAATTACACTCAAAATGGGATGTCTATCTATAGGTATCCCATTTTGGGTGTACAAATAACATTCCTCCATTTAAAAAGTACTTTTGTGATTAATAATAATCTGTTAACCATCTGATATACATAACTAATTACAAATTTATAAGCCATTAACTAAATATAAAAATTAGTATGAGACTATAATTTTTCTTTTACCAAACCAGCTTTTAAGATTCAGCATTTGGCGAAGCCTGGCCTTCACCTCTACAGAGGGCTTAAGCGGGTGATCTATTCAGTATTCAGTATGTGGTCCTGCATAACTTTTTATTTTATGACGAGTCACATTTCCTTCAACTAAGAACAAGAAATATCATAACTAATAACTAGTACCTAGAGCATCATTACTTACGTGTTCATAGCTGTAGTTGTTCAGTCAAAACCATGTTATAATTCTCACGGTGGCCCATTTAGTTCAGCTTTTCTCTAAGGACAAAGGCAATGTACAGAGATAATAGAAATTGGACCAGCAAGTTTGTAGTAGCAAGTCCTTTTAAGATTCTTTCAAATCAAACGAATTGCATTGGCATAATTGTGACCAATGAAAGTCAACAAACAACTAAAATGTGGTCTGAGTGTGTTCTTGTTATTCAAAAAAGATTGGAGTATAAGTGGACAGAGAAAGTATATAATCTTTGTAGATATATACTACATAGAACAAGGGAAGAGTTTATTAATTACAAAAATAGACAAGTGTTAAGAATATTACCTGCAATCAATAAACAACCACAACCAGAATCTAGGAAACAAATATGCAGAAACTTGATATGCAAGAAATCAGAATTATACAAAAGCTATAAGAAGTATTAGAGGAAGAATCAACACCAAGATTTAACGTGGTTCAGCCTTCAATGTGAAGACCTACATCCACGGGCAAGAGAGCAAGATGAATCCACTATGATAATCGAAGTTACAAGATCAAGGCCTTTTCATTTGAACAACATTACACCCTTGTTACTATCACTGCCTTCAAACCAGTACCGCAAGCCTTGTTGTGTTCAAACTCTGTATCAAACTCTGTTTGCAACTTTCTCTTCTTTCACACCCCTCGATCTCTTTTATACTCTAATTGCTAAGAGTCACCTCTGAAGAATATACATGAAAAACCTCATCAACTCGTCTATACAACATGTCTATAGTCAATCGTCTATACAACTCGTCTATAGTCTATCGTCTATACAACTTGTCTATAGTCTATCGTCTGTACAACTCGTCTATAGTCTATCGTCTATATAACTCGTCTATAGACTATCGTCTATACGACTCGTCTATGCGACCCGTCTATGCGATCCGTCTGTACATCAGCAAGCTAAGATACAAGCTAAACAATTCTGTTGTAACTAATCTTTGGCCAGAAGCAGTTACAACTAAAAACAGAAATAACTAACTCAGCTTCTATTATTGAGGCACATCTTCACAATTCTCCACCTTGACTCAATATTAGATTACTTCTTCCATGGACTATGCTCCCTTGCCAGAAAATTACTCTTCACAGAAACCAACTAAATCCAAGCAATGCTTGAACTTAGTTTGTGAAAGAGACTTCGTAAAAGCATCAGCAGGGTTATCCTCTGTTGCAATCTTCTCAACTGAAATCTGCTTTGAATCAATAACATCCCTTATGAAATGAAGCTTGACATCAATGTGTTTTGATTTATCATGATACACTTGATGCTTGGATAGATGGATAGCACTTTGGCTATCACAAAACACTGTCACGCAGTCCTGATTTATCCCAAGTTCATCAATCAACCCCTTCATCCATATGGCTTCTTTAACACCTTCAGTAAGTGCTATGAATTCAGCTTGAGTTGTTGAAAGAGCCACTACAGATTGCAAAATCGCTCTCCAACTCACAGCTGTACCAAACAAAGTGAAAACATAACCAGAAAGGGATTTTCTAGTATCAATGTTCCCAGCAAAATCCGCGTCTACATAACCTTTGATTGGTTCACTGTTATCCTGATTCCTTTTGAATTTCAATCCAGCTGATAAAGATCCATTTAAGTATCTCAAAATCCATTTGAGAGCAGACCAATGTAATGGCCCTGGATCAGCCATGAACCTGCTCACTATATTTACAGCACATGCCAAATCTGGCCTGCTGCAAATCATCCCATACATTAGGCTGCCAACTCCACTAGCATATGGAATTGAGCTCATTCTTTTCCTTTCTTCATCCGTCTTTGGAGCATTTTGAGTAGACAACTTAAAATTCTGCCCCAAAGGAGTAGTGACCGGTCTTGATTCATGCATTCTGAACTTAGAGACAACTTTCTTTAAGTAGCCAAACTGAGACAGAAATAATTCTCCTTGATTTCTGTTTCTGCTGATATCCATACCAAGAATTCTCTTGGCCTCTCCAAGTTCTTTCATCTCAAACTCATTTCTTAAATCAGATTTAAGCTTGTTAATCTGATACTTATCTGAACTTGCTAGAAGAATGTCATCCACATAAAGTAGGAGATAAGTGAGGACTGCACCATTTTCTTTTAGAATATACACACAACTGTCAAAATTGCATCTTTGAAAACCAAGACTTATCATGAAGTCATCAAACTTTCTATACCATTGCCTAGGACTTTGCTTTAGACCATACAAAGATTTTCTTAGAAGGCAAACCTTATTATGACCTTTGGCAAAACCCTCAGGTTGCTGCATATAAATAGTTTCTTCAAGATCACCATGGAGAAATGCGGTTTTGACATCAAGTTGTTCTAATTCCAAATCATAGTGAGTGACAATGGATAGCAAGATTCTGATCGAGCAATGCTTCACCACAGGAGCAAAAATTTCGTTGAAGTCTATTCCTTCTAGTTGAGAGAAGCCCTTTGCAACAAGTCTAGCTTTAAATCTTGGTTTCTCTCCACCTAGAATACCTTCCTTCTTTTTATATATCCACTTAGATCCAATAACCCTTTTGCCTTTAGGATTATCTATTAGGATCCATGTCTCATTCTTTTCAAGTGATAGCATCTCTTCATTCATTGCTGTCATCCATGCTTCACTGTCTTCACTGTTGATAGCCTCTTTGTAGTTGCTTGGCTCATCAGCTTGAAGATCCTCAGCAACACTTAGAGCATAATAGATTAGATCAGCTTGACCAAATCTAGTAGGAGCTCTAATTGTTCTCCTTTCTCTGTCTCTAGCCAAATTGTAATTGGCTAATTCTGGTTCTGCTGTAACCATTTCTGATCCAGCCTCTGCCTCTGTAGTGTCTTGAGGATTGCTGTCTTGCTGCTCAGTAAACTCCACCTCAACTTGAACACTCTCAGTGTTGCTACCTGAAGCACTGGCTTGCTGCTGATTCTTATCAATCATAGCCATTCTGCTTTCATCAAATACAACATCTCTTGAGATAATACACTTAGGCTCACCAGAATCAATCCTCCACAACTTGTAACCTTTTACCCCTGCAGGGTATCCTATGAATGCACATTGAATAGCCCTTGGTCCCAATTTGTCTTGCTTAGTGTGAGCAAACGCCAAGGAACCAAAAACCTTTAGATTTGAGTAGTCGGCCGGCTTTCCATACCATAGTTCCATTGGTGTTTTAAATCCAATTGCTGAAGAAGGACACCTATTGATCAAGTACACTGCTGTAGCAGCAGCCTCACCCCAGAAGGACTTAGGAAGACCAGCACTCAATAGCATGCATCTTACCCTTTCTAAGATTGTTCTATTCATCCTTTCAGCAATTCCATTCTGTTGAGGAGTGCCTACAACCGTTTTATGCCTTTGAATACCTAAATCCCTGCAAAACTTATTGAATTGCTCTGAAAGATATTCCAGGCCGTTGTCAGTTCTCAAGAATTTTAATTTCGATTCCTTTTGTGTTCCAATTTGTGTGTGCCATTCCTTAAATTTCAGAAAGGTATCACTTTTATTCTTAATTACAAAAATCCATACTTTCCTAGAATAGTCATCAATGATAGTTAGGAAATATGAGCAACCAGCATGAGTCATGGTCCTTGAAGGACCCCACAAATCAGAATGAGCATATTCAAAAGGTCTAGAGGTAGTATGCATTCCCACCCCAAAACTGATTCTCTTAGATTTTCCTAGAACACAATGATCACAAAAATCAAGCTTATCAATTTTGTCACCATTTAGCAAATTCTGTTTTGATAACTCAATTAAACCCCTTTCACTTACATGACCTAACCTCATATGCCACAATCTAGATGATGCATGCATACTGGAACTCGCAACAGCAGCTTGTGCTATTATTATGGAACCATCTAAAATATACAACCCATTCCTCTTTATACCTTTAGCAATGACAGTATCATTAGAAGTTATTTTCATGATACCATGCTCTATGTATGTGAAATATCCTAGGCTATCAAACATACCAATGGAAATTAAATTTCTTTTTAATTCGGGTACATACCTTACATCTTCCAGCAAGGTTTCTTTGCCATTGAACATTTTGAATCTGATAGATCCTTTGCCTTGAACTTTACAAGGTTTATTGTTGCCTAGAAAGACAGCTCCACCTTCACTTAGGTCTATAGATTCAAAATAATCCTTCCTAGGAACATGTGGAAAGTACATCCCGAGTCCATCACCCAGTCTTTTTCAATCTCTGAGATTGAAACAACCAGAGCCTCAGCTGATTCATAATGAGCATCAACTAATGCAGCATTACCAGAATCTTGAAATTGCTTTGAATTCTTGCCCCCCTTTTTCTGGACAATCTTTCTTGAAATGTCCTTGCTTATGGCAGAGAAAGCATTTAAACTTCCCTTGAGTTTTCTTCTTCGATTTGGATCTGTGCTTGTCTCCATGCGATCCCCTTTTTTCAGTTCTGCCTCTGATAATACTCAAGCTCTCAGCATTATTGTCAATCTTGATTTCTTGTTTTTTATGACTTTCTTTGGTGCGGATAGAAGTTTGCACTTCCTCAAGAGAGATGGATTGCTGCTCTCTTCCAAACAGTATGGCATCCTTGAAGTGTTCATAAGAGCTAGGCAAGGCACTTAAATGGGTTAAAGCCTTGTCTTCATCCTCTAATTTCACCTCTAAATTTTCTAAATCATCTAGAATCTTATTGAAATCAGCAATCTGATCCATAACAGATTTTTCTCCATTCATTTTGAAAGAGAACAATTGCTGTTTCAAGAAGAGTCTATTGGTAACCGATTTAGTCATATAGAGGGATTCAAGTTTGAGCCATAGAGCCGCAGCAGTAGGTTCCCTTGCAACTTCCCTTAGAGCTTTGTCTCCAAGACACAAGATGATTGTGCTCTTTGCCTTCTCGATGAGATCTTGCTTTTCTTGATCAGGCATCGTCGCAGGAAGAGCAGATTCACCTTTCAAAGCATTCACCAAGCCTTGTTGAAGCAGTACTGCGCGCATCTTTATCCTCCAAAGACCAAAATCATTTGCTCCATTAAACTTTTCAATGTCGAATTTGGTAGTTCCCATGATTGCCGTTTGCCTTTTCCCACAGACGGCGCCAATTGTTAAGAATATTACCTGCAATCAATAAACAACCACAACCAGAATCTAGGAAACAAATATGCAGAAACTTGATATGCAAGAAATCAGAATTATACAAAAGCTATAAGAAGTATTAGAGGAAGAATCAACACCAAGATTTAACGTGGTTCAGCCTTCAATGTGAAGACCTACATCCACAGGCAAGAGAGCAAGATGAATCCACTATGATAATCGAAGTTACAAGATCAAGGCCTTTTCATTTGAACAACATTACACCCTTGTTACTATCACTGCCTTCAAACCAGTACCGCAAGCCTTGTTGTGTTCAAACTCTGTATCAAACTCTGTTTGCAACTTTCTCTTCTTTCACACCCCTCGATCTCTTTTATACTCTAATTGCTAAGAGTCACCTCTGAAGAATATACATGAAAAACCTCATCAACTCGTCTATACAACACGTCTATAGTCAATCGTCTATACAACTCGTCTATAGTCTATCGTCTATACAACTTGTCTATAGTCTATCGTCTGTACAACTCGTCTATAGTCTATCGTCTGTACAACTCGTCTATAGTCTATCGTCTATATAACTTGTCTATAGTCTATCGTCTGTACAACTCGTCTATAGTCTATCGTCTGTACAACTCGTCTATAGACTATCGTCTATATGAGTTCGACTCGTCTATAGTCTATCGTCTGTACAACTCGTCTATAGTCTATCGTCTGTACAACTCGTCTATAGACTATCGTCTATACGAGTTCGACTCGTCTATAGTCTATCGTCTGTACAACTCGTCTATACGAGTTCGACTCGTCTATAGTCTATCGTCTGTACAACTCGTCTATAGACTATCGTCTATACGACTCGTCTATAGTCTATCGTCTGTACAACTCGTCTATAGACGTCTATACGACTCGTCTATGCGACCCGTCTATACGATCCGTCTGTACATCAGCAAGCTAAGATACAAGCTAAACAATTCTGTTGTAACTAATCTTTGGCCAGAAGCAGTTACAACTAAAAACAGAAATAACTAACTCAGCTTCTATTATTGAGGCACATCTTCACAACAAGAAAAGGAAAATTTATGAGGCTCATAGTAAAGAAAAATATAAAATAAAAAGTATAGTATATGCATTGAATTATCTAAGAAAACGATAGAATGAAAAGTTGAGAAGCACCAAGAAGGGAAAGCCACTAAGAAATGTCCCCATGAGGCATGGGTAATACCTTTTTCTGAATCTGAACTCTGCAACATTAATTACAAAGAACCAAAAACAACGCCCATAGATAAGAATGCAAGAAGCACAGGGACCACAAATACAAAGCTGTAGTTTTGTTGAATTTTCTCCGCGTTCTAACTCTGATCCCAACTGGATATTCCTCCAATTATTGTTCTAGCTAGACATGTCCATCATCAATTATTCGGGTCTATACTTTGCTGAAGCTTCAATTTCCTTGGTCACCTCATACAACCAAGGTGTCATTATTTTGTTTAAATATATGAGACATGGAACCATTTTTAGCTTACTGAAATTCCTCATGTCACATAAAGATATACATAAGTAGCGAGGTGTATAACAGAGATCATAATATAAATGGAGATGAATGGAGTTGATACAATTTTTATTTGTTAGTGACATACAAGTTGTAAAACCAAACTATTAGATATTACTATACCTAACTCCACACTAAAATCTGGCTAACAGAGGTAGAGTTGCTTATAAATGATTTTTTACTTATATATTCAAACGGATGTGAAACTTTGATACTTAAAAGTTAAAACACTTCCTTCACCACTTGTGACATTTAATTTTCTTTATTATTTTTTTAGCTGGTAGGATTCAATTTCTTTATATTTAATCAATCATATATAACACATCAATAAAGGAGCTTAAATATAATAACAAAGAAAATGTCAAAAATATCCGTTTCAACTTAGTTTTATGTACAGTTTGACCATTCAATTTTCAAAACATACAAAAGGTTCATAAACTCTCAAAAGTATGCAAACCAGTCTAAAATCATTACTGTTGTTAATATTTGGATAGAAATGTCACTGTGACATTAAATTCACAAAAAGGGAAAAATCACATGTTTGGAATGTGAGGGTGTTTTGAAAATAACATGATCAGGGGACTCATGTGACATGCATATGACCTTTAAATAGTGCATTGCAAAAGAAACGTTGCCAAAAGACTTTGATTTCCATCACCATCACCCCCTAATGTTTGAGACTAATCAGAAAACGCTTAAGAATTTTTCTAATTTTTTGCTAGTTTTCTTCTCAAATTTGGGTTGAACAGATATAGTTGTCAAAGATGTGAAATTAATGCAACGATAACCAGTTCCCACTTTATTTTGTGTGTACCAAGATATCTCTCGGCCGATAGTTGGAGATTAATCCCTTTCGAGACTTATAGATCACCGAAGTGAGTTTTGTTCTTCCAACAAAGCATTTTTCATACACTTGACAGAAATCAAACCCCTGACAACATGATTAAGGAATTCAACTATCTACTAACTATGTTGAACCTTGTTGGTATGATCACTTCACATTTTATACCTACCATTTCTAACCCTTTTAAAGTTCACTTGGTTCATTTTTGTCTTTAACAAACTCGTATGAAAAAAAAGGAACATTCCAAGAATAAAAAAGATGGTAATACAAACTGTAAATAAGACACTAACACTGTGTTTGGAATAAATGAAAAAGAGATGAAATAAAAGTAAGGGAAAGAAAGTGAGAAGAAAAAATGGTTTTCCTCTATTTGATTGACCAAGAAAAAGGGAGGAAAAAAGAGAAACACATAGGTCCCACAACTTTTTCTTTTCTTCTAAGAAAACGTGAAGAGGCTTCCTAAAAAATCACAGTTGATTGGGACAGTGCTTTTTCTCTTGTAAAAAAACACAAACGAGACATTTTTATTTTTTAAAAATTATTGTTTGAGGTTATTTATGTCATTTCATAAATATGTTTTTTTTCCTTTTATTTTCTATCCAATAAAAAAAAGGAAAGAAAAGTTTTGGTTTTCTTTCCTTTCATTTTCTCTCTTACCAAACAACTAAACAATCATCTCATTTTCTATTCTTTTTCTTTTCTTCTCCTTTCTTTTCTTTTATTTTCTTTCCTCTCATTTTCTTTTATCAGCCAAACACAACGTAAGAGTTGCTTTGGATGCGTTTTTTTTTTTTTTTTTATAAAAATATACCTTTTTTAAAAACATGAGTGCTCTTGCTTATTTTCTAACTTTAAAAAGAAAAGAAAAAGCACCATAAAAAGCAGAATTTGTGGTTTTTTTTCCTTAAGATAAATTTTGGAGCTTGCGAAGAAACGACCTTTTTTAAATCATGAAAAGTTGTTATAAGTAATTTTACCATTAAAAAGAGTCCTTTTACATTTTACATCCAAACAATAGTAAATCTAAAAACAGTATTTTTGAGTACGACATCTATGGTGTTGCTATTGACACTCACAAATGTCTATCTACACTCCTCATTAATCACTCCTAATTTTTAAAAAATATAAAACTAAAATTCTGATTGGAAAGTAGAAAGTGGTAGGTAGGCATTTAGGAGTGCAATAAGAGTGTAGAGAGAAGTCAGCAACAATTTTCTCATTTATTTCATGTGCTATATTAGTGACCAAGACCCAAAAAAAAAAAAAACAAACATTACCAATCAAGGGTTGATCGAATGGTAAACATCTAGACCCCATAAGAAAGAGAACGCAAGTTCGAATCCTGATGACACACACTCTAGTTGGGAGGTTACGAAAACCAATGGTTAATTCTCTACTGTAAGAAATCGACTGATGATTAGTCTTATAGCCGGTCCAAAGGACCGAAACTTGTGAGGATATCCCGGGATGTCACTGAGGAGCCAAAGGTCCAAATTACGATAGTTCAAAAAAAACCAACTTTGTATTAAGGCAAATATCTAAGGAGATTATTTGCATTTGAAAGAAAATTGGGGAACTTAAAATCTTCTCAACAAAAAATCATGATAAGATCTTAATATTTAAAGAAGATTTTCTTCGTATTTATTGTTACAGTATTAGAGTAGTATGCACTGTCAGTGTAAAAAGTAAAAAAATTTACACAAACATCCACTAATATTTTGACATATATGTTTTTATTATAACTAAGAGAGAGAAACACCAATAATCTTTATTTGTCAAAATATCATTAGAAGTTAGTGTAAAACTCCTTTACAACAACGGCATATAGCAATTGAACGTGAGAATTAAACTCTTTGTTATAACCCATTTGTCATATATAAAATGTGCTGTAAGAAGTTTTGAAAGGAAGGTATTCATGACACTGTGCCAACTGCCAAGCCAAAGTTGATAATGAATGTATCTGTCGTCCACTTGTGCAGGGCATAATAAACCCCTTCTGATTTGTCCTAAATGAGTAAATGATTAAATGAGAAAAAGTTTCATATGTAGGATTAGCCTCTACCTGATCCATGTTGGATAATCTTATCCTTAAATCAAATCAATCCATTGTTTCTTAAACAAGTAAAGGACAATTAAGAGATGGATTTGTAGCATATCTCAAATGTCAGAAGCAAATACAGTCCATGCCAATGCCAAAAGAATACCATACCATTAAGAGTTTATCTTTTATCAAAATGACAAACTACTAATTAATGTGATGAAATTAGGCGTGCTGCTGAAAAATTGGGCTTAACACCAGCCACTCAGCTCCAAATTAATTAGCCAACTCTATTCAAAAGGGAACCTTCGAGATTATTTTTTGGTCAACCCTCAGATTATTATCAAAAAAAAAGAAAAGGACCTCAGATTTTTTTTTTTACTTTTTTAGGTAAATCCACAGAAAATCACAACAGGATATTTATCTTCAACTCTCATTAGTTAATGGCCACGCCACATCAAATGCAGCTCTGTCAATGTGATGTCAAAGTTTATTGACTTCATCTTCAAAGTGAAGCCACTCGGAAACCTCAGCCATACCATACAAATATTGATATCAGCAAAGCATCTTGAACTGAAACTCAGATTGGAATGAACTCCCAAAAACTGTAACATATATAAATATATATGGGCCTGTTTAGGTAAACGACTTAATTAAGCGCTTATAGGATAAGCACTTATCATATAAGCGCTTCTGTATAAGCTATTTCTATAATCAAATAAAAAATATAGTCAAAATGTTTTCATATAAGTTAGAAGCTTTTTTTATAAGCTATCCTGGAGCGCTTATCAAAATAAGCTGAAAACAGCTTATGAAAATGTCATAAACTGTTTCTATAAGCGCTCCCAAACACTCTGACAAGTACTTATGTCAGTAGATAAGCCCAAATAAGTTGTTTATAAGCCAATCCAAATGGGCCCAATATAAAATATAAAATTACAAATATACATATACATTAATAAAAAGATCAGTCAACAAGTCAAATCTCGGTTCAAGTTCCGACTTTCCATATCAAGTCCGAATTGTTTAATTACAAATTGAATAAGTAGTTATAATTTCAACATTGAACTACATTAACTACAACATATAAGAGCCCCCAGTCCAGGTGAATTGGATCTGGACTAGAGCCTCCAACCCCCAAACAAACCCGACCAAAAGTACCTTCCTAATTTTTTTTTAAAAAAAAACAAGTAAAACAATGAGCTAACTAGTTTAACCAGTTTTACATTGGTGTAACCAGTTTTTGCATGATCGGACTGCTTTTTCGGTTCTCTAGTCCAACCAAGACCAGGGAGGCATCCAGTCGACGGTCCAACTAGTTTGAACCGATCTGATTGGACTGATTTTTAAAACATTGATTCTAAGTTAAAAAAACGTGTTGGATTTGCCGTGCATGTAATTATTTCACAGAGCCACTCTGAAACCTCATCCATAGCATAATCAGTAAAGAATCTTGAACAGAAACTTAGATCGGGAATGAGCTCCCAAAAACATTCACATTCTACAGTTCTACGTTAAAAAGACGTGTTAGATTTGCCATGCATGTAATTATTTTATGAATGTCCAAAAATCAGAATATCACAGAATCCAATAAACTTCACCACCTTCGAAGGACTTGATATGTGCAGCAAAAGCAGTGCAGGTGCGGGTAGCTGTATGAGTCTCCAAATATGCCTTAATACAACCAAATGAGCAATAAAGGCATCATATGATGGGCTGATGGCTTAGACAAAGTGCATATATATAATCTTGAAATGCCTTATATACATGAGAAGGGGTGAATGATCTACATCCATTCAATGTACACATCTACATCTTACAGTTATGATCATGGGTCATAGAAAAATAGTTCAACCTAACCTCTTCAAGAGCATTTAGCACCTACACATGAAGATGTGCATCCTTCTTCATCATTCTCATTTTTCGGGCTTCCATACACCACAGAAAAATAGTGGCTAATTGTTCTCAATGTGAGACCAGGGAACCTGTGAGGTTTGCCTGGCCGAGGGTCAATCTTAACAAATGGCCATCTCATGCTTTCTGCAGCTTCGCACTCTTCCCATCCATCTCCAATTACACAAAAGCGAACGTTGGGATGGTTGAAACGCTCCTTGATCCATCGGAAACATTGAAGTTTTCCCACTTCCCATGAGCTATAAACTGAAATGGGATGTTACATCATTAACAATGGCAAGTCACATTGATTCAAAAATCAAGATCAGTACTAAACTCTTCTGTTAATTATTTAAATGAGTACTAGTTTTGAGATTTAAAAAAGATAATGATGTTTGGCATAAAAAGTCTATTACGTGACATGGTATTGGTTGTATGCAGAAAAGAAAAATTACTTACCATTTCCATGCGATAATAAGCTGTCCAGACGAAAAAGCAAGCATTTTACAAGAGAGGGTATCAACGACCCAGATGTCACTAAAACATTTACATGTTGATACTTTGCATTGGTTGAATCAGTGCTTGTGTTAGGAAAAGCAATAGAAGAAACTGCATCTTTATTTTCACCCGAACACTCCTTCAAAAAGGCCCGTGCTACAATAATTAAACACGAAAGATAAAATAAAACAGGTCATGCAACAAAAGATAATATCATTGAACTGTGAAAACATACCTGATGAAAGCCATCTATCAGTATATTCATCAGTTCTATCATACAAATCATCCCAGAGTTTTATTGTTTCGTGGTCTAAAATAGTGTGTAAACCCTGAAACAAGAAGAGAGACGGTTGAGTTTATCCCTAGATTACGCTACTGCTGAAACAGCTTGCAAATAAAGTAAACTACAACTTGTTTGGTTACATTTGCACCCATCTCTAAGTCTCTAGCTTGGATTCTCAATTCATCAAGTCTATCAAGTTTCAGTCATTAGAAAGCAAATTACCATCTGACACCTATACTAAGGCCCATGAGTTTATTTCAAAAAAGTAGTTTAATTGCATATTATAAAAATTGATTTGTTTAAAGTTGTTGCTGTCACTTTTTACAACTACTGTTTTGTTAACATCCGAATTTAAATATTTATTTACAAATAAATTGCGGCAGCCAGGAGTCTATAATTGTGTAGCCTTTCCATTTATCTTCAACATGGATCCTCAATTTAATTCTTTAAAGATCAAGCACTTATTTACATGACACACTAAACTTGCTATGCCTGGATGGATTATTTGACATTTTTTTTAATAGAAGATAAAAAGAAAAGAAAAGGAGGGGTGCAACACTATTTGACATTTTCTATTAAGAAATTATTAATATATCTCTAACTCCGCAAAACATACTAATACAACATATAACATTAAAACAAGAACTTGGTCAAAAGAAATACATAAATATATTGTTTTAGACACAAATTTATGTAAACAAGGTTAATTACTGATGGCCAAACTATTCTATATCTAAAACACATATTAAAAGGAACACTGGGAAACAGGGAAAGCAACAGATATATAAACATCACATAATATCATATACAATTAAGAAACCTTTGATAAATAAGTAATGATAAGATGCAACTTTTACAACTGACTTCCAGAATTATTCATCAAAAAAATAAAAGATAACTTGCAAACTTCTACATTAAGAGTAAGACTGCCAATAATGCTCCAGAAACTATGTTCTATAACTTTAATTTTAACCTGTATGTACTTGGGGGCTACGAATGAAGTCTCATAAATAAGGTTCAAAAAATTATTTTAGGAAAGGTGGTCCATATCAGCCATGTATATTACTTTTGTGTATTTGTAGACAATAGCAGCAAACTATAAGATATAGGTATAAAAAGTGAACTGAAAAAAAATAGGAGAACTATTTTACCTTAGAAATACATAGATATCATGTTGTTGAAATTAGTATTTTCAAACAAGGGCCCTAAAATAAAAAAATGCTATGGCCTCATTACCAAACCATCCCATCACGACAACAAAAAGAAAGGTACTGTAATAGCAGCATGCGACACATATTGTAAAAGGTTTCAATAAGTATGCAAAAGTATAATAAGAAGTAAAATTCAATGTTCTAGTAATGACTTTCAAAATATGTTATTATGAATGGCAGTAATGCTCCAGAAGTTTTACCTGTAAGTACTTTTCAGCTACGACTCGATGCCTATAAGCAAGTTTTCTTTTGTTGGCATCATCATGAGGGGGACCTAATTCATCTTGGCTGAAGTCATAATCAGATAGGTCCCTCCCATCATCATATTGGACCAGAGCATCAAGAAACGGCTTATTGTAATTTTCAATCTGTATCATGAAAAATCCCACATCAAATTACTAACATCCCACAAGTAAAACAAGCCACGGAGAGTTTGACATAAAAAAGGCCAAATTTTACTTGCTCATAGAAGAAATAATCATCACATAATTGTAGAATGAGATTTTCCCACATCCTCCCAATTTCTACGCCCTTCTGCACATCCTTCAGACCGTTGAAGGCCTCGGCATATGATGATTTCAGCAAAGAGTTGAGCAGTATAAGGGTCTCATCCATGTCCCATACATAGACATCCAACTTCGGATGGATGTCGTCGCTGGAACAGTCTTCTGTTTCCTGCTCAGGCAATCCAGATGGGGCAGCCATTCCCGTTTGTATCCAAGGAACTCACCTGCAGCAAAAGATCATGATGCATTGAAAAATATATTTACACCCTTTAATCACCACATATTGAAATCAGCTTCAACACACAAGGATCAATGCAATACATCAATCATTTCAACGGATTAGCAATTTGAAAAATAAATAAATAAGCATTAGATTTTAGAATATGTAACCATGCTCACTCAGTAGTTGAACTAACAAAATTAAGCAACCTCGATTGAAATCAATGGAATCATTTTTACATTAGCATGAAAATAAATAAACAAAAGTGTGGGAATATGAGTATAAAATGAATTGAGAATTCATAAATTTTAGTTACAAGGATGAATATATTTATATTAATTATAACAGCCAAAAGTAGTAAGATTGGAATCAGCGTGGAAACTTGTGAAAACGAATAACAAAAACACGTATATAATAAAAACGAAAATCAATATATGTGAACATAAAAAAAGGATCAGACGAAAAAAAATTTGATTACCTAGATTAAGGTTAAGGTTGCAGAAACAGAGCGAGGTTTGGGAATTGTGAATGAGAAATTCAGAATCAGGTATCAGCATTAAGCTACAATTTTTCTTTTCTTCACTCTTTTGCGTTTCCCACGTGACCTTCATTGAAGCCCAACATCCAAATGAGCAGCCCACTTAGTTCTGGCCCATTTCTTTTGTGCCTATTGTTTTTGTCCTGACCAACAGCTTTACCTGATCTTTTTTTTTTTCTTCTTTTAATTCCTTCATTACCCTTTTCTACCGGCTAGGCTAGCAAATTACTAGCTTGTAATATTTTCGGCAACCCGTTCCAAAAATTCAATGGTCATACATGAGCTAGCTGGAATAGGTTTGTCGTGTGTTTGAATAAATTATTTAATTAAACTTTTATTTTGAAAGAAGTAAAAAATAATTTATTTTTATAAATTTTTCTGACAAGCTTATTGAAATAAGCTAAAAATAGTTTATAGAAATATAAAAAACTATTTTTATATGTTATTTAGATAAGTTTATCTTCATAAGCTATTCTCACAAACTCTGTATAAGCTCATCCAAAATTCCAAACTCATGAACTCATGTCAAGGGTGAGTATAGTCCCTTCAGAAGATTCAAACTCGAGTAAATCCCCAATTTGGTTCCTAAAATTGTAAGGTCATATTAACTTGACTCCTGACATTTTCAAAATTTCAAAAACATCCCTGAAATTATCAAACATTAATCAATCTAGTCTCTGTCAGAGACTAAGTTGATACGAACCTTATAATTTCAAAGATCAAATTAATATAAAATTAATATAAAGACCAAATTAATAAATCCTTACAATTTGAGGGAACAAAAATTTATTCATTCAAGCTCCCGTTGGACAAAGATGAAACGATAAGACTCTCCTTACATAGAGTTTACCTAGGGATTAAACATATATTTTATTCATGAAACACTGTCACAATGCGTTGATATGAAGCTACCATATCTTTCAACAATTAGTTGTCAATATTTAACGTGTTTCTTTTAATTTTTTTTTACATAATGTGTTTCTTTTAATTAAAATACAATAAAAGTAATTTTTATATTTAGTATTTTAAACAAGAGGGACACTTTGACAGATATTGAATGGTACCATATGAACCTCTACCTCTTTTCTTATTTGCAAAAACAAGTTGATTATTTTTTTTATGTGAAGATGACTAATTGAGTTTTTTATAATAAACTTATATAATTTTTTTTAAGTTTTTGTGCGGTAATTTTTAATTAAAAATTTAATATGTATCAAATTTTTTAATTATTTCATATATTGTTCACAAAAATTATTGATTAATTATAAAAAATAATACACATAATTATATTTTTAATTAGAAAACGATATAGCAAATTTAAAAACTTCAACATTATTAATTATTAATTATTTGTTATGGTCGGCCATCAACTTCGACCTAGTCTCCTCAACGGATACGTGAATTAACTTATTTGATCAGTATGCTTTCTTTTATGTTCAAATAAGAAATAAATAAATTAATGTATTGACTATAAAATGGGGACTTATAGGCCTCAAAAAAAAAATTACAAAGTGGTCTAACTATGGATAGTATTCAAACATTCGTAAGTCCATTGGAAAGGGTTTTCATTTATACATTTATGCATATTGCAGGAGATTTTAACAATGACCCGTCAACACGGGGATGGGAAATACTCTTCAAAAAATGCATACATTCATGTGTGGTTTTACATGGAATAGGAGTCTTATTCCTCTAAAACTAGCTTGAGCAGCTCGATACTACAAAGATAACAATAACATGAAAATCACTTTTATACCCTCCAAATGTAATAATTGAAAAAAGAAAGTGATAACTTGAGCAGCATTTACAGTCCACAAATGAAATAATAGCTTGAGCAGCTTGATACTACGAAGATAACAATAACATGAAAATCACTTTTATACCCTCTAAATGTAATAGATAAAAAGAAAATGACTGCTTGAGCAACTTAAACAACACCATCAAATCCTTCTCCAACTTTAATGTACAAATAAAGTTGCTGGATCTTGAAAATAACTTTAATCTTGTTGTTTCACTATTGTCTCGACTCATTTTATTTCATTTCATCCTTCGTAGCCTTTGTTGTCTTCGGGCATGCTTCATCTCTTACAGATCATGTCTTTGTATAGAATGTTGACAATATCAAGCTCTTTAGTGACAAAACTAAATACAATAATCAGGATGAAGATTAATTATAGAAACTTCAACAAAGTTCAGTCGTCCATCCTATTTTGTACAGAATATTGTTTATCCCTCTGAGGTAATATTTAATCTTGATAGAAATAGAGTCTACAAACCTAAAGCAATATTTTTAATTCCCAAGATACTTACTGCTTATGATTTCAGGTATATTTTGGGAAATCTTGAACAAAATCACCTTAAGAAATGAAGGAATTTCTGCATTCCCTTCCCTGGAGATTGCTATCAGTAAAATATATATATTAATAATTCAACCAGAGCAAACCACTGCAGGTATTTTAGGAAGATAGCTTAAGGGCCTAGTATTGTGAACCCAAAACTTCTTGACACCTTCATTATTCGAAGTCTGCATACAGATTGATGAACCAAACATCATACTCCATGAAGGACAAATAAGTCAATGAAAGAAATAATACTATGATTTGAATTTTTTTGACAAAATTGCATGTGTTGATGATCTGAACCAAATGATTAAGTATAGGCAGTATGAAAATATGATATAAACCTATAATAGAAAATACAGTTCTTCTAAGCTAAAAAAACTGCAATCACCAATATTTATGTCCCGTCACTGGTCCAGCACGAACGCTAAAATATGAACTCAGAGCTTAAAATTTCAAACATATCAACTCAAAGCAGTGGAACCTAAAATATTGTGAGTGCTACTGAGAATTCTACTACATTAGATATGATTTAATGATTACGCAGTTGGTAACGGCCCCTATCTATCGACCCCTTCTACTACATCTGACTAATTGATTTTTTATAATAAAACTTATAGAATTTTTTTTAAAGTTTTTGTGCTGTTATTTTTAATTAAAAATTTGATATGTATCATATATTTTAATTTTTTCATATATTTTTTTAAAAATTTTTTGATTAATTATAAAAAATAATACACATATTATATTTTTAAGTACAAAACGATATAGCAAATAAAAAAAATTTAAACATTATTAATTATTTGTCATGGTGGTCGGCCATCAACTTCGGCATAGTGTCCTCAATGGATATGTGAATTAACTTATTTGATCAGTATACTTTCTTTTATGTTCAAATAAGAAATAAATAAATTAATGCATTGACTATAAATGTGGACTTTTAGGCCTCAAAAAAACAAAGAAGTTACAAAGTAGTCTAACTATGCGTAGTATTAATCAAACATTCGTAAATCTATTGGAAGGGGTTTTCATTTGTACATTTAACAATATTGCAGAAGATTTTAACAATAGCCCCTCAACGGGGATGGGAAATACTCTTTAAAAAAATGCATACATTCATGTGTGGTTACACAGAATAGTAGTCTTATTCCATAAAACAAGTTTGAGATAAAGTGTAAAAGTATGTATTTATTCACTATTTATTAATCAAAATGGATTGAGATCTTAATATATTTTAAATATATAAATATATAAATATATATATATATATATATATATATAATTATATTTTCATTTTATACTCAAACTCATTTTTTACTTTTTCTAAACGTGAAAAATATCATCAACCAATTGGGACAAATGTTGATAAAATAGGGGTCAAATATTATTATTTATAACTTACATAATTAATTAATAAACATAAGCAATTATCCGCAAGAGTAGTACTTGTCAATGTGTAATGATAATTATTTAAAGAATTATGTTTCCTTTTTTTTTCATAAAACGATAAATTTGAAGAGTGCCTCTAATGGGATCACACCGAGTTGCATAGAGCTTAATTTATACAACTGTTGCACAAGAGTACTTGTATGACCGGAGAGACAAAAAGTAAGTTAAGATTTATGCAATGGTTGCATGGTTCATTCTACCATGCTCGATGTTTCTTGTATCCTAACGGTTGGATTGTTATAAAATTAATCAAGTGTCAATTGATCATCAGCTGACCAGATTTTATCAAAAATATTGCTATCTAAATATGTGGCAGGGGGAATATAGCAGTTGAAAACATAATCTTATTGTGAGAAATAAAAATAATAAATTTTAATCATTGCATTTTATTGGAATGATTAAAATTTGAAAATAAATACATGTTTTTTTAAATAATCATAGGATCATTAAGTATCTTTCAATCTTCACCATTTTTTTAAAATACAAAATATTCTGATCATATATGCTCCTACAACCCAATTACTCGAACATTATAAAATATCTCTCCTAACAAAAAGTATATGTGGATCAGCATGGATGAGGATCTCCTATTCGATTTTAGTATATCACATCATGTCCCAATCAATAATATCTTATTATGTATTCTACATTTTCAATATTAAATAAAATTTTAACTTACATGACAATATATTATTGGTTAGGATATGGTGTGATATATCAAAATGGAACAGGTAATCCTCGTCCGAATCAGAGAGCATTAGAAATTAAATCACGTAATACACAATATGCAGCGCCCTTCATTATTCCTGTAAATAGTACTGGAAAAACATGAAAATATTAATATAGAATTATCACAATAATAAAGAATTATAGGCAGCAATTAAATATTACATAAAAATGAAATAAATATAAATCAAATTATCGATTTTAGCTGAGGCGTACAAAATATTGGGTTTAAGAGCATTTCGTCACCACAGATAAATTACCGGTACAATTGATCTCACAGTTAATACCTTCCATGATATAACGGTCATTTCTCACTAACACTGCACGTGAAATAGCAAAAACATCGAAACAACTTTTTGGATGTTCAAGAAAATAAGAAAAAAACACAAATAAAATATCAATTTAATTTTCGGTGTATATCTCACAAATCCACCGCTCATAAAAGAACTTCTCATCCAAATTATATCGACTCGTAACCGAGCATTTACAAGAAACTCGATTTGATCTGCAGCTTGAGATGACTACGAAATCCTGTGTGATAAAGCTAATGAAGAAGAAGTGCAGGTCGCAATACACGAGAAACCTAGCTTGGAAAATATGGAAGGCTAAAGGACACGCAATTTTCTTTTTTTGCTTGCTATGGAAACGGATCCCTTAATTTTTTGACGTCAAAGTAAGGGTGATTTTAGACTAAAAATAGGAAAAAAATGATAATAAAGATGAAAGATAGAAATGAGCCATATAATAATGAAAAAGAGATATAAAAACAAAATTAGATGACTTTAATGTCAAAAAGATAAAAGATCCCTCCTTGCTTGCTACACTTAACAGAGACGTTACGGTATATTATTATGGAGAGAGAAAAGAGATGGATAGGTTTTTCTTGAAGGTGGAGATAATCTAGCAACCAACTTGGGTTGGCGGATAGCCTTGCTTAAAGAATAATATCAAAATATTATTATTTAAGTTTTTGGCTTTAAAATAAATAACCAAAGTAAAATATTAATATAACAAATAGCGGGGTGCTCATATCACCACGTCGAACTATTACTCAGTTGAGTGTTAGATATCTCAATGTCCAACCATCCTACCTGGGAGGAACCTGATGCACTCAAGCCACACACAAAGAGAGAAGGAGGAACAGTTTTCTTTATTGTAAAAATATATGTTACACCTCTTAATTAAATGGGAAAATGGCTTATAAGTAGGGGTGGGTATGGGTGGGTTTTGGTGCATTTAAGGACCCAACCCAATCAAATAAATATGAGTTGGGTTGGATCGGTTTCTTAGAAAATTTTCATGTAACCCAAACCAACCCAACCCAACCTCATACGGGTTGGTTTGGGTCGGGTGATCGGGTTTGGTAGTAAATTATTTTGTTTTTATCAAAAGCAAATAATGGGGAAAAAATAGGGAAGAAAAATACTACCAATGCATTAATTTGAACTTCCAAATACAAAATGAAGCATATCACTTCAATTTGGAGCACAATATCCATCAAAATTAAACAAACAAGTGAAATAAAAAATAATAATAATGTCTTCAAACAATTCCTAAACAATTTCACCGACTATGTCTTCAAGCTATTTCTGCATGTCTTCAAACTATTTCTCCTCATGTAACCAAAAAATGGTCACTCCAATTTAGGCGGCTGAGTATTAAAGAAGAGTCATCAAAATCAAGATAGAAGAGTCCCTCCACGCTCCAGCAGCTGGACTTATAATATTCCTCTCAATATGTGGGTTGGGTTGGGTTGAGTGGGTTTACAATCTTTGGACCCAGCACCCAACCCATAAGCTATGGGTCTATTTATTTAAAAACCAACCCAACCCAATGACCCGAACCAACCCAGTATTTGTGGGTTGGGTTGGATTGGACACACCGGATTCGCGGATCGGCTCGTATCCATGCCTACCCCTACTTATAAGTTCGGTTTGATATTTTCTCATTTCAGTTTACACAATTACCTATTAATCAAAAATGAATTTAATTTTTTATCAAAAAAAAGAATTTAATTTAAATAATGATTTATTTACAGCCAATAATTGTCCGTGATATAAGAATGCGGGATAAATTAGGGTCGGATGTAACCACACACGTCAGCATATATTGTATGCAGATAATTGATTTTCTTTTTAATTGAATGAAAAATAATGGTAGTTGACTTGTCTTGATAAAATGTAATTAAATTGGAATAAAATATAACTTGGCACTTAGTTTTCTAATGAAGATGGGTAAACATTAGTTAACAAACCGCCAAGGATGAACTGAGGTATACAAATTCTAATTTTAAAAAAGTAATTTATAAGGTGATTACATAATGTTCATGTTCCCATAGTCAACTAAAAATAATTTTAAAGTTAATTCAAATAGCCCAAACTTTTGAAAATAATATGTAGTCTTAAAAGAATAAAAAGTTAGAAGAATAGAAATGCAAAATATCCCCAAGGCTTCCTGGATCAGAGTGAAGACAATACTGGTAGTCTCACAAGATGACACTAGAGTTTAAGCCCACATCCTATTACAACAGCCTCTTTGCTTATTACACGGATCATGCTAACGGACGTCTTAAAAACACTTTTTAAGAAAATAAAAAAATAATTTTATTGAAAAATTAACTATATCACCGCTTCAAAAATTAAATATATCAATTTTCAATGAAGAATTTATTTTCTTGCTTTCTTAAAAAATGCCCTTAGGGCATTCATTAACATTCCCCTTATTCTAATTCCAATCTAATGATAATTTTTTTTTCCGAAACCAAGGTATCCCGCACGCAATAGCATAGGCTAATCCCTTAAGGAAACCGAGATCCATTTAACGTATTATGCTATGGATTTAATTGGTATATATTGTTAGTGTAAATATTTTTTACACAGACAACCAATCAGAATTTGTCATATAAGCTAAAGTGTTTGACTCTTATCTTAACTACGTTAAAATTCATACACACCATGATTTTTGATTGATTGTCAGTGTAAAAAAACATTACACTGATAATATATAACAATTAAACTCGCATGCCATCCCAACAGATGTTATCATTGACAAATTGTTATATTATATATTTTTATTACATTTAGGTTGTATCTAAGAACGGTTTCACTTTAATTAATCTATCATCTAAGGCAAACATTCAGGTCAAAACTAAAGGATTTATAAAAATAATTTTTGCAATCTAAGGCTGAAAAATTGGCACGGTGATAACTGATAACTTGAGTTAATTTTATTCTATTAAAAAAATAAAAACAGTTATCCCCAAACTAAAATACTGACGTGTTTGGTTACATCCGAATGAGTTTGGCTCAAGAGTTCCTTATGTCTGACTTCTGATTCTGATGTTTATGATTTTTCTATTCTTTTAAGAAAAGAATTTCTGCTATGAATTCTTATCCTATCGGTTTTTCTCCTGAAAATCAAAGTGCTAAAAATTAGACATGCTTACATCAGTTCCCAACAGGTGAGTTTTTAGTTCAAGCTGCAGATATACAAGAATCTACCAAGTGAAGTTAAAATCTGTAGATTGTAGAATAACACAACACAACAAACAGGATTCATCCAAAAACAACAACACAACAAACAGGTCACAAATAGGCGCAACCGGAAATTGCAAATTACTAAAGGCGATGAATACAATGATATTAGTACAATGTTTTTTGTTCATTTGCAAATGACAATACAACAATAACAACCAAGTCGTGGGATCAGCTATGGACCAAACGTGTCATAATGTTCTATCATCAATCATGTCTATAGGCAAATTATTGACCTTTAAATTCTTCTTAACGGTTTTGCCTACAGTTTTTTTCGGCCTTGATGGTCCATGTCATTTGCAAATGACAATATTAGCATAAAATCAAATTATTTTACAGACCCATTTACAAGGCAAACCCAAAATTAAACAAGTTGTTCCCAAAACAAATCCAATTGACAAAATATATACATTATTAACAACATGGTTTTGTTAAATCATCATCTCTGCCGAGAGCAAAATATGGAGCAAAACCAAAACCAAAATCCCTTCTTATTCTTCTTCTTTGATGCCAGAAGTTTTGCATCCCTCTCAGTGACAAAATCAGCCATATACTGCACAACTTCCTGGTGAAAAACAACGAACCGAGTTAGAGTAAATATAGCAACTCACACAATATAAACATAGCCAAAGTTAAAACTCAAAAAAGTTTACCTGAGCACCCAACTTGACCACTTCTCTTGGTGGCACCTCAAGAGGAGTCTCATTAGCTCTAAAAACTCTCAACTTGGACAAGAACATAAAAGACTCTGGTAAGGCTCTTATTTGATCACCACTTATGTCTAACTCCTCAAGCATTTCAAGATTTCCAATGTTTCTTGGCAAGGCTATGAGGTCAGCAAAGTTATTTCCCACGTTTAACTTCTTCAAATTTACCGCCAAACACAGGTTCTCTGGTACAAACTCAAGTTCATTAAAGCTAACATCAAGTTCCTTCAAATTGCATAGATTACCCATAGTTGAAGGCAACATCTTAATTCTATTATAGTGCAAAGTGAGAACCTCCAACCATTCAAGCTTCCCAATTGCCTCAGGAAGGGCCTTGAGCTGATTGAAATCTAACTTCAGCACAGATAGTGATGAGCAATTTCCAATTGTATAAGGCAGTTCCTCAAGCTCATTTGTCTCAACATTTAATCTCTTCAAGCTGCTTAAATTCCCAATTGTCTCTGGTAAATGTGTGAACTCATTTGAACTCAAGTCAATATCAATGAGACTTGTCAAGTTTCCAAAAGAAGCAGGAAATGATCTCAATCTGTTAGCATGGAGATCAAGATGAGTAAGGTTTATCAATTCACCAAATGAGAGGGGAAGGTTTATAAGCTGGTTTGAGTGAAGATCAAGCTTTGTTAAGGCATTGAGACCCCCAATGGTTGTTGGAAGAGCCATGATTCTGTTTTGAGATAGGTCCAGTTTAGTGACATCAGAGAGTTTCCCAATTGACACAGGCAACCACTCCACCTGAT
Organism: Ammopiptanthus mongolicus; assembly: GCA_039655645.1. Taxonomy (NCBI): domain Eukaryota; kingdom Viridiplantae; phylum Streptophyta; class Magnoliopsida; order Fabales; family Fabaceae; genus Ammopiptanthus; species Ammopiptanthus mongolicus. Next base: position 10,606,446 of record CM077343.1, on the reverse strand, counting down.
CCACCAACCTCCCTCTAAGCTCAAGGATTGTTGCTCCACTATTAGCACAGTTTTCAATTAGAGTAGCCACTTTCAAGAGACTTAATTTGTCAGAGCCTCCATCTCCTACAAAATTCAGGTCAAATTGAAGGATGAACATCATAGGCAACAAGTAGTCTAGTTAACTAATCGATAAGGTCTGCAAAACAATATGTTCGATTGTTTCAAAGTAACAAATAAATAAATAATTAAAATTTTGTAAATTCCAATAGCCTTAACAATGTTAATTCCTAAAAACTACAAGTCAAATGTCTCTAACTCGTACCCTTCAAGTTATTAAGTAATCCAACAATAATAACAACCTTTATAAAAAAAACAAATTATATGTATCATATGATTTTCTGCACCTTTACATAGAGAAAAATAAGAGTATACACGGAGTTGATTATGAAGATTTAATAACTTTTTTTAAAATTTTAACCATATCCCATGAATAATAATTAAAGGGAAAAAAATTTAATCTAAGTAAATATTTAATTGGAACTAACTAACCTGCTGATATGAACCCCTTCACAGAGGAACCCTTTTCTTCTTCTTCCTTCTTCTTCACCAAACTTTGATCAGTGATAATAACATCTCTTTTGATATTCTGAACTGTTTCAGCTAAAGTTGAAAACTTGTGCATCTGGGTATCCCCAGAAACCAACTCAGAAGCTTTCTGAATGAGATCACCAAAGGTCTGAAACATCTTTTCCAACTGAAGAAGGTGAAGGGCCTCTTTCTTCTGTTGGTGGCACTGGAACACGACCATGGTCTTCTTCAGTTGTTGCAGGACAGAGAAAAGGTCCTCAGGGACATCGTGGGGTGGTTGTTGTTGCATTGAGATTTCGTGGAGTTTGGTTTGTTCCTCGTTGTTCACAGTGTCTACTATAGACGTGGCAGCTTCAACCTCTTGTATGGAAGGTCTAGGTGGCAGTGAACTATAGATTGTGGTGATTTCTTGTACTGTGTCTAGAGAGGCACGTGAAGGGTCTTTGCCACTATGAGGTGTTGTGGCCATGGTTATGGTGGTGTGGTCTTTGAGGGGCAGGGTGGAAGATAATAAATAAGAAGAGAAATGGGAGAGGGTTGAGCTATGGACTGGTATTTATTTATTGAGTTATACTGTCAGAAACAGTTGCAGCCTAAAGCAGGCTTGGGGAGAGAAACAAAGAGAAGAATCAGGAATGAGAGAAATTATACAACGACACCCTCTAATATTTTTTTTAACATATTTTTTTTTTTATTAGTTAAAATTCATATGAGTTTTATTAATTTATGTAAGTCCCACTTAAATTTTGTAGGATCCACATGAATTTCAAACAATAACAAAAAATGCATTAAAAAAAGAGTGTTCCAAAGTATTTTATTAACATTTCTCAAGAAAAGAATATCTTGTTAATTAGAGAAACACTTTGAGCAGGCTAATACTCAACACATCATCATTGGATACAGTCAATAATAAAGTGACATATCATTAAAAGTTAAAAATATTAAAATAAAAACATAAAGAATAACAAGAGTAAAAGTGCTACCGGAGAAAAACGTTTCACTGTTCCTATTTTCTCCTTCTTCAAACGTTCATTCAATTCTGCATCAACCCCACTCAATCATAATCATAGTAATAATAATATACCCTTTTAAACAATCAAAATCGGTGGATTTATTCAAAAAACAAGAAGGAACCAGAATCCATAATCTCCTTAAGTTTTGTGCAGACACCATAATTAAGCTCAAGTTGTAGTATCGATTTCTAGATTTATTTAAAATAATAATATTACAAACTAATATTATTATTGTTATGGATTGGGCTTTCGGTTTCTATAATTTATTAGTTACTGAATAATGACTACTCAAAATTTTTGAAGCAAGCTTAGGCATCTGGTTCATCAGTTTTGAATATGAATCATTGGTCTATAATGGTTCTGCGTTCTATGGAGTTGTTATATATGCACTCTTAGGTTCAATAGGAAGCATCATTTTCATTGCCGAATAGATTTTGTGTCAACTAGAGTCAGAAAAGGAAAAGGTGATTTATGGAAGACTGTTAAAATCGGTATTGATTGACAATAAGCCTAGCATTAACGACTATGGAGCATCCGAATCTGCGAGAGTGCTTGTGGAGAGACACAGAAGCTGGAACATTAGATGATGACTGGAGGAGAATCTTTTTCTGATCAGAAGGTTCAGATCGGGTTCAATCTTCGAGTTCTGGAGTTACATCTTCAGGCCGCGATTACGGCTTTGAAGAAGAAGGAAGAACATCTGCAGGAAGTAGAGAGGATGGTGCACCTGCCGCGATTGCCGCTGCTCGCTCTGAGACTTCGAGTATGAAAAATTGGTAGAGGAGGTGAGGAGCTTTTTTTTATCGATGGAGGTGAAGAGCTTTGTTATTCATGATGTTTTTAAAACATGTCACTTTATTATTGCCTGTGACTAATTTTTTGATCTACTTCGAGGAGTATCTACCGTCAACGTGAGACAGGGACTAATCTCCTGTTGGAGTTTGTTCGACATCTCGATGGGTGACATCCCTCCCAACTGAGATTTTTTCCATACCCAAGGCTCGAACCCAAGACCTTGGTTAAGGGGCTAGAGGTCTTTAATCACTCACACCAGCCTCAATTGTGCCTAATGATGATGTGTTAGGTATGTGTCTATTCAAGTATTTCTCATCTTGTTATTAGATGTTGTAAACAAAGAAATGATTAAAGGTTAGTCCCTCCTTTACTTCCCGTCCAGGAACGTACGTTAACGGGATGATGCGTCCCATTAAGTTGTCTATGTGTCCCGTTACGTTGTTTAAACACAAAATGGTGGTCCAAAGTGGTCCCTCACAAAAAAAAAAACATGGGTCACTTTTGGTTCCAGAAGTTGTTTTGGTGTTGTTCCAACTTTTTTTTATCTTCTCCCTCTATTATTTATTCTTCCATTTCTTGTTCTAAACTCTCAACCAAATCCAGAAACTCAAAATCTACACTCTTTTATACCCAAAATCTAAACCCCAAACCTTTTTTTTCTTCTCCTTCCCTCATCTCATTTTTAGCTTTTATACGGTTAAGAAATTGTCTCAAGACAGTGATACAGAAGCAAAATCTATACAAAAAAATTAAATTTTAAGGAAGACGAATGAAGATAGAGGCAACTAAAGGAAACAAAAATTCAAATAACAGCGTGAAGAGGAAAGACATAGAACAGGGTTGCTATTCACGATGCTCGCGTTTGCTATCCCTTGTGACAAATATTGGTAGTCTTGGTTTGTTCTTTGAACCAGGTGGACGATCCTTAGGATGACGCGTGGTGGCTACTTTGATAGCTCCCTCTTTGGTTCGTCATTATTTTCTTTCTCATCTTCTTCTCCCCATCTCCGCCGTCGTGGTTCCCGATTGCAGTTGTGTTGTGTGTTGTTCATGGAGAAACCCATATCCGATTTTTTCACTGGGGAAGAGTTGTCTGAGTTGTCTACCCTGCCGAGAGCCTTTGTTCTCCTTCCTTCCTTTACTATGTTACCACACTTTCACTGGGAATGCCCACTACATGTTTGTGCTTATTGTTTGAGATGGGAATTGATAATTGTTTGCTTCTCCATTTGCACAATTTAGTCATGTTAAATGAGCTTTAGCAAGGGGACAAGATAGACAGATGTTAGGGAAGACAAGGTACTACAATATTTATTTTTGAAGGCTAACAACGGATTGGTTTCTTGGTTTTTGGATTTGGTTTAGTTTCTGGGTTTAAAGAAGAAATGGAAGAAGAAACAATTGAGGGAGGAGATGGAAAAAAAATTAGAATTACACCAAAACGGCGTCACGGACCAAAAGTGGCCCCGTGATTTTTGTGAAGGGTCTTTGGCCTACCATTTTGTGTTTTTTAAATAAATTCCATGGTGGAAATTCACTAACGGTACACACAGACAACTTAACGAGACACATCAGTACGTTAACAGTCGTTCTTGGACGGAAAGTAATGGAAGGACTAGCATGTCTCAAATTTATAATTCTGAGGGACTAAGTGAATAATTTAATTTTGTTAGGAACCAAAAGTGACCCCACGTTTTTTGCAAGTGAGCACTTTGGGCCTTTAGATTTGTTCTTACTTCTTATATTCTTTATCCTGAATTTATCAGTTTTGTTATATTTTTATTTAAAATCTTTTTAAAAAAACATTATATAAAAATATAAGATATATTTAATATTTTCTTTATTTAGTAAGGAGGAGCATTAAACCAGAGAATTAAGAATTATTCAAATTTATTAAATACAGTGTAGAGCCGTTAAAATGAACCAAGTCTGAATATCAAAATCATAAAGGGGAAATTTTCTTTAAAGTGAGCAAATAAGAGTATATTCATCATTGATTTAATCTAAAATGCATTAAAATCTTAATCCACTAATAATCTAATGGTAGCTAGACCATTACTTACTCAATTTACACCTAAACGATCACTTTAGAGAAGTTTTATCCTATGATAAAATATGTAAGCACAACTTAAGCCTAAATTTTTTTAGCTTGGCCTAGCCCGACTTGAAATCGAGTTAGCATGTTGATGAGTGTGATTTCACCTCATATTTCATTGTCATTTTGCATGTATTTTCATGGTAAATTAGGCATTTAGCTTATGAATTTGTTAGATTTTATTTCTAATTGGATAATGCTGTGTTGTGGTGAGAATATCCAGGAATTGATTAAAAAGAGCTTAGATCAATGCATATATGAAGCAAGAATGAAGAAGAGAGGAAAAGGAGAGAAAAATAGCAAGACAAAAGCTGTCACGCCTAGCCATGATGATCATCACAATCGTGACAAGACAGAACTTGAAGATAATGAAGACTGGACAAACAGAGAAGATCACGGCCTGATCGTGAAGGCTATTACGGTCGTGATCCATAAGTGAAGATCAAGACCCTGAAGACAAAACTTGTCACGGCTTAGCCATGATACACTTCACGACCGTGACACCATAATTTTGGGATTTCTGTTTTGTTTTCTGATCAGTTTGTATTTGACTAGGACTGAATGATGTCCCAATCTATAAATAAGGTGCTTAGGCTCAAAATTAGAGGTGATTTGGGTGTAGAAACTAGGATTTCTCTTCTTCCCCCCTTTCTCTTTGATTTTAATTATGTTTTCTTCTATCAAGCTTGTCATATTTGTGCCAATGCTTGAGTAGTCTTTTTATTTCTAGGGATTGGGGCTATGCCCAAGATATGTTTATGTGAATAAATTTGGCGTCTTCCCTTTTATTGATTTCAATTGCTTTTGATTCAATTTCTATTGCTTTAATTACTTGTGAATTTGGCACGCGCTTATTTGCATGCGTTAGATACTCTAGGGATGAACTAAGAAGTGAACCTAAGTATTAAATCTATATGAGTTAAACTTAGGACTTAAATCACGAGAGTTAGAAGCGGTCTTTCGAGGGTTCATGAATTGTCACAAAGCGCAATGGGTTCAAATTAAATACAATTATCACGAGAGTAGGAGTTGGTATATTTGGGCACGATTTTTGTATCTCGAGAGGGAATATTAACTTTATTAGGATAAATTCACCTTCAAAGCAATTGTTAATTAATAAAGGGGGTAGTCAATTTAATACCATAAGATGTTTTACGGTATCCCAAATCCTGGAAATTACTTTTCGTATTTCGAAAACCCAATCCTGTTTTCACAAATTTTTCCTTTCTTTTATTATTTTATTTGTTACTTGGTTCTATAATTAATCTCAAATTCTTAAAACCCTTTTGTTTAGTTAAATTTGTTTATTACTTAACTGATATTTAATTATCCAGTCTCTATGGGTTTTATAACTGTTTATTACTTGACGATAAAGCCGTACACTTGCGGATTTGACACATCACACGTTTCACATTGGGTTGCTTCACTTACTTGAAGTTTAATTCATTTTTTAATCTAACGAGCTATTACCTAAAAGGATAATATTATTTTTTGTTTGTAAAATTAAAACAAATTTAACAATAGATAGTTTCTAATTTATTTGTTATTAGCCTAAATCTAAATTATTTAAATTTCTTATTTTTATTTGATTTTTTTAAAAGAAAATAAATTCTTAGTATTTTTCAAAAACCAAAGGTGAGAGTGGACTCATCTGCCTAACTCACAGTTTGTAATGTGTTGGGCTAGGGCAATTCTTCAATCCTCCATCATAGAAGTTGAGTACCTATCCTCCCTCCAATAAAACCTACCATAACTGGTTTCAAGGTTAACTTTTTTTACTTTATTTTATTCATAAGAAAATCCTCAACTCTTATCCACCCTTTTTACCCCTTCCCCCACCTTCCTATCATCGGAATAGAAAACCCACTTATTCGCCGAACAATCATCGCTGCATCTTCAACGACACTTCGATCGTCTGCCGTGGAGGATCGAAGACAGAGCTGGGAGGAATTTGTTGGAGTTTTCTAGTTTCTATATAAGCACATTTGGAGTTCTTATGCCGCCGTGCCGGTGGTATAGCTGTTGATAGGCGATTGTGAATAATATCCACTGCCTTAGTCTCCGCCCCCTCCCTCTCTCTCGACCTCACTACCTTAGTCTCGACCACGATCCGACAAAAACTATAAACTAAATGTAGGGTATCGGGTGACAACTATGGGGTGAGGGGTTCTTAGTTGGTGACGGTGGCAACGGCGGAGGAGACGAGGGTTCGGAAGATCTTGGCAGCGACAAAGACGATTCTTCTACTTCGAAATGGGTTCTTGTTCCTGGATTCCACTTTGATTTTACTTAAACAAATTAAGCTTAAATCTTGTTCCTGGATTCCAGTTTGATTTTTTTATGGGATCATGGATTGTGGTTCTGTGGCCTGGGGAGAAAGATTGATGTGGTGAAGGGGAAGGGAGCGGTGGGTGAGTCGGTCGCTCCTGTAACTGCGAATTTCAGTTGCTGCCGTGTATGGTCGCAATCTTGGCCGATGTGGAGGAGGCAAAGGCTCTAACGGAGAGGGGGGCTGGGAGCTAAGTGGCTGCCATTGAAAAAATAAATAAAAACTGGGTAAACAAGTTGAAAGTAAAAATATTGAATAGATCTAAATCGTTATTTTAAAAAAATAATAAATCAATGACTCATGATAAATGAGGATGGATCCACAGTTTGAAATGAGGATTGAAGACAATCCCGTTGCGCTAAGCTAGCAAAATTTTAGCCTAAAATCTATTAAGCCTGACTTGGCCCTATTGGAAGTAGGGCACATTAATCCAGTTTGACACTTTTACATTCAACCAATCTTATGGCATGTAATGGATAGTAGAATTGAACTTGCATCAAAATCAATTGAAAATGAGGATAATATTTTTCTGAAGTGAGTCTATGTATAAAATGAGCACGTAACGGCGCGTCTACATTTAGATTATTTGTTAACAAGCATAAGTTAGCCCATTTGGTATGAAAGGTTATGATTAATTGCAAGGTCCAGGGGTCAACTTTCATTGTGTACAACATAATTATTTTTTGACAAAAAACCTTTAGATTATTTGTGGGTTAAGATCTTAGAATATTTTAAATTAAATTAATGGTGAACACTCTCTTACTTACTTATTTCACACAAACTCACTTTAGAACAACTGTTTTCCGACAACAAGAAACCACATATTCAGGAGCCGTTTTGAATTAGTAAGTTGGAAAGATCAATCCATACAATTAAATAAAGTTGTAGTGGGTTGATGGGTCACATTGTCTATTTAAAAAAAAAATTAACATTAAGAAAAAATAATGATAAGACATGAAGGCCATACAACAATCATGAACTTGGGCAAAGCTGAACTGATAATTTAATAAACAAAAATGAACTAAAAAAATGAGATAAAGGTAAAAATAAGCTGACCTTGATTTTTTTTTTTTGTTATAAGATCGTTGGTATTTTGAAGTCATTTTGGACCTTTATAAATTCAAGTCTAGTTGAGAAGATCCATTCTAGTCCAGAAGATCCATTGTTTGAGTGAATTGTTAAAAATGGTGTTTTCTTTTTGTACATATCAAACCCTACATTGCTTAAGTATTACTCCTTAAGGGAGTTTATATATAGATGCCTCAAACTGTAGGTTGGGTCTAGAAATGGGTTAAGAGACCTTGGTCCACAGACGAACTGCATAACTCGCCCGTGAGCCTAAGCAGGGTTGGCGTTAACCTGCATGTTTATAGGACCATTTAATTCGTAGGGCTAACCCGATCCAGACTGTTTCCTTGCGAACCAACGTGAATCGGGCTTATAGGGGTTGGATTGACCCGCATAGTCACTCCTAGTTGGGCCCAAAGGGGCATCCCTCTTTTGTGGAGGACAAAGACTGAATATCAATGTTCATGTGCGTGTTGTCATCGACCAATCGAGTCGAGTTGAGATGGCTCAAGAAATAATTTGATCCTTTGTTAAAAATTAGTTTTCGAGCCTGTTGACTTGGTATTTATTTCCACATTTTCACCACATTTTCGTAACTTTCTCATTTGTCGTTTGTTACTTTTAACTTTTGCACGTTTTTATTAATTACTTTTAATTACATTAATTAATTTTATTTATGTTTATTATTCTATTTCCATCTATAAAATTGAAGGTTTGCATCAACATCCTATTTCCATCTCATAAAGATGTTATGTTTATGTATTGGTTTTCTCCATTTTTCTTCCTATTATGTTTTTTTGAGCTGTATTGTATTAGTACGTGGTGTTGGTTTGCTTGGTTCTCTCCCGTGCAATGAGGATTTTGTTCGAGGTTTGTTGGGACGTTTTATCCTGGAGACGTCGGGGTTGTACATTGCTACACAACCTTGGGCACACTTGTGTAACGTATTAAAGAAAGTGACATAGTCCGCGACTTAGCCCATCTAATTCGATAAAATTCTTCCAGGTTTGATTTAGCAACAACAACACTACTTTGCTTTCCACTCATTTTATTATTGGAAAGATAATAAATAAAGGGGACATACTGGTAAAAACTAAAAGACTAGTTGCAGTATGAAATTGTTCTTCTAGCTTCACACTAAGATTTGAGTTGCAAACATAAACTATGAAAAGGCTTTTCCTTTTCTGTTTATGCTTGTAACTTCCTTCCTTCTAAGTGGAGGAGATTGTTCATCATCTAGTTGCTATAGGGCTGAAGGACCCAACCAAATCAAATGCTCAAGATTTGATTGGTTCTTAGGGTATGTTTGGATGAAGGGTTTTGGAGATGAGAAAGAATAAAGATTCCTTTTCTTTCCCTCCAAAACTCTTCATCTAAACATATCCTTAATATCTCATTCGTAGACTGTTGAACTACAAATCAAAGATGAATATTTTAATAAAAATGAAATGACACGCTTTAGAATCTCATGGGTTTGAGATGCCTAAACAACACAGTGGTTGTCTCTATAATGGCCAAAACCCTAACTATGAATAGTTATGCTACACCGCTATCGATAAGCAAAGGGTCAAGATTAGAGGGCAAACGACGTTGTTTGGGAAAGAAATAGCTAAATGAAGTTGCTGTAATATTTTTATGTTCATTGAAAGTCGAGAATAGATTCTTCATGTCATTTTTTTTGTTAAGTGATCAAGAAAGAAAGAATTAGTCATAAAAAGAATTTATTAGTATATTCACTCAAAAATTATGAAATTTCTTTCATAATCTTGGTGTCTATCTCTCTTCTTCACTTAATCACTTGACAAATAAAAGATATAAAATTATTAATTTCCATTTTCGGAGAAAAGAAGAGCTGAGGTAATGACAATGGAATGGTATTAAACTGATATATTGACTTATTCATCAGTTGGCAAATTTCTATTAGTGTGGGAGAGAGAGGAGAACAGAAAAAATGAGACAAAAGATTTTCATCTATCTATCATTAGATAATAATATTACAAGATAATTATTAGATAAGATAACATAATAAAAATTACCTATTTATTTCAGAGTTAAAAAATATATCAAGTTATTTTTTTGGCTAATATATACGTTTGGCCCTTTATCTTTTGGTCAAAATTCATTTTGGTCATTTATCTTTAAAAAGATTCATTTTGGTCCTTTGTAACGTCCCGATTTTCTAGATTTTCTTAATTAATCAGTAATTGTGTGTTTGTATTTTATTGGAGGGTCTAGAGAGTGAAATAAGTTATTCCGAGACCATAGACACGCTCTACGCTATCGTAGGAAGCTATGGTTAAATTTTCGTCAAAAACTCAGACAGAGCCCGGTCTGCGTTTTTACACTGACAGTATGATTTTACTGCTCAGATGACCTAATATTGACTCATGAACGAAACAAATAGGTTTTAAATAAAATTTCGAACAATATCAGCGATTTTGAAAATTTTCCAAATAAATAAGTTCTCACGACTTTCTTGGGCGAAAACCCTAAATCGGGAAATCAACGGAATCGAGAACAGATAAACATGAAGTCACATCACCTAGGAAGGCATGCCTGTGACTCACCTCTGTCATCATTACTTTTCTGAAAATATCTAGATATTTATGACAAACGAAAATATCTGGACGCGAAAAAACCAAAATGTCCTTCGTCTTTTTCTTAAAGGACGTTTACGTCCCTAAAATATCTAATTTTTTATGACCTCACTCCACTCTCTCTCCTCATTTTCGACCTCTCTCTCTCTCCTCTCTAACCTCCACTTTCTTCTTCTTTTTCTTCTTCTTCCTTTCTTCTTTGTTCCTCCATTTTCGTCCATTTTTCCTCCAACCTTCACCTCCATTTTTCTTCAACTTCCACAAGGTTTTTCAAGAAAGTTTGTGAAGCAAAGTTGATCACCTCATCCTCCTCTATCACTTAAGAGGTATAGATTTCATCCTGAGCTCTCAATCTTCATTTTTCTTCATTGAAAGTTCATAGTTCAAGTTTATGCTTCAAACTTCAAAAATCCATAGAAAATTGTAGAAAAATCATTTTAATGTCAAACCAATTTCTATGAGCTAGTATCATCCCCTACTATCATAATCCAAAAGCTTGAAATCAATAAGCTTTCTAGCCTATTTATCTTTTAGGGGCCGAATGAGTGTGTTTTTGGGGGAAAGTGTGGTTTTTGTTTATTGTTCTTGATTTCACCTATTTCATTCCTTAATCATGTAATCAAAGTGATTAGGAATCCAAATCAATCTTCCACCTATTTTTTTGGGTGATGGCTGAAACCCTATTTTGTTGGTCTAATAGGTTTTGGTTCAAATCTTTGAAATTGATCATGGATTAGGTGTTGTGTATACTTAAGGATCATTGATTCAAGAGTTAGGAATTTTTAGACATCTCTAGCCTATTTTAAAAATAGGGGCAGCAATCTTGTACTAAGGTTAGGGGAGTTTTTGATTTAACTGTACTGATTTTTGCTTGTGTTTTGTTGTATGGAATCTGACAGGACTCGAACATCCGACCGCGCACCCGACTGACCGTTGCAGAGTCGTAGCCGGAGCTGCACGTGATCATTACTAAGGTGGGGAGAAAGTACCGATATCGTCGGGAAGGCAAGCTTAGTATAGATTATATATATATGTGTGTGTAGGGGAACCCTTAAACCCTAGTAGAGGTTGAGCCTTGGATAAAGTGCCTGGACCTTAGTTGTAGGTACTTTTGGGCTATCACCCCTAAGTTGATGATATGACTATTGTGATTTATTAAGGTTGATGTGTTGGATTGTTTATTTGATTATTTGTTGGTTTTATTTTGTTGAATTGTTTGCGTGATTTACGGTTATCTGGATTTATAATGATATGTATACTGGATGAATTTTTGTTGTGATAGTCGATGACAGTATGGTGAGTGTTGATGTTGTTCGGGTTGATACAGTTGTGGTCCCGACTATGGAGCTGTGGCTCGTAGACGCAAGGCGTCGTGATGCTAATGTTGATGTTGATGACGATGTTGATGTGATTCGATGTTTTGTGGTCTTGGTCGAGTGCATAGGCGTGAGGTATCGGTATCAACCTGCGATGGATGTTTGTTGCATAGCATATCATTTCATACCACAACATTTTGTCTCAAAGGGGATGTCCAATTGGGGACGTGTTACTTTAAATCCAAAGGCGGGATGTGATGTAATCCTGACGGGGATGTCCAATTGGGGACGTGATGTATCGGCCAACATGCATATAGGGAAGTCAACATATACAAAAAGACTATTATCCCTCTTATAGACTTATTTGAGAGAATGATGTTCGAGATAATTGTCATGAGTGACTTAAGAGATGGTGATGTTGTGTTGTATATGTTACCTGTGTTGTGTGATATATATATGTTTCTTATCTCCTGCTCTTTTCTGCATATGTTGCTCTTGTTTTATAGGAAGACCACGAGGATAAACCAGTGGCCGAGAAGCTGGATGACATTCCTTACGAGCCTGACGCCGGAGGACGTCCCACGGACCCTAGCCTCGAGAGGTCGGGCAATGATCGTGGTTAGCCGGAGAGTTGTCTCTCGGCCTATTTCTTCGTACTTTCATTTGGTCTGTATTAATATACTTTGTATGCATTACGTTAATACTGTAGCCCTACTGATGGGACAATGATGTATGTGATATATTTCTTTATATTTTAAGCTTTGTACTCTGAAGCGTTGCATGCCGTATATTTGTTTTGCTTCCGCGCTCAATTTTCCGCTTCGCTTCGTATTAATAAGGCGCGCTAACGATTATATTGCTATTAAGGTTAGGTAAAATATTAGGTTCTCCAATGGGACGGCGCGTCGTCTCATCCTTTATATCTCAAATGTTACACAAACTCGTCATTTCCGTCAGTTCTGTTAGAGACGCCGTTACCTGCGACTTATGTGGCAGATGACATGACAATTGTTCCCCTCTAAAGCTAACAAGTGGAAGTTTTCATGGAAACCCTTCCAATTTTTTTTAAAAAAATAAAAACCCTTCTTCCCCAATTGCTTCTTTCTATACCCATCACTCAAGGCCACCATATATACATCGCATACTGGAACTAGAAGAAGAAGAAGGGAAGAAGCAAAACAATAATGAAAGAGTTTTTATTCTTGCCAGGCTCGATTTTGGTGCCATCATTCTTATTGAGGGCATTTCTCTTGCTGCATCCGGTAAGCTTCACAAAACTGTAATTCACCTTAATATTATTATAATAATTGGAAATTAGTGTCATTTTATTTCTCTTTTTTTGAATTGCAGGGTTCCTACCAGAAGAGTGGGACAAATTGTTTATGAAGTATCTCTATCCATCGTTTACCCCTACGATTTTCTTGTTTGTTGCTGGAGTTGTTGCATATGGAGTCTTTAAATATATGCTAAATGAGAACAACGAAGAGATGAAGACAATGAAGATTGTTGCTGGAGTTGTGACGTTACCATTGTTGCATAGGGGAAGACAATGAAGATTTTTGCAATTAAATGTCAAAACTACGTCGTATTTACAATGGTAACATCACTTTAGATGTTAACGACCACGTAGGAGAGAGATTAACGGCGTTAGTCACGAGTGTGACGAAAAGGATGAATTTGTGTAACGTTCGAGAGATAAAGGACTAAAATGAATCTTTTAAAATATAAAGGACCAAAATGAATTCCGACCGACAGATAAAGCACCAAAAATATATTTTAGCCTATTTTTTTTAAAAAAATTTAAGTATAAAATGGTGCGGACAGATAAGCACGCCCGCTAGTAATAATTAATAGAATTGATAAAAGAATTATGTAAGAAAATATATAATTATTCATACAATTTAATTGTTATACACAGTCAGCGTAAATTTTTTTATATTATCAACCAATAAAAAATCATGATATGAGTGAATTTTAAGGTAATTAAGATAAAAATCAAACATTTTAGCTGATGTGACAAGTTATGATTGGTTAACAGTGTAAAAAATCTTTATCGTGAGTCTTGATAGTACATGTTAGTTAAATCGTTATTCTTGTTTGAAAATTGAAAGTAACTATCTTAGGTGAGTCATAGAGAGAGAAAGAACATATAATAACCATAATTTTTATTTAAAATAAGTATTTAATTTGCATGTAATGTAAAAATAATTTGGATTTAATTGGTATGTATCATCATTGTAAAAATATTTTACACTGTCAATCAATTAAAAATTAACATATAATTAAAAATGTTTGACTCTTATCCTAACTTTCTTAAAAGTCATTTATATCGTGATTTCTAATTGGTTGATAATGTAAAAAAAAATTTATATTAATAATATATACCCAATAAATTAAAAATTTTATATTATCAAATTATTATGAATTGATAAATTATTAAAAATATTTTACTTTTATAATAATTATGTTAAAAATTACATATTATTACGTGTGATTACTTGAGACAGGAAAAAACTTTACTCCAACTTTTATCAAAATTAATCTCTTAAAATAATAACTATTAATTAAAACAATTAAATGTGCGTGATGTAAGAAAATGGTATATTTCTCATGCATATGATATATAACAACATTTCATGATAGAAATGCGCACACAGCTAACCTAATCACAGCCACAGGGAAGGAATAAGCTTCTGATTCTCAGTACTGGAACTCCCGAAAACAATGTAAGTCATTAACAACCTTTCTTTCTTCTTCATATCGAAGTTCCTATGTGAATTTTCTTTTTTCTCTTCGTTTTGTTCATAAAGTTTTGATTTTGATCGTCTTTATCGATTTCTAACCCTTCTCTTCACCAACCCTTTATTCATCTCCATATAAAGATCAACAAAAATGGGTTGCAACGCGAGGGAAAAACACATCAGAGCAAATCGGAGACCTCGATCATCGGCGAAACCCGATTCGGATTTGGAGGATCCGATATCCAAATCCATAGCTGAATCGGGTCTCAAGCCATTGAAACCCAACGATTCTTCACAAAACCCGAATCCAAACCCAAACCCAAACCCTAATGTGGATGAAACCGGGTGGGGCTATTGCACGGAGGAACAATTGGAAGAGATCCTGTTGAAAAACCTAGAATTGATGTACAAAGAAGCGGTTTCAAAGCTTGTTGCTTTGGGTTACGATGAAGACGTTGCGGTCCAGGCGATTTTGAGAAATGGGCATTGCTATGGTAGCATGGATTTGTTGACAAACATTTTGCAAAATTCATTAGCTGTTTTGAATAGTAACAATGGTGGTAGTGGTAGTGGTGGGAAATTGAATGAGTCTGAGCCTGTGTTCTCTGATTTGAAGCAGTTACAGGAGTATTCATTGGCGGGTATGGTGTGTTTGTTGCAACAAGTGAGGCCCAATTTGAGTAAAGGTGATGCAATGTGGTGTTTGCTCATGAGTGAGCTTCATGTAGGTAGGGCTAGTACTATTGAAATTCCGGTCCCCGGTAATGGGTGCCCTGATGCTGCTTTGCCTGCTGCTGCTACCGCTGCGGCTACTACTGCTACTACTACTGTTGAGGGTGGTAGCAATTCGGTTGGGGTTATGGTTCCAGCTCCTTGTAGGTTTCATGGGGGTTGGGGGTTTGGAAATGGTGGTGGTTCGGATTTTCCCGCAAGTGGATTCGTCGCTTTTGGACCGGAGATGAATTTGCAGTTGCAGAGGGATATTGAATTCCCTAAGAGGTTTAATCTTTCGCCTTCAATGAAGTCTTTATTGAAGAGAAATGTTGCTATGTTTGCTGCTGGTTTTAGGGCGAACTCGAAACAATTGCAGACACCGGCAAAGGGCATTTCTGAAAGTGGCACCGTGCCATATTTGGATTCTCCGGCTGTATCTGGGATGCAAGTCCCCGTTGAGAAGTCTGGTGTTTCACAGATTCTTGATAACTCAGATATTATGAAAGCAGTGGTGGAGAAATTGTGTGATCTAAGTCTTGATGAGACTTTGGAGCTTGTGGCAGAAGATCAGAAGGATGAGGTGATAATCACCATATTACATCAGATTAAGGATCTTGAGAAACAGGTCAAGGAACGAAAAGATTGGGCTCATCAGAAGGCATTGCAAGCAGCAAGAAGGCTAAGCAGTGATATGACCGAGCTCAAAACTTTACGGATGGAAAGAGAGGAGACTCAAAGATTGAAGAAAGGGAAACAGACACTTGAGGACACAACCATGAAGAGACTCTCGGAGATGGAGAATGCTTTGAGAAAGGCTAGTGGTCAAGTTGACCGTGCAAATGCAGCTGTGAGGAAACTAGAGACAGAGAATGCAGAAATCAAAGCAGAGATGGAGGCTTCCAAATTAAGCGCATCAGAGTCGGTGACAGCTTGCTTAGAAGTTACCAAAAGGGAGAAAAAGTGCTTGAAGAAGCTTCTAGCTTGGGAAAAACAGAAAGCGAAGCTACAGAAGGAGATTTCCGATGAAAAAGAGAAGATATTGCAGACACAAGAAGCACTGGATCAGATTAGTCGGAGTCAAAAAGAAGCTGAGGTTTGCTCTTTATCCCCCATTATTTGTTTACATATCGACAATGAATAATTGAAAGCATATATAACTTGAAGATTTAAAAACTGTATTGTTGATTGTAGTAGTTAATAATAGGAACTAGAAAAAGATGAAAATGTTACACAGTTTTTTGTCCTTCCCTTGCATTTCATGCATCAGAATGATTGCATATGTAATGGTGCACGTTATGAAACGTGGCGACTTCAAAAAAGGTGATGTTTTTGCATTGGACACATAACTGACATTTGGGTCAGACGCAACACGACACGGCACTTCAAATCTCATGGGATACTATATTGTCCACATCCTTGTCCGTTTCTGTCCGTAATTGTTTGTATGTAACAATTACTGGTGGAACCGTGGCGCGGAGTGGCCACCCAAAAAATGCTAAAGCAGCATACCAGATTGCAAGTGGCTGCTAAACCAAAGATAGTGGATCAATGTAAAAATTTCACAATTTTGTAATGCACACATAATTGATACTCAAATCCCGAAGTACTCAAATCTTAAGACACGTTCATCATTAATGCCCAAAACTCAGGCTAGAGGAGTCCTAAACAAAGGCTGGAGAAGCAGCACTTACATGAGAAATAGAGGCTGCAGAGGTCCTTCATGCAAAATATAAGACTTGCAAGTTGTGTGCGAACAAGTGAGGGTGTGGAACGAGGGTGGGCTCAATGTTGTTAAATAGTGGCCATGGCCGCGTGGCGGATTTTGTGCCTGCTGCCATAGGCAATTTGTGAAGCGCCACCCGCCATAGGTCGCAATCCCACGTTTATATGGCGGAATTTTGGCCATCCGTTATAAACCGCCATCCGCCATTGACAACATTGGGCGGGCTGCTGCGAAGCTGGTGAAACAGGGGTGGGTTAGTTTGAGATCCCTGATTTTGTGGAAACGAAGGCCTCAGATCCCTGATTTTATGGAAACAAAGGTCGCAACACCCACAATTTTGTGAAGGAGAGCTGCTGCAAACCCTAATTATTGATCTACAGGTGCGACAGGTCATGGGAGACCAAAATCTCCCTCAATCGGAGGAAGCATGTGGGTTTAAATGAGGGTTAAACAGAGATTTCATTAAGTTTAAGTGAGGATAAAAGTGTAAAACAGAGATTTCGTTCAAAAAGGTAAAAGAAAATATTTCAATCTTCGTGAAGCATTGCGGCTGCAATAAGCCGATATTCATGCTGCGATCCGCAGGGCTATGCTTTAAGCGAGAGAGACCCTATCCTTCTCTTTTCTTTTTTACATCCCCATGTCACCTCCGTGTTGCGCCATGGGGGCAAAAAAAAGGAGTTCCTATCAACTCTTTCCGACTTAGGATAATTAGCTAATGAGATTAGTCTATTGAGAAACGAAAGAAGATGTCCATCTCCAAATTCTACTTAGACATAGCTCGCGTCTTTTGGGGTGTTAAACAGTGTCAAACTACACTACCCAACAAACATTAGCTCTAGCTAAAAGGTGATCCAGCAGCACCTTCTATAACGGTTACCTTATTACCACTTCATGCCAATCACTTGCTTTGTCTTCGGCATCCCCCTCCTTGCGATTAAGGGAAGTACTTTGGGCATGACCAGCTCCCGTAGTTGCAACAGTGGCATAGAGCACTGTGAAGCTACAACGCTCCATTACGAGTGAATGGGAGAAGGGCCCCACTCTCCTCTGGCAGCAGCCTCTAATGATAGGTTTGGCTCCTAAACGTGCATGATATTTCAAACTTATGTGGTTTAATGCATTACTATTAGTGCTGTAGATATTTCTTTAAGCAAAATATTCAAAATGCACATAATGATAAATGAGATTTAACTTAATCCTAACGAAGAAATGCCTCTATGATATTTTAGGAAATAGGATAATGTAGCATAGTATATACTATATACTAATTTCATTCCTTTTAAGTGGTTTTGTTAAAAATTTGGTTTTTGGTAGAGCCCAATGGTGATGATTGATCTATGTATCTAACTCCTATTGGGATAAGGCTTGATTGTTGTTGTTGTTTATTCCGTCTTCTCGAGTGGAAGTACATATTCCAGATGCTGATATAGCCCATATGATATGTTTAAGAGCCCATATGATATGTTTAAGGTATTGTAAAACACACACTCTGCTATTGGATTTGAGCTAATCATATGAAACTACTGCATATTTGTTTTCAACTTTATATTCCTATCGTTACCATGGTCTTTCTTTGGGTGGAATCTTCCATATGTTAATGATATTTAACTAACCTGAAACAAAGAAACATTCTCTCGGTCATATTATGAGATGCATCTCTGCAGTTTGAGTCTAGCCTTGATTCGTTAGGAGTATTTATCACATTATTCTTTCTTGTTCTCATGAAATGGAAACATCGATGTCTTTATTTTCCCCCCTAATGACTCGATATAGAGGTTATAATTCTTTTCATATTTTGTTATAATCAGTTAGGAAGCAATGGAAATTGACTTGATTCAGTTGAACGAATTTTGTATTTCTACTAATATTCTGGAGTTTCTCACTTTTGTAGATAATTTGGTTCCAATTATCAGCTATGGCATGCTGTGTATTTATGAGTATTTCTCTCTGTGGGATGTGAAAAGTTCATTTCCTTCAATCCTTGATGATCCTAATGATATTATCTAGGTCTTTCTTATTCATAATACATGAAGTGTATTATTATATCTGAATTTTCTATCTATTGACTCCATTCAAGTCCCTTCCATTAGTTATCTATGATTTTGTCATCTCAATACAACATATCTGTACTGGTTCCTTTTCCTCACCGCTAATTCTCATGATGTAAAAACTGCAGTTGCTAAGAAAATACTTCCAATCTTCTTTATGTATTTCAGACCACGTGTTGCTGCTGAACCATTTATTCTGTGTAATAACTTATAACAGGCCAAGTGGAGGGAGGAGTTGAAAGCTAAAGAGGAAGCCATAGCACTAGTTGAGGAGGAACGCCGTTCTAAGGAAGCAGCTGAGTCTAATAATAAGAGGAAGCTCGAGGCTTTACGCGTGAAGATTGAGATAGATTTCCAGCGCTACAAGGATGATGTACTAAGACTTGAGCAGGAGCTTTCGCGTCTTAAAGCATCTGCTAAGTCTGCTGAGTTGCAGTCAAATACTTCACCTAAAAGTGAGTCTGAGGATACCCATAGAGAGACAATTGCTAAGCTGCTTCAAGAATTAGATAATCAGGAGGATTTTTCAGAGAAAGAAGTCAATGGCGCCAGAGAATGCATTATATGTATGAAAGATGAAGTCTCCATTGTTTTCTTGCCGTGTGCACACCAAGTTATGTGTGCTAGTTGCAGTGATGAGTATGGAAGAAAGGGTAAAGCTGCTTGTCCTTGCTGCCGGGTTCAAATCCAACAGAGAATCCGTGTATTTGGGGCAAGTTCTTAGCTTATTTGAAGTTAGAGTAATGCTACACAGCCAGAAAATTTTGACAGAGCTTAGCCAGAATTTGTCAAGACTACTTAGCCATCCAAGAGTGAATAACAATGTCAACTCATTCTGGTGAAAATTCGGTCAAAATTTCTGGGTATCTAGTATTTTCCTTTTATGTTTCAATGGGACTTGGGCAGGTATACACTCTGAATTTTTACATTACTTTGCAGTTAATCATTGGGGCTATTTTGTTTCTAAACTCACATTGCTTGCTGTGAGTCCAGAGTATAGTCAGGAACTATTATGTAAATTTGAATTTAGAATAAAGTCCTGCCATATTAGCTTGTCTCTTGAAATGTCTGAGATTTTTGTGGGTTGCTGCGATTAACGCGAAATATAAGAAATAAGCCACCACCATGCTAGACGGCTTTTGCCATTGTCACACCACAAGAAGCCATAGTTGAACAAAAAACACTGTTTCTAACGTACGTGAACAGAACACAGATGGCGACTTGAAATGGTGAAAGCTGAGATTTAGATGGATGGAGAAGTAGGGAGTGCATGAGATAACCACTTACTAGACCCAAAAAACATAAACTAAAAAATAGAAACAACCCAAATGTTTGAGAACTGCACACAATTGCACATGTTGTGTGGTTCATGAAGTTAGGTTAACCTCCAATAAAATAGCTCACACGGTTCTTTTCTTTCCCTTAATTTTTTGAATAGATTACAACGGCCATCAATAGAATTGGGTGTCAACTAACGTACCCCTTAAATCTGCAGCCATATATAATGGCTAGCCTCTCTCACAAATCATGTTACTGCTTTAGTCTGTTTTAAACATAGTTAATAGTTTCTCTCATTAGTCCTGTGAACTGCGTACCCATATATTCTTGCATACTGCATATCAATTCACGGCACTTTCAAGGATAGAAAAGTCTTATAATTATATAGTAAAAAGTGATGAAACCGACGTATACACACGTTATATTAAGGGTATCATGAACTTAATAACTATGGTCAAGATTTTAAATTGTGATCCCCAACTGCAATTGAGATTGTAATTGTGCAGTTTTGCTAACCTTGTTAATGTATGGCGGTCACAATTATTATCGCTTTGACCGTATTTTCTAGTAATTGTCCATAATTATGATGAACACAACCGTAATCGTGACCGTTACTGCAATTTAAAATCTTCCTTACAGTTCTAGAGCATCTCCATTGGAGGAATTATTGCTTTCTTGAGGATTTCTCACTTCTATCTGTCTGTTAGACTTTTGCCCCAACCATTATCGTTGGAGACCCATCCATAAATTGTTTCGGCTTAAAGTAGTGGCTATCCAATTTTTTCCATGCTGGGCAGGTACCCTCTCTACAAATTATATATCTCCCGTGAACCTAAGGGCACCTTTGGACTACACTGCCTTTAATGCCAATAAAACCTTGAGCGAGGCCTAGCATCAAGGCATTGGTTGAACACTGCCTACTTGCTTTCTGGAAGATATAAGAAAGTGATCTATATCAAAGAGATAACACACTTTCAATAATATAGATCTATAAGAGGTTTCACTTGTTCTAAAAATTGCAATCTCTCAAACTCCAAACTATATGTATACATGTCAACAATGGCTCAGAGTGATGAGATTTACAATTACAAAGAAGAAAAACACAAAGCTTAACAAATAATTAATTGCACAGTTATTCACATCGCATAATTTTTCTATTAGCTTTTTTATATATCGGTAATTATTATTAGAGAATAGTACTAGGATGAGTGACCTTCTGGGAAGTTCCCGTGTTTCACCTCACCTATTTTTGTAACTCAGACATGATTTAAAGAAAGTGTGGTGATTTATTGTGTTTTACCAAAAAAAATTATTACTAGTTTCCTTAATTACATAATACATGTTTGTAACTAATAATATATAATATATACATTAGCAGTTTACCAAAATATATATATATTAGTGTGCGATCATGCATATTATTTTAACGATATTCATTATGGTTTTTTTTACACTTTTTTAAATATAAATCTCAATTTTATATTTAAAGTTTTTATTTTACAATAATTATCATCTTATCACTTTTTTGTTACACCAATTTTTATCCTTAAATCTTAATCATTTATTATATATTCAATATTGTTTCGAAACACATGTCTTTTTCTGAATGATTATAAATTATATATAAAGAATAAGAAAATCATGATTCTTATTTTAAAGGACACAATACTGATATGTAAACTAAAGAAAAATAACAAAAAACACAAGGACCACAAAAATAAAGTAAAGAAAAAAAAACAAAAACATTCTATATGCATTCTTTGTCAAGTTCCTTAGCATATTGAAATTTTAATGGTTTATTTGCTTCCACCCAATGGTGATCTCCCTCCATAAAATGAAGAGTATGTAATGATTAGGTTGCATGTGAGTTTATGTGATAGAATTTCAATATTACAATATACAAGTTTAGAAATAAATCTAATCAACAATAATATATATATATATATATATATATATATATATATATATATATATATATATATATATATATATATTCATGATACATTACAACAGAAAATACATTTAATAGCGTTTATTTTTTACTTTCAATAGCGCTTTTAATCTCTTTCTATCATAGCATTATTAAAGAGAGTAATCGGCGATAGTGTTTTTGAATAACTATAAGGACACTAATTATATGAAACACTTCATAGTGTCCCCTTTTTTGGTCCATTGAAGTGATGGGAGGACAGAAAAAAAATATAAACAAATAGGTTGGAATATAAAAATAAGATGTAGATATTTAATTCGGTTAAGAAATCAAGTGTGACTGAAATAATCTCACATCAAGAAAAAAATGGAAAAAGTGATGAAGGTGTATGGATCCATGAGCCTAATGCCTTAAGGTTTTAAGTCAAAATGTGGTGTCAAACTCATTTATATATGTGCTTTTTCACTAAGCCCAAGTAAGATCTCTGTGCATGGTGTGTAGGCTCCACGATCCTAACGAGCGATATCAGGGCTTATGGTTCAATTGAGGCGAGTATTAGAGAGAAGGCAATTGTAGGTGGATCCATGTGTGATGTCCCTTCTGTCGAAAAGTATCCCTAGCAATACGAAGGCTAGGTGTAGTGTTCATTAGGAAAGCTCCAATAATTAGACAATTGATATAGAGAAATTTTTTGTTTGTTGTAGATTATGGACAACAATAGTACAAAGTATAAAGAAGAGCGTTTGTGGCCCGATTTGGAGCAGGCTTCTGCTCGAGGGAGATAGCATACTCTCATGTGGAGGACTCACGCTCGAGAGGGAGATTGTTAGGAATCCAAGAGTACGTGTGAGTGAAATAAGTCCCACATCGAGAATCAATGAAAAAAGTGAGGAACATATGAGTAAATGGACCCATAAACATAATGACTCAAGGTTTTGGATCAAGATGAGGTGTCAAACTCGTTTATTGCAGTTGCTCACTTAATCCATAGAAAAAGATTTCATTGGTGTTCACGCTCCCCTTAATCCTAACAAAATCAGCTGTACAAATAATGAGACTATCTAGGCACCAATCTATGCTAACTTCTAACTAACATTTGAGAAAGCTACATCACTTTAAAGCCTTGTGTACTTTAATGGAATACACGTGAATGTAGAAATGACATCGCCAGCTTCTCCTTATATATACCACACCATATAAAGTTCACACTTCATGGAGACAGTTGGGGTTCTCATCATACATCTAGAATCCCCAAGTATCTCACAAAAAAATCAGTTCCTTTCCATTTTTTTAAAAAATATTTCTTATTCTGTCATTGCTACATGCTTTTGAACTGAAATATAAAACACCATTTGAGAAGCTTCTTAACTTGTTGCATTTGGAATTGGATTGCAATTTTCTTTGCAACTTACTCCACCAATAACAGTTCAATTAGTAATATCCTTCCTTTCATTAAGAAATGTTTCCTAAGGTTCATGCTGGCTTGGAAATGGCAATGGCAGGGAATGAGAATGGAAGAATGACTGGGAATTGGAAGAAACGTATGCATGTTTTTGGTGAGAAGCTGAAGAGGTTTCCTAGTTTGGCATGGAAGACTACATGGAAGGTGGGACGTGATGACCCAAGAAGGGTGATCCATGCATTCAAAGTGGGTTTGTCTCTGACTCTTGTTTCTTTGTTGTATCTGGTGGAGCCACTCTTCAAAGGGATTGGCCAGAGTGCTATTTGGGCTGTCATGACCGTAGTAGTTGTGCTTGAGTTCACCGCAGGTCAGTTAATTTCTCTCAAAAGCTTAAGTTATTAGATGATCGTGCAAGGTTTTAAAATAAGGTCCGTAATTAAGTTGTGATTTTGATAGTCTCTGTAATTGTATCGTGACTATAATTGTGACAGTATCAACAACGTTTTCCCATAATTGTTTGCAATAGCGGTAAATGCAATATAATTACAATCACAATTTAAAACCTTGGATGACGGATAAATCACTTTACGCTTTACTATATGCAAGAGTCCTTTGGGCCTTGAAGCTTGAATAATGCACTTACACATCTTTATAATGGGTTAATAAAGTTTAACTTTTGTTTAGAAGTAGGACTTTTATTTAGAAGCATGAAGATGTAACGATCAAATTCCTAACTCTCCCAAAAACTTAATAATTTAAGTGAACGCTTATGAATTAATGAATTTATTATATATCATCATATACTAATTAATATAGTATGGATGACCTTAATGTCTAGCTTTCTTATGGTCTCAGGGGCAACTTTATGCAAAGGACTAAACAGAGGACTGGGGACACTGTTAGCAGGATTACTGGCATTTCTTATTGAGTATGTTGCAAATGCATCTGGTCGGGCCCTTCAAGCTGTTTTCATCGGAGCTGCAATTTTTATAATAGGTACATATATATATGATTCACAAGTTCAGAAGAAACGAGCTAGGCAATAAAATTAAGTCTTCAATTGCGCTTTCCTAATAAAAGGGCATGTTTTATGGTGCGGGATATTCTGCTGATGTTGTCGTCATGATCAATTCACATGGTTTTTAATTTCTCAAATATATATTGCAAATATATATTGCCATATGATACTAGTGATAAAATTGTGAAACTTGAGAATGACCTTGTTTCTTTGTGGTTTCAAACTAATTTATTTTAGAAAAATGATTCTCACACTTTTTTTTTCTCCACATATCCTTTTACGGACATAGATCCCCTATAATCACTTTTTGACTGTAGAAAGATCTTGATCATTGATTAAATTTGTATAGAATAAATATATTAATGTAAAAATGAGTGTATGAGATCCTGACCATAAATTAAAGTAAATGCGTGAATTTGGTAAACGCAGAAGATTCGGATCCATCCTTTTACACCTATATTATAAGCATGGATGAAAAGACTTTTGTTTTGAAAACAAAAATAATGGATAGATAATCAATAATCATAAAGTAGGGGTAAAAGGGTTATAGAAAAAAAAGGGATATTCATTGATCTTTATATTAAGTACTTAATCTATGAAGTTAAATTCCTAGTAAGTCTCTCATTAGTCATTATTACTCATCACACCTAACCTTTTCTTGTAAAATTATTATTTTTTCACTGTGTTCTTAGCAAGTCTTTAGAACCCAAAAGAAAATTCTGATACAAATTGTCAATTTATTGCGGCAGGAGCTGCAACCACTTATATGAGGTTCATTCCGTATGTAAAGAAGAACTATGATTATGGTGTTGTTATATTTCTCTTGACCTTCAACTTGATAACTGTATCGAGTTACCGGGTTGACAATGTGTTGAAGCTTGCACATGACCGCTTCTTCACCATAGCCATAGGCTGTGCCATATGCCTTCTCATGAGTCTATTGATATTTCCAAATTGGTCAGGAGAAGACCTCCAAAATTCCACCGCTTTCAAGCTTGAAGGCCTAGCCCAATCTATAGAAGGTATATATGCAAATTAGTCCCCATATATATATATATATATATATATATATATATATATATATATATATATATATATATATATATTATATATATATATATATATTTCACAATCTAAAGAAATCAATTTTATACTTTTAATCAAAAGCTTTATAAGTAGCTAGCTTAGTGAAAGAATCGGTTTCAGAAGAGATGCAATATAAGAAAAAAGTACAAAATATTCTTCTTCTTTTTTTTTTTTTTTTTTGTAATTATATTTTAACACTAAATTTTCCTAAAATCCTAAAAGAATGTACTATCTTAAATTTTTGAAGCTTATCACTAGGCAATCATCACAGGTTCACAACTTCCTTTTTTCCCTTTACACAATTTCAAAATCTTTATGTTTTTTTTTTTTTTATGTAAAGCAAATTATCAAATCTCCTAGGTTTTACCGTGGAAATTAACACTCACATTAGTCAAGTGAAAATATTGCAGCTTGTGTCAACGAATACTTTTATGGTGAAATGGAAGCCTCTGAAGATATAAAATCATCTGAGGATCCCATATACAATGGTTATAAGGCTGTCTTAGATTCAAAATCCACTGACGAAATACTGGTAAGCCATTTATACATGCTTTTGGTTCATTTTATATATATATATATATATATATATATATATATTAATATAATGAAAGCTAGAGTGTGGTATTCAAAACCCTTCCTAGAAGGTGGGTAGAGCCTCCGCACTGTGATGCTGTTGCTAGACATTGATTAATAAAATTATTTCAATTATCGAAAAAAAAAAGCTAGCATTGAAAGTAGACCATCATCAAATTAATGGTTCTGTTTTAAATTGGGCAGGCATTACATGCAAGTTGGGAGCCAAGACATTCAAGGTACTGTCACAGATTTCCATGGCAGCAGTATGTTAAAGTTGGAACTGTTCTTCGCCAATTTGGGTATACCGTGGTAGCCTTGCATGGCTGTTTGAGAACGGAAATTCAGGTAACGTTAGAGTACTTAAATTTGACCATTTATTTGAACCTACAGCCTACAACTGAACTGAGCATCTCAAAAGATAAAAGGTCAGTGATATTCGCCCACTACTTTATATTACACAACTTCTATACTTTTACGGTAGATATATACTAGATAGTAGCTTATGCTCATCTTACTAAGGAAAAGTTTATACTTTATTTTGACATCACAAAAGTTTGATACCGTGTGGGACACACCAGTCTCCCCTTTTTTGCCTTGTGATGAAATAAAAATATATATACAAGGGTATTACACTATAAAAATATAGTATTGATATTCAAAAATGCTTACAAATACTAATATATAACTTATTATCTGTGTTGATAACTTTTTGCACTAACACTTGTTTTTTGTTGCTCTGCACTAACACTTTTAAAGAGTAATAAAAAGTTATCGACACAGTACCAAAAAAAAAAAGTTATCAACACAATATACTAAATTATTAGCAAAACAATAATAATACTTACACACAATACATATTATTTATATAAAAAAACTTACTATCTCATTATATATATGAGTTACCTTATTTTTTTTCACATAAACACATGAGATATATGTTTTGAAGTGATGTGTTACAAGCATTTTTCTGAGACAGTTTTTAGTATTTGATTATAATTGAGTTCACCTCGTTTTCTAATAGATGATGTTACCTCATAAACACATATAATAGAGATATGTTTGGAAGTGATACAATACTAGCATTTTTTTTGGCAAAATAAGAATTAAGTTAAATAAATGTGAAAAGAGTAATGATACATACACATGAGTACTAATTCTATTTTTTTTTGAAATTTTCTTTCAGACACCACGATCTGTTCGAATCATGTTCAAAGACCCCTGCATTAGGCTTGCAGCAGAGGTATCAAAAGTGCTGATAGAACTTGGCAGTAGCATAAGAAATCGTCGCCATTGCTCTCCAGAAATACTCTCTGATCATCTTCATGAAGCCTTACAGGATCTCAACACGGCCATAAAATCTCAGCCTAGGCTCTTCTTAGGTTCCAATAACAGCCAAGCTAACAACATGCTTGCCATGGCTGCTGCACAAGCAGGTCAAAAAACACATGGAAAGAGCTCACTATCAAGTGTTAAAACAGACTCTTCAGCATTGTTAGAATGGAAAACTAAAAGGGTGTGTACTGAACAGCCAAAGGAAGCAGAAAGAAAGGTGTTAAGACCCCAGTTAAGTAAAATAGCAATCACTAGCCTTGAGTTCTCAGAAGCTTTGCCTTTTGCTGCTTTTGCATCTTTGCTTGTGGAAACAGTGGCAAAACTGGACCTCGTTATAGAGGAAGTTGAAGAACTGGGGAGGTTAGCATGCTTCAAAGAGTACAGACCTGGTGATGAGTTTGTTGTGAGTTGTGAGAAACCCCGGGTTGATGTGTTAGAGAACCATTTACCTTCTCATGGAGTAGATTAATTCAGAGAGCTCTTGGGAAATGCATTCTTTCATGGATATGGATTATTATTTGTTATTTGATTACTGCGTGTGATGATATACGTTTGATTATATTAATATCTCCTGCATGATTATATAGTTCTGTCAAGTTAAACTACACATTTGATTCCTATATGTCACGTACATATGCCATCTTTAGTAATTTTGCCGGTGATGCTGTCAAGTTTTTTATGACATCACTAACGGTCCTACACGACAAACATATCTGAGATCCACATGGATACTTATTATATAAGGTTAAATTACAAATTTGGTCCCTATACGTAATACATATTTTTGATTTGATTCCTATATCGAAAAACTTTTAAATCGGTCCTTTCATATATCATCGATAGTAATTTCCTCCATGCCGTTTGCCAAGTTTTCAACCGCATGAATGCTTATTGTGTAAAAACAGTTAATTTCCCTTTGGTCTTCAGGATGGAGTATACTTGAAGAAGAAGAGTATACTTGAAGAAGCAAAAACAAAAACGTTAGAGACAAATCCTGAGTGAGGTAGGAAAGCATTGGAGAATGTGCTACATTTGGCTCATACAGCACCGTAAATCTCTAGCAGCCACGTCGTCCACAAAAATATACGTCGGCGTGCTCTAAATCGCGTTCCGAAGTAGTACACTTTCATTTTTTATTCTGTCTGGTAGCGACAATTTACCACCATTCTATAATTAGCAGCCATCCCAAGTAAAGCCTTTTTCATTGCATTAGTTTAGTTATGTTTATCAAATAACGTCATTATATTTTGTTATAATTAAATCAAAGACAAAATAGATTAATTGAACCTGTATATTTTTTTTTATTTTTCATTGTGATTTGATATGTTTTATTTTTTTTCATTTGGATCCTATATGTTATGTTTCATCTTCAATGTTAGTCCTTCCAGTCAATTCCTTCTCGACGAGTTTTAGGACTAACATTAAAGATAAAACATAACGTATAAGACTAAAATAAAAAAAACAAAACAAATAGGACAAAAGTGAAAAATTAAAAAACGTACAGAACCAATCAACCTATTTTATCTAAATCATATTTTAGTTATTTTTATTTATCTCCCTCTATCTCTAACTATTGAATTATCCTTCATCTATGGACCACCCCATCTCCCAAAAAATAATCTATTGTTCAAATTGATTTACTCATTTTTCTTGTTCAAACCAATTATAAGCATCTTTGTTTGTATTTCTGTATTTTATATTTGTTTAAGCCTGATCAAAACCTTTAGTTATGTAGGTACTATATATTCTTGAAATTACAAGTAACGAATGCAATATTTGAAATAAATGGAGTGGAGTGGTTAGCAATGAAGTAGAGACGTAAAAAGCCTTAACATAATATTTAGGAGTTTTTTAAGTAACGAAGTAGCATGGTTAAGGATGAGAATTCAAATCACTCCATATCACTCAAATCCTCAAATTTTCATACTCTCCAATTTAAAAGGTTTGGGATGGAACATTTCCCACTTTATATTTTTAGATAATCATTTACAATTTTAACCCTTATCACTTAAAAATCTTTTTTCCCTTTTATTTCATCTTCAACCATGAACCTGTACAACCCTCTATTCTCTTCATTGTGAACAAGTTACTTTTGTTTCCTTCTAAGATTTTAAATGTGTTGTGTAAGATTTCATTTTGGTTATGACTAGAATTAAATTTTATGGTACTATTTTATTACTAGATTTCATGTTAGTTTTGTTTCATTATATTTTTAAATGTTTGGTGTGATATTTTCGCAATTATTTGTCTTTAGTGAAAAACACAATTGAATTTATGCTGATAATATTTTAGTTACAACCACATCTGATAGTTATAGCTTAGAGACAAGATCACTGAATGTGTGGATCCAATAATTGCCTAGACTAAGTCAATCATTGTAATTAAGTGTAATTGTAAATCAATGGTTGTCAGCATTATATGTTTCCTTTGTTAGTTTGTAATACCGCCAGGCTAGCCTAAATTGTAGGATCGTGTAGTGCTAGCTTCTGCTATATATGTACACTGTTATCACAGTATCAAATATAACATTTCTTCATCTTTTATCACATTTCTAACTTGGTGTCAGAGCACTTAAGCCCTGAAGGCTCTTGATCCAATAGAGATTATGGCATCCGCTGCAGATTCAAAGTCCAAAATGATCTCCCATCCACCGTGTCTGTCAAGTTGGACAGAGACAACTACCCACTATGGAAATCCCTGATAATCTCTATAGTCAAAGGTTACAGGCTTGATGGGCACATGCTAGGGACAAAGGAGTGTCCTGAAGAATTCATAGCCTCTGCATATTCAAGCAAGAAAACAAATCCTGCCTTTGAAGATTGGCAGGCTCATGATTCACAACTCCTTGGATGGTTGATGAATTCAATGACTGTTGAAATGGCAACACAGTTGCTACACTGTGAAACCTCAAAACAACTTTGGGATGAAGCTCAAAGCCTAGCCGGTGCACACACAAGGTCTCGAGTTACTTACCTTAAATCTGAGTTTCACAGCATCAGAAAAGGACAAATGAAGATGGAAGAGTATCTAGTCAAGATGAAGAATCTAGCTGACAGGCTTAAACTTGCAGGCAGCCCCATTTCCAACTCAGATCTGATCATTCAAACACTGAATGGTTTAGATTCTGAATACAACCCGATGGTGGTCAAACTATCTGATCAAACTAGTCTCACTTGGGTTGATCTACAGGCCCAATTGCTGACCTTTGAGAGTAGACTTGATCAACTGAACAGCCTCACCAATCTAACCCTTAATGCATCAGCAAATGTTGCCAACAAAACTGACTATAAAAGCAACAAATTCAACACAAACAACAACTGGAGAAGTCCCAACAGCAACTGGAGAGGCTCCAACTTCAGAAGTTGGAGAGGAGGCAGAGGAAGAGGAAGAATGTCTAAACCAACATGTCAAGTTTGCAACAAGGATGGGCACACAGTAGTAAATTGCTACTACAGGTTTGATAAATCTTACTCGAACTCAAATTATTCAGCAGGCAGTGACAGACAAGGAGCACACAATGCCTTCCTAGCCTCACAAAGCTCTCCTCAAGATTATGATTGGTACTTTGACAGTGGTGCAAGCAATCATGTGACACACCAAACTGATAGATTCGAGGATATGGCAGAACATCATGGTAAGAACTCTTTAATAGTTGGAAGTGGTGAAAAATTGAAGATTGTTGCCACAGGTTCCTCAAAACTAGACTCACTCAACTTACATGATGTCTTATATGTGCCCAACATTACCAAAAATCTATTAAGTGTATCAAAATTAACTGCTGACAATAACATTCTGGTTGTGTTTGATGCAAATTATTGCTTTGTGAAGGATAAGTTGACAGGGAAGGCAATTCTAAGAGGGACACTTAAAGATGGCTTGTATCAGCTCCCAAGGAATGAAAGGGACCCGTGTGCTTATGTATCTGTCAAGGAGAGCTGGCATAGAAGGCTTGGTCATCCAAATAATAAAGTCCTAGATAGAGTCTTGAAAAGCTGTAATGTCAAACTATCACTTAGTGATCATTTTAATTTTTGTGAGGCTTGCCAATATGGCAAAATGCACCTTTTACCTTTTAAAACCTCTTCCTCTCATGCTAAGGAAATTCTTGAATTAGTTCATACTGATGTCTGGGGGCCTGCACCAGTAACATCTTCTTCTGGTTTCAAATATTATGTTCACTTCCTTGATGACTTTAGTAGATTTACCTGGATTTATCCTCTGAAACAGAAATCTGATACTGCACAAGCCTTCATACAGTTTAAAAACATGGCAGAAAATCTGTTTAACAAGAGAATTAAGACAATCCAATGTGATGGTGGTGGTGAATATAAGGCGGTGCAAAATCATTCAATAGAAGCAGGGATACAATTCAGAATGTCATGCCCTTATACTTCACAGCAAAATGGTAGGGCTGAGAGAAAACACAGACATATTGCTGAATTCGGGCTGACATTACTAGCACAAGCCAAAATGCCTTTGAATTATTGGTGGGAAGCCTTCTCCATGGCAGTTTATCTCATAAACAGACTGCCCTCCCTAGTCACTCAAAATGAAAGCCCTTACTCACTACTTTTTGGAAAGGAACCTGACTACAGCTCCCTAAAACCCTTTGGGTGTGCCTACTATCCCTGCCTCAAGCCCTATAATCAGCACAAACTGTAATTCCACACAACCAGATGTGTGTTCTTAGGCTATAGTAACTCTCACAAAGGTTACAAATGCATTAATTCTCATGGAAGAGTCTTCACTTCAAGACATGTTGTCTTCAATGAAGAGCATTTTCCATTCCATGATGGCTTTCTCAATACAAGAAGTCCCTTGAAAACACTAACTGACAGTCCATCTGTCTCTTTTCCTTTGCCTACTGTAGGAAATTCACATATTGAAGAAGCAACACTTCCAGCTAACAACAGTCCTGATATGGAACAAGAACCAGCCAGTCCAACTGAGAGTGCTGCAGTTAATCTTAGCAAAGATCAAACTGCAAATGATTCACCACGGGACAGTCCAATTCTTGACAACACTGATCTCCCAGAAACAGTTACTGAAGCTCACCAAGATCTTACTGAATCAAGCACAGCCATCAACACTCATTGGACCAGGAGCATGGCTGGAATTCACAAGCCAAAGCAGCCACATGTTGGGTTAGCCAAAACTTGCACAGATGAGAAGGAACCAGAGAATGTCACAGAAGCACTCACAAGACCACAGTGGAAAGAAGCTATGGATAATGAGTACCAGGCACTCATGTCAAATCAGACCTGGTTTCTGGTACCATATCAAGGTCAAGAAAACATCATTGATTCCAAATGGGTCTTCAAGACCAAGTACAAGGCAAATGGGACAATTGAAAGGAGAAAGGCAAGATTAGTTGCAAAAGGATTTCAACAAACAGCTGGATTGGATTATGAAGAGACCTTCAGCCCGGTTGTCAAGACCAGTACAGTTCGAATCATACTCTCAATTGCAGTGCACCTCAATTGGGAGGTCAAACAGCTGGACATAAACAATGCATTCCTCAATGGCTACCTCAAAGAAACTGTGTTTATGCATCAACCAGAGGGATTTGTAGACTCAACTAAACCTGAACATGTCTGCAAGTTATCTAAGGCAATCTATGGATTGAAACAGGCCCCAAGAGCCTGGTTTGACAGCCTCAAAAAATGCCTTACTCAGCTGGGGATTCAAGAACACAAAAAGTGATTCCTCACTCTTCACTCTAAGAGGTACAGATCACATTACCTTTCTCCTTATATATGTGGATGACATAATTGTCACAGGGAACAACACCAAATTCCTAGAGTCCTTCATCAAACAACTCAATGTTGTGTTTTCCCTTAAGGATCTTGGTCCACTGCATTACTTCCTAGGCATAGAAGTTCAAAGAGATGCATTTGGCATGTACTTGAAGCAATCGAAATACATAGGAGACATTCTGAGAAAGCTCAAAATGGACAATGCCTCTTCTTGTCCAACACCAATGGTAACGGGCAAGCAATTTACAGCTGAAGGGGAGAAGTTACAAGATCCGACCGTGTTCAGACAAGCTATAGGAGCTTTGCAGTACTTAACAAACACAAGGCCTGACATAGCCTTCTCAGTCAACAAGCTCAGCCAATTCATGAGCTCTCCCACTATAGATCACTGGCAAGGCATCAAAAGAATATTGAGATATCTTCAAGGTACCATCCAACACTGCCTACACATTAAACCATCCACTGACTTGGACTTAACAGGTTTCTCAGATGCAGATTGGGCCACAAGTGTGGACGATAGAAAATCCATGGCAGATCAATGTGTCTAGCCTAGCGGTATTACAAACGAACAAAGGAAACATATAATGCTGACAGCCATTGATTTACAATTACACTTAATTACAATGATTGACTTAGTCTAGGCAATTATTGAATCCACACATTCAGTGATCTTGTCTCTAATTCCCCCTTCAAACTGATGGGTGAGAGAGTCACCCCAAGTTTGTCTCTGAGTTGGTTGAATCGTGTGTGAGTTAAGGCTTTAGTGAGGCAATAGGCAATTTGATCGGCTGATGGAACATAGGCCATACCAATCTCATTTTGCAGCACTTGGTCTCTGATGTAGTGTACATCAATCTCAATGTGTTTGGATCGAGCATGCATAACTGGATTTGAAGCTAAGGCCTTGGCACTCAAGTTATCACACCACAATGTTGGTTTTCTGGTAACGGGCAAGCAATTTACAGCTGAAGGGGAGAAGTTACAAGATCCGACCGTGTTCAGACAAGCTATAGGAGCTTTGCAGTACTTAACAAACACAAGGCCTGACATAGCCTTCTCAGTCAACAAGCTCAGCCAATTCATGAGCTATCCCACTATAGATCACTGGCAAGGCATCAAAAGAATATTGAGATATCTTCAAGGTACCATCCAACGCTGCCTACACATTAAACCATCCACTGACTTGGACTTAACAGGTTTCTCAGATGCAGATTGGGCCACAAGTGTGGACGATAGAAAATCCATGGCAGATCAATGTGTTTTCCTTGGTGAAACACTGGTTTCTTGGTCCTCAAGGAAACAAAAGGTAGTCTCAAGATCCAATACAGAGTCAGAATATAGAGCCCTAGCCGACTTAGCTGCTGAAATAGCATGGACCCGTTCACTCCTTGATGAGCTGAAACTCCTTCTGCCAAGAAAACCAACACTGTGGTGTGATAACTTGAGTGCCAAGGCCTTAGCTTCAAATCCAGTTATGCATGCTCGATCCAGACACATTGAGATTGATGTGCACTACATCAGAGACCAAGTGCTGCAAAATGAGATTGTTGTGGCCTATGTTCCATCAGCCGATCAAATTGCCGATTGCCTCACTAAAGCCTTAACTCACACACGATTCAACCAACTCAGAGACAAACTTGGGGTGACTCTCTCACCCATCAGTTTGAAGGGGGGAATTAGAGACAAGATCACTGAATGTGTGGATCCAATAATTGCCTAGACTAAGTCAATCATTGTAATTAAGTGTAATTGTAAATCAATGGCTGTCAGCATTATATGTTTCCTTTGTTAGTTTGTAATACCGCCAGGCTAGCCTAAATTGTAGGATCGTGTAGTGCTAGCTTCTGCTATATATGTACACTGTTATCACAGTATCAAATATAACATGTCTTCATCTTTTATCACATTTCTAACTATAGCCACAATCAACCGAACAAGAGCGTGTGTAATGTATGCATATACTAAGCACTCAAGATATTATTTTTATTTCTATGGTTATGCTTGTTATAGATTGGAATTAAGAATGGCAATGGGTAGGGTACTACTATAGTACCCATTCTTATACCCGCATTTTAAAAAAATACTCAGATTCGGACCCATTCTCGTGTGAGTAGCAACTTAAGCACCCGTACCCTTACCTGGTGGGTACCTAAGTATCCATACCCGCATCCATTACCCACACTTTAATTAATAATGAAAAAATAATAAATAAATAAAAACATTATCCAAAACATATAACATGCGGAGAACACACACACATTATATATATATAAATATAAGTTTAAAATATCATGATAGTATATACATAACGCGGCAAACTGGTCTAGTATGTTCTGACATTACATATTCACATCATGATATATCAAAGTCTGAAATGCAAAAGTGATATCAAACACCTAATATTTTTCAAAGCATTGAGTAAATACTATAATTAATCTCCGAAACAACAAATTCATAAAGATAAGAAAAGAAAAGTTAGTGTAAAAAAAAGGAAAGAAAAGTTAAGTTGAGGAAATCCGTAGAAGTATGAAGGCGCACGAAGATAAGGAAAATAATAACCTAAATTACATTTCAATTTTTTTAATTTAGTATATTGTAAATATATATTTATATATATAATAATTAAATAAATATTAATATATATGTATGAGGGTATAGGCGGGGTGGATACTAGAGTACCCGTACCCGCACTCATACCCATTAAATTTTGCGGGTGATTACCCTACCTATCTTAGGTAATTTTTTACGATACCCATTAAGTAAAATACTCATTACCATCCCTACTAGGAAGGAAATTAAGAAAAGTTCATACTTTTTATTGCCTATACTTGGTATATATATATATATATATATATATATATATATATATCTATTTTGGTTACTATATTTATATATTTAACTTTAACTTATAATTTTTTATTTTTAATTCACTTCACTCCATTAATTACCTTTCATTATGACTTCTAAACAATGAAGAGAGATCTCTCCCCATCCCTTGTTAAAACTTCCAAACAATTTTATTCTTAATCACTCCATTATTAATCACTTCACTCTATCTCTTTTAAAATTCTCAAACATTGGAAGAATTATCTCTAAACGAATAAGTTTCCAATTTTCATTTTAAATACAAAAATAACAATTTAACACGACATAAATCTTATAATCATAATTTAATTTATAAAATCTATTTCACTTTTGCAATTAATGATGATTCTATTTCTCAAAACATTTAGTGAATATTAATACATGATATTAACAACTACATTCTTTATTGTAATGCTCAATTTTTTTATTGGGGGGGATCAGCTTTATATTTCCTTAGGGAAAAAAAAGTGATGAAAATTTTAGGGATATGCAGTTCGAAAGAAAAATTTAGGGATATGATTTATATTAACAATTATATAAAAATTTAACGTGATAATATTTTTCCGTTGAAGTGGGTCTAGTACTGAAAAATCTTGATGATGGAGCCCATGTGCCATTTTGTTCCAAGAACTCAACGAAAGTGATGCAAGATATTTATGAGGAAATAAGGATAAGGTGATGAACTGTGTTTTATTGAAGGCAGTGGCACCAAATGGATGGGTAGTTTCAGTTGGTGATCAGTAGATGGCATCTTATATCCCAAACTCTCTATCATTCCAAGGGTGGAAGACAAGCCCGCATTGCTTATTTGGTTGGAACATAGGGAGGAACAAAGCTGATGACAAACCTCAGATTAGATACCATGACATTGATCTTACTTTCCCAACTTCTCTGGTTGACAAAACTTTTTTGAAGGGTACTAAATCTCTTTCTCTATATAAAGTTTAGAACCATATTATATATTATATTATATTACTATGTATTATTTCCAGTCTAAACCAAGAAGTATCGATAGTGTCAAAATATATATGATATTTGATATAATTTTGATTAGGGAAGGAACTCAAATGCTGCTATAAGGCTACAATTGATGGATTTAGTGCAACTGATTTCCATGAATGTTGTGACTTCAAGGGACCATGTGTCATAATTGGCTATACAAACAAGTTTTTCAAGTTTGGTGCATTTAACCCTGAAGGTTATAGAAGCACAGATGACTACTATGACACATTTGATGCCTTCCTATTTTATTGGACTGATAGTGAAACTAAACCGATCATTTTGCCAAAGGTTGGTGGCAGTGGTGCAGCATTGTTTGATTATGCTCGTGGGGGGCCACAATTTGGGGCGGATGGCCTGCTCATAGGACCCCCATTAGCCCCAGTTATGGGTGGCTTTGCAGGGCCTGATACCAATTCAGGCATTGGTGACTTAAGGCAAGCCAAGTCAAGATTGGGATTGTCTTATGCCAAGAGAGAGGATGGGAAGGAGTCTCTTTTTGGTGATGAGTCAAGGGCTACTCTTCAAGAAGTGGAAGTCTTTTGCAGTCCCAAAATTGCAAGCTTATACTAAAAATGCAAAGGGGTAAGGAATACTCTACTAGTCTCATGCAATTCTTATGCACTCTTGGAGCAATGAGAAATCTCTTGCTTTGTAGCATTGAATATGTAACAAATCTAGCATTAAAAATGTAGTTAAAGTAGGAGACTATGATGACACACAAAGTTCATGTGATACATATTCAATGATATAAGAGTAACAGAAATCTCCTTTTTTTTTTCTGGAGCACCTAAGAATTTCTCATTAAGCTCTTGTCTTTCATGAGTGTTGTCTATGTCTATGATGAGACCATGTCCCCACTGTAATACTTTGTGCATGAACAACCACTTAAGCTTTTTTTTCCTTCTCATCTTCCACTAGAAAGATTCACTAAAAGTTATAAAATATCAAGATCAATATGTATAAATTAAACTTCCATTGAGGATGCTTTTCACTCATTTCGTTTTCAACTCTGCAAGTGGAGAATAATTGTTGAAGGGATTTTTCTTAAACAACCAATTAAAAACTTTGCTTAGTGAGGAAAAAGCCACATATATACTTTTGGACTGGACCGTAGATAGGTGTTGAAGTTGTAGTAGGGGGTGGGAGAATCTGTCACAGGCATTATTGGATTAGATACTGTTGTATAGTTGCATATAAAGAATTTTGAAATTGTTACTTGTTAGTCCTTTAAGAAAGTGTTTCTGAAAGTCATACATTAGTGAGTCTTCCTTTTAGAGAAGCTTACCAAGATGGAGAAGGAAAAGATGTGAGGGAACAGTTAGCATAATTCAGAAGGCAGACATGTGTTATGTGTACTTTTGTACATTGTAGCTTCCTTGGAAATTTGAGGCCTCATCCAGGTGTAGCTTCACATGGTAATCATGAGTGTTACCTATAATATTTGGTTAGTGTTTGGAATATCCTGAATTGGAAAATATTAACCAGAAAAAATGGATTTCGAGCTTTAGGTTCTCATGATATGTATAATGAACAGAAAAAAAGGGCAATGAACACCAATATTCTATTCATGCCCTCACTCCCCTAACCATGCATGCAGGCTGCAGCTACTTATGTTGAAATTCACAATATCTTTCCATATTTTCGCCTTCATATTAATGTGTAAGATAAACTAGTCAAGTAGCGGGAAAAAAAAACTGTAGTTAAGAGAGGGTATATGCATGATTGGCCAATAAGCTTTGGAGTGCAGGCTAAAATAAACAAAATTCCAATTTGATTCTCCCCTTATTTGTTTTTGTTTTTCTTTCTTTCTTTCTTTTTGGTTTCCTTTCAATTAAGAAGCATGTAATACCATAGTTTTACAGTTCTTCTCTTTCCTTGTCCCTTCTCTTTATAATTGGAAAGCACTGGCACAGAAGTTTATTTTCTAAAGATATCCCCCTAAATCTATTTCATTTTAAAAATATTTTACCAAATTAAGCTCCATATCCCAGCTTATAACAGATTTCACTAGCATATTCACAAACAATTCCTTTTTTTCTTTGATGGATTTGCATAAACCTTAGAAAGTCCAAGGTAAAAGGATATAACAAACATATTTTCTGTAAGTAATTCACAGGAATGGATTCACAACTTCTTACAGGATGGTTCTCTTCATTTTAAATTATTGGAAGCCTACTCACTTCAACTTCCTCTGCTGCAGAATTGTTACTGTACTAGTTGTAGCAGGAGAGAACTAATGCAAAAAGGTATGCTATAACTATATTTAACTGTATATAAGCTTATATACAAGTATACAGCAGCTATGATAAGGGTATTTAAACCACAGATAGACTACAACTGCTTAACTACAAGTTAAAGCAGCTTAAATAAGAGAGTTCTTAGAGATATCCAAGTGTTATGAATAACTGAGTTTTTGAAGGTGGTGGATTGGATATTTTTGCTGTTTGCATTACTATAATATATGTGGAAATATCCATTGCTTGAAGCTTCTGATTTATTAAAAAGTCATTAAGACCTAGTCATAGTCCACTAATGCAAAAAGGATTAGCCACCAGAAAGTTTATTGGATGCTTCTCTAAACAACTGTGTAGTGGAATGTCTTATCAACTCTTAAAATTAAAATTCATTCTTACCTTTATTTTAAAGAAAAACATGTAGTGACAAATATATATGGCGGTTCAGGTGACTGAAAGGTGAAACAAAGAGTCTTATTGTTCACATGAATAATCTATACTTCCTACTAGAAGTTTTTTCTTCAACTTTCAGCTTTTCAAAATTAAGCATTTGAATATTTTGTTTTTTGGTGATACAAAAGCATCTTGAACCTGTAATCTCACCGCATTTAGAAGTTGATATAGAGCAATGTGACCACAAGAATCTATGTTTCAATATCCAACACAGTGCCAAAAAATTAGACTAGCATTTGAGGAAAAAATCTTGTTGAATAGGCAGCCTATATGTATGAAACAGAGATAGGCATGCATTTGGACATATATATAAGGTGATTTGCAAGGAAACCTTTTGTGAAGATAATTCCATAAGCACTAGGTAGTAGGGGAACGTGGAGTTTTGAGAGTTTATAACATTTATACGAAGTTCTCTATTATATAAGCTTATTTTATAAAACCACACAAATTTAAACCAAATCCAGGCGAAATCAATAAAAGTTATGTCACCCGGGTATCCTGCATAATAGCATAAATGATAAACATAGAAAAAAGCACATCAAGCAGAAAATATTTTCTGACCGGTGCATAACAAGGTGATTGTACTCATTATTTATCACTCTAAGACATACATTAAAAGGCGTTGTCTGAGAGATTTATTTATATTATAATGTCACACCAAGTGAAACCCCAACTAACTACTCCCCACAAAGTTTTAAACCTCACATCAAAAACCTTAAATTGTCCCCTAACTCTTAGTTTGCCTTCAAATTGGACCTTGATCCCAATGTGAGATCATGCATTGTAAGAAAAGTGGGAGAGTGATCTTCATTTTGTTTTCAGAAGAGTTCTGGGTATGAGATTGAATTGAATTGATCATAACCTTCATAAGGAACATCTTCATTTCCATAAAAGTCCATGAAATTCCCTTGTCCTGAGTAAGGTGTCATGCAGCCAATTCGACTGAGATTATCAGCAAATTCAATTTCCTCATTAAAAGTTGAGTAGGATGAACTAGGTGAAATTTCTGTATGTTCCAATGATTGCCATGGTGTCATTGAACTTGGTAAGTCATAAGGTGGAACATATTCAGACACAGCATCTTGTACTTGAAGGTAGTCCTGCAGTTGGTGTAGGAAAAATGTCAGTAACATCTCCAAAATCTTACTATTCAATCTCTAGTTTCCTTCTTGAATCATACCAAAAACACAATACCTTTGAAGAATCAAGAATCATATTAGAGGAGACCCAAAAGTTTGAATGATTGGAGTCCAAGGAAGATTGTTTACACTCAGTCATTGGAGCCACATTGTATGGAGAAGTTATAGGGCTTGAATAATGATTATCATTATTCAGGTGGCTTGCTTGAGAGGAAACATCAGCAG
This sequence comes from Ammopiptanthus mongolicus, assembly GCA_039655645.1. Taxonomy (NCBI): domain Eukaryota; kingdom Viridiplantae; phylum Streptophyta; class Magnoliopsida; order Fabales; family Fabaceae; genus Ammopiptanthus; species Ammopiptanthus mongolicus. The sequence goes on along the minus strand of CM077343.1, from coordinate 10,565,138 downwards.
AGATGCTGAAGGGCTCTTTAGAGAAATTCATTGAGATGTCACTTCCATTTATGGAACTTCTTCCAGCCTTTTTGCCCTTTTCTTCACCCTGTGAATCATTCGCCTTCTCATTCTTTTTAATCACTCTGCACAAAGCAAAAGCACCCTACAATGACCATATACTTCAGTCTTTAGTGTTACATCCAAATCTAACCCAATATATAACCTAAAGAGTAAATGAGTAATTTAATCATTGAAATTATCCTTCATTTACACTTGGTCATTAAATTTATTTATATATGCATAAGTTAACCATAAAATTTATAAAACTTATATCAAGTTAGTCCTTTGTATAAACTAAAGTAAGATAAAAAAGACTAACAATATATACTTGTCTTTAGTTTTACATCCAAATCTAACCCATTATATATAATAATGAGTAAATAACTAAATCCTTGGAATTATCCTTCAGTTACACTTAATCGTTGAATTCGTTTATATGTATAAGTTAGTGGATGTTTGTTTTAGATTTTGCAAAGACAAAATCATGTTTGCAAATCGTGTTGGGAGAAAACTCCTTTCATATAGCTTCCAAAATAATTGTCTCAGGAACACGTTTGCATTGAGAATAATCTTAATCAAACAGACACTTAGTCATTAAATTTATAAAACTTATACCAAGTTAGTACTTTGTATGAACCAAAATAAGATAGAAAAAGACTAACACAATATAAATTCTATAAATTGTGATAGTGGAGGATAATCTTAGGACTAAAAATGTACCATAGAAGATGGTGAACCTTGACCAAGATCATCACAGAGGCGATACTCATGCATGAACCAGTCAGTTCTATCCCCTAAAGGGGCTCTCCCACGATGGAAAACCAGGGTCTTGCGGTACCCTATGACGGTGGATGGAGTAGTTGACTGGCAAACCACCTTCCTGTCTTTTCCAGTGGCTTTCCAATAGCCAGCTTTTGTAGCTCTATTTGTTCTTGATCCATTTTGGTACTTTCTATCCCTTGGACAAAAGAAAAACCATTCCATATCTCGTTTTGGCAGGAACGATTTCTCTGCATTTAACACCTCAGGGGAATTAGGCTTCTCAAATTTCATTATCACTAATACAACAATGTTATATGCACGTCCTTTTCTTATTTATATCCAAGGTATTAAATTACGGTTACGGTCGAGGTTATGTTATGTTTACCGTCGTTGTGAATAATTGCGAAAAAATACGGTGGCCACAATTGTGATTAAGAAGAATATCAAAACCACGATATTACGACATCAATTGTGGCTGCGAATCTCATTTTAAAATCATATGTATGTATACTACTTCTTTTAAAATAATGAAACAAAAAACCACATATTCTAACATATCACATATACTTTTTTATCTCTCTCTTTAGTAAAAAAGGTGTAAGGAATAAACCACTGCTTTTACCAAAGCTTGACTAAAGAAATCCCATTGAACCGGCTTTATAAACTTAAAAAAGCTATGTTGTTCAGAATGATTAACTAAAGAAAAAGTGAAGAAAAGAAAAACAAAAAAAAGTTGCAAAATGCTTTCTAGCATTCAAAAAGTCTTAGTTTCACACTGGTTAGTATACTAAACCTTCGTGCATGCATCATGCATGTGAAAGATTTTCCTTTTAACTTGTTTGCATATCATATTATAATGTTGCAAATGAGCAAAATATGAAATTGAAGATTACCCGGCAACTCCCATGGATCAAATTTGTACAACTCAATCACGGGGATAACTTCAAGCTCAATTTCAAGCCCCTCCACTTTTCTTCTAAGGTAGTATCCCACAAGTTCTTCATCTGTTGGATGGAAACGAAAACCTGGTGGCAATGATGCCCCTCCCATTGTAAATTTCTTATGTTTCTTACTAAAAGAAAGATCCACAAAATTTGTGAAAATAAGAAAACAAGTAACCAAAGCTATAGGCAGCTCCAGTCTCTTCCTATCTCAGACTATAAAAGCAAAAACAAACTGAAAATTTTCCCTTTTAAGTGAAAGTGCAAAAGTTAAAATAAAATAAAAAAATTAAAAATAAAAATCTGCAAGACCCAAAGAAGGAAAAAAAAAAGGGAGTAGTTTATAGGATCTTTTCCTGCTAAGTTCCAAGACTAAATCTAATAAAGATTTGGAAGATCCAAAAATAGAAGCTTTTGTCTACAATAGATTTTTTATCAACAGTCAAGTGATACTTCCACAGAGTGCATCCATTGTATGCCAGGATCATGGTCTTAAAAGAAAATTCAAGGTCTCTTATGGCAGCTATCCCACCCCAACCCCAACCTTCTCTCTTTTATCACAGGAAAAGAATAATGAACAAAACTATGCAATACCAAGGTTTTGAAATCACTCTAACTCAATCAAAAAGTACAAAAAACAAAATTTTGATCCCAAGTATTGGAAAAAGCAACAAGTGAGAACAACCATGGGAGTTTGATCACAAGTTTCCAAAAGGGTAAGCTAATCAAAGCCCGGAATTCAAAATAGAAAATTTCAGAACAAGATTGAAAGACAATTAGAGATAGAGTGTAGAGTAAAAGCATATGTCACTGATGGTGTGGTATTTATAGCATCTGGGGAATGGAACCAACAGTCCAAAAATTCACACACCGAAAGTTTGAGATTACTTGTCTCAAGTGCACACAAAATTCCAAAGCAAATATGGCCCACCACTCCAACCAGTTCACACCTTAAACAAAAGTTTAGTTTACTTCCCGCCAATTCCAACAATTTGTAACCGTTATTTTTTGTTCTTGCCAAGAGCTTGTTCCTTTGCATCTTAGTTGAATAATGGATTTCAACATGTCAGTAATGATTCATGTTGCATTATAAGAATCATTAGCAAAAGAAGAGTTGTGTGCCTATAATTTCATCAAAGTACATCTCAATTTTCAAACTAGCTAGATGATTAGATTCAACATTGACCTGTTCAAGCCTAAAGCAAATGTTGGAAGTACAAAATTATTCTCCATGAGAGTCTTAAAGCTACTCTTAGCTAGAATTTCTCGCTCTCCCTCTTTTGTTTTCTTTGGAATGATTACCATACTCTCTTTCTCTCTCTCTCTCTCAAACAAAGGCATGCTTAATTTGATGGAGATAAATATATATATATATATATAATGGGTATGCTTTGAAAGGAGATCAAAAGTAAGATAAACAGAAACACATTGTCTTTCCTGACCTTAACTTTTTGAATTTAATTCTAATCTATAATCAGTAATTGTAAAGGTTTATAGAATCGCATTGGTTTAGAAATACTACTAAGATACCAAGAAAGCCTAGCACAGTTGACAAATAGCTGAGTTTCTTAAGCATGTTGTCCCGGGTTCGATTCCTATCGTGTGTATGAAAAAAACTTTATTGGGAGAGATAAAACCCGCTTCGATGATCTTTACGCCTCAAAAGAGATTAGTCTTCGAATATCGATAAAAGAATATCTTGTACTCACCGAAAAAACAATACTACTAAGATCACCAAAAGAGTATCCTTGGAAGTGTAGTCTTGTTCACTGCTCTAATTTGCAAGCAAATTGGTCCATTTATTTCCTTCTGTAAAAGGTATGAATGGAATTGATCTTATAATCTCTTTGGCAAAGTCGTTCAGTACACTTTATATCATAAAATATAAAACTCTTTAAAGTACCTGACACTGCCATTATCGTCAAGTTTTTTCACGTCATCCTGAGTCGGACAAAATACTGTACCTATTTTCAATAGAAGTGATTGTGTCATCAAGCGGGACCTTCCATTCCAAAAGTAAATTCTCGAAAAGTGCTTGGTCAGTTTTTGAAACTATTTAGAAGGTCGTTTCTCCCTTCTCAATTCACACTCAATTCTTCACCTATATATATATATATATATATATATATAATTATATTGACTTCATTTTTTATATATGCATTTACCTTCCTAGGTAAATATATGTACATTGAGCTTTTTTTCTTAAAAATGATTTTTTTTAGAATATCTCATATACAACACCTATGCCAAAAAAAAAAAAAAAAATGTGCTCCATCAAGTGGCGGTGTGAGGATCCTGATCCTTTGCAGTCACAATCATCCTTCATCACTTTTCCAGTCAAATGTCAGCCATTGGATTAACCTAATGGCTGGGAGAGAGACTCTCAGTCGTTTGATTAATTCAACGGCTAACATTTGGTTGAAGAGAGGATGAAAGGAATTACGGCTGCAGAAGATCCATATTGTGGTGTGGTGCGTGGTAGATGTCCGAAGGAAAGGGCGACGTTGTGGTTCAGGCAATGGTGAGGTGGCATCAACAATGGGACAACATTGGTAGTGGACGACATTGGGTACTTATGACATTTTAGATGCTACACATGAAGTTCTTTCACGCTTTCCCTCGGTACGATGGCACGACTTTGTGTGTTCTCTCATCATAAGTATAGGTGGGTATGTGGACCGGTCCGTGCCGATCCGCAATGGTCGGCGGGTCAAATGGGTCAACCCATATAGATCCTCTTTTAAATGAGATCATATTTAGTAAGTTTGTATAGGTCCGTTTGACCCATGGGTTTCACGTACCAACTCGTATAAGCCTACAATTAAACGGATCATAATTTTGCGTGTCCAGGCCCGCATAGCCCATTTATCTATCTCTAATCATAAGAATGAGACACTTTGTTGTCATCAATGGAGCAAGTCAGCTCATTGGTGCATACATGGCTTGGTCATGTTGGCCCGAAGTCTAGTACGGGTCAATGCATTTATGCATATAATATCGTTAAAAAATAATTTTGATCACTATAGTTTACACTAATATACATTGGTAGTGGTTCTATTTTGGGGTACTTATGTCATTTTAAATGTCACATGGGAGGTTCTTTTGTGCCTTTCCATAAGTATCATGACGCGATTTTGCATGTTCTTCCATCACAAGAATGAAACACACATCATTACACATCAAAGTTCACATAAAATCTACCCAATTATAAAAAATGTGTTAAAAAGAATATGTTTGTAATATTTTAAGTGAAATTAGCTACTTGCCTTCCTTTGAACCCAACCATTACTGATTTGTGATTTAGAATAATGTTAAACACTCACATCAACAACACTTTAATTCTATCGTCATACTTATATTTAAGTTGATATGAGTCCATAATATAAGCATTATCCTTTTATTTGCTTCCTCCCGGTGTGAACGCAAAATTCCCAGGGTCAATAAACTAGAACTATACCATAATAAAGCCAAAAATGACCATCAAACTCAAAATAGAAACAAGGCTCACTATGATAGAAAGGAACATTTGATGATCATGAGCAGTGCTATATATTCCGATCAGCAAGAATGTGACAACTCCATAATAACTGAAAAGCAATACTGCAATAGGTTGTGGGATCCATGAAACCAAGGTATAATGTCACTTACAGTAGTTCCGCTTAATTATTGAGCTCCTTTACTTTTACCTTTTTCACATCTAAAAAAAGTGGCAAGGTACTATACTACCAAACCATACCTGATATTTAATTAAAATTTCTCCCTCCATTCTCTTTCTCTCCTTTTTTATTAAAATCTCTCCCCTCCTTTGAACCAAACATAACCTAAATACTTATGACTGAAAAGGAGGATATGGTTGTTGTCAAAGCAAGAAGAGATTGGGGAAAAAAAGAAGAGATGTAATATTATCTCTTTAGAGACCAAGGAACAGCAATATTTTAAATATTTTTTACAACACAACGCACTAAAAAGAAAATCGGTGGATTCAGTGCTTCCCCTCGTTACAATGCGTCTCTGGCTCTACCACCGATCCCTGCGTCAATAGTTCGTAAATCGTAATTATTTACCTCATGACTTGAAAATGGAAAAGACATACTTCCTGTTTGTTTTAGATTTCTCACCGTCGTCATTCTGGTTGCGACAACTGGTCAGCTAGCGTAACCAGGATTGCAACACTTGCCATAGAATTACTTTTAAAAAACATGTTGGTTAAAAGATTTTCTTACCTAGCTTTTAAAAATGTGTCTTTAAAATCGTTTTTCTTACTTTTGCATTGAGAATAACCTCAACCAAATAGACCAATAGACTACAACATATAGTCCCTACTTCTTGTATACTTTAAGTTATCTATTCTTTTAAAGCAGTGAGCAGAGCAAATTAGCATCTTGTTTCTCACAATTTACATCATAAGTGCCACATCCAATGTGTCGTTTTCTGTATTTGTTTACTTATTATTGTTATTTTTTAATTCACATTCAAGGTATTGCAATACGTTCGAGTATACACCTTAGAAGCTTATGAAATATATTGCAAATTAGAGTGAAAGTAGGTTATGTTAGCTTATGTGTTGCCTGATTACTCAATAGGCATAAATTTGTTATGAAAAATGGCCAACTTAAGTTTAATCTGTCACATGTCTGCATGATTAAATAGACATTTCTAAAAGTCTGAACTTGACTTTATTTTCTAAATAGATTGTACTTATATAGAGTAACCTTCTTATAGGTCGTCTATTATATTGCTATCCATAATTGTAAACACAGTTTGAAGGAGAAATAAATAAATAAGGTAAGTCCTCTTGAGGTTTTGTCCGTTTTTTTCTTCTTATTTTTTAATATGTAACTTTTCTTAAATTATGATGAAAAATATAAAAATATATTTTCAACCAATATTAACCATCGCTTGAAGGATCCACATGAATTTCAACCAATAGGAAAGAGTGTGTTGGAAAGAGAGTGTTAAAAAGTGTGTTGCTAGCATTTTTCAACAAAAAAAAAAAAGTAATACTCAAATTCACAAACATATGCCAATTTTATCTTAAATCATCAAAATTTTGATAACAATTGAAATGGTAAAAAAAAAAAGGAAATAATTTTAAAAAGTTTATAACTTGTATCATTTCGTTTTATCTATCGAAAAAAATTGTCTCCAAGTCCAAAGAAATCCTAAAGGATAAGTAAATCCCCAATTTGGTACCTAAATTTGTAAGGTCGTATCAACTTGATTCTTGACATTTTCGAAATTCTAAAAACATCCATGAAGTTGTCAAAAGTTAATCAATCTAGTCCCTCCGACAGGAATTAAGTTGATAAGAACCTTACAATTTCAGGGATAAAATTGACACACAGACCAAATTGATACGACCTTACAATTTTAAGGATCAAATTGACGATTTACTTCCTAAACAATGCTAAAAAAATTTAGATTGAAAGATGGCAAGAAAGAATTGAGAAGGCAGCGTGGTAAAAAAAAAAAATGGCTTTTTCGAGAGCCCAATCGAACCAAACAATTGGATCATCAAGTCTGGGCTTACATGGGTTGGGTATAATTCTTTGGTGAATTCTTAAAAATATCTAACTTCCCCTAAAAACATCAATTCCATTAAGATAAGGTCATATTATATAATATATATCATATATCTATCTTGGAACTTTCTTTACCCAGAACAAAAATGGCTGCTCCTCTATCAAGAGTTGTAGATATCTATTTCAATGGTTATTCCTTCGACACCGATGGCAGAAGAGCAAGGTTGACCATTAGCACTGTCAGGCAAAAAAATTATAGAAAATTTTCCATATACTGCAGTGCTTCTGAAGAAGCTCCTCCTTCACCCACTAACAAGAACAACAAAAACACTTCTTTATCCGACCAACTCTCACCCCTTGCAAACACCACCTTATCTACCACAACACAAGACCAACCCTTTGTCTTGTCCAAACCAAAATCCACTTGGGTCAACCCCACCAAGCCTAAACGCTCTGTGCTGTCACACCACAGGCACAAACGTGTTCCTTACTCCTATAGTCCACAGCTTAGAGGCTTCAAACTGTTTGCTCAAAAGCTCAATGACTGTGTTGATGATGCCTCTGAAGCTGAGTTCTTAGCTTGTCTCGAAGAAATCCCACATCCGGTTACAAGAGAAAATGTACTCTTGATACTCAATAGCTTGAAGACATGGCAAAAAACCAAACTTTTTTTCAATTGGATCAAGACCCAGAATCTGGTTCCCATGGAAACCATATTCTACAATGTCACAATGAAGTCTTTGAGGTTTGGGAGACAGTTTGGGCTTATAGAAGAGCTTGCACTCGAGATGATTGATAATGGGACTCAACTGGATAACATCACTTATTCCACAATAATAACCTGTGCCAAAAGGTGTAACCTTTTTGACAAGGCTGTGCAGTGGTTTGAAAGGATGTACAAGACTGGTTTGATGCCAGATGAGGTAACTTACTCAGCTATTTTGGATGTTTATGCTAGGTTAGGTAAGGTTGAAGAGGTGATAAATTTGTATGAGAGAGGGAGAGCAACTGGGTGGAAGCCTGACCCTATTACATTTTCTGTGTTGGGGAAGATGTTTGGGGAGGCTGGAGACTATGATGGTATTAGGTATGTATTGCAAGAGATGAAGTCTATTGGGGTGCAGCCTACTTTAGTTGTGTATAATACCTTGTTGGAGGCAATGGGGAAGGCTGGGAAGCCAGGGTTTGCAAGGAGTTTGTTTGAAGAAATGGTTGATTCAGGGATAGCCCCAAATGAGAAGACTTTAACAGCAGTTATTAAGATATATGGCAAGGCCAGGTGGTCTCGCGATGCGCTTGAATTGTGGGATCGAATGAAGGAAAATGGCTGGCCTATGGATTTTATTCTGTATAATACGTTGTTGAATATGTGCGCGGATGTTGGGTTGGTGGAGGAAGCTGAAACTCTGTTCAGGGACATGAAACAGTCTGAGCATTGCAGGCCAGATAGTTGGAGTTACACAGCAATGCTTAAGATATATGGGAGTGAAGGAAACGTGGACAAGGCAATGGAATTGTTTGAAGAAATGTCTAAGTTGGGTATTGAACTCAACATCATGGGGTGTACATGTTTGATTCAATGCTTGGGGAAGGCTATGGAATTTGATGATATGGTCAGAGTTTTTAACATTTCAGTTGAGAGAGGAATTAAGCCAGATGATAGGCTATGTGGTTGCTTGCTATCTGTTGTGTCTTTGTCTCAGGGTAGCAAGGATGAGGAAAAGGTCCTTGCTTGTTTGCAGCAAGCTAACCCAAAATTGGTTCCTTTTATTCAATTGATTGTAGATGAGAAAACTAGTTTTGAGACTGTCAAGGAAGAGTTCAAGCGTATCATGAGCAATGCTGCTGTTGAAGTTAGAAGACCCTTCTGTAACTGCTTAATTGACATATGTAGAAACAAAGATCTCCGAGAGAGAGCCCATGAGCTTCTCTACTTGGGAACCTTGTATGGATTATACCCAGGTTTGCACAACAAAACTAATGATGAATGGTGTTTAGACGTTCGATCATTGTCAGTTGGTGCAGCTGAAACTGCACTGGAAGAGTGGATGTGGACACTAACCAAAATTGTTCAGCGGGAGGGGGCATTGCCGGAGTTATTTCTAGCCCAAACTGGTAGTGGTGTTCATAAGTTTGCCCAAGGACTGAACATTTCTTTTGCCTCTCATTTGAAGAAAATAGCTGCTCCTTTTAAGCAGAGTGAGGATAAAGTTGGCTGTTTTATTGCAACTAGAGAGGATTTAGTCTCTTGGGTGAGTTCAAAGTTTTCATCAGCTGCTACTGCAACCTAGATGGTGGAAAAGTTCAAGTGGCATTCACCTTCTTTGCTATGGCTAATACATAATAATGATACTTGCAGGTCTATTTGTGGAGAGTTGAAGCTAGAGGAGATGGCATGTAATCTTCACCTCATTTATTAGAATGTAAACACATCCTGAAATTTACTATTCCTTTTTTCTTCACTTTTTGTCTAGCACCTTTAAAGTTTGGATAAAGGCTGGGTGCATGCTGCTGTGAATTGATCATTTTATTAAATTTAATGAAGGGTGGGGGTTTTAGCACTCTACTATGCCTATCCAAATTCCTCACTTTTAATTTTTATTGTACTTACTGAATTTACAGTTATTTGAGATTTTTTAACTGTCAAAATCTTTATTTAAATATTTTATTATCTATTCTTCTGGTATATTTCATGTTTTCTGGCTGATGTTTCTCCTTCATCTTTCAGTTGTGTGGGTCAATTTTCATTTTATTTTTTATGCAAAGGTTGTCCATGTCTAAACCTGCATTTGCATGGACAACCAGCTAACCAATGGAGCAGGAGCTGCCACTGTACTTGACATAATGAATGTCAGTCAGTTTACACTCAGTAGTTAGTATATATAAGGTTGTTCCTTGTTACAGGAACCTATCAACAAGGTAGGTAAAGGTAGCCTCCATGAAGGAAGTTCTTTCAACAATTGATCGCTGCTGTTGATTTTTGCCCCTGCAGGGGTGATTATTACAGGGATTATTTGGCCAGAGGTCTTGGTTTTGGATGAGAATGGAGTTCTCAAGGTAGCAGGTTTTGGATTGAGTGCACTTGAAGAATCTCAGCATCTAGGTAACATGCTGCATACGGTTTGTTGAGCTCGCTGCTGAGGTTATAAGTAGAAAGGGTTATGATGGAGCGACAGCTGATGTATATAGTCTTGTGGAGTGATCTTATGTGTTATTTTGGCTGATCATTTGCCATTCTATGATTTCAATCTTATGGCACTGTATAAGAAAATGGGGAAGAAGGCAGAATACAAATGTTCAAACTGGTTTTCATTTGAAGTGCGTAAACTATTAGCATAAATCCTTGATCCCAACCTAGATAATAGCAAAGGTTGTGGGGAAGAAAACAAAAAAGTAGTTTTAATATTTTGTGTATCTTTGATATTTTCATCTAAAATTACTACACCCAACAATGCAATATTGCAATTGTAAGTTGGTCATAATCAAGTTGGAATGTAGCTAAGTTGAATAAAGATTTTATATTGTTACTAGTTTGAAGTGTAGATAAGCAACTATAATATAAAAGAAATGACTTTGATTAATACTTCAATGAGTAAATTTGAAAATTATAATAAAAATTGGGAAAAGAGTGTAAATAGATGCAAGCTTTTAAGAAAGATGGCTCCATGCCAAATTGCGTACCTAATACTACTAGAAATGCTAGAAATTCATTCACAATCCCAGTATATACATCTTAATGAAGGCAAAGATTAATACTAACACAATAAAAAAAAACAAGAAAATTAAGACCTGTTTGGTCTGACTATTTCCTGTTTTCATTTTCAATGAAAATAAAAAAATGAGCTTGAAAATGTATTTAGTTAAATTTAGTGAAAATGTTCTCACCGAAAACATTTCCAGAATTGAACCCAAATATGAAAACAATCAGTGTTTCCTTCATAAATTTTTTAAAATTGAAAATAAAAACAAAAAGCATGAAATCAAAACAAACACGCTTCAAAATTTTTTCAAATTTGAAAATGAAAATAATTTTCAAAATATAGAAATAAAAAATGAAAACAATGAATGAAAATGCAAATCAAACCCTTAATAACAAATGTTTGGTTCAGTTATGCTTAGTTTTGAAAAGGGCCGTTTGATTGTGCAATTTATAATTACATGCTGATGCAATGCACTGATTTGATTTAGAAATCTCTAATGTAGAATCATGTTAATCCGCTATGGTGGAAATCCACCCTCAGTTACATATACTCGTTTTGGCTAAGGAATGCTCAAGTTCAATCAGTACATTTGTATCCCCACCAATATACACCATATTTTCTTGGCTCTGCCATTGAAAGAAAATAAAAAGGAAAATAAATGAAAAGGGCCTTTGCCATGCAAAATTTCTATCATTTTTCATCCCTATAACTTCAAAAAAAGGGTGGAGGGGAATAAAGGCTGCTAATAGAAACGGAAACAGTTTAAAAAAGAGGCTTTACATTTTTTTTCTTCACCCTTAAGAGAATTCCCACAAACTCATCTACAATGCTCATTCTTAGCTCATACCAAATTGCATTCTGCATCTTTTAATTCTGGATAGAGCTCTAACGGTAGTCTCTTGCCATTAACATCCGAGGTTCCTCACTTGATAAATATTTATGTTGCAGGTCCAGAAAAAAACACCCAAGACCCATGAAAAATGGATCAGCTGTGAAACTTTGGAACTGGCTTCGAGGCACCCTCAGGTGAAAAATGTCTATCCATGTATAGAACCAACAGCAATTGTCTCATAGATACTTTCCTGATGATTTCCAGATTCTTCCTTCAAGCGATATCACCATAACAGTAACGTCATCATGGTACTTCCTCCGATCTCCTTGAGGGATATCCAGTAACTCATGAAAATCCATTCCTGCAACAATTGAGTCCAAAATCACCACTCTATATATGGATTGTATATAGACAGTAATTAACCAAGCTAAAAAATCCGGCTATAAAGGAAATCAATATATTGCAGCAATTCTTGTTTCTGTCTGGTTTTCTAAATTATTCCCACCCCCAGGCAGTTTGAAAAGTGAAAAACAGCATCAACAAAAGTTTTCTCCAAGCACAAGAACCGTAGAAACATGCATACAAATGCAGACAGACAGAGCCACCCTCCCAAATCTAAAACTGTTGCCTCAGCCAAACTCTGGAAGCAAAAGATAAACAAGTACACAGAAGAAAACGACAAAGCTGGGTATTGGCTAAAATAGTCCTCTCTGAAATTGACTTTATACAACCCAGATAGAGAAAATGCCACAGGAGTGATGGGATTTTAATGAAAGAATAAAATATGAATATGTAAGGACTGCCACCGTGTCACATTTTGAAGAAGGAAAATGATATCGCAGCTGCTGCACAAGCTACAAACTATGAAAGCGGTGGACCAGAAAATCAAGAAAATGGAAAACCCAGCCAAACATAAACTCTCCCACTAAAAGACGATACATTTCTCTGAGGTACACAACATATTAACAGAAAAGCCCAAGGGAAATACAAAATGTCATGTGGAACAGCAGCTAAAGGCTAAAATATAATTAACTAATTAATTATAAAGCTCCCAGCACCGAATATAGATTTTTGTTTTTCTCCATATCCTTCAAATCTCAACATGATTACTTTTTAAAATTTCCATCAGTTCATTCTTCAAGCAAAATATAATTAAAATATATCCTTAAACTAGAGACAGGCCTGAGTTCTTATATAAACAACCAACCAGAACTTTAAATATTCAAAAATTTTACTCAATCATATGGGGCAACAAGAAAAATGCTTTTAGTTCTTATAGCAATTAATTAATAAAAAGAATTACTAATTATATTCCCTCCACTCATGCCATTCAACAAATTTTAAATGTCTAAAAGGACTTCAAAACAAGGAAGATACACAAGGTCAGAAAACTCATTTACCAGCCTTCTTGGCTGCACGGAGGAGTAGCTCTTCTATTAAATGTTGGGCAGGATCTCCTTCTGGAAATTTTTCCATGAAGCTCTCAACTTGAGAAACCACTTCTTCATTGTCTAGATATTGATATAACCCATCAGATGAGAGGATCAAGAACTGATCTCTCGCGCATAATCTATGGTGACGTAATGAAGGACAGCAGGATATATATGGAGCAGTGCCAATATATTCATTACGGAACATTTCTAGTACTGCATCATTCCACTTTGGCTACAGAAAAATTCAAATCATACAATTATGTAAGCATACATTTGTGTAAATACTTAAAAAAATTATGCAGCTTAAGCAAGAGACATGACAAACAATCAGGCATCTAAGTTAGAGTGTAGATGAGCATCAGCATGTGCAGCGGTACCAAAGTACAATTAAAACGAGTTTAATTACAGATGCAGCTCTAACTATTCCATGGCCCAGTTTTAACCACCAATCACAAAGAGAAAAGGACAATGAGAGAAATGCAAGAGTTATGTGCTGGTTCTCCAAGTGAAATATTAACAAATAGATCATTTGCAGCAGGTTATTCAAAATACATAAAAATCGATGTCAGGAAGACTTGTGAACAAAAAGTTACAAATTGCACTCCGTCAAGAAAACTTTAATAGAGTACCAGCATTGTATAAAATATATTGGCCCTAAAGAATGACAAATAAATGTTTCTTACAATAACAATGGATGCCAATTTCAGCATGTTCTGCCAACAATTGACCTTATCACTCATCTTCTCATTTTCATCAACCAGAAATGCATTGTAAGAGTGAAGTCTAGAAGGTTGGACACCGAGTAGCTTACATATAAATAGTTCTTTATATAGCATTCTATTACCTAAAAACTTAATAATTATGAATTCATGTGACAAGTTCTGCAATTTTACCCTTTCTTTTATGGCTGGTATGCAAAAGAGCTTTACATGGTGATAGATATTTTTATTCATCACAATAACTAATATGAACATAAATGCCTGGAATGCCAAAATTTGACGATAAAATACCAAAACAGGATCAAGAATAATAAGATGTCCCTTTATGAATATTAGTTAAATACACATAAGTGTACCTATGCATATAAATATGTTTACAGCTTCATGCATCTGTTTAAATTCTCATTTATAAGCAAGATGAATAATAAATTTTCACTCGCATTTAACAAAGAACCATGGTGAATTATTATTCCATAATGCATGAACTGTAGAAATCAGCATATTCTTTTCTCTCTGAAGGAAGGAGGGAATGGTTCAGAAGCACAATGTTAATAAACTTAAAAAAATGCATTGTATTAATAATAAAACAAAGTATTTTAAAAGATACCTGCTTCAAAAATCCTGCCCCAAATGCTCTGGTGACCTTAAGACGACCTTTTACTCTATCATTGACTATACAGTGGGTATCATCAGGATGTTCATTCTTAATTCTAATGACTTCCTGCAAAACAATAAGCTCCAAATTTTAGACAACCAGTATAACCTGATCACAACATGAACATGACTGGAGAAAAAGGAAACAAGAGTAATAACTGCAACTACTGCTAAAAGTATAATTTTAATATTCATAATTAAAACAAGAACAGCAAACAATCATGAAGCCAATGATCTAGCTTCTTGCATATAGCATCTTAAGTTATTTAATACTGCATGTTGCAAAATCTAAAACTTAGACTGCAGCTTGATATAAAGCAGAATGCTGGATTTAATGAAAGAAACAATGGCATCCTGGCCAACAAAGATAGACATACACATCTGCAGGCATTACAGTACAGTGTAGTTATAAGGGCACTGAAGCTTTACAATCATCTCAAGCGAAAAAGTTATACCGGACCGGACTGGAAGAAATACAGTAAGGAAAACATGACGTGTAAAATCCAAACTTGACAGAAGTGAAAGAAGAAAGCATTTCACCTAAAAGGCCAACTCATTCAAAATCAAACTTACTTCTTCAATGCTGGTGCTGTGGTCAGTGGATAGCTGCAATGCGACCAACCTCATTTCTTGAGCAGGACCCTCATTCCCTAATTTGATTGCACTTTCACTTCCACCTAAAGCTAAGGATTCCTCGACTATGCTCTCGTTGCTTGACCCCGTATCACCTTTACTTCCTGATTCCACATTAGAATTAACCTCTTTGGGCTCATAGTGTGCCACAATCGCTCTGCTATCCCCAACATTCATCACATACACATCCTCATCCCTCATTAACACAACTAACAAACACGAACCCATCAAAGCAAGTTCCGGATTCGTATCGATAAGTTTATCGGTCATATCCAAATATGCAAGCTCAGTCACTTCAAGCGCCCTAGACATTGCCCTCAAAACCAGATCATGATCGACGGGACCCACTTTCCTCGTCCTCCCACCACGACCACCACCACCAGAAGACTTATTATCTTCTGCGTGGTTTACCACCTCACCTTTCTCTTTCTCCTCAGTCCCAAACAACTTCCTACTATGACCCTCTTTATGCTTTGACAATCCATGCCTCAATTTCGACAACAAAAGCCACCTTCTACTACCTGCTGACCCTACATTGCCATTGCTAATGCTAAGAGCATCATCAACTGAAAATGCAAACCTATCAGAACCCGAAAGATCAAGTCCGTCTTCAGGGTCCTCAGCAAGAAATTCCCACAACCTACGCCTTCTACTCTCGGTTCCTTCCGCTTGGAACGTTACCCTCTTCACGGAACGAGAACTCGAATCTTCCCCAACATCAAAATCACCCTCATTGTTGTTCTTCACCTCACCAAGAACTTCAATTTCAGCAGCAACACTCAAGTTCAAGGGGTTACCTTCCTCTGATTCTTCAATATCCCAAAACAAACCCTGAAGCTCATTGTGAACTGCACGGTAAAGGTGACCCATCAGAAACTCCGGCGCATCGGGGCCGTTGAAACCGTCGTAAATTCCGACGAACAACCACCCTTGTTCCTCGGAAACCACCACGTGGACACGATCCTCGCCGGCCTTTCCGAGCGCCCACTGCACATTGCTCTCGTTCTTCGTCGCCTCCGGCGGCGGCGCCTTAACCTCGCTCGCCGGAACTTCCTTCTTTCCGACGAAGTTCAGAACCGGAACCACCCACGGCCGCTTCTTCTCCGACACGACGTTGCGGTGAAACGCCGTCCGGAACCCAGAAATCCCCTTCTTCCGCTTCTTCTTCACGTAAAACCCTCCCAGCGGCGCCGAGAAAGGAACGTCGCCGCCGGAGCCGCCGCATTCCGCGGCGGCTCCGCTCTCGATCGGGCCGGAGAGAAAGAAACCGCTCCTCTCGAAAGGTTCACCGCCACGTGGCACTGGCTGGAGCGGGAGTGCGCTAAACGACGACGTTCCTTCAAACCCGTTCACGATGCTGGTGGCGCCGCTAACATAATCCGAAACGGCGTCGTCGGAGGCATTACTATTGTTGTTGTTGTTGGTGGTGCTGTCTAACTGGATAACGGTTTTGGGGACGGAGCTGTTAGCGCTGACGGAGGCTCCGGAAATGGACTTGAACCCGGTTTCGTGTGAATCGGGTCGGGTCTTGGGTTCGTAGGTCGGGGAGAAGCGTAGGGATGTAGAGGGAGAAACGAATCGGTCGGAGTGAGTGGGTGAGAGGAAGCGATTAGAGGATCTGACGTAGCAAAAAGAGTGGCCTAGGGTTTCGTCTAACGGTTCGGTGGCCGCGAAAATCACGTCTTCGTTGCGGTCCGGCCGGTTCGCCGGTTCGAGGCAAGAAGAACAAAGGCTGGAGAGTCCGTTTCCCATCACATTTGACTTGACCAACTGTTTCTCTCTGTCTTTCTATTTTCTTCTGTCCGTTTGGGAGGGAAGAAAATGGTAAATTATTTTCCGGCAAAGTTCAAAGAGGGAAAGAAAAGACCCAACCCAACTCAACTTAACTCGAGCAAAAAGATAAAAAAAAAAAAAAAAAAAAGAGAGAGAGAGAGAGAGGGAAAGTGAGGAAAAGAAAACAAAAGGGGAGAAAGTGAGGAGAGGGAAGAAGAAAAGAAACGAGTGTGATGGTTGTTTTTCCTTGTTTTTTATGTATAATATTTTGATTTTGATTTTGAGTTGAGAAGTGAGGAGAAGGTGGGAAGAGTGAGAGGTTTTGTATTGAAAAGAGGGAGAGGGAGAGAGAGTTGAAAAATTTGATGTAGGTTTATTTGTCCCTTTGTGTGACTTTTTTTATTTTTGTGTTTGAGTGTGTGCAGTTGTGGGTGTGATATGAGTTGACGGTTACATTTGGAAATGCTGTGGGTTTATATAAGGGGGGTGACACGAAGGATTCCAGCTCACTATTCTACAGCTCCATCCTGGCACCTCAAAAATTACAGTTTTGGTTTCATATTTAATAGGTGAAATTATTTCTTTAACTGTTCATATTTATTGTGTATCAATAAATGAATATGATATATTATAATTAAAGAGTTTAATTGGTATTCAGTGTAAATGTAAAAATTTTTATATTGTCGATCAATCAGAAATTATGATATAGATGATTAGTAAGGTAGTTAGTATAAAAGTCAAATATTTTAGCTTATATTATAATTTATGATTGATTGACAGTATAAAAAATCTTTATATTGATATTACATATCAATTAAATCCATAATTAAAATAAAATTATAGTGGAGTATATTAAAAGAGCTCTGATATTTGTAAATCTCAAATTGTATAAATATACTTTATATTTAATTGGTATGTATTGATAGTGTAAAAAAAAAATTATACTGTCAATCAATCATAAATTATTCAATCAATTAAAATATTTGACTCTTATTCAAATTATCTTAAAAATTATTCATATTATAATTTTTAATTAATTGACAGTGTAAAAATTTCTACACTAACAATACATAACAATTAAATTCATATACTTTACTCATTTCATTTTATTTTTTATCTTTATTTTGTCACTCAACCCAATAAAAATCAAGCTTTCAACCACCACAAAAATTGCAGTTTTGGCGTAATATTTTAATAGGTGAAATTAATTCTTTAACTGTTCATATTTATTATGTACTGTATCAATTAATGAATATCATTTCAGTTGGAGTATATTAAATTAAATATATATAATAAAAATTAGGAGAATGTTAACAAGTGTTCTTACGACATTGGTTAAAAAATCAAGAAAGATAATTTTTCATGAGAAAATGATGTATTTAATATATTAAAAAGTGTAACACTTATTTTTTCAATAAAAACTTTCTTTTTATTGATTCTTTAACTAATGTTCTTAAACCATTCGTTAATAAGATCCTAAAAACTAAAAGTAAATTATACTCTATAGTATTGGATTAAATGAGAAAAACACTTATATTTGTACTTCTCAAATCAACATCAATATCATATAAATATACCCGTAAAAAAATATCGTATAAATATACTCTACATGTTTCATTTTATTTTTTAGTTTTATTTTTATTTTTTCACTCAACTCAATACAAGTCAAGTTTTCATATCTAAAATGTTTGATATGGAGTTTAAGTTGGGATGTTCAAATATCATTTCTCTAATAAAAATAGCAACATATTCTAAATTTGATCATAAATTAGACTTCACCACATCTTTCAATATTGACTAATTATTGACCTAAATCATTAAGTTATTAGAAAAATATTTACAATTAGTTATTTAGCAATTTTGTTATGCAAAAATTCTTTAGGGATAAGTCATACATTTTTTTTACAACATAAAGTTGACTTTTTAATATGTAAATGAAATACAAAATTTGAAAATCTAATAAAAAAGGAATATAATTCATATAAATATTAATTTTTTCCAGTATGTTATATATACTTATTTTACTTTAAAATATAATTTTTTTATTATACCATTTTACAAATTATGGATATAAAATGTGTCTCTATTGTGAAAAATATTTTTTTATATTTTTTATTCCTTCTTTGTCTTTTTTGAGTATTTTAATTCAACAATTTTTAAATAAATATCATGTTTTTAATTATTTTGTTTATATAATATATTAATTATCATAATTATTATTAATAATCAGAAAGACAAAAATATGGTTTAAATAGCCATACATGAGTACAACAACAAAGATAAATTCGTCAAATTATAACATACAAATAAATGAGTATGCTTTGACGGATGTTATGAATAGTTTTATAATGAATGTCTATTTATTGTAGTCTAAAAATAACTAATATATCTTATGTTCTTTATGTAACAAAAATATACAAATAATACTCTAGTTTATTCGTTTTATTTGGTTGAGCATATAGTTCAGTTGATTCATTGCAAAGTTCAAGTTTCAATTTACACATGACATAGAATATTATAATATAAACATATATATTATATGTTTTTTTTGTTTTGACACTGGAGGTATTTCTATAAGTTCATATATTAAGTAATAGGAATTTTAATCTCAACCTTTATTTGCTATCAAATATGTCTAGTTAAATGATATAGTTGCCATCATTATTAATACATTATTTTAAAATTATATCTTATATAGACAAAATAATTGAAAACATAATATTTGTTTGAACATGATCGAGTTAAATGACTCAAAAAAGAAAAAAAGTAAGAAAAAATAGGAAAGTCACTTTTCACATAATAGATACAAATTTTATTCCATCATTTGTTAGTGTGTATGATAAAAAATTATTTTTTATTATCAAATAAATAGATAGATAGATATAGACTGAAAAAATAAAAACTTAAAAAAATGATACTCCTATGTATATATGTATGTATGTATATTATTTTCATATTGAAAATTCAACTTTATTTTTGTAATAAAAAACCTTATACTAAAATTTAAATTTGTAAACATTAAAATATTAAATAATTTTTTTAAAATAACCTAATAACTTGGCCAACATCCAGAATAATGGTCGTTGAAATATGGGACAAAGGTAATAAATAATAATTATAACATAATATTTTTAAATTTTATACTTGGAATTTTTTTTTGTTACAGTCTAAGATAATTCTTAAGGTATAGTCTAAGAATTGAAAATAATATAAAATTATTCTTTTTCAATTCCATAGAATTGGAGTTGAAATAATTCTAACGCGTATACTTGGAATTGGGAGGTCCAATTCCAATTCAAAAACTTAATTCTAAATTATTTTTTTGACAGAATTTCTAAATTTAATTTCGTGCACAAAGGACACCTTAAATTAATTTGGTATGTATATAAAGTGAATTTAATTGGTATGCATTAATAGTATAAATATTTTTTTTATTGTCAATTCATCATAAATTGATACATTATTAATTTTTTTGACTATTATCATAAATACCTTAAAAGTAACGCATACCTTGATTTGTGATTGGTTAAAAATATAAAAAAAATTATACTGCTTTTTTTTTTGAGATTTTTTTATGAGAAAAAACTTTATACTAACCGTGCATACCAATTAAACTTATATAAAATTAGGATAAAAATTTCATAAATGAGTTTTTAACATAATTTATGTAAAAATTCCAGCAAATTCTAAGATTAGTAAGTATTTGATCTATTGAAGGATGGGTCGGAGCGGGGTGAGTCCTGACGGAGTGGATCAACCTGTCTTGACTGAAATAGACAGATGCAAACATTAGAAGGGGGGTTGAATTGTGTTTGACAAATTTATGCGGAATTTAGAAATTTTTTCGCAAACACAGACGGGCGATAGTAGACGAGTAAAGTTAGACAGGTCAATCAGACTAATAACTCGTCTGAAGGTTTTCACAGAAAACACACAATCATGCAAGATGAAAAAAGATTTGATAAACACAATTATAAACCCCTTTAGTTAGATGATAGTTAAGATAAATAATCAAACTAAAGAGATAAGGGAAAGAGAGATCACTTAGCAGGTTTTATCCTGGTTCACCCTTTAACAATGAGGCTACGTCCAGTCCTTGGCAGCACCAAGTTTTCTCACTATAACTGATTTAGGTTACAGGACAGACAAGTATTATTTTCACACCTAGCCTCTTCAGGCCCAGACGAGTATTGTTTTCACACCTAGCCTCTCCGAGCTCCAGACAAGTATTATTTTCACACCTAGCCTCTTCAGGCCCAGACGAGTATTGTTTTCACACCTAGCCTCTCCGAGCTCCAGACAAGTATTGTTTGCACACCTAGCCTCTTCAGACTCAGACGGGTTTGTTTGAGAGAAGTTGTAAAATAAATTACAATTTGCAAGTCTTTCACAAGCACTCAGACGAGTGTATTAAATGTGAAGTTCTAAAAGACTGCGTAATAACTTCAAATGATTAAAGAATAAATAATGAAATATTGAAAATATAAATGCACAGAGTAATTGCTCTTGATTGCTTTGATTGTTCTCTTTTTGCTTGAATCTTCAAAGTCTTCTTCATTAAATAGGCTTCAAGATTTTAAAGCCGTTAGACACAAAGTTTGAAGGCTTGGCTTCTTGCAGATCTTCAATAAATGCAATAGAGTCGTTCTGGTCGGCCATTAAAGCATAGGGAACTTCGCTTGTTCTCTTTCATCAGAGTGATACAGACTTCTGATATACCTTTGGTCTCAGCAGGTTTGTATACGTGCTTTTTGTTTGCAGAGGGAAGACTTTCCCTTTTGGTGTAAGATGCAGTTGTGTTCAGGCAAAGCACTTTGTTGAAGTTCCTTATCAGAGACGAGACAGCTTTCATCCAATGTATTTTTTAACGTTAGTCACTAGACAGATGAGTAACTTCATTAGATGGGTTGACTCTTTAACAAAGAGATGACGTCAGTTGCAAAGTCTTTTAGACGGGTGAGTCTTCCTTTGATCAGACGGTTGAAGACTTCATTAGACGGCTGAACTTCTCTTAGTTCAGATGAGTGAACCTTAGCTAGTTCAGACGAGTGAACTTTAGTTAGTTCAGACGTGTGAACTTAAGTTAGTTCAGACGGGTGAACCTATCTAAGTTCAGACGAGTGAACAATTCATAAAGACGCTTAATGTTTTAATCTACACACTAAGTAGACGAGTTAAATACCACAGACGGGTTCAATTAAATCATTGAATAACTGTTTTAATCTCATCAAAACTATGATAAATGCATATCAGACATTTGGAGACTCAACATTGACAACTCTAAAGAGCCCACTTAATTTTATTTTAGCCATTTAATTTTCAATTAATTTGTTTTGACAAGTATATAAATTGTGTCTTAACTTATGCTTAATATCTTTTTATTACACTGTGTTTTGATCTTGATCTGGATTAATTTAATACTTTAAATTGGACACTTTAAATTTATTGACATTTTTGTCTATGAAAACAATAAAATGGTTCTGTGTCCCAAATAAATTAAAATAAAATGGTTCTTTTGTGGTGTTTCATAAGAATAAATAAGTCCAATAACTACTAACATGTGGATAGTTCGAGTGTTAAAGAATTCGGACACTTTAAGTAAATAGTCTGCGATTCGAATCCTTATTCTTGTGTATGGAGAAAACTTAGTTGAGAGGAGAGAATTCACCTTGTGTACCCAACAGATTCCTCAAAGGAGATTAGTCACTGTTAACGGTGGTGGATACTCCATACCAATGACATAATTATAAAAAAAATTTAAATAACTACTAAGATAAAATTATTAAAACTCAATTTATTAACAGATTATCACCAAACAAAAAGTCCTAAAAGGCTAAAATAATATTTCCTTTGGACTTAATTATAAGTAAAAAAAATGATGAAATGTAGTGAACTTAAATATAAGCAAATATCAATTAATCTACCCATATTTAATGTTGTTTTTCCAAAAACATTCTTAAGTTATTAATTCATTATTATTGTGAGCACCGTTATGATCAAGGGCAGTTTAGCAAATGTATTTAATTTTTTACATGAAATCAAAAAAATTAAATACACTTAATTACTATTTTTAATTAGTGTGCAAGTAGATATTTTTTCTTATAATTAAATCGGAAGGAAGTAATTCATTCTAGATTGTATTATATATGCCATTAATTATATCAAGCATTTTTATAAGCTTCATTTTGATGAAGGACGATTTAAAGTGAAACATTTGTAGGAACACTAAAAGATGCAGCTTTTAAATACGAGTAGTATGATTTTAAATTATAGTTGTTGTAATAGTTACGTTGTAATTATTGTAATTATAAATAATTTCAATAAAGTGTAGTTGAAATGATAATAATTGTTGTTATGATGTGATTGCAATTGCAATCAAGGTTTGGTTTCATAGACTACAAAAAAAAATGCAATACTATGATTATGGATCACAATTTAAAAATTTGGAAAAAACGGTTGTTTTAACGTGAATTTAAGTGTAAAGTGACAAATAAGAGTGTAGTTAAAGTGGATTACTTGATTAATTAAAATGCATTCAGATTTTAATCTAATTTAATTAATCAATGATAAATATATTTTACTTTTTTATTTTATATTTAAGCTCGCTTTAAAAGAATGTTACTTCCTCCTTCCTATTATATATATGTCACATCTACAAAAAAAAATTTATCCCAAAATATATATCATTTTTTATTTTCAATGTAATATTCAATGCTCTCTATCAATTGAATCCTTAAATACTCCACTTTACATTTATGATAATAGTTAATACATCAATGGTTAATAAGGTTAATTTGATAAAATTATCACTCTTTCTTTTATTTATTTCTTTTTCTTAAACTATTTCATTTAACCAAATATGACTTATATATTGGGACGGAGGAAATACGTATAATTACTTATATTTTTCGACAATCACACAAATGTATAAATACTGATCATATTTTATTCTTGCTCCTCCGGCCAAGAGATAGCAATGGCTGTTTTGATTAATAATATTGTGAGTTTAATTTTAATATATTATTAGTATAAATTTTTTTATATTATCAATCAATCACAAATTATTTTATGTGACTCTTTTAAGGTAATTATGATAAAAGTCAAACATTTTTATTAATGTATCAATTTATGATTGATTAATAATATAAAAAATCTTTACACAAGCGGTACATACTCATTAAATCCTAACATTATTTACACTCATTTATATTTATTTTTATAAAATTCAATCGTAAGAATTATATCTCCTTTATATTAGATGGTGAGAATTTTAAATTTTAAATAATTTACATCTATATTTAGAAATTTAAATTTCCCATCATTAAAAACATAAAAACCATGCATATCATCAATATTGGAACCACCGCCTTCCCATACGGATGACAATTTGGATCCTACCCGCTGGGTATCCATAAAAAATATCCATGATGGGTAGGATAAATACCCGCTTTGTGGGTACGGATACGGATCTGGATAATTACCCGCAAACAAAAGAGGGTATGGGTGCGGGTACGGGTACTGTAGTACCCACCCCGCCCCGCACCCGCATATATAAATATATATATTTATATATTTATTTATTTATATTAATACATATAATTATAATTATATATCAAATTTTAAAAATAAAGTTAATGTAACCTACGTTTTCTTAACTATTTTTCCTTTTCAGGCTTAATCACCTACTGTCCTAAGCACTAAAGCAGCCGCTGATATTCTTTGTGTTATTCTTTCCTTTTTTCTTAGTTAAAGTGCGGGTAATGGGTGCGGGTATGGGTACATAGGTACCCAAAGGGTATGGGTAAGGGTACTTAAGTTGCTACCCATGCGGATACGGGTCCGGGTACGGATATTTTTTTCAAACGCGGGTATGGGGATGGATACTATAGTACCCTACCCAGACCCTACCCATTGTCATCCCTACCTTCCCTCTTTGATTTAATAGGAATGACAAATAGTAATTAAATCTTTTAAGAATATCAATTAAGGAAATAAAAAAGATAAAATTCTAATAAAAAATAATGTATTTAATATATGAAAAAAATGTTGTATGTAGCTCTTTAAGATAAACTTACCCACTTTTAATTAGATCATTAGTCAACAAAATCCAGTAGAAATATATTCCTTTCGGATTCAATTATAAGCAAAATTCTCTACTTGCACATTGATTAAGAATGATAGTTACGTGCAATTAATTGTCTTGATTTCATGTAAAAAAATAAATATATTTACTAAATTGCCCTTAATCATAATGGTGTTCACAATATTAATGAATTAATAACTTAAAGGTCTTTTTGAAAAAATAATATTAAATATGAATAAATTAATTAACATTTATTTATATTTAAGTCCATCATATTTGATTTTTTTTTTTTTTTTGTTTATAATTAAATGGAGAGAGTATAGTTTAACGACATAATGCATTTACCCTTACTCCCGACAGGGGTGCAAATCCCATCATGTCTATGTTTAACAGACTTGGTCATGTGTAATACCTGAGTCATCCATACATTTTGAAGAAAAATCGATAGTGGTCAATTAAAAGACTTTGATGACAACGTTTTGTATGAAACTTGTCTTCAAATTTTGCTTCCTCTTTAGTCTTTACCCTGTTCTTTTTCCCTCCTATTCAACATATTCCCTCCCATTAGATACTTTGGCGTCATATCGGGTCATGCAGGGGCAATGGCATGGGACAGCATGTTGGGGTAATTAACTGATTAATCGCCGAAGGAAGTCATGGTGTCTGTAATGGGATTTGTCCAAGAGGAAGGAAGAAGAAAAGGGAAAGGATGAAAGAAAATTTTAAGAGAAATTTAGAAGAGACAAAACTATGTGGTTGAAGTCTTTTAATTAATTGACCATCGTTGATTAATGATTATGGACTGCTTGCTCAGATATCATACATGACCTAATAGGAAACATGACATCAATAAATGATAGAAGAAGTTAAGAGAAATGTAAATAGGAAATTGATAGAATAGAAAAAATTATTCTAAGTAATTGTATCAAGTATTTATATAAATTAATCATAAATTTAATAATTAATTATTAACAAACTAACTAATTTATAAGTAACAGTAACAATATCTCTAAGGGCGTTGCTATGATATCCTTAGAAATTAAAGGGTTTGAGTATCCTATGTCTAATTAGAATATGTCACCTCAATTAATTAAGTCATGTAAATATCACATGAGATTAAATTCTCACCATATAATTAAATCACATAGATAAGAATATGATATCCAAGAAATACCATAAAATATTCCTATCTCTAATGGGACCAAGTCATGTCAAAATCAAAACTTGGGGGGATTCACACTCTTACCATCGCTCCAACCGCGGAAGAGCTTTTTGTATATTCCTAAAATATTGTACTAATTTGGCACTTTTAATCATACACATTGCTAGACTAAAAAATAAAATGTTATAAAATTAAAATGAAATGGTTATAAAATTATTTAAAATAATATTTCGAAAACTTCTCCTGATCCAAAAATTAGTCTTATAATAATGAATGTGGGGATATATTATTCAAAAACAAAAAAATATTAATAACGGAACCAAGTGAATTTTAATTGAAGAATCTACCTCACTTGACCGATGGCGCATTCTCAAATCTCAAAGACTCATTCAAATTCTTGTTCCTTAATCCCATTTCATTTGCTATGTTATTTAAATATGTTACCTCATCAATTGTATAAGAGAGAGATTTTATTATTTACTTAATAAAAAGTATGAATATTAATATGATAAGAGCATGGGTTAAAGAATCAAAGATAAAAAAAAAAAAACTTATTTTAAAAAGTAAAATATTTAATACTTTGATGCATGGTTTGGATGGGGTGATTTTGGGAGAGGGAAGTGAGGGAGAGGGAAGTGGAGGAAAAAAAAGGTAAGTATGTGTGTTTCTATATAAATAGAAAATAGGGGAGGAAGAAAAAAGAGAAGTAGGATCCACACAAAATAAAATCTCTACAAAAGTGGAGAGAAAACTCATGGAAGTGGGGACAAAATTTGAAATACCAACTTTATCCTTTTATTTTCAACAATGATATAAAACTACAATTATTATTATAAGGGTAAAATTGTCATTGTATTAAAATTTCACTTTTCTTTCTCTTCTATTTCTTTCCTTTTTTCTCTCAATCGAAACAATCTAGAAATCCACTCATTCTTTATCTATTTTCTCTTCTCTCGTACTTCTCTCCTCCCTACTTCTTTCTTCCCTACTGTCATTACCCAAACAAAGCATGAAAGTTTAAAAGTTATATTTCCCAATGTAAAACTTCTATTTTTTAACTTCATAATCAATACTCTTTGATTAGAATGACCCTATTAATATTCATGACCGGTTTAGAATCTTTAGATGCAACCATGCACGCAGCACGCGGTTGTTGAAAAAATTATGTTGTTTGCATCACAAGATAATTATTATTATTAGGCTTAATTGTACTTTTGGCCTTTTATTATTGATCATGTGCGATTTTGATCCCTATATAGTTTTTTTAGCATATTTGGTCCCCCTATTTTTTCAATGTTGTAAATTCGATCCTTTTGTCCAATGCCCTTCAATTTTTTCATGATCAACATAGAGGAATCATTGCTCTAAGCGAATAGGACATCTAGTAGAGCTTCTCCTTCCCCTACCTCTCCACTCCAACAAGATTCAATCGTTCACCTCTGCCAATTATCGATTTCATTCCTACTTTAAGAGACATTTTTTTTGTTCTACCACAAGGCCCTTTACCACAGAAGCTCAAGCCAAGTAAATAGGTGGTTTTCGGCCAAAATGGCCCAACCACCCCTGCCGCCGTCTGTGAGAGTGTGAGGGAGACTAGAGAAAGAGAAGATATTTTCTTAGGGTTATATTTGCTTGCTCACATTTTATATATTAAAATGTTATTATATATTTTGTATGTGTATATATATATATATATATATATATATATATATATATATAATGTAATTGATTCTTATTGATATGTAAATGATTTATATTAATTATGCTTATATTAATATATGATTGACTGTATTAATAGATAATAATTGTGCATAATTATATTTATATTATTAATTATTAATTATTAATTATTAATTATACTGGATGTATTAATACGTGATCTTATCTATATGAATATATAATTGATTATATTAGTAAGTGTGTGATTTCGTGTGCTTATATGTGGTTTTGTAGAGACTAATATGATGTGTGTAATTAATATGTGATCGTATATTTATTTACATGTCATCAATTATATATATGTTTATATTAACACTGGATCACTTGTATTAATGCACAATAGAATTATATTAATAGACGATTATCTGTATTCATATTTAGATTATGTAGATATTAATATAAGATATATATATTTATGATAATTGTAGTTGTGTTGGTATAAGATCAATCAGATGTCATAGAGATTCAATTATTGAATAAATAAGATTATCTTATCTCAATCTCCTAAAAATCCTATCTACAAACAACTATCTTTTAACTTGCACGTATATTGACTTTTTGACCCTGTCAGAGTCCGAACTATGAATACATGAAATTCTCTTAGCTTTCTAACACCATCAAGAACACCTATATCGGACACTCATAGCTCAAGTTAGGACCAAATCAGTAAACATGCATTTTGGGCTCTGTTGGTCAGCCCATTTCACGCCAATCTTTTTTATTCCTCTTTTGCTCGACCTAAAACTCTTAGCCGTCATTCCTAGATTTAGAAACAACCGTCTTTAACCTTTCTCTTGGGTTCCCTTTGAATCTTTGAGCGTCCCCAATCCTTGTTTGGATGTTCTTCATCAAGAACACATCCCTGTGGTGTTTGCTATTGCGTTTGGGGTTAAGCTGCTAGCTTAGTGTTACTATGAGGTAAGGTAACCAACTGTGTTTATCTTTTTCCTTGAATCCTTTAAGTTTAGTGTTGAACCGTTTTCTCCCTATCAAACCAGACTTCGCTGCTCGTATGCCGGTGCTGTGAATGGCAGCTAGCAGATTAGTTCCCCAGGAATCTAATCGAGGTATGCGCATAACCCTTGTGTTAATTCCCTTTCCTTTATTTGTTTGGGACTTAACTACCTTTGTCCTCTTTTGATGTTCTTGGTCAAGCTCGCTGTACCTGTTGAACCCGTTTCGAGGAGTCAAATGTGGACTTCGCTCTTGCTAGCTCATTGGCTGGAATCGTCACGCCAGGTATGGGGAGAAGGATAGTGTAACCACTAGGCAGTGGGGATAGTGTAAGATGAAGGGTTCCCATGACCCCGAGGTTAATTGTATGTTATTTGTTAACATGCTTGTTGCTATAATTAATTGTTGCTATATGCCAATATGCCAATATTATATGCATTGTTGTTGTGTTGATATTTGATCGTATATTCATAGCCTAATGGTTGGTTGAATTGTTGTATATGATGATTCTTGGCTGAAAGATTGTATGATAACGAACATGCTGCTATATCCCTAAATTGGTTAGTTAGGACTTTAATTGGTTAATTAATAAAGGGACTGTTGTTCCCCAAAAATATTCATAAGACATGAATCAATAAGAGGTGAGGTTTTTATGTTAATGATTTAGTCATGAATCTAGGGATGATTTTTGAAGAGTGTTAGGTCTTTTTGGTTAATTATTTAACCTGTTCATCGCTGCCCAGAACAACACTGTCGCGCGATCAGCATGGCCATGCTGAACAGGGAGCACGGGTGTGCTCCCAGTTGAATTCTGGGAATGACCGCGCTTTGAGCACGGCCGTGCAGCATAGGAGCACGCTTGTGTAGATGTGCACGACCGTGCGTAATAGGGAGCACGCCCGTGCTCTCGTTCAGCACGCCCGTGCTAGGTATGTAGCACGCCCGTGCTACACGTAAGTGGCAGCACGCCCGTGCCACCCCTCTGGTCAGAATCTGAGGCTTATGGTTTAATAGGGGTTTTAACCCTAATGTTCCCAATAATTATAGAATAATACACTAAACAAATGATGAAGATAGATAACTTAATTATATAATAATTAAGACGTTGAGGAACGATGAGTTGGTTAAGTCGATGCCCTCGGGGTTACCGCACGATTTAGTTGTCCAACGTTGTCAAGGTTGATATGATTGGACGCCTTTAGTGGTCCAATGTTGATGATGTAATTGTATACCTTTAGTGGTCCAATGTTATGATGTTATATTGGGTGCCTTTAGTGCCCCAATGATGAGGATGATATTCTTCGGTGCCTTTAGTGGGTGACGGTTGCCCGTTGTTTGTTGTTGTGTTCAAGCATCACATTGGAGATGTTAGTTGGGGGAAGTTCAACATAGGGGAGGTCGTCCTAGAGTACGGCGATCTGGCCATCCTTGGTTGGTTCACCCAAGGTTTGGTGAGCCGTGGTCTCCCGTGATGAGGCATCCATGGTTTCATGCGTTGGCTATCCAAGGGGTTCACCCATGGTTTGGTGAAGTGCCGGCATTGGTGCCTTTAGTGGCCAATGTGGATATGTAACTCCAAAGTTGTTCTTCCTTAGTTAGTTGGATCCACATGCATTGATGGAGTAGTAGAGTAGTGTTGCATTGCATCATGTAGCATACCGGTTGATTTATGATGTTGAGATGACGTTTATGTATGTAAGTGTATGCTTATGACTGTTGTTATGCCATGATGTATGATCATCTTATTCATATCTGCATGCCGTTGTGTTTACATGTTTCCTTACTCCTTATCTGTTGTTGTTGTTTTGCATGTGCCTTTGGTTATGCAGAGGATGGTGAGCAACCAGTTGAGGAGTGATCCCGAGGAAATCGCTTGCTCATAGTATTAGTTTAGTTTATGTTAGTTTTTTTCCGATGTAATATTGGTAGTGATTACCAACTCTGATTATGTGACATCGGGTTTTGGGTTTATTCTATGTTGATGTTTTCTTTATTATTTCAAGTATTGATTTAATCTTTTCCGCGTTTTGAGAACTAGTTCATGTGGTACCTTTTCTACCCGTGAACCTTTTTATAAAAGGTTGCATTTTTATTTTTATATACTTTAATATTATTATTTATCTTTAATGTTTTTATAACATGCGGGGTAGAAGGGTATCACAATTCTTGCATATGGAAAAAAAAACTTGGTTGGAATAAGAAAACCTACCTTATGCACCCAACAGGTTTCCCGACGGAGATTTGTTTTGATCACAGCTAGGAAAACAATGTGAGGTTTATGTTTTTTTATGGTGCATTTGAGAGTGAGAAGACTATGCAATAGATGCTGCGAAGGAGAAAACCAAAGGTAAAAAAAGTATTTTTTTGGGTTAGTTTTTGACATTATAGTATTAAATAAAATTGTAAAATAAAACATAAAATAATATCAAAATAATTATTATAGTACTAAATATAATAAAATATTTTTTTAAAAGTAAAAGGTTTGAATGAGATTGTAATTCTCAAATCTTAGATCCGAATAGAAGGTAATCGGATTTGATCTTTTTGGATCCTATTCAATCCAAACCGATAAATTCAATTTGGATTGTTTCCGATCCATCGGATTCACGATTCAGATAACATCCGGTTACACATGTGAAATCTCATCTCCTTTGAGGAAATTGACCTTCATTTCCCACTTAGCCGCCCATAACATGATGATGGCTCGGGAATTTCTAAACACGTGGAAGCTAGACTGGAAATTATTATGACTATTTCTCCCTCATCAATATTGCAGACGAGTATCCAATTTTCTAGTTTGTCCTTATTTTGACGTATTGAATTTAAAATAACTTGACTATTAAATTCTTTTTCATTTTTTCTGCTTTTGATGACCTTTGTTTTTGGACCTTATTCGTGCTTCAAAACAGGTTAGTCCTTTTTTGTGATTTGTTAAATAGAATTGCGCCCATTCTGACTTCAGTTAGATAATTAAGCACGGTAGAAAACGATTTGCAGTTGTCATTGATTGAATTACGAAAAGGACTAATGGGACTTACTTAAACCATCCAAGAGCATTCGCAAAAATAAATAATAAATATAGTAAGATACAAGTTGACACAAGATTTACGTTGACTTGGATAAAAATGAGTTTCTAAATAGAAGTCTATAATTTGTATAGTTAAAATAGATATTTAGATGAAATTTACATTCATATTTACACATAATATATTTATTTTATTTTAAAATATAAGACATTCTTATATCATTTTATAGTATCAACAAGTGATTAGTCTGAGTGATAACGAACTTGGATCGCTTAAGTAAGTAGTCAGGGGTTCGATCTGTGACACCTTTTTCAGGAGAAAAATCTGATTGAGAGAGGTAGCCCTTCAATGTCATCCAGTGCCTCGTGAGATTAGTCTCTGCAGTTGCGAACAGAGATACCCCAGGAAACCTAAAAAAAAAATCAGTTTGTAGTATCTCTATAAATGATCCTATTTTTTTTTTTTTTTGTAACCATGACATATGTACGGAGTATCCACCATCGTAATCAGTGATTAATCTCCATTGGAGAACCTGTTGGGCACACAAGGTGAGTTCTTCTCTCCCAATCAAGTTTTTTTCATGCACAAAAACTAAGATTCGAACCTCTGATAACTTCAAGGCCGACCCTAAGATTTTGGGTGCCCTGTGCGAACTGAGAAGTTGGCGCCCTTATAATCATTTGAACACTATCCTCCTTGCATTTTTTGCTACAAAATCCTTAATAAATCGTTCATAATTAAGGTTCTTTAAAAAATCATTTTCGATAAAAATTAAAACAAGACTATTTAATCTACCTTGTGACATAGTAGATCGCAAATAAGATTTTAACAATTTCAATTTAAAAGTACTTCTCTCAGCAGATGTAACAATAACAGGGATAGTTAATATTATTTTATAAAGTAAACAAGGAGTCTCTAATTGAGCAAATAACAATGAGATGAAAACGATAACACCTGATTGAAAGTGAGAATTTTCATCGTATGTCTTCTCTTCTGTTTCTCCAAATTAAATAATCAATTTATCTGAATAATTGCATGAACCATAACTCTATAAGTCATAAAATAAAGAATCAAAGACAAAAAAAAAATCAGTAAAAGGAAGAGGTCAAATTGGACTAACTATGTGATTAAAATAAATATGTTTCTCAAAACACACACAATTGAAGAAATGATGATATAATGTCCTTAAGGACAACGAAGAGAGAAAGAACAATCAACAATGGCGGCCAAAATACTGACAGTGTCGAAGTGGAAAGAGCCAAAGAGGGAGTAACTATTGAACTACGACACAGTTGGAAAAAAAAGAATTAGGGATTGAGTCATTAAGAGACAAAGAGTCACTGAGAAAAAAAAAAGAGGGAAAGAAAATATGTTTAAATCAATTAGGAGTGCAGCTATTTAGGTATATTAATTTATAACTAAAATATATTACAATAATCATGGATACACTTTAAGGAATAATTATTTGTTATTGCTAATAAGTAAATTGTATAAAAAATTATTTTATATATATATATATATATATATATATATATATATATATATATATATATATTAATATATGATGCCCCACATGGAAAACAAATTAAATATATAAATTTTTAATTTTAATATTATCTATTTTATATATATTAAGTATATAAAAAAAAGTTGATGCCCCTGACAAAATAGGGTCTTATGCAGTCGCTTCTCCCCCGCATACTCAGGGCTACACCTAGGGATGGCAACGGGGCGGGGCGGGCACGGATAGTAGCTACCCGCTATCCGCCCCGGGAGAAGAAAATCCGCCCCGTGCCCGCCCGCTACCCGCGCGGATATCCGTTAAGGAGATATCCGCGATTTTTGAAAAATCCGCGGATATCCATGGATATCGATGGATATTTACTAAAAAAATAAAAAACATATATTCCTATTGAAACACAGTAAAATTCTAAAATTAATTACTATAACAAAAATCCAAATTCCAATCCAAGTTCAAAGTTACATTAAACAAATTACAAAAATCCGTGAATGAGAGAGTGAGAGTGAAATTAGGGTTATATTATTAGGGAGAAAATATTTATTTTAGTATATGCGGGTATTCCGGGTACGGATAGTACTAAATCCGTACCCGCCCCGTTAACTAACGGATAGTGAAAAAATCCGTTAAGCCTTACCCGCGGATATCCGCTAAACTATCCAAATCCGATCCGCGACGGATTTTACCCGCGGATATCCGCGGATACGGATTTTTTTGCCATCCCTAGCTACACCACTAAATCACTTGCTTAAGGTATCTGAATTTCTTACCACTTGAATCAATCACATGTAAGTAATTATCCTATTTAAGATGTTGAAAAAAATTTTCTTCTAAATAATTTTTGTTTAATAGTAATCTCGATTAGTGCCAAAAGGTATATCTTTCTTTATTAATAGTTGTCATTATTTTCCCTAAAAGAAAAAAAACAAAACGTTAACACTATCTTAAGCATTCATAGCATAATTATTGATAGCTGAACAGTATAGTAGACTCAAAACTTTGAATTGACAAAATGTAAAGCCTTGAATTTATCATATCAAAATAAATTTAGAAAAAGGGTCGAAAGTCACTTCCCCTTAATTGCTCAATCAATAAAGTCTAAGAACCCATCGGGTATGCATCATTGCAATTTGCAACTCAGTACAGAAAACGTTTGCCCACCGCTATTCACATGAAGTTGGGTTAAATAGACGAGCAAAACGCATTGCAAAAAGGCATAATTAACACTAAACTAATTAATCGTGTGTTTCGGCAAATGTTTGCACTTTTCTTTTTATTAATATTAAATAAATTTAATCAATAAATTTTAGAGTAGAAAAATTAAGTAATGAAATTAATTGTACAAAAAATATATTGGAATTTATGATTTTGAATGATTTTTTTTAAAGTTTTTATATATTTTTTATCATAACTATTTAGCTTAAATTAAAAGTATGAACTTTTTTATTATGGTTGTCTAGCATAAAAGACCATCCACCTCTTAGACCATCCATACTGGACAATAAGATTCATAGCATAGTTAAGATTCCAGCTCAAAATTTACGTATAAACATTTACATAAGTACACGTTTTTATTAATGAATATTTTCTCCGTTCCATATCTTTAATCTCTTTAACAACTTGTTTTTGTTTCAAAACAATTGGATTTTTATAAACCTAATGTATAATTTTTTCATTTTTTTCATATATACTCTCAATTGGCTTTACGTCTTTTTAAGTTATATTTCTTGATTGAATACTACATTTAATTGGTACATTTATATATAAATTAATGATTTCTTAATTTGTGTGTAGAATACTAAAAGACTAAAGAAATAGAACGGAGATAGTATAAATTTATTCAACTAAGTTCATGCATAAATTTTTGTATGAGTTCGTGTTAAATGCACTACTTAAAGACTTCAAATGCCATTCTCTAGACAACTTTAACATGTAGTATAGAAGTTGAGAGGGTTTTGTCTTCAATCCTCACTGCCTATAGGGGAGGATGGATCCTTTCAATATTTTTAACCGTTGATATATGTATATTAAATTGGAAGGCTAAGATCATTTACTGAAAACCTACTAAGCAAGTCATATTAATTTTATTAGTTTTATATTTTAACTCCCTTATTGTTAGCATGAGAGAGAACATGCAAGGTGGTGGCCATTATCGTCCCTTCAACGATTCTGCAAAACCACCCTCACCACCGGCCTGACCATGGCCCTCGCCCCCTCAGCAACTCCGCCCACATGAAATACGACGAGCTCGACATCGCACCGGAGGAATGCACCCGCGATACCACCATCAACACTGCCACCGTCGAGTACGAGACCACGCTTCGCCGATGCGTGCACAGAGGAGAAGGCAAAGCAGCTCCGGATGATGACTGTGGGTACCCACTCCTTTCACGATACCATGTATCCCTTTCTCGACTTACCTTCGACTTCAAGGTCTGCTCATATCAGTGATTTCTCCGTTGTTGGCCACTTTGGAGTCACATCACAAAGCCTAGCGTTCTTTTCTTTCTTGTATTTTGTAGATTGTTTGTTTCTTGATTTGAGGGTTTGATGATGTAAGAGTTGACACTAAGTGATGTATAATGGTTTAGATAGTTACTAGCCGATGCAATCGTGGTGTATATAATAAAAATTTAGGACAATCCAAGTTCAATGTTCCTAATTAGGCCTATTAGGCCCCTTTTATGGATGAGATTGAATCCAATGGGGAAATACCACAAATTCATTGCTTTCTTGAATTCCCGGGAGCTGCAAATGCAGGTTTTGAACATAGATTGCGTTTTGAAAATTGGGTACTTTGGGCGCAAGGAAATGGTGAAGGAAGGTCTGGTGAAGAAGTTGGTTGAGCTGCAGAGATCTGGGTTCCAAGGTTGATAGTGGTGAAGTTGGTATGGAGGGTTTCTTGTTTATTCTCTCAGTAAGAGAATGTTTGAAAAAAAACTTTAATTAATTGGTAATGGATAACCTGCAATCATCGGTAATTTTGAGGGACGATGGATATTCAACTTGCCACATGGAGGATTTAAGAATTGCCCAGTTGAGAGATGTCGTTTATGGTGCACGTAGTGAAAACCGATGCACCCGTGCTCCTTTATTTTTGAGCAATGGGAATCGTTGATTTGACCAACATGGATTAAACTTTCAAATGTTATCAATTGTCTTGGTAGTTGCACTTGGATTCAAAACTTCACAAAATTAAAATGTCCACTGCCCCATCGTACCATCTCCACCATCCTCACCCATGACAAACACCATTAACTAGAATCAGCAACCCTTACCATCTTGTTCACCCATTCTCTATCACCCTCACACACTCGTAGCCCTCCCCCCACTGATGATACAACCTCCACTACCTTTTCCCCCACCCTCACCTTTTCTTCCTAACCACTAAAGTACTAGTCTCACCACCATTGTTGCTCAGCCTCAAACCCAAGGCAACCATCATCGTCTCAGCCAATAACCAGTTACAGCCCCACGTCCACTCGAGATATAGAAGCACCACTAGTAGAAGCACCGAAGTCATCGCGTCAAGATCTGCACCATCGTTATCCTCTCACAATCCATGCTATTGCATTTCAGCCAAAACTACGCTACCAACCTCATCGAATCTGCAGAACCACCATAGCTCAGATATGACAAATCACTGCTACATCTCCCTCAAAACCACCATGCATCTCCCCCATTTTAATATGTTAGATCTCTTAACACCAAAACCAAGAGCACTCAGACAAAAGCAAAATGGGTATATTGAACCCTAGAAAACTCACAAATGAAGCACAAAAGGGTGGCGCATGGTGGCGGCAAAATGGTGTTGTCGTCTTCTGGCCTTCCTTGCGTGGTGATGACACGCGAGGGTGAAGGCGAAAATCCTTTTCATTAAAGATTTAACCTTTGTGTTTCTGGATTTAAAATCCTTGATCCATACGCTCTCTTAGTTAGGTCCGCCACTGGTCTTGTGCGGTTTACGATGATGGCCTTTAGACTTGGACTCAGTGGTCGGAGATGGTTGCATTGGTTGGCTGGAAGCCGTTGTGGTAAGGTTTGCCAAAAAAGAAAGCAAAGAAACCGGTATAACAAGTCACTAATAACCATTCATTCCACGTTGGAAATATCAGCAGTCCACATTAATCAGTCTATAAGAAGCATGAGTGCACCACTTTTAGCAAGGTGCACTGTAGATGGATACTTGGGTGGTGTATCATTGCCAACTTGACTTGTAATGAATGTTCATACGCTACTGGCATTCAACATGATAATAATGAGAAATAACAATATTTGTTTTCTAAATCTTCTTTTAGTTCATATATTTTTATTTATAAGGCAAATTTTGTCTCGATTTTTTATCGT
Organism: Ammopiptanthus mongolicus; assembly: GCA_039655645.1. Taxonomy (NCBI): domain Eukaryota; kingdom Viridiplantae; phylum Streptophyta; class Magnoliopsida; order Fabales; family Fabaceae; genus Ammopiptanthus; species Ammopiptanthus mongolicus. The sequence continues at coordinate 10,527,316 of CM077343.1, read as the reverse complement.
AATTGTTTTGTTCAACTGGATCCCCTAACTTTTATTTGTATCAAGTTAGTCCTCTATGTTGATAAATGTTAATACTGATACCCTTTTTGTAATTTTTCATCTAATGTTGTTACAACTTCCATTAAAGCTCAATAAAAAAAAACTATTTTTCTCCTTTTTCCTTATACCATTTTTTTCAAGCAAAATCCACCATTTTTTCCCCAACAAATGAATCAATGCTTTTGCTATTCCAACAAATGAATCTAAACCACTGTTATTCCTCTTTCTCTCATGCTTTCTCTTTTTGTCTTCGTTCCTTTTCTCTTATAGCTCTTATTATCTCTCTCTCTCTCTCTCTCTCTCTTCCTCCAAAACGGGTGGTCGCCTCCTTCAAAGACTTGAACGACGACGATTCTAAGTGCTTCAGCGGTGGAAAAGTGGTGGTTTCGCCTTCGCCGAAAAAATGGTGGATCTCGCCGAAACCGAGAGAGAAGAGATAAACCAATGGAAGTTTGGATGATATTAAATGGAAATTAACAAAAAGAGTATTGATGTTAACGTTTGCAATATTGGAGGCTAACTTGACAAATAAAATTAGTGATGAATCAAGTTGAATAAGACAATTAAGATAAGGGAAGAAAAGACTAATGTTACCTATTTATAATTATAAAAATATTATTTTCTTTTTACTTTGTTTTTTAGGTTTTTGTCAAAGAAATAGTAAAATTTGTAAACAGAAAATAAAGTTTTTATCATTATTTTCTTTAGAAATATGAAAATAACAAAAACGTGAAATAAACTAACATTTTAGTAATTATGAATAAAAATATATCATTTGAAAATAAAAATAAAAAATAAACCAAATACCAGTTTTTTGTTAAATAAAACTTGTTTTTTTAATTTCCGTTCTTCTAGAATCTGTTGAGCTGGTAGTGTTTTAAAAAACATACATATACTATAAAAACTATTTTAAAAACTTATTTTTCAATTCTCGTACTATTTTAGCACTTCAAATTGTTGGTTAGTCACATTTCAAGCTGAATACTGTAATGAGTTTAATTATTATATAGTGTCAGTGTAAAGTTTTTTTTACGCTAATAATTAATCAGAAATCATGATGTGTGTGACTTTTAAGGTAGTTAGGATAAGAGTCAAACACTTTATCTTATATGACAAATTCTGATTGATTGTCTATGTAAAAAATATTTATACTGACAATATATATCAATTAAATCCATACTTTAATATATAACTAAACAACACTTTACGTTACCCTTTGAAAGATTTGTTAGTTTTTTCTTTTGATTTCTGATGTTGTTTTCCCCCTTATTCCGTCACTGTTATTTTTTAAGTAATATTTATTTCAAGTTGTAACATCTGATTCGTTCATAATCCTAATCTTTTGTAAAACATAGAAAGACCAGTTTTCCTTCGAGAATCCAACTGCTTTTTCGTAAAAAAAAAAAAAGAAAAGAAAAGAAATGAAATGAAACTTTTAGATAAGTAAGTGATTAACAAGAAATAAGGTAAAGGGGAGCAACTAATAATGGCTTTGTCATCGATCCTCTCATAAAATGGATGAGGATCATCTATCATAAATATATGTTGATTTAAGAATAAAATAAACGAATGGTTAAGATTTCTGGCAGGTAACCAAAAAAGCTATCACCACTTAATTGAATAATCGATTAAAATAATTAAGCAATAATAGATGTGGATGCTTTTTTGGTTATTTTAATCAATTAAAAAAGTTATCATAAGAGCACGGGTGCTGAAAGCTTCATCGACGGTGGTAGCAGAGGACGTCAGGGACGACGGAGGGGAATGAAGGTAGTGTGTGTTGGAAGCTTCACCGACAGTGTTGCGACTGCATCGTATGGCAGACCGTGGCCAAAATCTGGATTTACAGATCTGAATTCGCTTCCCAATTTCCCTCAACTCCACAACCACTCCTTCTGGATTCTCTACTTCTCTTCAAGAGCAACGACGATGCCTCACCGAAACACCATCGATAATGGCCACCAAGCTTTCTTCTCTAGCGGCCACTTGGTCCCCTTCCTTCACCGAGTCATCCTAGACATCGAGGTACACCATCCTCTTCCTACTCCTCTGTGACATAGAGCATTGACCATGTTTGCTCGGAGATGAAGCCACCGAAGAATAAAGCCTTCGATCCTTGCTCGTGCTTTCTAGATTTGCGGCCATGCATGAGGGTGCAGACCCATGACCGGCCGGACCACCACTATCCCCGCCTTTTTCACCGCTTTCGATCTTTCTAAGGATTCACCCTCCTCATTCGCCACCCTCGTGAAGCTAACTCCCTCATCATGTGACTCCGTCGAACACGGAGAGCTCCCGGGTGAAGGAGCTAGAGGCGAATCCACCGGAGTTGGTGTCGCCGCGTCGGCGACAGACCTTGTGGTGAAGTGACTGGGGTAGGAGAGGGAGAAGGAGAAAATGAGGGTAAATGTGGTGTCGGAGCAGGCGAATTATCAAGTGAATTAGCGGAGGCAATGATTATGTAGTTAACTATAGTATTAACACCTAATAACATTACTTTTTTACCTGTAAACAATTAAAATTATTTCATTTTTACTAGTTATCATAGGTCAAATGGCTGGAGGGTCGACTTCCAACTCAAAGTTGGAGGATGTTAAAATTCACCCTCATAATGTTTTGGTCCAGTCATAAGTGGGAAAGTAAGTATAGGAAGAGGAGAGGGAAGGGGAAAGAACAACAAGTAAGATTTTGTGGGGGTGAGGTGAGGGTAAAGGTTGGCAAAGTTCAAATTATTGAAGTAATCGAGCTTGCTGGAAATGGAGAATTAGGTGATATGATCATAAACTCTTGGTTTTGGTACCATGGAAAAGTAGATAGTTCCACGGCTCATATGAGAAATTCCCATTAATTGGACTTGTTGCTGATGCAAAGGAGGTTCCATTATCATCGGACACTCTTAGATAATGAAAGGACATGAGAGAATGAAGTGGACATAAGAGAGAAAACTAGATAATGGAATGAAATGAACATGAGAGAAGGAAGTGGACATGAGGGAGAGAAGGAAGTGTCTCAGTCCTCTCCAATGGCGGTTTATTCTTCAGCTTTTTGGGGCTGAGATTTGAACTATTTTCATTGATCTTTGACATTTTAGGAGAGGGGGAGATTGAGAGAGCGTGAGTGAGTGAGAAGGAAATATTTTTTTTGCTATGCCTAACGCCACCTAGGTGGCACACATTTTACCACATGTCTCCCTAATGACATAGCAAAAAAAATAATTAAAAAGAATTAAAATAATATTAATATTTAAAATAATATTTCATGATAAAAAAAAAAGTCACGAGCAACACTGTCTCTTCAAAGTTCAAACCTCTCCCCAACAGAAAGTACTCATCTTCATTGCTTCCCCCAAGAATCCAAATTAGCATATCACATTATGACAACATCACAATTAGCATTTCAAAGATACTAAACCTCAAATCCAAGTAGGAAGGAAACCAATCCCCACTAACCCTTCCTATTTACCCACTTGTTACTAGGGGTATTCTTATTCAAACTGATCCAAAAGAGAACCGCAAAATGATCAAAAAAAAAAAGAAAATCGAAAGCGGAACAAAGTCGATGTCTATTGGACTTTTTGGATCTTGTTTTGTATAAATCGATCGGATCAGATCGGATTTTGGATTCTTTTTTTTATAACCAAACCAAATCGCATATAGAAAATTTAATATATGCTTATTCTATTTTTTGCATTATTGATTTTTTATTTGTTGGTTTTTCTTAATTATACTTACTAGTTTGATTTGATGTAATTTTCTACTATTTTTAATGTTACAAACATAAAAAAAGATGTTCCGGCACTAGACGATGATGATATTTAATTATTTTAGAAATATTTTATGAAATATTATTACATGAATGTATCAACAAGTATATAAATATGTAATGATGTGTGGGTAAAAACCGAATCAACCGAACCAATCCAAACCGTATTTAATCGGATTGGATCGAATAGGATTTTTTTTAAGGAAGCAATCCAAACCGATTCGCGAACACCTACACTTGCAACAGATATAACATTCTTCTTTCAAATCATATGCAATGAAGGAAACTAGGGAATAAGGGTGTTCATATTCAAACCGATCCAAAAGAAAATCACAAACCGATAAAAAAAACCAAAAACCGAACAAAACCGATATCTATTGGATTTTTTTGAATCTTGTTTTGAGAAAATCAATCGGATCGGATTTTGGATTCCTTTTTCTAAAACGAAATCGCATATATAAAATTTAATATATGTTTATTTATTTTTTACACTATTGTTTTTATAATTGTTGGTTTTTTCCTAATAATACTTATTGGTTTGATTTGACGTAATTTTTTATTATTTTTAATGTTCCAAACATAAAAAGGTGTTCGGAAACTAGATGATGATATTTATTTTAGATATATTTTATGATAGAGGAGTGCTAGCAACACACTATTTAACACTCTCTTTCCAACACACATCCTCCTATTGATTGAAATCTATATGGGTCTTACCAATTCATGTGGATCCCACTTGAATTTTGTAGGGCCCACATGAATTTCAACAAATAGGAGAGTGTGTATTGGAAAGAAAGTGTTAGAGTGTGTTGCTAACATTTTTCTTTTATGAAATGTTATTACATGAATGTATCAACAAGTATGTACAAGTTTAAGATTTTGTTTAATTTAGCTTGTAATCTTGATTCTTTGATGTAATATAAATATGTAATGATGTATCGGTAAAAATCAAATCAACCGATTCAATCCAAATTGCATTTAATCGAATCAGTTTGGATTTTTTTTAAGGAAGCAATCCAAACCGAACCGAATCACTTATTGTTTTAATCTTTGGATTTGATGACTTTTTGCCTCAAAATCAATCTAAATCGATCCACGAACACTCCTACTAGGGTGGAGGAGGAGCGCACTAAAGCTAACATATCAGCTTCTTAAACTCTTCACCAAACAGATTGTGAGCAAGTGTTCAAATTACATCCAAATATTGGCATTGTTATAACATTCAAATCACAAGGTTCCAAGAATAATAATACAAACCAAAACCAAATCATATATTGTTTTAATCTTTGGATTGGATGATTTTTTGACTCAAAATCAATCTAAATCGTTCCATGAACACTCCTACTAGGGTGGAGGAGGAGCGCACTAAAGCTAACATATCAGCTTCTTAAACTCTTCACCAAACAGATTGTGAGCAAGTGTTCAAATTACATCCAAATATTTGCATTGTTATAACATTCAAATCACAAGGTTCCAAGAATAATAATACAAACCAAAACTCCATTGCAAATGCAATCAAAATGAATATGGATTACTCACAATGGCTCCTCGCACAAATATCATATTATCTTCTTGGAAAAAGTACATACACTCCCCCTAAACTTTAACCCGTTTGCAAATAGACACCCCCAGCTATTTTTTTTGCAATTAATCCTTAAACTATTACAATGAGTGGAAATCAATCCTTCGACTATTTTTTTGTCTTAATTAATCATTAAACTTTTACTATTTGTAACATTAATCCTTAAACTTCTACTATTTGTAACATTAATCCTTCTCACTAATGATGAATAAATCCAACCATTCATTAAAATGATTAAAATCCAATCCTTCATCAAAATCTAAAATCGTAACTTTTTTAATTTACGTAGTTTATACTATTTATAAATCTAACAATGACTAAAGTTAAAATGTTTTTTAAAATTGTACATGGTTAAAATCTAAAATCATAATAACATTTAATAATCAATGGTTTTTTTCTATAGAAAATATTTTATTACCAACAATAATTAAGTATATATATATATATATATATATATATATATATATATATATATATATATATATATATATATATTTAAATTTAAGCTATGAGGATTATACCCACAGCTCCAAACCGTTTATTCTTTACAAAAAATAATGTATGAATTGAATATTTATTAAAAAATAATTTTTAATCATATACAATTTTAAAAACGTTTTAAATTCCGTCATTGTTTTTAAATAAAAAGTATAAATTACGTAAATTAAGAACTTCTTTTCGATCACCTATTAATAACATTTTAATTTTAATATACAGTGGAATGTTTTATAGGAAATTTTTAATTAAAAAAGTTATGTTTTGAGATTTTGTTGAAGGATTGGATTTTATTAGTTGTAAGAGTTTAAGAATTAATTGAGAAGAAAAAAATAGTTGGAGGTGTCTATTTGCAAACGGATTAATGTTTAGGGGGAGTGTATGCATTTTTCCTTATTTTCTTTTAAGGAAACATATATATTATTATTCAACCATACATCATGACATTATTAAAAGATCATACTAATATAAAAATAATAAAATATTATAAACTGAAAAAAGTTAGTATTTTTTGGTCTTTGACCGATATTCTCACAAGCAAGCTACGAGACTAATCCTCGTGTTAAGAGCGATGTTTAAGTAAGACCTCCTCGGATATTACCGGTGAAGGTTATTTGAGATCGTAATACAACTACTGTTGTGTAAATTGAAAAAGTTAGTATAAAACTTTTTAGGGAGTTGCTACGATACCCTCTTAAATTCAAGGGTTTTGGTACCAGTGCTATAGCGGGTTTGGATACCAATAATCAAAAGTATTTATTTTTCCAAAATTTTTGTTATCTCATCTTTTATATCTGGAAATATGTGCTAGTCTTTGTTTAGTTTTATTTAGAAAATTTTGTAATCCTAGCTTTTCTAGATATTCTCCCATTTTTGTTTATTCTATATCTAGTAATTGGTTTTCTAATTGGATTAACTTGTTTTCTCTCCAAATTAGTCCTCTTTCTATTAATTCTCTAAGTTGCCTTTCAATATCCTCTTCTTCTATTCTATTAATAAACCTTTCTAGGTATTCATAATTTTCCTTAATTTGATTTTTAACTATTCTAATTTTTTCTTTCAAAGCTTCTTTTTCCATTTTATTTTACTACCTAGGATTTTCCCTGGTAGCTCTGATACCAATTCTTCACGCCATTTTTTCGCCAAAGTAATTTATAATGATTCATATTCTATTTTTTAAATATAGAGTTAAATCCCTAACTTGATCTACTAATTTGTTAATATCATTATCATCTTTAGTTCTTTCAGGTTCTAACATACTAATTGGTCTAGGTATTTGAGTTATGTTTAATGATTCTGATCTTTTTAAGAACGTTCCTAATTCTGTTATTTCATTTCTTTTTGGATAATAAATTTTTCTTATTTCTTCGAATAAACTCGGAACATCGATTGTATCATTATTTCTAAAAGTAATACTACGATGTGAATTAGTTAATACATAATTAACACAATAAGTTACTGAGAATATTTTGTCTCCGGTCTTCATTAGATTTTTCCTTAGAAATTTGTGTTCTAGGGCTAATGATTGATCTAATCTTTGAGTAGTTAAGGGTATTCCAATGTTTGGATGAATTTCAAATTTTAATTTTACATAAACTAAATTTCCTTCTATTACTCCTAATATTTTATCTCTTGGATCAGTTATCCTTTCGTCTTTTAGTATTAATTCTATAGGTGAATCTATTCCTTCTTGGAAAGTTGCTTTAATTAGTATTTGTACAGCTCCTCTATAGATATATCTTATTTTCCTTCTATGTTCTTCTTTCTTTAAACTCTATTTTAGTTCTGTAAGTCTTTTCCTATTTAAAAATTGTATACAAGTATTTCCTTTGGCTTCTATTATATCTATCGGTGTTTCATTAACTATTTTTTCATAATATATAATATTTTCTTTTTGAGTAAATCTTTTTGTTATTCCTCCAATTCTTTCATTTCCTTTCATATTTGCATTTTTCGCTAGATCTAAGTCCTTTTTTTGTATTTTTTGAAATAATCGGGGATTTATTAAAATACTTCCATTATAATTGTTATCTTCTTCAGTAATTTGGAGATGTTCTATATCATTATTATCTATCTTTTCTCTATCCATTGCTATACTGAAATCTAAAATATAGAGCTAGTAATGGTGATTTAGAGTGAATAAGTAAACATACCTGATTGGAGTTTTTTAAAAGTCAGTCCTTCCTTTATCCACTGCAGCTTCCGCAAAATAAGTGGATGAACTAGAATTGGTGAGTAGTTCAAAAGAATTTATAAGTGGAGACTTGAGAAAGATAGAAGTATTTTTATTGATGGTGGAATAATTACAAAGGGGGTAGACACTCGCAGGTGCCTAAACTAGTTTCCTATGAGGAGACTAGCAGATTTTCTCTCTTATAGAGAAAACTCTCAACTGAGAATTTTTTCTGATTGAAAAACTCTGCCTTTGTCTCAGCATAAAAGGTCTTATTTATACAGGTAAGGGACTACTAGACATTTACACAATATCCCTAACACACATAAGTGCTTACATCAGATTTCTAATAATTTACATTGTGACGTAAGGGCATACATCACTCCTCTATTATTACTTCATCACAGTCCTTATCTCTTTGCCAACATTCAGTAGTGCCTTCCTGTGGGGCTTGTTTTACACATCTTTCACATGCATGATTTCCATTTTGTTGTATTATTGAGCATAGTGTGTGGAGGACAACTGTACGGTAATTCATTGCTGGTCCCTCAAATGCATAGAAAGGCATCTCAAAACTTGTTAGAAGAGATACGTCATTTTCTGTGATTATTTTCCCGCTGGTTTTACTAAGTAACAAAGTATTTGGTGCTTTATATAAAGTTTTGATACAAGAATCTTTTCCAATGGACTGACATTGGGAAAAGATACTTGCTAATTGATGTGCAATGAAATTGGTAATTTGAACCTCGTCGTAATCAACTCCAGTGGGTTCATCCATTAGTGGAAAATTGTTATTGCTTACCCCAATAAAAATTAAATGCTTTGCTGGCTATTTGGTAACAAAGTCTGGATAAGCTGAGTAAAACATAAGGAAAATAAACCTTTCTCCTGCAACATTCTTCCTAAACAGTTGAACTGCTTCTTTGAAGTGATATGGAAACAGATTACTTTCTTCGAGATTTTTGCTTAAGTAAAGACATTCAATAAGTCCAAATTGAAACATATTGAATGCTAATATTGGTGGAGCTCCTAGAGTAATTATTGCTTTAGTTGCAAATAATTTTCGATCAACCATGTAAAAACAGTTGCTTTTTTCTTTGTCATTCCAGTGTATCAGTCTTTTGAGGTGTTCATCAAATTTTTTTTTTGCACTTGAAGTTCGTGTTCTTTTTTGGTAATTATTTGATAGTTATCGAGGGAAGAAGGGATTTTCCCTAAAGTTTTCATTGTCTTTCTTGGTTTTGGTTTAAGTGTTCTTGTTTCTGCAAAAGTTCTTGGTCCGAGATAAATTTCTTTACCTTTCTTAGCTCTTTTTGCTTCTTGGAAATCTTTCAATGCTTTTTCTGCTTCTTCCTTTGATGCATAGGTATTATAGATAATGCCTGGAATCTTTTGGCAATAAGGGGCTGCTTTATGTCATTCATCATAGAGTCCAGGAAATGGTCCATTAAAAATAGTATACCATTTTTGATTTTCTTCTTCTCGGGCTTGTTGTTTAATTTCATTTGAAATTGCTTTTTCAAGAAAGTCTTCGGTCTCCGGTTGTAAATCAAAGACTTTAATGTCTTCTTCAATCAATTCTAACTCTTTCAGTTTTTAAGCTCTTAATGCCTTCTTGAGTGCACGCTGCCTTTTTAGCATTTCTGTTGTGCCTTGCTCCATTCTCTGGATAGAATATCTGCAAGAACATTTTTTTCACATTTAATATGTGATATGGAGTAATTATATTCGGCTAATTTCATTTGCCATCTAATTAATCTTCCTTGTTTATATGTGTCTTTATGGTTAATATTCTTGAAAACTGCAACATAAGTAGAATCAATTCTGACAATAAATACTTTATTGAGCACATAAATTAGATGTTTTTCTAACATTTGAATTAGTGCCAAACTTTCTTTTTCATGAGTAGGATAATTAATTTCACTGTCTGAAAAGGTTCCAGACATGTATTGACATGATAATTCTTTCTTTTGTCCAGGGGTTTTGCTTTCATAACACCACCCCAACAGTCATTTGAGGCATCAGTCTAAATAATAATTAAATCATCGTCAGATGGATGATATAATTCTAGAAGATTCTGATATAAGTATTTTAGTTTAGAAATAATTGCTTCGTCTTCATCTGTCCAATACCAGAGAGCATCATTCTTTAATTTTTTCTAAAGAATTTTTCTTTCTGCTGCACGATTCTTTAGAAAACCTTCATTGGAAATAAACGTTAGTAGTCCAAGAAATCTCTGTAATTCCTTTTGATCCTTTAGTTTCGTTGGGAAATTGTGAACTTTTTCTAAGACATGCTTTTGCATTATTATTTTCTCTTTTTCAATTTCTAATCCTAAATAATTAATTTTATTTTGAGCTAAAACAGCTTTCGTCTTGCTTAAGACTGCTCCATGTTCTAAACATTTATTAAGAACTAATGCAATCTTATTAAAGTGATATTCTAAATCCTTATTTGTAAAGACTAATATATTATCAATGTATATAAGACAAAAATCTTTATATACTTTGAGTATGGAATCCATTCTTCGTTGAAAGATTCCTAGTGATTGTTTCATGCCCATTGGGAGTACATTCCATTCGCATATTGACCTTGAGGACAGCTGAATGTTGTTAATGGCTTAGAGTCTTCAGATAATCTTATCTGATAAAATCCTGATTTGCAATCAAATGTACTAAACCAATGCATATTTCTTTCAATAATTAAATCTTTTCTTGGAAGAAAATATGCATCTCCTTCCATTGCATCATTTATCTGTTTATAGTTTATTACCGTCCTTCTTTTTCCTCGCTTGATTTCACTATGATTTTCTACATAAAATGCTGGTGCAAAGTGTTTGCTTTTAGATGGTCATATTTGTGTAACGGCCCAGATTGCTTTTAGGATTGCCGATTGTCCCCACCAACCAACACAGGTCTTTTCAGCGTGTTTTGTCCTCATTCACACGCTTTCTGGGAAACTTCCCAGAAGGTCACCCATCTCACAAGTGCTCTAAGTCAAGCACGCTTAACTATGGATTTCTTGTGTTTTTGGGCTCCCGAAAAGAAGATGCATCTTGTTGGTATAGGTAGTACCAATCAATTCTTATAAGCCTTCCTTAACTATGCAGTCTCATACCTACACAGTCTCAGGATCCCTCTCATTCCGATGTGAATCCTGTTCATTCATGTGTCCTTTGCCTAGAAGCCTGCCAATAGCCGCTCCTTGTCGGTGCCTCAAGCACCGACGATCACTCCCCGCCCTCGTCAGTCTCAGGCATCCCATGCCCACCAGCTTCTGCCTGGTTCGTCCTCGAACCAGATCGTACTGGGAGAGGTCCGCTCTGATACCATTTGTAACGGCTCAGACTGCTTTTAGGATTTTCGACTGTCCCCACCAACCAACACAGGTCTTTTCAGCGTGCTTTGTCCTCACTCACACGCTTTCTGGGAAACTTCCCAGAAGGTTACCCATCCCACAAGTGCACTAAGTCAAGCACGCTTAACTATGGAGTTCTTATGTTTTTGGGCTCCCGAAAACAACATGCATATTCTTTTCGAGAGCCCAGAATATAAGAACTCCATAGTTAAGGGTGCGTTTGGAAGAGCTTATGGAGACCTTATAAGAATAGCTTATGGAATTAACCTTATACAAATAGTTTATGATATTTCCATAAGCTGTTTTTAGCTTATATCCATAAATTTGTCCGAGAAGCATATAAAAATAAGCTATTTTTAGCTTATTTAAAAAAAACTTATTGCATAAGCGCTTAAATAAGCTGTTTACCCAAACGCACCCTAAGTGTGCTTGACTTGGAGCACTTGTAGGATGAGTGACCTTCTGGAAAGTCTCCCAGAAAGCGTGTGAGTGAGGACAAAGCATGCTGAAAAGACCCGTGTTGGTCTGTGGGGACAATCGGCAATCCTGAAAGCAGTCCGGGCCATTACATTATTAATCCTTTTTTGCACATTTGCTTAATATCTTCTGCAAATTCATCTCTATCTTGTTTGGTATAAATCATGGGTTTACATTTTATTTCTTTTGTTGGATCTTTTAATTTTAGTTTTATTAGTTCAGTATGGTTATTATTAATGTTTGGATCCAGAGGATTTTCATTGTATACTTTATCTAGAAGTTCTTTTATATAGGCTGGGATTCTTCGTCCTGGTTCTAAATTCATTAATCCATAGCGGATTTTTTGACAAATAATAGTCACTAAATCACCACGCTTCAGCTTGCAAAACTCTGATTGCTTCGTAGAATAGATACATTTAGAATAATGGATGATAGGAATTTTAAGTATTTCTCTTAATTATTTATTCTGAATATACGGGGTTTTAAGAGAGATATACTCTAACTACTGACAAAAAGGAGAGTATAACCGTAAAAAGTCATTTCCTATGATCATATCTAAACCAGTTTCTTGTTGATATAATGTAGGTATTATAAATAATTTATTTTGTATTTTTAATGTTATTCATTGTACTACCCAATATAGAGGATGTATGGATCCATCTGTTATTTATATTTTTAATGGTTTTTCTAATTTTTTCCATTTGTCAAATAATGTTTTTGTTGCAAGACAAATACTTGCTCCTGTATCAACATAAGCTTCGATTTCTTTATTACTTTTTTCTATTATAATTTTGATATAAGTGCTATTCAGATTCTGTTTCTTCTGCAAATAATTCATTCTCCGAATATTCATATATACTTGCTTCAATATCACTTATTTCTTCTTCTAGTGGTTCTAATTTGTATATCTTGTATACCTGTTTTATTATTTTTTTATTTTTCTTTAAAATTTTTATCTTTCTTCTGTGGGCACTCATTTGCATAGTGACCCTCTGTATTACATATCCAGCATACACATTTCTTTTTTCCTTTCGGACAATACTTTTTTCGTGTTTGTTTTCTCCTAATGTATTTTTTCTTAGTATTTTTGTATGCTTTTTTATTTGGATATGTTTTACGTAGTTTGGGTTTTTTCGTATAGTATTTTATTCTTTTTATTGGCTTATTACACCCTTAATTTTCTGGTAGTTCAATTTCTGGTATATTACAACAAATTACATTTCTTCCTTTATTTAGTTGTCTTATTGTTTCTCGATTTAAACATTGATCTCTTAATTCTTTATATGAATTTGAATAATTCCTCCTAGAGTATTAACAGTTTCATTTGGATTCAACTGCAGATATTCTTTATTTTGTTATTAAGTGGAAATGGTAACTTGCCTATAAAAATTTCTTTGTATATTTCTTTTATTTCTGTATTTAGTTGATGATAGTATTTTTGGTATTCCCAAATAAAACTTTTTACTTCACACATATCACACATCTGAAGTCTATTTAGATATACTTTGGCTTTTTCATTTAGATACCTTGTTACTTCTGCATATGTTCTATGCTATCGTATCCTATAAATTCTTGGTAAATTAAATTCATAATTAATCTAGCAAAATCTTGATTAGTGCGTGTAACGCTTATATATTGTTGTCAATTTTCTTCTTTTATTCCCATTAAATTTTTTTGTATATTTCCTGCTATTTTATAAATGAGAAAATTTTTTACATCCGTTAAATTTAATCCATTAAATTTTTCATCTATTGCCATTAATAATGTCATTTCATTAGTCCATTATAAAAGTACTTCTTCTTTATTTTTTGCACAATCAATATTTAATATATTTCCTGCTCTAAGTGATTCATGACGTGGTTTAAAATCTTCTTGAATTTTTGTCCATCTAATATTTTTTCTAGCATATCCTTTGCTATACATAGTTTCTTGTTCATGCTTTTCCAAGCTTCTTGAGGGTTCCAATATTCTTCCCATTTTCTTTTGGATATTATACTACTTGTTTCTCCTATTTTCATACGAATTTCGTCATAATTTATTTCGGATTTTGAAGAAGAATTATAATTTAATACAACTTCTTCAGTTTCTTTATTCTCTTTTGTAGTATCAACTTGCTCTATCTTTTGTATCTGTTTATTTTCTTCCTCCACAATTTTTAATTGTTCAAGTAATTGTTGAATTTCTTCTATATCATTTAATTTTTTATATTGTTTCTCCATATTCTTCTTTTATCCTCTCGATGTAGTTACAGGTGCTAATACTTTTGAAGGTTCGGGACTATGTTCTTGTTTTATTACTATCTTTTCTGATTTTATTGTTTTTGATAATAGATCTTCTAATTCTCTTTTTGTTATACATTTATTATCTTCTTCATCTTCTAACAATTGTTCTAATTGTTGAAGGATTTCTTTAATTTTTCTAATATTTTCATTTCCATCGGTTATTTCTTTTCTCTTACTTATATTATTTAATTTTTTTTATAGTAGATATTTCTTTCTGGCCTTTATTGTCCTATTGTAAGTACAGTTTGCGATCTTATTGGTATTTTTTATTAATAAAATTATATTTCGATTGATTATTTTCAATAAACTTCCTAATTTTTTATATTTTGTATCAATTTCTTTTATTAAGACTATTTTATTAATATTTGATTCTAGGAGATACGGGTACCCTCTGATTTGTGTAGGTACCATAGTATTTGCCAACTTTTTATTAGATGTAGTTGATCCATCCTCTCTCTCTTTCTCTCTCTCTATATATATATAATTTTAATTTTTATTAATATTTTAATTTTATTTTACATAGCTTTCACAACAATTGTCGCATGACGTATTACATTTACTTTTTCGTTGATATATATATATATATATATATATATATATATATATATATGAATGAAAAAGCAATGAACAGTGACGAAATTTGTTTTGACCAGTAAAATATGAGCCTCGGGGGCAATCAAGGTAATATTTCAATGAAAATGAAAAAATAATGATATCTTAACAACCTTTGTGTGAAAAGTAGGAAAAGAATTTCGTACCAAATATCATTATTCTATATATATATATTGATCAGCTGCCACATCGTTGACATAAAGCAACCATGATAGGAGAAATGGACGGCGGTGATTGAATGAGGATTCAAGACAGAAACCCTTTTTGTCCGGATTAGTCAAAAGTGGCACTCTCAACCCTTTTTGTCTCCATCCAAAAATGATTTTATCTTATCTTTTTGTTTTTGTTTAGTAATCGTATCTTAATAATTTACTAATTATTATAGGAAGTCGTGGGGGAAGCTTTTGCAACTTGGTCAAAAAAGAATAATCTACTTTCAAGTAGCAATTGATTAATTGATCAAAATAATTAAATAAATTAGTACTGATAATTTTAATTTTGGCAAGTGGAGTGAGAGAGAAGGAAATGAAATTAAAAAAAAAAGGATGAAATGAAGTTATATTAAGTGGTTCAGATCCTCTTCATTTACATAATATTTGATTGGAGGGGAGGGGAGGAATTTTTTTAAATATTTATTGTTTGATTCATTTTTTTATGAGGGAAAAGAAGGGGAGGAGAAGGGAGGGGAGCAAAATCCCTCCTCACCCAATTTTGGCTCCCCTCCAAAAGTATGGTGATTTGGAAGGAAGGGGAGGAGTTTTAAAATATTTTGTATGGAATGACTAAAATAAACCTACTTATGTATTTTAAAATCTAAAATTATAAGGGTATAAAAGTAAGTTAATTTTAAAATCCCTCCCCTTGTGAACCAAACACAAATAGTGTTACTTTCCCTCTCCTTCATTAAAATCCCTCCCCTCCCTCTCCTCTCAACCAAACACAATAGCTAATTAAAATCTCTCCCTTCCCCTCCCCTCCCCTTCATTAAAATCCCTCCCCTCCCCTCATTTGAAGCAAACACGGGATAAATGACAATTTTTATTTAGGAGAGAGATAAATACAAAGAAGAGATTTATATTTTAAATTTTTTTATATTTTAAAAAAATTAAATTATTAAAAAAAAATTATATTTATCTCTCGTTTCTAAATAAAAAAAAAAAACAAAACGGAAAGGATCTCACTCGAAATTAAGATGTGAAGGCGGGAAAGTGGAAATGTTGTCTGCAAGTCAAAGAGTTTGTTAGTTGGACAAAACAAACCTTGCAGGTTGCAGCTAAACGACGATAACCTTCTAATGTTCTGTCACGCGACTCCTGTGATTGATGATCGCCTACTTTATTTCAAGTTTTTATGGGCTAAAGTTTTTAAGGTTCTGTAGCAAAAAACAAATACATAAAGAAGTTGAATAAAAATTTATAATAGGGTACAATAACTTCATTTGATTTATTTAGCTGACCGGCCACCAGAAAAGCACTTCTATCAGTTTTGTTGCAATTTTTTTAAAAGGTTAACCTGAATTTCTCATTAGCATTCCACATTTCAACTACTTTAACTAGGGCTAGACAAATAAATCGATCCGATCCGCACCCGAACAGACCACAAGAGAAAACATGCACACGGGCAGGTTTCTGTCCAGTCGCGGGTCAACGAGTGAAAGTGGTTAGTTTGATGCGGATTAATTCGAGCGGGTTTGGGTATGGTAAAAAATTTCGATTCTGCCCTTTACCCGCCCGAATTTAGTTAAGATAGGATTTTTTTGGACTTCTGATTTCCTTGAATTTCATTGGCTGACCTTTGATTTCCCTTTAATCTCATTGACTCTTATCCTTATCCTTATCCTTTTACGTTCACAATATTACAAACATGCCACTCAATATTACAAACACGTTCCACTCCACAAACTCATTCGTCTCCCCCCTCACTCCCTCCTCCCTAAGTTCCCAAATGGTTCGTCTCCCCCTCTCCCTCCCCTCGACGACAACCGCCATGTCTCTCCCTCCCCAAGTGGGCAACCACCGCGTCTCTCCCTCTCCCTCCCATCGTCGTCGCAGCTCCCTCCTCACTGGTGCGTCTCTCACTCCCCCTCTCCTCGCCTCGTATCTCCCTCCCACTCGTTGTTGAAGCTCGGGCTTCCTCCCACTGCCGTCGTAGCTCGCTCCCCTAGCAACCTAGCCCTCGTCGCTGAATGCGTTTGCTCAAGTTTGAGCCTTTGCAAATCTGGCATGCAAAGAAGAAGAAGAGGTGGTTGCAGATCTAAGCTATTTCAGAGGTTGTTTTTTTGTTTTTTGTTGAAATTTTGTTGCTTTCTTCTTTTGGGTTTTGATGGTGTTCTGTCTTTATCTCTTATGGGTTGTAATCAATTTTTTGTTGATGTTGATCTCTTATGGCTGCAATCATTTTTTGTTTTATTTCTGGGTTGTAATCATAGTTCTTTATACGAGTATTATAATTTTTATTTCTGGATTTTGTTGCTTTTCTGATCTTCTCCTCTTCTTCACACTGAAAGCAATTTTTCTTGTTTGATCTAAACCGTGTGAAACCACCCGCCGACCCCCCCAATCTGAAGGCACAAACGGTCGGAGATGGATGAAGATTTTTGCTTCTCGGTTTTCTTCGAGTTTGAGTTTTTCGGTCTGAAACCGACCATAACCGATCGATGTCCACCCTAACTTTAACATAAAATTGATTTGTTCCCATCAAGATTTGGCAAGGCTCAAACATTCCAATGGCTCTAACGCTTGACGGTCCCATGGCACACCAACACCTAGGCTTGCGAACCCCCAACGCTCGAGTACTAGGGGCCTCGAACTCTCCACCCCGAGTTCTCCAAAGGACTCAAACAACTCAACTAGAGAACACCTCACACATGGAAAAGGCTAGAACGTTCTAGAAGAAAGATGTCACATTGGAAGGAGGGACACTTTGCAAGAGGTGATGTAACGGAAAAGGAAATGTGCACTAGCATATCATGTTAACGGATCATTGGGCCTCTCCAGAAATAACCAAATCACACTTCCTGAGCTACCTTGAGGAGTTATAAAGACTCTCCTATGACGTCAGAATGGGACGAACTACAACCTTTAGCTATTACACTATCAGACCCACTAAAAAATATTCAGGTTCCGCCAAGTCGGAACATGATTCAATTATGATAATAACCTCATGCTTATTTTGAGTATTTTTCTTTATGTTAAGGATGGTTTATTAAGCAACTGCATCCTCAATCAAAAAGGGATTGATAAAACTGGGCGATTCCTTACAATCCCATGGCATGGTGGACTGGAGCATACCATCAACTTACAATCCCTTGGGATAACACCACCGATTTTAAAGATATAATAATTTTTTGCCTAAATAACTTAGCATGCATTTTGAGATTTGTCTTTCAAATTGTATAAAGTATGTACATGACACTGTGCTTTGTGCATAAATTATGAAAAAGTAATGTGGTACATTATTGTTGTTAAAATCAAACTAGCTAGACAATCCAACCAATCTAATCGAGAATGGGATATCTAGTTAATTAGTTATGGTTTAGTCTTATAATCAAATTTTTTTTTTTTTTTAGGAAATTATAATCAAATTTATTGTTAGATCACTATGAACCAATTGAAATTTAATCCAAACCCAGTTGAATCGACAAGTTTAATCAAATGCACCAATCAACGTACTTAATATTTTTTTAGTATTTTATACAGTTTTATATATTTCACATTATTGCAAGTAAATTATTTTTGAGACATTATCTAATTGACTAATCAAGTAAATTATTTTTGAGACATGTTCGGTCTTTTTTTTAAATCACTTCTAACTTATTTTTTTGTTTGAATGGGCTGTTAAAAAATGCAGAAGTTAAAAAAAAGTCAGCTTTTTTGAGAAATATATTTTTAACTTCTCAAAAAGGCTTATGGAAAAAAGGAGAGAGAATATAAAAAGAAGGTATTTCTTTAAGAGTTTAATTGTTATGCACTGTCAGTATAAATATTTTTACACTAACAATCAATCAAAAAACATGGTGTGTGTGACTTTTAAGGTAGTTAAGATAAGAGTCAATCACTTTACCTTATGTGACAATTTCTAATTGGTTGTATGTATAAAAAATCTTTACACTCAAAATGTATATCAATTAAATCCTTTCTCTAAACACAAAATAACTTTTAATTTACATAAAAATTACTTTTTTTAAAACTAAAACAAAGAGATCCATCATTTCACTCTAATGTTCAAAAATAATATTAATGTGATACAAGGTGAAAGAGAAATGGTTTTTGAACATTATCTAGGGAAAACGTAACAATACGGTGTTCCTTTCTATGTTTTTTTTTTAATGTATTTTTGAAATGTGTATGTATAAAAAAAAAATAAAAAATAAGTGAAAAATAAAAATAAATATATATGATATTATATACAGTATCCAAAATTTGATGTTCAAATAACACAATTGTCCCGACATTACCTATAAACATGATAAAACAAAAATATTCAAGAAAAACTGCTGATTTAATTTTGATGAAGAAAAATATTCCAAACATGAATCATGACAATTTAATCTCTATAGTGCTAGTTAATGCTTCCTACTATATAAGAGGGTTCAATTGTTCAAAGAAAAGAGTGTGTATAAAACACAAGAATGGGGTGAGCAGGTGAGATTACTATATTGATGAGATAGCTATAGCTAGAAGTCAAGTTTTTTTTTGTATATTTTTTAGAAAATATATAATTTCTTTAACTTTGCTCCTTAAACAAAGTACTTTTATTTTAAGGCTCATCAATAAACATATGGGTGTTGCTTTTTACACAATTTTTTTTCATATCACAAATTTTTTAAAAACATTTAAATATTACTAAAATACCCCAATTATCTTAATACACCCCATAACATATATTAATTACACCACTTACCTCCCTCTTCTTACTCTTGTCACTCTCCCTGGGGCTTGTCATATTTTTCCTTGTTTTCCTTATTCTTTGCAAATATGATGAGTCATAAATACCACGGCATCTCTCATTCACCTAGTTTAGCCACCGTCATCTTCATCTCCTACCTCAAACACAGACCACAACTCCTTCCCAAACATTTTCATTCACCTTCCAGTTTCCACCATCATAACACAGAAACTCCTTCACTATAACAGGTCGCCCGCCACTGCCCAAAGAAGCTCATTGCATTGTCCCCCTCCGCGAACCACTGCATGCAGCTGTGGTTATGGACGGCAAGGTGCTACGTGCGATGACCATTGGGCAACTGAGATGACGCGGTTGTGCGCTGTGGAGGCTGGGCTGAGTTCGCGGAGGAGGTGCACAGTAGACACATCGATCAGTGCTACCCTTGGTGGTTCTGCGTTTCAAAAATGGGTTTGGGTTTGTATTGTTCAGCTTGACTTTGGTTTATATGGCTTCCATTGGTATTTGTTTGAATGATATTTTTGTTGCTTTTTTCGTATATAGAAGAATGAAACTGATGGGGTTAGGAAGATGGTGGCTGTTACAGTGGTATTTGGAACATGTACCGGAGGAAGGAGAGGCAACTCACGCTCCGAAAATAAAAAGAAATGGGAAAGGAAGAGACAATCGGATATTTTGGGAATATTAAAAGTTTTTTAAAATTTTTGTGTGGTATTAAAAAAATATATGATGTAAAAAGCAACATCCTAAAAATATTCTAACTCTACTCCACGTCAGACGTAGTATTATGAACTTCATGCATTAATTGAAATTGATTTGGATGGAAAATATACTTCATCATAACAAAGGTAATTTATCCCAAATTCAGGAACCTTTAAAATTTGGAATGAAATTTGCCTTAAATATTTAAATTGCATATATGTTCAGATATATTATTGTTTTAAAGTAACTAGTATGTTGACCCGTGCATTCGGTAAATGCACGGGAGAGGACGAAACGCAGGTAAGGCCGAGTGGCGCGCAGAGGCAGCACAACTAGTATAGGGTTGAGTGAGAACCAAATGACTAGGAAGCTGACACGTGTTTCAGCCATGAAATTGTTTTAATAATAGATAGGAAGTATTTTTTATTTAGATATTTATACAATATATTAATTTAACGTTTAATAAAAATATATTGATGCAAACTAAGTCAATGTTTACCGATGTATGTTGGTCCAAGTGCAAGGGACATGAGTCCCCTAAGCATGTGGTCTTGGGTTCGATCCCTGGATTCGTGTGTATGGAAAAACGCTTTTGGGAGGGGTCACCGCTTAAGCGTCTGACAGTATCCTGGGAGATTAGTCTTTCACTTATCAGGTGAGAGGATACTTCGGGAAACTAAACAAACAAACAAAAACCAAGCCAATGTTTAATTTTATTTAATATATTATTTATTTAGGGTCCATTTGGACAATGGAGTTGAATTGTAATTTACAATTTTAATTGCAATGGATTCATAATCATAAATTTTATGTTTGCATTGTGCAAAAATTAAGGCGTAAAATTACAACTCTAAATAAAATTCCATAGAATTGACGGTGGTGGTAGCTAGTAGCAGTGACGGTGGTAGTGATTGTGTTGTCGGCAACGATGGTGGTGGTAGTGGCAATAGTGGTGGTGGTGACAGTGCATGCTAGTGGTGGTGGTGATCGGGGATTCGTGGCAACGTTGGTGATGACAGTTGTATTGTATTATTCTACTTATATATTGTCCCTCGAAGTGTAATAATGACCCTTCTTAGGATCGAAGTTAAGAATTGAAAATGATTTAAATTAGTTTGAAATTATGATTCTAAATTTAAAAAGGTTTCCAAACATGAAAATTAGAATTCCAAGTACCAATTTCAATTTCAATTCTTGGCCTCAATTCCATACTAAACTCCAGATGCCAAACGGACACTTACAGATTTTACATTTCCAAAAATAAGAAATGTTACATTATGATAATAATTGGGACTCTTTTAGTAAATAATCATAAATACTTTTAAATAATAATATATAGTTAACTGAAAATATATATAAAAAACTTCTACCCATTGAAAGGAACTATACTTTTAATTATTTCTACGTGGTGAACTTCCATGTTTAATCGGATTTTACTGGAAAGAGGTCAGATGTTAACATATTTTTAATTTGTTACACTCCTGTCTAAAGTTCAGATTCTTTATTTTCTAAATCACTATTTTTAAATAAAACTACAAATTACATGTGTAAAGGGTTGGGGTATTGGACTTTATGTCGGTATGTGAGGTTTTTTTTGGTACATATCTGATAACAAAACAAAAACAATTACTCTCTTTCACAAAGATGGTGGGGTGGCCACACTATCAGCAAAAAGCAAAGGAAAACCAAACCATCTGGAGGGACCAGTAACACTTCTAGAGACCCTAGTGCTTCAGTGCCACGTTTAGCCAGAAAATTCGCGTAAGCATTGGCTTCATGCATGCCATATTACCATTTCCTATTTTAATCGTAAGCCATAGCTCTCTTTCATGATAGAACACCAACTATAATTAATTAAGGAGCACCATTAAGGAGGACCCTCGTCCATAGCTTACCCAGATCGAAGTGCAATATTGGATAAGCGGTCTTCCCTGATCCCTAGCTAGGCCTCCCTGAGCTTTAGGAAAAAGTAACAATATTCCAATTCAGTAAGTGCAGTACTCCTCTGCCATTGTCGTTATTCGCCCACACAAAAAGAAGAAGAACAACCCTGTCTAACTCATCACAAACTGTTTTATGAGTAGTCCGCATATATATATATATATATCTAGTCTGCATGGCATGGCATGAATAGGCATTGTTGTCAAGACCGAATTAGCTTAAATTGCAGTTACTGTCGGTATGTGAAGTTTAATTAAGTTGCAAAATCAAAGTGTACTATTTTGTATAGATAATAGAAAATAGGTGGGATCTGATATATAATCAAGTGGTGAAAATTAAGAATGTCCACCAAATGGGTTGGATGTGTTTTGTCAAATTTTTAGACCTTAACCGCTCATTAAACTAATGTGTTGGGTTGAACTAAGTTTAGTCTTGACCCACTCGTGTATATATATATATATATATATATATACACGATCCCTTCTCCGATACCTCCAATAATTTTGGAATAAAAGTTATCCTGTCCAACTAGAATGTGACACCTCAATTAAATGAATCATGTTAGTGAATCAAGTCAAATGATTCTCACCATCTGATTAGACCACATAGGTAGGATAAAGTTACCATTGATATACCAAAGAAGAATTCACCTATATATATATATATATATATATATATATATATATATATATATATATATACTCTTAGGCTTAATTGCACTTTAGGTTTCTTTACTAATGGTTACGTGCGATTTTGATTCCTATGATTTTTTTGAACATATTTGATCCCCCTATTTTTCAATGTCGCAAATTCGGTCATTCTGTCTAATGTCTGTCAAATTTTGAATGATCAATAGAGAGGAACCACTGCTTTTAGAACATAGAATCTCTGGTTGAGTTTCCATGTTAAAAGACTTTTTGGTACAATAAAAAAATGGTCTCGTAAAGGAGGAACCGATAATTGTCAGAGACGAACCATTGAATCATGTTAAAGAAAAGAGGCGGAGAAGGGAGAAGCTAATCTGAAGGTTATATGCAATTAAATCAGTGATTCATATCACTTGATCATTAAATAAATTGATAGACATTGGATGAGAGGACCGAATTTACAACATTGAAAAAATATGGACTAAATGTTCTAAACAAACTAAAGGAATGAAAATCGCACGTGATCAATAATAAGGAGACAAAAAATGGGCTTACTTTTAAGTGATTTTGGTCTCAACTATTGTGTGGAACTTAGCAATATAATAATAGTATATTTAGTAAAACTGAAAAATAAAAAGGTTAAAGTAATAATTTGGTCCTTATACATAACACAGATTCTTAATTTAGTCCCTATATGTAAAAAATTTGAAAGTGAGTCCCTACATGTGTAAACGTTAGCAAATTCGGTCCCTTCCGTCGTCAGCAAATTAGTCCTTATACGTGACACAAATTTTTTATTTGGTCCCTAAACATGAAAAAAAAATTAAATTGGTCTCTGTATGTACAATCGATAATAATTTTGTCCCTATCATCTGTCAAGGAGATCGGATCCAGCTAAAGATTCTTTTCGTATTGATTATTTTTTACATATTATATCAATCTATTTCTTCTATTGAGAGTTAACTTGGATAATTTCATTATATAAAACCATTTACAGATCAAATTTATACAATTTTTACTCTCAATAGAAGAAATAGATTGATATAATATATAAAAAATATTAAATATGAAAAGAATTTTTAGTTGGGTCTAAGCTTCTTGGTAGACGGAAGGACAAAATTATTATCGATTGCACATATAATGACCGATTTAATTTTTTTTTCAGGTTTAGGGACCAAATCAAAAATTTGTGCCACGTATAAGGACCAATGTGCTGATGGCAGGGACGAATTTGCTAACGTTTACATATATAGGGACTCATTTCCAAAAAATTTATGTTTAAGGACTAAATGAAGAATCTGTGTCATGTATAGGGACCAAATTATTATTTTAACCAATTTGGTCCCTATACGTGACACGGATTCTTTATTTAGTCCCTACACGTAAAAAATTTGGAAATGAGTCCCTACATGTATAAATGTTAGCAAATTCGTCCCTACCGTCAGCAAATTAATCCTTATACGTGATACAAATTTTTTATTTGATTCCTAAACCTGAAAAAAAATTAAAATAATCCCTATATATTCAATCAATAATAATTTAGGGACAAAACTTACATACAATACCCTAAATGCTTGTGATACTGTTCTCCTATTACATGTGGACATGTGGAAATTTTTTACACCTCGACAACTTAACATTGTTAACAGCGTGAAGTTTTAATTCCCCATCCCTTATTCTTTCCCACCTACCTTCCCTTCCTGACCGTGACTTTACCTCTTCTTCCTCCCCCCAACACCTTCATCACGGCGACAGAGGAACGCTCCTGAAGACACTCATCAAGCTCAGAATTTATTAATACCTCTACAACGATTTGATACTATTTCTCATTATTTTCTTTCCTGCTCGCTCTTAGTTGTTCACCTCCTCAAATAATAGCACATCAATTGAAAAACCAAATGAAGCCAAAATGATGAATTTTGATATATGATTTATTTAGACCTACGAAGATTAAAGAGTGATGAAGGTTGTGGAAATCAATACTGCAGTACTGGTAGATATGCGTTGTTGAGAACATCACAACTGTGTGAGGAAGACCAAACACAGTGAACATTGCGTGCCTTTGTTAGGAAGTGGCTGTGTTGGTGGGAAACTTTGGTCAAAAGATCATCTAGTGATGAAATTATATAATTTTTACTATTAGTAAAAAAAAAAAATAGATTGATATAATATATAAAAAAATATTTAATATAAAAAAAATTTTTAATTGGTTTCGATCTTTTTAATATATGGTAGGACAAAATTATTATCGATTGTTCATATAAAGGTCGATTTAATTTTTTTTTTCAGATTTAGGGATCAAATCATAAATTTGTGTCACATATAACGATCAATTTATTGATCGCAGAGACGAATTTATTAACATATGCACGTATAAAAATCAAATTTATTAACATTTATATATATAAAGATTCATTTTCAATTTTTTTATAAATATAAAGAATTCATATCACAATTAATTTATTACTTTAATCAATAATAAAAATAGCGTGAAACACAGAATGAGTAAGATATTATTTGGCGGGTAATTGTATGGGGTCCAGGGCATATGAATAGGATAGGACATAGGAGAGATCTGTTGGTCAACGACCTTTGTCAGACTCCCTGAAACGTAGGTCCACCGTTTCCCACTACGACCTCATCACTGTCTGCTCCTTTTCTCAAATTCTCACCTTCCCACTATCTTGTCTACATTTTTACGTGCTATGTACATTTATACCAAATTCACTAGTTAAAAGAATAATAATCATAAAAAAAAAAGTTTTATTAGAAAATGTTTTATTTAATAAATTTTAAAAATAATGTATTTATTTTTTTAATAAGAAATTGCTTTTCTTAGTTCTTTAACCATTATGCTTAGAAGTTTAGCAAAAATGATACAAAAGGTTCATTTTATTTTACATAAAAAATATTCTTTTGATTTGAGTTATGTATATATATATATATATATTTATCTTTATCTTTATTTTTTTATCTTTTTTATATATACATATGTCAAAAATAACAAAGAAACATGCTTTGTTGTCTCATCATCGTCAACAAAACATTTTCCTTGATTTATTACCGTAATTTAGCACTAGACAATAAGAAATGTTATTTTAATAAAAAAAAAAAACCCTTAACATCTTGTATCAAGATTTTATTTTTACTATATAAAATAAAAATATGATTTTCCAAACCAAAAGTCTCAAAATGTTTGGATTACAACTTATAAAGGGCAAACATACATCTGCCTCCACAACAACAATTAGTTGCTTCCAATTCTAACATAAGTTTGGGAGTAAATTTGTGTTTCAAATATTACCCCAAACACACTATTGATGCGTTTGGTAGTGCATCAGGTGGGACGTGACGTGAAAGCTCCCTTATAGCTTTCACAAGTGAGCTTTCACGTTTTATGATAAAATAATTACTATATTACTACTTTGGACTTAAAACTGTGTCAATCGTGATATTGAAACGCATAAACAAACACACATTATATATAGTCTGGTCAGTTACCCAAACAATACCCACAAAGCCAAAACTTCAATCAGGAAATGAGTATATGAGTTGGATGGTCCACATGTTAGGTCCACATAACATGTCCAATTGGCACTTCACAGTTCACACTCATCTAATTATGATATAATATTTTGCAAGATATATATATATATATATATATATATATAGTCAACTCTTTTTTAGTAATGCACATAAAATTTATTATTAAAATATATAGTAGATGTATAGTGAAACGTACATAAATTTTTGTATGAAAAGCAAGAAGATTGTAATATAGATTTTGTTGGATAGAAAAAAATCATATGCCCAAACCTAGGACGCAAGCAAGTGTCTGCCAGTACTATGAGAAAAAAGACATAAGAATTAATAAAAGGACATAATCTATATATGTGATTCATGAAGTGAGTGAATCCAATGAGATTGATGTGAGTCAATATTTTAAATTGCAGTTGCTGTGGTGATTATAATTATATTACGTTTTGTTATTGTAGATAAATGTGAAAAAAATGTGATTGATGTGGTTATAATTACAGTTATAATATGATTGCAAAGATTATCAAAATCATATCTGTACGATTTTAATTAATTGTGATTGCGGAAAGATGTTATTTTAAAACAATCATATAAGTATAACAATTTTCTTCCTAGAAACCAAATATTGATGATGACCACGACAACTGATCCAAGAGTAAGACACACTCAAACTCCAAGGCAAGGAGAAATGAATTACTTTATTTGGCATTACACAAGCAGCATATCAAATCAAATGATTGCTTTAAATAATCAATTGCTGTATGCATTGTAAATTGTAATGCAGTGTGCATGTCAAGGTAACATGGCAAGGGAGTGGATCGATCTTTTCTAAACATCTCCAACCAACCAATTATAAAGAGAAAATGGGTCGCCAAATCCATTTAAAATTTTAGAGTGGTTACTGTTATACTGCAGGAACTTGTAAGCAAAGGTATTTCAGATAACCAATAAACTGCACATTAAAGTCACGGGAATTGAGTAGGTGAACGTGCAAGGTGTCTGCTTTGGTCCCTGGTAGATTTCATGACTACTTTGTACTCCAAATAAAAATAAAAATTCATGACTACTCAAAAGAGGGGAAGAAAAAGAACATGCTAGCTCTTGATTCTTAAATCTTAAAGGTTGTGTTAAAGGTTCTTAATAATAAATCAAAGATAAAAATAAAAAATTCATTAGAAAATACTGTATAATAGTATATTCAACATATTAAGAATCCAACAAAAATATTGGTAACAATTTTTATCCTTAATTTTTTAATAAGTGTCTTACATGCATTTCATAGCAAAACCCAAATCTTTTATGTAACATTCACATGGTTGACTTCAGTCCCCCATATTAAGTTCCGTGCCGTCAAGGATTGGGGCACCAACTATCAGATAATTGGTCATCAATTTCGCACCAAGCCCCAGACACAGTTTTTTAAAAGTCAGAATTTGGTTATTGTCAACATTTGAATTTCATTTCAAACTAAAACAAACCCAACTAGATATAATAAGAAAATTTGTTTCATCAATCCCTACCCCAACTCTATTTGTCTTTCCATATAATGGCTCTTGGTTGAGAATTCGTGCTGCAACTAGGTTTTCTAGTTGACAATTTCTATTTTCTCCAAATGACAAATTGTGGTAGAAATAGGTGCCATTTGAACAAATGCAATGTCCAATTCAAATACATCAAAATTTTATTTGCCCAAAACCAAGATAGCATTTGAAACACACACAAGATAAATCGTGCTATATCATATAATTTTAAGGAGAATGCTAATCAGTGTCCTAAGAAATAAAAAAATAGAAATTTATCATTAAAAAGTGATGCATTCGACATTTAATGGAGTGTTCTATTTAGTTTTTTAAGAAACACTTGCTTTTATTAAAATTCTTAACCAATGCCCTTAGGACACTCACTGGTTAGCAACGTCCTAACTTTAAAAATCAGACTTTCTTAACAATAAAAAAAACACAAACTTTCCAATGCACCAGATCCAATGATATTGTCATAAAAAAGAGAAAGGTAGATGTATGCAATCTTATCCCACAAGAGGAGATGATATTTCTAAAATTTGAACTCGTGACCTCCAGATCAACCTTACCGTTATGCCTAAGCTCACCCATACCATGTATAAAAAGAATAGGAACTGAACTTAATTCATTGGCTACAGTCCAGGTAATGCCATACAATATAAAGAGTATGATGGTCTTTTGTATCCAATCAAATGTTCTACTATATTAGCTGATCTTCTTCAATGTGATGATGGTCTTTTATAGGATGAGGCAAGTATAAACACTGAAACTCATAAACATAAGCCTCCGAACCAGAGACATCGTTATCACAAGGAAACACGTTCATCTCAATTCCCAAACATTGATACATGGTACTATAATATACAGAATGGGCGTAGCTCTAGTAGAAGGAAAGGAAGGTCAAAACTAAACAGAAAACTTGTCATTTTTCATGGTACTAGGCTACAATACAGAGGTAAAAAGGAACTGTAGTTGATAACTCTTCGGCTAGTAAACTTCTCATAGTGATTGTGCAGATATACATCATCTGACATGACATCAGTGTTTGGATGATTAGAAAAACAAGAGGGCTCAAAACTGTCCAGCTCTTATATCTCTATCAAGCCGATCTGCATTAAGCGTCCCTGGAAGCTCCTGAAAGTCTTCATTGAAGATAGAATATGCACTGCATGTGTTGCAGAACAGAAAATATTTAAAAACTACTAAAAATTCCCAAGAAGTAAATTTGATATCCATTGTTAATCATGGGTTGAAAATTACATGCATAGGTAGGCCCAAAATGCTTCCCATAAAAATATATTATAAATAGACATGTAATCATGAAATTTGTAAGCATATAAATGAAGAGGAGACATACAATATATCAATAGCCTAATTGTCAGTAATGCTACCTTTTGTCTTTATATATGAGAAAAAAGAAGTATTACTTCCATGTTTGGAAATGGAAAACTGGAATACTAAACCTATGACATACATCTCATGGATAGGGCAATATGAAAGGTTAACATGATATTGGTAGAGATTTTACAGATAAGACTAGGACTAGGAATCTCCACAGGGGAGAAAAAATAAATCAAGAAGAATCCAAAAGAAAAAGAAAAGGATTTACAATCCCGATATATTATAATATGACTTAGATAGGTCCAATTTATCCAGGATTTACCATATTTATCTTCCCTCCCAACTTTTTTTTCTTTATTTTGTTTTGCTTTGTTCTTGGTAATAATGGAAGTCCTTAACATACATCAGTCTTATTTGAATTTTCAGATTTAACTTTCACCTTGTACTTAACTTGAAATTATATGGGACAGGACAATTAATGTCTGATTATACCTGATGTCTCCAGCTTGGCGCTTTCCAAGATTGAAGAGAATGAGACAAAAGCCAGTTGCAAGTATCTACAAGAAAGTCGTGACAAACAATAAAAGACATTAAAATTTTATCTAATACAATTACCAGAAAGTAAAACAAGGTTCCCTTTTAAGACATCCTATCATAATTTCTACAGCCTCAAATATTGTTTATGGGTCGAGGGCCTCCATGGTCCAGGTACATAATCTCAGCATAACAGATGAATGTCTAACCATATGATTTACAAGAAAGGACTGAAATTCGCCATCGAACTTTCACACAACACATGCATGCTCATATTTATTGTAAAGAACATAAATAAATAAATAAATAAGACTAGTTTCTTTCAATAGTGCTTCAAAAGGAAATAAAACAGATTCAAGATAAGTTCAATTGGCTAGGCCTGAATTTCAGCAGAGTTGACTTGAATAGACCAATAGAGCTCAGAAATAATTTCACGATAATATAGTGCACTGAATCTTAAGGTATCCCAAGTCCCAACTACACACGGGCAAGATAGAAAGTAGACTTACATACAAAGGTCCAAGATCCCATCTATGGGCAACAGGTGCAAGGATAAACCACATAATTATGAGAACCCATGCCTTCAGACTGAGAGTGAAAATTACCATCAAAACGATATCTGTCAATGGAGGATGAGCATATTTAGAAGATTGTTAATCTCAAAGGGTATCATGTAGCTCATTATTATAATACCCACTCATCTAATGATCTAAAATGGTTCCTTGAATAGTGCATACATTTACCAATTGGGCATTTCTAGTTTTAAATTTACATCAATTGTTTCCTCATGCGCAATTATGTTGACATGTATCCTTCAAAGAAACACAAAGAAACACCGCAGATGCTTCAAGGGCCAAACTGATATAGCTTGAACATTATGAATATTATATCAAGAAAAAACAAGAATAGTCGAATGATGATTTGAACATTGGGATTCAATGGTGAATGGCTACATATTTCAAGGATCAAAATAGCAATTTATTAGTTTTGAAATGAATAACATCTATGCGGCTTATTACCTGGAAGCTTCAAGTTATCATGTAGAAAAGAGTATAGCCTCCTCTTCCACCCACTAGATGAACGAGGAAGCCGAAACTTCTGGAGAAGTAGAAGTAGAAATCAAGGAAAGATGACATTGAGTACTAAATTGACATTATATTCACTTCACTAGATGTTACTAAATTGATTTTACCAGATCTTCTTCATCATCACCATTGTCATATCCATCCTTCACCGGTGGCTTTGGTTTGACAGCAACCATTAAGCAATCTAAAATAAACAATATGCAATAAATCATGTCTTTGTAAGAAAAGTTAACCATCACATGCATTAATAAACAAAGTAAAATACTATGGCCCTACACAGAAAGAGAATGGATCAATATAATGAACAAGTGTCTAAAATTTTTATCCCAAGGAATAAAGTTATTGATAACCAGTTGAACAAATGGTTATACTGATACTTTACATTGAACAAAAGTTATTTTTTTATGAAAAGGAAACTCATCAAATTAATATCAAAGATGAAAGGATGGTTGCTAGTAACCCGACCATAGTATAGAAGGTCACAACAGAGGCAGTGTTGTGCCTTTGAGGTGGGAATGTCATTAGAAAATCTTACAAAACAAGATAATATAGAGCATTCATCAAATAAAAAAAAAAAATTAAGACTAGAAATATACCTCCATCATGGAGTTGTATGTATACGTCATCTCCATTTTTCACGTCACATAATGCATTTCCATGTAGAATAAGACTCAAGTTCTCAATTGGCAATTGATTATTCCTGGCAATTAATATTCTCAAATCACGCACCTATACGTGATTTAGAAGAAACAAAAAGGCAAGTAAACTGTAAAAATTTAGATGAAGGGTCATCAAACTAATTAATTAAAAGAATCAAATGAAACTGTCAAACTAAACTTCACTTGACTCCCTCCAACAATAAAAAGGTTTTAACTGCTAAAAAAACATGATATTATTCAATTGAAGTAAAACTGTTGGCAGTCTAAAGTCTAAAGTCTAAAGTTATTTTAACTATTGAATACACTAGGTTGAAGGGGAGCCTTAGTGCAATGGGTGGAGTTGTCATTGTAGGATCAAACGCTTACTACTACCAGGCCAAAAGTTATATCTGTCAGACAGAGTGCACCTTTATTTCCTTAAGCTCGACAGCAGCCAGCGCGCTTTTGATCCGACTCCAACCCCATTTGGACCTTGCCAAGGCAAGATGCTAGCCGACAACCAACAGTCATCATGTAACTTGGAGGTCAAAGATTTGAACCGTGAAATAAGTCTCTTGCAAATACAAGGTTAATCTGCCTACTATAAACCCGTTATACCCTTCCATGGGGCCCCCTGCTATGATAGCAGGAGCTATATAGCAACAAGCTGCCATTTTAGTATAGTACACTTGGCTGAGGCTTTTTAGTATAGAACAAAAGAACTCAGGCTTGTAAAGAAATTGTCGCAATTTCTTACCGTAGACTTTAAACACACTGATTCAGATATGATTTCTGATGGCATGGCCATGGTTTATGCATCTTGTCACACACACACACACACACAAACACAAAAAGATTCTAAACTACAACTAACCCTAAGTATTAAGGATACAACTCCTCTAAAATAAACTTGTAACGGTATAATAACCACCCTTACATCATGATTTAGTGGGCCGAGATCTTAATGTATTTTATGAAATCACGTTTTCCAAGTATCAATGTCAATTTTTGATTATGAAGTGTGATCTATACTATTATGAAAGGGTATTGATTACCCTAGTTGGTATCCAAATTTTATATGAAAAGAAAAGAGAACAAATTTGAATTAAAATTAAGGGCAAAGGTGTGAGAGGCAGTAGAATAGTTAGTACCTTGATGGAAGAAGGAACAAGGAGGCGAGAGGGGCGAGCAGGACCAATAGTTTTGAGAATGATGTCCACCTTATCAACCTCCTCCTCCGACAATTCAACCTCTTCCACAATGTCTCCCATGATGTTCCTCTCAATTCTCAATTCTCATTATGTTCCTCTCAATCACTCCCCGGCAACGCAAGATCGGAACTCAGTACCACCCTCTGGCACACCCCACCCAAACAAAACTGTGACAGACACAAAACGTGAGTTAGAGCCCAACCCAACAATGTAATGTAACAGGCCTCTAAGCTTAATTAGGCCCATGATACTTTGCTTTTGTCTATTCTTGTTTTTAATGGTTGAAACCTGAAAATGTATGAAAACTAAATTTTGAACTTTACAATTTTGAGTGGGGATTCACTAACCAAAAGACTTACCTGAAATCCACTTCTTTAGTGAATTAATGTGGGTGATTGGGTTGGATTAGAATAAATTGATAGTGAAGATTTGGAGTAAGTATTTTAAACTTACTGTTGAAGTCAATGGATTCTCACTCATTTTTTGACGCCCTTATTTTCTTTTTCTGTTTTGGTATGAACCAAGAGTATCCTTCAGCCGATAGCAGGCGACTAATGCCTTTTAAGATAAAAAGATCACGAAAGTGAGTACAATTTCTCTCAACAAAGTCTTTTCCATACACACAATAACATACTTAAGTAATTCGGCTATCTACCAACTATGCTGGACATTGTTATTTTGTTAGTAATACCCTTATTTTCTCATTTTAAAGATAAACATCACTTTAGAGGAACTTTATTTCTTTTTGGAGTGAAATTATTTCATCTGGCCTATTGTTAATAAACTTAGAAAAATTGCATAAATTGTTTGAATGCAATTCTCTTTTTAATGAAAAGCAAATGGCACTTTTCAAATGAATAACAATATTTGTATATTATTTTTTACAAAATTATTCTTGTATCATTTTTTAAATAATAAAATAATTAAATTACACGTTACAGTACACTTTGTTTTTAGCTTTTATTTTTCAAACAAGTAAGACGTAAGTAATGATGCATAAACAACATTTCTCTTTTCGGATGGAAGGGTTTTTGAGTTATGAATGAATTGTGATAATGAGAAACTTTTATTGTTGATACATATTTAATGGTATATACAATAGATTTTGACACCATCTAACAATTTCACATGATGAAATAGTTTTTATTCATTTAGCAATCTAATTCTAGTGCCAATAGGTTTAGCTATCATCTTTTAAGTTTAGATGTAGCATGATACTTATTGACAGCAGAAAAGTGCATAAATGAAACTCTAATATTAACAGTGTCAAAATATGAAAACAAAAGGCAGGAGTAGTTTTAAAATTGAAGGAAGGCATGCAGACAGGTGTAAGGTAAGGATGAGGAATTTGTTGGCCACCATTCATCCAAGATAAAATTTATGAAAAATATATAAAAAGCTCCTTATTGCCCACAAACCAAAAGAGAAAGAACAAGAGCAAGAGAACTCTAATCTCATAAAAATCCTAATGGCACTCAGGATGTGGGCTTCTTCCACTGCCAATGCACTCAAAATCTCTTCTGCCTCTAGACCTCATCTCTCCCCTGCCTTTTCTCTCTCCAGATGCTTCTCTACTGGTATATGTATATCTATATTCGATATTATATATATGTATATTAATCTTTGTTCACATTTTATTTTACCTTTGATTGTTCTGATCAATTTGAATGTGGAAACAGATGCCTAACTGTCTTTGCTTGATTCCCAGTCTTGGATGGACTCAAGTATGCAACTTCCCATGAATGGGTCAAGCATGAAGGCCCAGTGGCGACCATTGGTATCACTGACCATGCCCAGGTTGCACCTCTTCTCCATAACCCCACCATTCTTTCATTATGCTAACCCCTTACAACATTAATTCTTATTTGTTAATTATGGTTGTTACATTTTTTTTTTTATTTCTTCAGAATTAGTGGAAAATAAGACACAATAGTTGGTGGTGCATATTTGTATCTTTTAAGTTAAACTTGAGAAGTTGAGTTGCAGCTTAATTAAGTAACATTTTCGCATGTGAAGGCTGAAGCTATTAATATTGCACTTGTTGCAGGACCATCTAGGAGAGGTTGTGTTTGTGGATCTGCCAGAACCAAATGGCAAAGTTTCACAAGGTAGCAGCTTTGGAGCAGTGGAAAGTGTTAAAGCAACCAGTGATATCATCTCTCCAATCTCTGGAGACATTGTAGAGGTTAACTCAAAGCTCACGGAAACTCCTGGCCTGGTAATTAATTCTATTAGTTTTGTTTTTGTTTCATCTTTTCTCTGTTTGAGAAAATCTAACTTGTTCCTAGGAGCACAATTAATCAGTGCTTTGAGAAGGATCTCTACCATTGATTTTAAAGTTTAAACAAATTCATATAAATTTTATGTCACTAACTCAAAATTAATGATAGAGATCTTTTTGGAACATGCATTGATTATACTTTAAAAATATACAATAATTTCTCTTAAATCGGCCTAGGCCTTGGTTATAATTCAATCAATGTGAAACAGTTAAAGTTTGTGTTAGTATGTTACTTTGTCCAATGTCCATGGCCAGTATTGAATTTTTGTGTAACAAACAAACTTAATGTATACCAATTTTGCATCGGCTAACAATGTGTATTATTTGATTATACAAAAATTAATACTATTTTTAACCAAAATTTTATACATCATTAATCAAGTGTAAAAATGATGTGCAAATATGAGTATTTCAAACTTAAATCCTCTTTGCAAGTTAAAAGGGGCGGGTAGCATAAGGAGTTAGTTCAAAATAGAAAGAGTCTTTTTTGAGTTTTCAACCATCACATTCCTCTTTGCCTGCATCTTCTAGCCAAAGAAGCAGGAAATAGTTCCTAATGAATTACATATTACACTGTTAATGTCTTGTGTTGTCATTAGCTAATGATTCATACTGATACTTATCTATTTATCTCACTTTAAGATCAACACAAGCCCATATGAAGATGGATGGATGATCAAAATAAAGCCAAGCAATCCTTCTGAACTAGATTCATTGTTGGGTCCAAAGGAGTACACAAAACATTGCGAGGAAGAAGATGCTTCACATTAAAATCTCTTGCATTTAAGTGGACTAACTGTTCTTCATATGTTTGTGATTTCAATGTCTTTTGAACAGCTTCTGTTAAGTGCCAAAGAACTGCTTCCCTGCTGTTGCCTCTTCATGTGATTAAGAAGCCATTTTCACTTTCACTTCCATTCTTTATTATTTTATCTTGCATTAGACCATTTTCTTGTCCACTACAATCCTGACTATGAAGGCTTGGTCAGAATTCAGAAGCAATCCTTGAAAGCTAACAGTCTAAAAACACATAAATAGACGCAATGCAATTACAAATGCTGCTTAACTTTGAAATTTTTTTCTTGACTGAATATCTGAATATCTAGGGAAGTTAGGATAAAGATTCTATATTTTGAAACCAAAAATGATAGATGTTCAAATTCAAGTTGGATCACCCCTTGAGTCCCTGACCATTCCAAGTGAGGAAAGATTAGGATGGTCACAGACTCACAGGGTTAACAATCTAGCACTGGTATTCAATCAATTAATCTCATCCTAATTTATTTAAAGGCACGGCCCTGGTTTAATTTCAAATATTAACATTTACTTGAATTTTAGGACATGCCAAGCATCACATCTTACTACTTTGGCAAAACAAATAGTTAATATTCATAGCTACTGTTTTTTTTCCTTGTTTGACTAATCTTTTCTTCCTTGAAGAATTCTTTCATTATTTATGTTGAAAAAATAACAACTAACTAGTAAAACAAATGTGTGTTAAAAATAACATGTCCATCCAGACCAGGGACAATGTTTTGTTTTTGTTTAATAATGAGGGAGAAAGATGAAAATTGATGTGAAAGTAAAAATTCAAGATATGTGCACCTACTATGCTAGTGTCTATGCATCACATGCTACCCAGGTCCTTCGGCTACATAAAAACAATAACTTGAGTTGAATCAAGGGTCCATATTTGAGGGTATGATTAGGGGTTAGTTTTGGAAATACACGACGACAGGTTTATTTTTCTTTTTGCATAAATACTCTACATATTTGAAATTATTAAAAATGAAAGAAAAATTAAAAGAAGATCATATAAACTTATAAATATCTTGAATTTTATTTTTATTAATATTTTATAATTCTCTTCATTTATAAGTACAAAATAAATCTTCCATTTAGTTTTTGTCCAAAGCTTCACATCTCAAAACATAGGTGCTTAAATAGCTATGTTTGTTTTATAATTGAAAACGTACTTTTGGGGTCCAAACGTGGGGTCCAAACATACGTTCAGACCATAACAACCCGAGTGATACTTTAGGCTAAAAGTACGTTTGCAGTTTCTAACTATAAACCAAACATGCACGAAAATGTACTATACTTGGAACTTTTATTTTCTGTATCTTACATGAACTAACATAGAACTGAGACAACATTGTCATCAGAGTCATTACAACAAATAACCCAAACATGTGACCAGTAAAAGTGTTTGCGTAAAGTTTCAGGACAGCTGACACAGTATGTAGCGACTGTAGTCACAACATTGGCATAGCAAAAGTTCAACAACCACAATGTAGATTACACATGAATTACTGACAGGGTAGCTTAAACTCCCAGTGAAGTTGATCAGATTTTGGCATCAGGAGATTCATCATAAGAAATTGAAATCAGTTCAGACCTAAACCTGTCATCCCCATCACAATTTGCCATTGCAACCACATCAGATTTCTTGCTCTCGGACACAGAATTTGAACAATCCAGAATCTTTTCCGGTGAAGAGTTAGAGATGGCAATAAGGGACTCACGTGCCACCTCCTTAGACTCCTGCTTGCTCGGTGATTTGTTATCCATATAACAATGCTTTTTCCTACAATTTAAACCCAAAATTCTTTTTAGATCATCCAAGGGATTAGATATTTCATAACAATGCTGTGAAACCTGGTGACCAGGATCCTTGACCAGGCCGGCTAGTCATGCCAACTAGTTTTGTGGCAAAGCCACTTGACAAGTTTAACCTAGGTAAAACCAAGTCAACCCATCAGTTTGGTTGCCGTTTACTCTTTTTTTTCTTCCTTCCAATGTTTTATCTTGGTGACTATGTATATCTACCCTCCCCAGACCCCACCAGATAAGAGCCTCCTTCTATCTGGCTTCTTTTCATAAGC
Source organism: Ammopiptanthus mongolicus (assembly GCA_039655645.1). Lineage (NCBI taxonomy): Eukaryota > Viridiplantae > Streptophyta > Magnoliopsida > Fabales > Fabaceae > Ammopiptanthus > Ammopiptanthus mongolicus. The sequence goes on along the minus strand of CM077343.1, from coordinate 10,489,310 downwards.
AACCTAATAAACTGGCTGCTAGACCAAGTCTAGTGCAGGTTTTACAACTATATTTTCAATACACACACGTATGATGCATCAGCATGTGTTTTACTTCTTCCACCCTCATTACTATCATTATCATTATCATCTTCATCATTCCATTTTTGCATGTGTATGTGTTTGCACTGTGGGAGAACCACGGTTTTAATAAAAAAAATGCATATATATAACTATTACACAAGCATCAATTATATCTTATCTAGGTCTATGCCTTCATCTTCATGCAGTAAAAGAAATTCATTAAGTTAGCAAACTAAAACATCAACATTATAAGCATGAGCAGAGTAGGGAACTCAAAAATGATTGACATGAAGTCCACACCCTTTGACACCTTGTGGTCTTACCAAAACAAAGTACGACATGAAGCCACAATATAACAAAAATCTGAAAAATACTAACAAAAGTTGAATGGCATATGGCCACTTCCATATCTACCTTTTCCTTAGAGGAGCCACAAGCCACTAAATATGCAGGAAAAATTGAGCAAGAAATTTTGTAAATCCAGCATTCCAAAATATAGTTGTAGTGATTCCACTAGTATGATCAAATCCTTCAGCATTGGACATCACACCAGCCAAATTTATTTTTCTAACCTAATCAATGTTATCGAATAGCAGTTATGGCGGCGCCATGGCGGATTGCGGTGGCGGAAACTGGACAAACCGCCACAGGGAAGGCATGGCGTCATGGTTTTCGTATGGCTGTCCATGACGCAAAAACGGTAATGGCGGAAAGGCGGTGGAGTTGGTTTTTTTTTTTTGGATTTTTTCGGGTTTGGGTCGAGCGACCCGACCCAACTTGAGGCCCATTTGGGTTAGGAACCCTAAAACTTTTGGATATCATCTTCCCTCCATCCCTTTCTTCTCTTATCCTTCGATCCCTCTCTTCTCCCATCTCTCAAACTCTTCTTTGTTAGGCGACCAGCAACTGACGACCATCTCTCTCCAGAGACCATCTCTGTCCAGCATCTCTGTTTTTCTTTCTTCTCCGACAACCACGGCTTCCCACCAAGCTTCATAGGTGAATATGAGACTTATATGATATTTTTTATCAAATTATTTATGGTTCTTGACATATGTTGTGGCTTGTTTTGGATTTTATATTTTTTCAACATTTTTTTGTTATATATGTATATATATATATATATATATATATATATATATATAATATTTTTTATGTTGTTCGTCATGGCATCCGCCATATGGCCACATCGCCATCCGTCATTTGTATGGCGGATTTTTGGTTTTCCGCCATGGACCGCCATCCGCCATCGATAACACCGAACCTAATTGATCTAGTGTGTGTCAAAATATTCAGAGATCACAACATTCAACCAGCCACAGTAAAGCATATATTCTTACCTAAAAGCCAACATCTTTAGATCAAACATGATTCAGTATAAAACTTCCCCTATTTCTTTTATTCCTCATTTTAGAAATCCCATAACATTAAAAAATGCCTCTTAGTGCCCTCAAAAAAAAAGAAGAGTATCGAAGGAACCTCCAAATTATTGAGGCTACTTTATAATGACACATATGATATTAAATTGCAGCCGCAATATTGTGGTTTTGATGATCTCAGCAACCGCAATGTGACTGCAATTGAGGCCCCATCAGTTGCGCATTTTCCCGCAGTTGTTTGCAGTTATGGTAAAACCAACAACCCCCGAAATTTATTAAATTATTGTATAAGTTTCTTAAACCATAAAAGTTTTTGTGGCTGTGAATTTCTTCAACTAAGCATTATATAGTTGTAATTTTAGGGGCTGTGATTTTCTTTCTGGGCTGTACACATAGTAAGGGTGTTTGCAAAGCAAATGATCCGGTCAAAACATGAATTAAGCAGATGGTAGATTGTGAATAATTGATTTTGGTACAGTGCACAAAATTCCTAACCAAACAGAATCTATCACTCCTATAAAATCGTTTCTTTCAGTTAGTACAAAAAGCAGCTAAATAAGTTTTATTTTAAAAAAAAACAAAAAGATAAATATGTAAAACAATTAAACAAAAAATCATGAAGAATAATTGCCCTTAAATCGCAGTAGGGGCATAAACGGAATCAAATAATAAATAAAAACGCAGACAACATATGCGGAATTTGTTTGCAACAACAAACAAATTCCTTAGCAAGGTTCAAATAATTTAGATTACAAACAGTTTGAAACACATTTTTTCCGGTTCGTAACAGAAGAATCGGGTGGAAACAAACCTCACTGTATTCGTACCTTGAGGTTTAGGAACAAGTCTTCGAGCTTTCCCAATGAATCTAAGGTTTTGCGGTCCTGCCACGGGGCTTGGAAAAATGAATCGAATGAGATTATAATTTGGGGAAATTAATGAAATTTAAAGAGAAAATTCAGAATTGAGAGGATGAGCTTCAATTCAAGTAAAAGCACACGGTTTTCTATGTTAAGAAACGTGCGTATCTGGATTTCTCCTTATAATGTTTTTTTTTTTGGCCCCCCGGCTCTCTCTCTCTCCCCTAAATAATATGTTTTTATACTTTTTTGGTATACTTTTTTCACCGGGCTAAAATTACTTTTATGTGCAAATATGGATATGGATGAATAACTTCTTTTTTTTAGAGAAAGATACAGGGATTATTTCACTTAAAAAAAAGAGTTTAATTTTGATATGTCCATCGACAATTTTAGTGTCCAATCCAGATTTATTTAAGGATTTAATTTATATGTATTGTCAGTGTAAAATTTTTTTATACTGTCAAGCAATCACAAATCATCATATGTGTGATTTTTAAATTAGTTATAATAGAAGTCAAATATTTTTATAATGTGATAGTTTATGATTGATTGACTCTGTAAAAATATTTACGTTGACAATACATATAAATTAAATCCTTAAATAAATCTGGCACCGACAATAAAATTGTTCATCTCATCTAATTTTAAATTTAATTTTTGAAGCTATTGTTTCAATCTAGAAATACATTAAGGTTTAACATAATAAACTAGTGTAAAAGTGAATTTAATTTAATTAATAGATTTTGATATCTATAAGATTGTGGATAAGATTGGAGATGTTTAAGATAAAGGTATCAAAGTCATTCTATACATATCCTAAATTTGAGCTAAAGCCAAATTGATCTTATCACGAAATCAAAGGGTTAGAAACCTAGAATGTCTCTTATACTTAATTGCGACAACACAAGAACCCTACAACAATTTACGAGCATCATTATTATGTGACGGAGGCCATTACGAACTAAGAAAATAACTGATTTGTACAATTATAATAACTGATTCTTAATTAGCCATTTTTCTTAGCTATATATCTACGTGACATGACCAACTGCTATGGTGAGGTATCATTTGCAGGAATGGCAATGTAGCGTTGTCAGGTGGAGTTGAAGTAGTAACATCCGTGCTTATATTAGCAAGTGATAACATGAGAAAATCCTTTCCTCCAAAATTAGACCACTTACACCTACATTCCTAATGAAATTGCATGTGCAATAGTTGTACACGTATAAATCTAATAGCTGAGCAAATCTATTGTTGGCCATAAAAAGGTTGTCTGAATTTCAACAAAAACGGTAGCCAAACACAAATTGGCATCTCCGACTCATCAACACCTTTTCATCTTTGTTTATAAACTTGAAGCATTTTTAACCTAAGCACAAAACTACTTCAGCACAAGTGTAAAGATTAGTCTTTTCATGCCTTCTCTTATGGACCTCCAGGCTCGCACAACACAGGTCTACATTTGTAACTTGTTACACCCATGGCCTCGTTAAAATTAACATCTTTTCAGGCACTAGTGAAAGAATTTTGTAAAACAAAGGATCCATACTATAAATATGAATGTATGATAATTTTTGTGTGCACTTAGTTAAGAATTCAATATGAATGAAAATAAATATCCCATTGAAAAGGAGTGCGAAAGTAAGACAATACAGTGATATACATAAATAAACCTATAAACCTAAATGTCTTATTGAAAAAGAACTTGTGTTTTCTGGCACCACCAAAAGATCTTTGAGAACAAAGGATCCACATTGTAAATATGATAAATGAACTTTTGTTTTGTGTACTTTGTTAAGAATTCAAATGTGAATGAAAAGAAGTCTCACATCATGACTAAATAGAAAAAGTATGACAACATAAATGAATGAACATGTGAACCTATGCCTTTAGATATGTGGAGTCAAACCCACTATGCTGATTTCATGCTTAATCCATGGAATAAGATCTCATCGAGCCAACATACTTGGAGTTGGAACCTCAGGGAGAGCGAACACCCATTTTTTACCAAGTGGATGACCATCAAGCCAATGCCATGATGGCATACATGAACTGATAGCCTGATGGCATAAATAAACTTATTTTCATATGGAGAAAATTCATTCTACAGGACTATTTGTATGGAAAAAACTATACTGTATATTCCTTGAGAACATCTTATACCAGATTTCTTTCTCTTGCCCCCTAAACTAGCACCCTACATATTCCTATTCTAGCAAACTACAAATCATAGCAAAACAGCATATTTTCTGATGCCACTGCTAGTTTGGCGGGCAAAGAACCGGAAATTAGAGTTTTAACCGCGCCAGCTGTTAGACCTCTTCGCTTCAAAGGCTGCCCCATCATTAAGCATGTCCTGCGCATCAGTTTCCATTCCCAGCTTTGAGAGAGCAAGAGCCTGCAGGTAAAATGCAGTCGGCCAATCAGGTATGCATACCTGTGCCTGCATGGCATCCCTTAATGCAGGCTCTGCCTGATCATTCATCAAGTAGGAGAAGGCTCTCCTTGCAAAGACAGTAGCAGAAGGAACAGACATCATAACCACCAACTGTTTAGAGCAAAGAAATAAAGGACATTCAGACTATGTTCAACTTTAAAAATAATAGTCATAATCAGTGGTCATTGGATACAAAATATAGAACAAGTATAAACTTCATTTTTTTTTTTTTTTGGGATAAAACAAGCATTGGCATATTTGACAGCAAAATGTTCTGGTGTACAGATTCGGTACTTCAAAACAAAGGGCTCAGAAAAGCAATGTTTTTCTTCTTCAAGAATCATAGAGTTATAAGATCCTTATTGTAGAAAATACTTTTCTGATAAAAAACATGTTATAGAAAATATTGTACTAGAAATAGGGGCTAAGCATTGCAAGGGTACTACAGAAGAGTCCCAAATGCATCTTCCTTTATAAGATTATAACCACATTGAGACAGCCCAATCGGCCAAAACCCAATAAAAATTGAAACAGTTCTACCTTAGAATAATACTCAATAGCATTTTTGAAATCCTTGTCTCGAAACGCAATATCCCCAAACTTTTTTGTGTTCAAGATGTCTTGCACTTGTTGTGTCCACTCTTGGAACGAAAGCTGCAATAAAATTCTTAGTTAATAGACAAGAGCATGCACAAAAAAGTTAGCAAAATAACCACAAGTCAGATATACATTTACAGCCTTATTTGTGCTACCAGATTTATTTTTCTTATAAGTAAACAGTGCATTATCTATTAATGCAACTAAAGTGCAGCAACATGTTCAGAAATAAAGCAACTACTGGTGTCTATATATTCATTCGTGTCAGTAACAAAGTCATGCAACAGTGAATGGGTGACATAAAAAAGGCTAAGCTAAAAACTCATGTAAATTATAACCCATGATATGTATTGGCAATGAGCTAACCACAAACAGAGAGAACAACTTAAAGATGAATAAGTTCGCAGGAACATTAACCATCCCAGCATATAATATCAAAATCAGCAATACGCATTATACTTCAGCAAAATGAACCAACCTCATATGCACAATAGGATACAATGAGAAAATTGGTTTCTCAGTTTGTAACTAATTAAACCAGTGTTGCAGGCAAAAATGTGGTGATTTGACATACCTCATTTTCTGCACCTTCTTCATCTTTATAACCTGTTTTTAACAATATATCATGCACCGCAGTAAGATCCTTCCTTGCACAAGCCTTTCCAAGAGGAGAAAGCATGGTTGGCAGTACTGTTGTATTTTTAGTAAGGCCCATTAACACATGAGATGCTACCTGTAAGAAAAGAGGGCAAAAATTCAACATGATGGACGAAGGTTTGTGAAGAAAGAGAATAGAAAACTAGAAAATGAAGTTCAACACTATTGCAATGGTGAAAAAAAGACAAAATGTTCATTGAAAGTCAAAATTGAAAGCTAAAACAAAAAATAAAAACCTCTTTCTGCTTTTGAAGAGGTGCAACTGCAGAAAGAAGAAACTTAATATCAGGTCGCTCCCTGGCCTCAAACTGAAGACATTTTGAAGCGAGCTCAACCAACTTTGTAGCATCATCATTTGCATATTGCCCTTCTAGGGATGAGTCCATCAACAACAATGCATTTTTCCCTCTAATTAGGTCCAGAGCCTGAAGAACAAAATCAAGGCTTAGTAACAACTTTCATACCCTTGGATAGAGCACATTTAACATCATGTGATTTAACTATGCACCATGAATAGGCATCTCTATATCAAGTCATGTAAAAAAATTAACTACAGATATTAATGATATAGATCATACATTTTTTATACTATGCGGTCTATCCAGAAGTAAGCAAGAGGGTCCGAAGTTATAGTAACTCTTTACAAACATATTGTTCCCTATCACATATGTTTAGTGCATTTTTTATCTATGGTATCACAACCAGGAATGTTCTTGATAGATAGATTATATGGTGCATATCTGATAGGCCCCGTCATGGGCCTTCCATGAGAGTGTAACAGTGGAGGGAGGTCTGTTACTAGTGGGGGAATTCTGTTATGCTAGATCTTAACAAATAGGACAGGTGGCAGCAGGAGATTGGGGAGAGGGTGCTGGAGAGAGAGAAAGGGGCTGTATATGAAGGGAATGAGGGATAGGGAGGGGGTATCGAATCATCTTAGATATTGGGTTGGTTTTGGGGTTGGCTGAAACAGCGAATTTCTCTCTGATCTGATCAGTCTGGTTTAGTCATACTATTTGGCTATTTTCTGTTTCTGCATTATTGTAAGGAGCAGTGCTCCAATTTCCTTCTATTTTCAATACAAGTTTATCTAGTTCCTAACAATATGAAACATTGAAGGCATCCAGGGAATGTAGATTGTAGGGTAAACGATGCCAGCATGCATAATTAAAACAGAATAAAGAATAAAGCACATCCTTATATGGCTGCACAGACTGTTGATAAAGTTTCCAGATGAATTTGATCAAAAACAGAAAACTCTTGTTAACAAAGAAACAACTTCAAGGGATATATTGGAAGAATGCTAACATACATGGCTTGGAGGAATATGCTTGCCGCTCAAAAGATCAAGAAGAACAGTTCCATAACTGTAGATTACACTCTCTGGTATTATCCTGCCTGCAAATGTTGTTAAGTACCATATTGCCATTAACAATATTGAGCAAAACTTCTGATAAGAGTGTGGGCACAACCAATGGAATCTCGGGCAAAACAATGTTGCTGATGAATTCAACAACCATCTTTTTTCTAGATTCTAAGGAACATGTTAAGTGAGTAAACAACATATTGCAAAGAAAAATGCTAGCAACACACTCTCTAACACTCACTTTCCAACACACACTCTCCTATTGGTTGAAATTCATGTGGGTCCTACAAAATTCGAGTGGGACCCATATGAATTTCAACCAATTGGAGAGAGTGTGTTGGGAAGAGAGTGTTAGAGAGTGTGTTGCTAGCACTTCTCTATTGCAAAAGCTTCCTATTTAATATAATAATATCTTAAAAATATCTAGATATTCCTCCAAATTTTGTTCTATTATTCAGTAATATATGTACATAATTAGCCTATCTCACCAATGTATATGATCCATGTCCACCATTGCTGTTGGCAATTCAAAAAGCATAAAATACAATCTTCAAACAATTTCACCAATCCATAAAAATACATGTTGGCAAGTATTATACCTGTTCGCAAAAATTCCGGTGGAGTATAAGCTAAATTAGTACTGTAGCTTTTCCCATCTCGACTATTTTTCATAAGCCCAAAACTTGATAAACGGGGATCACCATCCTGACATAAGTGAATAAAATAGTAACAAGTCAATTTCAATGCATAATTTAGACATTTACTAATAAATGAATGATGTTCCCAGCATTTATAACATTCTTCACGTGCAAGCATATGATTATAAAAGCAATTAGGGATTGATCGCCTATGATATGGAGAAGAAGACAATGACAGTATCAAGTTCAAACAACCAAGTGCAGAATTAGAGAAATAATACAGGATGGGTATATCTAAACAGGAAAATGCATTAATGCGGATTATATTTCATGACAAACACTGAAACTATGATGACATAATATACAAAACAAACGACTGAGTTCATAATGATGGATTCATAATCATACCTCATCAAAAAGAATCCTATATGCATTCAGATCATGATATATTTTCCGGTTTTCCATGCTACAATGATCTAGTGCCTGAGCAACATGGTATCCAACTCTAACACGCATTTCCCATGGTAATGGTTGCTTGTCCCCTATCACATAGAATCATAGAATTCATTAAGTAAAAAATATGCACAGCATACTGATTATCAAACTACCATTGACAAGTAAAACAGATGCTATTTGGTTACTTATTACACATACGATGCTTGTTCTTTCTTTATACTTCTCCGTTCATTTCTCTTTTCACTCGGTGCTAGGGTTTGTTGTTTTTTTTTTTTGAGGGGGGGGGTTGATATTGGGCTACATACCGAACACTAATCATGAACAAACCCAAACATATAGCAGTCTGACAGAACAAGATGAAATAGGAAAACACAGTTTAGAGATTCTTTCCGTAAAGATGACAAAAGTAACAAATGTTGAATTTGTACAGCGAGTGAGCATTTTTCTCATATATTTAGAGGATTTTGGAAGAGTAAAGAGGGAAAGACTCTGATGATTTGCAATGCATGCAGTTATTTAGTTCTTAATTATTCTTTTATGCAACCTCTGCTTTGGGATAAAGTTCTTCTTTACCTCTTTATGGTGTTCAGCTAATGCCTATTTCATAAGGGTTCCTTTTTTGGATATGCAGAGACGTTGGCAAGCTTTGCTTAATTAGGATGATATATTTCCTATGTTCTTGTACTTGTTTCTCTCTTGTCTCTAAAAAACATTTTTTTTTCTATCGAAGACTATTCGACTAATTATTTCCACAAGTCAAAATCTCTTCTATATTCAAATATAAATATAAAAATGTAGTTGGTGATAGAACTCAGAACACGAAACAAAGAACCAGATAAGTTATATCATGATGCCCAATGTCTTTTAAAATTTATAGCATAAAGAAGATAAGTAGGAATAAGCAATGTAGAATGCAACTAAGATAACTACTACACCAGATAAGAACAGATTTTTACCTTAGGTCCCACATATAAAGTCAAGCTAATGCAATAAATGGAGTTGTTCACTTAGGCTATGTTTGGTTTGGGTGAATATGGGAATGTTGAAACTGACAATGGATCTAGACTTAATTGTATTCAAGCACATAGCCTTTCAGCACTTTCTCATCTTCCAAAGTGTCCATTTTCACTCCAAAAAAAGAGAGCCTTAAAACATTGAATTTTATAACTTAAAGTGGTCAACAGATAAACACAAATATGGTAAAAATTTAAGACAGGCAGCTCTGCCTTTCAAAAAAATGAAGGGAACAATAATTTACCACCAAAACCAATGATAATAATGAGAAAGACAAGTGAGAGTAAAAAAATAATAGAACTAAATAGCTTTAATGATTGCAAACCAAGTTGAATAAGAGAAATTTGAGTAGTACAATGAAAGAGATGCTTGGACAAAGTGTCATTTGGCATGTATTCAGCTACCAAGAGCCGTTCATCTCCTTCAGCGCAACATCCTATCAGGTTCACCATTCTCTTGTGCCTCACTTTGCCAACTCCAGCTGCCTCTGCCTGATCAATCAAAACCAAATACACAAAACTTGCATTCTAAATAAGGGGATACCTAATAGCAGCATAGAAAAACCCTAAACTATTTGGAACTTGGCCAAAAAAAATTCCATGACAGGAAATCAAAAACTAAATCTTCCAAATTCCAATCAAACCCCAAAAACCCACATTGCCTAAAAGAGAATCCAAATCAACATATAGTGTTCTTCTAAAAACAACTGGATTGAGGGCAAAAAAAAAAAAAATTTATCCCTTTCACTTTCCTTTTCCTTTTTCCATCAATTTCTCAGCAACCAAATTAAGAGCCAAAAAAAAGTTCATTTCCTCTCACCATGAACTGTTGAGCATCAGGCCAGGACAGTTTGGAGAACCGTTTGACAGCAACAAACCGGTTGTTCTCAAGCTTCCCTTTGTAAACCACATTGGGAGCTTTCTCACCACTTTCAGAGACAATGTTATCTGTGCTGAACTCATTTGTGGCCCTTCTGAGTTCATTCAAACTGTACTCTTTGAATGTCGGAACCTCAAAGCCTTGATCAACAACAACATCATCCCCATTGCCTTCAAAATCAGCAAAAACAAACACTAAATCACAATAAAAAAAACCAAACTTTTTCAAACCAACAATAGAAAAACAGCAAAAGAATCAACCCCATTTGGCTTAAAATGACAGAAAAAACAATAAAAACCATCGATTTTGAACAGCAAAGCAAGTTATAACCCAACAATAATAAAAAAACAAACAGATAGTTCTACTCAACAGTCAACATTATTGTAGTACACACACACACACACAACTTCAAAACCAAAAAACAATGTGAAAATATCACAAGGGACACATAAGTTTGTCTCATTATATGGCTATGAAAAGTGAGAGAAGCATAAAGAAAAGGGGTGAAGAAGAGTGAATAGGGTACCTGGATCGGGTTTCTTGGAGTCTGGTAAGGTGGTGGAAGGGTCTTCTTCAGGAGAGTGGAGATGAGTGGTTTTGGAATGTAAACAACCCATATGGTTTATGTATGTATGGATGATGATTATTATATGAAGATAATGAATGATATGAGTTATGAGGAGAGTGTAGTGTCTACATAGAAAAGAAGGTAACAGTAGATTCTATAGAGGCATGAATATGATACTTGAGGAGCAGGAGAGAGTGTTGTGCAGGTTCTCAGTGGGTTAAGCTGAAAATGTTGGGGTTTCCCATGTTGCAAAGTCACTGCTGCTGCTGCTGCTTTTGCTTTGTTGCAGCGGCGGAAACACAGAAGAGAGAGAGAGAGTGTGTAAGTAAATGAATGAATCTGTGTGAATGAATGAAACTAAAAAGGGAGAAGGGAAAGTCGGAGAGAGAGAGAGAGAAGCAAGGAAAGGAGCAGAGAAGGTCACATGACAGGGTCTATCAGGGAGCACGTGCTGACCCAGGTGGGACTGTGAGGCACTTTCCAATGCTAGTTCATTTATAACCTTTTAGATAGATAGAAAGGAATTGGGTAAGGGGGTAGACGTTTCAGTAGCTTGCATCACGTTGTCACACAAATCTTACTCAAAGCATAGAGTTCCTTAATAAATAAGAATAGGAAAACAAGGTCGGGCACACTTAGTTAGTATTTGAGTTTACCCGGTTTAGATTTTGATAAAATTGATTTTAAAATAATTGAATATAAGGTTGAGCCCACTTAGTATATAGTTGGGATATTATTAAGGATTCAATTCTTGTTTTATATACAGTGAAGACTTTGTTATGATAAATAAGACTCATTTTGGTGATCTATATATCTTAAAAATGATTAGTCTTTATTTATTAATCAGATTCCACCCTTAAAATAAGAATATGTTTTTGCACGCTAACACTGTTGAAATACTAGTAACATCATATATAAGTGTGTGTTTGGATGAGCGTTTGACAAACGTGATTTTGGATAGAATTGATTATGCAGAATTGATTTCAATATAATTGAGTTTGAAGTGAAGTGATTTATGTTTGGATGTTTTTATTTTAAAAGCAAATTTGATATAAAACTTAGTGTAAATTTTTCAATTCAATGCAGAAGCTACAAATTATAGCTTCTACTAGAATCACGTTTGAAGGCAAACAATTTTATAAGACAGTAACCAAACACCTCTGTTTTTACCAAAATCACGTTTGACAGGGACAGATACCAGAAGTGAAATCAAACACACACTAAAAATCGTTGCTACGTTGTGTATAAAAGTACTTTATCTTTTTAGAGTTACACTATTGGAGTAAAAAGTTGCTTAAAGTAATATAAAGTAAAAGGTGACAATGTGGCGTGTTGGAACCCATAAAAAGAGAAGTCGCTCCAAACTCCAATGAGTTGCACAATTGAAGATGCTCTAATATATATATATATATATATATATATATATATATATATATATATATATAAACACTTTATTTATTACATTCTTTTTTTATTGGATTATATCTTTGATAAAAGAGAAATCCTAACAACACTCTTTTCACCACACTTTCTACTATTGGATGGATTTCATGTGAGACTTACTAAATCATGTGGGCTCACTCTCTATTTAATGAATTTCACATGAAATTCATCCAATAATAGAGAGAGTATTAGAGGAGTTGAGAACCTCTCCATTTCTCAAAAGAAATGGAGAGCTCCATTACTATAGTTTTGGATATATAAAACACATAAAAACTTAATAAATGTCACTCATTTTAGAAATATATGTCTTTATACACCTAAAACTATAGTAATGGAGCCCTCCATTTCTTTTGATCTTTACTCATATTATAGAGAGTGTGTTGTTAACATTGCTCTTGAATTGTGAATCAGTAATTAATACCCTATATAAAACAAGATAAAACGATATGTTCTCTTTTATTCTCTTTGGTTTCATTCCTTTTAATGTAATCAAAATACTCTATTTTTTAATCTCATGTAAATTTTCTTTTTTAATTACAAAATACATGGTAGAATAGAACTCATGTGTTGTGTTAGTCTCATTCTCACATATATATCAAACATTACCTATATTTCATTTTTTTATTTTATTTTTAAAGTATCTTTTAATGAGAGTGTGAGATATAACCTACTAAAAAAGTGTACATTAAAAGTATCATGTAAAAGAACAGTAATGATTTTTTGACACCTGACCGTATCAGGATACTGTATAAAAAATGATGTTTTGAAATGTTAAAATACATGAAGAGAGAGAACAAAATAATAAACAAAAAATGGATTGTATGTTTATACAGTGTTGGACAACAATCATGAAGTCCAAATATCACAACTAGTAAAAGAATGTGTTATTCATAAAGTTTAATTTTAATGTAGGGTTGTTGTAAATTTTTTTGTTTGTAAAGTTTTTTGTATTATAAAAACTTTTAGAGTTTAATTTTATAAAAAAAATTATATTATCAATCAATAAAAAATCATGATATGATTGACTTCTAAAATAATTAAAATATGAGTCAAATATTTTTACTAATATGATAATTTATGATCGATTGACTGTATAAATATTTTTACACGGACAATATATACGAATTAAATCCACACTTTTATACTAATAATAAATATAAATTAAATCCTTATTAATATTCATCTAACTTTATACATCTTCGTTCTTATTATTTGTATAAAAAAATATCAGTTTAATTGTTTATTTAATTATTATTGTTGTATTTTTTTGTATAGAGTTGGAAAATTACAACGTCAGCTGGTAACCAGACATCAAAAGCATACAAACTCAATACATCATTGCACAATATTTATGTGGAACTGACTTGTTCCGCATATTGCTCTGCTCCATGTTTTAAGGGTCGTGTGTCCGCTTTCAGTTTCTTCTCACGTTTTGAGTGCTACATTGTGCAGTGCAAATGGACCATGAGAGCCTAATCCAGTGACAATGAATACGATAAAAAAAAAAAAGTGAATGGGCTTTGCTTTCTCTCATGTTATATCAACTTCAACATCAATAATAATGAAAAGTGAATATGTTTATAGCTATAGATTTTTTATTTTTTTCTATATACTTATTTGAAAAGTACATCCAAAAATCAAAGGGACACTTGTCCCAAATTTAATGTTCAAGAAACAATATTAGTCTATAAAAATTTGATATGTGGTAATTGTATTCAAAATTCTCTTTTATCTATGTCCCTCGTGGATGGTTACTAGTGAGTAGTGACCTAATTGGTCAAAGGTAATTTGTGACTAAAAAAATTAGCATGAAATGACATTATTCTTATCATAAACACTCTAATCAACTAAATGGATTATATTAAAAACATATATATATAAAAATAATATCTTTATTTTAACCTAAGAGAATCTCCTCTCTTTCTTTCGTCTATCTCACACTCTCACAGACGACGCACGGGTGGTTTTGGACCATTTTGATCTAAGACCACCCATTTAGTTCGTTTTTTCTCTTCTTTTCTTTCCATAAATGGGGTTTCCACATAGATCTGGTTCTTTTGTGTGGGTTTTTCACATAGATCTGGATCTTTTTGTGTTTTTTTCCTTGTTCTTCATAGTCTTGCTGTGGCTTTGTTTGGTTTCCTGTTTTGATGCGATGCTGTTTGATTCCCGTCTTGGTGCGGTGTTAGTTTGTTCCAGATTGACAGATCTGCTTCGATCCATCACAGATGTGATTAAAACTTGGGTCTCAATGCTACAGATCCGGAAGCATGGGTATTCCAGTGACTTTGATGGTGTCACTTTTGTAGGCAATTTGACTTTGTTGTATTATGTTTTTAACCTGGATGCTGTGAGTTTGTTCGCCGTTTCATCCTTTTCGATTTTAGCAATTTTGGATCTGTACTGTCATCGAAAAACTCTATCAATTTGAATGAATGAATGTCTTTCCTTGTCAAAAAAAAAATCTTTATGAGTGTAAATTGTCATATTGTCGTGATAAGTTAGGCATACTTGAGTTTTTTGTGAGTGTCATTTATGTTTTCTAAAATAAAATTCATAATTAGAAAAGACTAAATTGAGTTAATGAGTTATTTTTTAAAAGAATTTTCCTTATTAAGTTTTTTCAATAATTTATTGTAAATTATTAGTAACATAATAATTCTCAACCAGATTATTGGTTTTTCTTGATGCATGTTTACACAAAATTCGAGATACGTTTGCAGAAGTAATAATTACTTCTGTCCACTAAACACGCACCCGTGTTTCCTGGCAGAGGCGGGGGGAGGGGGACAAGCAGATGTCAGGGTCTGCTCTGATTTTCATGATTTCTTTTTGTATACCTATTGTGTTATGGGAGCAGATCCCTTGATGTTAGCGCGCCAACTGCATCTTGTCTTTGACGCCTTCTGGTTCGTTGGATCAATCCAACAGTCCAGAAGGCACCACATGTCCCTCCCTTTTTAAAAAAAAAAAAAGAATTAACAAACAAAAAATTAAACCAGAAAATTATTCCTAAAACGTTACTTAACCCATCACTGATGGCGGTGCACACAATATCTCTCCCCTGCCATCCTGACGCCAACTCCACCCCGTCTCTGCCACCCAGCCGCCACGTCTCCGACTGTCATAGAACCATCTTCTAACACAAGTCAAGCATCAGAATTTTTCCAAAGCCTTTCTCCCTTAACTATGTTTCAAGCAAGAAAATTGCATCAATTGATTTACATTAAAGACAAATAATAATTGTAAAATCCATACCGTTAAATACTAAGAACCAAATTTGCTAATTTTTTTATGTTGCATTAAGATACTCAAGTTTCAAATAACTATTTATCACAACAAGCAAAACCAAAAGGTTTCAAAGTTGATCAAATTTAAAGGAAAATGGAAGGGAATGGGAAAAGACAAGGTTATTGGCAGAGCATCTGAGAGGAAAAACGCAAACTTTTGCAGCGATTTGCGGCGAGGAACAATGGAGAGGGAGAGACAGAGAGGGGGGCAACGGCGGACCCGATGGCGGTGAGGAGACCCGTTTGAGGCAGCGGCGGAGCCATGGCAATGGACGAGACGTCGCTGCGACAGAGCCCTATGCGGTGGTTGAGTTTGGTAACAGTGATAGGTTGAGTAAGCTTAGGATAATGTTTCTGGTTTATTTTTTTTAATTCATTTTTAAAAAAAAGAGGGGAGCGACACATGGCGCCTTCAAGACCGTTGGATTGATCCAACGGACCAGAAGTCGCCAAAGTCAGGGTGCAATTGGCACACTAAAGTCAGGGAATCTGCTCTCATTGTGTTATGTACATATGAGACTATTCTCACTGCAATAATTAACATCCATAAGAGTGATGTGGTCCTCGTCAGTTTTAATGGTACTGTAGCAAAAAGTGGTGAATGCAGCAATGTCTTACAAGTGGTTCTTAATATTATTTCTTAGATTATATAATCTCTATTTGTTGGGTCTCTTATATCTTATCCTCCCCCTATCAACTTGATGTCTCATATTCTATTACAGATTGGGGTTGAAATGCATTCTTTCCATTAATTTTTTTATAAATTCAACTTTACATGGATTAAAAAAAATATTTATTATTGTTTTAAAATTTACATCTGCTATCAAGGTTCGTGGAGTGGTCAATCAAATTGGGTTCATGCTACGGGACATATAGTAGTGAATTGAAGACACTGGATGGAGACATTGGACAAGAAAAGGAGCCAATCAAGTTGTCACCTTACAAAGACCTGGAGACACTAGATGGAATTCTCATTTCAATTCAATATGCAGTCTTTTACACATGTTTGGTGCAACTGCTTCAGTTGTTGAAGATTTAGGTATTAAAATATCTACATATTATGCTCTTAAGTCATTGGTGCCATTTGATTGTGTTTTCATTTTACATGTGTTGAAAGTATCATGGTAATCACTCACAAGCTTTGTCAAGCTTTGCAACAAAAATCGTAAGATATTTTGAATGTCATATATTTAGTATGTAACACAAAATCATTGATTCGGAAGTCAAGAGATTGTATATGTTAGTTAATTTTTTATTGTTTCATATAATTTGCTTCTATATGCTAATTAATTTTTTATTGTTATTTTATGTTATATATATTTAGTTCCAATCCCCATCATATCAAATTTCTGACCTGTTTCTAGGGGAGGATTCTAACCTGCTTCTTAAAATAATTGATAAATCGATTATTTCATCTAGTATTATAGTTTTTAAACATTTTTAAGAAAACTCATTGAGTTATTTAACATTAATGGGTCAACGGTAATTTTTAAGATTTTTTTCCAAAAATGAGTACAAAACGACATTATTCATTTCGTAAGCGCTCTAATAAGCAATTGATATGTATAAAGTTATACGGATCATATATATATATATATATATATATATGTGGATCGATTAACAAAATTTTGCAAATAGCAATATTAGTTATAGAATAGATCAAACAAATAGGGAAAGAAACAATCTCCTTCCAGCAAGCATCCTTTTACTCCATCAAATTCAATAACCCAAAATCAAAATAGACCAATAAGATTTCTGATTGCGCAATCAAATTCACCATTGCAGAAAATAGACAAATAAGAATTCCCTTAGTATCAGTGCGTAGCACGGGAAATGGAGACACCTGGGCATTCATGAATTTGGTCGTGCAAGAGAAAGGGAAGGGTGATGGGGTAGTCACAGCGGGCAGTTGGTGTTTTTCCCAGGTATTAAAGGAAGGGAGAAGGTAAGGGCGATGAGGTGGAGGGGAGGGGCCGATGGAAGGAAAGAACAAGGGAAAGGCCACGTGACTATGTAATTGAGTTTTTTTTAATCGGAATCGTTAAGTGTGATCCAACGGTTGCTATTAAGAGTTCTCATTTCTCACAATAGATTGGTGTTTTCACCTGATATATCCCCTATATATATATATATATAAAAGTGAAATTGTCACATCGTCCCAAAAAAGTCATGCCTCCTTGAGATTTTAATTGAGGGACATTTATTTTTAATTTAAGAAAGAAATTAATCAATAAAAAATAAATAAATTAAGGAGATGAGTTATTTCCTAAACAATATTGCTTATACAACTTTTTCAAATTTTTTTTGTAAAAATGTTGGGTTAGTAATAATGCTCAACCCATTTGTCATGTTTTTTAGGATGACGAGTATTTGCACATACTTCAAGCTACCTTTGTAAAAAGTTACAGTTACTTATGTTTTCTAAACATGCGCCTATGTTACCTAGGGAAAATTCTAATATGCTTCTAAAAACAATTGATGAATCACTTGTTTCATCTAATATTATAAGTTTCAAATATTTTTAAAAAATCGGATTAAGTTACTTCAGTTGAATTGGTCAAAGGTAATTCTTGAGATTTTTTAAAAAAAACTAGTACCAAACGACATTATTCTTATCATAAGCATAAGCATTCTAGTAAGCAATTGCCATGTGTAAAATTATACCGCGCATATTATATATACATATATTATTTTATTAGTGTAAATTGTTATATTATCTTTAATAAGTTGTGGTTATGTAATACTCAGACAACGTATCACAATCAAGATAAGGAAATGAACTCAGGGATTTCACTAATTGTCAAATAAGAACACAATGAAACAGTACACTGGTTCAAGTATGGAACTATGCCATTTCTTACAATGAAAACAGAACAAGTAAGATAGAAGGGTACTCCTCTGACAGAAGGAAATACCGCAGCCTAGAAATAAAGGGGGAGAGAGAGTCTTGGATTCACCCAAATCTTGCCTACCAATCATTTGCACATCATGCCCCTTTTATGCAAGTCAGGAGGAATATTTTCTGTTGAGCTTTCTCTCTCTTTTGCTCCTTCTAATCTCCACCCTATTCGGATCATAAGCCACCTGTCCCTGATCAATTCTTTCTCCAACAGAATCGTCTAACGGCTCATTGTGCCCAGCTGGAATATTCTCGTTCATGACAATACTCCCTTCATTGAGAACAACCTTGTCCTCAAGGTTGGGATAGTTCAACTGAATGTCAGACCATGATTCCCATGTTGCTGCTTCTTCGGGCAGGCCTTCCCACTGCACCAACACTTGGGAAACCTCTTGCCCATTCTGCAGAATTTTGCGCGTTTGCAGTATGCTCTGAGGGGATAGCAAGGGACCGTGTTCGCTCGTAGTTAACGGCAACGGCACGTATTGGTTGGAATGCTGACCCTTGCAAGGTTTCAATTGCGAAACGTGGAACACCGGATGAATTTTTGCGGCAGGTGGTAATAATAATTTATAAGCAACCGACCCTACCTTTGCAACAATGGGGAAAGGACCGAAATACCTTAATCCCAATTTCTGATTTCTGTGCAATGTAACTGAATGTTGTCTATAGGGTTGTAGCTTCACCAAGACCATATCACCAATGTGAAACTCAGCAAACCTTCGTTTGGCATCAGCAAACCGCTTCATAGTGTTTTGAGCTCGCAGCAAATTGGCTTTCAATAAAGCTAGAATGGCGTCCCGCTCGGTTAATAATGTTTGCAGAGAGGTAGGATCAGTATGCTGGAGCTCATACTTAATGAGGGAAGGTGGGTCACGTCCATAAACCGCCTTACAAGGAGTCATACCAATGCTAGTGTGGAAAGCGGTGTTGTACCAAAACTCTGCCCAAGGTAGCATTTTAGACCAACTGCGAGGACTTTGGCTAGTAAAGCAACGGAGATACATTTCCAAACACTTATTTACTGCCTCCGATTGACCATCGGACTGTGGGTGGTACGCCGAACTCATGGCCAAGGTAGTTCCACTAAGCTTAAAAAGCTGTTGCCAAAATCTGCTTGTGAACACTTTGTCCCGATCGGAAACAATCGAATTAGGAAACCCATGCAGCTTCACAATGGAATGCATAAAAACTTCAGCCACTTTCAAGCTAGTAAAATCAGCTTTCAAAGGTGCAAAATGGCTATATTTAGAAAGGCGATCAACTACCACCAAAATAACTGTGTAAGAGTTAGAAGGTGGCAAACCAGTAATGAAGTCCATGGCCACGTCTTCCCAAATACGCGAGGGAATAGGGAGAGGTTGAAGTAAGCCGGCTGGTAAGGCAGTGGATGCTTTGGCTTGCTGACAAATTAAACATTGAGAGACAAAAATCCCAATGTCCTTATGCATACCAGGCCAAAAGAATTGTTTTGCAATGCGAGCCTTGGTACGGGTGAATCCGGCATGTCCACCAAGAGGAGATGAGTGGAACTCCTGTAAAATTTGTTGAACCAAGTCTGACTTTGGAGGTATGACCAAGCGAGACCTCCAACATAGCATATCCTGTTTCACATGATAATTAGTATTAAGGCAGCTCCCTTGAAGACACTGATTTTTTAAACCTGACAGCAGCGGGTCAGCCAAAACAGCCGCATGAATATGCGAAAGAAGGGTAGCCCGAGGGGTAGACAAGGCCATATAGAAGGACCTAGACAAAGCATCAGCTGCGACATTATCTACACCAGGTTTATATTCGATAGTAAAGTCATACCCCAAGAATTTATGGAGCCAATGTTGTTGCTCCTGAGTTTGAATGGTCTGATCTGTCAGAGATTTTAAACTCTTCTAGTCCGTGCGGATGATAAACTTATGGCCCACCAAATAGTGACGAAATTTAGCCATTGCCTCAGTGATGGCATAGAGTTCGCGAACATAGGCTGATTGCTTTTGCATACGAGGACTTAACTTTTTGGGAGAAATAAGCAATTGGGTGTCGAGCCTGAGTGAGAATAGCACCAATGCCCGACCCGGAGGCGTCGGTTTCCAGAATAAACGGTTGCTGAAAATCGGGGAGAGCTAGCACCGGAGCTGTAGTAATTGCGGCTTTGAGATTGTTGAAGGCCGTGGTAGCCTCGGAGTTCCACGAGAACGCATCCTTCTTGAGGAGTGAAGTCAAAGGAGCAGCTATGGAAGCGTATTGTTTGATGAATCGGCGGTAATATCCGGAAAACCCCAAAAAACCTCTAAGCTGTTTGATGTTTGTAGGTGTTGCCCAATCCAAAACTGCTTGAATTTTGGAACGGTCCATGGCTACACCTTGGCTGGAAATAGTGTGACCCAAATAATCCACTTGAGTGAGCCCAAAGGAACATTTAGACAGCTTTGCAAATAAGGAATGTTGTCTGAGCAGTTGCAATACTTCCTCTAGGTGCTGTAAATGGACTGACCACGAGGGACTATATACAAGTATGTCGTCAAAGAATACAAGTACCGACTTTCTGAGTTGGGCTTTGAAAACATGGTTCATAAGACTCTGAAACGAAGCAGGAGCGTTAGAGAGTCCGAATGGCATTACCAGCCACTCATACAAGCCCTGGTGGGTGCGAAAAGCGGTTTTATGGCGATCTTCCGACTTGACCAGAATTTGATGATAGCCAGATCGTAAGTCCAGCTTTGAAAAATAGGAAGCTCCGAACAGCTCATCTAAGAGTTCATCCACAGTAGGAATCGGAAAACTATCCTTCACCGTGATAGCGTTTAAAGCCCTGTAATCAGTACAGAAACGCCATGTCCCATCTTTTTTTTTGACAAGCAGCACTGGTGAGGCAAAAGGACTGGTACTTGGCTGAATAATGCCCTGTGTCAGCATCTCAGTTACCATTTTTTCAATATGGTTCTTCTGGCTATGTGGGTAGCGGTATGGTTTGACCTTCACTGGTTTGCTTCCTTCAAGCAACGGAATTGCATGATCCTGGACCCTCGGCGGAGGCAAACCGATTGGCTCTGCAAAAACATCTACATAAACAGCAAGAAGGGCAGATAGATCAAAGGGTAAATTAGAAGGCATAGTCACGGATTCACCAGGCTGATGTGGAACTTGCTGGAATTGCAGGGTGTAGGATGCCTCAATCGAGTGAGTATTGTACATTCGACGGATGTGGTGAAACTGAGCCGGCCTCGGGGTGTCCAATTTATCACCGTGGAAAGTGATAAAATTGTTATCCACGTAGAATTTGATTGAGAGAGCATCATAATCAGCAATATGTGGCCCTAGGGTTTTCAACCACGGTGCTCCCAAAACTAAGTCCGCGCCAGTAATCGCAAGCAAGTGCACTGGAATATGAAGAGTGTGACCTTGAATGTGAACTGGTAAGTCAGGGATGTAGCCCTCGGCAGTCAAGGCATGGCCATTGCCAACAAGTACCTGAAAAGTGGAACCTGATTCCACGGCCACTTTCAAGCAGTGTGCGATGGAAGGACGTAAGAAGTTGTCTGAGCTACCGCTATCGAGCAAAATCTGGACATTGATCCCGTGTATATGCCCTTGAAAACGCATAGTACCAGCCCCCGGAGATCCTTTGAGAGCGTTGAAGGAGAGATGGTGCTCGACTTCGGTTTCGGTTTCGGTTTCTAGGGTTGGGATGGTTGTATCTGGGGGTTCGGGTAAGAGAGTGGGGTCAGCAGGATCATCAACTTGGAGAAGGAGGAAGTGTTTGTTGGGACATTTGTGGTTGAGGGAGAAGCGCTCATCGCAATAGTAGCATAAGCCCTTATCACGGCGGAGTTGCATCTCAGCTGGGGTTATTCGTTTGACTGGGTTTTTGGTCGGGGTAGAGGTAGGGGCGGTGTTTCGGTTTGCTGGAGTGGGTAGCAGAGGGGTTTGGCTCGTGGTTTTGGGGGATGAAGATGGGTTGGAGTAGTGGAACGGTTTGGTTAGTGTGGTAGTAGCTGGGTTGGGCTTGGTTAGTGGGCCAAACTTTTCTTCAAACAATTTAGCAAGAGCAAAAGCCTTGGATAAAGAATAAGGAGTTTGGGCCATTACCTCTCTTCTGATCTCAAGCTTAAGACCACTAACGAAACAGTCCAAGAAAGCTTCAGCACTTACACCCTGCACGCGATTGGCCAAAGCGGTGAATGAGGTGTGGTACGCCGCGACGGAACCGGTCTGTTGAAGCTTGAATAGCGCTGGACGCGGAGCCTCATAGGGAGATGGACCAAATTCAAGTTCCAAGGCCCTAGTGAACGCCACCCATGACTGAAATGGATTGTTCCGCGCCGTCATCTGAAACCATGGCACAGCGTTCTTCTCCATGTGAACGGCGGCAATGGTGAGCCGTTGTGGATCCGGTGTGGAGTAATATTCAAAAAACTGCTCCGCCTTGAAAATCCAATTTAGAACGTCCGAGCCGTCAAACTTTGGAAAATCCAACTTAATGTTACGGACCTGGAAGGG
Organism: Ammopiptanthus mongolicus; assembly: GCA_039655645.1. Lineage (NCBI taxonomy): Eukaryota > Viridiplantae > Streptophyta > Magnoliopsida > Fabales > Fabaceae > Ammopiptanthus > Ammopiptanthus mongolicus. The sequence continues at coordinate 10,466,267 of CM077343.1, read as the reverse complement.
ATTGGTGTTGTGGGAAGGCGAGTTCTCGCTACCATTAAAAGCGGATCTGAGTTGCAGAGAGCCAATCTGGGCTTCGACACGATCCATGCGCGCTACATCTGTGGAATGAGCTTGCATGTACTCAGCGTGACGTGCTTCTGCATCTTCCATCAACTTCTTTAGCGTGGCGTTGATGTTCTGGATTGCGGTCTCCATCGTTTTCATCCGAGTGTTGTCCGCCATGGTAAAGAATGAAAGCACCAATGTAATACTCAGACAACGTATCACAATCAAGATAAGGAAATGAACTCAGGGATTTCACTAATTGTCAAATAAGAACACAATGAAACAGTACACTGGTTCAAGTATGGAACTATGCCATTTCTTACAATGAAAACAGAACAAGTAAGATAGAAGGGTACTCCTCTGACAGAAGGAAATACCGCAGCCTAGAAATAAAGGGGGGAGAGAGAGTCTTGGATTCACCCAAATCTTGCCTACCAATCATTTGCACATCATGCCCCTTTTATGCAAGTCAGGAGGAATATTTTCTGTTGAGCTTTCTCTCTCTTTTGCTCCTTCTAATCTCCACCCTATTCGGATCATAAGCCACCTGTCCCTGATCAATTCTTTCTCCAACAGAATCGTCTAACGGCTCATTGTGCCCAGCTGGAATATTCTCGTTCATGACAGGTTACGTGAGATTTTCTCCATGTGACAGTTATTTTTAATTTCAGAAAGAAATTATTCACTACAAATAATTAAATTAAGTTGATGAGTAATTTCTTAAAAAATATTCTTTATTCAAATTTTTCATCAGTTTATTGTACAGTTTTGGGGAAGTAACAATTCTCAACCCGTTTGTCATGTTTTTTTTATGCCGATGAACGTTTACATAAACTTCAAGATACGTTTGTAAGAAGTCACAATTACTTCTATCATCTACACATGCATTTGTGTTTGATGGAGATGATTTTGACGTGCTTTTTAAAAAATTGATGAACTGTTTATTTCATCTAATGTTATAAGTTTCAAACATTTAAAAAAATCTCATTGAGTTATTTAATATTAATTGGTCAAAGGTAATTTGTGAGATTTTTTAAAAAATAAAAATACAAAACGACATTATTCTTATCATAAGCACTCTAATAAGTAATTGATATGTATAAAGTTATATGGATCATATTTTATATATATATATATATATATATATATATATATATATATATATATAAATATATATATATATAGAAACTATTTTGTAAGTGTATATTCTCATATTGTCTAAAAAAATTTGTGTTTACTTGAGAATTGAATTGAGTGGGAAAAAAATGTAAGTTAAGAAACAAATTAATCATTAATCTTAAATAAACTAAGTTGATGAGTTATTTCTTTAAAAATATTCCTTATTTTATGTCCAAAAAAAAAATTCCTTATTCAGATTTTTCATTAGTTTTAGAGTGATGAGTGTTTACACAAACTTCATGATAAATTTGTAAGAAGTCAAGGTTACTGCAGTCCTCTAAATATGTTTCCAAGTTTCTCGGAGAGGATTCTAAATATGTTAGTTGTGATGGAAAATTTTATCCATTACTGCATCTTATCACTCTCTTTTTGTTTTCTTTTTTTTTTTTTTTTTTTTTCCCTTCATTGATTTTATTTATTTTTGTGCTTATGTTTTTTTATATTTTTTAAATTAAAAAGTGATGGGTAATGGGTTCAAACGTTTTGAAACCATAAAATAAACTTGGATTGAAGTATGAACATGTAATTGGGCCAAAAGCATGAACAAAATGTTTTTTTTTATTTTGGTATTACTCTTTTTTATTTCCTTTTCTCTAAATTAATTAAAATAATTCTCTTTTTTAAATTTTTTTATTATTGGTTTTATTTTTAAATATTAATTAAATTTTAAAAACACCTTGACACAATTAGGTGTTCTCAGTGTAAATTGTTGTTATTAATCTAATAAGTCATACTTACTTAATTTTTTCTCTTATGCTATGTTTTTTTTTTGAGGGAAAAGATAAGAAAAGAAAAGGAGAGGAAGGAAAAGAGGGGGGGATGCATTTTCCCTCGTTTGGTTGAGGAAAGAAAAAAATTGTGGGCCCCATACCAAAAATCCGATGGTCGAACCGGTATATATATATATATATATACACACACATTAATAAATAGATCAATTAGTAAGTTAAAGAAAAAATACAACTTTTAAGATGCATGATAGTTCAGAATATTTAGGTTAGGAGTATGTTAATTTTGCTGAGATAATATGTTCTAATTGACTAAGATAGTTAACCAAAGATGTATATTGAGTGGATTCTAACCACTCAAGTCCTAGAATTCTCAAACAAATCGGATCAAAGTCCAAAAGTACGTTCCATTTTTAAAAAAAATTAAAACAATGAACTGACCTGTCTCTGAAATCGTTTTTACGTTGGTTTAACCCGTTTTAGGCCGATTGAACCGAGTTTTGATTGACTTTGTATGGTCAGACCGCTTTTCCGGTTCTCTACTTCGACCAAAATCGGAGAGGGCACCGGTCCACAGTCCAACAGGTCGAATCGGTCTAGTTGGATCGATTTTTAAAACACTGGAAAAGGCTTAAAACACCCCTGAATTTATTACATCTCATTTTTAGAAAGATTTAGTTTTAATTTAAAAAGAAATTTATCATTAAAAATAAATAAATTAAGTTGATGAGTTTTCCTTAAAAAACATTCCTTAATCAATCTTTTCATTAGTTTTGTACAATATTGGGAGGTAATAAATCTCTACTGATATTTTTTATGGCGACCAGCGTTTACACAAACTTTATTTCTAAAATGTCACAATTACTTCAATACTCGAAACATGCATCCATGTTTTAGAAGAGGATTCTAACATTAGTTGTGGGGAACAAATCCCTTTTTTGCCCCCCTGCCACAACCATTTTGGTGCCTATTGTACAAATTGTCTGGAAAATATATCCATTCATCCCACTTACCGCACCCTGTCACTCTATTTTTCCTTCATTGATTTTATTTATTTTTGTACTTATACTTTTTTATTTTTTTAATTAAAAGATGATGGGCCATGGGCTCAAAAGTATTGCAACCATGAAATAAACGTAGGTTAAAGTATGATTGTGTAATTGGGCTAAGAGTATGAACAGAATGGCTTTTTGTATTCCCTTTTCTCTAACTTAATTAATATGAAGAATTCTCTCTTTTTCTCCAATTTTTTTTATTATTTGTTTTCTTTTTAGAATATTAATTAAATGTTAAAAACACTTCAACACAATTAGGTGTTCACAACCTAAATTGTCATATAGAATCTAATAAGTCATACTTACTTGAGATTTTCTCTCATTGACATTCAGTTTTAATTTAAGAAAGAAATTAATCACTAAAAATATTTTTTTTTTTTCAGAGTATCATCTCACTCGATAGGTGAGAGACTAATCTCCCAAGATACGGTTAAATGCCTAAGCGGGGACCTCTCTCAATAGTGTTTTTTTCATACACATGAATTCAATGATCGAATCTAAGGCCACATACTTAAGCGACTCAAGCCCTTTCTACTTGGACCAACACCCATTGATAATCACTAAAAATAAATAAATTAACTTGATGAGTTATTTCTTAGAAAACACTCTTTATTCAAATTTTTCATTAGTTTATTATAAAATGTAATAATTCTCAACCCATTTGTCATGTTTTTAGGGTGAAGAGCGTTTACACAAACTTCAAGATACATTTGTAAGAAGTCATGACTACTTCAGTCCTTTAAACAAGTGTACGTGTTTCATGGGGAGGATTCTACTATTATGCCAGATTTGGGGAGCAAAACCCTTTTTTACCTTCCACTAGCATTTTACCCCCTACTGTACCAATTGTCCGGAACATTTTATCCATTCATCCCACTTAGTGCACCCTTTCATTCTCTATTTTGCTTTCCTCTTATTTTATTTTCATTAATTGATTTTATTTATTTTATTTTAATCTTTCATTAAAGTCGTGCTTACTTGAGATTTTCTTTGGATAACATTTTTTCAATTTAAGAAAGAAATTAATCATTAAAAATAAATAACTAGATATGAATTAATTCTTAAAACATATTCCTTATTCAAGTTTTTGAATAGTTTATTGTAAAATATTGGTGCGGTAATAATTCTCAACCTGTTTGTCATGTTTTTTCATGTTGACCAGCGTTTGGGCAAACTTCAAGATAGTTTGAAAGAAGTCATCATTATTTCTTTCCTCTAATCATGCGCCGTATTTTTTTGAAAGGATTCTGTCGTGCTTCTTTAAACAATTGATGAACCGTTTGTTTCATCTAATTTTACAAGTTTGAAGCATTTTTAAAAAATTTCAGTGAGTTTTTTAACTTTAATTGGTCAAAGGTAATTTGTGAGATTTTTTTTGAAAATTAGTACACAATATTCTTATCATAAACAATCTAAGAAGCAATTGATATGCATAAAGTTATATGGATCATATTATATTATATATATAATAATAATTATTATAATAATAACAATTTTATAAGTGCATATTGTCATATAATCTCTAATAAGTTGTGCTTACTTGATAGTTTTTCTGAATGACATTTATTTTTAATTTAAGCAAGAAACTAATCACAAAAAATAAATAAATTAAGTTGATGAGTTTTTACTTAAATAATACTTCTTATTCATTTTTGCCAATTGTTTATTGTAAAATATCTAGAGGTAATAATTCTCGACCAGTTTGTCATGGTGTTTTTGTGTTGACAGGCATTTACACAAACTTTAAGATACGTTTGTAAGAAGTCACTATTACTTTTGTCCTCTAAACATGCACTCATGTTATTTTAGGAAGATTCTAACGTGCTTTATAAAACTGTCATGACCTGAATTTCACAATCATGACCCGAAAGGAAAGCCTTCCCATTCCCTTTTGTAGTCTCACTAGTATGTATAAATTTGTCCCATCCAAAGTAAACGATATATTCATTAGTTATAACAACATAATGATTATATGTACATCAGAGTCACAACTCAAAGGAAAAAAATTACAAAGTCCTGCTAAACTAAAAACAACATAAGACCATGGGTGCAACCCATCCCAAAAACTATCCACATGGCATCAACGGCTCCTGACGGCTTCACCGATACCTGCAGCTGAAATGTTAAACGTGAGATGAGTCCACCGACTCAAGTGAGGGAGTTTCCCCTAAACACATGCATGCAGTTATACATAAACAAGTGCAAACTAAAATCACAGATACATTCATGCATATCCAAAATCTCATAACAACATCTATACGTAACACGACGATGATCACACATATTCAGCAATGGACCTCTTGTCCTGAAGTTGAGTACTTGTGGAATGGCTTGCACACATCTCTTTTCTCATGGTTCATGTCCCACTCAAGGGGATACATATCGTATACTCATATGAGTCTTTGGGGTTCCGATTGGGGTTGCTCACTAAGGTCCCTCACCTCGACAGTTTTAATTTTGTATCCCGGAGATACTGCCCCCTCCGACAATTAGCACCAACGTCCCTCCGTTTCCCGGGGTATCTAACGTGGTCCCCTCGTCCCTGACGGTGATATTTATATACCGGAGCCTCCCGCTCCCCAGTCGACCTACTCAAAGATTCATAACTTTTCATTGGCAGTTCATTCCATCAAGTACTTTAATATGACATTCGCAAAATGAACATACACATCTCAGTCATTATAGGGAAGATCCCTCAACTGCAAACACCCCTTTATGAAGTATAACCATCTATAATAATAATATAATAATAGCTTAACAATAGTGTTCATATTACAGTAATTTATAGTGAGATATAAACTTCCAAGATACTTATATTTCCACATGCTTGATAAACTTCCAATTTGCCCTGTACTGACATACGTCATTCTACAACAATAGTTTAGTCATAAGTCATTCATCATCAAAAACATCTTCACACAAGCAAACTTAGTTTCCTTTTCAAAAATTATATAATAATATATATATATATATATTAAACCACTATAATTCAGTTCCAGTTATATAGTATAATACATATATATTAAAACCAATATTATAATACAAATGTGATACCAGGCCAATATTTGATCCGCTATCTCATTTCCAGTTCAACGACCAGGACCTTGTGTCCTAGAAATCCCAACAATAAATCATCAAATAAATAATATTCCTCCATTATGATAGAAACCAAAACAAGAATACACATATATTCAATTAATTCCCATTTAAGCAACTTCAGCAGCGGCACTTGATATTTAAGCAACTAGTGGTCATGAAATACAATAATTATCAATTAATGTATTAATTATTGACATAATCATAATCATTAAATTATGTGGGTGTGATAGTTATACAACATCATTTTTATGCCTTAAAATCCTAATTTAATTCTCTAAAGAAAATCATAGAGCATTTTTTTTATTATAACATACATTATTATTTTAAAAAAAATTATAACAACAAAATATCACATAACTTTTATTCGAGGAAAACAAATTTAAATTTTCCGAGCATGACATCATTTAAAGCTTGTAATTAAAATTATTAAAATTATCGGATATTACACAAACAATTGATGAATTGTTTGTTTCACATAGTATTATAAGTTTCAAACATTTCTAAAAATCCCATTGAGTTATATAACTTTAATTGGTCAAAATTATATATATGTTATGTTGTGAGATTTTTGTTAGGAAAAATTAGCGATATGTATAAATCTATATGGCTCATATTATATATATATATATATATATATATATATATATATATATATATATATATATATATATATAATACTTTTATAAGTGTAAGTTGTGATATTACATCTAATAAGTGGTACTTGAGATTTTCTATGAATGACATTTATTATTAGTTTCAGAAATAAATTAATCACTAAAAATAAATAAACTAAGTTGATAAGTTATTTCTTAAAAATTATTCCTGTGACACCCTCAAAACCCGTGCCACTTTTTGTAACCCAAAACATACATTAAAACGGTAAATAAAATTTGCTGGTTTTACTTTCGGAAAACGATTCCATTATTTTCATCAAGTCCTAAAAATCGTGATAAAATCTTTCTTATTTACTACACATGAAACTACCACTCCAGAAAGAACAGAAATACTCATATATAACCATATATATATATATATATATATATATATATATATATATATATATATATATATATATATACATCAACTAAAGCTATGGACAACACGTCCTTTTACAAAAGAATGATAAAAGATAAACTCCTACAAAGCTATAAACTAGGCAGCGACAGTCTGGAACCATATCTCTAAAACCTATGGCCATCAGTAGTCGTTAACAGACTACCAAAAATTGCTGCCTCAAAAGAAAGTCTACACCCTAAGCTGGTCCAACTAATGGAAGCCATTGGACAATCCCCTAGAGGAAGGTCCAATGCTAGAACCACGAGAAGAACCCCGAGAACCTACGTTCCCGTTCTCCTGTGGATGAGGCTCGGGAGCATCCAAAGGATGATACTCCGGGTCCTCCTCAGGGTCTTCCTCCTCCTCCCCCTCCTCTACGTCCTCCACTACATGCTCGCCCGCTACCAAAACAAAAGGCGGGGGAGGTGTCTGTGGTGGCTGCTACTGCCGGGACTGTGCAGCGGGGGCGAAATGCTCGATCACTCCCTGCTGCATAAGGGCCTGCAGCATCATCCCATTGGGAGGTAGAGGTACCTGGACCGTCTCCACAGTGCGGGTACTCTTGCGAGGTCCCGTCTCCGTCGTCCCGCTCACGGTGCAAACTGGTTCTGTATATGCTGCGCTCCCCACTCCCGGGTGAATAACCCACGCAGCTGGGTCAGTCCTCCGATCAAAAACCAGGGCACGCATCCCCGAGTGCGCGAGATGGTCTGGCATCGGCTCCATCTGTAAACAGGATATAATATATATATATATATATATATATATATATATATACACCAAAAGGACAAACCAGTCCAGAAAACATGCAAGGGTGAAAAACCAATATATGAATCCAAAAACGACAACTATATGCCCAATCCAAACAGCAGATTCATATAATGTAACTCACTCAAAATATCATACATCACATAGTGCAGCATGTAAAATCAAGTACTAACAGCAGTAAAGGCACAAGGGCTTCGTACCCCACAATCAACGTTATTCTCTAAACGTATGCTTGACACTTCCATATATCTCAACTAATATTCAAACTAATTTTCCGGAAATCCCATCACCATAAACACAAGTTGATCAGACTCAACGTCATTGCCCCGTAGGATACAATAACAAACGCCAGAATCAACAATCGGCCAAACGTGAGCACGTAACCTTCCAGGAAATAATACATGGACGCGCATGTCAGTGGTACTCACGATGTATAAGTCATACTATATTGTCCTCTTCACTGGGCACAATACGCTCTCCCTGGCTCGTATGACATCATTGTCCATCAAGACACAATGTTACATAATGACATTAAGTCATCTCAGGTTCCCCTTGCTTATCAAGGTCCCCCGTTGTAACGCCCCGATTTTTCACGTTTTCTATTTCTTCAGTATTATAATGTTTGTATTTTATTCGAGGTCTTAGGAATGGAAATAAAATATTCCGAGACCACAGTCATGCTCGACGATATCGTAGGAAGCTACGATTAAGTTTTGAGTCGAAAACTCAAACGGAGTCCGGTCTGCGTTTTTACACTGACAGTATGATTTTACTGCTCAGAAGACCTCAGATGGACCCGTGAACGAGACAGTAAGTCTTAGAATTCGATTCTCTACGTTTTAGTTAAATTTCGTAAAAATTTCAGAAAAATCATTTCCTGACCTTCGTTCGGGCGGAATCCTCAATCGGGTGACGAACGGAGCCACATATGGATTTACCGGGACTCGCCAATAAATAATCTTGATATCTCATCATCCCAGGACACTTGGGAGAGTATGCCAGAGTCGTTGTGACGTTCAGAAATATCTGGACGCAAAATGACCAAAATGCCCCTAATCTTAGTCTTTTACACTTTTACCATTATACCCTTTTGGCAAATGACCTTTTTACCCTTAAGGGAACTTTTAAGAGGCTGAACTCAGCCCCTCACTTCATCATTTTCGCACAGCCCCTCACACCATAGAGTTCCATAGTTGTTCTTGAGAGAAAACTCCATTTTCACCTAGAAAAGCTTGAGTTTTTGTTGGATTCACTTGATTCCTTGAGCAATCTTTCTTCATTTCAAGGTAAGATCACTTCTATGATCTCTTAGCTTCTTGAATCTTTCTTTATTTCAAGATTAATCTTCATTTTCATGAAAAGAATTTCTTAGATCCAAAACTTTGAAAATCCATAGGAAATTGTAGAAAAATCCTTTTGAGGTAAGACCAAGTTCTTTGAACTCACATCATCAATCTCTACCTAAACCTAAGAGCTTATGATTCAACTCTCATCATAGCTCAAAAAGCATTTTTGGCCGAACCCTTTTGGAAGATGATGAATAGTGTTTTCATCAAGTTTTGATTTTTAACACTTGATTTCATCCTTAGCTTTCCTAATGCTTTTGAATCCATGAAATGGAAACCAAAACCAATTTCTAACCTTTTTAACCTAGGGTGGCCGAAACCCTCCTTGTTAGGATTGTTGAGATTGGCTTTGATTGTTGTTTAATGTTGGTTTGTTGTGTTGTTGTAGTTGTTGACGATTGCCAGGAAGTTCAGAAACCGATCAACCGACTTTGATCCGGGAATCTGCTCATCAAGAGGTATGGGGGAGAAGAACCTCATCACACCAAGATGGTGGTAGTGAGAATGGTTGTTTAAGTTTATGTGTGGGTGAAACCCTTTAGTTTGGGTTCACTTTTATGTGTTAAGTCTTGTTAAGTTCTCTTGGAGAACAAGATTGTTATGATGAGTTTATGCTTGAGTATGTTGTAGTGTGCTTTAGCATATGTTGATGATGATATGATTGAATGAAAATCATTTCCATGTATGTTGAAAAACCTACTTTGATCACTAGATCAAGTATGGACTTTTATGGTTTGATTATGAGACCATGATGTGTGATGGACTTGGATGTTTGATTATGATGTAGAAATGTGTATTGTGGCTTATCATAATTGTATGAGCTTTTGAGCTACATGTGCTTTGTTGGTGAAGTGAAGTCTCCATTTTCTTTGGAGTAGGCTTGTGGCCTTAGTAAGAGGAAAATATAAGAACATATGCTGTTCTTGTTTTGGTAAAGTGTTGATGCAACAAAACATGATTTCATAACCTATGTTTTCAAAGAGAAACAAAAGTGATTTTGATCCAAAGATCAAATGAAGTTTTCACCTCTAAAGTGTGTCACCAAAGTTGGGAAAATGTCTTTTCTTTAGCCATAGGTCTTTTAATCAAACTAAGTCTTTCAAAAGAAAAATTAATGAAGGAGTTAGGGAAAATGAAAAACAGGGCACTCGCCCAGCGAACCCCGTCTCGCCTCGCGAGACAGAGGGAAGATAAGGCATTCGCCAGGCTAACCTTGCCTCGCCTCGCGAAACAGTGGACTAGCCCGAGCAGCAAAGATGCAGCTCCTCGGCCTCGCGTCGCGACTTCGTTATCGCCTCGCGAACTGCCTAAGCAGCAAAGATGCAGCTTCTCGGCCTCGCGTAGCGAAGTCGTTTTCGCCTCGCGAACCGCCTAAGTAGTGAAGATGCAACTTCTTTGCCTCGCGTCGCGATATAACCCTCGCCTCGCGGAGCAGAAAGACTGTCTAAGAAGTAAAGATGACTTCTCTGCCTCGCGTCGCGATCCAATCCTCGCCTCGCGAAGCAGAAGGATTTTTTCCAAGCAGTAAAGAAAACTTCTCAGCCTCGCGTCGCGACATATACCTTCGCCTCGCGAGAAATGGTTTGTTTATAAATAGTGTTTTTCAAACTCAAACTGTAAAGTTTACGCTTTTTAAACCTAAGTTAAGTAATTGACTTAGAGTTGAAGACAAGGAATAATTAAGTATGGTATGTAGTGGAACAAGACCACATGCTAAACCATTGATGACTTAATACATCAATGACTTCATAAGACATAATCACAAACATAAAACGTTTTGGGTTTTGAAACAGTCGTTCGATGACGGACCGGTGATTCGGACCCCGATCAGTCGTTCAATTGTTTCAGTCTTATGATGACTCGATCCCGGAGGGATCACGAGATTTATCCGGTGGATAAAGGTTTTGTTTTCAAAAGACGCGTATAGTTCCTAAGGAAGAGAACCTTAGTAGACTTTGAGGTTTATCCGGGGGATAGACATTGCTTGATCGCATCTGCTTTGTGTAAGCATTGGCATTTCATTTGCATAGTTGTAAGGCCTTGAGCCTAGGAGTTGAGCTTACACCTTGATGCGGGTGCGAATCTTACGGTGACGATCTTCAATGGTCTTTTGGGAGGTATCAGGGTTGGAAGGGCTTACATGTGACCAGTTGGTAGCTCTTCTGTGTCGTGGCGAATCCGTGCAATACACTGATATCCTCTACTAGATGCCGTACTTTTCATGTTTGGTTGAGAGTGTTTCCGTAAAAGCCAGATACGTGCACGTTACGAATGTTGTAGCATCTTGCCCAAGGCTGGCGCGCACGGAACATGTCCTCCCATTCACACTCTCTCCGAATGTTTTGTTAGCTCCATGGAGTAGGGGTCAGAGTAGTACCCAGTGACATTGACATTGAGTCATTTACATTGCATTGCATTGCATGGCTATTGATGTTTACATTTACTGTTATACATCGTTGTACTGTTAAAGAATACCTTATTTTATGCTGTTAACTGCTTAACATGATATTATGCTGTCAACTGCTTAATATGTTTGACATTGAGAATTCTTGTAAGCATGTTGGGTACGCTGTTACCCGGTGAGTCATCCCGTTTTTACTATTGCTGTTTTGTTGTGTTGATGAACGGGAATCTCACCCATATCTGTATGTTTTCTGTTGGTACTTGCTGTTGCTGTTTGAACAGATGGACGTGGCGATGGTTCAGTCCAGTAGTTTTCTTGAGCTCTGAGGCGGACCTTCTTTTTGTGGTTTAGTTTTGTTGTCGGCCAGACTATGTTAGTTTGTATAGTACCTTTTGGGAGCTACGACTCCTAGTACTTATTGTATCAGTTATACATTAGACTTATGTCTGTATATAGATTATTCCTTTTTCTGTTTATGTCCCTGTATTTATTATGCATATTGTTCTAGAAATGTATGGCGAACCTAAGTTCGTTATTAGTATTATTTACCTTTGCTAAATCCCATTGCATCTTGTGAAAAGAAAAAAAAAAAGAAAATCGTATTTTCCGCATTAAGAAATATTTTCGGCCTTATAAACGTTCGGGAATGTGACACTCGGGAAAGGGTGTTGCATTGTTTGGTATCAGAGCTGGCCGAGTCTTTTTGGGGTTGTAGGTTATGGTCTGTCTTGGTTGTGTTGTGTTCTCTGTGTGATTCTCTGTTGTTTGCTTTAGTTTTGTTGTGGTTCTTGTGTTTGATAGTTCTGGTTTGAAGGTAGCAATGGCTGCTCAAAACCTGACTGCTGCTGTGAATGCCATACGGGACATGGCTGCTGCTATGGCTCAACGTGATGAACGAGCTGCTGGAGGTAGAGGACTGGACGAATTTCTTCGTCGGAATCCACCTCAATTCAAAGGTGAATTCAATCCTGAGTTGGCTGAACGCTGGATCCAAACGCTGGAGAAGATCTTTGGAGCGATGAGATGTACTGAGAATGACAAGGTTGTCTATGCAACCTATATGCTGGTGGAGGATGCTGAATACTGGTGGGAAGGAGCCCGTCAGATGCTGGTGCATGACCAACAAGCTGTTGACTGGAATGCTGTTAAGGGAAAATTCCTGGAGAAGTATTTTCCTGCGAGTGCAAGGCACGAGAAAGAGATGGAGTTCCTCAGCTGAGACAGGGGGGAATGACCGTAGCTGAATACGGGGCTAAGTTTGAAAGTCTAGCAAAGTTCTCAAATTACTTTCTGGACAACCCAAGAGAGGAGTGGAAGTGCAGAAAATTCGAAGGAGGTCTAAGGATCGACTTGAAGAGAGTTGTAGTTCCATTGGAAATTTCTGTTTTTCCGAGGTTGATGGAGAAGTGTCGTCTGATCGAGAGCTTGGAGCCCAAGGACAAGCGGGTACAGAGTTCTGGACCGAGCAAGTTCCAGAGAGGAAGCGGTGGTCGAGACAACAAATCTCGATGGAAGCCGTATGCAAAGCAACAAGATCGACAACAACGTTCTGTTGGAGGAAGCAGTGGGAGTTTCAATCAGTCTGGAAATGCCCCAAACAAGTGCATGAAGTGTGGGAAGAGCAATCACATCACCAGAGATTGTTCGATCAAAGGGATTATCTGCTTCAAGTGTGGGAAGCCGGGACACATCTCACGTGAATGCATGCAACCGAAGTTGGAACATTCTGTTAACAATGTCCAAGCTGCAAGGCCTAAGATGAAGGGCAGAGTCTACACTATGGGTGGTGCTGAAGCTTCTCAGAATGAAGACTTGATCCAAGGTCAGTGTGTCATGGGAGGTGAAACCTTAACTGTACTATTTGATTCAGGCGCAACGCATTCCTTTATTGCCTATGACTGTGTGAATCTGTTGGGATTACCTATGTCTTCTTTACCTTTTGATTTGGTAATTTCTACGCCTACTGCAAAGCCTGTTGTAACTGCAAAAGTTTGTTTGAATTGTTCTATTTCTGTTAAAGATAGAAGGTTTTTGATTGATTTGATCTGTTTGCCTCTCTCGCAAATGGATGTAATCTTAGGAATGGATTGGTTGTCTTCTAATCATATCCTGTTGGACTGTGCAAATAAAACCTTAGTTTTCCCTAGTTGTGAGAATTCTGGATTTTTGACTGCCAACCAAGTAAACGCTTCTTTGAGAGAAGGAGCTCAGGGATACATGTTACTATCTTCTTTGGAGGTCAAGAGCGAGCTAGTCTTAGAGCGCATACCTGTCGTGAATGAGTTTCCGGAAGTCTTTCCTGAAGACGTACCAGGTTTGCCGCCAGTTCGGGACGTCTAGTTTGCAATCGATCTTGTGCCAGGAACAGGACCAGTGTCTATGGCACCGTATCGTATGGCACCTGCTGAGTTGGAAACGTTGAAGGAACAGTTGGTAGACTTATTGGGGAAGCAGTTTGTTAGACCCAGTGTGTCACCGTGGGGAGCACCTGTGTTGTTGGTGAAAAAGAAAGATGGAACATCTCGCCTATGTGTGGATTATCGCCAGTTGAATAAAGTTACTATTAAGAACAAGTATCCACTTCCGAGGATAGATGACTTGATGGATCAGTTGAGGGGAGCGGCAGTTTTCTCCAAGATTGATTTGCGATCGGGTTATCACCAGATTCGTGTGAAGGCAGAAGATATATCGAAGACAGCATTTCGAACACGCTATGGGCACTATGAGTATCTTGTGATGCCGTTTGGTGTGACGAATGCTCCAGCTATATTCATGGACTATATGAATAGGATCTTTCGTCCATACCTAGATCAGTTTGTCGTTGTCTTCATAGATGACATACTTATCTATTCACGAGACCAGGAAGAACATGCTGAACATCTTAGTGTGGTTCTTCAAGTTCTGAAAGAGAAACAGCTGTATGCAAAACTGTCCAAGTGTGAGTTTTGGCTCGACGAAGTGCAGTTTTTGGGTCATGTAATTTCAAGGGAAGGAAATTTCGTAAAAATTTCAGAAAAATCATTTCCTGACCTTCGTTCGGGCGGAATCCTCAATCGGGTGACGAACGGAGCCACATATGGATTTACCGGGACTCGCCAATAAATAATCTTGATATCACATCATTCCAGGACACTTGGGAGAGTATGCCAGAGTCGTTGTGACGTTCAGAAATATCTGGACGCAAAATGACCAAAATGCCCCTAATCTTAGTCTTTTACACTTTTACCATTATACCCTTTTGGCAAATGACCTTTTTACCCTTAAGTGAACTTTTAAGAGGCTGAACTCAGCCCCTCACTTCATCATTTTCGCACAGCCCCTCACACCATAGAGTTCCATAGTTGTTCTTGAGAGAAAACTCCATTTTCACCTAGAAAAGCTTGAGTTTTTGTTGGATTCACTTGATTCCTTGAGCAATCTTTCTTCATTTCAAGGTAAGATCACTTCTATGATCTCTTAGCTTCTTGAATCTTTCTTTATTTCAAGATTAATCTTCATTTTCATGAAAAGAATTTCTTAGATCCAAAACTTTGAAAATCCATAGGAAATTGTAGAAAAATCCTTTTGAGGTAAGACCAAGTTCTTTGAACTCACATCATCAATCTCTACCTAAACCTAAGAGCTTATGATTCAACTCTCATCATAGCTCAAAAAGCATTTTTGGCCGAACCCTTATGGAAGATGATGAATAGTGTTTTCATCAAGTTTTGATTTTTAACACTTGATTTCATCCTTAGCTTTCCTAATGCTTTTGAATCCATGAAATGGAAACCAAAACCAATTTCTAACCTTTTTAACCTAGGGTGGCCGAAACCCTCCTTGTTAGGATTGTTGAGATTGGCTTTGATTGTTGTTTAATGTTGGTTTGTTGTGTTGTTGTAGTTGTTGACGATTGTCAGGAAGTTCAGAAACCGATCAACCGACTTTGATCCGGGAATCTGCTCATCAAGAGGTATGGGGGAGAAGAACCTCATCACACCAAGATGGTGGTAGTGAGAATGGTTGTTTAAGTTTATGTGTGGGTGAAACCCTTTAGTTTGGGTTCACTTTTATGTGTTAAGTCTTGTTAAGTTCTCTTGGAGAACAAGATTGTTATGATGAGTTTATGCTTGAGTATGTTGTAGTGTGCTTTAGCATATGTTGATGATGATATGATTGAATGAAAATCATTTCCATGTATGTTGAAAAACCTACTTTGATCACTAGATCAAGTATGGACTTTTATGGTTTGATTATGAGACCATGATGTGTGATGGACTTGGATGTTTGATTATGATGTAGAAATGTGTATTGTGGCTTATCATAATTGTATGAGCTTTTGAGCTACATGTGCTTTGTTGGTGAAGTGAAGTCTCCATTTTCTTTGGAGTAGGCTTGTGGCCTTAGTAAGAGGAAAATATAAGAACATATGCTGTTCTTGTTTTGGTAAAGTGTTGATGCAACAAAACATGATTTCATAACCTATGTTTTCAAAGAGAAACAAAAGTGATTTTGATCCAAAGATCAAATGAAGTTTTCACCTCTAAAGTGTGTCACCAAAGTTGGGAAAATGTCTTTTCTTTAGCCATAGGTCTTTTAATCAAACTAAGTCTTTCAAAAGAAAAATTAATGAAGGAGTTAGGGAAAATGAAAAACAGGGCACTCGCCCAGCGAACCCCGTCTCGCCTCGCGAGACAGAGGGAAGATAAGGCATTCGCCAGGCTAACCTTGCCTCGCCTCGCGAAACAGTGGACTAGCCCGAGCAGCAAAGATGCAGCTCCTCGGCCTCGCGTAGCGAAGTCGTTTTCGCCTCGCGAACCGCCTAAGTAGTGAAGATGCAACTTCTCTGCCTCGCGTCGCGATATAACCCTCGCCTCGCGGAGCAGAAAGACTGTCTAAGAAGTAAAGATGACTTCTCTGCCTCGCGTCGCGATCCAATCCTCGCCTCGCGAAGCAGAAGGATTTTTTCCAAGCAGTAAAGAAAACTTCTCAGCCTCGCGTCGCGACATATACCTTCGCCTCGCGAGAAATGGTTTGTTTATAAATAGTGTTTTTCAAACTCAAACTGTAAAGTTTACGCTTTTTAAACCTAAGTTAAGTAATTGACTTAGAGTTGAAGACAAGGAATAATTAAGTATGGTATGTAGTGGAACAAGACCACATGCTATACCATTGATGACTTAATACATCAATGACTTCATAAGACATAATCACAAACATAAAACGTTTTGGGTTTTGAAACAGTCGTTCGATGACGGACCGGTGATTCGGACCCCGATCAGTCGTTCAATTGTTTCAGTCTTGTGATGACTCGATCCCGGAGGGATCACGAGATTTATCCGGTGGATAAAGGTTTTGTTTTCAAAAGACGCGTATAGTTCCTAAGGAAGAGAACCTTAGTAGACTTTGAGGTTTATCCGGGGGATAGACATTGCTTGATCGCATCTGCTTTGTGTAAGCATTGGCATTTCATTTGCATAGTTGTAAGGCCTTGAGCCTAGGAGTTGAGCTTACACCTTGATGCGGGTGCGAATCTTACGGTGACGATCTTCAATGGTCTTTTGGGAGGTATCAGGGTTGGAAGGGCTTACATGTGACCAGTTGGTAGCTCTTCTGTGTCGTGGCGAATCCGTGCAATACACTGATATCCTCTACTAGATGCCGTACTTTTCATGTTTGGTTGAGAGTGTTTCCGTAAAAGCCAGATACGTGCACGTTACGAATGTTGTAGCATCTTGCCCAAGGCTGGCGCGCACGGAACATGTCCTCCCATTCACTCTCTCCGAATGTTTTGTTAGCTCCATGGAGTAGGGGTCAGAGTAGTACCCAGTGACATTGACATTGAGTCATATACATTGCATTGCATTGCATGGCTATTGATGTTTACATTTACTGTTATACATCGTTGTACTGTTAAAGAATACCTTATTTTATGCTGTTAACTGCTTAACATGATATTATGCTGTCAACTGCTTAATATGTTTGACATTGAGAATTCTTGTAAGCATGTTGGGTACGCTGTTACCCGGTGAGTCATCCCGTTTTTACTATTGCTGTTTTGTTGTGTTGATGAACGGGAATCTCACCCATATCTGTATGTTTTCTGTTGGTACTTGCTGTTGCTGTTTGAACAGATGGACGTGGCGATGGTTCAGTCCAGTAGTTTTCTTGAGCTCTGAGGCGGACCTTCTTTTTGTGGTTTAGTTTGGTTGTCGGCCAGACTATGTTAGTTTGTATAGTACCTTTTGGGAGCTACGACTCCTAGTACTTATTGTATCAGTTATACATTAGACTTATGTCTGTATATAGATTATTCCTTTTTCTGTTTATGTCCCTGTATTTATTATGCATATTGTTCTAGAAATGTATGGCGAACCTAAGTTCGTTATTAGTATTATTTACCTTTGCTAAATCCCATTGCATCTTGTGAAAAGAAAAAAAAAAGAAAATCGTATTTTCCGCATTAAGAAATATTTTCGGCCTTATAAACGTTCGGGAATGTGACACTCGGGAAAGGGTGTTGCACCCGTTTCATGGCATGTCTGCCCAACACACAAAATGCATGAGAAACTATCTAGTTTTCGATAATTGATCTTTGTCGCATCAATACTTCCTCGTTGCAGCATCAACGCTAACAACCACCATAATGTCTTAGACTCTTTAAGCCTCAAAAACATTTTCTCAAAACAGGACATTTAGTCCAAAAACAACTCAAATCCCAAACATCTCTAACTGATGCACCAGTCTAGGACGTTGGATTCAAGATCATAAAAACATCCTTAAGCCTATAGGACCACAAAGATTGTCCCTAAGCCGACAGGATTTCAACTAACACGGATCCTTGATCCACATGTTTTGGCAGAACCCTAGAACCCCGACGTCTCGGTTTCTAGTTTCTAAGCTTTAAAACCACTTTTCTTGAAAACTCGGAAACCAAAAACCCAAATCTTCGATACTTACACAAAGTCATCGGGATCGGTTTTTTATAAAACAAAACTTGGTCTAAAGACCATTTCTTTTTATTTCGTTGTTTTTCGGTGAAACACGAACTTAAAACAAAGCTTTCAAAACCTCTTTTTCTTGAATAAACGCAATATGAATAAACGCAATATAACTTTGAAAACCACATTTCTTAAAACACTTTTTCTCAACCGTTCAACTTTATCAATTTGGACAATTGAAGGTTTCTAATGCCCTATTTACTTTACACTTCGATTTTCATTATTAAAATACATTGCCGATTTTTAAAGCTTTTAAGTTACACGATGTCGGATCCTAATCAAAATTAGGTCCTCTAATGCCTTAAATCCCACAGCAGGGCACACGATACACCCATATAATCATTCAACAATTATAGCATGTATTCAAATATGTCAGCAGTTATATGATACATACTCAAATCAACAGCATTAAACCAAACAATCAACCAACAAACAGATATAGAATATTTAATTACAATACAAACACCGATGCAACACATAGCTGTCGGAAATGGAGTTCTTCAGGTTTATCCCCTTACCTCTTGTAGTTTCCAGCTAAGTTATGAACACCAGATCAACTTGATCACTGGCCCAACACACTGCCGATCACTACATACACACAAACCATAGCGGCATTAACTCACAAAACAAAGGTTTCTCCTAATGCACCACCCCTAGGGTTCGTCCCTATTACACTAAAAATAGCTAGGGAGCTCCAAAATTTCTCGTTTCTTGGATAACACCCTAACTAAGTGTGACAGCCCTAGATATCAGTTCAAAACATCAAAAACCAACTGAAACCCTACCCTACACACATAGGGGGTTTCGGCCTCCCTTTAGAAAATATAGCTAGGGAGATTTCTTGGCTCTAAGCTCTTGGACCATACAAGTATGTCATGAATCTAGGCCATAAAAATTGGTTTGGTACAGATACGATATTCCTACAATTTTTCATAGATTTTTAAAGATTTTAGGGACAAAACCCTACCACCTTTGATCATGAAAAATGGAGGAGAGAAAGGAGAGATTGGGAGAGATAGAGATGATATACTACCTTCTATGATGCTCTACTCCAAGGTTGATGAAGGTTGCTTCACAAAAATCCAAGCTTGAAGCCTTCAAAAATGGAGATTTTGATGAAAGGAAAGTAAAGAAATGAGAGAAGAAGAAGATGGAATTTTGGGGGAGAGAGGCTGCCGAAAATGAGAGGAGATAAGAGTGAAAAGATAGATATTTATGGGTTTTAAGACTTTAATAATCGAAAAAGGTAATTAGTAATAAAAATTAACTAAGGGCAATTTGGTTAATTCATGTCCCGATATTTGAAATCATTACGACACTAGTATGAGTCCTCAAATAACTTGATACAATTCTGGCATGAAAAACATCTGATCGTGGGTCTCGAAAAACCCTAAGACAGCTCGAAACGTCTCCTCGATCGATTATCGGCCCGAATATAAAATATTATTTATATTTTGGACATCAGGACACATTTTAGGAAAAAAATAGAGGATCGAATTCTAAGACTAATGGTTTCATCCGTTAGTCAAGATTAGGTCATGATAGCAGAAAAACACTATCATCTAAAAAAACACAGATCGGGTTTTGTTTGAGTTTTCGACCCAAAACTTAACCGTAAGCTCCTACGATTATATGAAACAAGAATATGATCTTAGTTTTCCCAAAATCATTTTTTTATAACACAGATAAAAATATAAACTCATTAATTGAGTTTATCGTCCTTAGAAAACACGAAAAATCGGGATGTTATAATTCCTTATTCCATTTTATCAGTAGTTTATTGTAATTTGTGATTTTTTTTAAAAGAACTAATACAAAGTGACATTTTTCTTATCATAAGTACTTAATAAGCAATTGATCACATATATAAAGTTATATGACTCATATATATATATATATATATATAATATTATAGGTTAGGTCTTCCAAATTATAGGTTTAAATTATGTTTCTTGTGAGGGTTTTGGTTGATGTCTTCCCTTGCTTTTTTTGTATTCTTTTATCTTTTAATTAGTAATAAATTAATTAGTGTGCTGTAAATGATTGGTATTTGTTGTGATGCCAACCTAGTTGGTATGACAGTAAATATAATGATGCCTTTGCATACTAACGTTTGTAAATATATATATATATATATATATATATATATATATATATATATATATATATATATATAATATTATTTATAAGAGCATATTGTCATATTGTCTCTAATAAGTTGTACTCACTTGAGATTTTATCCAAGTGACATTTTTTTAATTTAGGAAAGAAATTAATCGCAATAAAGAAATTTATTAATTTAATCAGTTATTTCCTAAAAATTACTCCTTATTCAATTTTTTCAATAGGTTGTTGTAAAATATTGGGTTGGCAATAATTCTCAATCCGTTTGTCATGTTTTATTTTAATGATGACGAGAGTTTTACAAACTTAAAGTTATTTTGTTAGAAGTCCCAATTACTTTTGGCTTCTAACCATGGGCCTATGTTTTCAGGAGAGGATCAACGTGCTTTTTTAAACAATTGATGAATCGTTTGTCTCACCTAGTATTATAAGTTTCACACATTTTTAATAAATCTCATTGAGTTATTTAACATTAATCGGTCAAGTAATTAATTTTTTTAATTTTTTTTTAAAAATTTAATGCAAAACGACATTATTCTTTTCATAAGCACTCTAAGAAGCAATTGATATGTATAAAGTTATATGGTTCATATATATATATATATATATATATATATATATATGTATTGAGGATCCATTGGCTCTAAGAGTAAGTTTAAAAGGCTCCTTCCAAATCCCACTTTTCAATTTATTCTAATTTAATGACCTACATCAATTCATTAAAGAAACAACTTTGGATTAAAATAAATTGAAGGATGAGAATATGGAGTAAGTCTTTTAAATTTATTCTTGGAGTCAATGAATCCTCACTCATATATATAAAAAATTATTTTCTATAAGTATAAATTGTTATATTATCTCTACAACTATAAGTAAAAACATTTGTGGAGGTGAGCTTGGAGTTATAGTGTGATATAATTTTTTTTTTTTATCCCTTTATCCTAAATGAGGACTGATCATTGCAGTTTGAAGATGCTCAAGATGCTGAGGATGCAATTCGTGAGCGTGATGATGGCTATAATTTTGATGGGCGCCAGTTACGGGTTGGTTTATCTTACAATTACACACTTAATTAGTGATCTAATACCTTATAGCTATGAATATGATGACTCTATCTCTATCAAAAATGAAAATAAAGATAGCTGCAGTGCCTTGCCAATATTGTTGAAATACTTAATATATATTTTTGAGGATGCTTTCAATCACCTAAATTTTTCTGCATCCCTTTTTTATGGACAATGTGTCAAAACAATGATTTTCTTAAATGCAGGATCACATGCGAAAGGCAGGGGATGTTTGCTTTCCCCAAGTTTTTCACGATGGAAGAGGTATTGAAATGAAATTTTTGGTTCTCATTTGTATGTTTTGGCTTGGATGTATCAGCAATTGGGAAGTTTTAAGTTGTTAGTTTATCCCACCCCCCGCTTTTGATCTCTCTTGTCCTAGTTATCTTTGTGTGAGGGTGGCATTTGAGCCTGTCAACAGAGTCTTTGAGTTTTTTTTTTTAACAGTTTCTTACTTCAAAACTAGCGAGATAAACCTATTTGTCGTGAGATTATAGTAGCAGAGTCGAATGTGCATCAACATGATGAAATTGAAGACTAGTGAGGAATTGAAGACTTTGATGTTTTCTATCTGGACTATTTTGCTAATTTTTTACACATATTTCTGATTTTATGTTTCCTCTAGTTCGGTAAAATATGTCAAGTTTTAACTGATTTGCATTCTATTTTATGCAATTAGTTACTTATTAGTTACTATGTTTTTTTACGGGTATTAGATACTATGTTGAAATGTTAAATGTTAGTGCCATTTGGCAGCTTCATGTGTCTAAAACGATTAGAGTGTGTGGTGTGGATCATGAAGATTTGGAGCAACTTTTTCATGTGTCAAAAGATTAGAGAAGCAGGAAGTCTTAGAGTACCTTTGTTGTTGATTGTGATTCATTTTGCGTTTCAATTGATGGTTCTAATTTGGTAACTGCTGGATTTGTTTTGCTACTGCAGACTGAAATTGCTAAGCGGTTGCATTTTAAGTATAGTACACCAAAGAAAAAAAACTTTTGCTTTTCATGCACCCATCGATGTGGAGGCTGCAACAAAGGGGAATTGACATTGCTATCTTAGCACTTGAGGTTGCAAACACAATTGTCAAGGGTTTTGATCTTATGGAATCTCTTTCAACAAAAAGTATTAAGCATTTAAAAGAAGAGGTGCTTCAGTTAGAGACTGTGCAAGATTTAGTATCAAAGGATATGGATGAACTTCCAAGTATTGTTTCTGCAGACAAGAGGTAAGTAATGGATTAAGTCAAATTCCTAAATAGGGGCTTCTGTTCCATCATCAAGCTAACTTTTTATCATTTTAGTTTACGATGATTCTATGAAATGCCGACTGTATCTAATTTTTGGTTTATGTTTTATGTTTTTAGGGAGGAGTTAGAAAGTTATTTTTTAATAAGGTGATTGGCTTTGGAAATCTTTTAAAGAATCCTCAGTGACACAACTTGGTCCGTTACTTTGAGAAGTGATAAAATTTGTACTCACTCGATTCATCTAAGTTGCAGCCTTTCCCAAAACAATTCTTTTTTAGCCTTCTTAGAAAAATGGAATTTAATTCATAACGATCTAAGAAACGAAAATACAACTCTAATTAAACACCATAGACGAAGAACAACAAATAAAGAAACAAAAACAAAAACAAGGATTCAGAGAAGTCACCAGTCGGTGCCAAGAGATCCCTAATTAATGCAAAACTTCTAAATTTATAAATTTTGATCGCGCACAATCCGTCGGGCAGAATTAGCTATGTCGAGCAGAACTAACAAAGAAGCTCTGTCTATATAGGAGTTCAATCCGTCAAGCGAAATTAATTACGTTGTGCAGATCCAGTAATATAAATATACCATGCACAATTTGTTACAAAAATGGATGTTGGCTTAATGATTAATGTTTGCGTCCCAACCACGTATCCTCGGGTTTGAATCCTAGCAGGTCCAAGTTAAGGATCAAACCCATGACCCTTCACATTAATTCAAACAACACCAACCACAGTACCACTCAACATTTTCTTGATCTTTTCTTCCTTGAATTTTCTAAGGCGTGCTTCTCCTTTGTCCTTGCTACCTTTGTAAAAATCTAAAAATGCAAAACATAAGAAAACAATTTAAAATCTAATCAAAATTGGCAAAACATGGAAATTAACTCGAAATACTAAAATATGCAAACAAAGTCAAATTTAGGTCAATTCAAATTCAAAAACTCAATTTAATTAATAAAATCCACTCCTAAGCAATAGAGAAAACTAGGTAATAAGCCAGCGGATTATCATGCGTACTTTTCATAAATATTTTTATATCTTTAAATTTAATTAATTGGTTAGGTTTGTGTTTATTGTTATTGATTTATTCTCATTATTTGTTGATTTTGTTTTACAAATTAATTTGGATAAAGAATAATACAAAATACAAAATTTGGAGAAAATTATTAGATTTTGAAATCTAAAAGATTTTGGAAAAGATTGGAGATGTTGAAAATAAAGTTAAAGAAATTCTATCCAAATCCTAAATTTGAGCTAAATCCAAATTGATCTTATCAGGAACTCAAAGAGTTAGAAACATATAAAGTCTCCTATATACTTAATTGCGATAGGAAAATGGAAGGGGCACATAGGAGGCGAATAGGAGAAGACGTGACACGAGCACAAGAGTTGGAACTTCAATGAAATTTGCTTATATCTCTTGTTTTCTTTCTTTCCGTATGAATAGCTAAATTTTATCTTTGTTAGGGAGATGATATATTTCGACTACTGATGAAACTTTATTGATTACTGAGTTATCCTATGAACAATTTATCTTCTTGATGTAATTTTTATTGTTCTTAATATTATTGACTGTTTGGTTATCATTCATGTATTGCGTGTAGAGCTGGATACATAGACCTGAGCCCGCGGACAGTTCGTTTAACCCACGGTCCGCACGAGCCTAGACTAAGCAAAATTCATATCTATTTAAATGTGGGTTTTTTAAGTCCGGTCCGTTTAACTCGTGGACTAAACGGACTTTGTCCGCAGACTTACACAGTATAAAAAAAATCCTGAATTAGGAGGAATTACGCACCCAAAGAATTTAGGACCCAGTTTGTGACCCACCAGATTGCTTGGATTGTGTTTGATGTACTCATGTTTGATGTACTTGAGTCAAATATTATTTGCTTTCGAGAATTTCTAGATAAAATTGCATGAAAATGATGCAGGCGATTAAAACAAGTCATATTCAGACTTTGCATTTACCAATTTCAGTCTTTGTAACATAAAAAAAGGTTTTAACTAAAGAAAATAAATAAATAAATAAAATTTAAAATTGACCTACAAAATTTGCTCTTATATTTTTTTGAGTCCATGGACCAGTCCATTTAACCCATAGACTATGCGGATAAGACGCGGACTTGATAAATACAAGTCCATTTATTTTGCGGACTATTTCGATTCTGTCCGTTTAAGTGCGGACTAATGCGGACCGGATCGGATCGGTCCGTATGCATCACGTGAACTAGGGCCTTCCACGTCAATAACAAAAGAAATAAGCTTAATTGCACTTTTCGTCCCTCAACTTTTTCAATTGTGCGATTTTGATCCCTCAAAAATTTTAATTGCACTTTTCATCCCTCAAATTTTTCAATTATGCGATTTTGGTCCCTACAAAATTTTAATTGCACTTTTCATCCCTCAACCTTTCAAAATTGTGCAATTAAAGCCTTTATTTTGGTCCCTAGAAGGACTAATTTTACACAATTTCACAAAATTGAAGAATGAAAAGTGTAATTAAATTTTTTGAGGGACCAAAAGCACACAATGGAAAAAGTTGAGGGATTAAAGTGCAATTAAAATTTTTGAGGGACGAAAATCGCACAATTAAAAAAACTTGGGACTAAAAGTGACAATTAAGCTAAAGAAATAAAACAATTGTGACGTGGCAAAAACCACCCCAAACTGCAAATAATTTGGAAAATATCCAACTGACAAATAGTTTCCAAAACAACACCCCCAACCTAGTCAAAACTCAAAAGCCCCGAAGTTTAAACAATCTAATGACCTCAATGGACTCAACTACCAACTTCCGGTAACCTAACTCCCAAGCTCTGTTAAGAGGGAGTTGCTTTTTACGGTCCCTATTTTTTCTAATATAATCCTTCTCCTTTTTTTAACTTTTTTCTACCCAAAATACTCCTTATTATTTTCAGAACTATCTCTTTCTCCTATTTTCGGAATTTCCTCTCCACCCTCTTCTTAAACCTCTTTCTTCTTCTTCATCATCATATCCACCCTCTTCTCCACTCTTTCCTCTCCACCCACTTTTTTTTTTTTACTTTGCTGCACTATTTCTTTATCATATCCAAGACCCATACAATGCAAAATAATATGATGGGGAGTGAGAACCACCCATATCACTGTTACACTGTATCATATCTTAAATTCTAAAACGCATGGAAAAGTGTTTAAGGTTGTCACAGACTACAACTTGATCGCGGTAGCAATGAAAAAAACCGGAGCCGTTGCTAGTGATGAAACAAAGCTTATTGTTATGCAAAGAAAGTTATTAGGGTATGCACAGAGGCAAAGAAAGCTGCACTGCAAAACCTTGAAGACTCTTCTTGAACCACCACGTTCAACTTCAGATAAATCAAGAAAATACTTGAAACGCATGAGGTATCTACCCGATTTGATGGGATATGATGAAGAAGAAGAAGAAAGGGGTTTAAGAAGAGGGTGGAGAGAAAATTCCGAAAATATGAGAAAGGGATAGTTCTGAAAATAATAAGGGATATTTTGGATAGAAAAAAATTTAAAAAATAAAAAGAAAGAGATTGTATTAAAAAAAATAGGGACCGTAAAAAAACAATTCTCATGTTAAGACCCTTAAAGATGGAGCATAATTTCAACTTATATATTTGTAGCCCGACTCACATACTCATATTCATAAAATTCATACAACCGATGGCCCAAATTATCTATAAAAATACCACCATAATGGGTCGTAGCCGTACCACTTTAAGGAACCTGCCATCATCGACATCACAGACTAGACTACCCAAGTTTGCTAGATAATTGAGATAGTACTGTGAATAGGGAGAGGCACACAAGGAAGAAATGAAAGTAAGTCCTCCATGGAATATAATTTTAATACACAAATCACACTAACTAAGCTATTTATTTCTAAATTAACCTAATTAAGGGTAGAAATAGCAAGAGACATACTCATATATAACTCACTATTCCTAGGATAGCAATGATTTCATTAGGACTACCAAAACGTATAAAAACCTATTTGAATTTTTCGAAATTTATAGTGACCTAGTTGAATTTTGTAAAAATGTTCAATGACCCCGCAAATGCATGAGTAAATAATCATTTAACAGAACTCTAATGGAAACTTAATGAAACCTGATAGAGATGTATACAATGGATTCAATTACAAACTTTTAAAGTTCATGGACCTATTTGAATTTTCGCTAAAAGTTTAGGACCAACAAAATAATTTAAACCTTATAAATATTAGTTATTATCATGGTTATCAAAACCGGATCAGTCGGAGATCGGTGAACTGGACCTGGTCCTGTCGGATAACCCAAAGAATCCAATAATTCAAACTGTGCAAAACCGTTCAAACCGATTAAGAACCGGTCGAACCAGACAAAACCGACGGTTCATCGGTTACATCCGATTTGAACAAAACACCTTTTCGAAAAAAAATTGGTGAAGTAGGGCTGGTTTCGATTTTCCTTGAACATTCATTCATCTCCTTCACAGTTCAACTTCAAACGGGGACAATGTCATCTTCTTCTTCCTCGGCTTCGTGAAATAGGGACACACCAGTGTCATCTTCCTCTTCTTCGATTCTGAGAAATAGGAATGTACCACGCAAGCCACCACGAAAGTGACGAGACAGAGAGGAAAGAATCTTCTTCTGTCGCCGCTGCTGCTAACAAGAAGATAATAGGGAAGAAAAAATGGAGTACTAGGGTTTTTTTGAGTGCTAACTAGTGGGGCTGTTGGGCCAAGTATGTTTCTTCTTAAGCCCAAAGTCACTAAGCCTTTGCATCTGATGGAGATATATTTGATACTGTAATACATATTTTGCTAGCCGGAAATCACTATCGTGCGCCACTAATGACTAGTCTTGTTGGGCTTATAATAGTACTTGAATATGAGTGCGTTTAGGTAAATAGCTTAATTAAGCGCTTATTTAATAAGCTATTTTTCAAATAAGCTAAAAAAAATTATTTTCTTAAGCTTCTCTGACAAATTTAAGGAAATAAGCTAAAAAGAGTTTATGAAAATATCATAAACTATTTTTATAAATTATTTGCATAAGTTTATTTCCATAAGTTTCTTTGACAAGCTTATGGAAATAAGCTAAAAAGAGCTTATGGGGAAATATCATAAACTATTTTTATAAATTATTTACATAAGTTTATTTCCATAAACTATTTTCATAAGCTCTTCCAAACACATCCTATATATATTTTACTGGGTTAACTTACAATAGGATTAAAAACATTATTTTCAAATAAAAATTAACAAGTGTGTACCAATTATTTTTATTAGTTTATTTTTTATTATTAAATATATTATATGAGATTAACAATATACATTTAATTACAACCGGTTGGACCATGATTGGACCCGTGAACTGTGAATCAGTGCCTTCACCGGTTCAATCACTGGTCCGATTTTCAAGACATTGGTTATTATATTAAATCCTTAAAGATATTACTTATAAGTTTGATTTTGATATATTATCAATATAAAGTTTCTTTATATTATTATCAATTAATTATACATCATCATATGACAAATTTTTAAGATAGTTAATACATGAGTTAAATATTTTTAAAGATATGACAAAGTAGACAATATCACAATTAAACCAATTATTTATATATTTTAAAATCAACTATGCACGTGTACAATTCTAGTACGTAATAATGTTGTAGCAGTAGTGAATCCAAAATTGTTCTTTTTTTTTAGTTGCTATATCTAACGCCAAAGGACTACCTTCAACAGAAAGGTCTAAAAAGAGAGTGCTGCGATTGCATTTGAATGCAAACAACATTACCAAATGGCCAAAGATTTTAAACAGAAAAAAACAGGAACAGATAGTATGAGTTTTGAGTACTTTTATTTCAAATTATTATTTTGTCTACTTAAGAAACAAGCTAATTAGGAGGGCAGAGTCATTAGTGGAACATCTTAATCAAGTATAATGAACTTTGGAATTAAAAAATGAGATTGTGAGAAAGCAAGTAGTGCCGTGTTAATTCATAAAATTGGTTGCAAATAGGGGTTGACACATCTGGCTAAGTTTTTCACCCATAATCGTCGTGACTTGAGTTCAATTATCAGATTTACCCTATTGATAAACGATATGTAAATTCCACTATAAATTC
The DNA here is from genome assembly GCA_039655645.1 of Ammopiptanthus mongolicus. Lineage (NCBI taxonomy): Eukaryota > Viridiplantae > Streptophyta > Magnoliopsida > Fabales > Fabaceae > Ammopiptanthus > Ammopiptanthus mongolicus. The sequence continues at coordinate 10,437,037 of CM077343.1, read as the reverse complement.
TTGCTGAGATTAATACATATTTTATCTGATCTTAGAAGGGGGCGTGTCTTCTCGTAATCTAAACTTTTTATATACAAAAAAAAAAAAATCATAAAATTTGTTCACAAGTCAGGGTCCTTTCCATTTTAATGGGATGGGAAAGGAAAGCCCAAATTTAGGTCCCATTGTGGTTTTCTTAATCATCCATAATATACCAAAACAAGTGGAAGGCTCTTTCTAAGTCTAAATCTATCTGCCTTTTATTTGATCATTTTCTTTAATGAAAGCAACCATTGCACCAAGATCCAGAAAGCTAGCTAGCCCCATCCAAATTCCATAAAGCAAAAAGCAGGTAAATTTGCAACAAAAAGCATAAAAGGATACCACCATATGATGATGAAACCCATGTTAATTTACATGAAGAAATTAGCAAAATGACACTTATTGTTGTGTGTGTTTGTCCCTCTATCCCATTATGGCACCTCCCTTTGGTTCACCCTTGATTGTTTATGCAATAGTCGTTTATTTTTAGTAATTACAATGGTGGGGGAAAAGCTGCAGGACCACAAAGTGTTACATTTGAATTTAATGCAGTACCTATACAACTTGTTGTTTTCCCCTCATTTACATGATGATTCAAGAAGCTCAAGAGCCGTGAATAAAGCTCTAATTTAGTTGTTTGTACAAGAGTTTCAAGCGTTTCAGGCACTCCTATATACCCCACCTCCCTCTTCTTTTGGCACAAATTTGGCGTCCTTAATTAATGGTTGAATGAATGAAAGTCCCCAAAATTATTAAGTATTAACGCCTTTCAAGTTCCCTCAACCACATGGCATAGAGACAAAACACGCATTGAAACAATCATCACTCAGATTTTGATTCCTTGCAGTCACTTATACCATGATGAAACCGTGCATGGTTTCCAAAAAACGTATCGTGACCACAGGATATAAGCGATGACAAGAAATCCGGGTCCGTCATCACTCATCAGATCAGTCACACTCGGAGCGATTTCCATTTCTCTTGGAAGAGATTGCTGTAGCCTGTAACTGTGTAGTAGTGCCAATTAGTGCTACCACGGTGTCTTAATTTGTCAAAGGTAAAGATAGGATGATTTGAATTCCGAAAAAATAAAAATGATGGGATATATGATTTGTGTATATATAGTTGACTTTCCAGGTCAGCTACACTTGGCTGCTTAAATTTAATCCAAAATCATATTGAGAAATTCTTAGATGCTCAACTTTTTCTTATACTTAGAAAGCACATAAGATTTTCTCAGTCAGATTAATTTGTTCATTGATTAGCCAATGTAAACCAAAGTCCAGCATAATAGTATTAGCGCCATATACGCATAATCAATTTTGAGTTCTGATAGATATGACAGTCAATGATAAAAAAATTAAATAATTAAAGATCACTTTGTGGGATTGATATGGAGATTTCATTACAGGAAGAAGAGTAGTAGAAGACTTTACTTCTGAACATTATTGATGGAAATTTATTAATTTGTTTGTGTTACATTCTTGGCATACTTACCACAGAAGATCCGTGTTAAACTCCAGTATATTTAACCTTACATTTCCTCTCAGACATGAAAAGTTTGAGAATTAAAAATTGTATATTAACAACCGTCAACCATATAAATCACATTGACTTTTAATGATTCTCAGTTAGCTAGCAGTTAGCTGCTGCCGCAGTAAGTAGCTGTTCCTAGCTGCAATACCATGAAACTTATTTAACCAATTCTTTATTATAAATATATTTTTATTCCCTGCCTTTAAGGATGAATATGATGTTTCTGATACATGTTGATATATTAATGAAGCAAGTTTGATTAGTATAGAAGTGACCTAACCGAAAAGATAGCTGGTGGGCACTCCCAATCCATTCTTGTGGCTATGTTTGTTCAATATGTTTTCTTTCATGGTTCATATATATTACACTTTAATTAATTGCTTATTGTTAGATCCCTCAAACTCAACTGTGTAAGTGCTTTCAGTTTTCAGTATGCCTTGCCATATATAATTGAAGCCAACTAGCAAGGGCCTTTCTGATTTATTTTTTTTATTGTAAGTTTTCAAGTTTTATTGGGCACTCAACCATATTTAAAGATAAGAAGAGACAAGTCTTACACTTCAGTGACTTCACATTCCACAAAATATAAAATAAAGAGGAGATGAACCAAAGGCTCTAGAGAATAAGATTTGTTTGTTGTATACCACCTAATTGAAAAGAAATCTCGTACACAATTTATATATATAACACAAGTTTAACGACATGTTTGGTTAAGATTATTCTCACCACAAAAGTGAAAATACCACATTCCGAGACACTTTTTTCAAAAGCTATGTGAGAGGAGTTTTTGACCAACGTGATTTTGAAACATAATTCTATGACGGGAAATCTAAAACAAACAGACACTAAGGGTGCGTTTGGATATATGACTTAATTAAGAACTTATTTAATAAACGCTTATCATATAAGAGCTTATGTATAAATTGATTCTACAATCAAATAGCTTATGGGTTTAACCTCTTCATAAGCTCTGTATAATCTATGCTTATAAGCTATCCTGTGGAGTTATGAAAATAAGCTGAAAAAACAACTTATAAACATACCGTAAGCCATTTTTATAAGTTCTTTTGCAGAGTGCTTATACCATAATATAAATCCAAATAAGCTCTTTCAAATACATCCTAAGTTCTCCTAAAGAATCAATTAGTTTAATAATCTGCGCACCAAAGAAAATTAGTTCAATAGTTTTTTTAATAATCCCAAGAAGAATGCATTACATACTTTACCCATTGTAGTTGCTAGGAAGGTTAATTACTGTCCACCATTAGTATCCACTATATATCCAATCACTAACTTTAAAATATATTGTTGATTATGTATTTAAAAAAAGATATGCTTGCCATCTTTCCCTTTACTGTTAACCTTGTATAGATGTGTGTATCAAGTGTAAGCATGCGCAAGTTTTTAGTGCATTGATGAATTAATTATTCAAAGTTCAAACACATATCAAAGAATATGGGAATCAACATAAAAGATTTCTGCATACTATTTTTTCACACAATCTCTTAAGGTGTGCTATTATGTAGTGATTACTGATTAGAGATGTTACTTGATTATGAAATAGTAAACAACCTCTATCATGTGTGAATTGCAAGCCTGATCAAATATCTGCTGTGTCTGATGGACCCTACTGAAACAGAAAGTAAAAAAAAAATAATGCTACACTAAAAGCAGTGCCTAGCTAGCTCAAATAAAATATATTAGTGGTTCATGCGATCATGCCAGCTAATTAAGGTTCCCAGTAAGACGCCATAGTTTACCAAAGGTACGTAACAATGAATCTAAACCCTTCATGACACTATCAACCGAAGAGACTAATAGCTAGTACCACAAATATGAGTGAGCGATCAGAGAAGAGTGATAAGTGAATCCAAAGATTGAAAACGCCAATAGTAAAATATTTGACTTCTTGTCATGTTAATATACAGCAGATCATAAAGGACAAACAGAAGAACCCACCAAAGGATAACCAATGAAAGTGTACAAGTGTGGCCATCAGCATGGACAAGAATGAGTATCCTGATAAAAATTTGGTCATGATGTTGATGTTTATAAATTATAATTATGAATAATGGGTGGGATCTGACTATTGAACTAGACTTTAGAGTAGAAGTATATATACACTACAACAAATTTTTCATTCAGTTACAGACAAAACCTATCATTATATATTTAAAATTCATAGGTATATATAAAATTTATTTTCACCTATGATTGGTCCAACCATTCATTAGAAGTGACGAATAATAACGAAAAATAATTATCATTATATATAGGTTTTACCTACAGTTATATTTGACTGTCAATAGGCTTTACCTATGATTCATCTATCTTTACCTACAGTTTGACTAACACTAATACTTATACCTACAACTTTAACGACTGTTACTAAAAATATATGTAGGTATATGACAAATTTATTATAAACATATGGAGATGATAAGACATCGATTTTAGTGCACGGGATGCATAAAAGTCCACAGTCTGCTTTATGGTGTTGCTGTTGATAAGTCATTTACATAGATGCAATACGAGCAATTCCCTTTCACTAGCCGAAGTTGGTGAATGTGCTAACTTATTAATCGTAATGGGAAAAATTATTGATTTGAAATCTTACCTACCGACTTGCTATTACCACCAATCCTCACAATTCATTTTGGCATCATCTTTAAAAAGGAGATGTTGAAAATGTATTGGGACGATAGTCTTTAACTTAAAATTGACTTGTGATAGCTATAACAGAGAAATTCTTCCATAAACTTACCTAACGTTTGGTAAAAGTTATATTTGAATATTATTGAGAATGTGAAGATAGAAATAAATATTTTTCATGTTTGGTATAAGTTGTAAAAATTTCTTATGCATAAATGATATCCGGTAATAAAATTAATGAATCAAAATTAAAAATTCTATTTCTATATGTGAAGGTGGAAAAAAAATATTCTTGGGAATGAGATTCCCAAAATTTTAGACCTGACAATAAAATTTTACATGAACCAAACATCATCTTAGAGTATTAAATTAGTTGTACTAGACCGATTTTATCATTAATTAAAGTAAATTACCAACAAGACCAAGCTAACACAGTTGGTAGATAGCGGAGTTCCTTAAGCATGTTATCAGGGTTTGATTCCTATCGTGTGTATGAAAAAAAATTTGTTGGGAGGGACAAAACCAACTTTGATGATCTCTACGTCTCGAAAGGAATTAGTATCCGACTATCGACTAGAGTACCTTTATGCAAAAATAAATAAATAAATTGGAATAACTGATTATTAATTAATTAGAATAAGTGTCTATTAATTAATAATGTAATTGACTTGGTGTACCAACTTAGATACGCCAGATTTATGCAAAAGAATTTGTCATCATAAATTACAGTCACGCTTTTGTCATGACCTTCCTCTTGCAATGCAACCCACACATTGAGTAAATGGTCATCTTGCTTTTGTCAGCTCTTTCTTATTCTATCATTTTCCATCTGAGACAAAAGGGATCCTTTGCAACAAGCTTCTTTTGCTTTGGATTTTTGACATCTTATACACGAATGGTTTCTGAATAGGAAGAGGACAGTTCCTTGGAAAGATATGAATCTAACCTATATCCAGCAGTATAATTCAATTACCAATATAACCCAACCAAGATAAAAGGCGTGCGGCTTAAGGTATAGTCCGAATTGCATTAATGTAATATGAATAAAAGTTTATGTTGGAATCCAACTTTACTAGCTGATTTGTTTCTGCTTTGCTTCTTCAAAAGGAGGAATAAAATTAGGAAGAAGTTGCCAAATATGACACACACACACACACAGATATATATATATATATATATATATATATCTTTTTTCATGAATATTCTACCAACACACATCATCTTATACTGGTAAGATTTTTATCATATGATTCCCACCTCATTTCTGTATATATAATTCTATTACCTATAACACAAATTGAGGTGATGTGCACCATAATAATGTACACTTTAAGCATTTCTCTTTTTCCATTTGTTTATTGGGAGAGGGGAGGTTGATAAGAGGGGCATATATATACATATATATATCAAATAAATTACATCACCACTATGGTGCATGCCTGCAGGGTGATGATGCATACTGCATATTAGACCTGATATATATAGTAGCACACGTGGTCTGCACTTTTTTCCTCAAAAAACAGCTACTGGGAAAAACTTTTTCATTCTCTGAAGTTTTGTGATCTTTCTCTTAGCTAGTTGTCAATGTTGTTACTGTTTTCACTTTTTCACTTGTCATATGTCATATGATATGGCACTTGACAAGAAGATATCTGTTGATGGTGATAATGATAGGGAATATCATTAAGAATTCAACATCATTCACAGAACAGAAAATTCAATTAAGCTGTGAAAATTATCAGCAAAACCATCATACATGCCTAGAATTTGACAATTACCCAGAAACTTATCTTTTAGGAGGGGAACTGCTATCATCAAACATATCAAGTCCCATGTGAATGAGCATTTTTCACGTTAGCAGCGGCCCCGTATGGCCTGTTCGTTGATTATTAGATTTTGATTCAGTGGAAGAAATTAGGTTTTGGGTCATAGAATAAGGAAAAGATAGATAAAATTGTAAATTTGGAATAACATTCTGTGATAGTAATGTGATCATATTATGATATTGAGATGGCACAAAAGACAAATCTTAAAAGGGAGTGGAGGGAAAAGATTTTAATTAAATCTTATGTTTGGTTAAGAGAAGGGGAGAGGAGCGGAAATAACCCTCTTCATGTTATAAGGGGGGATCTTGAGTTTTCCATGTCGTAGGTGGACGTTCCGAGGCGACCAAGACATCCCTCTCGAGAGTTGGAGTGATGATGCACTCTTATTGGTTACGGCGAGCGAAAAGGTTATCTGGACAAACTAACTAATGTTCTCCGAGACTGTGAACAAGTTTGAGATATCAACCGACATACATGTAGATTTGAGGTACATATAATATAGGTGATGAGCATGAGCGATATAATTGGGAGATGTCTATGACATGTGACTCATCGAGATGCTTTTATACATGTTTGCCTGATGTGATCTATGCTAACCTATGATTTCTTTCCCATATATGATGTTTGTTGTAGATCATTATCTCCCTATCTTTTTGATCTCTTGTTCGTGGAGAAGATACCACAATTGAGGAGCCGATTCTTGAGGAGGATGACATTCCCTATCAACTTGAAGCTGGTGGGAGATCCACGGATGCCAGTGGCGACAGACCTGAAGTAAAGGGTAGTTCACAGCCACCATATCATTCTTATGGATATGAGCGCCTGACCAGTGCATCTTAGTAGGCATGAGATTTTTGAGTGTTTCTCTTTTGATGTATTTTGGAAAGGCGGGCTGGGGGTGAGAGATAGAGTTTTATGTATTAGTTGTTTAAATGGATCGTTATGTTTATGGATGCATGTATTTATATCTATCAGTGTATTGTCTGTATTCACTATATGTTTAAAGTTTTAAAATTTTCACATGTTTTATGATTAGATAATTAGGTTACTTAATGAGGCGGAACATCTCACAAAAAAACAACCCTTAAGATCATCCAATTTATACTAATAACAAAATTCTAGTCCTAATTAAATAAGGAAATATATCAAGAAAAAATAAATAAGAAATAATTTCTAATAAATTTTCTAAAATTATATCCTGAAATTTTCTAAGATATACTAAAATGTTATGAAGATATTCTAAAATGATTCATTTATCCTTGAAACAAAGTCCATAAATTCAATGGATGAAATTGCTTCAGGTACTTAAGTTATCTTCCAACTAAAGCTTCTGTGTATATAGGATTATTAGATCATGTTTTAAGTTAACCGCTCCTCAACTTAACAAACAAAGAGAATTAGATCAACACTAGTTGAATCATAGAAGATTTCCATTATATGATATACGAGTTTCTGCTTAATGTAAATTGTTAATCTTATAGAATGTCTGCTAAGCTGAGGATTTCATTGTCAGACCAAAAGGGTCTGTGCGCGCGCCAACTTGGATTGCATTTAAGGGAGTGCTTGAAAACTGTCAATATCAAACAAGCTACCAACGAGCTGTGACCAAACGAACCCAAAGCTCTCATAGCTTTCCTCATTTCGGTATTTTTTTTTTTTTAAAAAAAAATTAATAGTATTTTGATGAATTATTAAATATTTATAATTAGCTCTCATAGCTTTCACCATAAATATTAATGTTTTTTTTATATTCGAAAGTAATAAAAAAAAATTGTTCTGTAAAATGATAATTATTTTTAAGTGAAAGTATTTTTTTTTGGGTAACAAAATAGTGAAAGTATTATAAAATAGTTTTGTTACATACCTTTAAGACACATAGGTTTTTTTTTTATGTATATATAAAAAAAAAAGACACATAGGTTAAAGAGATAGAAATCGAAATTATTAAATGAAAAGTAGAAACATTCAATTTTTTTTATGTATATAAGGATATCTCTAATCGATAGTCGAAAATTAATATCTTTCAAGACGTAAAAATTACTGAAGTAAGTTTTGTCTCTTCCAAAAATATTTTTTTCATACATGCGACAAGAATCGAATACCCTAACATGCTTAAGGAACAGAACTCAGCCATCTACCAACTATATTGAGTCTTGTTGGTAAACATCAATATCTTGAAATCCAAAAAAAGATTGACTTTAAATTCTCTTAAGAAATACTCCTAATAATTCTCATTCTCATAATTACTAATTGAAGAAAATATCAAATGCTGTTTATGTTTTCATGATATTAATGCATTTACTTTTTCATTGAGTAAGTATTGTTTGAGGATCTAAACTTTTTGTGATAAACCAATCAGGAGACCAAACTTTTATTATTACCAATCAAGGATTTCAAGTTTATTAAAATATATTTTATTTGTTTCAAAAATAAAATATATTTTATTAATAAAATTATTAAAAAGACAAATATAGCCAACTTAATAAAAAATTATAATTTATTATACGAGTTTTCCAATTGATAAATATTACTAAAACATTTTTATTAAAGTTGAGGTTTAAGTGGAGCATAAAAAAAAAAGTTGAGGTTTAAGTGGTAAGTTTTACAGTTGAGACTTTTAATTGGTTATCATACTAAGGTCTACTTATCATACTTTTCTCCTTTTTCTTTATTAAAAGATCCTGGTTTTAAGATTTTTTTTTTTTTTTGGTTTTTCAGAGTATCCTTCCATCCGCTAAGTAAGATACTAATTTCTCGGGATACGATCAAGTGTCTAAACGGGGACACCTCCCCATAGTGTTTTTTCTGTACCCATGAGGGATCAAACCCAATACCACATGCTTAAGGGATTCAAATCCCTTTCACTTACACCAACATCCATTGGGAGTGCCCTAAGATATTAAAATATAAAAAGTTTTTATTGAAAAGAATCACTTTTAATACACACTTTCTATCCTTTATTCCATAGCTAATATATATCCTTAATTAGTGCATTGGTTATCATTTGCTTTTATTTAATACTTTTTGTTTATTAAGTTAAGATAATTAGTAGAAATATGTTTTAAAAGATATAATAAAATTCATGCAATACCAAATTTTTTTTTTTTTTTGCAAAAAACATTAATTTAATACTATGTTTTTTAGGTAATCAATGATAAGTATATAAGTAAGCCATGATAAATAGCTCATGATCAAGTAATTAGTGATAAATAAGTAATTCATGATAAATTAACTAATTATCAAACTCATCCAAAGATGGTTTAAGGCTAATGTTAACAAATGTTTTATTTAAATTAGCATCATATTAATTTGTATTTAAATTAGCGTCATTAGCGTTTTATATAAAAAAAATATTTATTAAAAAATTATCAAAAAACATTTGAAACAAAATATAATAGCAAAGAATTTTTTCGCTATATAGATTTATTTATTTCATACATTCTTTGCTATTATTTCTCCAAAGAAAAATAAAAATACAAATTACCACGCTGCTAGTTTTTAGTAAGATTTTGTTAAAATGTACTTTAAAATATTTTTCGATAAGCGTTGGAACTTATAATTAATTACTCCCTTCGGACCTATATATAGGCAAAAAAGTACTTAATTTGGACTCAAATATGGGCAAAGATCATCTCCATTTCTCATGACAAATGGAAAGCTTCATTACTATGATTTTGGGGTGTATAGAGGATATTTGGATCCCACTCAATGTCACATTAATTATCATGTTTATACCCCTAAAACTATAATAATGGAGAGGAAAAATGGAGAGATGAAATGGAGAGGATCTCAACTTCTCAAATATAAGCAAAAGTCAACTAAATCAACTCCATTTAATATCAGTGTTTCAAAAATACCCTTTGGTTAATTATTTTTTTTATTTTACCAAAAGCATTATACACTGTCAAGAAACAACTTCCAAGAGCATTATATACTCCCAAGAAAGTGTAGTTTAGTAACTATAACTTATTTTTTATACAAATCAAGACCATTAAACTAATTAATATAACTAACTTTCTTAATAAGTGTGAAGTTAGTTTTTTTTAGCTTATATATAGGTTTAGAGGAAGTACTTATCATCACCCAAAAAAAATATCCTTTGTAATTTGGATAGATTTGGATGAGTAGCTTATCATTGTTGATCAGTCTCCAAAATATCTGATGTGTATTTATCTAAGTTTTGATGAAAACTAAACATTTATTCAATGATTTAATTGAATTCGTCTGTGATTGCTGACCTGTCTACTTAGTGCGCAAATTTATATAAGAAGTTTTTAGCTACTTGTTTGTACTAAGTCAAGACTCGCCTAAGCTGGAGCTTACCCGTCTGATAAAGATATATGGCTTGTCTGACCAAGCAAACTCACCCGTCTGAAGCTTATTGAAAGTCAACTTGTCTAAACCTGAAGATCTTCACTCGTCTGATGACTTTTAGTGAAGCGTATTGAAGACTTTTGCTCGAGTCAGAATATGTTAAAAAGTCTTCTCACAAGGATCAAGAAATCAGAAGCCCAGCTATCGCAAAGTCACCTCGTAACTTAGAATGGAAGTAATTACAACAAAAAAACTTTATCCCTAAGGATAACTGAAAGTTACACGCAAAGGGAAAGTTTGTCTGCAAAGAACAAAAAGCATATCTAAAGATCTGATATGACTGATGGTGCATCAGAAAGATCTGTCCTTCTTATGTTAGAGAACAAGCAATGTTTCTCAAGCATTAATGGCTGACCAGAACGACTCTTTTGCATTTAATGAAGATATGCAAAAAAGTCAAGCTTTCAAGGAATGTCTCTAACGGCTTCAATCCCTTGAAGACTATTTAATGAAGAAGACATTGAAGATTCCAATAGAGAACCAACACAGCATTCAAAGAGCAACTACTTTGTGCATTTATATCTTTATTCTTTCATTCCTTATTCTTCAATCATTTAAAGTTAATGTGCAGTCTTTCAGACCTTCACAGTTAATACACTCGTCGGAGTGCTTGTGAAAGACTTGCAAGTTGTAATTAATTTACATCTTCGAACAAATCTGAGTGAGCCTAAAGAGGCTAGATGAGAAAACAATACCTGTGTTAGAGCCTGATGAGGCTAAGTGAGCAAAGAATACTTGTCTGTTCTATAACCTGATCAATTATAGTTGAGAAAACTTGGTGGTGCCAAGGACTGGACGCAGCCTCAGTTATTAAGGGATGAACCAGGATAAACCTGATGTGTCTTTCTATCCCTTATCTCTTTAGTTTGATTATTTATCTTAATTGTCTTTTAACTAAAGAGGTTATAACTGAGTTTGTCTATCCGTTTTTCATTTTGTATGATTGTGTGTTTTTCTATGAAAACCTTCAGACAAGATTGCTCTGTTTTAAAACACTCGTCTGCTTTTTGTTGTGCTTGCAAAAAGTTTTATATTTCTCTTTAAATCTGGTAAACACAATTCAACCCCCTTCTAATGTTTACATCTGTCTATTTCAGACATTAGTTATTGACTTATCATCAATTACTACATTAAACATACTTTTGGATAAGCTTTGGATGATAACTTATCATTAATTACTTATGTTCACCCAAAAAAGAATATCCTTGGATAAATTTGAATGATCAGTCACTTATCATCAATTACTGACTTATCATTAATTACCTAAAGAAGAAAGCACTCATTTTTGGGTATGTTTTATTATATTTTTATAAAGAAAATAAAAAAAACATTAAATGAAAAATAGACACATTTAACATATGCCTTAAAACATATTATTTTTTTTTTCTGAATGCCTTAAAACATCTTACACTTGATCAAATTGGCATTTTAATTAGAATTTAATTGATATACATTGTCAGTGTAAAAATTTTTTACACAGTCAATCAATCAGAAATTGCCACATAAACTAAAATGTTTGACTTTTATACAAACTACCTTAAAAGTCATCCATACCATGAATTTTGATTGGATGACAGTGTAAAAATTTTTACACTAACAATGTATAGCAATTAAACTCTTTTAATTATTCATCAAAATTTTTTTTTTGCCATTTTAGATGTCTTTAAATGATTGATGAGTAATCGTCAATTTGGTCCCTGAAATTGTGAGATAATATCAATTTGGTCTCTGAATTGAACGAAATAGCAAAAACGTCCCTGAAATTGCAAGACGTTATTCAATTCAGTCCCTGAAATTGAATAACGGAGGGACTGAATTGAATAAAGTTTTGCAATTTCTAGGACATTTTTGTTATTTCGTTCAATTCAGGGACCAAGTTAATACTACCTTGTAATCTCAGGGATCAAATTGACGATTTACTCAATGATTAATTAATGTCTTCACACTAATGGGGAGGATGTAGCCATATTATTCTATGAGTTTAATTTTAATACACTATCTGTGTAGAGTTTTTACACTGTCGATCAATCACAAATCTTCTTATTTCTTATGTGTGACTCTTAAGATAGCTATGATAAGAGTTGAAGATTTTTAATGACGTAACAAATTATGATTGATTGACAGTATAAAAAGTCTTTATACTGACAGTGTATAATTAGATCCGTGTTCTATATTAAAAGATTAGTCTCACACTAAAAAAACATGAGAATGTCTTAATTAAAAAAAAATAAAAATAAGAAGCGTCAAAATAATACAATTCTTTAAATCATTAAATTAATTAATAATAATAACTTAAGAAAGTAAAAGTTATAAACTAAAGTGAGAGATTTCCTTTACAATAGCAACTGATAAATTAATATATATATTTGACTCATCAAAATATTAACATTTAAGAAAAAACAAATACAAGCATTAGCTATTACTTTGAAGATTTAAAATAAAATGGAAATATAGGCTAAAAAGAAAATTTTGTGGGTACCAAAAGAGACGTCGACCTGCGATATATTTCAGTCCAAAAGAAAAATCTTTGCATCTATTAATAGCTGTCATTCCATGTATAGTATTTGATTTAAGAGTTTATTCGAATGCAATATAAATTTTTTTTTTTTTTTGATGAATCTTAATATAAAGTTTTTTATAATATTAATTAATCTTAAAATTATAATATGAGTGATTTTTAAAATAATTAAAATAAAAGTCAATTTTTTTTAATAATTTAATAATTTATGATTGATTGATAATTTAAAATATTTTTATATTAATAATTCATACCAATTAAATCTTTTTATTTAATATAATATTTTTTTAAAAAAATTATATAAAATTAAATAAAAATTGCTAGATGTTTTTTTTATGCTATTAATATAATATGCTATAAAAAATATTATATAATATTAAATAAAAAATGCTAGATGTTTTTTATACCCAAAAAAATATTGAATATATTTATTGTTTATTTAATACTTTTTATTAAATAATGGTTTTTTAAGATGAGTTTAATTGCTATGCATTGTCAGTGTAAAGTTTTTTACACTGTCAGCCAATCAAAAATCATGGTATGAATGACTTTTAAGGTAGTTAGGATAAGAGTCGAATATTTTTATTAATGTGGCAAATTATGATTGATTGACAGTATAAAAAACTTTATATTATCAGTATATAGCAATTAAATCCTTGTAAGATTGTGTAATAAGCTTTATTTTTTTAATAATTCTAAGTCCTCCTCGGGCATCCTCCTCCTAAACTTCCCAGTTATTAAATAAAGAAAGTATCAATGTTTCTTATATTTTCAAAATATTTATATATTTATTTTTTCTATTTAATACTTTCATGCATTATTTAATATTACTAGAATTAGTAGGAAAATCTTGTAAAACAATATAACAAACTCTATTTTTTTGAGTTTTTTTAATATACTTCTATTGAAACCTAGTACTATCTTCCTACTAATAAACGAATAAATGTTAAATGAGAAAGTAATGTATAAAATATTAAAAAGTATGGATTTAATTTGTATGAACGATCAATGTAAAAAAATTATATTATCAATCAATCATAAATTAGCATATCTAATTGTCTTAATTAAGTCATACATAAGATGATTTTTGTTGATTGACACTTTGACAGTATAAAAAACTTTACTCTGACGGTATATATAAATAAACTTAAAAAGTAGTATTCAATATTTTCATTATTTAATAAGTTGAAAAATTATTATAAGGATTATTCATTTTTGACATAGTTTTGGACAAGTATCAATGACACGTGGGATGCTCTCAGTGCTCTGAAATCTTCACCGTTCATGCCAACCTTCCTTCCTCTATTTATTGACTACTACTTTCACCCTCTGCTTCATGTGCAAAATTTGACATCTCTCTTGGCCTTCATCCCAATCAACCTTCTCCCTCTGCTAGAATTCTCTCCCCAGCTAGCATTCCACAGCAGGTTGAGAACTTAATATAACTACCTCCTTTGTCTTTGTGTTTGAGATCACAAATGGCCTGCTTAGAAGTCTGCAAAGAGGTCAGTATATATATATACAAAACTTCCCAAAAGTATATGTTAATTTATTTTTTATTTTTGAAGAAATTTGAAAGTTCACTCATTCTTGGCTTTCCCTTTCTTCCTGTCTAGCACCATTTATATACACTTCTGAAACATTTCTTGTTTCTCACTATACTTAATTCCCTTGATTACTGACCATGTCCATTTTGTGAGTTACTAATTAATTAATATATGTACTTATCTATGAATGCATTATTAATTAGTACTAAAATTTCTGTCACTTCTTTTGTGTGCTCAAAACTCTCTGCAGGACAAGTTCAAAGAAGAAGCAGAAGAGTTCACTCTTGATGGCAGTGTTGATTGGCATGGTCGCCCTGCAATCAGAGCCAAATCTGGGAGATGGGTTGCTGGAATTATCATACTCTGTAAGCTCCAAATTAACATAAATATATAGCAGGGTATTTTTTATTCTAGTATATTTGATTATCTAGTGCATTACTTTTTTTTTTTTTTTTTTTAACATGGTAATGCATCAAATCACATGTATAATCTAGGCCTTATTTCAGGTGTCCTTCAATTTATAATAGCCGTGTTCCTATACATACATACATACATACATACATATATGAATGATTGAATACCCCTTGATTTTGCTATAAACCTATAAAAATCAATTTTGTTAGGGGGGCAATCAATTGCATCCCTGCCTCATATGTTTGAGCTTATTATTAAGCTCAATTATGTGTGTGTGAGATACGTCTACGTATAGTTTATGATGATAGGGGTGATTCGTGGCAGCACTTGGAGCCGTAGAAGTTTCTCTAACCTTGTCCAGCAGAAATTAATGTTGTTGAAAATAATGCGGTCGTTTATAGATTATACATCTTAGATAGATAGCTTATCAAGAGGAATAGAAGGAAGTTTGTAACTTTCTTTCAAGCTGGTCCACAAACGAACAAGCTCTCTCGGTCATCTTATCAGTTTCAAATAGGAGAAAAAAAACAACTTATACGCAGTTTCGTTTAATTATATTCATAAAATAAGTTCTTTACCAAGCGTTAATTTGAGAGCTTTTATTATTCAAGTGTTTATTTGAGAGTTTTTTAATTGGTGAATTTTTTTGGTATCTCAAAATAATTTTTATGTTGTTTAAGTGACTCGATCACATTGAAAGCACTAGGTTTTATGTGATACTGATATAATTTCTTTAATTGAGATGATATATTTTAATTGGATAAGATAACTTTTATCCCAAAATTATTAAAATATTAAAAAAGCTAACTTTTTAATTTGCACCCAGCTACAACAAGGCCTAGCTGGCTGAATTCTGCTCCACCGTGCCACATAATTGATAAGAGGGGAAGAAAAGGGATAAAGATTCTGAATCTTGTAAATGACACGAGACTGATGAAACGAAATTAGCATGCATTTTAATGGATTACGTTCATGACACGTAACTACAACAAGGATCTAGCATGACGTGGGTCGTTTCCACGTGTCATTTAACATAGATCCATAAAAAATTCTTGTATAAATTTAGGAGTATTCGAATTAGTTATTCTATATTAATTGTATCATTAATTAGGAAATTGCTAGATGTTACAAATTCAAATTCGCATGTCTTGCACCAAAGTTTCTCATTATCTCTGTCTATCATACCTCTTTTTCTTTGTTCCTATATAGTGATTTTTGTAAATTTGTCAAGTGTTCATTTCGGATTTAGATTCTCTGTTTCAATGTCGTAGTGTCTTTGTGCATATAACATACAGGTGTTTTATTATTTTACGCCGGTTTTAAAATACTTTTTTACCCTTGTCTTTCACTTTTTTACAAGAAAGGTTCCGTGCCTTTCGCGGGTTAAAGTCAGACGATCCTGGTCCGTTCCTTTCATGTTAAATAGTATATCTCCATTAATTATTAATAATAATTATTATATTTAATTATTAACTGATTTTTATAATTTATCATATTGATCTAATATATTAAACTTAAGTTGCTTTAAGTTTATGTAACAATTTCTCCTACCCATTAAGCATAGAGTGCAAAGGAAGAGTGAGTTTCTATATTTACGGCATAGAAAATGAGTTGATGGATAGCTCAGTAAGGTAAGTAGTAATTGTTTCTTGTTTGTTGATAAATGCTCACTGGCCATACTTCGTTCCAAAAATAAGATACTAGAGGTGAAGGAAAATTGGTAGGTCACAATCATATGTATGAGGATAAAAAGTGCGCCAACAAGTAACGTGCGTGCATGTACGTGTAAAATCTGTAATTGATTTCTAGGAAAAGTGTATGCTGAAATAAATATCTTATCTTATATGAGGAAGCAAAGAAATAGGATCCACGATAAAAGAATTTGGAAAATGTTGATTTCCTCACTTTTATGGAACCCTTTTTTTTTACACCTAATTCCTAATTATTTATCATTTATTTATTATTATTATTTTTAAAATCAAAAGTGATTTGATTAATAGTTATAAAGTATGTGTAAAAAATGATATAAGAATAACATAATTAAAAGAATTTTAATTTCTCAATAGTTGTCCTTTTGTAAATGCCATTTCTCTCAAGATTAGCCGGTTTTCATGTCTTGTGTAGTTGTGTGTTCCACCAATCATAATTTTGAGTTTGGTGTGCAAACTGCTACTATTATAAATAAGGAAAAAGATATTTGGTACGAACGTTATTTCATACCGATTACACGCACAATGTTGTAGAAGTATTTCTTTTATGTTAATTTTATCTTTCGCTCCACTGTTTTCAGCTTTGCAAGTTATTCATCAAATTCTTTTTCGAACCAAATAGCATAACTCTATAAATAAAGTTTGCTTAGTATTACAGTCCACTTTTACTATGATCAGATATTATGGGGGTAACTCATCTAGAATGTTTTTATATAGAAAATACTCTCTTATAAGAAGTAATTTCCGTTTAATCACATAAATGTTTTCCGTTTCTTTTATAAATATTATTTTTGTGGTGAGCTTAGGAAGGCCTTCCTAGACTTCTAGATACTTGGTATTGTCATTGTGCAACGGGGGTAGTTTATTAAATAATTTCTTCTACTTTTAGGACTTTAATTGGTATGCACTATCAGTATAAAATTTTTTACACTGTCAACCAATTAGAAATCATGATATGAGTGACTTTAAAGATAGTTAGGATAAGAATCTTTAACTTATGTGACAATTTCTGATTGATTGACAGTATAAAAAAACTTTACACCGACAATATATATCAATTAAATCTTACTTTTATATCATGAGAATTGAGGATTTTCTCTGTGAAAAAAAAAATGGCCTATCCCAGTACTGAAAAAAGCCTCGCCCTCATACTTTTGAACAAGATCGATCGAGTTTAGACCAGCTAGATAATACATGTTCAACATCCAACTCCCTTCTTCTCCCATGACAGAAAGTTCACAAAGTAGCTAGGTTCGTGACTATTGACATGAAAATCACTTTTAATCAACAAGAGTAATTAACAAGGATTTGCTTTGTGAATTCATTACTATTAGATGCCTATGAGGGTCTGCTTTATAAAGGCAAACCCTGAAATAGCTAACAATATATTATGAAGTACTTGCTAATTATATATCATGTGTGCACATTTATGATGGAAGTACATAATGCTTATTAGTGGCAATGCACTATTCTCAGTGAACATTTTATGAAGTTGTGATCAGTAATCACAGCCTTTGATCCATTTGAAAAAACAGGCACGTGCAGTAAGTGACAAGGCCAAGTACCCTTTTAAGAGGTATTAGTAATCCTAATTGATTTAGCCGCATGCATATAAATATGTACATGAATCTTTTGTCTTAACTCATATTTGCACCTCCTTTTCTACCACCTCAGTAAGGTATGCACTGATTATTTACAGAAAGACTAGATTTGTATGTTTCTTAGCCGAATGTAACTAACTGCATACTAATAAAACTTGGATACAGAGAAAGAAGCGTATATGATGCATGAGTGTATTTAAGTAAAGAACGGTATACATGACTAACACTGCTTGTTCTGTATTTTGTTGATTGTATCAATCAGTGAACCAAGGTCTGGCAACCCTTGCATTCTTTGGGATCGGAGTGAATCTAGTGCTGTTCTTGACAAGGGTGTTAGGAGAAAACAATGCTGATGCTGCTAACAGTGTGAGCAAGTGGACCGGCACAGTTTACATCTTCTCTCTTGTGGGTGCTTTCCTTAGTGATTCATATTGGGGAAGATACAAAACTTGTGCCATCTTTCAGGTCATCTTTGTGATAGTAAGTAGTATTCTCTCTTTTTCTCTCCTTTTGTCCTCCTTATTCTGCCACTTTATTTTATAGCTAGTACATTCCTTCAGTAATCAACTAATCTTGTGGTTTGATACAGGGTCTAATGTCCTTGTCCTTATCATCATACCTCACCTTGATTAGACCTAAAGGTTGTGGGAATGAAACACTTCAATGTGGCAAACATTCAAGATTGGAGATGGGAATGTTCTACCTCTCAATCTATCTCATTGCCTTGGGGAATGGAGGATATCAACCAAGTATAGCCACATTTGGGGCTGACCAGTTTGATGAAGAGCACTCAAAGGAGGGTTACTCAAAGGTGGCCTTCTTTAGCTACTTCTACTTGGCATTGAACCTTGGTTCACTCTTCTCAAACACCATTCTAGGCTATATTGAAGATGCAGGAATGTGGGCTCTTGGGTTCTGGTTGTCTGCAGGCTCTGCCTTTGCTGCCCTTGTCTTGTTTCTTGTTGGGACCCCAAGATATAGACACTTCAAACCCAATGGCAATCCTCTTTCCAGGTTCTGCCAAGTCTTTGTTGCTGCATCAAAGAAATGGAGAGTTCAAATTACATCGAATGGAGACGACTTATATGTCGTGCACGCAAAAGAATCTTCCAACAATGGCAACAGAAAGATTCTCCACACACACGGATTCAAGTAAGTAGTAGAAGCTAATTTCAGCTGAAACCACATAGTTCAGTATACTTTCACATAAGCAAGTGATGTTTATAGCTCTTAGGCTTCATGCAATGGTTTTACTATATTTATGTAATCATTTTGCTAAGACCATGGCATGACTTGCAAATTGAACACCATAGGTTTTCAGTATAATCAGCCATTCTTGATTCTACTGAGCTAAACCATTTGAATTGTTATCTGTCTTGCAGGTTTTTGGATAAGGCGGCGTTTATATCTTCAAGAGATCTAGAGGACCAGAAAGGAGGCATGTATAACCCCTGGCGTCTCAGCCCTATAACTCAAGTTGAAGAAGTGAAGTGCATACTAAGACTTCTTCCAATTTGGCTATGCACCATAATATACTCAGTGGTTTTCACACAAATGGCTTCTCTTTTCGTGGAGCAAGGTGCTGCTATGAAAACTACTATTTCCCATTTCAGAATACCACCAGCAAGCATGTCTAGCTTTGATATCCTCAGTGTAGCTATCTTCATTTTCTTCTACCGTCAAGTGCTTGATCCACTCGTGGGAAGACTTAAAAAGAAAAGTTCTAAGGGACTTACTGAGCTTCAGAGAATGGGAATTGGGTTTATCATAGCTGTAATGGCAATGGTTTCAGCTGGAATAGTTGAATGCTATAGGCTTAAGTATGCAAAACAAGGATGCCCCCACTGCGTCGGCACCAGCTCTCTAAGCATCTTCTGGCAAATTCCTCAGTATGCACTTATTGGAGCTTCTGAGGTTTTTATGTATGTAGGCCAGTTAGAGTTTTTCAATGCTCAGACACCAGATGGTTTGAAGAGCTTTGGAAGTGCACTTTGCATGACATCCATGTCCCTTGGGAACTATGTGAGTAGCTTACTTGTTACTATGGTTATGAAGATCTCCACTGAGGATCACATGCCAGGGTGGATCCCTGGAAACCTTAATAGAGGTCACCTAGATAGATTTTACTTCCTCTTAGCTGCATTGACATCAATAGACTTGATCGTTTATATTGCATGTGCAAGGTGGTTTAAGAGTATACAGCTGGAAGGGAAATATGAAGAGAATGATGAGCCTGGTAGCTTCAAAGTCTAATTAGAAATGTACAACAATCAAAGGCAATGGTAACAGTATATATAAATAAGAGGAACAATGGAACCACTAGTCAAAATAACTTTGGCTATAGTTGATATTGGAAGAAAAATCGGCTATAGTGGCTATAGTAGCACAGTTAGAGAAGCCCTTTTTACTCGAGTCTCTTACAACTGTACTTACTACTTACTGTTTTTGCTGCACCTAACTAAGAGGGAGTTTTGGTTTGTTTTTTGTTTTTATTTTCAATTGTTATCTTTTCACCAGAGAAATGAAGTGAAAATATTGTAGCATTTTTGTATTATTGGTGAAAATATAACATGAAAATGAAAATAGAAAACAAACCAAACACCACTTAAGATTTTCAGTTTATGTTATTGAATCTCAGTTGTGCAAAACGAAACTTTGAAGAGACAATGACAGTTTCAGGGCCTCTTTAAGCCTCTCTTCTTTCTTGTTTGTAAGTTACTTGCTAACTGTAAATATTTCATTTTGATTTTCATAGGTGAAATGGTTCCAACTTCCAACTATTTGCAAATCTTACTTATTCCTCCCTTCCCAAACTTAAATACAAGCATAGTCAGTTCTTGTGTCTGGAGCATAATTTTCATGGATAAACATTTCAATCATGAAGAATCCACTAAAAAAGGCACTAATTTCAAAATAATCAGAGAGAGAAACTTTAACAAAGGGATTTCTTATAGAGTTTAATTGTTGTGCATTGACGGTGTAAAGTTTTTTAGACTGTCAACCAATCACCAATCATGGTATGAGTGACTTTTAAGATAATTAGGATATGAGTCAATTTTTTCTAGTGATGTGCTACTTTATACTTTCAACCAATCATCAATTATGGTATGAGTAACTTTTAAGATGATTAGGATATGAGTCAATGTTTTCTAGTGATGTGGTAATTTATGATTTGATGTATGTGTAAAAGAACTTTATACTGTCAATGTATAACAATTAAACTCTTTCTTATATATTCTAATTTAGGTGAGTGACTGCACAGGCATGATTACTTATACACAGACTTTCAATTACCAAAGAAAATCCGAACTGACAGTGGCAGACCTTAGTGTCAAGCCTGTAGTAATGTAGATTTACATAAAACAACATGAACGAGCAACTTATATTTTTGGCAATATATATCAGACAGAATAAGTGCTGTACAAGATTACTTAAAAAAACAACTTAAGTAGTTTTTTTTAAAATCCACTTAACCACTTAAGGGTGCCAACAACTCCCCCAAGAGCAATGAAATGTCATACGGGAAGATTTTTTGCAGTAAGGAGGTATTAACATGCAAAAGTTGAGGTACGTATGGTCCATAGAATAACATTTTGCATAACTAAAGCTCTGTTTCAAGACATACTTTCTAAGCCATATCTTTGGAGACTCTAAGCATAACATAACAAACAAGGCAATTGCAATTGGCAATAATTGTCAGCAGAAACAATAGCATGGCAGCATCAACTAGCAGAAGAACTATCAAAAACCACTCACAAGCTGCAGATGTAAGAAGGGCAGTGAAACACTTTGTCCTCTTTGATTTAACAAACGAAATCCCACTTCCACCTGCTGCCATCTCCACTACAATTACTCTATAAATCCACGAGATTCATACTCAAAGCAGAAATTGCATCCCCAACATAGATGAGGTATCTATCTATCTATCTATCTATCTATCACAAATCCATTATCTAGGTATCTACGTATTTCATAGTAAATTTGTGCCTTTTTCATCATTTTTTTTGCATTTTATACCGTGGTGTAACCTTTCAGTGTCAGGTGTTTTCTTCTCTTAGGCTACGGTTACGTTTGGATTGATGGAATGAAGTGATTAGTAATGGAGCGAAGTAGTAAAACACAAACCATTCCATTTCACTCAAACCCTCAAATTTCCATACCTCAAATTTGGGGGTTTGGGATGGAGTGAAGTCTAAATCACTTCATACACTTTGTAACTCACCTCACTCCTTTAATTACTATTGTACTCTTAAATAATGGAGAGGGATCTACCTTCATTCCCTTGTTAAAATTTTCAAACAATGAAGTAATATACAAAAATCTTTTCACTCCACTTCATTCTAAACCACTCTATTACAAATCATTTCACTCCGTCTTCTTCAAAACTTGCAAACATAACCTTAAAGTTTGGTGGTTGTAACCTTAAAGTTTGGAGGTTGTTGTCTTCACACTAGTGACTTGTGTTGCCACAACTATTTCATTATTTTCCTAAAGTGAGTTACAAGGTAATTTTTTAAAATAGGAGGGGACATTTGCTTTGTTTCCAGTTTCCTGATTTTTTTTCCCTCAAAGATTTGTATATGGAATAGTGAAAACAACTTTCATATACAAATCTTTGAAAACATAAAATATAATATAAAAACAATGTGATATTTTTGCAATTATTAAATAAAAAAGGAAATGAAAACAAAAAATTGAAAACTAAGCAAAGGAGCCCTTATTAGTTAATAGGATTTGATAGGTGAATATCTTATTTTATTTTTATCATAATTCTATAAATTTCCATACTAAAATTTATTATTTCTTTATTTAACTTGTTGCCATTACTTACTTTTACTGCAGAGAATAATCCTTTTGAAGAACTATGTTTACATAGTCATTAACAAGTAAATACTTATATATAATGGTACGATTTGTTAAGTATTTGGTCATTCTTTGGAGATAAATATTTTCACCATTTTTCATGTTATGTGTTTTGCATTGTTATAATTTTATAATTGCTAATTAATGACCGGGATTATCTGCTGGTAGTATCGTATTATGTTGCACATGTCTTTTACATTAATGGGAATGTTCAAACTTATGTGAATGTTAGCAGGCTTGGTGAGACAGAAAATTTGGATTCAGGAAAAAACTTCGAGAATTCAAATAAAAAAAAAGCAGGGGAATCAAACCTTGAATAATTCCCGTTGCAGCTGGATAAAAGGATATGATTGAGAAGAGTTAAGAGGGAGAGAAATTTGTTATGAATGATATTGTGTTGTTTTCCATTGAGGCTCAAGGCCATGCTTAATAGCATCAGTTCGTTACACATGCTAAGAGAGAGAAAGGGCCTCTAACAAACTTACCCACTACACTGCCACATCAGCAGAACCTAGAAACAAACTAAAAGAAGAAAATAATGATATGAAATGCTTCTAGCTGTGAAGGAAAAACTAGCATATGGTAAAAATAAAGCATATAATAAAACTAAAGCATAGTATAAAAAAGGTGTTGTTATTACAACATATTAATGCTGTAACAATACCCTCCCCTTCAAGAGCATCCTTGTCCTCAAGGATGAACACTATGAAGTGCCATGCTGAGAAGGTAAATCCTTCCATTTGAGCATAACTTTAGGAACATGAACACTTCCCCTGTTGATCATTTTCCTATGCAAAACAGCCACAAAGAAAGCTTGAAGGAGTTGTTCACAAAGTTGAGAATCATTTGCCTGAATGCCTTGTTTCAAATATTTCTTCAGCTCTTCACAGTAACTCTCCAAGTACTCCAGCTTTTGTTTAAGCTCCTGCAGTGAAAATTTCATCTCAAAAACTTCCATTAAGGTTACACCTCGGTTCTCGTTTGCTTTCATAAGCTCTTTCTTCAATGTTTCAATTGACATAATTCCCAAGTCATCGATGAACATGGAAATGAGGCGATGAATGTGTCAGAGTGGGCCAGATTTTCAGGTAGACACAGTAGGGAGTATGTAGCAATTTTACTGGGGTGATGCAATGTGGAATTGGGGCTGAAAAAATAGGAAAGAAGAAGAGGAGCTAATAGTCTGCGATGGGGCTGTGTTGGCGTTGGGGGCTGGAATAAGACATGGGGTGATCAGCGCTTGGATCAATGTACTCTGCTTTTACTGGTTGATTGCAGTTCTTGTAACGCTACTGGTTGTCTGGCTGGGCAATGGGTGTTGTTTTTTTTTTTTGTTGCCTTCTTTGTAGCATTTTGAGTACCACTGGTGCTCTCTCATCTTATCAATAAATTTGGCTTCGTCAAAAAATTAAGAACCTGAGAAACATCCTTAGATTCTAGTATGTTTGGGGAATTCTCATTCTTATGCTTCGTCTTTAACCGAGAAACAACCACGAAATCACCCCCTTGCTTTTGGGTTGAGATTGAAAAGATGAGTGGGAATCAGTGACTGGGACAACAATATTGGAGCTCTTGTTATTCCTTGCATTCTCAAAGTCACTTGTTATGATGGCAGGCTTACATTTATTGCAGGAGGATATGGACTTGGTGTTGCGGCAGATAAAGAACACATACAAAATCAACAGAGTGAGTTGCGGGCTAGGTCGCTCTCTTTAAGACGTTTCGCGGCTCTGCCTAGAATGTGCAGCAGTGTACAGCCTTGTCGTCCTCAGGATAAAATAGCCTCACCAGAAATTATGATTCTCCCTGCACAGAAGAGAACCACCAACACACACCCTCACACACAATATTGCTCGGAAACTGAGTAAAAACGGGATTCTCAGAGTATTTGGAAGAAAACTCTCAAGTGTGGAAAACTTATGTCCCAAAACCTTTTCCAAAGCTCCATTATATAGCCAAAAACCAGAGAAATCCGTTGGAGATGGAAAAGAAACGTGCAACAGGTTTTAATCAAGTTTTAATGAGCTAAAACGGTTCAAAACGGGTAGAAAACGAAATTTTCCACATATACATCGATTACTCTAATCGATGTACTAATTTATTTTTGGCTAACAAGTGTTATTACATCGATGTACTCGTAAGATACATCAATGTATTCGAAAACAAAGCAATTACATCGATGTACTCACATTGTACATCGATGTATCCTGTTTTTTAACAAAACACATAACACTTGGAATCTTCGGAATTGTTTCTTCTCCTACTCTTGAAGTAGTCATTGCCAGGTGATGTTTGAAGAACAGTAATTTGATTTGCACAAGATCCAGTTATAGAATTGATATCATCAGCAGGACAAATATGAAATTCTAGGTTGGGAAAACCAGAAGATAGTCCCTTACTTGAACTTAATTTTTCCTTGTAATCTGTTACAATGGTTTCTATGTTGTTTCCTCCTTCCAAGATGATAAATTCCACACAGTGTGAATATTGTTCAGTGTATAAAATGATTGATACAAAAAGACAACCATATCTTCCAAATGCAGTTGCTAACCAAACAGAATCATATGCACCAATCCCTTGTAGGACATTCATTGTGTCAGTGTCAATTGTCTCTAATGAATCCAAAACTGAAGAAAGATAATCTATTTCAATCCACACATAACCACTATTTATCATTCCTGGCTTCTTGGCAATTGAAAAAATTGCTATACCTGAATTAGCATTAACATGAAGAACAAAGACATGCGATTCCATTAAATTTACACCATTTAACGAGTCACTGATGTCATTTTTTGAGGCTCTAATACTAAAAGCGATCGGTAAGAGATCTTGGCCGGTATTAGAGTATTAATAAGACCATTTGATTCATTTCTCCTGATCATTTCTCTATGTCAAATAGCTATGGGTGCCATTTGTTTAAAAAATGGTAGAGAACTAACCTTTTGCCATATCTAATCAATCTGATCTTGATTCTTCTCACTTTTGTCACCAACTTCCATGCATTTGCAGCCAACAAGAGAAAGCTCAAAGAAATCCCCACTATCATCAATCATATGGCACTCCAGCATTTGATCAAACACTTGGTGGGCATAATTTGTATAGGGATATACATCTGATTGAGATGGATTGAGTGGCAGCACCGAAACTACAGCCCTATCTGGTGGCTCCGGCAGTGGAATCGTTGTCGGGTTTTTGTACCCTTGCTCGCTCAACCGTGTAAACCCATTCAGCCCTTTTTGCGACGTTGAGTCAATGTCTTTAGGCGGTGATTGTGGGAGGAAGTTGTCGATGGAAACGGCATCCAAAAATGGGGGTGAAAAAACGGTGCCGCTATGAATCTCGAAGCAGGAGGAGAAAAATTCTGGGTAACGATCATTGGAGACTTCAAGAGTAGACTCTTTTAGTTGGTAAAACTCACGAATAGTATAAAAAAAGGTGCTGTTATTACAGCATATTAATGTTGTAACACTTGGTTATTTACTTGAACCAATACAACAAAAAGTTGTTCTCGATAAAGTCTAGCAACATTTTGATTGATAATGAGTTCAATGGAAAGCTTTGTGTTTTATCCTTTAGGTACTTTTGAAGATGATACGAGGTATTGTTCTACATTTTGTTCTTATTGCAAACTTTTTTTACTTCAATATCTGTCAATTGAGTGTAGGTTCTGTTTAGGCCTTTAGGGAGGTACACAGTATCTGCACATTGTATATGTAAACAATGTATTATATAGCAAATCTTTTTCAAGAAATATGTATCCATAAGTGTTTGTATAATTATATCAAATGCAAATTTGTTATGGGACACCAATATTAGTGTTTGGCACAATTTTTTTTTCTCTTCTCCTTAAAAGGAGTTTAAGGAGAATCTGAGCCAAAC
Organism: Ammopiptanthus mongolicus; assembly: GCA_039655645.1. Classification (NCBI taxonomy): domain Eukaryota; kingdom Viridiplantae; phylum Streptophyta; class Magnoliopsida; order Fabales; family Fabaceae; genus Ammopiptanthus; species Ammopiptanthus mongolicus. Next base: position 10,410,097 of record CM077343.1, on the reverse strand, counting down.
CCCTTTTAAAAGAAGCTCTTAAAAAAAAATAGGTTATTTACAAAGAAGAAAAAATTAAAAAAAAAAAGTAGCTTTAAAAAGTGCTACTTTGAGGTGCTTTTGAAGAGCTTATTCAAAAAGTCTTCTCTTCGATTTTCAGCTTTTCCTAAAACCTAATCTTTCTATTTTATTTTAAAAGTTACTTTTAAGCTAAAAAAAATCTAAAAAATTATCAAACAACTTTAATTTTACTTTTAAAGCTCTTATTTTTAACTTCAACTTTAAAGTAGCTTTTAAGCCCCCGAAAAAACTGATTCAAACGCTGCCTAAAAACACCAATGCATCCTACCAGTAAAATCAATACAAATTTGCTTAGCACAACTTTATCTAGAGCTGGGTATACGGCTCAGCGCGATCTGTTTAAGTCTGCCCCCATTAGCCCATAATTACACAGGTCGGACCGAGGTGTCCTACGAACATAACAGGCCTATGCTTTTCCTAGTCCGCGTTCGACCCATCTAGTCCGCGGTTAAAGGATTGGCCCGCAAACTCATTAATATTTTCCTTGAACAATTCTTGGTCTACTATACACGCAACATTAACATTTGGAGGACTTCTGCAATCTATCAAATTAAACTTCCTCATCTAAAACACAAATGTCTAATGAGTATTGGGTTGTTGGCCCATATATATTATTTTTTAAAAAAGTATTGGTCCGTAGGCCAATCGATGGATCCAATCGGCAAACCCAAACCGTCTAAACCGCAGGTTAAATCGACTAGGTTGAAAATATTCACATTTAAACGAACCTATATTTTATTTGGACCTAACCCGCAGAGATCATGGGTTTAAAGAACCATCCACGGATCCGAGCTCGTATACCCAGATTTAACTCTATCTACTAGTAATGACTAATAACATGAAAATTAACTCATTCCTAAATGCCTAGAATAACCAAGCCTACGTCTTTAGAAGGGAATGATGATTCTTGTCTCTGTCTAATCAAGGGTTGAAATGGAATCGTCATTAGTGCCTCTTTTCCCACCAAACTAAATAATTTCTATTTTCATAGAATAAAGACAAATAAAAATGGATTTAATTGGTATACACTGTTAGTGTAAAGATTTTTTACACATACAACCAATCAGAAATTGTCACATAAAGGTAAAGTGTTTGACTCTTATCCTAACTACCTTAAAAATCACACACACCATGATTTCTGATTGGTTGTCAGTGTCTAGCAATTAAACTCAATAAAAATTACCATACTAACTATCAAAAGTGACATTATATATCAAAAAGTGGAAAAAAGAAAGAAGAAAAAGATAATTTCTGACTCGTCCTGTTAGATTAATTATTTTAGTTATTGATTATATGGATTGATATTAATTAATTTTTGGGAAATTATTAATATATATTAATTATGGTCAATTGTTAATATTTTTGCACTTTACCAATATGAAGAATAGTATTGGGCTATCCTTATGAATAGCCCATAATGGGTTGGGCCGCTCACTTAAAAGCTCGCTGAGAAATCTCTGCTCTTACCTGGAGCTTGTATATATTGCCTCCCCATTAAGCAGTTTAATACACATTTCTCATAAGCCTCTAGGAAGAGGGAAGTTCGCTCTCACACTCTGATCTCTAATCTTTCAACCAGATCCATGCAGGATTCTAGACACATAATCTTTGATCTAACTCTTCAATTCAATTAGATTAATATGTTGTAATCTTGTATCTATGATTGATCTAGGTCCTTGAATTCAAGACAAATCCATCAATTGGTATCAGCGCTTCATAGATACAGATAATGGTTCTTATCATTTCTTAGATCAAGAGAGATCAATTTCCTTTTGAATCTGTTCTTCGGGATTTTGTTCTTGAATTTGAAATTCTCTTTTCGGCCAACATTTTTTTCTTCAAATTCTCTTATGGGTATTTTCTCTATATATCAAGAGCAACGTTCTATTTTTCCCCCACCTAATTTCGTGGATTGGATTGAGAGAATGGTGATTGAAAATAGCGACCAAACAGGGGCATTGGCTAATTGCCACCGAACTAGCGACCGATAAGATGTTTTCCAGAAATGGTTGTTGGGTTTCTCTGAGCGACTGATTTGTGTTGTCGTAGTAGATGAGTGTATGATTGGGAAAAAGGTGAGACCAAAAGGATAGGATTTCCTTGCCAGATGGTGGAAGGTAGCGACTTTAGACTTACTTGTTCTGGTGAGTTTTTGGAGAATGCCAATGACAGTGGGGAAGAGTGATGGTGGAAAGGCAAAGAGGGTGAGAGTAGAGAGGCAAGAAGGAAGGAGTTTGAAATTAGGTTTTAGGAACATAATGGTCTTCTCAAATAATTAAAACTTTCTTTGTCCATGCGAAACTAAGATTCCCACCCCTCCCCATGAGAATGTTCTTGTAGGAAAGTAGCTAAAAAACATTCCCAAGAATGTTAGTTTCTTGAGAATGTGCTTTTTTTTTAAAAAAAAACATAACAAACTTGGTGTTATTGGATTTCCAAGTTAAGAATCCTGGAAAACTAAAAAAAAAAAAATCCCCCTATCAAACGCCCCTAAGGGTGCACTATTTCATGGGCTTCATTTCCCAGTTGACTCTCCTATGATCCTTTGATCTTACTCTGGCGCTGATGGCCGTTCTACCACTGGTTTTTGCATCTTCTTTGAAGAATCACTTATTACTTGGCATAGCAAGAAACATGCACTTATCGCCGGCTCTAGTATTGAGGCAGAATACCAGACTCTGTCCAATACCACATCCAAGATCCTTTGAATTCACTGGTTACTTGAAGATCTTGCTATTTCTCAACAGTTCCCTACTAATATTTATTTTGATAACTATAGTGCCATTCAAATCGCTCACAATGATGTTTTTCATATGAACGCACCAAACATATATAGATATTGACTAATTAACATTTCACTCAGTAGCACATTTTCATGGTGTTCTTCATCTCATTCCTATTGGCACTCTCGACTTACCATCCCAATTGTTTTTGTTCCTTGATGTCCAAACTCAACTTGGTTTTATTCAGTACCTATTTGAGTTTTGGGGGAGATATTACGACATGTGTGTTCAACTTGGTTGTACATATGGTTATTATTGTAATTAGTTCAACATCCCTTTATCATATAAATTGGACAAAGGCAACTTGTAACATTGACTTTTCATACATAGAAAATTCACAAAAACCATCTTATGTCTCCATTTTCTGTCTACCTTTAACATTATTCTTAAAAACAACAAGCTGAAGATCGTAGGATTAAATTTTAGAGGCAAGAGGTCCAAGTGAAGTGAAGTATTTTTGCGTTGGTAGCCTTAGAGAAAGTGCTAAAGCCAAGGTGCAAACTTGGAGCGATTGTTAAGTGAATGAGCGTATGTGCTGAAGTTATACGATTTTGGCATTTTACTAATATCTCATTACATGCGGATGATTGGAAAAATGTTCTCTGATGTATTTTAAAAGTCATTTCAAGATCGATTAATAGAAAATAAAAAAAGATGCTTTTTTGATAATTGATGTGTATGAAAAAGATTTCCAAACTCAACTTGGTTTTATTCGGTACCTATTTGAGTTTTAGGGGAGATATTACAACATGTGTTTAACTTGGTTGTACATATGATTATTATTGTAATTAGTTCAATATCCCTTTGTTATATAAATAGGACAAAGGCAACTTGTAACATTGACTTTTCATACATAGAAAATTCACAAAAACCATTTTATGTCTCCATTTTCTATCTACCTTTAATATTATTCTTAAAAACAAACAAGCGGAAGACTGTAGAGGCAAGAGGTCCAAGTGAAGTGAAGTATTTATGCCTTGGTAGCCTTAGAGAAAGTGCTAAAGCCAAGGTACAAACTTGGAGCCATTATTGCACGAATGAGCCTATGTACTAAACTTATAGATTTTGGCATTTTGCTAATATCTTATCACATTTTTTATGATTGATGTGTATGAAAAAGATTTTGTCGTGAGAAACAAAACTCATTTTGATTATCTTTACGTCTTGAAAGAGATTAAATTTTCAATTAATTATGAGATTTTGATATTAAATTTTGTTTTTATTTATTTACCTTAATGAGCAAAACTTAACGGAACATCTTCTTCCTTCAATGTAATGTGTCGGAAAGTTTAGACATAGGATTTTTTTTTTGTTGAAATCCACTGTAATTAGGATTTTTGACTCCTCAGTGGATCCACGGAGTATCCCCACAAGCTTAGATCCTTTGGATCCGCTATGAGATTAATCTCTATTCGGATGTTTAGTCATAGTTAAGGTTCTTCATCATTCTTCAATAATGTGTTTTGTTGGATTCGAACCACGGTCCTTCCCAACAAGCTTAACCTGAGCAATCAATTGAGTGACACATATTGAATAGATGTGTGAATTAATTACTCATTAAATTTATAAAATTTTGCATATCTGAGATATCTATTGTGAAAAAAAAAAGACACAAGATAGATATGGACCAGCATTTCGTGCATTTAGTGATATCCCTCCATTTATGCTTTCCCTTTAACTTATGGTCAGAATATCATGCACCAAAAAAAATGATCTCGTAGAATCCATTTCCGATAAATATCATCATAAATATCATTTGTTTTGTCTTAGGGTGACGTACATGTTATTATAAAAACATGTGCTTATTGCCTAATATAGTCAATTGGCATCACAACTTACAAAAATAATATTTTTAAATAAATAAAGTACACTTTAATTGTTACTATCGGGCCATAACATAAATATTTTATTATATAATTATTATAAAAACAAACATAAAAATATAAGCGAAAAATCAACATGATGTTAGAAAAGTTGGTAACGTAACTCTTTCTCAAGGAAAAAGACTCAAGTTCGATTCCTGGAGTCACCCATTTGGGAGCTCGCCCAACCCCGTGTGTAAAAACTGGACATTCGTCGCTATCGAACCAGAGATTAGTCTCATGATCGATCCAAAAGGCCGAAGCCGTGGGGACACCCTAATGGACCCACCGGGGAGTCAAAGGTCGGAAAAAACTATTTTCTCGAGGGTGTTCGGACTTGTTATACTAGTCTAATTGAAACAGTTGAAAAAAATAGATTATGCTGACAATCGATTATATGTATAATAGATTATTATGATAATCAATTATAATCAGAATATGTTTTTGTTTGAGTATTTTATTGAAAAAAGATTTTAAGATAATCTATTTCTTTTGACTGATACAAAAGAATCACTTTTACATAGTAAATTACGAAAAAAATATATGAAGTTATTTGTATAATTTAATAATATTTGTTTGGATGTTAGTTTTGTTGGATTAAATACGAAAGATAATTTTGTGAATGAAAAAATAATCAAATCACAATAATCTTAAGCTAAAATAAATTAGATGACATAAAACAATTTTTTTTGCTTAAAAGAAATTTTTTTTATAAATTTAATCTACACACCCAAAAAATTCAGATTGCTTATAAAATATTTTTTTTCCCGAAAAAATAGCCGAAAGTCTAATAATCACGTTTTCCAAACATAATATATAGTATTTGATTATAAAAAAATGTGGATAGTATTACAGAATCAGATTATGTGTTCACAACATTTTTGTTTCCCATATCAATTATCAATTGTAAAATAAAATTAAAAAAACTATATTTGTAATTTAATTAACTTTGTTAAAATTTTAAGTATTGTTATTCCTTTTAGATAAATATCAGAGTCTTTTAGGTGATGGTGGAAACAAAATATATTCATTGTCTCATAAAGGAAAAGGTCCAAAAGAAAGAGAAACTCAGAAAAGGTCAGAGATATATATATACACTAAAGGTGCTTGGTGGTGCATGAATATATTCATTCCGCCAAGATGGCATACACTGAATCAAAAGTAGTGGTAAATAGAGACAGATTAGCAATCAAAAACATGCACATCTTAACACCAAACTTAAAATAGCAATCCAAACACGGACCTGAATAATTTATATTCATCAAATTCATGCATTTATTTTTAATTTATGGTTAGAATCTTATATATTTATTTTATATTAATATATTTATCCTATATAAAATTTAATTAACGATCAAAATTTTCATATATTCACAAAATGACTACAAGGGATTCATATTTCCCCAAACACGATTGCAATTATTCAATGACAGATCCCGGTTCAGTGTCTCTCTCTGTCATTAATTATATTTCAAAGAAAGAATAATAATTTTAAATCTTCTTAATTAATCATTCTAATAATTTTTAACTTTTAAATCAATAAATTACTAAATATATTTTATATTTTGAATATAATAAATATATTTATCTTTTGACTATTTTTATTAACAACTAAAAAATTATAAATATGATATTTTAAAAGATGTATCAAATTCCAAAATAAAGAATTTTGCAAGCAATATTTAATAGTCCTTATTTAATACTTTCAATTATTAAAAAGTGAATTATTAAATAGTTTCTCATGATTGTAATGTAATAAATAGTATATTATTTATTTAATATTTTTTAAATTTTGTTTATTTAATAGTTGTTAGTATATAGAAAATATATTATTTTATAAAAATGCTAACAACATATTACTTTTAACACGGCATTCCCTATACTACCTCTTATTTTTAAATCATGAAGGAAGTATGAGACTTGATGTAATGTATGAAGAAATGTATTACTAAGGGTTCGTTTATTTTGCTTGTGATTTCTAATTTTTATTTTTTATTTTTATTAATTATTATAAAAGTGTAACTTTAATTTTTTTTTCTATTTTTAAAAATTAGTATATGAAATCATGAAAACAATCGTTATATTCACTATTTTCTATACTAATATAATATTTAAAAACACGAAACTGACTGAAAATAAAGTAACATTTTTTATAATTATTAATAAAATAAAAAATCGGAAATAAATATAAAGCAAACCTGCCTGTTCTTTTTTATTTTATTGTCTTATTTAGCATTATTTTTATTATTTTGTCTTAATTAGTACTTTTTCTTTTATAAAAAAACGACGTCGTAGTATGACTCCCCTAAAACCACTTCCCACGTGAAGAAAAAAATAAACAAAAACCGTATCTCTCGTGAAAAACACAAGCACAGACCCGCCACAGTCACAGAGCTCGAATTTCGCTCTTCTCTGCTCGAAACCTCTCTCTCTCTCTCTTTCTCTGTGTCGCAGAGGACAAAAGCCAAAAAAGAGAAGAAGCCCTAACGACGACACGTCGTTTTGTTCCTCCGCACATGGCTTCTTCACTCCTTCAACCACCTTCTTCTTCTTCTTCTTCTTCTTCTTCTTCTTCTTCTCTCTTCACTCCCACTTCCCATTCCTACACTCTTCGAACCTTACGTTTCATTCATCGTTCTCCTACTCGAATCTTCATACCTAATAGCGTGGTAATAATTATTCATTCTCATTCTCATTCTTATTTTTTTATTATTATTATTATTATTATTATTATTATTACTACTACTACTTTTACTTTTTTTTTTGCGTTTCTATCTTATTTTAATGGTTCTCTCTGCAAATTCACACTTTTCTTTTTTGTTTGTGCTAGAAATGTGATTTGCCGGAACCTTCAAATTTTATGAACGGGAAACCGATCATTCCGGTTCTTAATGAACGGACGCTTCCCAAGTTCATGGAATCTGCAAGGATGGAGAAAACCGTCAACAGAAACAGTAACCGGTTGAAATTGTTCTCTGGCACCGCCAATCCTGCACTTTCACAGGTAATAATTCCACTTTTTCCTACTTTAATATTATTTTTTTGTTCTACTATTGACTATAATTATTTATTTCTTATTCAATTCCGACGTTTGATAATGTAACTGACCCCACATAGTGGGAAAAGAGTTTTGTTGTTGTTGTTATTGTCTAATTCAAAGGGTCAATATAAGAAAATTCCTTTAATATTTTATTTTTTATTATAATAATTATATAGTAAGGTTGCCGCCGTGTGATCTGGTTCAAATGCTGGAAACAGCATCTCCGCCTGTGGGGAGAAAAGCTGCGTACTAGACTCCACCAGGTGGAAGCCTCGTGCACTGGACCACCCTTTTTTCTTATGATTATGATTATAATCACAATAATAATAACTAGAATAGACTATTTAAAAGAATAAATATTTATAATTTCATTTATGATACATTAGCGTTGTTTGATTCACGTAGATGACTCCATACAGTGGGAAAAAGGTTTTTGTTGATGTTGTTGTTGGGGCCGTCATTCCTGATCCAAAGGGTCAATATAAGAAAAGATACGTGTTTTAGAATATTATCTACTGTTATTGAAGGTGTTATATAGCACAATAGTGTGCTGCAACTTCAATTGATAGTTTTAAACATGATAGTTACTGTAAAAGATTGTTTCTTGAATTGAGAATCTGAGTAGCCAGCAAACCTTTTAGTCCCCTGCAATGAAATGCAGTTGGTTTGAGTTGTCTTTCTAACGGACAAGTTTCTTTTGGGTTTTGTTGATTCTTAACTTCCATGTTGCTTCAACTAGGAAATTGCTCGTTACATGGGCCTGGAGCTTGGGAAGATTTCCATAAAGCGATTTGCTGATGGTGAAATCTATGTCCAGTTACAAGAGAGTGTTAGAGGATGCAACGTATACCTTATACAGCCAACCTGTCCTCCTGCAAATGAGAATCTCATGGAGCTTAAGATAATGATTGATGCTTGTAGGAGGGCGTCAGCCAAAAATATCACTGCTGTGATTCCGTATTTTGGATATGCCAGAGCAGATAGAAAGGCAAGTATTTTTGCATGTAATTAAAATAAACTTTTGTAATCTGTGGTTTTATCTGATCTGAGGATCTACATATCACACACAGTGGCACACTAGATTCTCCTACGGCTACGCGTTGGTTTACCACTTTTTGTATACTTTTTATTCTTCTTTTTGGAAAATTTGTGGCTGATTTGTGATGTAGCTGTCAATTTCTCTCCCTTTCTCTTGTGCACATTCTATTGGAGAAATAATTTGATGTTGTCTTTGTCATCTTATTGAAAAATTGACACTAATGGTTGGTTTCACTTTTGGTTTGATAATGGAGTTGAAGCTACCCAATAGGTTTAATAAACAATGATTGGAGCTGTTTTTTCTTCCTTCACAGACTCAAGGGCGGGAATCCATTGCAGCGAAACTTGTTGCAAACCTTATTACAAAAGCTGGGGCAGACCGTGTTCTTGCTTGTGACCTTCATTCAGGGCAGTCCATGGGTTACTTTGATATTCCTGTGGACCATGTACATTGTCAAGTAAGTTAGTCTGAATGGTTGTGTTTATTTCTTGACAACATGTTTTGTAATGCTATTGTTTATGATGTCCACTAGCCTGTGATCCTTGATTATCTTGCCAGCAAGACTATAAGTTCAAATGACTTGGTGGTTGTTTCCCCTGATGTTGGTGGTGTTGCAAGGGCACGTGCTTTTGCAAAGAAATTATCTGATGCACCTTTAGCTATTGTAGACAAAAGGCGCCACGGTCACAATGTAGCTGAGGTAAGAACTGGAACGAAATCTGTGCATTGTCCTTGACATGCCACATTTCTTTTGGAATTGGTATTTATATAAGGGATTATACTTCTGAACAAACATCATTCGTTTTTTCTTAGAGTTGTTCATTATCAAAAATTACTTTCTTTCCAGAAATAAATTTGCCCTCTCTGGGAGACTTTGCATAACCATCAAATGTGGCCATTGATAATGGTATTTGGTCCATATCATGTTAAATGGTTTCTTTGGCATTATCTAATTTCCATTTGAATTTTATCTCGAATAGATAGTTCATAAGCAAAAATGCTTCCTTGCTAAGTAATGCTGTAGGGTTGGAGTGTGCTTATTAGGTTCAATGAGATCAGAATCTGGAAGGTTTATTCCCTTAGGAATAAAGGAGTCTGGTAGTTAGATTAGTTGTGGTTGAGTTAGTTAAGCTGGCAGTTGAACAGTTGGGATTGGTAGTGAAATAGAGGAAGCTGTATAGGAAGAAGATACTCATTGGATCTGTTAATATGGAAACAGAGCTTCAGCTTAGTTGCGAAAGGGGGAACCCTTTGTTGAAGCGGCAACCCTTGGAAGGAGACTCTCTCCTTGTATTCTGATATAGCAATAAACACCTCTATTTCTTTCTCTCTTTCTGTCTCTTCTACAATTCTTGCTTGTCTCTCTCCCTAGGAACCTAACAAATTGGTTTGACCTGCTGGATCAAATGATCAGGGAGATAAGACCAGAGTGGAAGCGTTGGAGAATTCGGTGGAGTTCATGAAGGTGACTAGTGATCATGAAATTTAGCTTCGTTCATTGGATTTCAGCATTCCTGAGATCAAGAAGAGTGTTGACTGTTTTGGTAAGGATTAAGCAGATGTTGGGTTGGTGGATGAAGAAGCAGGAAATCATTCGAGGAGGAAGGGGCGGAAACGCAATCATCTCGAGAGATTGCTTCGTTGCAATCGGATAGGCAACATGAGGGGAACTTGGATGGAGAGACCTCCAAGTCTGGCAAGGACGAACGAAGGGCAAAGAAGGTTGAATTGCTAAATTTCAATGGTAGTGACCCATTGGGTTGGATTGCTAGGGTAGAGATGTTCCAGGCTCAGCAAACTAAGTTGTCAGAGAAGGTATACTGACGACCAGAAACAAAACCAGAACTCGATACTGAGACAGAAACGGAGGATGTCCAGTGGTAGAGATGCTTGAGGCCAAGGATATGGTAGAGGAGATCGAGGCAGAAGATCAAGGTGGTGTAGCAGCAGCGGTTCATCCAGAACTCATATCTGGTGGAGATAATGATGGAAGTGGAGGGACTCCAGAAAGAGCTCATTACAGTGAAACGGAAACCACTGTGGTCATAGCTATGTCTTGGTGTTGACCTAAGGGTCGGGATAGAGAAAGATCCGTATACGGTGGTCGAGCGTGGGCGGAAACCACTGCCGTCATGGCTATGCCTTGGTGTCGACATACGGGCCAAGATGGAGAAAGACCCGTATACGGTGGTTGAGCATGGGCGGAAATACCCCTCAATGCCAGAAAACTTTGGTTTTGGAGAAGTCTGGTCAGCCCACCGTTGTCGCCAGAATCGCAGGAACACACTTCTATTTCTTTCTCTCTCCTGTAATTCTTGTTTGCTTCTCTGCCCTAGGAACCTAAAGTGCTCGTTCCTGCTTCAGGTGCATAGGTTAAGGTATGCTATTATAGAAGCTATGATGATATTTCTAATAATGACTAGCCTTTCTTAGGAATGCATACCATTTATTGTTCTTTTTAGGTTGTGATAAATTGGTATTTAGGACCTATGTTCATTCAGCCCTCTGATATGATGCACTGTCTCACTGTTGTCTGAGGATCAGGATTTTGACAAGGATGTGGAGGATTTAAGTTCTAGAGGGATTGTGATACTACAATAGTATGCCTAGAACTGTGACTGTTTTTTGGTTAGTTGGATATTTAAGTACCATATTAATAGGTTGTTAGGTCATTGGCCTATCTAAGTTACATTGGTATTTGCTGGGGATGAGGGACCCTTATTTGTGATTCTTATTTTTGAATGTGCACATGGTTTAGCGTGATATACTTATTCTCCTCATAAACTGAAGCAACAGTAGCAAAAGCATGAACCACTATAATCTGTTATAAGCCATCACATTCCTTCCCCTTATAGCTGTAGGTTCATAATGGAAATAAATTAAAGTTAACTATGTGGATCTTTCAAGGTGTATTTATCTGTCTTGTGTTTGCTTTGCAGGTGATGAACCTGATTGGTGATGTAAAAGGCAAAGTTGCAGTAATGGTGGATGATATGATTGACACTGCTGGTAGGCCATCTTCAATGCCCAATTTAATATCTGAAGAGACAGATTATTTTCCTGTCTTATTCTGTCACATAACGGTTACTTGATGTCTCAGAGAAATCTAACAAGCGAACAAATACTTAGCTTGTCCTTATTAACTAAAGCATTCTTGTCAAGTTATATATCAATTTTAGACCTTTTCTATATCTTCCAATGTGTTAGTATCTTTTGCTATATCAAGGATGATGGTTTTCTTAGTAGTATCTTTTGCTATATCAAGGATGATGGTTTTCTTAGTTCGCCCCCCCCCCCCCTCCTTCCTTAGTTCATATTTGTTGCTATATGTGATATGTTTATTCGATTGTTTGCCGAGTCAGGGACCATTGCTAAAGGTGCGGCACTGTTACATGAAGAGGGTGCCAGGGAAGTGTATGCATGCTGCACTCACGCTGTTTTCAGGTATTGCCTTTGATTGTGCCTTACATTTTTATTTATTTTATTTGTCTAGTAAATAATAGAAGCAGGCGAGGTTTTAGTATACAGGAAACTGCCTAAATGTGAAGCTTGTTACGCTTGTTTAATCATTTGTTCTTCAATTTCCAACGGTTTACATACTTCTTTAGTTTATAATTCAAATTTGCCAATTAATGACCTTAATGGCATAAATAGGTGTTGCTAGCAGCATTTATGTTAAGCATCAATGTGAATCAGTACTGATATTATGCTTGTTTTGTTTTATTTGAATAATCACAGCCCTCCTGCAATCGAGAGGTTGTCCAGTGGCTTATTTCAAGAAGTGATTATTACAAACACCATTCCGGTTGCAGAGAAGAACTATTTCCCCCAGTTAACTATTCTCACCGTAGCAAACTTGTTGGGTGAAACTATTTGGCGTATTCATGATGATTGTTCTGTCAGTAGTATTTTTCAGTGAATTGAAATTACCTTTTGCCGTTAATTTTATTTAACTAATACATGTGCTGATTATTCTAGACCCTGTTTTTTCTTCTCTCATTTCGTCTTAATTTACCTCTAGTCCTCGCCCATTATTTTCTATACTCAATTCATCATTTTGGGTTGTTCAATTCGTTATTTTAGATGACAATCTTATATAGTTTGGTACCTAGATTAGGAACCAGACCAAATTAATAAATCAGGGAAGTCAGAAATAGCCCTAAACTGTTGGGTGAACCAATGAGTCTCAAATGCTAGTGTTTTATGACCATGACGACGTCTGCATCTGCCTTCACTCTAAAATCTAAACCCCCCCAAGGCTTGCTTGGTTTGGTGTACTAAATATGATAGAATAAGATTGCATAAAAAAAAGTTCGGTGTGATAGGATAAGAAAGTCAATAAATTTTTATGTTATATATTGTCCAGTCCACATTTTTATAAAATTTCAACGGAGATCAAATTCTATTGAAGTTAGAAAAATAATTTTACAAAAAATGATTTTTTTTTAGAAGCTGAAAAGCATGCTTTTCTGTAAAAGTGAATTTCAGTTTTTCTTTTCAGTTTGTTTTTTTTAGTAAAAATCCAATCAAATAAGTATGTAAGTATTAGCAGTGATTTTTTAATTAAAAATATATTATTTTTTTTGTAAAAAAAAATTAAACAAATTCGTTCTAAACAATAATCGATTATATATAATCAATTATTAGAATAATTTGTTTTTCATAATTAATCTAAACATTCAAAGTTGGAAACATCTTACTTGAACGGGATCTACTCTATAGGCTTGTATCACTGTGTCCTTGAGTTTTAAGGAGGAAGGGTGTTGAGATCTAAGCTGATATAAAAAAAATTGAAAATCAATAGAAAAAAAAAAGGAATAAAACCAATTTTTATTGGATCGTTTTAGATCTTTTTATGAAAACCGATCAGTGTGGTTTGATTTTCAGTTTTTTTAAACCACATCAAATAACATATATAAAATTAAGGCAAAATAGATTGATTTGGTCCTATACGTTTTTTTACTTTTCACATCGATCTTATAAGTTTTATTTTTTTCAAATTGATCCTATGTGTTATGTTCCGTTTCCACGTTAATTCTTTTCGTCAATTTCGACCTTATGACGTCAAATCAAAAGCCATGTGTCAAACTAACGTGATAGACACGTCAGGTCAAAACTGACAGCGTTAAGTCGAAAATGACGAAAAAACCTAGCATGAAAACAGAACATAACGTGTAGGACCAATTTGAAAAAAATAAAACTTATAAGATAGATGTGAAAAGTAAAAAAAGCATATAGGATCAATCAACCTATTTTGACTAAAATTTAATACTGATTTATTTTATTATTAGTATATGACATTGTATTGGACTATTAGGGCCCGTTTGGTGGTCAGGATAAGGGAGACAGGATAGGATAAGCTATCCTGTCCTGTTTTAATCTGTAGTTTGGTGAACCAGCAGGATAGGATAAGCTTATCCTGTTAGCTTATCCTATCCTGTTACGTAGTTATAATTCTATCCTGAGGGTGGAGCTGGGTTAGAACCAACAGGATAGGATAAGAAAATGCTTTCTTTTATCTCTTACCTTTAATATTGTTATTATTTAATTACGATTTCAAACCTAATTAGTCAACCTTAATACTAATTAAAATATGTGGTTTAATTAACAATTTTTATAAAAAGTGAAAAAAAAAAGTTAATTTTTTATAATTTAAAAAAATGGACTAATTTATAATTAAAAAGCCAAAAATATATATTATTAAATATTTTTTAATTTAAATGTATAAAACAACCACCTAATATTAAAATTTATTTTTGAAAAAAAATATAATTTTGATATAAGGATAATTTTATCATTTGTGGATATTTTATATCATATCCTGTCATTATCTGATGCACATCAAACATTGGACAGGATAAGAGCTTATCATGCTCATATCCTATCCTATCCTTATCCAGCTCTCATATCCTATCCATCCTTATCCTATCCTGACCACCAAACGAGCCCTTAGTGTATTACAAATTACTCTAACCTAACAACAGACACCTCTCCCACTCTCGGTCTTTAATTTTCTTACAAGTGTTCCCTCTCCGTCCCCCTCTTGTAATATTCCAAACACTATTTTTTACTGTTTTTAATGTTTCAAAATATAAAATTAATATTTGTTAGTTCATAAGGTTTTGATTTTTAGTATGTCATGTTGTATATGTTGATGTCACTTAGAACCTACTTTTCAGTTATTATATTGGTAAAATCTGAATCATCCAATCCAAATCACTGTTACTCGAATTGGATTGGTTCGAATTTGAAATAGGAATCAATCCAATCCAAACCGAATCACAACTTATTTTTAATTTTGGATCGAATGACTTTTTGACAAGAGATTCTGACGACGAACATGAAAACCTAACATCGTTATAACAAATTTGACGATAAGGACTAACGTGGTGTTGTTTTGACAACTTAAACGACCTAATAATAATGATAATGTTAGACCAACTTCAAACCAAAAAATAAGTTAGAGGACGAAAAATATATTTTGGTCAAAAATATAAATTTCTTAACTTGACGTCTTAACCCTCTTAAATAAAGTAAGTTTCTCTTCATCAACCTCAATGAAGATTTTTTAGCTCGACTTATGATAACAAATTCTACTGGTTTTCTTTAATGCAACGGTATATTGCTTCAGCATCCCCTTATGAAATAATGTCCTTGCAACAATTTTTTGTTTAATACAACGGTACGACATATTTTTTTTAAGACTATATGCCCAATTTGGCCCCCAAAATAAATATGAGGACACATTTGATCCCGAAAAAAATAAACTAACTGCTTAGTCCCTCAAATTTACAAACGTAGGACACATTATTCACTCCTTCCAGTTCCAACGTTTGTTTACTTGCCTATGGGTCTCATTAACCATCTTGTCTGGCTCGTTAGTGGTTCTGTGTGGCCTATGATGAATTTCCATCATGAAAAATGAATGAAAAATGAAAAAGGTTGCACAATTCATAGGTATGTGGATTTAAAAATTGTGTACTTTTTTCACTTTTCATTCATTTTCCATGATATGAATTCGTCATAGGCCACGCAGAACTACTCACGGGCCATGCAGGATGGCTAATAAGACACGTAGACAAATAAGCGGACGTCAGAACTAGATAAAGGGACTAGCGTGACCCGCAGTTGTAAATTTGAGAGTCTAAGTAATTAATTTATTTTCCTCAGGAACCAAAAGAGTCCTCATGTTAATTTTTATGGACAAATTTGGACCTTTAGTCTTTTTTTAAATATGTATTTATTATTATCTGGATAGATTACTCTTTTGGTTCTTACAGTTCCATTGAATTTTTAAATAGGTTCATATAGTTTAAAAAATTTCAATTAGATCATTATACATCAAATTTTTTTAAATAATTTTATACTAGCACAAGTTTTAGGGATTTAATTACAAAATTTATGTAATTAGTGGGATCTAATGGAAAATTTCTTTATATAAGGACTTTTTAAATTTTTTAAAAGTTCTACGACATAATTATAAACGTTTTAACTATAGGACCTATTTAAAAATGAGTTTAGCAGTGTGAGTGTAAAACTTTTTACACTGTCAATCAGTCACAAATTATGGTATCAATGACTGTTTTTATGAACCACAAGCTTCGGCCATTTTGATAGACTATGAGACTAATCCTCAATCGACTTCTTAGAGCAGAGAAATAATCCTTGATTTTCGCAACCTTCCAACTAGAGTAACTGCCACCAAGATTCGAACTTGCGTTCTCCTTCTAATGAAGTTGAGATGGTTACCACTCGACCAACCCTTAGTTGGTGGTATAGTGGCTTTTAATGTAATTAGGATAAAAGTCAAATATTTATAATGATATGACAATTTATGATTGATTGACGATGTAAAAAAATTTTACACCGACAGTTCATATTAATTAAATACTTAAAAATTGTGGGAAACTATAAGGATGAAAATATTAATTTAACATTATTATTATTATTATTATTATTATATATACATACAAATAAATAAGTAACGGGCCTCCAGTATGTCAACTTATTGGCCCTTGAAATGTAAATTTCAGTCCCGCTTGATCCAACACGCTGCGGAGCGGAAACCCTTATCGGGCATGAAACCCTAATTTGTATCTATATAAATAAATCATCAGCAATTTCTCGAACACAATTGCGCTCGTCTCTATTGTTTGCTTTGTTTCATTGCATTCCAAATTGTCTTAGTTCATTGCTTTTTATGTCTCAGTTGATACAAACAATTCACTGAATTTTCACTGAAAAATTATTTGCATAATTCTTGCATCTTTAGTTCATATCAAACCCTTCATGTATTGATCAAAGTGTGCTGAGTCTGTGATGAAGATTTTAATGTGCCAGAGGCGAGTCTCTTTTGAGCTCGTCGTTGATGGCGCGATTATCCTCTAAGAAGTTCTGAGCTCAACCTCTTTTCTTTTTTCTTTCTTTAAATTTCCTCAATTACACATTTTTTTTAATTATTGTTTTAATTTTCTATTATTTAATTAAGTTTTAAACTTGGTGGCGATTAGTTGAGTAATGTAATAATGTACAAGTTTTAGGGTTTTGTTGAGTCATGAGAGGGAAAAGCGAGATGATGATAGCAATTCATGTCTGTCAATCCGCTGATATTCGTGTGATGTACTCATGAATCCCGACAGGTTCTGATCGCTGTTTTATTCCCTTCTAATTGTTTTGTGTTATATGTTTTTTCAATGAACTGTTTTTTGGTTTGTTTATTGATTTTTAGGTCGTTCTTTAATAATAATAATTGAAGATGGTTTTGGCCATTTAGAATTGAATGTCAAAATTTTGAAATCAAATTTGTTATGGGCATGTGATGAATCTCATGTGATAAATGGGTAATTTGCGTCTGAATTAATTTGATGCTATATCACCTTGGAGACCTGATGCCCATAACTATTCAGAATGTTGAAAATTTTGTAATGTTTTCTGTAATCATGTTCTCTTTGTTTTATGTTTTCCCTGTTAACCGGTGTCTTTTGGAATGGGTTGAACTGGTTAAGGTTGTTTTGACAAAACTAGCACACTTTTCATCCGCTTATTTCACCTCCCCTCCCCTCCCCTCCCACACCCCCTTCCCAACACTCCTTTCTTCCTACCAAGTCAGATGCGTGTACAGTGGCTAAATCTTGACCCTTAAGTATAAGCACACTTAATCATAAATTAAAGAAGAATGCTAATTGGTATCATAAGCATATTGGTTAAGGAATTAAAAAGAGAAATTTTATTGGGTCAATTCGGCGTAATCCTCATTCCTTATCTGGCCGCCGATTTTCTCACACGTCATTATTTCGTTGATGGTATTGCTTCTATCAAACATAATGTAAATAAGGATTTGGTCGCTTATTTACTTGTGTTTAAACAAGTTGAACATGTATGTTATCGTCTCCTTAGTGTCGTCATTCCCAACGGTTAGATGAGAATGTTAGTGTCATCATTCCCAACGGTTATTCTCATCTATTGAGTTATAATGGTTGTTGTAATATAGCTCAAAAGCCCTATGTGCATCTTTGAATTTTACTTGATTATGTTCTTTTAGAGAATCACATGTAATGTTTTCCGAGAGTTCAAGGGCTTTGAGTATTCACATTCGAACTTGTTGTCCCAAACGTCTGTTCTAACTTGTCTATCGAAATAGAGGAAAACAAGAGTGTAATTGATCCTTTATTAATGTCTCAATGGTCGGTTACACTTTTGCTATTCTCTACTTTGATTGACAAATTATGACGGACGTTTGGGACACCAAGTTCGAATGTAAATATTCAAGGATCTTTAGACTCTCTTAAGACTTTACCTTCGATTCTTTGATAGAATAGATTTATGTAAAATTCAGAGATGACACTTATAACTCAATAGATGGGATTTTTGAGGTCTATTATCGCATTTTTATAATTCAATAGGTGAGAATGGTCGTTGGGGAGTGATGACACTTATTCGAGAAGATGGGCATGAAATCATAATCACGATAAAATAATAGGCTATTAGCTTTATTGATGGCAAATGATGAAGAAATGTGGTATTATGTAAGACAAAGGCTGTTAAACAGTGTTCCCCCATACATATAGAATTGAGGACAGAGGATTTGAGACCTAATGTGGCTAATGTTTCAAAATGAGGTCTCCTATTAAAAATATAAAGAATAAAGGTGCTAAACAGGTCCTTAGGAATTAAAAAGGAAAGTTTGTATGGAAAATTGGCATATATTTATTACATTGAAAAGGCAAGAATAAATTAGACTTGTAAGTACAATTGATGAGACCAAAATTGGACTATTGTGGTTTGCAAGATAATCAAACCTTAAAAAAAGTAGCACTCCTACACAATTATCCTATTGTATGACTATGACTATACACATTAACCCGGTATATCTATCTTAGTGACTACTTTGTAAAATGTAATATTGTGATTGTTACTGACTCAACTTTGCTAAATGCTTTATTTGCTAGTGACTCTCCAAAACGAGGCTACATGCATCGTAAAATTGAGAGGATTGATCCTTGAATTTGATATCTTGAAGCTCAATTTACAAACTGGTTATCAGTTGCCTGTCATTGTCAACATGGTTTCAAAGATAGCCAATGTTTTAACACCCTGCGGCAAAATTAACAAATGAATACATTCGATCGAGCCAAATTCAACATATAAGCAAGCGGCAAGCTTCTCTATGTAGCATCAGCTAATGCTAGATGGCAAAGTTGAATCTATTTTCTTATGCCAGTAATAATTGCATTGGCTGTTTGTTACAAACACATTCTTTTCAAGGATTCATGAATATGAGCCACCTGGAATTTTATTGTTTATAAAAGCATCAAGAGATTAGTCATTTAACTTGCATAAAAAAATATTCAACTGAAGTGAATTATTGTCTACCAAATCATATATTTGGAATTCACCTTGATGGGTTAATTGACTATTTATTCATTTTCTGTAATATCCAAAATCATTTTCTAGATAACAGCTAATGAATTGGATATTAAAGTGAAAAAATGGAAATATATTTACCAGTAACTAATATGATTGTCAATCCCCATCTTCTTTGAAGAAGACCTCTGGATGTACTGCTGCACTAGTGAAATTTAGAGCTCTTTGTAACTTGCGATGGTCAAATACTTCAACATCAACCAAGAAGATTGAACTAACTGGTCTATGATCTGAGAGCTTATTTGCTGCACTCCCATATTTAAGTTGCTTTATTCCTTTTCCTAGCCACAGTATACGATCACACCTGTGTACGTAATCTTACATTATCATCACTTACTGCATTTTACTTTGCCTAACAAACAATATAAGTAACATAATGCATGTACCCCCAAAACACTCACACATCTGCTATCTAGACTTGTGCTTACCAGGCTGGAGATCTCTTCTTTTCCCCTTCTTTTGGGTTCTCACCAACATATTTATTAGAATTAACTTCATACTTGTATGTGGGAGGGAAGTTTATTAACCCCTCTTTCCATCCATCAAATACATGTCCATTATGTAATTCATTGCTTAGCTGCATATAATGAGTGAAACAATTAGAAATCCTCTTGGATAAAAATCATATGTAGATCAACAAATGAATCCAAACTAGATGCCAACACTTCCAACTCCTTTTGTAACTCCAGGCATAGATTTTGTAGGATGCAAATTTTCAAGCAGTGAGTATTTGATAAAAATTAAAACTAGTGTTGGTTTCATAAATTTCACCTGATCATAACTCATCAGTTCATCCCACTTCCTTAGAGCCACCAGCTTTCGAACCTCCACATCCAACATATTGATACGATAATTCAAATCTCCAAACCAGAAAATCTGACTGTTAACAATAAGCAAATTAGCGAACCAAATCAAAGTTGTTCATTCTTAACACAATAATGTGAACTACCACAGATACCAGAAGCAACAGATAAACCATAATAAATAGCTAACAATAAACATAACACCATCTTCAGTCTACATATCTCTGTGTTGCGAAGTCCTATTCTAAGAATTATTTTTGTTCTTGTAGCCAGCAAGGTACTTTCTCCTCATCTGTGGTTTTGACACACTAGTTTTTTTTTTACTTGGAATTCAAATAAGACATTTTTCCTGCAGGTAATTTCTTCACTTGAATCTAGTTGTTTCTCCATTCAATATATTTTCTTTTTCAGTACTAAATTCTTTAAATTCATTGACATTTTCATGGATGGTACGATGATGCAACTAAGGTTTATTAGGCATGACTTTATTTTTTTCCATATTGAAACTGGAAATAACATAAAAGTGAATGAAGCTATGATCTTTAGTATTGGCAGCATCAAATTAAGCTAAAAATGAACATTCAATTTAGATTGATTTCATTATGTTTTGTTTATCAAATTGACCAACATATACAATCCTTTAGTTAGTTTTACATTTTTCAAACAGCCCTATGCTTTTGTGAAGCTCATTAGGTGATTGTAAAGACAAATGTTAACATAAAATAAAGCTTACTCGTGAGATGGGATTGTTTGTGGTTGCTCTGTATCAAAGACAGATGAGAAGCAAGTGCGTCGCAGGATTTCATGAACATCCGAGTTTCGTCTTTGTTCAGCCCCATCTTTCTGACCAGAAGTCAGATGGGAACAAACAAAGCACAGACGTGAGTGAAAGAGAGACATACTAACTGAAACAGACCCCTGCATAAGTTATAATTTGTTATCACATCCACTCAGGTTAGAAGGAACAAGTTCAAACTGTAACTGCAAGCATAGGGTGAGTTTTCTTATGCTTTACACATAACAATGCACATAGCCTGCCACTGAACACATTACAACACAACATAATATGGAGGTCACTACTTTTTGTCTCACAAAAGCTGCAACATTAATGAACAAATAAGACACTGCTTTGCTCACCTTTGTAGTACTATATAGGCAGCAAGCACCCTTCCACAGTATGATGAGGTGCAATGTGATTAGTCTGCAGACTGTTTGCACTGACAGTGATCATAAAATACCTAAACTCTTTCCATGCATGACTTCCATACTACTATACTAATGATTTAGGGCGCGTTTGGATAAACAGTTTAATTAAGCGCATATTCAATCAACTTTGTTTTCAAATAAGCTAAAAACAACTTATTTTCATAAGCTTATCTGATAAGCTTATAGAAATATCTTATACTATTTTGATAAGTAATTTATATATCTTTATTTTTCATAAGCTATTCTTATAAGCTCTTCCAAACGCACCCTTATACTGAAATGTTTTATGATGCTTTGTTAACACTTGACATGAAATTCCTGATGTCTTGGAATTACATTGAATATACATCTATGCTATAATGATATCACATTCAGTGTAAAAGGTGCATTATGCCATTACCTTGTTTCCCATGTAGCCCATAAGACCAACTCCAACTGGAGAAACTTTCAAATTATTAATGTGCCTTCTCAGCTTCCCTTTCACCCAAATAGATACATATATCCCCACCATCTGCTTACTGACAATCCGGACATACTTAGGATGTGATTTCATGTTGCCTTGTCCATTATCATCTTGGTTATTTGGTAATTCAAGAAAAGTATCATCTTCCTCATCTGATAACATGTCAGCTACATCACCAAGTGAATTGATTACTTCAGGCATCACTTGCTGCTCTTTCCAGAACAAGCTCAAGTTTCCAGAACTATGGTGTGAACGTTTCATTCCACCACCATATACTAAAGCATTATCCGTCCAGTTAAGTCCAATTCTGTCTGAGCTGCTTAGTACTCTCCTCAATTTTGGACTGGAATCTACATGGGGTATTGCATCTAATGGAAGTTCAGGCCAATCAAGTCTAGTCTGAAGATCATTATCATATATTTTCCTCAACTGTAAATTTTTTCCTATACCAATCATGTTTTTCCCTTCCTGCTGTTCAAGCTCATCATGGTCAAAAGTTCCTAGATACTCCTCAACCATCATATCTAATGGATTAGCATCTGTACTGTCTCCTAGAACATCAGCAGCAGCAGGAGAAGGAGGGGCACTGAAGCTGTTGTGTTTACTTTCAGGTTCAGAGGATTTGTTTAGAGTTCTTCGAATGATTGCCTCCCATTTTCGGATGGGAGTTTTATCCTCTGCTCCCAGCACATTTCCAGCATTCAATGGGACTACCTCTTGGAAACTGTGAAGCCAATGATATAGAAGCAATCAGAAGACCAATTTTACAACCAGTGAAGAGGAGCAGGCTCATAACAACATACTGCAACTAAGGCTATGTAGAAACATCTCATCCCATTAGACCACTAATTACATAGCAAAGGAGGGTAGGGTATTGCCACAAGTAGCATATTGCATCAATTATCTCTTCTATGGACTAAGCATTTGTTTGATAAAAATAGCTGTAGCTGAAAGCTGAAAAACAAACTGATAGCTGTAAAGATAATTTTTAGTTGAAAGCTTATAGCTGAAAAACTAGCTGATTGAATTTAAAGTGTTTGGTAAAATTATATGTTGAACTAGATTATAAATATAAAAGGACATGTTTATATATTTTCTATTTTATATTATTTATTTTAAAATAATTAGTACTTTTAAATACTTTAATTTGTTTCAAATTATTTGTCATCTTAAATATTAGAATATTAATTTTATTTTTATTTTTATTAAATGAAATGAGATAATATAAATGATGAAAGAGGTAGGGGCTAGGTAAAGTAGGAATTTCTTTAAAATAATAAGGGTAAAAATGAGAGAAAAACTAATAAGATATAAGCTATTTAAAGTAACATCTAAAAAAAACTATAAGCTAATGAGATAAGCTTGTTTATCAAACATCTATACTTTGGTCAACAAGCATATAAGTTAGTCAAATAAGCTATAAGTTAACTTATTTGACTTTGCCAAACATAGCCTAAGTCAAAAAAATAAAAAATTAGCAGACAAGAACTCTGTCCGGAAACAAACAAAGTAAGATAAATTGGGGATAAAGATCATCATAATCAATTAATACAGTTATACAAAAATGAAACTCTATGAACTTTATCATAAACAAGATAAGATAACTGTAAGAGTAAAGCTACAACCTATCAGGTTATAATGAAATGCAATCCAATAGTATATGAAGTTCTGCCAAAAATCTCCCAAGTGATCCAAAAATATGTCATTATGTCAAAGAAGCAAGCATTGAACGCACAAGTGCAGGTGCAAGATACCAACTAAAGTTATTTACAGCAGATTTTGGTAAGCAAAAAAACAGAAACACTGTAGAAATAATAAAGCATCAGGAGGGAACTTGAGAAACCACTCACCCAATAATGTAAATGTCTGCTGGCTCTTCAGTACAAAGCCAGTCCTCAATCTCAAGATCCTTACATGGATGTCTTCCAGCAACATTCCAAGTGCCAATTGTTATCCTGCAAAATAAACATTTTATGAAACATTTATTTTAATATAATTAAATTAATAACATGCTCCATAACCTAATTACCACCAGACCTCACTTCTTTTGTATGTATATACTGAGCACGCAGAGTTTCTGATTTTCCTCTTCTGTGTCTAATCTTGTAGGCCTTAAAAGATGCATCTGAATTACAAATATCAAATCACATAAGATGGTGGGTGATTTTAACACTTTGAAGTTTGAACTCATCAGGTGTCAAAAACAAATCATTAGAAGTTCGTAAAATTAGTCAAGCTAGTTGCTTAAACGTTTCTTAATTTGACTTCATATATTTCTTGGCTACTGTAACATATAGAAATATGCTTCAGACTTCCTTTCTTTGTCCAAGGTACATTTCAGGTCCATAATTGCATCATAAACATAAAAAAGTCATGTGTATCTTGCCATGTTTAACTCTAGTTAAGAATATAATTTTTCTATCTCTACCAAAAGGTGGGAACAAAGTTATGCAAGCCATGCCAAGATGCCAAGTTTAGATTCTAGATGTCATAAGAAGCTGATATTATAAATGATTAAACCAAAAAAGAGCACATGGGCACACTATGACACAATTTAAAACAAATTTAGTACCCCCTCCTCCCCAAAAAAATTGGAAAAAGAAAAAGTATCTCCTTTGAAGGAGCAGATAACTGCAAAGGAATAAAGTATTGCCTGATGTTTGTCTTGGGAATATAGATTGTGTTTTACATGGATGATCTTCAAGCACGCCCATTCTTGAATCTTTAGGAGAGCAAGCTGGATGAAATTTGAAACAACAGAGAAGGAAAAAACAATGAAAAGATAAAGAAAAACATCAAACTAAACAGGAAAAAGAATATGGTAAAACCTAAAGCATACCTTCATCTTCACTCTCAGTTTCAGTGTCCACTTCATCTTCACTAAAATCATACACCTTTGGCTTTATATTTAACCATTTCTTCATCACCATGGAGGGCCAAAAGGCCTGCAATGAAATGAAATCAAGAAGTTTTCAAGATACATATAGCTGATATTTATCCTCATTTATACCTGTCAACTGTAAGTTTAAGATGCATGTTAAAGCTTACCTCTGAGCGTTTTCCTCTCCTTGCTTTCATTGCCTCAGGTCTAAAGACTATAACTGAACCCAAAAGCTCTTGTGTACTGTGCCAGACTTTCAAAGCTGGTGCTCTTAAATATGTAAGCAGTCACTAACATTTGTTAGGCAATATTTGGCAGTTAATATTTAAATAAGAGGTCTTCTAAGGTTGTAACAATTAACTAAACAAAGTTGGAGTTATTTGAATGCCTAAAATAAGAGAGATCCCTATTAGGAACAAACAGAAAAGGACAGAAAATGTTATGAATATATCAGCAAGACATCCACCAACACAAATTGCATAAGGAAAAAGTATGCTACTGGTCCTCACAGCACTTCTCAATTTCACGTAATTTCGGATAGGAGTGATGGTTAGATAAAGTGTAAAGCTTTCACAAAATGACAACTTTAGGATTCAAACCTGAGACCCTTGACCTTGTAAGTAAAATTTATCTGGGATTGCAGTCCACTCTCACTTCTACCAACCATTGGAGGGTGCACTTCTCAATTTTCTGATAATAAAACACAGGACAACATACTCTAAGTCTTATATTAATTGAAATTTCGGGAGAAAGCTAAAAGGAAGTTCATTAGTTCAACAACACCAAATTTCATTTTCAAGAGAACACAGTTGTAACAGTTTATGAAAGATAAATCATTGAGGCAACACTACAGCACCAACAAACTGCACTGTAGTATTAATAGTATTCAGTGGGAGTAGGAAAGACAATTTACAGAAAAATATTTTTAAAAATATTTTTTCATATTCAATCAAGCAACTAGCTAGCAGCTAATAAACTAAACAAAAACATTTAAAAAGAACCAAATGGGTATTTTTATTAGTATTAGAACAATAATGCACATAATAATATCTGGTACCTGAAACTGCAGATTTTCCACAGCCACAAGATGCAGAGGCTAATACATCAGCAGACACCAAAACTGACGAAGACTGGCAACCAAAAAGCAAAGATACATACCAAATAAAGTGTATAGTCATAGCCAAGATTTGTCAATCACCTCACAAATTGGAAAGTTCCTGTAACATGGAAGGACCTTATATTAAATAAACAAAACCATAGTTGAGACTTGAGAATATAATAAATGGATGCTTAGCACAAATATGCAACTAACCACTGAGTATAAACTGATTAAGATTCATTATTTCATGTACAGCTGCAGACCCATTGGTTAGCCGGTCGACCATATTCTCTTTTATTTTATTTTATTTTCCCCCATGCAAGTACTGGTTTAGAAATTAATCCTAATCTCTACAGCAGTGTTGCACTAAAATCACATTTAAGGGCAAATGCACCCTATTGCACAAGTAATCAGGGCCGACCCAACGTCATATGAGGCATTAAGCAAACATATTTGTTGTGATTGCAACGGTGAAAAAAATAGGCCTTTCAATAATAGCATAAAACCTTTAGGATGTAAGCAATAAAAAAAAGTAGACCTAACATTTGTACAACAAATAAGTTGTTTGGGTGGAGGCCTAAAGCAAGAGCTTTAGTGGCCTCCCCCTTGGGCCGGCCCTGCAAGTAATAAAGGAGTAATTGGGACTCCAATTTATCGAACCCACAAGGATTGCCTACTTTAATGCTATTAATAATTATTGGTCATGCAATATTAATATTCTTTTTCTTAATCTGAAACCCCAATGGTTATGCAAGGCAAGCAGTTAATAAAAACATAAATAATTAGCAAACATGTTAATTTAATAACTGATTAGAAACAGGGATTGAGTTTGATCGACACAATCCCAAATCCGATTAATCCTAGAGTTCCGGTTAACTAATTGTGGTACAGTCGCTAGTCAATCAATTAACTTTGTAAAGGGTGATCAAGCCTTTTTAGAAATCAAAGCACAAAGACAAATCCAATCAATTAAAGAAAACACAATATTATATCAAAATTGGGCAAACATCACAAGGTATCAAGACATAAGATTCATCATAACTCTAGTAATTGATCTAGTTACACGTGGTTAAAGAAAACAAAACATCAACCAAATCCAAATAAGAATCCATAAATGAAAATAGAAATAAAACTAAAACCTGTAACACCCTTTCGATAAGACGATGCCTTTAAATTGGAAGGGAGACGACCCTTCGCTTGATCGCTTCAAAATTGTCCAAAGATCAGCTAAAACTCTCTCTGACCAAGCTAAAGGATATGACGTCTCTATATGAGTGTAATATCCTTTTTCCTAATCTTTATTTGGATATTTATAGAGAAAACGAAGTCCAACTCTGACTCTGATGCGTTGCTTGACCGTTCCTAGTTGTGCACGACTGTGCTTCATTCATACCAAGCCGTACTTCAATTTGCATGGGTCGTACATAAAATCGACGTAAGGTTGTGCATAATTTGCACGGGCCACGCATGAAGTCAACGTGCAAACGTGCTTCAGTTGTGCCAAAACAGCATGGGCACGCTTAATCATGCATGGTCGTGATTAACTGGTTGGCGCCCAAAATTTGCCCTTTTTTTCCTCATTCGTTTGCATCCTCGGATCATGATGATGTCTTTAGGGGTTGAAATTAAGCATTTCTTGCTCCAAAACTCCCCACGAATGACTCCTTTTCCCTAAGTTTATGCAATTATCATTAAATCCACCAATTATACAACAATTAAAGGAAATCGAGTGAAAACCAAGCATTAAACACTCATGCATATAATAAAATGCACCCAAATTCCATAAAATAAAGTAGTAGAATGACGATTTATCAAGCAGCCATTAGTTATCTCTCTCATTCTTTGTGTTGCTTTGTTCTCCTTTTAGGCTCTTTGTTAGGCTATCGTGCTAGGATCATTTGATGACGGCGATTTCTGATTTTTTCCCTTTGCTTTCTTAATTTACAATTATTTTTCACAATTATATCTCAAAATTTAGATACATAATTTTTGGAAAAATTTGAGTAGGATGACTTTACAGTTTGTTTGGTTTGGGTGAAAATAAGAGGAAAGAAAATGGAAAGAGAAAAAATAGAATGACTTTATAGTTTTTTCTTGCTTGGTTGTGGAGAAAAAATAGAGAGAAACATTTAGTAGGACCTACACAAAAAGTTTTCTCTCCACTCATGATAAGATAAGGGAAACATAAAAATAAAGTGATGTGACATGTCAAATTTATCTTTCATCTACTAGTGGCACCCCTCATCTAACAAGGGCATACTTGTCTATTAAAGAAACTCATCTTTCCTTCCACTTTTTTCATGTTTCTCTCATACCAAACAATATTTAAAATCCATTCATTTCTCATCACTTTCTTTCTACTCGCATTCTTTATTTCTATTTTCTCTCTTTCCATTTTCTTTCCCAAGCTAAACAAACCATTAATGTACTACTTGGATCAAAGGAGAGGAGAGAAGGGAAGAGATTTTAATGGAGGGTTAACTTTTGAATATTGTTTGGTTTGCAGGGGAAATTTATGAATGCTTTAGCTATTTTTCCTCCCTCTAAAATCCCGAGCGGAGGAAAATTTGGAGGGGAGGGATTTTGACCCTTATTTTCACTCACCTCCCCTCCAAATTTCTAAATTAAATGACATATTTTTATTAAAACTTCTCCTTTTCCTTCCCTTTCCCTTTCCCTTCATTCCCCTTCAACCAAACGCACGTATCTTGTGTATGTCTTCTATTGCTTTTAAGGTGGATAGACTTAGGATGTGTGATACAAAAATGGATTGGAGCTATTAATCATGACATGGAAAAAGTTGGAATAAGATCAAAACATGATGGCCCTTAAGGGAGAAGATTGACGTATTTAAACTCTTAGGGGAAATACATTGATCTCCTTCAAGTTTTGATTTAATTATATTCGGCACCCCGTTTGTTTCAAAAGTTATACTCATGCACCTCCCTTGAGTATCAGTTATCATGTGATTATAATTACACTAACCTCCCCTAAGAGAAGGTAAGTAATTTTTGAAACAAGAAGAATAACAAATATAATTAAGTTAAACCTCAGAGGAGGTTAACATAATTTCTTCGAAACACTTTTATGTCATTTCCCCTTACATATCATTGTTAGCATTTTATGAGTAATTTTTTTGTGTGTGTTGTTGGTTCCCCCCCCCCCCCCCCTATGTTAGGGTGTACCAAGGTGCATTTGGGCCATATGCAAACTTGTTAGAAGTGGTTAAATTAATTGCACATACTTGAATGTCTTAGAACATGCTTTATTTTCAATAATGGTTTATACCCATATATAGGTGCGAAGTATCTACCGTCGTTAACAGTGACTAATCTCCGTTGGAAAACCTGAAGACACACAAGGTGGGTAGTCCCCTCCCAACCAGTTTTTTTCCATTTGCAAGAGCCAGGATTCGAATCCCTAACCACTTGCTTAAGAGGCCCAAGTTCTTACCACTTGGACCAACCTATAATTTGGCTCGGCGTCGTGAGTTATCATTATATAATACCATTTATTGAAGTTATAATACAATAAAATATAACGATCATATTAAAATTAAAGTCTAGAGATTAAAAATATAGGTTAATATATATTATTGATGCCTATATATGATAATTATTTTTAATTTTATCCATATACTTTATTGTAATCCGATCCTTACGATCATGTTATTATGATAGCAATATAATGAACTAAATTAAAAATAATTATAATTACAAAATCTAAATTGAAAGCCTTCTTTCATATATGGATGAAATTCAAAATAAAATAAGTATGGCATATAAGAACTAAAAAATGTATTTTAACCAAAAATAAAAATTGACCCACAGAACTGAAAGATGAGGGAGAGACTAGAAAGAGTGAAGCGCACTATACGTGAATGTAACAGTTCCTAGTCTTCAATTGTAAAAGCAATAAGCAATCCATCTAATCTTATTATATGTTAGGTTATTTCTAGGGTGAGCCACTTTCACATGTCTCTCATGGTGAAAGACATCATAGAGCCCTTATTTGTAAAAATAAAAATATTTTTTTACCCCTTCCCCTCCCCACCCCACTCCACCCCCACCACCTTGTCAGTAACCGATTCCTAGTCCAC
Source organism: Ammopiptanthus mongolicus (assembly GCA_039655645.1). Classification (NCBI taxonomy): domain Eukaryota; kingdom Viridiplantae; phylum Streptophyta; class Magnoliopsida; order Fabales; family Fabaceae; genus Ammopiptanthus; species Ammopiptanthus mongolicus. The sequence continues at coordinate 10,379,839 of CM077343.1, read as the reverse complement.
CACCGTTGACAGATCCAATGCCGTCACGCCCCCATCACCTCCGCCACCCTCCCACTCCCCCACCCCACTCCTTCCTCTAAGCTCTCCTCTCTGTTCACATTCTCCCGGCGATTGCGCACTGAAGGGCTCGGTCGGTGTCGGTGGAGGACGAGTTTTGGGGCTTGCCTATGGTGGTGCGAACCAACTCCCAAGCCCGTGGATCCGGCACCGTTCAGGAATCCGGTCACCGTCCACCACGCGTCGTCGCGCTTCGTTCCAGCACAACCGCATAGCTTGACACGTGATTTCACAAAATGGCAGTATAGCTCTGCTGTTGGGTGGGGATTGGGATCTGGGATTGTTTTATTGTTGTTGGGTTTGGGTTTGGGTGTAGTTGAGGGCGAAGAGAGAGGAGGTTCGATGCCAAGTTGGCTTTTGCGGCGGCAGCGGCGTTCTGTGGAGGAGAAGGGGAGGAAGCGGAGGGAGGGGTGTCTACGGTTCTCAGGTGAACAAGGTGGCTTTGGAGAGGAAGCTCTGACAGTGTTGGATATTGGAACAGACAGTAGGGATGAGGTTCGAGGTGAGAGAGAGAAAGAAGAAAATGAGTGAATTTTTTAAATTTAATAAAGTTTAAGGACTTTAAAATAATAAATTTTTTGCATTTTAGGGTTTATTCATGGTGAGAGACATGGCATGGTCTCTCACCCTAGAATTTCCCTTATACGTTATATGGACAAGCAAGGACAAGGTGATGTGGAATAAAAGATTGACAAGAAGATACTTCTCTTACTCGTGGGTTGGAACTTTCAATAATGTTAACTGAACAGATTAATGTTAATAACTTTTAGTAAATTAAAGTGGGATTGAGTGAGGAAAGGAAGCAACTTTCTTCCTTGTAAATCTTATTAGTGACTTATTTCTTAATTGTGAAATTTGATTGGATTCAAAGATTTTCTATTTCATTGGAGGTGACCTTTTTCTTTTATTTTTTATTTGATATAAAACTTTTTAAGGTGTAATTTTTTGTTTCCTTTTTTATGCATTAATTTAATCATGTAAATTAATTATAGTAAAAATTAATTAAACAAATTAATTTTTAATGATATTACTACATAATTAAGATAAGCATACTTTTCCCAGTTAGATCACAGTTAAGAGAAGCTTTTTCCAAAAAATAATTTTAACATAAATTGAACACATGTCCGCCTTTAGGGGTTTGTGCATGCACTCTTCCAGTTTCACTTTTAAGAAAAGCCTCTTAGTAAATACGAAATTCCAATGTATGATTGTTATATTTCAGTATTTTGGGGGTGTTTACAAGCTAAAAAATAAATTATTATACTTTTGTTTTTATTTTTACATATTATCTTTTTTATATAAAATTTTATATTACTGCAAGATAAAAAAAAGTTCTTTATTTTTCAATGGGCTTACACAATGATTAAATTAATTTCAAACGTTGATATTACTTTAAATTAAAATTTATCTTATTCTACAATTATTACTTTACAACTTTAATTTCTTTATCTAAAATATGATAGTGAAGTTGGATCCTAAATATGATCAAAAGCTTTTGGTAAACACGAAATAATATTATAAGAAAGTCAAAATGAATAGCAAAAAGAAAAGACAAAACAAGAAGAGAGTTTTAAGTATTAAAATCTAAAATGTATAAATTTTAAAATTAAAAAAAATAGTTGATCAGATGATCGGATTCGTTTTAGGTTAGAAAAAAAGATAAATACGAGAACCGAACCGATTATTATAGGTTTGATTTGGTTTGGACTATCGGTTCCTCGGAGCCATCCAATCCCATAAACATTCCTATCAATATTAAAAAACTTTTATGTTTGGTGTAAATAAATAGGATGTGATTCCGCCCGCATTCAATTAAAGAATCACAGGATTTCGATCTATTTTTGTTAATGAAAAAACACAAAATGACATTCCTATTCCAAATCTCATTTCACCAATTCATAGAATCTTATTCCTCCAAAAAAGATGATACTATGATTCTATAATTTTGTGGAGTAGGATTTCATATATTTATTTTCTAATATATCCCTTACTAATTTACAAAAGGTAAATCTATGGTACCCTTTAGGTATTATATCTATGCCTATGTGATCCAATCAGATTGTGAGAATTTAATCCAATATGATATTGACATGACTATTTAATTGAGATGACGTATTCTGATTGGATATAAGGTATTCAAACCTTCTATTTTTTAAGGGTATAATAGCAATGCCCATTTATAAAATGACATAACCACAACAGGCAAGTTGGTCACGAAATGGATCTCCTGCAGTCACTTTTTGACTAAAAAGATGATATGATGATTCTATATTTTTGTGAAGTAGGATTTCATATATTTATTTTCTAATATATCCCTTACTAATTTATAAAGGCTAAATCTATGGTACCTTTGAGGTATCGTATCTATACCTATGTGATCCAATCAGATTGTGAGAATTTAATCTAATGCGATATTGACGTGACTATTTAATTGAGATGACGCATTCTGATTGGATATAAGGTAGTCAAACCTTCTATTTTTCAAGGGTACAATAGCAATGTCCATTTATAAAATGACATAACCACAACAGGCAAGTTGGTCAGGAAATGGATCTCCTACGGTCACTTTTTGATTATAGGAAGATCTTGACCATTGATTAATTTTGTGTAGGATATATATATTAATATAAAAATGAGTGAATAAGATCTTGATCATAGATTAAGGTGAATGTATGATTTTGATGAATGCAGGAGATCCGAATCCAATTCTTCACCGACCAACATATCATTCCAACGTGAATCCTCATCCAAGACGTCCTTCACCTGCGGATTAGTGTCATGAATCTGGACAAAATCCACAAACAAGTTGCACAAAGGTCAAATTATCAAACCAAAAGGACACTTTACCTGCCCCCAGCCTCAAGCTCAAGTTAAAGCCCTTTCCTTTGCCTTAATGATAGATTTCCAAACATGCCAACGAGCCACTGCGATGGATAGTCTCAAAGGAGTCATTACTCAAGTAGAGTATATTAATTTTCAGCACGGCTTGGGCCCAAAACTTGTAGTTATGGCAATGAATCGAACTAACTCGAATATAGTTCAAAACTCGACTCGATAAATAGTTCGTTCAACTTGATTCATGAACCAAATGAGCTGAACTTGAGTCAGGTATAGTTCGACTCGTTTGATTCATGAATCAGCTCGATAATTTTATACTTAAATTAAATATTATTATTATTATTATTTAAATAATATTTAAATATATTATTTAAAAAATAAATTTATTTAAATAATATATTTTGTATCAACTTTTTTGACAGTATTTTATATTAACTTTTAAAACTATTCAACATTTTTTATTGAGGAGGGAGTCGAAAACAAGTAAGTCGTATCAGTATCTATTCAATTTTTTAAAAAGTTTAAACATTTGAAAAAACAAATTTTTTCTACTATCGTCAAACATAGTCTCTTTATTTTGACTTTTAATTGATACGAAATGAGCTAACGAACTGAATCGAGTTACTTGCAAGTTTGAGTAGAGTCGAATTCGAACTAAAAAAAAAAGGTTCATGTCGAATTCAAATTAAGTTATGAACTGAACTAATTTTTATTGAGTCGAGTCAAGCTGAATCAAGTTCGAGTCAGTTCGACCGACTTGTAGTGGTGATGGAGCAATTGCTAAACAAGTTTCCCCGGGGTAATTAACGATGTTATGATGGATAAGGATCATCTCTTATTGGTCATGGAGTAATTGCTAAACAATTTGGTCATGGAGTGCCGGTCAGCATTCCTTTTTTCTTTATTTTCTCATAGTCTCATGTTTTAAATAAAGACACAAAATCGAATCAATAAATTTATTTTTGTGTTTTTCTCACACAAATAGGAAAAAATATGAAAGAAGAAAATGAAATGATCAAATATGACCACGGATCCGTTGAATATATTCAATCAAAATTTTAAAATAACTTTAAAATTATTATAATAAGAATTTATTATTTTTTAAATTATTACTTTAATAACTAATAAATATTTAATTGATTATACCTAATAAGAGGAATGATAGCAACACACATTCTCTAACTCTCTTTCCTATTGGTTGAAATTCATGTGGGTCCAAATAATTCATGTGGTTCCACATGAATTTTGTAGTACCCATATGAATTTTAACCAATGAACGAAAGTTTGTTGAAAAGAGAATGTTAGAAAGTGTGTTGCTAGAATTTCTCAACCTAATAAATATGGAGTCCAAACTCCAAATATCTTTAGCTGCTGCACCTTCCGGTCCTTAATATAAGAAACAAATGACTAAAATCACCAAGATTAAGGAAATGCATTTTAATCTGTTTATTTCATTTAATATTTTTATAAATTTAAATTTTATTTCATAAATATTCTTATATTAATTATTTTTAATTTATTAACTTAATTATTTTTAATATTCTCTTTCATAATAAATAATAAATAAAAGTATAATTAAAATTTAATATTAAAAATATTTAAAAATAAATTATTATTTTTTATATATTGAATCAAAAAAAATTATTTTTATCTTTAATATTAAGGACAAAATGGTGTACGTCTCATCAAATGTTGAGACTTTGACATTACAGTGAGTGCAGGACAACCCTTGACCACTCAATTTGTCTACTCAATTCGCGGGGAGTAAAAGTTGGTTGCTAGTTAGACGTGTGGTGTTGAAAACTTTAAACATTAAACATTATTTAAGGTTAGCAATATTTAGGGGCTTTTTTATTTTAATAATCAAAAAAATAAATTAAGTACAGGAAATGCTCCTACAGAGACATTATGTACCAATATACTCATGATTTTATTCTCAATGAGAAGGTTGCATTTCCATTGCCGACATCTCACCATAAATTTTTTTGTTCTGCTTTACATATTATAGGGTTAAAATGATGTTTTTAATATAATACAATTTGATCATATTTTTATACCAAGTTTTTAATCCTTAGACAGTGAGTCATTTTTTTGTTTTGGTTCCTATACTTTTTTTCATTGGTTTTGATCCTTGCAAATTCCAAAACTTTGATTTTCGTCACGATCACCACTATTCATCTGTTAAGTGTTGACATGAGTAATAGACCATCATGTCATCACTATCATTTAAGCTAATTTTATAATATTTAATGTCACATAGGATTAAATATTATTATTTTTATATTCTTTAAACATGTCGACATTGTCACGTAGTATAATTTTATAATATTTAATATCATATCGGATTAAATATATTTTTATATTCTTTTAATTTATAAAAAATTAAAAAATTAAAATTTAATCCTACGTGATATTAAATATTATAAAATTAGCCTATGTGACAGTATTGATGTGACGATTTGTTGGTCATGTCAGTACTTAACAGATAGATAATAATGGTTAGGACTAAAATCAAAGTTTTAAAACTTGCAAAGATCAAAACCAACGGAAAAAAATACAAGGACCAAAATCAAAATTAATTCATTTTTTAGGGGCTAAAAATTTAATTAAATCAAAAATTATATTAATAAAACAAATGATCATTGGAAAGTCGAAACTACAATCATAGTAAAAATAATTATCCTAATCCTGCTGGAACTTTTAGGCAAGTCTAGCACCAGCACTAGGTTTGACTTTTGATTATAACTTTGCTTTTTAGTGCAAACAAATTGTATTGATTAGTTTGAAAGTGTTTGAATTTTGTATTTCAAATTTTGTGTGGAATTGCATTGTTGTTTTATATATGAATTTTAATTATTTTTTTACTTGTTATATTAAAGTATAAAAAATTATCAATTATATTTTTAGAGTAAGATTGTACAACTTTATCATATATTTACATTGAAAATCACTATTTTAACCTTAAACCCTAAATCCAAATACTAAACACTAAAATACAATTCAAAAATTCAAAAAAAATTTAATTAAAATAAAAAGCCATTCGAAAGTCCGACTTGACTAAACCTGACTTTCCTTCTACTTAAAAAATAAAATAAATAAACCATGAAGAGAAGTCAGCAATAGTGGGCCAACCTCTTCATCATGATAAAAAAAAAAAAAGAGTAGTTCCGTAAATAATGTATGGCCATAAGTATTCTGGTGATTAATATGATTTTTTTTTTTTTAAGCATAATTTGATTTTTTTTTTATTCTTAGAATAAAATAACCTAATTTAATAAAAAATCATAACTCATTAACACATATATAAGTCCTCAATCTTTGATTGGTGGAGGACGAAAAGATATCATTTTTTAAGATAACAGAATTTTGTTCCTCAGTGAGACAGGAAATTCATTGTTTTTAATTATATTTTAATTATATTTCGTTATTAACAGTTACTTTGTGGATGAGGTAAAGAAGGAAATTTGTATTACGATTCTTATTTATGATGGTCACTTCTCTTAATCAATTTTCGTTTTCATTTTTTAAAATAATTTTTAATAAATAAGTTGTTAAATTTAATATATTTTTAGAGTCCGTTTGGTAAAGCTAGCTATTAGCAGATAAGCTAGTTGATAGTGGATAGCGGATGAGATAACTGATAACGGATAAACTAGCTTATTTTCTATATAAGTGTTTGATAAATCTAACGGTTGAACTAGCTGAAAAATATAAAATGACATAAAAGGACATAATTTTACATAAAAGAGAGAGAAGATGATAAATATAGAATTAAATTAAGATATTAAGCATAAAAGTGAAAAAAAAAATGAAACGTTATAAGCTATAAGCTCAAACGCTACTTCAAGTAGAAGCTACAAACTCATGAAAAAACGTTATAAGCTCGTGATAGAGGCGCTTGCCAAATGAGATTATTTTTTCATCCGCTATAAGCTATCCGCTATAAACTCGCAGAAGGGACGTGCCAAACAGGCTCTTACTAACAAATAAAAGATATTTGAAAATCAGTAAAAAAAAAGATATTTGAAAAAATATGATAACAAAAAATAATTAAATCAAAATAATGATAGACCAATAAGAGTGATATTAGGCTCTGAAAATAAAAAAACACAGGCGAACACAAGACAAGCTTACAAGGGTAACCCATACTTGACTGGGATAGGCTAGGAATAGGATAGAAATAGAATCATCGTGAAATTAAGAAAATAGTAAATATTTAATTTAGTCCTTCAAATTATAGGATCGTATTAATTTAGTCCCCTATATTATTAATATTCCAAAATGATCCCTGAATTTGTGGAAAGTTAATCAGATTCGTTCCTCCGTTAGTATTTACATAGACTATAATGACATTAAGTTGATAATATCAAAGATGTATTTGAAATTAAGTGAATAATATCATGAATGCTATTACTACATTTTATAATTCTAAAATCATTTTAAAATATTAATAATATAAGGGACTAAATTAGTATGATCCTATAATTTCAAAAATCAAATATTAGAGTCCCCAAAAAAAATGGGACTGGCCCAGAGAGACGTCTAAAGATTATGTGAAAGAAAAACCCCACCTGAGCAAACTGCCAATTTTCAATTATGACTTTTGACAGAATGATGCTGGAGTTTTTGACTCGGACTAAAAAATAATCACACCTAAACACATTATTTTTGGTTTTTTAGTATTTTTATATTTATTTTTAAACTAAAATAATTTCCATAGTTCGTGCATGTATGAATTAAAAAGCGAGAGGAAACAGTTGAAAAATACGTAAATATTAAATGGTGTATGAGTTTGTGAAAATTATATATGGAAGAATCATTGATAGGTATTATTTCTAGCTGCATGGTATTTGAATTTGGAGGTATATTTATTTTTATTTGATACATTACAAAAATTATTATATTATTTTGAATGAAAAGACATCATAAATTATTTGTTTTTTTTATTTTTGTGTGTATAAGGATATTCCTGACTGATAATCGAAAACTAATCCCTTTTGAGATGTAAAGATTATCAAAGTGAGTTTGGACTTTGGCTTTTTTCAATTAATTTTTTTCATATACACAACAGGAATTGAATCCCTAATAATATACTTAAGAAATTTAATTATCTAACAATTATGTTGGATCTTCTTGATTGCAGCTCCTTTATTTTAAATCATGATTTATGGGGAGAAGTTTTAAAAGTGTCTTATTTACAAAAAATTTAAACAAACATTCCTTATGATGCGAGACTCCATAAATATATGACAGTTATTGGGAGTTCAAAAATTAGTTCAAAAGAGAAATGTTTACGTAAGGAGAATAAAGTTTGGATTCCAAAATGGGATACTAATGATGTTATTAATGAAATAGATTAAAATAGAATGTATATGATGTATATAAGAAATTGAAAATTTCATAAAAAAAGAAATTGAATTTTTTAATGTTGGTCCACGATGAGAATCAACTCACATTCAATGCACGTTAATTACTTTTAACCATTGGTTGAAGATGTGTTTATTGTTTGACCCATATATATATTCTTCAATCTTAAAGTCAATTTAGATATAAAAAATTGTTAAAGGCAAGTATTTTTTTTTTTTTTTACAACAAAAGCCAGTTGTCTCTTATTGAATGAATTTATTGAAATACAAAAATAAAGAATAAAGGCCCAACCGATTTATGAAAAAAAAAATGAAGACACTTTTATTCTCTATTTTAACCATTTATTTCCTGAAATTTATAAACATGAGACAAATTAGTCCTTTTATTTTCGAGTAAAGATTTTCTCTATTTCTCAAAAGAAATGGAGGGTTCTATTATTATAATTTTGGGTGTATAAAGCACATAAAAGCCTAATAAATGTTACTCATTTTAGAAATAAATGTTTTCATACACCCAAAATTATAGTAATGGAGCCCTCCATTTCTTTGGAGAAATGGAGAGGATCTTTACTTTTTATTTTCTTCCATCTGTTTAGCTCCGTTTGAGTTAACGTTTTTTCCTATCGTAACCCAGTTTGATTGTTGAAAATTTTATCGTGACTCAGTTAGTTTCCAGATACCTATCGTCTGATAATTCTATCACTATCGTCTGATATGTTTTCTCATGGATAAGAGTGATTAGATGATAAGAGTGATAGGAGTCATCAGACGATCGATACGTATCAAGAGACTAAACTGGACTACGATATGAAAAAATGTAACTTAAATGGAGACAAACAGATGGAAGATGACACTAGGATTAATATATCTCATGTTTATAAATTTTGAAGATTAAATGGTTAATTTTTTTTAGAGACTAAAAGTTTTCTCATTTTTTTTTTTACAAGAATATGTTTGGACCTTTATTCTAAAAAGAAATTATATATCCATGTATCAAACAATAATAAAGTGAGAGGATGGCGCATAAAGTTTGAAATCTAAAATAAAACAATTGTGAAAGGATGTGAAACCAAATTAAGGTGCTACAGCTTTCAAATCTCTGCTAGAAGATGAATACAATCAAACAAATGGTTATCATAAGTTCACTAATTATGAGTGGCTTATGGTAAACAATGACTACTTGAATTTGTGATTTGTGATGTCATTTTTTGGCAATAAAAACATGCCTTTGGCATCGAACGCTACCTTCTGTCTAGTATACATCACCCAAAAAGTATTTCGTTATGGATGGGCATTGACATTAATTGTGATTCGGATGGGTGCATTTTTCTCTTTTCAAATTGTCCTTTCTGTGATTATGAGCTGCTTTCAGCTGGCTGTTCATATATACCGCTGGCCTCCATTAGCTATATATCAACCTACGGCGTCCAAAATAGAAAGAGCATTGAGAAGGAATCCTATAGATTAAATTCAATTATTGAACCCAATATGGTGTAGCTCAATTTGTCGTGTGGATTGAGCTTGTGGGGAAGGACCTTGGTTCGAATCCCGCAAAATACATCCTTGGGGAGGGACGAAAAACCTTAACTGTGATTAAGCACCCGAACGGAAATTAGTCTCATAGCGGGTCCAAAGAATCTAAGCTTACGAGATACTCAGTAGACCCACTGGGAAGCCAAAGACCCTGATTACGAAGGTTCCAACCAAAAAAAATCAATTATTCAACAATAAATATGACAAATAAACTTAAACCCTCCTCTGTTGAGTGTGAAAGTTGCTGACCTGCTGCATGGGCTTGATTCATTGAATTAGAGGATACTAATCTATTATGTCAAAATCCAATCAAAATTTTGGTTTATCTAGTGTTCAAAATTCTATGGCGGATAATCTTTAAGAAGTTGTAGTCTAATTCTTAATTAGACACTATGTACTATAATATTAAATACATGTAAAGTTATATAGAGTCTATATTAAAAAATACATCAACATTAAAGAACACTTTTAGTACATGTCACTATATTGAACAATATAATCCATAAAAAATGATATAATAAATAATATGTCTACCTATGAAATTCTTGACATTGTATTCAAATACTTTAATCTAACCATTATGTATATAATTGTTAAGTACCTTAATGTTATACTCTTGTTATAGTTCAGTATCTTGACCATATAATCATATATGGATAATTAAAATTAAAATTTATTTAATAATCACATGATCTCTTAAATTAAAAAGCTATATGCATGTATTTATTTTTTAATCTTGTTATATTTAAATAAAATTCAACAATCAAGATTCATTGTTCTTATTTATCATATATATATATATATATATATATATATATATATATCAAAGTGTATGGTGTATCTTAAATGTGATATATCCTTATTAGTTGAATGTGTGGGAAACAGAAAGCAATAAAGTAACTTAAAATACATTATTAGCGTTAAAAGGAATAGTGAATGGGACTAATGAGGATAGTAGGATTAGGTTTTTGACTACACGGACGATTGACTTAACACTACAGCGCATTAGTAAAACCAAAACAACCAAAAAAAAAGTTTAAAACTCCTAGCTAGATTAACCTCTACTAAACAAAATAAAACCAACGGTGATTGGTTATAGTGAAAGTAGACTACAACTTCAGACGATCTTTATCGTTTTATCTGTAATATCAGGAGTTCGAATCCTGAAATCGTCATTCTGAGGAGAATTTTACCTGACCATCACATCCATTCCAAGAGTTAGTCTCACAGTCCGCCTGTAGGGATATCCGGTCAAAAATAAAAATCTCAACTCAAAATCAACCAATTAATTAATAGACATAACTGAAAAGCTTCCCAATTGCAAAAAATTAAACATTGACTTGTTTTCCTTTGCGCTTGCGGACATGGGCTAGCCATATAACTAATGGATATATAGCTAGCTAGCTGTTACCATGAAGGTTTGTAATGGAAATCTTATCACCAATAATACCCTTATGATCCCCTCAATTCAACAGATGTGAATGCCTCCAACCAAAAGAGAGAAACTAGAATCTTCAATGCAAAGTTGTACTTTAAGAAAAGAGTCAATGAAATGTCATATTCTCCAACTAAAACTAAAAGAGAGAGAGACTAGTTAATTTTCCATTCGTGGACCACAGTGGGCTTTTCTCTCTACGCAAATAGAATTATAGCTAGAGAGTGGAAAAGGACATGCACTTCGGATCTTTTGCCAATTACAAATCGGCAAATAGTGATGAAATGGGTATACAATGCAGCAACCACTCATTTGCCAAGTTGAGATATTTTATAATATGTACGGATTATATCACTTTGTTCTTTTCTATGTTATTCTTTATTTTCTTTGAGAAAATTAATGTTTGATACAGCAAATAGTTTTTATCTCTCATGCTTCACTTCAACGTACATGGAAGATGCACACGAGCTAGGGATGTGAGATAAAATGTAGGTTAAATTAAAATTAAAATTTTATCAGCGGTAGTTTCTACTCATTTACGATAGTTGTTTTTTTAATATCAGCCTTATACTACTTGCAAATGTGTCAATTCCCGTATACGCTTTTAATTTGATCTCTACTAAACATTTAAAAACGATAGAGACTTTAGCGTAACACTTATTATTAAATAAAAGGAACAGTTATTCAAAAGAAATAAATACCTACAAGAACACTAGTAAAATGCAGAAATAAGTACGTGATGTTTTACAAAAGAAAGAAACATCTAATTAAGAAGCACTTAGAATAAAAAATATTTACATTGTCAATTAACTGATTATAATGAAATTTGATTGCAATGACTATTTTAAAAGTATATATAAATATAAGAGTTGATTCAAAAATTACATAAACTAAATTAAAAATAAATACAAATGGTATAGATTAAAATTCTAATTTAACCTACGAATATTCTCATTTTGTTTAAAAATTCCTTCACTTCTTTATGTTTTTGGATGCTAGCAACCCACACGTACAGAATAATAATCTTGACGGGTATCCGACAGTGACCAGCAAAAGGGAATCAATCACTTCGACTGAGGTCGCAGATTTGTGCCAAAAAAGAAATCAAACAAAGCAAATGAAGAAGAAGAAGAAGAGCCACTTACCCATTGTTTGGTTTGGTGGAAAGAAGAGGGAAAGAAAAAGGAAGAAGAGAAAGAGAAGGAAAAACTGGACGGAAAATGCACAACACAATAATCAAGACGCTGCTGGACGTGTGCTTTTTGAGGAAAAGTCAAAAATGTCATATTTTTAATTTTTTTTAAATTATATGTGAGGATATTTATATCATTTCATATATATATATATATATATATATATATATATATTTCTTTCATTTTCTATCCAATCAAATAAGAGGAGAGAAAAGTTTCAATTTTCTTTCATTTTATTTTCTCTAATACCAATCAATTAAACAATCATTTCATTTTCTACTTATTTTCTTTTCTCTTATTTTCCTTTATTTCATTTTCTTTTATTAACGAAAAACAACGTTAATGTTTGGAACTAGGTTCAAAATGGGCAAAAACCACTTTTTGGACATGAAAGCTACTCAGAGTAGTTTTATGTGGACGCACGTCCACTTGTTGTAGAGAATTTTCAAACACGCACTTAATTAACATAACCCAAAAAGTAAATAGAAACAAAAATTATTATTTCACACTATTTTTTTACACCATTTCTTATAAATGGTGTATATATTTTGTGGTTATTCACAATATTTCACATGTATTGGATAGTCAATAGTTAATGAATTACTTAATAGATATATTTGTGATTATTAACTCATTAATATATAATGTACATGATGAACCATGAATTTATGTAACATTAAAAATAAAATAAAAAGGGTGAAAAAACTAGTGTAAAATATACGAGTTGAAAGGGGAAAAAAATTATAAAAAAGAAGTTATATCTTCGTCATTATAAAAATTGTGAGCTATTAAGAAACTATCCCTCTTTTACTTCAAGAGCATGACAATTGACAAAGGAAGAAAAGCATCTCATCAGGATCATATGATTCGTAGCTTGAGTTCCGTTTTCTCTTCAACTGTTTACGTTTGTTACCAACTTACCATCAACTACATGACATTTCATTGCTTAGTTTTGCTTCCATCAATAAGACAAACAATGGATAATTAACAAATAGTCGATAAAGGTAGCCACCTTAACCGACACTAATCCCACTTGCTACCATAAAAAAGTTATTATTATTTTATCTATAGCCACAACCGTCCTAATTACGGCCATAACCACTATTATCACTCAAATTTATTGTTATTATCCACTCTTGCACTAATTTGTTTCTATAACCAATTTTTAATTAGTTGGATTATATCGTTAATCCAAACATACCTACGTAAGAGTCTAAGAAAGCTTATTTGTGCGAAATCAATATTAATTGTATCATGCTTGGCATGTTTCATGCTAAAGAAAGTGACAAAAAGGCTAAAGCGAATAAACACGTCCAGCTAACTTGATAATATTTATTTATCTGAGGTCTAAAATAATAACAAATAACATTCCAGCTTGTCAAAAAAAAAAAAAAAAAAATAACATTCCAGAGCCTTCTCAGACATATTTAATTAACTTGTGACATAATTTTAAGCCTTGTTCCGTACGTTATTTTATTTGCCGTTTTCTGGTAATCTTTCAATGTAATGAAACTTACAAGGAAATATACGTGTTTATGTATGTTGTTCTTCTAACAAATGTTTGGTTAGACCATCTATCTTTTGTTTTGATGCAGGTGTGAGAACAGGACCAGTTTACTACACTCCTTCATATGGTTTTTGGGATGAAGAGAAATTTTTGAAACAATACAGAGAATGCTTTGGCAGGAGAGGGTGAGAATGAGAGAAACACTTAGAGAGTGAGAAGGAGAGAAACACTTAGAGAGTGGTGTGGAGTGAAACACTTGTGAGATGAGAGCTTATATGGTGAGGAAGAGGTAGAGAAAATTGTGAGAGGGTGCAAGAGTTCGAAAAAAGGAAAAAAATATTGATGATGAACCACTTGTCTAAAAACCCTATTAGGCAGAAATTGTTGTGATTTTCTTGGTCGTTCTAGAGGAATTAATCTTGGTGGTGACTGCACTTTTACATGTTTCCAAGATGCTGTGATGGGTCCACTTTGGATTCAAAGCTGGTGATTGCAGTTATCTCGGGACATGTTTGAATAGTTGAGATTCAAGGTCCTGGCTGAAATTAATATGGGGATGCTACTGCTGTCATGTCTTTCTATACTAGTCTATGGTGGAACAGTGAAGTAGTTTTGGTGTTTGGATTCCTATCTCTTCTTTTGCTAGGCTTACTCTGTATATGAACATGCTACTCTTCTGGGAGGTTCTAGTGCTAAGTGAGGCACAACTTGCAATCCTATGTGTGCAGAGAGTTTTTGTATAACGAACTGTGTCAAGAGGCATATTTAAGTGGTAACGGCCTTATGGCCTATTGGTATTGCTGATATTGAGGAAAAATATGCCTCACGCTGAGACAAATGTGACTAACCGTGTGCTTTAATTTACTAATGGATTATTGGGTACCTATATTTGGCTGATAAGGAGGACCGTGGGGGGCAATTTCATTACAACAATGGGAATTAATACTGCATTTGAGTGGAGTGTTCATCCATCTGGTATGTTGCTTGGTTAGTGGGCTTTTTCATTGGAAGATTTTTGGGCATAAGGGACGGTTGCGGCTTTCATTGCTTCTTCGGGCTGTGCGATCGTGTGTGATTGTAATTATTTGGGGCTTCCCATAAAAATGAAAGGACTTTGCTAAGGACACCCTTCAAATTATTAAGGACACCCCTATAAACAGTGTATTTATCAAAATATCCCATTAAAGATATTTTTTATTCTTCACTTACAAATATGATATTTGCTAGTACTTACTTTACTCGCAAATATCATTTTTACGAGTGAACAATTCTAAAAAAATAACTCACTCGCAAATATCATATTTCAATTTAATGTAACTTATACATATTTGCCATTTTTGGTAATCTTTCAATGTAATGTAACTTAAAAGGAAATATAAGTTTTGATACACTCCATTCCAACGGAAATGACACTTTCTTAAGAAAAGCGCAAAATCAAACCCAAACTATTGGTCCACAAGTCCTCGTTATGCGATCGCTCAAGCTTTCAAAGCTTCGACAAAAGAACACGATGGCTAGTTATCCTAAATTCAGCCGTTTAGTGCAAAAGAATATACCTATTTTCCGCAAGTAAATTTGCAATGACAGTTTTCAACCTAATGGAAGTTACATATCCCCGAAAAGAAGCATGACTTAGACTTTTTGATGGTTGTATTAATAAGACACTTACAAAATTTTAGAAAAATAAAATTATACCATTCAAAAAATTATAAGAAAGAGCTCACAAAATATTGATGTTTATAACTTAATGTCCAAATATTATAAATGACCTATTATTACCATAAGAACGATACAGCCATAAAATACACTACAGCATATGCAAGATCACTAAGCCGGATTGAATTTTTTTTTACAAACATTAAATCGGTTTATCGCCACAACACACACACAGGCAAAGAAACCTGTTTGTGGGTGTGCAAATAGAGTGACGATCACTTAAAAATACGGGGGGATATCAAGCATCACACACAAACCTGTTTAGGCTGTTTTGTAGGTGGCATATTTAATGTGTGCGAATAGAGTGACGACCACTTCCTCCTAAACTATGAATATAAGCAAAAACACAATAAATTCTGATGTCTCACTCAGCAGAATGTTACACACAACAAATTGAAGATGGCATTGCCATGTCATGGAAAAAGTGAAGGACACACGCACACGCACAAACACACACAAACCTGTTTGTAGGTGGCATATTTTAATATGTGTGCGAATAGAGTGATGACCACTACATAATACGGGGAGATAGCAAGCATTGCTTTTGAGTCAATGGTATCAACATCATAGCTATTAACGACTTCAGTTACTCTCCTAAACTATAAACACAAGCAAAGACACAATAAATTCTGATGTCTCACTCAACATAATGTTACACACAACAAATTGAAGATGTTGTTGCCATGTCATGGAAAAAGTGGTGGACATCCAGTAATGTGTGGCTTGTACACAAACCCAGCAAAAGAAATAAAATTCTGACAAACTTGTAGTCTGAACGTGATTGCCCACAAAAACAATCCTTGAAATCTAACCTGCAGTGGTTTTGGGGCAATCCACAAAGCCAATCACATGACAGTGCAGCGACTCCTTTCTTCAGTTGGCTGTGAGTTTACTTGCTGGAACCTGTGTGACTCGGATGGGTTGTATGTAAACTCCGAAGTATCCAGCCCATACTGGATAAGGAGCAGTATTAGTGCCAGACAGCCACGTACAATGCCATAATCATTTAACATAGCAAGAGTAATAATGTGACTTTTCTAATAATCTCTTATGCAACAATCAGAGACAATCCAAAACAGAAATGAGTGAATAGTAAATCTACACTAAACTACTACAGATGGCTAAAAGACAGGGTTATTGAAAAATATCTATGCAAAAAGGATATCCTGCTTTGCATGACATCAGAAAAGCATACGACAATCTATGAGACAATCAGCTTTGGCCGTTCAAGAAGAAATGAGTTCAACAGAATGATCTACATTGCAATACTTCATGATGTCTCACGTCAAATCCTATCTTTGAAATAATGTTATTACAATGATGCTATATTTGTGGGAAAAAGACAAATCTCATTATAATCAGCAAACCTGTCAAAATGCTCAACAAATTCATAGATGGAAGAATATGCAAAGAAAAAAATATTTACCTTCTCCCTCATCCGTGTACTCCATGCATCATTTCTGCTTGGGCGCTGATCAATTGTGCCAGCAACTGGTACACCTGTTGCTGGGCCTGCGGGTCTGTTGAGCAAAGGTTGACGGACTTGCTGCCTTTGATTAATGAACTCTTCATCACTATCATAATCTGCTGGCCTATTTGCAGCCCTAACAATAAGGGCTAACAAGAAAAGAAGGGCCTGCAATTCCATAAACATCACAATTGGCAAATCACATTCACATTTTAACATACACCTATAAAGCCTTCTAACTGTAGGTCCCTCCTCACATCTGGTGGAAGGTTGGTAAGTGAGGTATGAAAGACTTCTCCAATACAGTACTCAAGTACATTTGAGAACTAGAAATTATATCACATTTGATCAACCGATTTGGTAAGGCATCTCACAGGCTCAGTTACTTTGTTTCCAAAGTTTCTGAATTCCAAAGTTGATTATTACTGAATTAATCAAATTTACCTATTTTAACCTTATTTGTACACTATTTCCTCTCCCTCTTCT
The DNA here is from genome assembly GCA_039655645.1 of Ammopiptanthus mongolicus. Taxonomy (NCBI): domain Eukaryota; kingdom Viridiplantae; phylum Streptophyta; class Magnoliopsida; order Fabales; family Fabaceae; genus Ammopiptanthus; species Ammopiptanthus mongolicus. Next base: position 10,362,240 of record CM077343.1, on the reverse strand, counting down.
CTTCATGCTTTCTCTTTCTGCTAACATCTATTAATATTAGAAGTTCATAACAGCTTTTTCTTGTTCAGAGGTCAAGTTCCCAAGGAACTATATCCCTACAAGTCCACTTTTAATCAACAAAGAAATATTCTAAAAATTTGGCTAAATAAACCAAAATCATAGTATCATTGTCCATTAACTTCCACGTAACTTTTAGCAGGATAATGGTAATAATCAACTAACTCCCATGGACAGTTAGATGTTGCTATTATTTAATAAAAAACCAGTGTATTTTCCTGATCAAGAATTCAAACAATATCCAATATAAGAAGGTTACTTCTTAACATCCTTTCTACGAGTGATTGTTTGGCTGTAGTGCTTGCACCTATTATCCTAGGGAATATGCACAAGGACAAATGCATGTCCACAAAACAAACTAAATCTTGTTTACCTCAAAGATAACAATTCCAAGAGCAACCCATTTCACGATGTTCCAGTTCTCTCTAAGAAATCCATATATCATATCAAAATCTCCGGTTCTGTCCGTTGGAATTTGCTGAAAGAAATATAACTATAAGATGACAAATATCACTTCTCAAATTTCAGACCATAAATTAACAGTGACAACTTACTTCTTTCCAGCTTTTGTCAAAAAAAATAAAGGCTGCAAATCCCAGCTCTATCAAGATCAACAATACCACCAAAACTGCATACTTTGTTGGCTTAAGGAAACTAATAATAATTCCTTTGAAATAATACATGCACACAGACAGTTATACATACACACAAAGAGAAAGAGAGTGAAAGAGATGCTTTAACTCATGCTTTTGTATATTAGTAGAAAATTTATGAGCCCATTAAATATGTTTGGCTATGGCATAAGATGTTCTATAAGGATACAAAACTCAGGCAGCACCCATTCCTTGTCACAGCTCCAATACAGCCAAAACAAGAAATGACAAAGAGAATTACCCCAATAGCGATAAATAAGAAAATAAACCTGCCAAACAAGAAATACAACAATAATAAAGAATCAGTGTAAGACAGTGCGAAGACAAAATAGTTTGAGCTTTGTCAACTTCATCTGATAAAAGTAACAATGTGTATGTGACAATAATTCCACCAGGGTGAATGCAGACAGAAACTATTGTTAAATATATAAAACCATTCAAGTGCCTTCACCCAACAGCTTCAGCTTTTGGGAGAGCTGGTTCGTGACATGGTATTAGAGCCTCTATGACCAAATGGTCTAGAGTTTGATCCTCGCGGTCCCCATTCCTCTAATAAAAAAATAGTTGAATTTCAACAAAAGGTAGGTGGCCTATGCATTCTCCATGCTTCATGCCCAAAGGGCTCTTGCGTGAGGGAGCATGTTAAACCATTTATGTGCTTTCACCTATCAACTTAAGCTTTTGGTAGAGATGGTTCATGATAACTATCAAGGACAAAATACTACATGTGGTCTTTCAACGGTATGTCTTTCCCACACAAATACACAGATGTCACCAGTATGTCTAAAAATCACAAAATGTGGAAGAAATAAAGGTTATTTCATATTCACATCTTGGGTAACAATTTAGAAAGTGAATAAAGCAAGTTCATCCGAAGTTTGTTTTCTTCAACACAGGCAACAATAATAAATAATGCACCAATTACACCAAATAACGAAGCATTCTTAGCCCTAAGTTACCTTCTAAAGCTCCAATTATTACATAACCACAATCTACTGGGAAGCCATTCTAAAAGCTTCACATAGCATCTCTCACTGAACTTGACCAAACCTTAAAATATAGGCCATGTCACTGAAGCTAATTAAAAGGGCTTGATTCCTAACACCTAAGTACCTCTAGCAGAAAGTCCCAATTGCATTTTACCCATTATTTTGCTAAAGCAAATTGGAAAGGGTTTTCCTTTTCTTTCTAAAAAAACCTTAACTTTGGACTTTTATCTTAGAGAAATAATACTAAGAAACATGAACAACCGCCCCCACCCCAACAGGCAGCACATGTGCCAATGTCAGCATAAATTACCTAACACTTAGCAAACTATTGCAGCAGCAAAATATAACCAAAACAAAAGCATCATTGTTTCCTGTATACTCTGCAAGTAATCGATACAAATTACTAAATTGATATGCCCCAAACCCAAAAAATGGCAGGTGAAGAGCAACATTCATACCAAGCCTTGGGCAGACTATCAAAAACACTGTTCGACAGGGACACAGCCATAAGCATTGGTCGACCAAGTTGAACTAGAGTTTGATCATCAGTAGAAACTGTCAGAGTGTTATCCGAAGCTTTATTGTATTCAACAAACAGATAGATCCCATAGCCCACCATGGCCAGACCAACAAGGGTCAATAACAAGTTCAAAAGCTTCAGAAGGCACTCCCAGAAACCCTTACAAGCCATCCTCCTCTACCTATAATATTTCACCTTAATCCTTGAACCTGAATTAAAAGTGGTGGCCAAGGCCCAATAAATTTTCTGCAAAAAAAAAAAAGTCATTTCCATAGAGCATCAGTAATAACTGAAAACTATCATAGTCACAACAACAATAAGACCTTCAATTCAGGATCAATTTTAAGAGGGATACTAAACTTTTGCTCCTTTTACTACCTTAATAAAAAGAAGAAAAACATTAACAATAACTTAATGGTTTGATTCATACATGAAATTAACCTCAGGGATTCCAAAAGACATGTTCCTTTCAGTTGGTCAGGTCAATTACACTGGCATATTCAAGTTACTCACCTTATTTTCATCAATCTAGTTTAAGAAAAATGTTCTGTTACTGAAAGCAATAATATAAAATGTTCAATAAAAATTGTATCCCCAATTTTTTTTTATAAAAAAATTGATCATGTAATGTTGCTTAGAATGCAATTGAACAGAATTTCCAACAGAATATAGCTCGGGAAATTATTGATGATAATAAATAAATCGATTAACAAGAAAAAAGGAAAAAAGAAAAAACGACGAAGGTTTGGAGCTAGGAAAGGTGAGAAAATTGAAAATGTCGAAGAGAGCAGTGATGGATAGAAGCTGAAATTACTCACAGATAAAATCGATGATTTCTACAGTTATCGATTCGCGAAGTTTCCCTTTCTGTTCTGAGATAGAATCTCGATTTTCTTGAGATCAACCACAGGGAGAGAGAAAATGAAATTGAAGAGAACCGTGTCGGGAATATCAGTGAACGAAATGACATTAATACCCTTCACTCTCGCAGGTTTCATACTGTAAACGACGCTGATTTTGGATGTCGTTTTGAATCCATTTGAATTAATTTCAATTGAGAAATATAGCAAAGCATGACCAATTTTTCATAGTAATTAAAAGGTTAAATTAATTTATAGGTCCTTCAATTATTTAAAAATTTTTAAACAGGTCTCTATATTTTAAAAGTTTGTAATTGGATCTCTGAACGTATAAAAAATTTGTATTTGAGTCTCTCGTACTCTTTTCCATTAGGATTTCATTAAGTATTCGTTAAGTGAGTCCATTCATTCGTCATTTATGAATCTCTGAACTTTTTGAAAAAAAATTAAAAAGATTTATATATTTTTAAGGAAAATTCAAATAGATCTGTACTTTTTGAAACCCTAACAAAATCCAAACGAAAAAGTATATCAATGACTCAATTACAATTTTTCTATGTGTTTTATGGTATTGTCAATATCATATTAAAATAAATTCTTACAATCTGATTGAATCACATAGACATGAATATGATACCTAAAGAATATCATAGATTTTTCCTTCTAAAATTTCCGGATGATGAAAAAAAAAGAAGATATGTATGGATATAAATGTCGATCATTGCAAAACACCTAAGGCGTTTAGGAGCTATCCTTCTGGGCTTGTTGGAAGGTTCGGCTTAGGCCCATTCTATTGTTCTTGGAACTTTATTTCCTTTTCATTTGTAGAGATACATGTTTTATTCACATTTATTTCCTTTTGCGTACAATTACTATTGTATTATTGAACTATCTTGTATGAAAAAATATCTTCTCCATTTTTTATCTCTCTATTTCTGTCAATTTCCAAAGTTTTTTTCCAAATAAATATGTCTTATATACATGTATGTAGTCCCTCCATGCATTTATTATCCTAAAACTTTAGTAACGGACATCTCCATTTCTCATGAGAAATGGAGAGGATCCCTACTCATCTTGTACTACTATATGTCTAAAGAACAATGCTAGCAACACACTCTCTAACACTCTCTTTCCAACACACACTCTCCTATTGGTTGAAATTCATGTGGGCCCTACAAAATTCAAGTGGAACCCACAGAAATTAGTGGAACCCATATGAATTTCAACCAATAGAAGGGTGTGTGTTGGAAAAAGAGTATTAGAGAATGTGTTGCTAGCACTCCTCTATATCTTAATATTATAAATAGAATACTATAGTGTAATTTCATATAATAACCTTTTTTTTAACTTTTATTTCTTCTTTGGCTAGGTTTTTTAGTTCAACCAATTGACCTACAATCCAATTGCTGATCTAGTGACTCGATCTTCTGACTAGGTTGACTTCCAGTCCAAATTATTATTATTATAATATATATTTTAGAGTTAAAATTTTGTATTATTTTTAGTTTTTTTTTTACTAAAATTAATTTTAGTTTGTGTTGTTTTTGATTTAATACATTACCACCCACCCCTCTCTCACTCACATCCACTCCCCTCCCCTCACCAACCATGCATGCGCCGACACACACTAGAAGAGGGTCGTGAAGGGGAGATATATTATTTGATTGAATTGTTTTATTTGAACATCAAAATATGGATATCGTATGTGATATCATATGTGTTTATCTTCATCTCTCACTTATTTTATCTTCTTAAATATACACACATCTCAAAAGTACACCAAAAAACAAAAGAATATCGTATGGTGTTCCCTTTCTATTGTTAAAAAACATTTCTCTATTTGATTTCATATGACATTCACATGCAAAGAAACTAGTCCATAGTCTGTGCATTGCACAGAAATTAACCATACTTTTTAATCTTATTGTCAAGATAACAATCATAGAATTGAAATAATTATATAATCATTTCTAATTCATCAGCATGTTTTTTTTTTTTTTTTGGTGATTTTCAGCATGTTTTAATCCTATCACTGGTCATACAAAATAAAATATAAGCTACCAAATCGGTGAACAAAATTACTGCAAACTAAAATTCCTACAGTTTTAATTTTATGTTTTTGGTTTATATGAAAGTCTTCTTGGAATTTATGCATTTAAGTAAGCTCTTGAACTAAACTAGACTTTTAGGGCCTGTTTGGTGGTCAGGATAAGGGAGACAGGATAGGATAAGCTATCCTGTCCTGTTTTAATCTGTAGTTTGGTGAACCAGCAGGATAGGATAAGTTTATCCTGTTAGCTTATCCTATCCTGTTACTTAGTTATAATTCTATCCTGAGGGTGGAGCTGGGTTAGAACCAACAGGATAGGATAAGAAAATGTTTTCTTTTATCTCTTACCTTTAATATTGTTATTATTTAATTACGGTTTCAAACCTAATTAGTCAACCTTAATACTAATTAAAATATGTGGTTTAATTAACAATTTTTATAAAAAGTGAAAAAAAGTTAATTTTTTATAATTTAAAAAAATGGACTAATTTATAATTAAAAAGCCAAAAATATATATTATTAAATATTTTTTAATTTAAATGTATAAAACAACCATGTAATATTAAAATTTATTTTTGAAAAAAAAATGTAATTTTGATATAAGGATAATTTTATCATTTGTGGATATTTTATATCATATCTTGTCATTATCTGATGCACATCAAATATTGGACAGGATAAGAGTTTATCATGCTCATATCTTATCATATCCTTATCCAGCTCTCATATCCTATCCATCCTTATCCTATCCTGACCACCAAACGAACCCTTATGTTCTCCTAAAGAGGTCAGAGGGAGCCCCCAAAAAAACATCCATGATAGATAGCACGTGGATCCGGATTGTCTGTGGTAACAAATTCACACATTTGTTACTATTATGTAATTTATCATTATTAAATTTATTTTTCTCACACTCTCAACCGTTGATTTGTTTTATCCAAAAAAAATTATCAAGAAAATATAAGTTGAGAAAAATAAAAATGAATTACGGCAGTATAACGGACTATACTTAGGCTTAGACCTAGACCGACACTTTATAAAGCAGGTCTAGGCTTACGCAAGCAAAGCCTATCCCAACCGAACACATTTCCACCCATATTTTAATTACATAAGGGGACACTACGTTTCAAATGATAATTGGAGTAGTTTCCAATGGTGGGGCACCCTAACTAAATGTCCAGGACCCTCCAAACAAAATTATTACCAAAGAAATTAATGATCACAATATACGTCTCGTACATTAGAATTTCTTTTTATAAAACTGGAAAAATATTTTTTTTTTTTTGTTGATGTTGAAGAATAAAGTATTATATAGGATAAAATAAAGACAATTATGATGTATATAAGTTGGGAAGCTTGAATCCAAATTATCTAGATCTTTTGAACAATAAAGTAACTCCCAAACTTATTATATAAATCAATTCAGTCCTTCAATCGGACTTAATCTTAAATGCTAATAGTTGAGAAGGTAAAAAACGGAAAAATTGATGCACCTTAAGAAACTACTCAATTCTCAAGTTAGCAAATAGCTGAACAAATTCAATTGAAAGAAGAGAAGAACAAGTTCGCATCCGCCAAGCCTTTGGACTCATCTCTATTCACTTATTCACAACATTATCCTATCCTTCCCATTATTGGATACTTCCAACTAAACCCCCCAAACAACAACACCAAGAAAGGCCCCTTTATCAAGGGTAGACTTGTGCCCCCAAAAAGTACCACATTTACAACCCCATAACCCCACCACCATACATATCAGATATCACCATCACAAGTTTGTGTACCAGCATTTATTTACAACCACAATTTTTGTAGCAAGCATAAACAAATGCGTGGCCAGTTCTCAACCACCTAAGTTGCCAACCAGGTTTACTGCACTGCATTAAAATATCTGACCTATTTTGTACATTTATTTTTTGTTGTGTGGCGAAGGATAGGAACAATGTCTTCTTGTGTTGCATCATCTCATGTTATGGCCTCACATTAACACTCCACAGCATAGGAGTGACATCAAAGTTGTTGGTGGGGACCAAATAAGGCAAAATAAATGGTCCCTACCCCTACTCTCACTAAAATCTACTAGTTTGAACCTGATGAAATTGAGAAACAAAATAAATACAAAAGGACCGGCTATGTAGTTTGGTCACCTCTGGTACATGCATGTCAGCTGGGATTAGAACCCTTTCTGTAAGGAGGGACGTTGGAAATGCCTTGCATGGAAAGCTCAGCTAACACACTATCTGTGGAAGGAGGTTTTAGGCCTAAGGGCAAGGGTAGCCACGGCTTGCTTATTGCCTCCTTCACAACCTTGTCAACAACCTCATTTGCCTGCATGTGCATGCATGCATGCATTGAACACACTATAAGATCATGGGGAGTTTGGACTTGTAAGCATTAATTACTCAGTTAGCTTCGCATGTAAATAACGTGATTCGAGACTGTAAAGAACACTGATCTAAATCTAATTAATATGCCTAAAAAAATGCTTATTACACACACTTTGATGCAAATCTCTGCATTGGTGGCAGAATTAGAATGTAGTTGTGCAGAAGTTCAAGTAGGATCCACTGTAATCAAATGGTGAAAACTGTGTAGATGGGACGTCATGTGTGTATAAGTGTGTGTGTTTGAGTTGCTGGACTCTATGCCTAATTAGACACCGAGATACATGGTCTTTTCATACTCTACAAAGCATTTAGATAATTGGCATTTACAACAATGGTTGTTGTAAAATACATGCTTAGTAGAAAACATTAAAATATACTTCTCATTGTATATGTGCCCAGCTATGTGTTGCAATTCTGTCACGCGAGTAAAAACATTGAAGTTATCACAACATCAACATGGATATCAGTTAAGTGCCAAACAGAATGTAGGAAATGATGACTTGCTAGTTGCCGCCATGATCATGTGGAAAAAAACTTAAAGGAAAGTATTGCATTACCGGATAATGTTCAAAGGAACTTTGTGGCATGCTAAACTTGTAGTCCACTGCATCAGCATTGTGCAACCCGGGCATATTCTGTGGTTTGATTAAAAGATCTTATTAGCATCACTCCGGCAAATAATTTAAATAACTGGCAAAGATGAATTATGCAAACATGGTTACATTAACCATTAACACACAAAAGAGCATGCATAGATACAAAATTAAGATCTTCAGTTCGCTGATACTCACTTGAGAGTAGGAAAAGGAAGGAGCTTGTGGAGGTGGTAACACTGGGCAACCCCATGCATCTGCATGCATCTGAAATATCAAGTGACTGCATGTCAAACTGCATCCACAATTTCCACCTCACAAGCTATGAAGCACGGGCACTTCAAAATAGTTGTCGTGTCTGTGTCGGACACGTATTCGTATCAGACACTTCACGGATACTTCTGGACACTTGGATACTCCTAACTATATTATATAATTTTTTATTTTTACTTCATGAATCTTTATACCATTATAGATGGAAATGCCATAATAATTAGATAAATGTTAGCATTTTATTATGTTTACAATGACTCGTGCTAACTTTTAAAACATTATTCTCTCTATCAAGTTAAGATTTGTGTTTTTATGTTAATCTTACTAATTTTATATCTTGTATCATTGTCATGCCGTATCCTATAATTTTTAAAATTTGTTGTATCCTTGTGTTGTATCTGTGTTGTATCGTATCCGTGTCATGTATCTTATCCGTGCTTCCTAGATCACAAGCCACATAGCAAAGTTGCTGATATAATAGAAAAAATTATATCCTGATTGAATTCTGAACAAAAGGATTACCCCTGGAAATGGCTTCCAGTGCCAACTTTCTGTAGGCTGCCACAAGGGATAACCAGGAGGACACCAAATCTGCATACCAGCCATTTGACAGCCAGATTGTCCCCACATAGGATACGCAGGCGCAGGTGAAAGAGTGTGATTAGAATGATATGGAGGAAAGGCCATAATTGGTCTTTTAAGACAATAGCTCCTTTGCATTGGATCTCTTTGATTTAGCCATTTCCGTTCTTCTTCCTTAGGCAAGATTTGTCTCTTATGCATTCTATATTTCTGCTTAAACAAAAAACTGTTACTACTTAACAGCTTTGGAAAAAAAATGATAAACTACAACCAGCAAGGTAAATAATGACCTGAAGATGGCTTGCCACATTATGCCTTGTCAAGCCCTCCACTTTCATTAGATCCAATATTCGAGAAGGAATGGCTTGATCAAGGCCTAGTTGTTCCACTGCCTTCACAAATTTTTTGTGCAGCTCTGGCGTCCAGTCTACCTGAGACCAAAATCAAGTACCAAAACTGCATTCAGATAATCAGAACTGGCAGATCACTTATACAACAAACCAATAGCCTTATATGGAAACAACATGGATAAATAATGAACAACACAAAATATATACAAGTATACAGAAATATTTACTGAAAAGATCCGATTAAAGTCACATTAGCGGGTGAAATTACTGTTCTCACACGATGTGGCTGAAATATTTCAAAAATTTGAGAACTATGCCATTATATTCAAGTTCAATAATTATTTTTGAGTGGATCATAAATTATTGCTTTGATCACAATATCTCGAGGAGTTTTGCCATAACTAGACAACACAATCTATTTAAAACTGAAGACAAGGAAAGGTGATGGTTGGAGCCATGCTGTTTAACCAAGCTGTTTCGACCGAAAAGTCAATTGGAAGCGTCCTTTCTAAGATTTTCAATCAAAGACTAGTTTAGATTTGACGATTTTGTAAATTTTCCTTTATTCACTTAAAGAACATGGAATAGGAAATGGCTAGAATCCATGTTCTTTCTTGATTAACTCCAAGCACGCAGATACAATACATTGGGAAATTTGACATGTTGAAGAAAACTTTGTAAATATTTTCTGGTTATACGTGCCATACAGTCATTCATATCACCATCATGAGCATGTGTAAGCAAATAGTACAGGCAAGAGGGTTAGAAGAACATGATACGAAGAATGAATGAAGCAACTTACTTTCATCTTCTTCCGATTAGCTTTTGTCTCACATGAATTACTGAGAACACCCACTTTATTTAGAGATTTTCTATTACCATCAGTCTTGTTGAGAACCTTTATATTATGTGGATGTGGAGAAACAGCACTCTCAACCTTATTAGAACGATCTGCAAAATCCTCTTCCCCCTTAACCAGAGCCTTTTCAGATTTCCTTGGTTGAGGAGTGCTTTCAGCATCCAAATTTCCAGATGTAGTTAAGACAGATTTAGATTCTCCATCGTGTTCGCCACTTTCTTTTTCTGTTGAGCAATTAGTCTGCTCTTGGCAATCCCCATCATCCAGTAATCTCGCTGCCTGGTTCAATTGTGGGGTTGAAGGAGCTGGATATTTATCATTATCGGTAAAACTGGATACTTTGTCTAAATCAATTGACATTCTACTTTCATGGTGTCCATTGTCTGTTTGTCGCTCCAACATGGACACTATAGATTCTTTGACAGGTTTTAGTGATTCAGACTGGACACTTGCCGCAGCATTGAATGCCTGCTCGAGTTCAACCACATTGACATTAGAAACTATTATATTACTAGTAAATCCCAACATATTGTTGCCAATATTAACAGACCTTGTGAAGCACATGCTGCCAGATATTTCTGAGCTTGTCCTCAGAGAGTGGTTTGCTTAGGAACTCAACTGCACCAAGCTTAAAAAAACACAAAATGGAGTGAAGAGTCAAGAGATATGCATTAACAATCAGAATAGAATGAATATGTACTCGGTCTAATGAGTTAAAGATCACATTCCCGGTAATATTAAACTGAAAAACCAGATAAAAACTGATTTAGTGCACTAATTTTAAGGGTAAGCTCAAATTTTGATTTAAAATCGGAAAGAACCAAAAGATGAATTAACATAATGCCAAGGCAAAACAATGAAATAGAAGATTGGAGCTAGCTCAAAGAATATTACTTTAATCAGATATTAACCCACAAATAACTGGGATAGCTAAACCAAAATCTTACCGCTATGCACTTCATCATGGTGTTCAGGCAATGATTGTTTGAAGTCACTACATAAAAAAATTGGAAGTATCACTGGTTAGAAAATTTACAGCGAGTAAAAGAAAGCCTTGAAGTAAACTCACTGTTCCCCATTTCCCATGTCATGTTCCTTTTTAGACCATTCATCAATTTCTATTGGGACACGCTACTCAATGAGAGATGTTGCATGATAACAAAAACTTACAATTGTTACTATTACTCAAGACCCATATATAGGTGATAGTGAAAATTGGACTTGAAAGGCACAATAACTTTTCTTCTCCTTATTAGAAACAGGTTTTGGCTTAGGATTCAGGCTAGATAATTGATTTGTAATCGCCATTAAAACAGAGTGCATCTTGGAGGTTTAAAGGGAAAAATATTAAACCAGCAAATTTGGGTTCGGTTTCTGTACTTACTAATAGTTGGCATGTCCTTGGCATTCTCAAGAAATTTGAAAACTCCCTGGCTACTGCTTGTACTCACCTGCAATTTGGATGGATGCATTTAGTTACAAATAACATCATCAAGGCTGTATTTTTAACAATCACAAGATTAAGATGTAGAAGTTCAACAAAGAGAAACACTAAATGCCATGATACATGAGAGTACAGGAGCAAAATGTATAAGATATAAAAGTCACTCCTCGTGACTAGCATTTTACAAATTCCAAGATAAGTTACTACTTTGATGTTAGTATATTTTATAGCCTTAAGTTTGGCAGCAACTATTTATGGTCAAGTGTATCATTCTTCCCCCAGTGACATTTACATTATTTTAGCAAGCATACGAGAGTAACTAAACATATTCTTTTTATGTTTCTTTTTATTTTAATATTACAACTACTACATGATGATTTGTCATTTCTATAGAAAAAGAAAGTTAATTACCTCCACTATGGCAATGTGGAAGCCTTCAGGTCTACTTGAGATTGCTGACAAGGCTTCATTCTCATCACAGAATGTAGAAACTGTACAGAAACTCCGAGGCTTATAAACAAATTAACAGAATGGACAAATATGTACTGGAAACATGAATGGGGGAGTAGGGTCACAGAGTCAGATAACTGGCAATTCTTTTATACTCAATATCCTTACAATTTGAACATCATCATTTTAGAAAACACATTAAGCATATAGTTTAAGCATAATGAAAACTTTTGCAGCTTCATAAACCATCTGAAGAAACATCATACGTGGAAACATTGAGCATCAGAAAAGGTAAAATGTATTCTTTCAAATTTTATAGCCTCCAGTGCAAAGTTTCCAAAGAACCATATAAGGACTATCTACAGCAATGAGGCTTTGCGAGATGCCATAGTAAAGAAAGATGGGGGACCAAGTTCACCAACTAATTAAGGTAAGTGAGAATTGCTTGGCCAAAATTCCCTGTAGATGAAGAAGTGATACATGCCAAAACAAAAAGAAAAGATCCAAAAATGTCTTACCATTATAGTCGATGGCCTCAAGTTTTGATCTTATTTCAGCAGCAGAATTGCTGTCACTATCAAGGAGAAGAACCTTGAGTCCCTTGGGAAAATCTTTCCAGTCTTGTAAATCATTGGCAGTGCAAACCATAGCTGGTTTGGCATCCTTTCTCAGACCCCTACAGAAAGTAACAGATCAACACTGCTCATCAAAATCCAATTCCTTCTGAAAAATCACAAGCTTGATTCAGTAAACTTGATGTCAGTATAAAATCACAAAACACAGAAAAACAAAACAAGTAGAAACTCCTTCGGAATTGGATACTTAAATTTGTTGAAATGGTAAAAAGCTTCTAAATAGCTAGCAGATAATGGAGAACATTGACATGCTCTCTGAAGATCAACCCCAAAAGAGAATCCCACTAATTCACACACAAAAAAAATAGAGTCCCACTAACTTTTTCCAAAAGCATTTTCTATACAAAAGAAAAGTTAAAAAACTTTCTTTTTGTATTGTAAAGATCTCATTTGATGATAGCATTTTCACAAAACAGAAAACAAACAAGGATCTAGGTAATTAACATCTTATGAAGAGGAAAAAGAAGCTCAACTATCATGAATGAGAGAAAGTAAAAGAAGAAAACTTTACAACAAACAATTCATCATGCCAGGAACCCAGAAAATAAGCAAGAAGCTCAAATGAGCCCACATGCATGCACATATTTTAATCCAATAAAACAAAACAAAACCATCTGAATTCTCTAAGAATGAACACTTGAACCAAGAGAGAATCAGCATGCACATAAGAAAATGTTCCCAGTGAAGCCATTTTCACTACCTTGGCATGAAAGAAAATGCTTCTTCATCAAGTCCATTGCTAAAGTCCTTTTCTTTCTCCTCTTAGCTTATTCCATTGGTAATATAATAAACAGAAAAGTGAAGACAGAGGAGAAGAGAAGAGAAGAATGGAGGGTGAGTGAGAGAGTTTTAAGTGCGGCCTTTGAAGGAAACTTGTGACTACTGAACAGTTGTTATCAGCAGTTGTGGGCCACACTTATATGCACAAGGAGCCTCTCAAAAAGGTCAATGAACCTTTCTGCCACTTCTTCAAAGCTGAATATTCCAAAGTGAGAACTGAGATGGTCTTGCATAAACACCATGTTTATCAATTACATTCCCACTTTCTTATTTCAAAGTGTAAGGTGGTATGAATTTGATTTTTAGATCAATTTTGTTCCTAAAAATTATAAGGTCATATCAATTTGATCTCTAATAAAGGGATTGAATTAATTAACGTTTGACAACTTCAAGGATCGTTTTGAAATTTTGAAAATATCAGGGACCAAATTGATACAATTATATAATTTCAAAAACGAAATTGAAGTTTTACCGGATGTTTATTAGATATAACTAATAAGATGCGTAAAATCATTAAAGTTATAATTTAAAAAGACATCAATGTCCTTATTTGAATCATTTTAAAAATATTTTAATATTTTAATTGGTTGTATCGTGAATTTTATCTTTTTTTTTTCTTAGATGTATATATGTATTAGATATATATATTAAGTTAAAGTAATAATTTGGTCCCTATATGTGACACGGATTCTTTATTAAGTCTTTATACGTAAAAAATTTGGAAATGAGTCTCTACGTGTATAAACGTTAATAAATTTGGTCCCTATTTATGCAAAGGTTAGCAAATTTGTCCCTGCCGTTAACAAATTGGTCCTTATACGTGACACAAATTTTTTATTTGATCCCAAATCAGGAAAAAAAAATTAAGTCGGTCCTTATATTAACAATCGATAATAATTTTGTCTCTGCCGTTTACCTAGGAGCTCGAACCCAATTAAAGATTGTATTTCGTATTGAATATTTTATATATATTATATCAATCTACTTCTTCTATTGAGGGTAAAAATTGTATAATTTGATCCATAAATGGTATTATATTCTGAAAGTTATCTAAGTTGACTCTCAATAGAAGAAATAGATTGATATAATATATAAAAAATAATCAATATGAAAAGAATCTTTAGTTGGGTCCGAACTCCTTGATAGACGATAGGGACAAAATTATTATCGATTGCATATATAGGGACCAATTTTTCAAGTTTAGGGATCAAATCAAAAATTTGTATCACGTATAAGGACTAATTTACTTTCGGCAGGGACAAATTTGCTAGCATTTACGGGTATAGGGACCCAATTTGCTAACGTTTACAAGGGCCCATTTTCAAATTTTTTACATATAAGGACTAAATGAAAAATTTGTGTTACATGGGACCAAATTATTACTTTAACATATACATTATTATTATTATCTATATACCGGAGTTCCATTTTTCTCACACCAAAATTTCCACCAGTTACGAATTTTTTTGGGGTACATGGTGTTTTCAAGATGAGCCATGCTATTAGCTACGAACAATCCTCAAATGAAAAGCTGTGCGAAATTGGTTTAGGGTTTGTTTAGATTGACTTATAAATGGTTTATTTGGATTTATCTATTGGCATAAGCATTTATCAGAGAGTTTGGAAGAGCTTATGGAAACAGCTTATGACATGTCCATAAGCTGTTTTCAGCTTATTTTGATAAGCTCTCGAGGATATCTTATGAAAACAGCTTATAACTTATATGAAAATAGTTTGACTATATTTTCTCTTTGATTATAGAAATAGCTTACACATAAACTCTTATCATATAAGGGTTAATCCTATAAGCGTTTAATTAAGCCATTTACCCAAACATGTCTTTAATCAATCAAATGAAAGAGAAGAAAAAACACACGATAAAAAAAGGTGGAGAGAGAAAAAGTTACTTGACTAAAAGCATCTTCATCACAAGGTACAAAATCATTATTCGTATTAACCATCATTTCCCTTTCAAGTTAGAAATATGATTATGGATATAGTCTCTCCATAAATCTAGTAATTACAAATTTATACAATAGTATTTGGTGTAAAAATTGTTACAAGAAAATAGTATAAGATGATTATATTATATTATCAGTATATTATATATTATCTATATAAAACAAAATCTATGAATCTGTGAACACGTTGATGAGGATACATGATAATTATCAGTTTTCTCTAATTTTTCATGGGCTTGGATCCTCTTCAGTCACATCCTCCACATCCGCTCTTCAGTCTATGTAGTTAACTAACTTATACACCTAGCGCATGCAATATTGTGAGTGTGTTTTTTCTTTTAATTTTTTGGTTGTTAGATTTTTAACACATGATTATGATTGTAGCTAGAGAGAGAATGAAAAGAGGATGACCGAAGAGAATCCAAATCCATTTTTCATTACTTTTATGAAAGTTTAGGAGTTTAATTCTTTTAGTAATATGATCATCATGTTAATAGGGATTTGGATCTTCTCTAGCGGTGCAGCCAAATTTTTTGTTCATACATACTGCATAGTTTGAACCCTATTAAAAAGGGTGCATCCACGCACTGCATTTTGACCAACAACAATTGGTTTATTACTATTTGTAAAACTAACCTAAATATATTGGTATTTTCAAATTTTTCCAACGATAAAAAAAAAAGTAAAACACAACACCACACAACAAATATATTGGTACTTTCAAATTTGTCCAATGAGTTAGGAAAATGATGTAATCCAATTATGTTGATGTATTGTTAACTTTTTACTTTATTCTAGGAACAATTGGTTGTTTGATGCATTCATAATGAATTTTAAGTACATTTAAATGATTAGCCATTGTTCTTATGTTTTGAGGGTTCAGTAATATGCTAGTGATAGTGATATTGATTAATGAACCAATTTCCTCTTCTAGTTGGTACCATTGGTTAGATAATCTAGCAATAGGTTATTTGATTAATGAGGTTTGATAAGTAATTCTGTGTAGCTTAATCATCTCCTAAATTAATTAGACGTAAGGGATTAGGATAATTAATAGAGGTTGATAGGATTTATCACCTAAGGAATTAGGGGTTAATTAAATAATTTAGGGAGTTGAACCTTAAACCAACCAATTGAATTTAGGATAATTAGGGTTTTAGCAATTCAAAAGATTTCTCGTCTATGAGGAACTCAGATACATAGAAATTGGATCCCTAGCGCCTTTATTCTTGCGTATTTTCACCCACTGGCTGTTGGTTTGATCACTAATTAAAAGTAAACAAAACATTTACTTGCTTTCATTTAGTCCTATGCATGAAAATCCAAATTAAGCTTTCTTCAATTCAACTTGTCACCTAGATAGTTGATTTACTTGAGAATTGTTACTTGGTCACAATTTCCGTGCATGATACTCGGTTTCACAACCGTTTTATTACTTGTAATGATTCGGTATACTTGTCGGTCACAACACTACGTCTCGAAAGGGATTAGTCTCCTGTTATTGGCTAGGGCATACCATTGGTGCAAAAAAAAAAGCAGCAAAACAAGAACATGGACAAAGTGCTCCCCACAACCATTCGAAGGCGTATCCAGTAAGTGTAAGCCCAGTTAAAAAGAATGGGAAAAGCCAACCAACCACTTAGCAACACCATTCTTATAGATTTTACTGATTTGAATCGACCATTGGACAAATTTTCTTGATCATAAGAGCATGACAATTATTGGTTTCTTTACAAAAGTTGATTCCTTGAAATTTGAATTTGTGCCCTTGTCTTAACGAATTGAGGTTGCTTACCACGTCGACCAACCTTTTATAGAGAATATGTTGACATTATAACTTTTTTTTTTTTTACTAAAAAAGATGTTCATTCATTCAAATTGGTAAAATACATCGAAAACTACACAAATTCAACATCGTTAAAAACCGAAAATGATGAATCTGCGAACAAGCTCACAACACCCAGGTTAATAGCATAAAACGGAAAAATGCCTATAAATATGACAAAATCAAAGTGACCGCAATACCCATGCCTCCGGATCAGTAACGTTGACACCCAAGTCTTGATTGAATCTGTAATGGATCGAAATTGATCTGTCAATCTGAACCAAACGAACACCGCAACAAGACGGGAAACCAAACAACGCAACACCAAGGCGACGAACAAAACAACGCCGCACTCAGACGAAGAAATCACGAAAAAACACGAAAGAAAAACCAAATCTATGTGGAAAAACCACTTATTTAGATAAAAGGATAGAAAAAACGATGTGGATGAGTGATTCCAGGCCAAAAAATGGCCCAAAACCACCCTCCATCAGATGGATAAAAAAGAAGGAAGAGAGCAATAGAGGGAAGGTTTTGAGAGAGAGGCGATTCTAGAAAAAAAAAAGACTAAACTATTGACATTATAACTTAGAACAACTAAAAATGATCAAAATTAGAAATTCTTTTAAATAGGATTGAGTAGATACATATAGAGGTTATATATTATTGGATTCGTATCAATTAATTATATCTATAAAGTATTCAATTAAATTATTTCTATAGACTATAATTTCAAATTAAATATTTAGGAGCTTATTAACATATAATTCTTGTATAAATTAATTTATTATATTTTATTAAAATCAATAAATATATGAGTTTAACTCAAATATACTATCACTGTAAAAAAAATTTATTCTATTAATCAAGCAGACATCATTATATGTGTGAATTTTAAGTTAATTATACTAACTCGAATATTTTCAATAATGTGACAATGCATAATTGATTAAAAGTATGAAAAATTACAATAAATGTATATCATAATTAAATCATAAAGTATTATATATATATATATATATATATATATATATATATATATATATATATGTTATGCAACAAAATATAATACTATATGAAATAGTATAAAGTTACTTATACGTATATTTATGTAGGTAAAATTTTTATTATTTAATTATGGTTTATTTGATTTGATTTTATAAATACTTATATTCTTATTCTATCACCTAATTTTAATGTGATGTGATATGAATGTTGTTGATGTTCTGGTGGAGTTGTCTTCTGTCCTCCCCAAAACTTTTGGGAGGATCGGTCCTCCACTTCTGTTGGCCGTTGATTTATCATTAAATAAAGGAACAATTGAGATTAGCTTCGAGAAATCAGAATGGCCGGTTATATGATCATGTTCACTGCCTCCTCTGAACAAACCCTCGTCGTCCTTTCATCTCTCCACCCCACCAGCCACCGCCAAAATTTAACAGCAGCAACAACAAGAGGATATCACCACCTCCACCACGTTCACCGCCTTCTCTCCTTATGCCATGTGTTCTCCTATTACTCCTTTTTCTATCCCATGATAAGAAAACCAAAATGAAGAGGCTTTGCATTTATCGACTAAGGGTTATGAGTTCAATTATTGAGTAAGAGAAAATCGTAGCATATGGTGCTATAGCGTGGAGCTTTGAGGCTTTGCATTTACAAAAATGGTGGAAGTCGAAGAGTTAGATTTAGAAGTTGAGGAGTATCCAATAAAACTTGATTCGAGAATAAACGGGTTTAGGGCCCCGAGTCAACCACTTCAACTCGAGATCCTTTGAGGAATCAGTGATCATCGACGTGAGCCTCAACACTGCACCCATGTGCTTCTCTTCCTCTTCATCTTCCTTAATTGAAATCAGCGAGATCGAAATTCAAAACCCTAGCGGCCCAATGTTCGAAGAATAAGAGAAATTGCCAGTGAAGTTCAGGAACAACGAGATTTTCGAGCAATAAGAAAGCGCGATTTTGTTTGGAGGTTTTCTTATTGCACACCACAATTGCTTTCACCGCGTTGCGTTCGTTGATTCCATCTTGATATGTCGATGTTCAAGTCAACGACGTTGCTTCGCTAGTCAACCTATCTCTGGAGAAACACAACAAGGTGAAGGTCTTACGATCATGGTTCATCGATTTCCTCATCGACGCATTGAAGGGAGGATTTGTTGAGACGTAGGAACACACTATAGACGCGCTCTTCAGTTTAGCCTTAGACGACGACAACAAAAATGGCAATTAGTGTTCCCGGCAATCGTGTACGATCTGCCGAGAGATATAATGTCGAGAGGGATCGATGGGAAGCGATGGGACGGAGAAGGAATTTGGATGATGGATGTATACTATGTTTCAAGGACCATCTCCAAAGTTTTATTTGTCGAGAACGTCACAGAACAATGTTTTACTCTTTTTTTACAAAAAAAAAATATATAAATGATCCATTGTAAAAAAAAAAATATAAATGACCGGTTGTAATTGGTAAAAGTGCTAGAGGATTGGTCCTCAACCTTTACGTTAGAGGACTGAAGACGCCTCCTAATGTGGTTTCCTCCTAAGTGAAACGTCAGGTTTGAATAACATTTGTCAACAGGGTCGAACCTTTATAGGAGTGGGGTTCTCTAATTTTTTTATATAAAAAAATTATGTATGACACCCTCAAAATAATTTGTATAACATATATTAAATGTAAAACCTACAAGCTATCATATATTTTATTTTGTGGAACATTATTATTGGACCTTGTTGATTTAAAAATATTCAAATAACTAAACAACTCCATCAAAACGAGTATTATTTCCAACTCATCACTATTTCACTATATAATTATGTTTCTTCTCCGCTGCGCATCTGCTTCAAGCTTCTTAATCTCTCTTGCATGCCATGCATAACAACATTGCATGATGAGCAAACATTAGTTAAAATTTCACATATTGAATGTTTACTCACTTTACATAATTGAATGATAAAATTATGCATGATTAATTATGAATTTTAAGTATATCATTTTGGCTAATGTCTAATAGTTCCCCAAATTTTTAACTCAACATCTGCCACTGTTTGTCAATGTTCTCATCAAGGTAAAACCGTATTGCTCCACATATTAAATTTTTAATTTATTATTAGCTTGTTACATTGTCTGTATGTGATTAATGTTCAGGTAATTAATAAATGACTTTGCATTATCCTTATCCACTTCTGCACTCGGAACACTTGTACAAAGTACTAACGGAGCATACCTACAAGCTTGGGGCTTTAGGCTTCAAAATATGGGGATTCCAGTGAGGACCACCAAGATACGTTGCCATATGTGGAGGCTCTCCCTCCCTCATAAAATAATAAATAAATAAAATCAAATTCACTTGTAATTTTTTTCGAAAGGAAATTTTCTTTAATTTTAACCCCTTTTTATCACTTATATGTAAATGGTCCAGCTCTGCTCTGAGTTCTAGTTTCATTATTTAAATCTCGATACTTTTATGTGCAAGACTCATATTAGCTTAAAAGACTTCCATTGCTACGAAATTTTTACATAGATCCAGGGTGACAGGGTCCGTGCATGGATTAAATTGTTATTGCATTTGTATGTGTCTAACTGGGACAAAAATATATTGTATCAAAAAATGATATCTCGATGTCCCCCACCAATCAAATGTTGGGAATGAATACAAATATTAATGAGTTACGATATGATAAGAAATTGAGATAGAATATCTTCATCAGTCCAACTGCATTCGTGTATTGAGGTGCCTTGTCCGTAAATTTTGCTCCATGGAAGAATTATTTGTTTTGCTGTAGTCGTGCTCATCCAACTAAATTTATTTCGTTATAAACAAATTAAGCTATAGTTTTTGTAAATTAATTAATTTACTATATGCAACATGAAAAAATATTCATAAATATGTAAATAAAAAACATAACGATAACTACAAGAAATATTCTGTGAGAAACTTGCTCAGAATGGCTTTATTGGAGAAACTTCAATGTCTTTCCTTATGGTCAGCTCCCACCTCAAACATGCCTATCTCTTAGCAAGAGTTTTGATAACTTTCAATCTAATCATCTTCTTGAAGATCTCATCAATATGACCTTAGACATAAAAAAAAATCTCAAATGATGATCGATTGACACTCCAAGTACCTTTAATCTTTTGTGCCCATATTCAAGACTGAAACTTGGCCTTCACTTAACGACATCCATTTTGAAGGGGTTAATGAGCAAACTTTTATCTTAGGATTTAACTAATTATATTTTCTTTTACTGTTATCTTATTTCTCGTAACAATTGGTCTATTTAATAAACTTTATGCCCCGACTCAAACTTGAGTTCTGTCAGCCTTTATATTCAAAACACTTTCAGATAGATGCGTACAACTTTGCATATGAAAATGACAAAAAGCTCTTTATATCAATGTTGTAAGAACCAGATCGGATCGATCGGTTCAACCGGTTTGAATCGGGAAATGACTGTGTCTACGGTTTCCAAAAATCGAATGTCCCATTAAATCGTCGAAAAACTGTGAAAACCGGATAGAATCGTGCGGAACCGTTCAAACCGACAAAACCGAAGACAATTTTGCAAAACTGGTCAATAAATGTTTCCCAACAAACAACGCTATTTTGGGTGTGTTTGGTTGGGCGCGCGGCTGGAGTCGGCTTTGTTGTGGTTGTGATTCTTGGTTACGGACCTGGACGATCCAATGGAGGTGAAGCTGCGGTCAGTGGAGGCAGAGCAGGAGGTTAGGGACTTTGGAATCTTCGACCATGGCGAGCTTGACCCAGTCATCGTCACACATCTTTCTGTAATGCAATTGAGTTTGAGGAAGTTGTGGATTGAGAGAAAATATATGTAAAAAAGTAAAAGAAAATGAAGATTTTGTGTGAAACTCACTGAAGTAAATATGATCAACTCTTTATTGAGTAGGTAGTGTGTATTAAAGAAAAAGTTAAAAAGAGTATATTATTAACATTTTTCTTTATAAAAAATATACTAACAACACACTTCGTTGAGAAAGAAGTCCTTCTTTATCGATCCTGCATGTAGAAGCTCCATATTTTAGGTGCGGGCAAGCAAGAAACCAATTAACTCATGAGGTTTGATTTTTCTTTTTTGAAATAGATACTAAATTATTTTACCCGGTATTCTAAAAATCGAACTAAATTAAGATTCAACTAAGTAATGCCTTTGGATTATGTTTTGATCGATTCAACCATTTGAATTTGTTAATAAACCATTGGTTGAATAGAAAGATTCAAATCAGAGACATAACCGGTTACAATCTAATAGGTTCAACTGATAGGTTTGGTCCAATTTATAAACATTGGTTTGACATACAAATTAGTTTGATCAACCCAAAAGACTACAAATAGTGCTTGTTATACGTCTTCTAGCTGCACATCACCTCACACTGGGTTTAGGTGGCAAAATCAGATTATAGGTGTACAAAAATGAGATGGGACACTGGAACTCACTGTAATTAGATGGTAAAAATTGTAAGATGATGTGTGAAGGTCTATATCTTACATTATTACCATTATTTTTTGAGGGGGGCGAGACCACCGGATATCTCAATAGGTTTGACTATTAATTGTCAATGTAAATGCATGTTTGGTTGAAAATAAGTAAACGTGAAAATAACATTTTCCAACACAATTATTTTGAAAGTCATGTCAGAGGAGTTTTTTCCCAACATAATTTTACAAACGTGATTTTACCTTTACAAAATCTAAAATATACGGGTTCTAACTAATTCCTATTTATTTGCAAGAGTGGGAGAGTGAAGTAAGAGAAAAATTACTTGTCTAAACTTTGATCTCGTGTGATGATGATCAATGTTATTTATCACCTCCACCAACCATTTGAGTTGTACGTGGCATTATTGAAAGACTATACATTATATAGATCGAAACTATATGACCCGAATTAAGCTACGTCTTCATCAAAATCAATCGGAACGAGTCATATCAGAATAAGGATGTCAAATTGTCAGCATTACAAAGACGTATATGGAATACAGAAAAGATAAATACTGAACCATGCTGGTGCGGTCACTCTCTTATATATTATTCATCAACATCATCATCACCCACCCTTTGGTATATATATCTGGTAGATAAACACAAGGACTTCACAATTATTTTCTATGCTCCTTTGCATTTTATCTTTAATGTAGTGGAAAGTCCCACATGATCACCCCATAGATATCTTTGTCTCCTCCATATCCTTGATTCCCCTTTGTCCGTGATTATTTTCAAATGGCACTATCATTTTCGCCTGTGTTGGGTTGAAACTTGAAAGCATTCTAGCAAACAACCAGATTTCAAAATACTGCCTAATTATGTCATTGTCCTTATCCTACCATGGTTGAATGACATTGGAGTCCCACCTGGTTTGTTGAGTTTACTTCCTCACCATTTGGGCCTCTTTTATTCCATAACTTTTTTCCACTTTGATTGATAACCACATTTGCGATGACGGGGAACATTTATGATCACTGGTTTCGTTTGCCTTTTGTTTGTTTCTTTTTGGATATATTCTCATACCATCAAACCTTGTATTATTGGCATAATTATGTTCTTAATGATTCTTGTGAGAAATAATTACAGCAGCTTTTCCCTTCTAGCTAGTAATATCCATCTAAAAACTTTTTATCTTTATAAGTTTGATCGACGTAAAGATTTTTTTTTATATTATTAATCAATAATAAATTATATATGTATAATTTTAAGAGTCATATATGATTGATTGATGGACAATATTAAAAATCTGTACAATGATGCATATCACTTATATCCAAAACTTTTTATTTTTTTTATGTACAATGATCAAGAAATTAAAACATAGACTCCTCGAGTTACTAGAGTAGAAGAGGTTTAGCTATATATAGAAATTAGATACTAAAAATATCCTATATATTACTCTTACATATATATAAAAATTATCAATCATGGTATGGATGACTCTTAAAATAATTAGGATAAGAATCAATTTTTTACTAATATTATAATTTATAATTAAATATCTGTGTAAAAGGATTTTACATTGTCCATGTATAATAATTAAACTCATAAACAAATGTTGTTAAAAAAATCCACTGGTTGGCTGCATGCAATACATAAGATTTGAACAAGTCTCAATTTTCTATCTGTCATTCTTTTTTTTTTTTTTTTGGTGCTTTTTTCTACCTGTCATTCTATGTTAATTTTCTTGATCATTCTTAGGAGCGAATGGACAGCTAAATTCCCAAAGATGGAAATATATATCCGGCGAGTGGTCAAGAATAATTATTTTCCACAAAAGTAGTTTTTATTTTGGAAAACAGCTATTTTGAATTTAATATGGTATACTTGGCAGGTTTGATTAAAGTCCGAAAAACTGTTCTTATATAGAAAAATATTTTGAAAATTTTGTTTGATTATTTTAAAATCAATTATATTTTTTCATATCATCCTGCAAAATTAATTATCAAACAATATTATTAATTTAAATAAATATTTATTATTTTTTTATAATTTATAAATGTGAATTTTTTATACCAAGTAAATAAAATAGATTATCTAAAATCACTTTTGAACAAATAAAGTGATTATGTTATCGTTGATTATGCATATTTGCTACTTGTGTGTGGATGTCATACGGATCTTCATTAGCTGCAGGCCAGACCGCCGAAGAGTTGGATATGAATTTCTGTTGATGGGCTTAACCAAGGCAAAATTAATTGTTTATATTGAATTTGTTATGTGAAAATTCCACTTTGTTATTGAATTTGTTAACATCAAATGTTGAAACTGTTAAAATTAAAGTAATTGAAATAAAAAATCATTGAAAATAGAAAATTTTAAAAAAAGTAGGATTTAATTGGTATGCACTATCAGTGTAAAGATTTTTTTCACAGACAACCAATCAGAATTTGCCACATAAGGTAAAGTGTTTGACTTTTATCCTAACTACCTTAAAAGTCACACACCATGATTTTTGATTGGTTGTTAATGTGAAAAAACTTTACACTAACAATGTATAGCAATTAAACTCAAAAAGTATTGGGAACAAAAGAAATCATTAATAAGATAAGTGATCAAGATTGGGAAATTCCAAATTTTGGTCATGTAAACAAAATTTTTATATATAAAAAAAAATTGTTTATATTGAATTTGTTATGTGAAAATTCCACTTTGTTATTTGAAATTAATTTTTGACATTTGATTCCATTAAAAATTGTTATATAGAAAATTTTGTTTACATGACCAAAATTTGGAATTTCCCAATCTTGATCACTTATCTTATTAATGATTTCTTTTGTTCCTAATACTTTTTTCAAAATTTTCTATTTTCAATGATTTTTTTTTTCAATTACTTTAATTTTAACAGTTTCAAAATTTAAATTTTTTAACTTACATTAAATTAAGATTATATTTTAAAGATAGAACAAACTTTATTGTTCATTATTTTAAAATTATTTTTATTTAATTGTGTATATAATATTATATAAATTTAATTGGTATTCATTTTCAATGGAAATAGTTTTTCACTATCAATTAATAATAAATTATCACATCATTAAAAATGTTTGATTCTTATCCTAACTATATTAGAAGCCGCTCCATATCATGACTTTTGATTAGTTGACAGTGTAAAAATAAAACTCATATTGTATTATTTTATTTATTTAATATTCTTATTCCCTTGTATAACAAGAGATGATATGCTATTATACTAAAAACATTAAGCTGAGGTGTGATTATTTTTTTTAATGTTTGCATACATGAGTTAAAAACAATCACACAGAAACAAAGAGCTTTTTTGGCACGTCCCTTCTGCGAGCTTATAGCGGATGAGAAACTAACCCCGTTTGACAGGCGTATCTGTCACGAGCTTGTAACATTTTTTCACTTTTATCCTTATTATCTTTATTTAATTCCACATTTATCATCTTCTCTCTCTTTTATGTAAAATCATTAATGAAAATGTTATTTTATGTCATTTTATATTTTTCAGCTAGTTCAACCGTTAGTTTTATCAAACACTTCCACACAAAATAAATTAGTTTATCCGCTATCAGCTACCTCATCCGCTAAGAGCTAGTTTTACCAAATAGGCCCAAAATAAATAATATTGTCTAAGGCGATGTAGGTTGTGTCAATTAAAATAGAATCAAATTTTATTAACGTCATTCATTGGTTTAGGATATAATGTGATTTTGTATTATTATTATAATAATAATAATAATAATAATAATAATAATAATATTAATAAAATCTTAAAGTCTTACAGTAAAATATATGTTTCTACTTTCTATTTACGTAACTAATTGAAAGAGTGTTATTACTTATTTTTCACATTTCCAATGATCAATTCCAAATCATAAACAATTATTATCATTGTGTGATGGTCCAAGTGGAAGGAGCATCTTTGGTCTTGGGTTCAATACATGATATTGGGAGGGGCTCTCATTTAGACATCTGATTGTATTTTAGGAGGATAATGTCTCACCTATCAAATAGTAAGATATACTTTGGGGGAAAAATCATATGCAATTATTAATTCTCATGTGAAATATTAACAATTAATGTTTCTCATGCCTTTTGTTCTTTTATAAGTCACTTTATATAGGGCAGTAATTATATCAATTCAGATCATATCTAAGGTAGTTTAGCTTTCAAATCTATTATTGTTTACCGAGTTGGTTCCATATTTTGTGAAATTTCATATGCAACCCGAAATGAATCATTCCTTTCCATTTGAGTTGGTTTGGATCGATTTATATGGTCAACATGTTTAAAAGAACAACCGCCTCACCCTCCATTTTTCACCTAACTCATAAAGAACAACCACCGCCACCTCCTTTAGAATAAGACTATTTGAAAGATGTCCTCTCGTGAAACAACTATTTTCAAACCCCATCATGTTCTAATTTTGATGACAAAAACAAAGACCCAACCTTGAATGTTGATTTTGAAATCAATATCATCTTATACTAATCCTAACTTTCAACAAACCAAAAGCTCCTTCATACTCAAATCTTCACCGTTGCATACTCGAATCACTGTATTCAAAGGCCACACATCTCATGATGTATTTGAACAGACCAAAACTGCATTAAAATTGTGTTTGTGTGATGCAGTGCAAAACTTAGTTGCAAGTACTACATCATCAGGTTAATTGTACTCAGCCTGCCAAGAAATATGTTATCGTGTAAAGTTGCTCAAGTTCATGATCAAAGTGTCTTCCACCCAAGCCAATGTTTTAAAAATCGATACAAAGATTAAATCTGTTAGACTTTCAAGTTATGATTCGATTAGTTAAATTGGCTCAACTATAATGAAATTGTAATTGAGTTAACTGATTCAATTGCATATTTGATTTGTTTTATTTTAGGGTCTTCTTAACCAATGTCCTAAGGGCATTGGTTAAAAAACCCATAAAAAGTAACTTTTTATTGAAAATCTACGTGTTTAATATCTTAAAATATTAAATACACCACTTTCCAATAAATTTTTTCTTCTTTTAACTCCTTAACTAATGCCCTTAGCATTCTCCTTTATTTTAACATAATCCATGTTTTTTTTTGTTCGGAACTCACCATAATTAGGGTATTTGGTTTTCCAGTTTCACCATCGAGATGTCTCCACAACTTCGGTCCTTTGGACCGACAATGGGACTAATCCTCGATTCGACTGTGATGGATGTCCGATTTTTTACACATGAGATTGAATTATCTCTTAAATGGATGATTCCAGAAATCGAACTTGCATTATTTTTCCCAAATCACGTTATCAACTCTCCCAACACCGTATTGGAAAACAATCCATGCTTTTATTGTTCGTTATCTTGTTTCGATTGAATAACTATAAAGCTTAGGAATTGAGTAAATAGTCGATTTGGTTCCTGAAAGTGTAAGGCGGTATCATCTTAGTCCTTGAATTTAAATAAATAGCAAAAACATCTTTAAAGTTGTAAAATGTTAATCAACTTGGTCCCTCTATCAACCCCAATTAGCTGACGTCGTTAACAGCATTGATGTGATACATTAAGTGCCCTGTTGGCACCGTTGTCACTGGTTAGGTGGTGTTCACGTGATCAGGGACCAATTTGAAACTCTGAACTAGAGACTAAATTGATACTCATAACTCTGAATTAGAAATTACATTAATACTCACCTTACCCTTTCAAGAATCAAATTGATTATTTACACATTAGGAATTCCATGACATGGTTTGTGTTGCTCTACTTTTAAAATGGATGGTCCAATTATTCTCACATTTGTGTCACATGGGAGTGTTAACGGTTCAGATTCCGAGACGCATTATTAATGATCGTATGCTTTTCAAATTTGGAAGCTTGGGAGTTGGTGGCCACAATAATGCTTTATATCTCATACTCAGTGTGAACGTATATATCTACCTATATATAAATAAAAAAATTTAATTTTATATATATTAAAAAAATTAGTTATATTAATTTAATAGTTTTGATTTATATTAAAGATAAGTTATAGTTATTTAACTATCTTTTTTTTGGAAGTGCATAATACTTTTGAAAGTTGTGTCTTGGGAGTGTATAATGTTCTTAAAAAAATAAAAAAACAATTACCAAAAGGGTATTTTTGATACAGTAATATTAAATATGATTGATTTAATTGACTTTTGCTTATATTTGAGTCCAAAAATTTAGATATTTTTTTATTTATATATACATCAAGAGGGATTACAATTTATTTCATATCTTATACTCCCTTCCCTCCTATCATGAATATAAGAAATAAAATAATTTTTTTATTCATTATATAAAAAAAAAATAATCAATTTTTATGTTAAATTTCATTTCAACCCTTATTTATTATAAAATTCATATGAAAAAGACTCAATAATTCTCCATGCAAGTGCTTTGGATTTGTTTTACTTATTGGTCATATAGCATAATGCTTGAATTTAGGAATAAATAAGTTAGTTGAATTAAGGTAACTAAATAGGGACATTTGTGGAATAAAATTTAAAATGAATTGATTTCAATAATTTTTCTTAATTTTGATGAATTAGGGTTTTGTCTCTTATATTGAGGATCGGAGGGAGTATTTACTAAGGTGACACAGAGCCTGTTTGATAAGTTTTATCCGCTTAGGGATGACAATGGGTAGGGTCTGGGAGTACCCGTCCCCATACCAGCGCTTGAAAAAACTACCCGTACTCGTACCCATACCCGCGTGGGCAGAAACTTTAATGCTCGTACCCATACGGTCATACTGTCTGGAAACCTAAGTACTCATATCCGTACCCGTTACTCGCACTTTAACTAAGAAAAAACAATAAATAACAAAAAGATCATTATACCTTAATTAAAAAAGCATCCAAAGATCTTTCAAATCTACTTATAAAATATTACAAACCAAAATATTTAACTAAAAAAAACATCTAAATATAATGAACTATCTAGGTTTGGTACTTTTAGATTAATTATATTTTTAAAATTTATATTTAATTATAATTATAATTATATGTAATAATATAAATAAATAAATATATAAATATATATGCGGGTGCAGGACGGGGTGGGTACTAGAGTATCTATACCCGCATCCATACCCATTCAATTTTGCGGGTAATTACCCATACCCATAAAATGGATATTTACCCTACTCATCGTGGGTATTTTTTTGTGGGTACCCAACAGGTAGGGTTTAAATTATCATCCCTACATCTGCTAGCTCATAGCGGATGGGTTAGTAGTCCTGTTTGGGAAGAGCATTTGTCGTTAGCGGTTAGCGTTTTTTTACGAGTTTATAATGTTTTTTTCCATACGCTGCTTCAAGTAGTGTTTGAGCTTATAACTTATAGCATATGATTTTTTTCTCTCGTTTATCCTTATTATTTTATATTAATTCCTCATTAACCCTCTTCAATTTATAATAAAATATTATATGATACTATAATTTATTATAAATATTTTAATTACACATTTATCATCTTCAATTTATAAATATTTTATTATAACGTATTATAATAAAATATAACGTATTATTTTGGTACAACATTTATTTGATAATATAACATATATATAATAATATAATTTTATATGATAATACAACGTATTATAAACAGGTAAGATTACTATTTATATAAATTTTTTATATTTAATAATGTATCAACATTTTTAATATAAAAGTAACGTTCAACATTTATAATACTAATGTATAAATAATTTTTTATATATACAAACAACATTTATATAATAAGGTATAGATACAAATCCTTTTATATTTATCAGCAAGTTTAATCATTAGTTTTACCAAACACTTCCATAGGTAGTTTGTCCGCTATCCGCTATCAGCTACCTCATCCGCTATCCGCAATAACCTCATCCGCTCACTACAATAAATTTGCCATATACCTACGGACACTTTTAGTTGTAACACCCTGCTTTTCGTTAAATAATTTGTTTAAGTTGTTTAATTAAATTATAAATGTTGGTTAAGGGTTAAGTGAGATTTTTGGTTTAACAGTCCCTTTCTGGAATATTGGCACGCCCGTGCTGATTTCCACCACGCTCGTGTTGTTTAGCGTGTCTTGTGACAGCTGAGTCACAAGCATGGCCGTGCCGTTGTGCGAACCGCGCCTCACTGAAGCTAAGTTCGGCACGCCGGTGCCATTATTAAGCACGTCCGTGCCAATCGTGCGGATCGCGTCTTGTTGACGCTGAGTTCAGAATGGCCGTGTCAAAGGGGAGCACAGTCGTGCCACGTGCGCATATATTATAATCGTACAGAAACCGAGGGTTAACGATTTTAACCCTCATTTGATGGCGGCTGCTACCCTATTGCGGCTTGAGCACCTTGCTTCTGATCTCCATCAACCTTGGTGTGTTCTTGGAGTTTTGGAGGCCTTTGGTAAGCCCTGATACGCTTGTGTCAGCCCTGTAGATAACGTTCTTCTCTCTTATTAGTTTCTTTTCATGTTTTGGATTAGAAACTGATTGGGTTAATGTTTTAGTTGACCAAGGCTTGGATTTGGACTGAGCCGCTTGGGAAGACGTGACCGGATTGTTGTTGGGGCTATCGTTGCTGCAACCTTCAAACCAGGTATGGGGAGAAGGATAGTCTAATCACTAGGCAGTGGGGGTAGTGTAGGATGAGGGGTTCTCATGACCCTGAGATTATTTGTATGCTATTTGTTAATATGCTTGTTGCTATACTTGATTGCTGTTGTTATATGCATTGTTGTTGGATTGATGTTTGATGGTATGTGCATAGCATATTTGTTTTTAAATTGTTGATTGATATGAATCTGCTGCTATGTCTCTAAAATTGGTTAATTAAGATCTAATTGATTAAGAAAAATAAAGTAAGAATGTGGAAAGAAAGAAGAAAAAAAAGAAAAAGAAAAAATGAAAATGAAGAAGCACATGACGAGGTGAGAAGGGAAGAAAAGAAGGAAAGATAAGCGAAAAGTGCATGTTCTTGCAAATACAAGGACAACTTGATCAAGCTCAATTCATCAAGAGAAGGGCATTGATCCTGTTGAGTCTCCAAATGTCTGATGTGCATTTACCTTAGTTTTGATGAGATTAAAACAGTTATTCAATGATTTAATTGAACCCGTCTGTGGTATTTAACTCGTCTACTTAGTGTTCAGATTAAAACATTAAGCGTCTATATGAACTGTTCACTCGTCTGAACTTAGATAAGTTCACCCGTCTGAACTAACTTAAGTTCACACGTCTGAACTAACCAAGGTTCACTCGTCTGAACTAAGAGAAGTTCACCCGTCTAATAAAGTCTTCAACCGTCTGATCAAAGGAAGACTCACCTGTCTAAAAGATTTTGCAACTGACGTCATCTCTTTGTTAAAGAGGCAACCCGTCTAATGAAGCTACTCATCCGTCTAATGACTAACGTTAAAGAATACATTGGATGAAAGCTGTCTCGACTCTGATAAGGAACTTCAATAAAGTGCTTTGCCTAAACACAACTGCATCTTACACCAAAAGGGAAAGTCTTCCCTCTGCAAACAAAAAGCACGTATACAGACCTGCTGAGACCAAAGGTATATCAGAAGTCTGCATCACTCTGATGAAAGAGAACAAGAGAAGTTCCCTATGCTTTAATGGCTGATCAGAACGACTCTATTGCATTTATTGATGATCTACAAGAAGCCAAGACTTCAGACTTTGTGTCTAACGGCTTTAAAATTTTGAAGCCTATTTAATGAAGAAGATTTTTAAGATTCCAGTAGACAAGAGAACGATCAAAGCAATCAAAGAGCAATTACTTTGTACATTTATATCTTCATTCTTTCATTATTTATTCTTAAATCATTTGAAGTTATTACGCAATCTTTTAGAACTTCACTTTTAATACACTCGTCTGAGTGCTTGTGAAAGACTTGCAAAGTGTAATCTTTTTACAACTTCTCTCAAACAAACCCGTCTGAACCTGAAGAGGCTAAGTGTACAAATAATACTTGTCTGGAGCCTGGAGAGGCTAGGTGTGAAAACGATACTCGTTTGGAGCCTGAAGAGGCTAGGTGTGAAAATAATACTTGTCTGTCCTGTAACCTAAATCAGTTATAGTAAGAAAACTTGGTGCTGCCAAGGACTGGACGTAGCCTCATTGTTAAGGGGTGAACCAGGATAAAACCTGCTGAGTGATCTCTCTTTCCCTTAACTCTTTAGTTTGATTATTTGTTTTAACTATCATCTAACTAAAGAGGTTTATAATTGTGTTTATAAAAAATTTTCTTATCTTGCATGATTGTGTGTTTTCTGTGAAAACCTTCAGGCGAGTTATCAGTCTGATTGACCTGTCTGTGTTTACTCATCTATTACAACTCGTCTGTGCTTGTGAAAAAGTTTTTAAATTCCGCATAAATTTGTCAAACACCATTCAACCCTCTTCTAGTATTTGCATCTGTCTATTTCAAAGGTTAGGGTCAAACAAGGTTCAAGGAAGTCTCCTGAAGCTGACGAACTGGGGCACTTTAGGTTATGTGATAAAATGCCCCCAATACATGAAAACTGAGGCAAGTGATATTCTTGGAAACTGATTAAGACGGTGCCCAAGATCATCCGCGGGCGAGACTAGCAATGATCATCCTCAGGAATATCGCTTGAAGAAATGTGAACTCCACCTCATCATCCCTTTTAAAAACATCTAAGATCACTGGAGTATAGTGGTCTCTTGATCAAGGGAACTTTCATCCATAATCATCATGACAGAAACGTATCTCTAACAAGAAGCAAAGAATCAGTCAAGCAAGGGAATTACAGATCAAACCAATGGACCCATTCTAGTTCATCCTCAAATTTGGCTGCCACAGACCAAAGAATGGTTCAAAAAAAAATATATCAGGATTTTCATCAATTACTGAAAGCATCCCTTGCATCATGTATTATCTCATGCATAAAAAATCAACATCATTGCATCACATTCTTCACCTTTAGCGGGCATAGGGCCCCGTGAGCCATCGCTTTGTTTTGTTTAGCTTTAACGGGCACAAGGCCCATAAGCTACATCTTTATTAAGCTTTAGCAGGCACAAGGCCTCTTAAGCTTCATTTTGGTAAGCTTTAACGGGCATAAGGCCCATAAGCTACATCTTTTTAAGCTTTAGCAGGCACAAGGCCTCTTAAGCTTCATTTTTTTTCCAGCTTTGACAGGCAGAAGGCCCATAGGCTACATCTTTATTAAGCTTTAGCAGGTACAAGGCCTCTTAAGCTTCATTTTGGTAAGCTTTAACGGGCACAAGGCCCACATGCTACATTTTTTAAGCTTTATCAGGCACAAGGCCTCTTAAGCTTCATTTTTTCTAGCTTTGACGGGCACAAGGCCCATAAGCTGCATCTTTGTTAGCTTTAGTAGGCACAAAGCCTCTAAAGCTTTACTTTGTTTTTTTCCAGTTTTAACGAGCACATGGCTCATAATCTGTGTTTCTAATAGCTTTAGTTGGCATAAGGCCTAAACACCTTGCTAAATTTTTCAGGGTCCTCGTCCCCATCATCTTTAAGTTTCGGGTCCCCGTACCCATCGCTTTTCCAGGGTCCCCGCATCCCATTGCATTTTCAGGGTCCCCGTACCCACCATCTTTAACTTTAAGTTTCGGGTCCCCGTACCCATTGCATACCATTGCATTTTCAGGGTCCCCGTACCCACCATCTTTAACTTTAAGTTTCGGGTCCCCGTACCCATTGCATTGTCGGGTCCCCGCACCCATTGCATTTTCAAGTCCCCGTACCCACCATCTTTAAGTTTCGGGTCCCCATACCCATCGCATTGCCGGGTCCACGCACCCATTGCATTTTCAGGGTCCCTGTACCCACCATCTTTAAGTTTCTGGTCTTCGTACTCATCGTATTGCCGGGTCCCCGCATCCATTGCATTTTCAGGGTCCCCGTGCCCATCATCTTTAAGTTTCGGGTCCCAGTACCCATCGCATGTTCGGTTCTCCGTAGAATGATCCTCCGGGTCTTCCTGAGGATCCTCCTCAGGGTCTTCCTCCTCCTCCTCCTCTTCCTCCACATCTTCCACGACGTGCTCGCCTGCTACCAAAACAAAAGGCGGGGGAGGCGTCTGGGGTAGCTGTTGCTGTGGGGACTGTGCAGCGGGGCGACCGACTCGATCACACCCTGCTCCATAAGGGCCTGCAGCATCAGCCCGATGGGAGGGAGAGGCACCTGGATGGTCTCCACTGTCCGAGTACTCTTCCGCGGTCCCGTCTCCGTCGTTCCGCTTACAGTGCAAACTGGTCCAGTATACGCCGCACTTTCCACCCCTGGGTGGATAACCCACGCGGCTGGGTCTGTCCTTCGATCAAACGCTAGGACGCGCATCCCGGAGTGCGCTAGGTGATCCGGCTCTGGCTCCATCTGTAAACACGATACAATATATATCCAAGGACAACCCGTCCAAAAACATGCAAGGGTGAGAAACCAATATATGAATCCATAAACAACAACTATATGCCCAATCCACACAACAGACCCAAATCATCATATAACATGGCATATATCATTAAATACAAAAGGCAGTAAATGCACAAGGGTTTCGTACCCCACAATCAACGTTATCTCCTAAACGTATGCATGGCACTTCCATATATCTCAATATTCACACTAGATTACTAGATTTCCGGAAATCCCATCACCATTCGAAATGAGCTGATCAGGCTCCAATATTTGGCCCAAAAACGAGTACTTTGAATCCCATGACACTACGCGATTCTCACATGGGGGCGCAATCAGAAGTACTTCACAAGAAAACGGTCATACTGCATTGTCCAACTCAAGGCACAATACGTTCCCAGAACACGTATGACACCATTGTCCATCAAGGCACAATGTTATGACAAGTAAGTCATCTCAGGTTCTCCCTGTTTATCAAGGTCCCCCGTATCACGGCACGTCTGCCCCGCATTTAATGCATGAGAAACCTATCTAGTTTCCGATAATGGATCTTTGTCGCATCAATATTTCCTCGTTGTAGCATCAACGCTAACAACCACCATAATGTCTTAGACTCTTTAAGCCTCAAGAACACATTTTCTCAAAACAGGACACTTAGCCCAAGAACAACTTAAATCCCAACACCCCTAACCGATGCACCAGTCAAGGACGTTGGATTCAAGATCATAAAAACATCCTCAAGCTTACAGGACCACAAAAATTGTCCCTAAGCCGACAGGACCATAACTAACACGGATCCTTGATCCACGTGTTCTGCAGAACCCTAGAACCCCGACGTCTCGGTTTCTAGTTTCTAAGCTTTAAGCTTTAAAACCACTTTCCTTGAAAACTCGAAAACCAAAAACCCAAAATCTCCGATACTTACACAAAGTCATCGGGATCGGTTTTCCTTAAAACAAAACTTGGTCCAGAGACCATTTCTTTTTCTTTCGTTGTTTTTCGGTAAAATACGAACTTAAAACAAAACTTGCACAAACTCATTTTTCTTGAATAAACTCAGTATGACTTCGGAAACCACATTACTCAAAAGGATTTTCTTATCAAATTAAGACATATTGAAGGTTTCTAATGCCCTATTTGCTTTTAAACTTCACTTTTCCTTATCAAAACACATTTCAGACTTTTAAAGCTTTTAAGTTACACGATGTCGGATCCTAATCAAAATTAGGTCCTCTAATGCCTAGATCCCACAGCAGGGCACACATTACATCCATATAACCATTCAGCAAGTATAACATGCATTCAACTATATCAACAATTACATCAATACATCAGCACATCAATGCATATTCCAATCAACAACAGTCAATCAAGAAATCAACTAACATCATGATATAACTATTTAAATACAATACAAATACAATACAAACACCGATGCAGCACATAGCTGTCGGAAATGGAATTCCTCAGGTTTATCCCCTTACCTCTTGTAGCTCCCAGTTCAACTCGGAACACCCGATCAACTTGTTTCTCGTCCCAACACGCTGCCGATCACTACATACACGTAAAACATATCGGCATTAACTTACAAAACAAAGATTTCTCCTAATGCACCACCCCTAGGGTTCGGCCCTATTACACTAAAAATAGCTAGGGAGCTCCAAAATTTCTCATTTTCTGGATAACACCCTAACTAAGTGTGACAGCCCTAGATATTAGATCAGATCATCAAAAACCAACCAAAACCCTACCCTACACCCATAGGGGGTTTCGGCCCCTACCTAGAAAACATAGCTATAGGGATTTCTTGGCTCTAAGCTCTTGGATCATACAAGTATGTCATGAACCTAGGCCATAGAAACTGGTTTGGTACGGATACGATTTTCCTACAATTTTTCATGGATTTTCAAAGATTTTAGGGACAAAACCCTAACATCCTTGATCATGAAAATATAAGGAGAGAAAAGAGAGATTGAGAGAGATAGAGTTGAACTACTACCTCCTATGAAGCTTTCCTCCAAGATTGGTGAAGATTACTCCACAAAAACTCAAGCTTTTGGCCTTCAACAATGGTGGTTTTGAGAAGAAAAGAGAAAGAAGAGAAAGGAAGAGAAAAGAAGAAGATGAGGTAACTTTGGGGGAGGGGGCTGCCGAAAATGAGAGAAGAAAAGTGAGAGGTTGAGAGTAAAAGTGGTTAGATATTTAGGTTTTATTAGTTTAATAATAGGAAAGGTAAATTGGTAATAAAATTAACCAAGGGCAATTTGGTCAATTCACATCCCGATATTTGGAATCGTCCCGACACTCGTATGAATTCCTCAAATTACTTGATACAATTTTGGTATGAAAAACATCTGATCGTGGGTCTCGAAAAACCCTAAGACAGCTCGAATCGTCTCCTCGATCGATTATCGGCCCGAATATAAAATATTATTTATATTTTGGACGTCAGGACACATTTTAGGAAAAAGATAGAGGAATGTATTCTAAGACTAATGGTTTCGTTCGTTAGTCCAGATTAAGTCGTGATAGTAGAAAACACTATCATCTGAAAAACGTAGATCGGTTTTCGTTCGAGTTTTCGGCCCAAAACTTAACCGAAAGATCCTACGATTTTATAAAACAAGACTGTGATCTTAGTTTTTCCAAAATCATTTTCTAAAGCACAGATAAAAATATAAACTCATTAATTGAGTTTATCGTCCTTAGAAAGCATGAAAAATCGGGGTGTTACATTACTATCCCCCTTAAAATAATTTCGTCCTCGAAATTACATACCTGTGAACAGATAAGGATATTGCTCTCTGATGTTGTCCTCAGTTTCCCAAGTTGCTTCTCCAGTTGTATCATCCCAAATAACCTTGACTAAAGAGATTTGTTTTCCCCTCAGTTGTCTGACTCTCTTGTCCTCAATCCTTACAGGTGCGGTCTCATAAGACAGATTCTCTTTCAAGGGTACTTGATCAGGTTCAATTACATGAGATGGATCAGGAATATACTTCCTCAATTGTGAAACATGAAAGACATTATGTAAATTTGAAAGAAAAGGAGGTAAAGCAATTTGGTACGCTACTGGACCAATACGCCGAAGAATTTGGTATGGTCCAATGAATTTAGGAGTGAGTTTTCTGGATTTCATTACCCGACCTACCCCAGTCGTTGGATTGACTCTCAGAAACACATGATCGCCTTCTTGAAATTCGAGAGGTCGTCTTCGCTTATCCGAATAACTCTTCTGTCTGCTCTGAGATGTCCTCATTCTTTCCCGAATCTGTTTGACTTTCTCAGTCGTCTCTTGCACAACCTCGGGTCCTAGAATTGTGCTCTCTCCATCATGATACCAACAAAGAGGAGTTTGACACTTCCTCCCATATAGAGCCTCATAGGGTGCCATCCCTATGCTTGAGTGATAACTGTTATTATACGTGAATTCAATCAGAGGTAACAGTTCATCCCAACTTCCTCGATTATCCAACACACAAGCTCTTAGCAAATCTTCTAACGATTGAATCGTTCGTTCTGTTTGTCCATCTGTCTGGGGATGGTATGCTGAACTTAGACGTAACTTAGTCCCCAAAGCTTGGTGTAAGCTTTCCCAAAAACGCGATGTAAACTTCGGATCTCGGTCCGAAACAATACTTGAGGGTATTCCGTGTAATCTAATTACTTCTCTTATGTACACCTCAGTCAACTTTGCTACTGTGTAGTTTGTCTTCACAGGTAAGAAATGTGCCGATTTCGTCAACCTATCCACGATTACCCAAATCGAATCAAAGTTCCTTGGTGTTCGGGGTAAACTCACTACGAAATCCATAGAGATACTCTCCCATTTCCATTCCGGTACATCTAGGGATTGCAACATCCCTCCAGGTCTCTGATGTTCTACTTTTGCTTTTTGACAAGTTAGACATGATGCAACGTATTCTGCAACTTGTTTCTTCATACCTGGCCACCAAAATCTTTGTTTCATGTCCTGATACATCTTGGTTGCACCAGGATGCATACTCAATCCACTCTTATGGGATTCTTCGAGAATCATCTTTCTCATCTCCGGGTTGTTGCGTATACAAACTCGTCCATTACACCTTAAGATTCCATCTGCTCGCAAACTAAACTCACTAGCTCTCCCTTGTTCCACCAACACCTTTTTCTCCTGAAGAGATTCATCATTAGCTTGTTGTTCACGTATCTCTTCCATCAAACCATTAGAGATCTTAAGCATTCCAAAGCTTAGTTTCTTAGGACTTATTTCTAATCCCAAGTTCAGATCACGAAACTCTTCAATCAGTTTCAATTCTCTCACCATCATAGTTGAAATATGAACGGCTTTCCGGCTCAAAGCATCTGCCACGACGTTCGCCTTCCCTGGATGGTATTGCAATGTGAAGTCGTAATCTTTTAAAAACTCCATCCATCTTCTTTGCCTCATATTGAGCTCCTTCTGGTCGAACAGATATTTCAAACTCTTGTGATCACTGAAGACATCGAATTTTGCCCCATACAGATGGTGTCTCCATATCTTTAGTGCAAAAACCACTGCAGCTAATTCTAGATCATGGGTGGGATAATTCTTTTCATGAATCTTTAACTGTCGTGATGCATAAGCCACCACTTTGCGGTGTTGCATCAGCACACAACCTAGACCTTGATGTGAAGCATCACAATATACTTCATAAGGTTCACTCGGTTCTGGAAGTATCAGCACTGGTGAAGTAGTCAGAAGTTCCTTAATCTTTTGAAAACTTTCTTCACACTGATCAGTCCAAACAAAAGGTTGGTCTTTCCTCGTCAATTGAGTCAATGGTGACACAATTTTAGAGAATCCTTCAATAAACCTTCGGTAGTAACCGGCTAATCCAACAAAACTTCTTATCTCGGTTACAGTCTTTGGTTTTTCCCAAGAAAGTACGGCTTCTACCTTAGCAGGGTCCACAGAAATTCCTTGTTTTGTGATAACATGACCCAAAAATCCGACTTCTTCAAGCCAAAACTCACACTTAGAGAGTTTCGCATATAACATCTTTTCCCGCAAAACATGAAGGACTTGCCGTAAATGCTCCTCGTGTTCTTCACGATTCTTAGAATAAACTAGAATATCGTCTATGAACACTACAACAAACTTATCAAGAAACGGACGAAAAATCCGATTCATGTAGTCCATGAAAACAGCAGGTGCGTTCGTCACTCCAAAAGGCATCACGAGATACTCGTAATGTCCGTAACGAGTTCTAAAAGCGGTCTTTGGTATATCCTCCGTTTTCACTCGAATCTGGTGGTATCCTGACCTTAAGTCGATCTTCGAGAAAACAG
Organism: Ammopiptanthus mongolicus; assembly: GCA_039655645.1. NCBI lineage: Eukaryota > Viridiplantae > Streptophyta > Magnoliopsida > Fabales > Fabaceae > Ammopiptanthus > Ammopiptanthus mongolicus. The sequence goes on along the minus strand of CM077343.1, from coordinate 10,321,783 downwards.
CAGCTCCTCGCAGTTGATCCATCAAGTCATCAATCCTAGGCAACGGATACTTGTTCTTGATCGTAACCTTGTTCAGCTGACGATAGTCCACACAAAGTCTCGAACCTCCGTCCTTCTTTCTCACTAAGAGAACCGGCGCTCCCCATGGCGAAACACTTGGTCTGATGAACTGCTTGGATAACAAGTCCTCGACTTGTGTCTTTAACTCAGCAAGCTCAGTAGGCGACATTCGATATGCAGCTATCGATATCGGTCCGGTTCCTGGGATCAGATCGATGGAGAATTCTATGTCCCGCACAGGTGGCAAACCTGGAACATCCTTTGGAAACACCTCGGGAAAATCTCTCACAACAGGCATCTGACTCAGCTCGGTCTTCCCCTCGACTTCTAAGTTGGTTAAAAGCACGTATTTCGGATCTCCTTCTTTCGAAGAAGTTCTAACATGGTTGGCGGTTAAAAATCCAGAAATCTCAGTACTAGGAAAAACTAGGGTTTTATGTGCACAATCCAATAGGATCTGGTTGGAAGATAACCAATCCATGCCCAAAATTACATCTAACTGTATTAAAGGCAAACATATTAAGTCAACAAGAAAATGTCTATCCTGGATAACAATAGGACAGTTTAGACATATAGAATTCACAACAACAGGTTCAGTAGTGGGTGTAGAAACAATTAAATCAAATGGCAAGGAAGAAACAGATAACTCTAAACGTTTCACACAATCCATAGAAATGAATGAATGGGTTGCACCTGAATCAAAGAGCACTAATAAGAGATTACCGTCTATGTCACACACACCCTGTATCAGATCTTCGGAGTTCGAAGCCTCAGCACCACTCAGGGTATAAACTCTTCCCCTAGCCGTCGGTCGTTTGGCTCCACCACTCCTGTCCGCAGTTTGGACTGGATTCTGGGCTCTACAATCCCTGGCAAAATGACCTGGTTGTCCACAACGATAGCAATGGTCATTCCTCACAGTACAGTTGTTTGCCAAATGCGATGAATCCCCGCACTTGAAACATTTCCTCCCTTGGTTTTGCCCTCCTTGACCTCCACTGCCCGATGCACGAGCAATAGGTCGATAAGGTTGCTTCTGGAAGTTCCCAGGTGGTCGAGAATATGGTTTCTTCTGAATCTGTTTCCCTCTCTGGTCCTGAGATTGACCCTTGAATCGGAAAGGTCCTCCGACGTTTCCTCTATTGTCTCTCCCACGCTTCATTAGTTCTATTTGTCTGCTTTTCTCAACGAGCGCTTGAAAATTTCTAATTCCTTGCGGTAGGACCGACTCTTTTATCTCATACCGCAGTCCTCTCTCAAAAGCTTCGCATTTCCATTCTTCCTCAGGGTTATTCTGAAAGAAACGGAAATACTTGGCCAACGATTCGAATTTAGCTGCATATTCTCCGACTGACATATCTCTCTGTTGTAGTCGCAAGAATTCTTGCTCTTTCTCTGCTCTTGCACTCTGAGGGAAATATTTTCCCAAAAAGCGATCCTTAAACAGCGTCCACGAAATCACCTCGTGATTTGCCTCCAGTAGTTGTTTCGTTCCTTTCCACCAATACTCCGCATCTCCTATCAGTAGGAATGTGGCATATGGCACCTTCACTTCTTCGGGACTACGTATCAACTCAAAAATTTTCTCAACTTCATGAATCCAAAGATTAGCTTTCTCAGGATCCACGTCACCAGAAAATTGTGGCGGATTCTGACGCCTGAAAGTAGTCAAGCTTCGACCCTCAGCGGCCTGGTCAGCACGGAGTTGTTCCTGAGCATTGTGAGCGTTCATGGTTGCAGTTTGGACAGCAATAGCCGCAGCCATGTTAGCCATTGCCTGAGCAGCAAAATCCATTCCAGTTGCTCCAGCAACATCCTCAGCTTGGACACCAGCTCCCCGACCGCGACCACGTCCACGGCCACGTCCACGTCCACGTCCACGTCCACGTCCTGCCTCTGCTCCAATTTCTAGTTCCATATCGGACCTACAAGGCCCAAATTCAGTCAAATGGCAACCAGAAAATAAAGCAAATAAGCAGTTATAAACATACAACATATCCAAGAGTAGTCACATCTCAACCCTTGGTTTCGCTGCGCGAAACAGATTCGCTACGCGAACCAGAGAGTCTGCCTGAGAAACAAGGAACAGCTCCTCGAATTCGCGACGCGAACACTCATTCGCCTCGCGATCCTGGAAGCCTACATAACTCTCGGCCTCGCGACGCGAAAGTTCCTTCGCCTCGCGATAAGAAAACATGCCCTCTGCTTCGCGACGCGAAATCCAGTTCGCTACGCGAAACAGGGGTCGTGTCCGAGACACCACTCCTCTGCCTCGCGTCGCGAATCCCATTCGCCACGCGATGCAGAGAACACGTCTAGAAAGCTTCTCTGCCTCGCGACGCGAAATACATTTCGCTTAGCGAATCAGAGGCCATGCAACTCCACTCCTCTGTATCGCGACGCGAACTCAATTCGCCACGCGACGCAGAGGACCTACCTGAGAGACAGGGCACTATTTCTCTGGCTCGCGACGCGAATTTTGGTTCGCTACGCGATCCAGAGAACATGCAACTCCCCCCCTCTGCCTCGCGACGCGAAATCCATTTCGCTACGCGACGCAGAGAACATACTCGAGAAACAGGGCATCATCTCCCTGCCTCGCGACGCGAATTCCCATTCGCTACGCGAGACAGAGAACATGCCCTAAGAAACTTCTCGGGCTCGCGACGCGAATCACTTTCGCCTCGCGAATACAGAGATCACACAACAGCAAACACAACAGACCTATTCCCCAAGGATTCCCGAAAGACTCGACCAGCTCTGATACCACTAATGTGACACCCTCAAACCCAGTGCCACTTTCGTAACTCAAAACCCTTAATGAAACGATAAATAAAATTTCGCTGGTTTTACTCTCGGAAAATATATCTTTTATGTAAGCAGATTCTGGAAATCGTGACCAAAAATTTTCTCATTAATTATACGTATGAACACCACTCCAGATAACACAGGATTACTCATATACAATAATTAGAACAAGATATATATATATATATATATATATATACATATATATAATGGACAACAAGCCCCTTTACAAAAGAACGAATGATTACTAAACTTTCTAAAAAGCTATAAAACTAGGCAGCAGCAGTCTGGAACCATATCTCTAAAACCTATGGCCATCAGTAGCCGTTAACAGACTACCCAAAAACCACTGCCTCAAAAAAAAAGGTCTACACCCTAAGCTGGTCCGACTAATGGAAACCATTGGACAATCCCCCGGAGGGAAGTCCAATGCTGGAACCAGAGGAAGAACTCTGGGAACCTACATTCCCGTTCCCCTGTGAATGGGGATCGGAAGCATCCGAAGAATGATCCTCCGGGTCTTCCTGAGGATCCTCCTCAGGGTCTTCCTCCTCCTCCTCCTCTTCCTCCACATCTTCCACGACGTGCTCGCCTGCTACCAAAACAAAAGGCGGGGGAGGCGTCTGGGGTAGCTGTTGCTGTGGGGACTGTGCAGCGGGGGCGACCGACTCGATCACACCCTGCTCCATAAGGGCCTGCAGCATCAGCCCGATGGGAGGGAGAGGCACCTGGATGGTCTCCACTGTCCGAGTACTCTTCCGCGGTCCCGTCTCCGTCGTTCCGCTTACAGTGCAAACTGGTCCAGTATACGCCGCACTTTCCACCCCTGGGTGGATAACCCACGCGGCTGGGTCTGTCCTTCGATCAAACGCTAGGACGCGCATCCCGGAGTGCGCTAGGTGATCCGGCTCTGGCTCCATCTGTAAACACGATACAATATATATCCAAGGACAACCCGTCCAAAAACATGCAAGGGTGAGAAACCAATATATGAATCCATAAACAACAACTATATGCCCAATCCACACAACAGACCCAAATCATCATATAACATGGCATATATCATTAAATACAAAAGGCAGTAAATGCACAAGGGTTTCGTACCCCACAATCAACGTTATCTCCTAAACGTATGCATGGCACTTCCATATATCTCAATATTCACACTAGATTACTAGATTTCCGGAAATCCCATCACCATTCGAAATGAGCTGATCAGGCTCCAATATTTGGCCCAAAAACGAGTACTTTGAATCCCATGACACTACGCGATTCTCACATGGGGGCGCAATCAGAAGTACTTCACAAGAAAACGGTCATACTGCATTGTCCAACTCAAGGCACAATACGTTCCCAGAACACGTATGACACCATTGTCCATCAAGGCACAATGTTATGACAAGTAAGTCATCTCAGGTTCTCCCTGTTTATCAAGGTCCCCCGTATCACGGCACGTCTGCCCCGCATTTAATGCATGAGAAACCTATCTAGTTTCCGATAATGGATCTTTGTCGCATCAATATTTCCTCGTTGTAGCATCAACGCTAACAACCACCATAATGTCTTAGACTCTTTAAGCCTCAAGAACACATTTTCTCAAAACAGGACACTTAGCCCAAGAACAACTTAAATCCCAACACCCCTAACCGATGCACCAGTCAAGGACGTTGGATTCAAGATCATAAAAACATCCTCAAGCTTACAGGACCACAAAAATTGTCCCTAAGCCGACAGGACCATAACTAACACGGATCCTTGATCCACGTGTTCTGCAGAACCCTAGAACCCCGACGTCTCGGTTTCTAGTTTCTAAGCTTTAAGCTTTAAAACCACTTTCCTTGAAAACTCGAAAACCAAAAACCCAAAATCTCCGATACTTACACAAAGTCATCGGGATCGGTTTTCCTTAAAACAAAACTTGGTCCAGAGACCATTTCTTTTTCTTTCGTTGTTTTTCGGTAAAATACGAACTTAAAACAAAACTTGCACAAACTCATTTTTCTTGAATAAACTCAGTATGACTTCGGAAACCACATTACTCAAAAGGATTTTCTTATCAAATTAAGACATATTGAAGGTTTCTAATGCCCTATTTGCTTTTAAACTTCACTTTTCCTTATCAAAACACATTTCAGACTTTTAAAGCTTTTAAGTTACACGATGTCGGATCCTAATCAAAATTAGGTCCTCTAATGCCTAGATCCCACAGCAGGGCACACATTACATCCATATAACCATTCAGCAAGTATAACATGCATTCAACTATATCAACAATTACATCAATACATCAGCACATCAATGCATATTCCAATCAACAACAGTCAATCAAGAAATCAACTAACATCATGATATAACTATTTAAATACAATACAAATACAATACAAACACCGATGCAGCACATAGCTGTCGGAAATGGAATTCCTCAGGTTTATCCCCTTACCTCTTGTAGCTCCCAGTTCAACTCGGAACACCCGATCAACTTGTTTCTCGTCCCAACACGCTGCCGATCACTACATACACGTAAAACATATCGGCATTAACTTACAAAACAAAGATTTCTCCTAATGCACCACCCCTAGGGTTCGGCCCTATTACACTAAAAATAGCTAGGGAGCTCCAAAATTTCTCATTTTCTGGATAACACCCTAACTAAGTGTGACAGCCCTAGATATTAGATCAGATCATCAAAAACCAACCAAAACCCTACCCTACACCCATAGGGGGGTTTCGGCCCCTACCTAGAAAACATAGCTATAGGGATTTCTTGGCTCTAAGCTCTTGGATCATACAAGTATGTCATGAACCTAGGCCATAGAAACTGGTTTGGTACGGATACGATTTTCCTACAATTTTTCATGGATTTTCAAAGATTTTAGGGACAAAACCCTAACATCCTTGATCATGAAAATATAAGGAGAGAAAAGAGAGATTGAGAGAGATAGAGTTGAACTACTACCTCCTATGAAGCTTTCCTCCAAGATTGGTGAAGATTACTCCACAAAAACTCAAGCTTTTGGCCTTCAACAATGGTGGTTTTGAGAAGAAAAGAGAAAGAAGAGAAAGGAAGAGAAAAGAAGAAGATGAGGTAACTTTGGGGGAGGGGGCTGCCGAAAATGAGAGAAGAAAAGTGAGAGGTTGAGAGTAAAAGTGGTTAGATATTTAGGTTTTATTAGTTTAATAATAGGAAAGGTAAATTGGTAATAAAATTAACCAAGGGCAATTTGGTCAATTCACATCCCGATATTTGGAATCGTCCCGACACTCGTATGAATTCCTCAAATTACTTGATACAATTTTGGTATGAAAAACATCTGATCGTGGGTCTCGAAAAACCCTAAGACAGCTCGAATCGTCTCCTCGATCGATTATCGGCCCGAATATAAAATATTATTTATATTTTGGACGTCAGGACACATTTTAGGAAAAAGATAGAGGAATGTATTCTAAGACTAATGGTTTCGTTCGTTAGTCCAGATTAAGTCGTGATAGTAGAAAACACTATCATCTGAAAAACGTAGATCGGTTTTCGTTCGAGTTTTCGGCCCAAAACTTAACCGAAAGATCCTACGATTTTATAAAACAAGACTGTGATCTTAGTTTTTCCAAAATCATTTTCTAAAGCACAGATAAAAATATAAACTCATTAATTGAGTTTATCGTCCTTAGAAAGCATGAAAAATCGGGGTGTTACATTACTATCCCCCTTAAAATAATTTCGTCCTCGAAATTACATACCTGTGAACAGATAAGGATATTGCTCTCTGATGTTGTCCTCAGTTTCCCAAGTTGCTTCTCCAGTTGTATCATCCCAAATAACCTTGACTAAAGAGATTTGTTTTCCCCTCAGTTGTCTGACTCTCTTGTCCTCAATCCTTACAGGTGCGGTCTCATAAGACAGATTCTCTTTCAAGGGTACTTGATCAGGTTCAATTACATGAGATGGATCAGGAATATACTTCCTCAATTGTGAAACATGAAAGACATTATGTAAATTTGAAAGAAAAGGAGGTAAAGCAATTTGGTACGCTACTGGACCAATACGCCGAAGAATTTGGTATGGTCCAATGAATTTAGGAGTGAGTTTTCTGGATTTCATTACCCGACCTACCCCAGTCGTTGGATTGACTCTCAGAAACACATGATCGCCTTCTTGAAATTCGAGAGGTCGTCTTCGCTTATCCGAATAACTCTTCTGTCTGCTCTGAGATGTCCTCATTCTTTCCCGAATCTGTTTGACTTTCTCAGTCGTCTCTTGCACAACCTCGGGTCCTAGAATTGTGCTCTCTCCATCATGATACCAACAAAGAGGAGTTTGACACTTCCTCCCATATAGAGCCTCATAGGGTGCCATCCCTATGCTTGAGTGATAACTGTTATTATACGTGAATTCAATCAGAGGTAACAGTTCATCCCAACTTCCTCGATTATCCAACACACAAGCTCTTAGCAAATCTTCTAACGATTGAATCGTTCGTTCTGTTTGTCCATCTGTCTGGGGATGGTATGCTGAACTTAGACGTAACTTAGTCCCCAAAGCTTGGTGTAAGCTTTCCCAAAAACGCGATGTAAACTTCGGATCTCGGTCCGAAACAATACTTGAGGGTATTCCGTGTAATCTAATTACTTCTCTTATGTACACCTCAGTCAACTTTGCTACTGTGTAGTTTGTCTTCACAGGTAAGAAATGTGCCGATTTCGTCAACCTATCCACGATTACCCAAATCGAATCAAAGTTCCTTGGTGTTCGGGGTAAACTCACTACGAAATCCATAGAGATACTCTCCCATTTCCATTCCGGTACATCTAGGGATTGCAACATCCCTCCAGGTCTCTGATGTTCTACTTTTGCTTTTTGACAAGTTAGACATGATGCAACGTATTCTGCAACTTGTTTCTTCATACCTGGCCACCAAAATCTTTGTTTCATGTCCTGATACATCTTGGTTGCACCAGGATGCATACTCAATCCACTCTTATGGGATTCTTCGAGAATCATCTTTCTCATCTCCGGGTTGTTGCGTATACAAACTCGTCCATTACACCTTAAGATTCCATCTGCTCGCAAACTAAACTCACTAGCTCTCCCTTGTTCCACCAACACCTTTTTCTCCTGAAGAGATTCATCATTAGCTTGTTGTTCACGTATCTCTTCCATCAAACCATTAGAGATCTTAAGCATTCCAAAGCTTAGTTTCTTAGGACTTATTTCTAATCCCAAGTTCAGATCACGAAACTCTTCAATCAGTTTCAATTCTCTCACCATCATAGTTGAAATATGAACGGCTTTCCGGCTCAAAGCATCTGCCACGACGTTCGCCTTCCCTGGATGGTATTGCAATGTGAAGTCGTAATCTTTTAAAAACTCCATCCATCTTCTTTGCCTCATATTGAGCTCCTTCTGGTCGAACAGATATTTCAAACTCTTGTGATCACTGAAGACATCGAATTTTGCCCCATACAGATGGTGTCTCCATATCTTTAGTGCAAAAACCACTGCAGCTAATTCTAGATCATGGGTGGGATAATTCTTTTCATGAATCTTTAACTGTCGTGATGCATAAGCCACCACTTTGCGGTGTTGCATCAGCACACAACCTAGACCTTGATGTGAAGCATCACAATATACTTCATAAGGTTCACTCGGTTCTGGAAGTATCAGCACTGGTGAAGTAGTCAGAAGTTCCTTAATCTTTTGAAAACTTTCTTCACACTGATCAGTCCAAACAAAAGGTTGGTCTTTCCTCGTCAATTGAGTCAATGGTGACACAATTTTAGAGAATCCTTCAATAAACCTTCGGTAGTAACCGGCTAATCCAACAAAACTTCTTATCTCGGTTACAGTCTTTGGTTTTTCCCAAGAAAGTACGGCTTCTACCTTAGCAGGGTCCACAGAAATTCCTTGTTTTGTGATAACATGACCCAAAAATCCGACTTCTTCAAGCCAAAACTCACACTTAGAGAGTTTCGCATATAACATCTTTTCCCGCAAAACATGAAGGACTTGCCGTAAATGCTCCTCGTGTTCTTCACGATTCTTAGAATAAACTAGAATATCGTCTATGAACACTACAACAAACTTATCAAGAAACGGACGAAAAATCCGATTCATGTAGTCCATGAAAACAGCAGGTGCGTTCGTCACTCCAAAAGGCATCACGAGATACTCGTAATGTCCGTAACGAGTTCTAAAAGCGGTCTTTGGTATATCCTCCGTTTTCACTCGAATCTGGTGGTATCCTGACCTTAAGTCGATCTTCGAGAAAACAGCAGCTCCTCGCAGTTGATCCATCAAGTCATCAATCCTAGGCAACGGATACTTGTTCTTGATCGTAACCTTGTTCAGCTGACGATAGTCCACACAAAGTCTCGAACCTCCGTCCTTCTTTCTCACTAAGAGAACCGGCGCTCCCCATGGCGAAACACTTGGTCTGATGAACTGCTTGGATAACAAGTCCTCGACTTGTGTCTTTAACTCAGCAAGCTCAGTAGGCGACATTCGATATGCAGCTATCGATATCGGTCCGGTTCCTGGGATCAGATCGATGGAGAATTCTATGTCCCGCACAGGTGGCAAACCTGGAACATCCTTTGGAAACACCTCGGGAAAATCTCTCACAACAGGCATCTGACTCAGCTCGGTCTTCCCCTCGACTTCTAAGTTGGTTAAAAGCACGTATTTCGGATCTCCTTCTTTCGAAGAAGTTCTAACATGGTTGGCGGTTAAAAATCCAGAAATCTCAGTACTAGGAAAAACTAGGGTTTTATGTGCACAATCCAATAGGATCTGGTTGGAAGATAACCAATCCATGCCCAAAATTACATCTAACTGTATTAAAGGCAAACATATTAAGTCAACAAGAAAATGTCTATCCTGGATAACAATAGGACAGTTTAGACATATAGAATTCACAACAACAGGTTCAGTAGTGGGTGTAGAAACAATTAAATCAAATGGCAAGGAAGAAACAGATAACTCTAAACGTTTCACACAATCCATAGAAATGAATGAATGGGTTGCACCTGAATCAAAGAGCACTAATAAGAGATTACCGTCTATGTCACACACACCCTGTATCAGATCTTCGGAGTTCGAAGCCTCAGCACCACTCAGGGTATAAACTCTTCCCCTAGCCGTCGGTCGTTTGGCTCCACCACTCCTGTCCGCAGTTTGGACTGGATTCTGGGCTCTACAATCCCTGGCAAAATGACCTGGTTGTCCACAACGATAGCAATGGTCATTCCTCACAGTACAGTTGTTTGCCAAATGCGATGAATCCCCGCACTTGAAACATTTCCTCCCTTGGTTTTGCCCTCCTTGACCTCCACTGCCCGATGCACGAGCAATAGGTCGATAAGGTTGCTTCTGGAAGTTCCCAGGTGGTCGAGAATATGGTTTCTTCTGAATCTGTTTCCCTCTCTGGTCCTGAGATTGACCCTTGAATCGGAAAGGTCCTCCGACGTTTCCTCTATTGTCTCTCCCACGCTTCATTAGTTCTATTTGTCTGCTTTTCTCAACGAGCGCTTGAAAATTTCTAATTCCTTGCGGTAGGACCGACTCTTTTATCTCATACCGCAGTCCTCTCTCAAAAGCTTCGCATTTCCATTCTTCCTCAGGGTTATTCTGAAAGAAACGGAAATACTTGGCCAACGATTCGAATTTAGCTGCATATTCTCCGACTGACATATCTCTCTGTTGTAGTCGCAAGAATTCTTGCTCTTTCTCTGCTCTTGCACTCTGAGGGAAATATTTTCCCAAAAAGCGATCCTTAAACAGCGTCCACGAAATCACCTCGTGATTTGCCTCCAGTAGTTGTTTCGTTCCTTTCCACCAATACTCCGCATCTCCTATCAGTAGGAATGTGGCATATGGCACCTTCACTTCTTCGGGACTACGTATCAACTCAAAAATTTTCTCAACTTCATGAATCCAAAGATTAGCTTTCTCAGGATCCACGTCACCAGAAAATTGTGGCGGATTCTGACGCCTGAAAGTAGTCAAGCTTCGACCCTCAGCGGCCTGGTCAGCACGGAGTTGTTCCTGAGCATTGTGAGCGTTCATGGTTGCAGTTTGGACAGCAATAGCCGCAGCCATGTTAGCCATTGCCTGAGCAGCAAAATCCATTCCAGTTGCTCCAGCAACATCCTCAGCTTGGACACCAGCTCCCCGACCGCGACCACGTCCACGGCCAGGTCCACGTCCACGTCCACGTCCTGCCTCTGCTCCAATTTCTAGTTCCATATCGGACCTACAAGGCCCAAATTCAGTCAAATGGCAACCAGAAAATAAAGCAAATAAGCAGTTATAAACATACAACATATCCAAGAGTAGTCACATCTCAACCCTTGGTTTCGCTGCGCGAAACAGATTCGCTACGCGAACCAGAGAGTCTGCCTGAGAAACAAGGAACAGCTCCTCGAATTCGCGACGCGAACACTCATTCGCCTCGCGATCCTGGAAGCCTACATAACTCTCGGCCTCGCGACGCGAAAGTTCCTTCGCCTCGCGATAAGAAAACATGCCCTCTGCTTCGCGACGCGAAATCCAGTTCGCTACGCGAAACAGGGGTCGTGTCCGAGACACCACTCCTCTGCCTCGCGTCGCGAATCCCATTCGCCACGCGATGCAGAGAACACATCTAGAAAGCTTCTCTGCCTCGCGACGCGAAATACATTTCGCTTAGCGAATCAGAGGCCATGCAACTCCACTCCTCTGTCTCGCGACGCGAACTCAATTCGCCACGCGACGCAGAGGACCTACCTGAGAGACAGGGCACTATTTCTCTGGCTCGCGACGCGAATTTTGGTTCGCTACGCGATCCAGAGAACATGCAACTCCCCCCCCTCTGCCTCGCGACGCGAAATCCATTTCGCTACGCGACGCAGAGAACATACTCGAGAAACAGGGCATCATCTCCCTGCCTCGCGACGCGAATTCCCATTCGCTACGCGAGACAGAGAACATGCCCTAAGAAACTTCTCGGGCTCGCGACGCGAATCACTTTCGCCTCGCGAATACAGAGATCACACAACAGCAAACACAACAGACCTATTCCCCAAGGATTCCCGAAAGACTCGACCAGCTCTGATACCACTAATGTGACACCCTCAAACCCAGTGCCACTTTCGTAACTCAAAACCCTTAATGAAACGATAAATAAAATTTCGCTGGTTTTACTCTCGGAAAATATATCTTTTATGTAAGCAGATTCTGGAAATCGTGACCAAAAATTTTCTCATTAATTATACGTATGAACACCACTCCAGATAACACAGGATTACTCATATACAATAATTAGAACAAGATATATATATATATATATATATATATACATATATATAATGGACAACAAGCCCCTTTACAAAAGAACGAATGATTACTAAACTTTCTAAAAAGCTATAAAACTAGGCAGCAGCAGTCTGGAACCATATCTCTAAAACCTATGGCCATCAGTAGCCGTTAACAGACTACCCAAAAACCACTGCCTCAAAAAAAAAGGTCTACACCCTAAGCTGGTCCGACTAATGGAAACCATTGGACAATCCCCCGGAGGGAAGTCCAATGCTGGAACCAGAGGAAGAACTCTGGGAACCTACATTCCCGTTCCCCTGTGAATGGGGATCGGAAGCATCCGAAGAATGATCCTCCGGGTCTTCCTGAGGATCCTCCTCAGGGTCTTCCTCCTCCTCCTCCTCTTCCTCCACATCTTCCACGACGTGCTCGCCTGCTACCAAAACAAAAGGCGGGGGAGGCGTCTGGGGTAGCTGTTGCTGTGGGGACTGTGCAGCGGGGGCGACCGACTCGATCACACCCTGCTCCATAAGGGCCTGCAGCATCAGCCCGATGGGAGGGAGAGGCACCTGGATGGTCTCCACTGTCCGAGTACTCTTCCGCGGTCCCGTCTCCGTCGTTCCGCTTACAGTGCAAACTGGTCCAGTATACGCCGCACTTTCCACCCCTGGGTGGATAACCCACGCGGCTGGGTCTGTCCTTCGATCAAACGCTAGGACGCGCATCCCGGAGTGCGCTAGGTGATCCGGCTCTGGCTCCATCTGTAAACACGATACAATATATATCCAAGGACAACCCGTCCAAAAACATGCAAGGGTGAGAAACCAATATATGAATCCATAAACAACAACTATATGCCCAATCCACACAACAGACCCAAATCATCATATAACATGGCATATATCATTAAATACAAAAGGCAGTAAATGCACAAGGGTTTCGTACCCCACAATCAACGTTATCTCCTAAACGTATGCATGGCACTTCCATATATCTCAATATTCACACTAGATTACTAGATTTCCGGAAATCCCATCACCATTCGAAATGAGCTGATCAGGCTCCAATATTTGGCCCAAAAACGAGTACTTTGAATCCCATGACACTACGCGATTCTCACATGGGGGCGCAATCAGAAGTACTTCACAAGAAAACGGTCATACTGCATTGTCCAACTCAAGGCACAATACGTTCCCAGAACACGTATGACACCATTGTCCATCAAGGCACAATGTTATGACAAGTAAGTCATCTCAGGTTCTCCCTGTTTATCAAGGTCCCCCGTATCACGGCACGTCTGCCCCGCATTTAATGCATGAGAAACCTATCTAGTTTCCGATAATGGATCTTTGTCGCATCAATATTTCCTCGTTGTAGCATCAACGCTAACAACCACCATAATGTCTTAGACTCTTTAAGCCTCAAGAACACATTTTCTCAAAACAGGACACTTAGCCCAAGAACAACTTAAATCCCAACACCCCTAACCGATGCACCAGTCAAGGACGTTGGATTCAAGATCATAAAAACATCCTCAAGCTTACAGGACCACAAAAATTGTCCCTAAGCCGACAGGACCATAACTAACACGGATCCTTGATCCACGTGTTCTGCAGAACCCTAGAACCCCGACGTCTCGGTTTCTAGTTTCTAAGCTTTAAGCTTTAAAACCACTTTCCTTGAAAACTCGAAAACCAAAAACCCAAAATCTCCGATACTTACACAAAGTCATCGGGATCGGTTTTCCTTAAAACAAAACTTGGTCCAGAGACCATTTCTTTTTCTTTCGTTGTTTTTCGGTAAAATACGAACTTAAAACAAAACTTGCACAAACTCATTTTTCTTGAATAAACTCAGTATGACTTCGGAAACCACATTACTCAAAAGGATTTTCTTATCAAATTAAGACATATTGAAGGTTTCTAATGCCCTATTTGCTTTTAAACTTCACTTTTCCTTATCAAAACACATTTCAGACTTTTAAAGCTTTTAAGTTACACGATGTCGGATCCTAATCAAAATTAGGTCCTCTAATGCCTAGATCCCACAGCAGGGCACACATTACATCCATATAACCATTCAGCAAGTATAACATGCATTCAACTATATCAACAATTACATCAATACATCAGCACATCAATGCATATTCCAATCAACAACAGTCAATCAAGAAATCAACTAACATCATGATATAACTATTTAAATACAATACAAATACAATACAAACACCGATGCAGCACATAGCTGTCGGAAATGGAATTCCTCAGGTTTATCCCCTTACCTCTTGTAGCTCCCAGTTCAACTCGGAACACCCGATCAACTTGTTTCTCGTCCCAACACGCTGCCGATCACTACATACACGTAAAACATATCGGCATTAACTTACAAAACAAAGATTTCTCCTAATGCACCACCCCTAGGGTTCGGCCCTATTACACTAAAAATAGCTAGGGAGCTCCAAAATTTCTCATTTTCTGGATAACACCCTAACTAAGTGTGACAGCCCTAGATATTAGATCAGATCATCAAAAACCAACCAAAACCCTACCCTACACCCATAGGGGGGTTTCGGCCCCTACCTAGAAAACATAGCTATAGGGATTTCTTGGCTCTAAGCTCTTGGATCATACAAGTATGTCATGAACCTAGGCCATAGAAACTGGTTTGGTACGGATACGATTTTCCTACAATTTTTCATGGATTTTCAAAGATTTTAGGGACAAAACCCTAACATCCTTGATCATGAAAATATAAGGAGAGAAAAGAGAGATTGAGAGAGATAGAGTTGAACTACTACCTCCTATGAAGCTTTCCTCCAAGATTGGTGAAGATTACTCCACAAAAACTCAAGCTTTTGGCCTTCAACAATGGTGGTTTTGAGAAGAAAAGAGAAAGAAGAGAAAGGAAGAGAAAAGAAGAAGATGAGGTAACTTTGGGGGAGGGGGCTGCCGAAAATGAGAGAAGAAAAGTGAGAGGTTGAGAGTAAAAGTGGTTAGATATTTAGGTTTTATTAGTTTAATAATAGGAAAGGTAAATTGGTAATAAAATTAACCAAGGGCAATTTGGTCAATTCACATCCCGATATTTGGAATCGTCCCGACACTCGTATGAATTCCTCAAATTACTTGATACAATTTTGGTATGAAAAACATCTGATCGTGGGTCTCGAAAAACCCTAAGACAGCTCGAATCGTCTCCTCGATCGATTATCGGCCCGAATATAAAATATTATTTATATTTTGGACGTCAGGACACATTTTAGGAAAAAGATAGAGGAATGTATTCTAAGACTAATGGTTTCGTTCGTTAGTCCAGATTAAGTCGTGATAGTAGAAAACACTATCATCTGAAAAACGTAGATCGGTTTTCGTTCGAGTTTTCGGCCCAAAACTTAACCGAAAGATCCTACGATTTTATAAAACAAGACTGTGATCTTAGTTTTTCCAAAATCATTTTCTAAAGCACAGATAAAAATATAAACTCATTAATTGAGTTTATCGTCCTTAGAAAGCATGAAAAATCGGGGTGTTACACCCCACCACCTGCTCCACCACACTTCACCTTCCCCGCCAACTCCTCCATCGTCCCTGTTTCATCCAGCTGCACTCCAAGCTCGCGGTCACCATTTCACCAAGTCACCGCCGCTGCATTAGTCGGCCATTGTGCACGACCTCTGCTCCTTTTTCAGACGTACCACGCCGTCCTTCACCACCGCAGAGCACCCTGAGCGCTTAGCCTCGCCGTCGCACGGTCCCGCCTCCTCCGTCGTTACAACACTTTCCCGGCTCGTTCAGGACCATCACCGTCTCAAACGCGCCGGCTTCCACATCGCTACACAAGTCCGAACACCCTCCCGTTCGCCGCCGTCTTCATCCTCTCTCGCAGCCGCCTCTCGTGAGTTGACGAAGGAGCAGAGACTCCCGCTGCTCCTTGTTTCTCTGTTGGGTCCCTTTCTTTTGTCTTACTTTTATTTTATTTAATTTATTTTTCCTTTCTTATTTTTATAGTTTGGGCCTGAGATTATCTGGTTTTGTTTTATTGGTATGTTTTTCTTTTTTTCTTTTTTAATGGGGATATGTTTTAATTGCTGGGCGATGCTCTTAACTCTTAGTGGGTTGGGTATTTGATCTAATTTTCTAATTAAAGTAAAGAATTAGCTCAATAAAAATAAAAAATAAATTTAGGGATTAACTAGTTGTGACAGCAGATTTATTCCATTCCCTAGGACGCATGAGTTGAGACAACTCAGAAATCCTAGAAATCTCTAAAAGTACATGATAAATCAAATAACCTCACTTTCAAAAAAATAAAATTATTTAAATGGATTAATTTGGCAGTGACAGCTAAATTAATCCTATTTTAAGGACGCATGAGTTGCAACAGCTCAGAAATCCTAAAAATGAAAAAAACCTCTTGGTCTTGAAATAAATAATAAATGAGTTTAATTGCTATATACTATCAGTGGAAAGTTTTTTACACTGTCAACCAATCAGAAATCATGGCATGAGTGACTTTTAAGGTAGTTAGGATAAGAGTCAAACATTTTTGCTTATGTGTTAATTTATGATTGGTTGACTGTGTAAAAAATCTTTACACTAACAGTGCATACCAATTAAATCCATAATAAATAAACAAATAAAATCAACACAAATCCTTTTTTTCTTAAAAAATAATGAAAACAAAAATAAAATAAATAAGATCTCTAAAAAACTAAATAAATAAAAGCAGCCAAATCATAATCATTTTCTTCAAGAACTACGTAGCTTTGAATTCCCTATCACACCGAGGAATACGTAGGAGCAAGGACCATCCTTGTCAAGCTAAACAAATTTTTTTTTAATTCTTCTTTCTTACTTTAGAGCTCAAATTAATTAAATAATAAATCTTTCGCTTTTAGGGGTAAAACATAAGTTATTATAATTTTACACAATTGGTTAGAGGCAACCGTTTTTTAACGGACGTGTAGGGTGCTGATACCTTCCATATTCGTAATCGACTCCCGAAACTAATTTCTGGTTTAAGACCATCCTTTTGGGGTTTTCCATCTTTTTCCCTAATTAAAATAAAATTGGTGTCGATTCCTCTGAATCCTAATAATATCTTTTTTCGCGACGTTCGGACGGGACGGTCGCGACAACTTAATTTTATAATAATTAAGATGATGAGTTGGTTAAGTTGGTGCCTCGGGGTTACCGCACGTTGATATAATTGGATGCCTTTAGTGGTCTAATTGAGTTGATTGGATGCCTTTAGTGGTCCAATGTTGAGTTGATATAATTGAGTGCCTTTAGTGACCCAATGATGCAGATGTTATTCTTGGGTGCCTTTAGTGGCCTAAGCGGAGGTGGTGGTTGTTGTTGTTTGTTGATAATGTTCATGCATAGCATTGGAGATATTAGTTGGAGGAAGTTCAACATAGGGGAAGTCGTCCTAGAGTACGACAATCTGGCTATCCACGGTTGGTTCACCCAAGGTTTGGTAAACTATGGCCCCCATGATGAGGCATCCATGGTTTGATGCGTTAGCTATCCAAGGGGTTCACCCATGGTTTGGTGAACTGCCGGCGTTGGTGCCTTTAGTGGCCAATGTGGATATGTAACTCCAACATTGTTCTTCATGAGTTAGTTGGATCCACATGCATTGATGGAATAGTAGAGTAGAGTTACATTGCATCATATAGCATACTAGTTGATTGTTTATACTGAGATGATATTGATGTATGTAAGTGAATGTTATAACTGTTGCCATGCCATGATGCATGTATGTTCATCTTATTTCTATCTCCATGCCATTGTGATTACATGTTTCCTTACTCCCCTTTCTGTGTTTTTTGTTTGGCTTGTGTGGTTTATGCAGAGGATAACGAGCAGCTCGGAGAGGAGTGACTTTGAGGAGCCACCACTCATAGTGAGAACCTTCTGTTTAGTTGTTTATTTTTATTTTAGTTTTCTGTTATATTCTGAGGATTTTTCGGAACGGTTGTACCAGCTCTGAATTGTGACATTGGGGTTGAGATATTTATAATGATGTTTTCATTATTGTTTTAATACTATTTTCTGCGTTTGAGAACTGTTTCATGTGGTACCTTTTATATCCATGAATCTTTTTAATAAAAGAATGCATGTTTTAATTCTTATATGTATTTAATTTATTATTATTATTTACATTTAATGCATTTATAACATGTAGGGTAGAAGAGTGTCACATTAGTGACCATCTTTAAAATTGTAGGTATAGATATTAGTGTTAGTCAAATCATATGTAAAAGTAGATGGACTGTAAGTAAAGTCTATTGACAGTCCAATATAACTGTAGGTAAATGTATGTGGATTATAGATAAAACCTATAGTGATTGTCATTTTTCTTTGTTATTCGTCGCTCATAATGGACAGTTGGACTAACTGTAGGTAAAAGTAAGTTTTACATATACTTACGGATTTTAAACATATAGTGACAGTTTTTGCCTGTCACTGAAAGAAAAATTTCTTGTTGTAGCTATTAACTAGCTTATCTGCTATCAGTTAGTTTTACTAAACATGCTCTCAATCAAACTATATTTGTACAAAAAACGAAGTAGAAATAAATTAATTAAATAGTAAAAAATGTCCAAACATAAAATGACGTTTTTATAACCATTTAGGCACATTACAAATAACTGAGTTTCTTAAACATAGTGTAAAACAGAAGTTCGATTCTTGTCCTATGTATGAAAAAAACTTTATTGAGGGAGGTAAAACCTTGATGATCTTTATACCTCGAAAGAGAATAGTTTTCGGTTCTCGATTGAGGGATACCCTTATGCACACAAAAAAATAATAATGTGTGTATATCATTGTCGGGTGATAAATTACGTGTGTGTTTGGATGAACGTTTGTCAAATACGATTTTGGATGAAATTAATTTTGTAGAATTAATTTCAATAGAATTAAATTTAAATTAAAATGATTTATATTTAGATTATCAAGTAAAATTGATTGAACAATAAATTTGAGGCTAAAAATCACGTTTGGGGGTCAAAAGCTTCAAATTCTAACTTCAAGTTAAAATTCATTTTAAAGGCAAAATCAATTCTACTTGGACAACACCTAAACATGTCAAAATAATTTTTATGTCTCTGAAATTACTTTTGTCTCCCACCAAAATAAATCCAAACATGGACTACAAATACTGTGTGTTTTGCTTAGAGCCCGGATACAGTCCAGCAAAAATGTTGGCCTTGTAAAATGAGGCAATGGCTATAGTCAATGGCTCACGTGCTTTTCTTGTTATTTTGTGCCATTTGTCCAACATGCATCATCGGTGTATGTAGTCGATGATGGTAGGGGAAGAGTGAAGACAAAGAAGGTTGAATTAAGCAGACAAAGAACAAGGCACACTGGTGCAGAGCTCTGATTAATCAGTACAAGCACGCTATGGTTTCAAACTCTGATCAATAATGGTGTACTGCTTTTGGTAAGTGCATGCACAAGACTCACTTAGTTCACTCTTCACAGCCACAGAGTTGGATCCCAGTGACGTGGTTGAATATCCCCCAAGGATATATATATGACTTTAATATATATGATTTTCATCCCTCAAAATATCGTTACTTTTAATATTAATCCTTCATTTTTTTTTAATTTAATCATGAATATTTATGCATGATCCTAAAGTTTATATTGTATATAGATGAAATAATTTAAAGTAGAAACTTTGCTAAGAATCAACTAAATTACAGGCTAAAAAAATAAATAGAGTAAACTAAATTTGTCAAGTTATCCTTATTTAATTTGCGTATCATAATTAGAGTGTATACTAAATAATATTTGTTTGAGCAAAATAAATACATAATGGATTGAAAAGTTAAATATTTAAAATAATTATATTATTTTTATAAGACTTTCAAATTAAGCATTTCATTTTTTAAGTTAATTTTAAAAAATTAAATTTATTTTGTAAATAAGAAAGTATAAGGTTTTTTGACAGAAAGGAAATTATAAGGTTGATCTTTAAAAACCTTTTTAATATATAAATATAAAAAATATTAATTATTATAAATAATTTCCATTTTTAAATAACTTAACGATATTAAATCCTAGCACTAAAAAAAGTTGGGTAAAATGTAATTTATGATGAAATTTGAAGTTTGTTATTCTAATAAACTTCAAGATGGTGGAGTGTTTAATCTTTTTTTAAGCTAACCATTGTTAATTTAAGGAATATCGTGTTAGCATAATTTAACTCCTCTGTTACTCACAGAATCAAATGGGATGAAGTGTTATGTTTACTCAAAAATAAGTTTAATTGCCATTTCATCAGAACTCAAAACAAATGAGTGCAACCCTTAAATATAATATAAGGCGAGCACAGCAAAATATTTTTGTTCTTATTTCTGATATTGATGGTTGATGAGTGTGGAGGAAACCATCAGCCTGTGAAGAGAGGTTCCTTTTGCACTATATGCGAAACTTAGTACTAGTTTTTAGTTTTCGATGGAATTAGTCAGAAAGAAGAAAGGAAAAAAGTTATATTTAAGCATCTAGATAGGGGAAATGTAGGTTAATGGTAATGCAAATTTATCCTGAACTCATATGTTAGTGCTATTTTGGATGAATTCAAATCACATCATTTTTTTTCTCTAGTGTTTTTATGAGATATAAAAACAAATTTGTTTTTGTTTGTAGAGATCATTCAAACTCGCTTTTGTCTCTTTTTCACTCTCGCAACATGAGAAGAAACACGACAGATGTAAATGAGATAATCCCAATCCATTTTGGACTTGCAAGTTGCAAGTTTCTAGATAAAGAATATATACAATATATTATGATAACAAATTTAGAGATCCTTCTACAAATTTTGGGTTTGCTGACAAAAACCATATACATGCGTGAGAAATTTTAAGGCATATATTGTGGAGAGCCAAAAGGAGTCCTATGGTGGTCACTACTCACAACTAGTGGTGGGGTGGGGACGAGGCATCCCTTCGCAAGGACCGCAGAAGGAGAAAGCACTAATGTTCTTGTTAGATAAATAACTCGATATATAGAGTAATAGAGGGGGATAAAGATTTTATGTCTCAATTTATTGTCACATTCTCTATGCCTCACCAATAACAATTTGACATTTAAATAAACAAAATTACAACTCATTAATATTTGTGTTTATTCCTAACATTTGATTGATGGAGAACACCGAAACACCATTTCTTGGGACAATATATTTTTGTTCAATAGAGGGGGCCTTTAAAGGTGCTCAGCTGAAGTTGATGAGTATTCAACAGCCAAAAATGAGAGTGACAAATAAAACGAAACAGAGGGATGTGATGGATTACATGGAATTGGGACAGCCGGTTACCAAGTTATGCACTGTGCGTGAAGGTCTTCGAGTTGTATTTTTTAGAATTTTGGGTTTAAGTCTAAATCAATTTCAAAAATCAGCTCATGGGATGAGGGTTGTCCCCCAGTTATAACCATTATTCAAATTATATCATTATCCAATGTGAGACTCTCAATAGTATTTACAGATATAATGGTAATGGTACCACTTAAGCTCAAACTCTTCATTGCCAAATAAGTAGAAGAAAGGGTTTGTTGAACCAAAGCTGATAAATCTCAGTCCAGTAATCACGTATTAATTATATATGATATGTTCTATGGTCCTGAGGTTTGCTATTTATTTATTATGGAGTTAGGAATTAGGTTGTATCTTCACTCTAGCTCTGCCTCTGTCCCCGAAGAGCTATATTCTTTGGTGATTTGGTTGTTTTGGCATGTTTGGAATGCTGCTTTGAGAGCTTTGGATTGCAAAACTCTATTAATAGGTTAAAATTATTGGCTAATTGGCCATGCATGATGTAATCTGTCCAACTTTCTACTCGGTCCAATGTAATTGATACAAAGAATTTGTGGTGAGATTCCTACTAAGTGACAAAAATTGCATGTAACGTCTCTACTTATAGGGAATGTGGGAAAAAGGTACAATAGCTAGCCCGTCTAAGAGACATTTCACATTAATTTCACATTTTGTACAGAGCCAATTTGTATTATACCACAAATTAAGAAGGCCTGGCTCAAATAAGCGTTTGTTACTTTCTTTTTTTTAGGGTGCGTTTGAAAAAGTTTATGAAAAATTTATGAGAATAACTTATGGAATTAAACTTATACAAATTGTTTATGAAAATAATTTATGATCTTTTCATAAGCTATTTTTAGCTTATTTCCATAAGCTTGTCAGAAAAGCTTATGAAAAAAAATGTTTTTAGCTTATTAAAAAAGAGCTTATTGCATAAGCGCTTAAATAAGCTGTAATCAGAATCATCCTGGTATCAATTCCCTGCTCTCGTTTATCACAGCAGGTTATAGATTAGAAGGTTCAATTTTAAAAGTACAAGTTTCATTAACGTCAACAGCTTTATAAATTCTCTTCCAAAAAACATAAAGGGAAGGATCAGAAGAGCTCATCATATATCATACTCAACCACCTTGTCATAACAATGTGTTACTTTATCTGCTTGTACTTGTTAGTTGTTTAATTTGATTCCCTTATGCCAAAAAAAAGATGGGGATAAAAAATAATCGGCAAGTTATTTTTTTTGTTATAAAGGGAGCCTAATAAGAGGTCTTACATGAGAGAGGAGGAGAGGGGAGAAGGGAATGAGAAAGGGGCGAAGGACATTGCGAGGGTTTGAACCAGCGCACTCACGTTTCACGTCCCACAACTTAACCAACTGAACTGACTTAAGAGGATAATCGGTGAGTTATTTTTGTGTTGGTGAATATGTGCGACACCCTTTCCAAATAAACACAATAAAATGAATCCGAACATATCAATTTTAAATCTTGTCGGGGTTTATTATTGGTGAGTTATATGCAAGTATCTTATAACCACTTGTTGAGCCTAGGACTTGCTCCTGCCCTGACCTATCCTACCTAATCCTAAAGGGTGGTCTAGTACACAATAAAATGAATCTGAATGTATCAATTTTAAATTTTGTCCGGGTTGATTATTGGTGATATATATGTAAGCATCTTATAAGCGCTCGTTGCGCCTAGGACTTGCTTCTGCCGTGACCTGTCCTACCCTAATCCTAAGGGTGATCCACTGCACGAGACTCCCACCTGGTGGAGTCCGAAAAGGGTAGATCTACGCAATCTTACCCCGCAAACATAAAGGCTGTTTCCAGAATTTGAACCCGTGACCTCCAGGTCACAAGGTAACAACCTTACTGGTGCATCAAGGCACACCCTCAATCCTACCCTAATCCTGTTATGGTTAATTTTTTTCAGCAAAACCAAAATAAGGAACTGAATTTAATTGCAATATTTCAATATTCTAACATCATGATTATTCATGTCTCACCATCAACACAAACATCTTTGGCTTAAATTATTTGGGGAGCTAAAATTGCCAATCTATATCCTCCAAAATCAATTCAATAAGGACTAGTTAGGACCTATTTTATCTACACTTGAATAAGGCAGGCGTAGAATAAGCTCACATAACCAATCATTTGCTTTCTACTTTGCTCTATAATTTTTTCTCTCTCTTTTCATTACTCATCATCTTTTTTCTATTTCTTCTTTGCTTTGGGTTTAGAAACCTTGATCGTTGTTACTGAAGGCTGAGTTATCAGTTTTCACACCCAAACATTAATACATGTTTTATTCCTCATTAGACGTGTTGTTTTCACTGCTGCCAACCCAATACTCTTTAACAGCAACCAATATCTTCTGAGGCACAAGTGGACCATCCTCATGATCAATCATTTTGGCATCCCATCTCATTCCCCCAACAATTTTCCTAACCTTGTTCAGGACATCAACTTCATCCCGGATGATGACTGTTCCTTCCGGTCGTAGGATGCGATCCATCTCTAGGAGGATATCCTCCAAGTTGCACCTGTTTAATTAAATTAGCAAGAATTTCATTAAAAAAAAAAATAAAGTATACAATTTATTGTGTTAAGAGAGGAGTAGTCTTCAGCTAATTGGGACTGTTATCAAACAAAGTTGACACATGGAAAGGACTTTATATCCCCAACTTGAAGCAAACAAGGTGTCATTGATGTTGTTGAAGATATAAAGCAAGGGGTGTTTGGTTTGTTTTATGTTTTTATTTTCAGTTGATATGTTGTCACTTATAATTACAAAAACGTCACCTTATTTTTTGTTCTGTTTTCGGTTTTCCCGAATGTTTTTTGATCCATCCTCTTTTCAGGATTTTGAGAAGGAATTGGTAAAAACAATTTTTTGTAATTATCAGTGAAACACCATCTAAACTTTTAGGAGAGTTGATCTTTAATAGATGTTTAGCTCAAATAGCAGGAGTCTGGTTGGTATGGAGGCTTTAAATTAATTATGCCGACATAAAAGAACAAAGAACTTGCAGTATGAACAAGGTTGATGCATAAAAAAGAATCAGGTATCACAAAAAGCCATTTAGCTTTTCACTTGGACTAGCTTTGAGATGCATTTAAGATTATTGTTTCCACTTTCAAGCCTCCAACTCTTATCTAAACATTTTACTTTAACCAACAATTTAGACCCCTTCCTCATATCCCTCCTTTTAAGAAATCACTGCATTATAGTTATATCTCAAAAAGAAACCCTGAAGAATTAACCAACAAAACAAGGAACTTGAGCTTGTTTGATATGCCAATAAACTAGTTTCATATGGAAGAAGATGAAGAAACTTACGTGTCCTGGTACAAGCTAAATAAACCATTAGCATGAATAACATCATATGTTCTTGGGTATGTAGAAAAGCCTTCACACCTGAAGAAAGAACAATAATGTCATTGCAATTTCATAGTATATAATTTTCTTTATCCAACAGGCAGATAAGGACATTTAATTGCTTGTTGGATAATCTTTAGCAGCGAAGGAAACAATCTGAAGTACTGAAGCACTCATCCATGATTACTAGCTTAATTTAAGTCCATAGGAAATACCATATACAATTATTGAAAAGAAGTCTTGGTCAATAACCACCACCAGCAGCAGCAGCAACAGCAACAGCAACAGCAAACACTAAGTCTAATAAACAATTCCAATATCTCTTTCTAAGTAGACCCAGAATTTGGAAAAGAAAAAATTGGCTGTGTAAGAAAATATATGGGAAGCCCATTTTGCTTTACAGTATATACAAATGAATGATCATACTATAATTAACCATAAATCTCAGTTTAATAAATAATTTTTGTGAGTAAAGGAAGCCAAGTTGCAAGGAAAGTCTGCATGAAATTAGAAGACATATAGGAAAATTAAGAGATCTTCTATAAACTTACCAGTCATGATAAATGCCAATTAGACCTCTCTCATAGATAACACCCAAAGTGTTCTCAGAAACCGTGGGCACTACATTCATCACCCAAGATTTTTGTGATTCAAGTGCAGCTGCAAATCCTCCAAGGCCTGCATTCATGTCCATCAAATTCCGATATCTAGTAGTGCCAATCAATTTATTAATTCTTTTGTAAGCATTAACATGCTTTTTCCATAATTTGTTGTCCTCTTGATAAGATTCAGCTGTAACCCCTGGAATAATGCCCTTAGATATTCGAGGAGGGACTGCAAAAAGCCTAGCAGGAAACTTCTTCAATTCCCCTCCAGCAACTTCACTTTTGTTGGTTACATCAGGAAAAGGGGTTTTACAGACCTCCATTTTTTTGTACCTATTATACATTAAATACATAAACACCCCAGCCCCACCCACAATAAAAGAATCAGGATGGAAACAAGAACCAATCACACACACACGCAAACAAACACATAGAAATACACTATATATATATATATATATATATATATATATATATATAAACACAATGCAGATATATCAATGAGAAATTAGTACTTTATGCCCTAAAATGCATGTCATGTTCTCAACTAAGCCTAGCTCACCTCATGGAAAACTTGCTAAAGTTTAGAGCATGCACTGGAGTTATTCATGAGCACATAATTTTCCAATAATGTGAATAACAAATAAAAAGAACCAGAGGAACAAAGTATGTAATTTTGTGTAATTATTCGATCCCTTCAACTATATATAAGATTATAAGTGTTATGGACTTGATGTCTGAATGAACAGAATGAAGTTGAGCAGGACTTACCATACATCATCAGCATTATCTGAATCACATAAAATGGGAGACTTTCTTTGGCAGGATTTAGCATTTATTTTCTTCCTCCAAATAGCAATATCACCCTTTTCATACTTCTTTTCCCAACAAAGACTTTCAGCTAACTCCTCTATTTTTCTCTGCTCTGCCTTGAGATCCTCCTTCGATCGCTTCCATGTCTGGTAGTATGTTTTCCAATTAATTGGAGGGCCAGATAAAATCCAGTATCCACCAGGCCTTAAGACTCGATCAACTTCCATTAGATAAGTGCCCTCTGTATTCATTTAATGGGTGGAAAGTCAACATGTTAATTCCTCTGAAAAATGTTTCATTCAAATTTATAAATATTTTCTTTACCCTTTAACTTTCCCCTCCAACTCTTAGATGGCATACAATTCTTGATCTAATGCCTTTAAAGCTATATGTAAATGCATGCAACACCAATTGACATAATATTTTGGGAACTTTAAAGTAGATGAAGATCTTAGTAATATGAAACTCTAAATTCTTGGAGATATTTGGTGGGGCATGACCCCAAGAAGTATATATTAGCCGCTTGAAGCGAAATGGATTGCCAACAATTCATATAGATTTAGCCATTTGGATTATAGAAGTGAATGCTTTAATGAACTCGTCAATAAACTAATCTTTTCCCATCATAACCTTGGCAAGCAACTGCATTGACATACAAAAGGATACTCAAATTTCCTAACATTTGTATGGTTTTGTTTGGAGGTTCAGGTCATCTGCATAAGAAAAGGCTGATAATACTTTACTCTTGAACAATCGTATTGACTATCCACTTTAGCACTAACCATTTGAAGTCCATGGTATTAGACATCGAGAACACTGGGCCATATCAAAGGCTCTTGAAGGGTATGGAAGATGGATGGTGCCAAGAACACCAATAATAGCAGGAACACCTCGTTCTAGTGCAAACTGAACTTGTGCTTCATGGTTGTCCTTTGGGGCAAAGGACATAGTCAGCACATTTCTCTTTAGCAAGTAGGCTCCCCAGCTTGCAACCTGCATAATTGTTCATGCTCAATTGTGACCAAATTAAAAGGTGCGAACTAGTAATGAGTAACCTGTGCCATCAAGCTTAACAAACAAAGAAATGGCAATTGATTCTGGATATACTCATAATACACACAAAAACTGAGAAATTTGGAATGCAATAGACAAAAGAAGATTATATGCCTAGGTAGTCAGCATGAGATTCCCAAGCAATATCTCTTCTGGCTCAATAGCTTCTCAGGGTGTATGACATAGGAACAGACTTCAAAAGAACCATTGGCACATGGATTATGATGTGAAAATAAACACACATAACAGAAAAGGAAAAGATGACCCTATAGCTAAGCATTCTGAATCCATTCTGAAATCCACAAGCAGCAGATCTTTTATGTCGTATGCGGTTCTTCAATTCAATAAGAAAGAAACATGACCATGCACATGCTCTTCGATATGCTTTGGAATGTAAATAAGTGGATATTTTTATAACAAGTCAAATTGAAGATAGGGAAAAAGAAACGAAACAAAAGCCGAATAAAATCAAAGGAAAACGAAAAAAAACTGAGCTAGAAAACATGATTAGGCATTTATTATAAGCACTTAATTAAAGAAAAAGGGAATATTATCGAAAAGACTATTTAAACATTAAACTTACTCCACAACCAGTGTCCAGTGCTGTTCTGACAGAACCATCTGCAATCGGGATAACTGATGCAAGTTCATCAATATATGCATCTGCTCCTTGAGGGAACATGGTCCCTCCACCTGGAAATTTAAACACATTTCCTTGGAATTGCACCCAGTTTTGAACAGCCTTCTCCACAGTCAGGCTCTTGTGAGGAACATTAGCATAGTAGACATAATCACGACTTTTAGGCCAGGGAAAAGGAGTCACGTACCCTTTAGGGGCTGGAATGAGGCAATGCAATTTTTCCTCTTCACGAGGACAATGCCTTTCCCTATATATCATATTTTCTCTTGGGAATGTCATTGCTCGGTCTTGCTCTTGGCAAGGTGTATAATCAGTATGTTTGACATCACATGGCTTGAACACTTTAGCTTTTGGTTCAGAAGGTTCAAAAATTTCAACATCATTGTGATGAGATTCAAAACTCAAATTGGGCAAAATATTGCAGTCTGATATTTGCTTATTTACTTTCAATGCAAGGTTATCTCCCTTTCCAGATCCACTCCTTTGCCATGCTCCCAAAAGATAAAAGAAACAGCACAGACCAAGCACAGCAAATATTGACAATGGCCTTCTTGCTCTTTGGCCTGATGTGTTGTTATTCTTCGAACCCATTAATTGGCTGCCAATATTGAAAATAGTGAGTGACACTGACAGGTTATGGTAGACAATCAGAAACCAAGTAAACTACCAAAATTGGACTAATAATTATCTAAGCATAAAGCATTTGAATTTTATCAAAAAATGGTACTAATGTAGTCATGTAGACAGATGCCTTCTGCAAACTGTTGCTGAACATTCTAAACTAACAAATTACAACCTGTTGCTGAACAACATATTTATGCCATACTTGACATAGTTTAACTTAAAAACCTGATTTAGAATTCATAAGATAACTTTGCAGCAAAATTTCTAGCAGGGGAAGACCTCATTCCCCCCTATAAACAGAAGAAAAGAAAACAAGCTTAATTCCCTTTGGGTCACGGTTACATAAGCACTTTGTTTTATTTTCTTTTCACAAGCATACAGAACATGCATGAGGATCTATTATGTGATTACTAATGGTTTTACACCAAGACAAAGAAAAACTAGAAAAATAGAATTTTTGGGATTACTCTATTATTTGTCTGATCTTCAAAAAACCAGATTGCCACTTACAACCAATCTCTTTTGTATTGCATAGCACAACACTCCCTCAACCCCAATCTCTCTTCATTTTGCAGGATCAACTAAAGATCTACAATAGCAACCACTAAATCACAAAAGTCAGCTTTGTAAAAATTGAAACTTTAGAGTGCCAATGTGAACTCAAAAGATGAACAAATCAGGAAAGTTATAACTAAATCAGCAACAATGGAATATAATTAGAAAGAAAATAACATAGTATGTTGGCAAATTCATTAAAATAAAACTGAAGCAGCATGCAAATATCCTTTG
The DNA here is from genome assembly GCA_039655645.1 of Ammopiptanthus mongolicus. Classification (NCBI taxonomy): domain Eukaryota; kingdom Viridiplantae; phylum Streptophyta; class Magnoliopsida; order Fabales; family Fabaceae; genus Ammopiptanthus; species Ammopiptanthus mongolicus. The sequence goes on along the minus strand of CM077343.1, from coordinate 10,292,389 downwards.
ATGAGAAATGAATCAGAAAAAAGCAAGCACAAAAAAATGCATTTATATTAAAAAATGGAGAGTAAAAAGTATCAAATGGCTAACCTCTAACAGATCAGAGGTTCTTTCTCCTTCTCTTTCACCACCTTATAGATCCCCCCGCTGATCTAAATCATACAAACAAAAGACAGCAACAAGGTGAGTGAGGCACCAAAGACACAGTGAGAGAAAGAGAGTGTGTGTATGAGTTTATGCTACACTTTATAGCATGTTTTATTAGTGTTATAGTGGAAACAAGGTTGGAAAGTGACAACATGGGATGGGAACAGAAACCTTTGACAGATGGACTTGATCATTTTGGCTATTGACCCTTACATAGAGTTTATTTATCCGCCGACAGGTTTTTTTTTTTTTACTTAAACTCCATCACCACCACTTCATTCATTCCTCACTGCTTCAACTTCATCCAAATTCAAAAGTTACTGGAATCTCACCTCCAATGATGCCTCTAGTAATTCCAATATTGAAACTTTAACCAACCAATTAACAATATCTGATTAATTTATTAATTTTTTATATAAAAAAAGGATTTTTGTTTAGTATGTTTGGTAACAAGATGTCATCATGTTGAAAAATGATTAATTTACGTCAAATATTTGACAACTTTTTCTACGTATTTTCTTTAGGAGAAGAAACAAACATAGAGTATTCGATTGTGATTTTTTTATGTTACGCAAAATAGGTTGATTGATCCTATATGTTTATTTAATTTTTCACATTAGTCCTATAAGTTTTTTTTTTTTTCAAATTGGTTCTACTCGTTATATTCTGTTTTCACGTTAATCCTTTCCGTCAATTTCGACCTAACGCCGTTAGTTTTGAGCTGACGTGGCCATGATATTAGTGCGACACGTGGCTCTTGATTTGATGCCGTAAGGTCGAAATTGATGAAAAGGACTAACGTGAAAACGGAACATAACGTGTAAGACCAATTTGAAAAAAAAAATACTTATGAGACGATATAAAAAATTAAATAAACGTATAGGATCAATCAACCTATTTTGCCTTTAAGTTATTATATGAAAAAAAACGGACTAGTATACTTTCCCTTTTTATCTAAAAAGATTAAACGCAAATCTGAATCGATCTCCCATACAAAAACAAAATTGCTTTTATGTCTTTTTCTATTATAATATAAGAGAAAAAAAAGGAGATGATACAAATAATAAAAAAAGGATAATAATCATGTAGTAAAAATGTTATGTAAAAAATAAAATTGGATTGTGATCATCTCCTTTTTCTCTCATATTTCATTTTCTCTCATATTATAATAGATAAATACATAAAAACAAATTTAAATGAATCTCACAAAATCATAGTTGTATCGTGTTAGTGTGTGTTTGGTATCACAGTGAAGAGCATCAGAATTGCTTCTACACCTCTCAAACATAATTCTAGTAGAAAAATAGGTGTTTGGCTATACGTTTGGGGAAACAATTTTTCATATAGAATCGATTCTACCAGAAGCAGCTTAGAGTAGCTTCTGCTTTTGGATTAAAAATGTACACTAAGTTTTAGATCAAACTTGCTTTCAAAATAAAAAAATTCAAACATAAATCACTTCACTTCAAACTCAAATATTAAAATCAATTCTACAAAATTAATTCTATCCAAAATCACATTTTGTCAAACACGCGCTTAGACTATTCAATTTTTATTTACTATTTCTAGGCTAAAATATATTTTTCGTCCTCTAGTTTAGTACTTTGGCAAAAATCATCCCCCCAAATTTTTTTCAAGCGATTTTAGTCCTCAATTTTTTCTATGTTGTCAACGTTAGTCTCCGTGTCTATTGACTGTCCAAAATTTAACGGGAGACGCCTACGTGGCTAACAGTGTCTTACGTGGCAATGTCACGTGGTATAATATGTATTAAATAAAAATAAAATAATATTTTAAAATAAATTTTGTCTAAAATGCAATTTTTGTTCTCCTAATTTCGTATTTTGACGAAAATCGTCCCCCAACTTCTTCCAAGTTGGCAACATCAGTCCCTAGTAATGGTCAATATGTTTGGTCAAATTCTCAAGTAATATTAATAATGACAAATTGAAAATCAAAGTAAAACTCAAATGAATGTATTAAGTAAAGGGTCGTTACATAATTGTTCCAATATTTGATAGACCACTAACAATATAGTGCTCTAAGTAAGCTTCCAAAAATTGACCCAACTAATTACAAACTCCAATATGTTCAATCTAAGCTTACAAAAAAACAGTAACAACCTACTAGACATGCTCGAAGTGAGCTTACCAAAAATATATCCACATGCCAGTACTATATTTGCTTTAGTGTGTCTTTTCAAAAAACAAGTCAGCCACCAACTATCAAGAGCAATCAAATGCACTGTATCAACTGTTGTTTTACCCTTGCAGGAGGCCTTGTTGTGGCTCATTTTTTCACAGCTTGAGCACTTCACTGTTTTGTGTTGTCAAGGCAACTTGTTGGGATTCCTTAACTCATTATTCACCTTGTTCCTATGTTTCTTGGGTCTACCAAGAGCCCTTCTTAAAAATGGAGGATGAATGGGTCAAAATCATTAATGAGCATCCAAACATTAGCTCTTTTTCAATTTTCTCCAATCATTGTTGTATCATAGGACAAACTGAACCTTTGTATCTCAACATCAAATCTCTAAGTCTAACAACCGTTCTCACATGTAGAACTTTAAGCTTTCCACTAGACTGATTGTAGGTTTGTCTCTATGCTCCAAGATTGCAGTGTTAAAGGCCTCACACATATCATTCACTTGGGTGTATGTGTTGAATGCAGACCTTGACTACATTACAGGTGGCAGTTCCATCATGTCTCTCCATGCCCTATCATCCATTGCTTTCGTGGCCTCCATTGCTCTCTCCACTCAGTCAAAATTTGAGCCCTGACAGCCTTCCATAGTGCCTCCTTCATCTCCAAACCTGGGTGTTTTTTTCCTCTAATTGCCATATACATGCTTCACACAAAGCGTATGCTCTCATAATGCATCAAGTGAAACAAGTGTGGGTACTAAATCCTGCAAATAGTAATGTTAGTCCACTTGTCTAATAACGTTGTCAACTCGAAAAATTTTGGGGACGATTTTTGTCGAAGTACTAAACTAGGAGAACTAAAAATGTGTTTTAGCCAAAATTTATTTCAAATTATTAATATATAATAAAAAAATATTATTTCATTATTATTTTAATATATATTATACCAAGTGGCAGCGCCACGTAGGTCATCGTTAGCCATGTAGACGCTTTCCATTAAATTTTGGACAGTCATTAGATGGGGGGACTAACGTTAATAACTTGGAAAAAGTTGAGAACTGAAATCGTTCGAAAATAAGTTGGGGGTGATTTTTGCCAAGGTATTAAACTAGGGAGAAGAAAAATGCATTTTAGCGTGATTTCAAAGTACGTTGTACTTACACAATACTTCCAAAAATGAGTGCGTGTGAACTACATATAAGTCCATTCCAGACCGGTATCAATATAGTCATTGCCGTGTTTAAATTGGCTTCTACTGTCGCAAGTTGCAACTACAGTAGCATTAACTAATTAGTAATTACACTTCATAATCAGCTGATGCTTTGCAAGCTCCACTTCAAGTTTTGATGTTACTCTTTAATATTCATGGAGATGGAAAAAGAGCTGCAGCTACAAACTACAGGTTAGTTAGTTTCTCACTCAAAACAAGCTTGGTTTGTGTGGAACAGCTTGCTTGCTAATTCTTGAAACAGAAACAGACAAAAACATGCATAAGGAAGATAATTCCCTCTAATTCCTCATCCCTTTATTCCTTGCATAAGAATCACTATATTCATCTTACTAGATATTTATACTTCGTTGGCTATTGTGGCACACAAGGTACATGATAAGCCTCACTGTTCTTGGCCTATTAAATTCCTAGTCCAACCCTTAGGAAAGTTAGAGCTTGTCAGATTGAAGAATGCTTGTCTTTTATTTTTTAATTTGTTTCAATTTCAACATCTTGACTAAGAAATAATTTAATTAATGGCATAGAAAGAGTTAAGAATTCAATTATTTAGTATAAGGATTTGGTGGAAACCCTTAAGCTAAAAGTTTTTGTCTACAGCATTCCTCTCAACTTTGAATTAATTCAAGATTGTTGTAAGTATTTCTCAGATGACAGGAAAGAGAAGAACTCACACAGGAACACAATTGACACTCAGCAACCTCAACATCCAAAATTTAAAGAATACAAATGGTGGTTTCGCGTATCCCTCTACATTATCTTTCTTGTAGCAGGCCAATCTGCTGCCACTCTTCTAGGAAGGTTATACTATGACAAAGGTGGAAATAGCAAATGGATGGCAACATTTGTTCAATCATCTGGATTCCCTCTAGTACTTCCACTCCTTATTTACTTCTCACCACATGCCAAATTTACCAACATGCACAACAATGATTCCTCCAAAATTAAACCAAAAATTTCCACCATAGTTCCCCTCTATCTAGCTTTTGGCTTACTTCTGGTAGGGGACAACTTGATGTATTCCTATGGACTTCTATATCTCCCAGTTTCCACCTATTCACTACTATGTGCAACCCAATTAGCCTTCAATGCAGTATTCTCTTTCTTCCTGAATTCCCAGAAGTTCACAGCACTCATATTCAATTCTATAATCCTTCTTACCATATCAGCTTCCTTGCTTGCAATCAATGTAGATTCTGAGGACTCAATGGGTCTTCCAAGAGAAAAGTATATAATTGGGTTCTTCTGCACCCTTGGTGCATCTGCTACATTTTCTTTAAATCTCTCCCTTGTGCAATTTTCTTTTGAGAAAGTTATTAAAAGAGAAACCTTTTCTGCTGTCTTGGACATGCAATTTTACCCATCCTTCATTGCTACATGTGCTTGTGTTGTGGGATTGTTTGCAAGTGGAGAATGGAAAACTTTGGACAAGGAGATGAAGGAATACCAAAAGGGAAGGGTGTCATATATAATGACACTGCTTTGGACTGCTGTGACATGGCAGATATGCTCCATTGGTACGCTGGGGTTGGTTTTTGAGGTATCTTCATTATTCTCCAATATAATAGGTACTCTTGCATTGCCTATAGTTCCCATCCTTGCTGTTTTGCTCTTTCATGACAAGATCAATGGGGTGAAGGTTATGGCCTTGCTGTTAGCATTATGGGGTTTTCTTTCCTATATTTATCAGCATTATCTAGATGACAAGAAAGCCAAGGCAGATAAAAGTGATGGAGTTGAGGTTTCAAGGGGTGAGGTAGAAATTTGCTGATTGAATTGGACCAACTTTTGATGAAGTTATAGCAATCTCATTTGGAATTGAGTTGAGACAAGAGCCTGGACAAGGGTGATGTTGTTGATGCAGAATATCTTTCTTGATATCCCAGCATACTTGAGCTGAATTATCATCAATTATAGATAATTTGTTTTTGACTTTTTTTCACCCTTGAAAATCAATTCGACCAGTTTAAAATTAACTACTATAATAGCTGAAGGTGTTTGTCTAAGATATTCGATATTGATTTCATTTATAGACATCAATTCTTATAAAAATGACTTAGGAGTAAGTTTTGTTGTAAACATTTACTTTTGAAGTCTCAATAATTTATTAAAGGCATATGCTAAGGGTATTAGTTAAGGAATCAAAGATAAAAACTTTACATTAAAAGTGGTGTATTCAATACATTAAACATTGAAAAGTTACATTTTTTAATAAATTTTTTCTATTTTTAGATTTCTTAAATAATGCTCTTAGGACACTTATTAGAAAGATACTTTATTAAAACGATTTATCGTTAATATCATAGCAGATGTTTGGAACCACTGTTTGTTAAGAAGGAATCGCGTTTTTACAATAAAAGTTACTCTATGTAGCTTTGCTCAAACGGACTGTAGAGCACAAGGAATTCCTTCTTAATCTAATAGTAGAATTTTTCAGTACTTTCCTACTATTGATTCTATATGAAGCAATACAGAGTTGACCATGAGATAAAACTTGTTTTGGTAGATATAATCCAACATGAGAAAAAAAAATTAGTTGACTTTTATTGATGGTCATAGCAAAGAATAATGCTAATGGAGATTGTCTTCTTTGAATTTTAAAAGGCAGTTCAGTACCTGAAGAAACTAAAGGAATCTTAGGAATGAAAATTGTCTCCTATATACATTGACGTATGTTAGCTCCAATATATTTTTCTAAAAGTAATCAATACAATTCCAGAAAAAAAATATATCAACATATATTTGCTAAGAATGCACATAAATATCACCCACTTTTCGCTTCCTACCTGAAGGGTATTACTATTATATGATACTGTGGTGATGAAATCATTCTAAAAAAGGACTTTTCAAAGTGTCTATCCAGTTCTTCTTTTCAAGTTGATTTGGACCATGTTGCGATGGAGGAAATATGATGGCAGGAAAATGTAGTCGTTGAACATCACATATAGAAAATATGGATTTCGGGAATTAGTCAGGGTGTTTTGCAGTATGTAATGGAAAATTTGGAATGCCTAGAAGAGTTATAAACATTTTTATATCAATCACAAAGCGGCACACCAAGAGAAGTGAGAGTGCAACAAGGGACTTGAAGTTAGTTCCACATCGCAAGTAATATTCAAAACACAAGGCTTTATATTACTAAGTTGTGAACCTAATGGTTACGACCTTACTTCAATCGGATCTGTTTTATCGGCTGTACCAAATAGATAAGGGAAGGATTCCAAGTTTATGAAAATTTTACTATAACTTTGATCCGATGAACATGGAATCCTTGCTGTTTTATTGCAAAAAATCGAACCACCTAGCCCCCAAGCTCCTCCTCCTCCTCCTCTTATTGCTTTTTTTTTTTTAAATATCGGATGGAGGTTGATGTTTAATTCATGACAATTACTTGGACCCTTAGACTAACTCCTGTAAAGCTGGTGGCTCCTGGGCTTGGGTGAGGACGTAGTTTAATTTTCTTTTTGGATCGGTTAAAACGTTTTTATTTTGTTTTTATGGGCCAAAAGTAGAGTATTTGTCTTTTGGTCCAGTTCTTTTTTTTTTTTATATATATTTTTCAAACATAAAAACCAATCGATTCAAAAGATTCAATAAATATTGGTTTTCATCGTTTTCAGTTTTTTAGATCGGTTTTCAGTTTTTGTTTGAATTGAATTAAATGTGAACACCCTTAATAATATATTAAAATCACTTTCAAATCATATAATATATTTTGTTGCATTGCCTTCCTAATTAGATAAATAATGTTACAAAAAAAAAGGCTTAACCCTTCTTTTTAATTAAAAATAAACAATATTGAAGAAAATATATAATATAATATAATAAAATCAATTTAGGATATAAAGTCCCATTAAATATGCCACCAAAAAGTTTTTATTGACATTACACTTAATAATAGTTATCACCCAAAAGAACTTGAATGATAAACGTAACACATATACGACAAATTAGGAGCGTTCGTGAGATGGATTGAAATGAGTTTAGTTTGATCCTAACTCGATTCGATATTTTGATATGGTCATTTACTTATATCTGAACCTGACCCAACCATAATTCGATAATGTTTGGGACAAAACCGAGTCAACCTGATATGTTGGCATAAGGTATAAATTTTAACATGATACTTTAAACATATTATCATGTTCAACAAAACCTATTGATTTAAGTCAAGAAGTCTTGTTACTTATACATAATTGTAAAAAAAACATAAATTTTAAAAGAATGTGGGACATCGGGCCGAGTTGGGATGATCCGAAAAATAAACCGAACCTGACCTGAAAGCACATCGGGAGTAAGACCCGAATTTGTTGTAATTAGCTTTAGGCTGAGACAAATTAGTGGGAAAAGACAGGCCTTGAACACCCCAGTGTGAAATTGAGTAAGAAGAAAAAGGAAAGAGTAAATTACACTCCACACCTTGAAGTTTATTAAAATAATAATAAATCCCAAACTTGACCATAAATTACACTGCACCATATTTTTTAGTATTGACTACATATTGACTTAGCACCGTTAAATTACTTAAAAATATCATGCTTTCAATTATTTTATATATAGAAGATATAGATTATTATAATAATTATTGTTGATAAATATGACAAACATGTTGTCTAAACAACTATATATATATATATATATATATATATACACACACACACACACACACATAAAACTGGAGATTACACGTCACCTTATTTTTTATTTTGTTTTCAGTTTTCCCGAACATTTTTTGATCCATCCTCTTTTCAGGATTTTGAGAAGGAATTGGTAAAAACAATTTTTTTTAATTATCAGTGAAACAATATCTAAACTTTTAGGAGAGTCGATCTTTAATAGATGTTTAGTTCAAATAGCAGGATTTTGGTTGGTATGGAGGCTTTAAATTAATTATGCCGACATAAAAGAAAAAAGATGCCGACATACAGACTTGATAGGGTGCTCTGCAGTAGTAACTGGAGATTACTTTACCCTGATGCTATTTTTTATCATCTTCCCTCTTTGAAATCAAATCACAAACCGCTTCTTCTTTCCCTTAGAGACCCAACAGCTTTGTCAAAAACAGATAGACCTTTTCGTTTTATGGCAAGTTGGCTAGCTGACATTTCTTTCCCTTAGGTGGTTAGTGATTCTTGGAATGACTCAGTGGATTGGAACCATGCAGTGGCAAAGTTCCAGGTTAATGCCACTGATTGGAATTTTAATAATTATGGGAATATTTTCCATCGTAAGAGGCGCATTATGGGTAGAATGGAGGGCATTAATAAGAAGCTAAGTATGGGTCAAGATAGTCATTTACACAAGCTGCAGATTAAGCTTTGAGATAAGTATAATTCGATTCTCCGTCAGGAAGAAATGTTTTGGTACCAAAAGTCCAGAATTCAATGGCTCAGGTTCGGTGATAGAAATTCAAGATTCTTTCATCTTTCTACTGTCATTAGCCGAAAGAGAAACAAGATTGAAGCTCTAGAAAATGATAGTGGGGACCTTGTCACGGATCCTATGATACTTCAGGATATGGCAGTGGATTATTTTAAAAATCTTTACTCAACCTCTGGTAGTGTTTCTCCTCTTCATTGTACAGGTGTTTTTCCTCCTTTGTCTGCTTTAGCTATTGAGGAAATTCATGCTTCTCTTTCTAATGAGGAAAATAAAGGAAGTTGTTTTTAGTATGGGTGCTTTTAAAGCTCCTGGGCCTGATGGACTTCAACCCATTTTCTACCATGCTCATTGGGACACTGTTGGTCCTTCTCTTATTGCGTTGGTCCGTGATATTTTTGAGAATCTTGCTAAAGTCAAGCACATCAATGACACCTTTCTGGTCCTTATTCCAAAAGTTGATGAGGCTGACCATTTGAGGAAATTTTGTCCTGTTAGTCTTTGTAATGTTAGCTATAAAACAGTTACTAAGATAATTGCTAATAGGTTGAAGAAGCATATTAGTGCCCTAGTCGTTCCTACTCAGTGTAGTTTTGTTCCAGGTAGACACAACTCTGATAATATTGTTGTGGCTCAGGAAGTTTTCCATACTATGCGTTCGAGAAAGGGTAAGAAAGGGATGGTCGCAGTAAAGGTTGATCTGGAAAAGGCGTATGATAGAATCCGATGGGAATTTTTATCAGAAACTCTCTGCGAGATTGGTTTGAGGCAGGAGTTGTGTGACCTTATCCTTAGTTGTGTTTATACATGCTCCATGCAGGTTCTTTTTAATGGGAACAAGACCCAAGTCTTCACTCCAACTAGAGGAGTCCGCCAGGGGGATCCTCTTTCACCGTATTTATTTGTGTTATGTATGGAGAGATTGGGTCACATTATTGATAGAGCAGTGATGGATGGTAGATGGAAGCCAGTTAAATTGAGTAGAGATGGTCCTCCACATTCTCATCTCTTTTTTGCAGATGATTTTATTCTTTTTGGGGAAGCTTCTAATGCTCAGATGGAGACCATGGTTAGTTGTCTGGAAGAATTCTGTTAAACTTTAGGTCAGTGGGTGAGTAACAAGAAAACTCGCATGTTAGTCTCCACCAATGTTCACCATTCTCGTGCCCTTTAGTTTCGTGATATTAGTGGTTTCGCAATTACTGGGGACCTTGGTAAGTATCTTGGTGTGCCTCTTATGCATAAGAGGACCAGTAGAATGACTTATAGAGCCTGTTTGGCAAGGCAATTTTATGAGCTTATAGCGGATAGCTTATAGCGGATGAGAAAGTAGTCCCGTTTGGTAAGCGCTTCTGTCACGAGCTTATAGCGTTTTTTCACGAGCTTATAGCGTTTTTTCCAGACGGGCGTTTGAGCTTATAGTTTATAGCGTTTCATTTTTCTTTCCACTTTTATCCTTATTATCTATATTTAATTCTACCTTTATTCTCTTCTCTCTCTTTTATGTAAAACCATTAATGAAGATGTCATTTTATGTCTTTTTATATTTTTCAGCTAGTTCAACCGCTAGTTTTACCAATCACTTCCACAGAAAATAAGCTAGCTTATTCGCTATCCGCTATAAGCTATCCGCTATCAGCTAGCTTATCCGCTAACAGCTAATTTTACCAAACAGGCCCATAATTCCCTGATAGAGAAGGCTCAGCAGCGCTTGAGTTCTTGGAGAGTTGAGTCTTTGTCTTTTACAGGAAGAACAACCCTTGCAAAGTCAGTTATCTCAGCTCTTCCTACTTACACCATGCAAACAGCTCTCTTGCCCAAACATATTTGTAATAAGCTGGAGAAGTTGAATCGCAACTTCATTTGGGGAGGGGGAGAAGGTTCTAGGAATTGTCATACAATTGCATGGGAAAAGATTTGTACTCCTACAGCTATGGGTGGTTTGGGTTGCAAGGATCTTCATTCTTTTAATAAAGCTCTACTTATGAAGCTTGGTTGGGATATGGTTCATAATCCAAATGCTTTATGGATCAGGGTTCTTCAGAGTAAATACCACTGTGGCAATGACATTATTCCCTTAGTTAACAAAAAACCTAATTATTCTGAGGTTTGGAGGGGCATTTGTGCAACTTGAGATCGTTTTGTACGTGGTTTGCGATGGGTCTTAGGTGATGGTAGGAGGGTTCGGTTTTGGTCTGATGCATGGCTTCCTTCAGGTACAGTGCTTAGGGAGGTTTGCTTGGGTCGTTTCAATGACATGGAGCTTCTTATGACAGTGTCCCAGTTTGTAGATGTTAATGGCAACTGGATTGCCTCCTTATTCCAGCATCGAGTTCCTGCTTGGGTTAGGGAGGAAATATCTGGTTGCATGAGTCCTTATCCGGTGAAGGGTGATGACTATCCTATATGGGGAGCTACAAGTGATGGAGCTTTTACTGTGAAATCCGCGTATAACAGTCTCATGGGTTACTCTGGCATTGTTGGTGACAAAGTTTGGAGAAGTGTGTGGAGACGGGGTGGTCCACAGCGGGTGCGCTTTTTCTTGTGGAAAGTTCTCCATGATGGTTTAACGACAAATTCTTTTCGATGGAGAAGAGGTTTCACTGTGGTAAATCTTTGTCCTTTGTGTGGTACTCATGAAGAAACAGGGTTACATGTGCTAAGAGATTGTTTGGTGGCTAAGGGTTTGTGGAATGGGTTCCTTCATTATCACTACAGGGACCAATTCTTCCATCATCGTGATTTGGGGTCTTGGATTTCTGATTGCCTGGAGAAGAATTTTGGGTCTACTTTGCTGGCTTCATGGGTGCGCAACTTTGGGATAGTGGTTTGGTCGATTTGGACTTTGAGAAATGAAGTTGTGTTCAAGCAAAAAGAGGTATCGCATGTCTCTTTCGCTGCTGCTATTCGTTATAGGTTAATGGAGATTTCTGCCAATTTTAAGAATGATCCTTTGGTTAAGTGTAATCCATTGTATAAGCAGGTACTAGTTGGTTGGTTTTTTGCCTCTCATGGTTGGGATAAATGTAATGTTGATGGATCTGTTAGGCTTGGGGACAAGCGTGTTAGGTGTGGTGGTGCTTTTAGAGATGCTACAGGTTCCTGGATGATGGGTTTTACTAGAGATCTTGGTTCTTCTTCTATGGTGGTGGCTGAGTTGTGGGATATTTATACTGCTCTCTCCATTGCCTGGGATAGGGGCCTTTCGCATGTTTGGGTTGAAAGTGACTCTGTTGTGGCTGTTTCCTTAGTCTCGGGTGACTATATAGTGGCGTACTCTTGTGGTGCTTTGATTGCTTCTATTTGTGAGTTGAGGGGCAGAGCTTGGACTACCAGGATTACTCATGGTCTTCGGGAGGGTAATAAGGTTGCGGATTGGCTCGCTAATTACGCTCATAGCTTTCCTATTGGTTTGCATGTTTTGGTAGATCCTCCTATGGGAGTGGGTGATCTTCTTTTGAATGATCTAGCGAGTGTTACCTTACCTCGTTCTGTTCTCGTTTAGCCTCCTATGTACCCAAAAAAAAAAAAATAGATACTTACATTAATTATATTCCTTTTTATAATATTTTCAATTTGTTCATTTTAATTTTTCAAATTAAGAAATCAACTTTATTTTGTAAACAAGAAATGCTAAGATTAATCTTTAAATTTTTTTTTAATGTATAAATATTATAAATATTTTATTTTTTTAGTGATTTATCGGTTTAGTCAATGGTTAGTCAACGCTAAAAACTGGGGCGAGTAGTAATTAATAATCATGTTTGAGGCTTTCTATTATTTTGATAACTTTAAGATAATAAAATGCAATTTACTCAAAAGAAAAGTATAATTGGTTAAAAAATTAATCAAGAAAAGAATATAATAGTATTTATATAATAATATAATATGATAACATCAATGAGTAATATATTTAAAAGGAAAAAAGAAAAAGAAAAATTGCAATGTAAAAATGCAATAACAATAAAAAAATAATAAATATAAAATTAGTTGGGATTCATCTTTTTTTTACCCAAAAATGTTATTGATAAGAAAAATATAATCCAATAAAATCAATGTTTGATATATTTTTACTTTATTTTCGTAATTATACGGGGTTATGTTATATTTTTTCCCAAGTATGTAAGATACTGCTATATTTTCCTCATATTATATGAGTTTTTGATTAAAATATAATTTTATATGTAATTCATTAGTCACCATAATTACCGTGTCTATTAAGATATTCATATATAAGGAAGTGGTGGGAGCATGAGGAGTGAGATAATAATAATTTATTATTACCAACTAAGGGTTAGTCGAATCGTAAACATCTCGACCTCATAAGTCACATATACTCTAGTTAATTAGTTTAATTTGATCATTACATAAACATTTTGCTTGATAAGCATTTCCTAAAAGCATAACAGGAACTCTAACCTTCACTATCAATTTATGATTTCAAATTCCTGAAACCTTTTATATTGTTCAAAAATTCTTATGTAAGCCTTTCACCTTAAACTTTTTTTTTTACATCTAATTGACAAGGTGTATCAATACTCACATATTCTTTCTCTTCATCTACTATTATAGACAAAATGGTCTCGTTAACTTTCTCAACAAATTCCAACTTTGATAATATATAGAATTGCTCTTTCTTGAAAGAATTTGTAACCTTTCATGTTATTGTACCAAGTTTGGATAAGCGAAATCAACAAAGGGTGAACAAAAATTTCTATTTCAAGAATTAGAAGGTCCTTTGGGATTTTTATTTTTGATTGTCCATCAATTGTTACATCTCCAATAGTGAGAATCCAATATACCAATTACATGATTTCTATTCCCACCGAAATTAGGTTAGACCCAATCTCCTAAAGTCCATGTAGGTATTGTGGCTAGGCCCAACTCCCCCCAAAGCCAGTCCAGATACTGCTAAGACCAAGTGTCCGAACTCTCTAGGCCGAGATCAAGTAATCGAGCTCTTTTGACCAAGGCCCAATATTTGGGCACTAGAAACTAATCTATTGGAATCAGGCCAGTGGGGGGCTTCACGGAAAAAAGGATATCGTGACTCAAAAGGAAATCAAAGCCCAATAAAAGCGCGACCCAAACACAGACCCTAACACATCAAAGGGAGAATCTTCTAGAAGAGAGGAATGCATGGAAAAAGGGGGAGGTCACTTGTAGCAGGCGACGTAACGGAATCAAGGCACACCCGCGATTTTCCCCAACAAAAGCGGGCCCACGAGATGTAACCAACTCGCGCACACCTGACCTCTTTTGAAGGTTATATAGGCATCCTCGTAGAATATAAGAGTTGGATCATTCAGACTAGATTACTATCACCCTTGTACTCACATACTCACCATAGTGTATCCCGTTCCGACTTACCGGAACAATTGATTCTCACTTTGATAATAGTTGCACCACTTTCAATAACTCTGCAAATGCGAAGAATTTGTTGTTGTAGAAACAATATCATGTCTACAATTCCCTTCTGGACAACAGGTAATATATGTTTATATCCTATAATTGCCACTTCTCACCAAAAGCTTTATATTGGTTATCTGGATATTCGGGTTGTTTTACTGTGCACAACCTCATTTCAGGCACATTAGTGCGTCGTGGAGATCTAACGACTATTATTCGGCAGCAATGAGTCGGTGATTTGGGCACTTAAAATTTGTTGCCAAAATAGGGTGGGGGTTACATGATTCTTGATGTTAGATATTTCCAGTAAAGGAGAACGAAATCTGCAAATGTATAGGATTTGGAGCATGGAACCACCTTTTGATGGCAAACTAATGTGCATCTCGCCATGGCATCCACCACCTACCTCAACCTTTCAACCTTTGTCTCACATCCCTCCTCTAGTTCCTGTGAGAGATTTCCAAAATACATGTTGGAAAGGTTGCACAGCAGCTAATGTTATATGTATTTAATGGTTGACTAGAAGTATCAAATGATGCTTTGGTCTAGTGGTCGGACGTTGCCAAAGTGTCCCTCAAAGACACGGTTTGAACATTTTTATGACCGTTTTAATGAAAATGGAAATAAAAAGAAAAGGTGCATCCAATGGGCTTCGAACCCAAGATCAATCATTGGGAAGCATAAGCGCTAACCACAAGGCTACACATGGAACATATGCAATGATACACGTTGACAATAATATGTAATATCATGTTTGGTCGCATTGCCTCAGGAAAGACTGACGAAATTGTTAAGCCTTATCCATTCCAAATCATGCACCTTCTTTTCTCCCTTATGTGCAGAGAGAGTTAAGGAGGCTATTATTCGGTAAATTGTCATTGACGATACGATTAATTGGTTTAGGGTGTGCAAACCAAACCAAGGTTTCTCCATTGTATCCTGAAGAGGATTCGTTGTTACACCTGTTGCATTCAATAGAGATTGGTGAGGATGAATCGAACCTGAAGCCTAGTGTCCGCATACGCCTTGGAGATTGCGCTTTTTCTTTTGTCTTCTCTTCTTTGTTGTAAAACCACACCCCAATTTCTCACAGTTCCCCAACACTCCAACCACTCTCTTCCACTTCCTCTTCCTCATCCCTCTTCGCCCCACCGCCACTACACACACCGCTACTCCCACAACCACTCTCCCTATACCCCCCGATCAATATCAAGCAAATTTCATCCTACGATGCGGCTTCCCTCACTTCCATATGAACAAATAAACGTCGTCGTTACGTACTCATCTAAAACAGTAACACTCTATCTGCAACCAAATCGAAGTAAACAAGCTTTCCTCGATACCATTATTGGTTTGCCGGTGATTGGGACTCTAAAGCAAGCAAGCTCTACCACATGTTGAAGATCAATTCTTCAACCTTGTCTACCATTTTTTATTGTCAAACCATCAGATCCACAAACAAGTCAAAATAGATGAAGAACTTTAAAGTATATAAATTAAAATAACATATGACCTTATTTGCAAAATATGACGTTGGAGGGATTTATTAGCCAGTTGCAAAAAACTGGCTACAGCCAGTCAAATACATTAATGCGTATCAATACGCATAAATAGAGAGTGCGTACCGTAAATGTCGCCCTGGATATTCAAACTCATAATATCACTTAGAGTTCTATCAAGTGTTTTGAAGAAACAGGGCTGTGTATAAGAATTTTGGGGCTTAAGACGAAAATTTTAAAGAGATTTAATATCATATAAATTATCAATTTTTTATATTAAAATTTTAGTTTTTTGAGCTGCGAAATCATTTATCAAAGTCTTATAATCAAGCAATTTTACCATTTCACTCTCAATAGATAAGATGGCTAATCCATTCAATCTGTCTTGTAACATTTTCTACTTGACATTCAGATTCATACTTTCTATTTGAAAATTTCTATTATTGCAAAGTATAAGAATAAAATAAAATATAAGGCAATAATAAAGAAATATAAATAAAATAATTTTACAAAGTAAATAAAAATGATGGTATAATAGAACCTGGAAAACTGAAGAAAATAAACAACTTGAGAGATTTTATAACAATTTGATATCAATTATCTACTTTGACAATTCACTTCAAGGTCTTCAAAAGAATATGAAAATGAGGAGAAAAAAAAGGAGAAACAATAAGAGTTTTCTTTTTTGACAGGAGAAACAATGAGGGAAGAAATAAGTTTGAAGTAAATAATCAAGTTGTACAAGAGATATATATATATATATATATATATACCCTCAAACCCAGTGCCACTTTCGTAACTCAACACACTTAATGAAACGATAAATAAAATTTCGCTGGTTTTACTTTCGGAAAATAAATCCTTTGTATAAGCAGATTCTGGAAATCGTGACAAAATTTTTTCTTATTAATACGTATAGAACCACCACTCACCACTCAAGACAGAAGAGAAAAGCTCATATATATATATATATCAACTGAAACTATGGACAACATGTCCCTTTACAAAAGAACGAAAAAGTATTAAACTTCTAAAAACTATAAACTAGGCAGCGATAGTCTGGAACCATATCTCTAAAACTTATGGCCATCAGTAGCCGTTAACAGACTACCCAAAAACCGCTGCCTCAAAAATAAGGTCTACACCCTAAGCTGGTCCGACTAATGGAAGCCATTGGACAATCCTCCGGAGGGAGGTCCAATGCTAGAACCAAGGGAAGAACTCTGGGAACCTACGTTCCCGTTCCCCTGTGGATGGGAATCGGAAGCATCCGAAAGATGATCCTCCGGGTCCTCCTGAGGATCCTCCTCAGGGTCTTCCTCCTCCTCCTCTTCCTCCACATCCTCCACGAAGTGCTCGCCCGCTACCAAGACAAAAGGCGGGGGAGGCGTCTGGGATAGCTGTTGCTGCGGGGACTGTGCAGCGGGGGCGACCGACTCGATCACACCCTGCTCCATAAGGGCCTACAGCATCAACCCGATGGGAGGGAGAGGCACCTGGATGGTCTCCACTGTCCTAGTACTCTTCCGCGGTCCCGTCTCAGTCGTCCCGCTTACGGTGCAAACCGGTCCAGTGTACGCCGCACTTTCCACCCCTGGGTGGATAACCCACGCGGCTGGGTCCGTCCTCCGATCAAATGCTAGGACGCGCATCCCCGAGTGCGCTAGGTGATCTGATGTCGGCTCCATCTGTAAACACGATACAATATATATACCAATGGACAACCCGTCCAAAAACATGCAAGGGTGAGAAACCAATATATGAATCCATAAACAACAACTATATGCCCAATCCACACAACAGACTCATATACTGTAACCCACTCAAATCATCATATAACATGTCATATATCATCAAGTACAAATGGCGGTAAATGCACAAGGGCTTCGTATCCCACAATCAACGTTATCTCCTAAACGTATGCATGGCACTTCCATATATCTCAACTAATATTCAAACTAGATTACTAGATTTCCGGAAATCCCATCACCATTCGCAATGAGCTGATCAGGCTCTAAAGATTTACACCAATATTTGGCCCAAAAACGAGTACTTTGAATCCCATGACACTACGCGATTCTCACATGGGGGCGCAATCAGAAGTACTCCACAAGAATACGGTCATACTATATTGTCCAACTCAAGGCACAATACGTTCCCAGAACACGTATGACACCATTGTCCATCAAGGCACAATGTCATGACAAATAAGTCATCTCAGGTTCTCCTTGCTTATCAAGGTCTCCCGTATCACGGCACGTCTGCCCCGCATTTCATGCATGAGAAACTATCTAGTTCCCGATAATGATCTTTGTCGCATCAATATTTCCTCGTTGTAGCATCAACGCTAACAACCACCATAATGTCTTAGACTCTTTAAGCCTCAAAACACATTTTCTCAAAAGAGGACACTTAATCCAAAACAACTCAAATCCCAACATCCCTAACCGATGCACCAGTCAAGGATGCCGGATTCAAGATCATAAAAACATCCTCAAGCTTACAGGACCACAAAGATCGTCCCTAAGCCGACAGGATCACAACTAACACGGATCCTTGATCCACGTGTTCTGCAGAACCCTAGAACCCCGACGTCTTGGTTTCTAGTTTCTAGGCTTTAAAACCACTTTTCTTGAAAACTAGAAAATCAAAAACCCAAATCTCCGATACTTACACAAAGTCATCGGGATCGGTTTTCCATAAAACGAAACTTGGTCCAGAGACCATTTCTTTTCTTTCGTTGTTTTTCGGTAAAATACGAACTTAAAACAAAGCTTGCACAACTCATTTTGTTCTTGGATAAACTCCATATAACTTTGAAAACCACATTTCTCAAAAGGGTTAACTTATCAAATTAGGACATTTGAAGGTTTCTAATGCCCTATTTGCTTTTAAACTTCACTTCTTCTTATCAAAACACATTTCAGACTTTTAAAGCTTTTAAGATTACACGATGTCGGATCCTAACCAAAATTAGGTCCTCTAATGCCTAAATCCCACAGCAGGGCACACGATACATCCATATAACGATTCAGCAAGTATAACATTCATTCAACTATATCAGCAGTTACATCAATACATCAGTGCATATTCCAATCAACAGCAGTCAATCAAGAAATCAACTAACATCAGATATAAACTATTTCAATACAGTACAGACACCGATGCAGCACATAGCTGTCGGAAATGGAATTCCTCAGGTTTATCCCCTTACCTCTTGTAGCTTCCAGCTCAACTTTGAACACCCGATCAACTTGTTCACCGCCCTAGCACGTTGCCGATCACTACATACACGTAAAACATATCGGCATTAACTTACAAAACAAAGATTTCTCCTAATGCACCACCCCTAGGGTTCGGCCCTATTACACTAAAAATAGCTAGGGAGCTCCAAAATTTCCCATTTTCTGGATAACACCCTAACTAAGTGTGACAGCCCTAGATATCAGATCAGATCATCAAAAACCAACCAAAACCCTACCCTACACCCATAGGGGGGTTTCGGCCCCTACCTAGAAAATATAGCTAGAGGGATTTCTTGGCTCTAAGCTCTTGGATCATACAAGTATGTCATGAACCTAGGCCATAGAAATTGGTTTGATGCAGATACGATTTTCCTACAATTTTTCATGGATTTTCAAAGATTTTAGGGACAAAACCCTAACATCCTTGATCATGAAAATATGAGGAGAGAAAGGAGAGATTGAGAGAGATAGAGTTGAACTACTACCTCCTATGATGATCCACTCCAAGTTTGATGAAGATTGCTTCACAAAAACTCAAGCTTTAGGCCTTCAAAAATGGAGTCTTGGAGAAGAAAAGAGAAAGAAGAGAAAGTGGGTGTGAGGGAGAAAGAGAGGTGCCGAAAGAGAGGGAGAAAAATGAGAGGATAAGAGTGAAAAGGGTAGATATTTAGGGTTTTATTAGTTTAATAATAGGAAAGGTAAATTGGTAATAAAATTAACCAAGGGCAATTTGGTTAATTCACATCCCGATATATGAAATCGTCCCGACACTGATATGACTTCCTCAAATAACTTGATACAATATTGGCATGAAAAACATCTGATTGTGGGTCTCGAAAAACCCTAAGACAGCTCGAATCGTCTCCTCGATCGATTATCGGTCCGAATATAAAATATTATTTATATTTTGGACGTCAGGACACATTTTAGGGAAAAGATAGAGGATCAAATTCTAAGACTAATGGTTTCATCCGTTAGTCCAGATTAGGTCGTGATAGTAGAAAACACTATCATCTGAAAAACGTAGATCGGTTTTTGTTTGAGTTTTTGACCCAAAACTTAACCGAAGGCTCCTACGATTTTATGAAACAAGACTATGATTTCAGTTTTCCCAAAATCATTTTCTAAAACACAGATAAAAAATACAAACTCATAAATTGAGTTTATCGTCGTTAAAAAGCACGAAAAATCGGGGTGTTACAATAAATATATATATATATATATATAGGTAAAACCAACAGATCTCTACAGAAATAGAAACATACATTAAATACTTCAATTTTGAAAATATAAAAGCTAATTAAAACTTGTGTGATTAACTACTCAATAGCTATTTTATTTCCCATTTCCCATTTCCCAATAGTATAAAATGGCTAATTGTAAATTTGTAATTAAGTTTTACCCACTTATTATGCACATACTAATACTTACTGCCACAACTATTTTTCACTTGCCTAATTAATCGGACTTTTATTTTGTCAACTCCTAATTACTCGACTTGATTGTAAACCACTTACGGAAAGTAATTGTAAACTTACTACTACACTAGACCATTTATCTATATAGTAGTATGTATTTTAAAAAAAAAAATTTGGGGACCTATAAGGCAATGGCCTTGCTTGCTACATGGCCCTGCGAAGAAATATTTATTTATCATTAAAGTTCCATTCGAGATTATCAAGCTTGTATCAAGTAAATTAAAGATCTGCTTTTATAATTCTACTTGAGCAAAATAAGGACAATTTTACGTTACGAGAAAATATATAGCTAGAGAAAGAGTATTTCAAATTAATGTACCGTATGCCTCAGTATATATCCATAAACAAAAAAGAAACCATCAATATTATCGCATATACAACAAACCTTACAATTTCATCATAAACATGTCTTTGTTTAGGGGTCATCATCACATTGATTCGCAATCCAATCAATTGCATGCATTTACTATAGGCCAGTACCACCAGCACCAGTGAAGTTGTGTTTGGTGTTCATTTGACAAAAAATGTAGAGAAATGAAATATCAAGTGAGTGGTTTGAAAGAGAGAAAATTTAATGTAAGTAGTTGAGAAACATTTGTGATGTTAGAAGTTGAGATAAATAAATAGAAAAGATATTTGAATATAATTCTGAATAAGAATGACAGCCCGCCTGTTACAGAATTTTTTTTTTTTAAATTAATTATTTTTAAGGATTTTTTATTTATTTGTTTCAGTTTTTTTAAAAAAATAGAATTTAAAAAAAATCATTAATATGAAACTACTTTGAATAATTTCTCATAAAAATTTATCTGAATAACTATTTTAAGTAATTTTTATGATTATAAACAAATATAAATTAATTTATTCTTTAGATAGAAATCTCTTTAAAAAATCACTTTGTTTTTTTAATCTTAAAAAAACTGGGCCCTAATCTTCCCACGTGTTTTTCGTGTTATATGGTGATATTAAAAAAAAGAGATAGAAGCAAGATGATTTTATTAGGAAATGGATCCTCTATTAGAGGGATGTAGACACAATTTTTAATATGCATGGATCACCATGATGGATTTTAGGATCCACTAGTTACAATTTAAAAATTTTGTTTCTTTCTCTCTCTTATATGATGATATCCTGTTTTTTTTTTTTTTTTTTTGCAAACAGGAGAAGATGTAAATCCATTTTTTTTAGAAGAAATGTGAAAATTTTCCCATCCCACTGACCTTATCATATTAATAAATAGTTAATGTAATTAACTAATTATATCATATCATATTAGTGGTACTATGGATTAAGGATTTCATTGGTATATACTATGTAAAGATTTTTTACACCGACAATCAATCATAAATTGTCACATCATTATTATGTTTGACGTTTATCAACTATCTTAAAAGTGACACATAAGATGATTTGTGATTGTTGATGATGTAAAAAATTTTATACCGACAGTGTATCAAAATTAAACTCATAAATTAATCATATCATTAACTAATAAATAATTATTATAATTAATATTATCATAGTTAATGTTATATATATACACACATTATTCACACCAACATTATTTTCACTATTAAATTACAATTGATCTTACATCAACTTTTTACGGGTAAATATCCATGTGAAATGGAGAGCTCCATTACTCATGTCACATTATCATGTTTATACCCTTAAAACTATAGTAATGAAGAGGAGAAATGAAGAGAAAAAATGGAGAGGAGCTCAGCTCGCTTTTTACATACCCACATTATAATTTTGTCACTTTTGGTGGGGAGATATGAGGCCTCAACTGATGTACTACAAGCAATATTTTTAGAAGGTTTAATTATTCAGTTGATCCTGAACTATTTGAGAATCTTCAAGTAGGTCCCTAAACTAAAAAAGTTTTTAATTGGGTCTTTGAACATATATGAAATTTTCAATTGTGTCCTTGGGGTAGCAAATTCGTAACTGAACCGTGAAATTGAACAAAATATTTGTCAGTCCCTCCAAGCTGCACACCCATATTAGCAATTTGGACATAACTATTGGGAATTACTAATCAAGTACTCAACTATAAAATGTTGATGTGCTCGAAATCATACTTGTGTATATGGATCAAAATTTCTGATTGATTACTTAATTAGATGTCCTAAATTCTCAATAATTATGCATAAATTGCTGATATGGGTGTCTAGCTTGGAGGGATTTAAGGATTTCCCATTCAATTTCACAGTTCAGTAACAGATTTGCTACTCCAAGGACTCAATTGAAAATTTTATACATGTTTAGGGACTTAATTAGAAACTTTTTTAGTTCAAGGACCTACTTAAAAATTTCCAAATAGTTTAGGACCAATTGAATGATTAAACCTTTTTTAAACAATCCTATTATTGGGATATTTAGACACAACACCCAGTTGATATCTCTGTAGCATAGGATTATATCTATTTCACCTTGAGATATAGTACAAATTTCTATTTATTCAAACTTACATTACCATACGGGTGTCTCATATAGGTGTTCCTTGCTACTGATAAAAAAAACATTTTTCTTCTTAAATTTGCTTCAAAAGTGTACAGAAAGGAGCAGTAGTAACTGCAGTTCAGAATTAGCTGCAAATGATGCTTTGCAAGACTCACTTCAAATTTTGATATCATCCCTATCATAGTTTTTAAACTTCCATTTTAATGGAGATAGTTCAAGAGCTGCAGCAACAGGGTACAGGTTAGTTTCTAACTCAAACTCGGTTCGTTTATTAAATTTCCTTTATTTTTGGGAGGTGGTTGTGGAACATGCTTGCTTATTATAATTGAAACAGAAACAAATATGAACATAAGGAAGATAACTATTCTCTCTTCTAGTTCCTAAAGATCCTCAACCTTTTATCACATGAATAAGAATCTCTGATAGGATTTTACAAGGTAGATGAGAAGCCTCAATGTGTTTTGGCCAATTACTTCCTAGTCCTACCTCAAGAAAGAGTTCATAGAACCAGGAAAATTCCGAAAATGTTAATTGTGACTGACTAATAATATAACCATGTTGTGTACATAAAATATAAAAAACAGAAATATATATAGCCATATTGAGTTTCAAGATCTTGCAATTAGAACTAATCTCAGTTTGTTGTAAGTATTCCACAGATGAGAGAAAAGTGCAGAACTCACACAGAAACACAGGTGTCAATCAGCAACCTCTACATCCAAGATTGAGAGACTACAAATGGTGGTTTCGTGTATCCCTCTACATTATCTTTCTTGTAGCAGGCCAATCTGCTGCCCTTCTTCTAGGAAGGTTATACTATGACAAAGGTGGAAATAGCAAATGGATGGCAACATTTGTTCAATCATCTGGATTCCCACTACTACTTCCACTCTTTTTTTACTTCCCACCACATGCCAAATTTACCAACATGCACAACAATGATTCCTCCAAAACTAAACCAAAAATTTCCACCATGGTTTTCCTCTATCTAGCTTTTGGCTTATTTGTGGTAGGGGACAACTTGATGTATTCCTATGGACTCTTATATCTTCCTGTTTCCACCTATTCTCTACTATGTGCAACCCAATTAGCCTTCAATGCAGCATTATCTTTCTTCCTGAATTCCCAGAAGTTCACAGCACTTATATTCAATTCTATAGTCCTCCTTACCATATCAGCTTCCCTGCTTGCAATCAATTCTCATTCTGAGGACTCAGTGGGTCTTCCAAGAGAAAAGTATTTAATTGGCTTCTTCTGCACCCTTGGTGCATCAGCTATATATGCTTTATATCTCTCCCTTGTGCAGTATTCTTTTGAGAAAATTATAAAAAGAGAAACCTTTTCTGCTATCTTGGACATGCAATTTTATCCATCCTTCATTGGTACATTTGCTTCTGTTGTGGGATTGTTTGCAAGTGGAGAGTGGAAAACTTTGGACAAGGAGATGAAGGAATACCAAAAAGGAAGTGTGTCATATATAATGACACTGCTTTGGACTGCTGTGACATGGCAGATATCCTCCATTGGTATGCTGGGGTTGGTTTTTGAGGTATCTTCATTATTCTCCAATATAATAGGTACTATTGGATTGCCTATAGTTCCCATCCTTTCTGTTATTTTCTTTGATGACAAGATAAATGGGGTGAAGATTATAGCCTTGTTGTTAGCAATATGGGGTTTTCTTTCCTATATTTATCAAAATTATCTAGATGACAAGAAAGCCAAGGCAGATAAAAGTGATGGCCCTGAGGTTTCAAGGGATGAGGTAGAAATTTGCTGATTAAATTGAACATACTTTTAATTTGATGAAGTTATAGCAAATCTCATTTGGAATTGAGTTAAGACAAGAGCCTATAAAAGGGTGATTTTGTTGATGCAATTTTATGAACGATATCTTTCTTGATATCCCAGCATAGCTTGAGCTAAATTATCATCAATTATAGATACTGTGTTTTAGATTTTTTTTCACCTTCGAAAATCAATTCTGCAAGTTTAAAATTAATTCTTATAACGGCCGAAGGTGTTTCTATGAGATATTCAAAATTGATTTCAATTGTAGAAATCAATTCTAATAAAAATAATCATAAATTATCACATCATTAAAAATGTTTGATTCTTATCATAACTATCTCAAAAGTCACATATAGGATGATTTATGATTAATTAACAGTATAATAAATTTTACAATGACAATATATAAAAATTAAGAAACCTGCTATTTGGTGCAGGATAGAAGTTGGCGAATTTGAAATGGCCAATAAAATTAAAGAACAAGGTAACAAAACACAAAGGAAGAGGTCTAATAAATATCCAATGGAAAGCAGCTGCATTAAATAGACCTCTTTGTGACACATTTACTAATTCCAACATTTTCCAAAAATTGAACTCTTAAAGATTGAGGACATGTTTGGACTTAAGTTGGAATGAATTCAAAGGTATGTTTGAGTTACGTTTTGTGTTTTTGAAAGTGTATTTTTTTGTTGAACCTTCTTTTTATCGTTAGTTAAACTGAAAAAAAATTTCTGGGATGATTAAAGCGCCATTTATTGACCAAGTTGATGCAGTTCCAAGTAAGTGACTACATTTTTTTGACCTCGTGTCTCGAAGTAAAGAGCATCCTCTTTCTAAAAGAAACACTTCTACAATTGATCAAATTATTAAGTATAAGCTTCAAAGAATGAGAACTAAAAACACATGCCAAAAAAGTGAAAATTAGCAAAGTGAAAAAGATATTATCTTAACATTTTCAAATTTATTTTCTCAGATTGTGCATTAGCATGTATGTCTAATTTTGGATATTTGATAGGTGGATGGGTTGGTTTTGGGGAGGGACATAAGGATTGGAGTAATAAGGAGGTTTTGGGTTTAACTCCTCCCAACTAACATAAACACTAGTAATTTACTAACATTGGCCGATAAAAACAAACTTAAACAAAAGAAATTTGTTAGTTTGATTCTCAATTCTTATTTAATTATTAATGTTTGAATATTTTTATTTTAAATTATTATAATGATAGTGCGTACTAATTAATGTTTTGTATATATATTTATAGTGTGAGTAAAGTTATTTTTAATGGAAAGAATATGGTTCTTCAAACATTTTAGCCCCATTAAATCCTAATCATGAACATTTCAGTGAAATAAATTAGGTGCATACATAGAATTAAGTAGGGGATCACTTTGTATAACATTTGAAAGAAAGAGGATCAAAACGAATTTTGAAAATAAAATAAAGGATCAAAAGTATATTTTAGCCAATCAAGTATTGTATTTATCTTCACCATAACACTTATACTATGACAATAGATGATTAATGTATCATATATATATATTTTTTTTTTGTAGATTAATGTACCATATTTGTTTTATATGTTTCATTTTTTTTACGCTTTATATGTTTCATATTATTCTCAAATTATAAACCATAATATTACTTATTATGAGCTTCTATTTAAATTGATTCTTTATTTCTTAGCAATTACGATCAAATTTATTACAACCATTTCAACAAATTAACCGTGGAGGAAACATCTTTAATCACGGATGTTAACAAATTATTATTATTTTATTTTGATACAAAAAAAAAATGTTGTTTGTAATATTGTTATTTTATCTAAGAAAATATTGAATTTTTAACTTACTAAGGAAATTGTGTTGGAAGACAATCTAGGCACATTAGAGTTGATAGATAGATGGGTTTTTTTAGCATGTTATCAGAGGTTCGATTCATGTTGTGTGTATGAAAAATATTTGCTATGAGAGATTGGATCCACTTTTGTGATCACTTCACATTGAAAGGGATTAGTCTTCGGTTGTCGGTTCGATGAGACTTTGGTTCACACCAAAAATATCTATATTAATTAGTGACACATGTCATTGTCGCGACCGTCCCGTCCGGGCGCCGCGAAAAAAAAGGAGGGGAGTAAAAAAAAACAGAGGAGCCGCCACCAAAAATTTTTATTTGGGAAAACTTTGGAAAACCCAATTATTTAAGGAAAACTGGTCCTAAAAAAAAAACAAGACAGAGATTTGAGTTCGGGAGTCGGTTATGAGTAGGGAAGGTGTTAGCACCCTACGTCACCCGTTCTAAGAACGGTACCCCAAGTTAATTGTGCAAAAATTTTAATAACCTTTAAAAATATTATTTTACCCCATTTTAAAACAAAAAAAGGAAATAAACACAAAAGGAAGAAAAATAAAATTTTGGCTTGACAGAATGATTATTCTGCTCCTACGTATTCCCCGGTGCGATGGAAAACTCAAAGCCACGTAGTTCTTAATAGAAAAAGTTTGATTGGTTGGTTTATTTTAATTTTTAGGAAAAGATTTGATTTCGAAAAAGGATTTTATTTCGAAACTGGTTCGCTTTTGCACAAGGTTAAAGATAGCAGTGCTATACGATAAACCTTTACAATTCTTATGACACTTGAGGATGGGAGACCATACATCAACGTCATAAATTGTCGCGCGAATTTTAAAATATTTTACTTAAAGAAGAATTCACTCTTGCACGGGGTTAAAGATAGCAAAACTATACGATAAACCCTTACAATTCATGCGACACTTGAGGATGAAAAAAAAAAAAAAATTCATACATCAACGTCGTAGATTGTTGCGTGAATTTCTTTGGAAGTGATTGTTATTTTTATTTCTCACTTTTGAATGATTTTTTCTAAAAAGAGGGGATTCTTTCACTTTTGTATTTATGTTATTCATTTACTTTTATATTTTTTGGACTTTTACTGAAAATCTCAGCCCAAGAGATGAAGAAGTAGGACTCCATCACAACAAACTTCATGAACCTAAGCCCACACAAACCAAAACAAGCACAGCCCAAAAAAACTTAGAATAAAGGACCAGAAAAAAAAAAAAAATCAGAAATCAGAGAAAGAAATAAAACGAAGAATAAAGAGAAAAAAGAAGGGATTAAACTGAGAGAAGGGGAGGCTTTCCCCCACCCCCTGCGAGAGAGAGAAAGAGACCAGAGAAGGAGGGAGAGCCGCGCGGGGAGAGGGGCTCGTCGCGGGCACGGCGGCAGCGTCAGCGGTGCGGCTCGGGCTCGCGGTGGACGGGGCTGCTGAGGGGGAGCGGGTCGTGCAGCGGTGGTGCTCCCTGGCCCGCGGTTCGGCTGAGCTGGGCGACGGTGCAACCGGAGTGAGCTCAACGGAGGGGTCTCAGATCTGGAGCTGCGGTGGCCTGGAGCGGCTGGGCGGCGGCTCTGCTGCGAGCTCGGAGGGACGCGGCGCGACCGGCGTGGCCGAAGGCGGTGGCTCTGGCTTGGGATGATGGCGGCGGGCCTGCTGAGGCGGAGGGACGCGGCGCGACCGGCGTGACCGAAGCGGAGGCTCCGGCTTGGGCTGATGGCGGCGAAAGGCGGGGAACCCCGCGGTTGCGCTCCGGTGGTTCGCGGTGGTGCTCCGGCCGGTTCACAGTAACGAAGGAAAAAATACTGTGATGTATTTTGATGTTTTTCTGTTTTGGGTTGTTCACTGCTCCGAAAAAAACCTCCTCTATTCCCTGTGAGAGGTTGAATTTATAGGCAAAAAAACATAGGAGAATGATGCCAAAATTTTCTGTTAGCTGGCTGAGGAAATGGGTACCTCAAGAGGGAGCAAATCAGCTTTTGTCCCTCTGCTTGGTGGTGCTACAGGGAGGAGAGCAGTGTACCATGGCCACTGCTGGTGCTGCTTAGGGGGAAAAGGAAATAAAGCAAAAGAAAACAAAAGAAAGAGAAGAAAGAAAGAGGAGCAGACCTCCAAAAGAAGAAAAAACAAAACCTACGTACCCCCCACCTTCTGAATTGAAATTTTTTGTTATTATTATTAATTTTTTTTTTATCATTTTCGTTTTCCCCTTTTTTTTTTTCGAACAAGAAATGGGCTTTTAAGTGGGTTAAACAAAAAAATGGGATTACGGGCCAAAGCCTACTCAATTTTTCTTTCCTTTTCTGATCACCTAATCAAAAGATTAATTAACCCGGACAAAATTGGGCGTTCACAGTCATATTTTTTCCTGAAATGAGTTTTGATGTATATATATATATATATATATATATATATATATATTACTAGTGTGTTTACTATAAATTTTTGTTGGTTTTTTAATACATTAATAATGTAAAGTTGATGGAGATTATATATATAACAAAAAAAATTAGCATATAAAGTTATAAACTGACGGCAATGATTTCAACTACTTATAGTCTTTTTTGATAACTATCATATAGGTGTATGAAATATCTATCATCATTAACAGTGATTAATCTCCGTCGGAGAATTTGTTGGGCATACAAGGTGTGTTCAATGTTCTCTTCTTCCAACCAAGTTTTCTCTATACACAAGAGTCAGAATTCGAACCACTTACCACTTGCTTAAGATATATCTGAATATCTTATCAATCGGATCAACCTCATATTGATATACTTATAGTCTAACAATTAAGTATATAAATTCATTAAATTATGTAATTTATATACACACTAACATAAATTCTAAAATTACTAAAAGTTATAAAATCGAAAATTGTGTAGAAAACTCTACAATTTCTGCACACTAACATAAATTCTACAATTACTTCTTACTGTAATATTTTTTCAAACACTTATTTGTATACAACATCTTATTTGGGAAAAGAGCATACTGCTCCCCTAAATTATGACCCATTTATAAATTGATACCAACAACTATTATTTCTTCCTAATTAATCTTAAAATTAAAAGAATTAGTGAAATTAATCCTTTCGCTAATTTAAAGTTAGATCATTAATGATGATTGAATTTGATCGTTCATTTTTCTTAAATCTCAACCAATGATTATTTTTAAACTTTTAACTTTTTAATTTTTTAATATTTTTACTTTCGAAAATAACAGAACACAAAAACAAAAAACAGAGGTGAGAACTCTGATTGTTCGGTGTTTTGTTCATTGGTCGATAGGGTTAGTTCATAGGGTTTACAAGTGAGAACTCTGATTGTTCAGTTTTTGTTTTATCGAAATTAAAAAGATTAAACAAATAAAAAAATTAAAAGTTAAAAAATAATAGACAGTTGCGATTTAAAAAAATTGGACAATCAGATTCAACCATCCTTAATGATTTAACTTTTGGTTAGCAAAATGATTAATTTCATTAATTCTTTTAATTTGAGTATTAATTAGGAAGAATTAATAGTTGAGGATGACTATTTGCAAATAGGCCATAATTAAAGGTGGCAACATGTTCTTTTCCTTTTTTTTTTCAAACTCATCCACTTTTGTAAACTACTTACTAGTTTAACCTTGTTTTGAACTATTTATCAAATTAATCCATTTTTTGACTGTATAAAATTTTTTTATTCGCTGACGTGGAAGCCATTAGTCTACTTAGCGTCCCTAGTGACGTCAATTTGGATTAGTGCTTTCCACTAGTGCACCACGTGACGCGTCCTGTGGAAAGCATCAGTCCAAATGATGCCAACCATGACAACCAATAAAAAAAAAAGTATACTATCAAAAAGTGAATTAATTTGATAAATATTTTTTTTTGGTACATGATAAATAGTTTTTAAATAAGGTTAAATTGATAAATAATTTGTAAAAACGGATAGGGATCAAAAAGCCAATAATGGAATGGGAAACCTTTAGTGAGCTATCCTACCACCTAAGAAACAAAGATGTAATTCCTATTAAAACAACATTAAGGACAATTTTCTCTTATGAAAAAATAGCTACAGAAAGTGTATTTCAACTGTAAGTCTTCTGTATACATCGGTGTCCATAAACATAAAAGAAATGCTAAATGCTACTTTTGGTCCCTATCTTTATTTTAGTTTTCATTTTGGTCACTCTTATACTATTTTTTTCAATTTGATCCCTTATTTTGCAAAGTTATTACCAATGTGGTCCATCTTATATTTTTTGTTCTGAAATGGTCCCTTATTTTATAAAAGTTAAATCCATGTGGTCCCTTTTTTTGTTCCGACATGATCCCTCTTTTACTTCTTTTGTTTTGAAATTATCCCTTATTTTACACAAGTTATACCAATGTGATCCTCATCATATCAGAATTTAAGTGAAAAAAATCACTTTGAAACCTAAAGTAAGGGACCAAATCAAAAATAATAATAAAAGAGGGATCAAAACAGAAAATAAAATAAAGATAGGGAACCAAAAGTAGAATTTAGCTTAAAAGAAACCATCCATATTATCATAGACAAACCTCATAATTTCATCATCAAAATGTCTTGACACATTAATTTGCAATCCAATCAATTGCATTTATTAAAGATATACTATTATATCGGACAAAATAGGTTGATTGGTCCTATATGTTTATTTAAATTTTCATATCGGTCCCATAAGTTTTATTTTTATCAAGTTGGTCCTACACGTTATATTCAATTTCCGCATTAGTCCTTTCCGTCAATTTTGACCTAACGCCGTCAATTTTGACCTGACATAACTACGATATTAGTGCTACACGTGACTTTTGATTTGACGTCGTAAGGTCAAAATTGACGAAAGTATAATTTAGCTTAAAAGAAACCATCCATATTATCGTAGGCAAACCTCATAATTTCATCATCAAAATGTCATGACACATTGATTTGCAATCCAATCAATTGCATTTATTAAAGATATACTATTATATCGGACAAAATAGGTTGATTGGTCCTATATGTTTATTTAAATTTTCACATCGGTCGCATAAGTTTTATTTTTATCAAATTGGTCCTACACGTTATATTCTATTTCCGCATTAGTCCTTTCCGTCAATTTCGACCTAACGCCATCAATTTTGACCTGACGTGATTACGATATTAGTGCTACACGTGACTTTTGATTTAACGTCGTAAGGTCAAAATTGACGAAAATGACTAATGTGAAAACGAAACATAACGTGTAGGACCAATTTAAAAAAAATAAAATTTATGGGACCAATGTGAAAATTTAAATAAACGTATAGGATCAATCAACCTATTTTGCCTATTATATTATTATCAATTTTCTAATCATTCCCTCAGGTAGGTGGTTATTAAAGAAATGATTTTTGCTAATCAATATCCTAAGGGCACTAGTTAAGAACCTATAAAAAGTAAGCTTTTATTAAAAATCTAATTGTCTAATATATCAAAATATTAAATACAACACTTCTTGCTGCAAATGGTTGGTAGTGGATCTGGTGCCAACCTAATTGGAATGATTTCCACTATAGTGATGCTTTTGCATGCCAATTCTTTGCTCAAAAAAAAAATACAACACTTCCAAATAGAACTTTTCTTTTTTTAATTCTTAACCAATTACTTTTCTGGTTCCTTAATCATTCTCCTAAAATTTATTTAATATATTGCTTCAATAAAACTTCCTAAAAACTTAAGGTGTGTTTTAATTTTTGTTTTCTGTTTTTATTAATAATTGTAAAAATATCACATTATTTTTATTCTATTTTTTTATATTTAAAGATGTGTATAGAAAACAAAATAAAAACAACGTGAAACTTCTGTAATTATTAATGAAAAATAAAATAAAAACAAAACCAAACCAAATCTACCCTTACTTACTTTTTTTGAATTGTTAATTGTTAATCATGGCCTTTGGCGCAATGATTAGCAAAACAGAAGCAGACAAATTTGCTATATCATTTTTTTTCTTCTGATTTCAGAACGTTTCTTAGGTTGGGTTTAGGTAAACACTAACCGTTTAATTACATACTTATTCAATATGTGTTAATTATCATATAACAGTTTATGATCTTCTTATAATTAAGTTTATTTAAATAAGCTACAAAAAATTATGAGAAAATCATATTCTATTTTTATAAATTCTTTCAAATACGAACATAAATTCATATATGATTAAAGGATTTGATTTCTCTAAAGTGAAAAACTCTTTAAAGTGAAAAAGTAATGATATATCCATCATTGATTTAATAAATATATGAAGATCTTAACTCATTAAAAATTATTCAAGGATAGATATACTCTTATTTTCTCACTTTAGAAAATCTCACTTTAAAAGAATCAGATTCATGATAAAATAAATATAAATAAACTCTTTATAAACTTTTTTAAAGGTCTATTTTCTTTCGAGTTATGCACCGGGTTCTCCTCGATTGTGCCCCACAAGGCACCAGCAAACCCCACAGAGAAAATTCAATGTAAGTTGTTGAGATGCATTTGTGATGTTGGGAGTTGAGATGAACAAATAGAAACGTAACACATTTGAATATAATTGGGAATTGATATAGATAGATTCTTATTTAAAAAATTAAGTTAACTTAAAATCTTAAGGTTTATCAGCTGAATAAAAATTCAAATATTTAATTAATAAACAAATTTTATGATCTATTTGTTTGAATTAATAGGATTTAATTATAATATAATTAACCAATCATATATTGTCACATCACTAAAAATATTTGATTCCTATGATATCTAGCTTGCTTTGTTTGGTTGCATAGAAGAAAGTAGAAAGAAATAGGAAAGAAAGAAAGAGGTGACAAAGAAAGTAGATTTTTATATTATTTGGTATGAGAGAAAAAGGAAATTAAGAAAGAAAAGATATAGAGATGTTTTCTCCTCTCTCCCCCCACCCCTTTTGTTTGGTTGGATAGATAGAAAGGGAAAAGAAAGAAATGATATTATTTTTAAAAGGAAAAAAATGTCCCTAAAATAAAGAGAAGAGACAAAAGTATTGTTGTTTTAGGGGTATAGATGGAAATGCACACCTCTCTTCCCTTTTTCTCTCCTCTTTCTTCTCATACTTTAGAGAAACAAAACCACCACTATTTCTTTCTCTCCTCTCCCTTTCTCCTTTTTACCAAACGGGAGAAAGTCTCCATTTCTCTTCTCTTTCTCTCTTCTCTTTTTCTTTTGTACCAAACACAAAGTAAAAGCCACAAGGATAATATATGATTGGTTGATAGTGTAAAAATTTGTACATTGAGGGTAAATCAAAATTCAGCTCATTAATACATATATATATATATCATAAGTAAATAAGAAGATATCTTAATAAGGTTTTCTATAAGTTTGTATTATTGTTAATAGGGTTTAATTGTTAAAATATTTCTTACATGGTCATGAATTCTCATATCATTAAACATATTTGACTCTTATATGAACTAACTTATATGGAATGATTTGTGATTTGTTGACAATGTAAAACACTGCATCAAAATTAAACTCTCTCTCTCTCTCTCTCTCTCTCTATATATATATATATATATATATATGCACGAAATAATTGATACAATACTTATTTATGATGTAATTGAAACTATAATTGTAAAATCATTTTGCAATAAAATACATTTGATATAATTAAATGTTTTAACAATAAATTTTATTAAATTATTTTTATTTTGTATATTTATAATGAGTTTTTTTTTTGGTATTCATATTTATAATGATTTTACTCACATGATTACGTGATTTAGTTATTAATATGTTTTCATGTAAATTCTTCATTAAGTATAATGATTCAAATTAGGTACTCCAAGTTTATGCAATAACTATTCGGTTTAAATTTGATAATGCTATATATAAACACTTAAACATATTAAATTGCATTATTTTCACTATTAAATTACAACTGGTATTGCATCCGTGTTTTGCATTATTATGATTTTGACCATGTGACGGAGATATAAGGCTTAGTGATGTATTAAGCATTATTCTTTAAACAATTCTACTATTTGAACTAATGGATATACACCTAGTTGATACTTTTTTCACATTGGGATAGGGTATATTTATTCTACCTTGAGATATAATGCACCTTGATATTTATTCACATTCACATCAACATAGTGTCTCCCATAGGTGTTCTTAATAGGATTCGGATCCTCAGCGGTCACAATTATCATTCATCCTCTTTCTAATCAAATGTCAGCCCTTGTCCATTTGATTAATCCAATGGTTGATATTTGACTAAAAAGAGAGAATGGAGGAGGATTGTGACCGCACAGAATTCATATTAACCCTTGTCTCTGTTACAAAAAAAAAAAACATTTTTCTTCTTTAAATTGGCTTCCAAAGTGTACAGAAGGGAGCAATGTGTAACTATAGACTTCAGAATCGGGGGCAGAATATGCTTTGCAAGCCTCACTTCAAATTTTGATGTGATCCATACATAGTTTTTGAACTTGCATTTTAATGGAGATAGCTCAAGAGCTGCAGCAACCAAGTACAGGTTAGTTTCTAACTCAAACTCGCTTTGTTCATTAAATTTCCTTTATTTTTGGGAGGGGGATTGTGGAATTTGCGTAGTTATTATTCTTGAAACAGAAACAAACATGAACGTAAAGGATGTTAGTTCTTCTGTCTTGTTCTCCTAAGAATCTCTACGTTTACATTCAAAGAATTTTATACCCTGTTGGCTATTGTTGAACACAAGGTAGATGATAAGCCTCAATATGTTTTGGCCAATCTACTTCCTAGTCCTAACTTTACAAAGAAATCATAGAACCGGGACAAATCCGAAAATGTTACTTGTGACCGTGTGACACTGTGACTGACCATTTAGGTGCGACTCTAAGTGGGAGGAATATGTTATTGTGAGAGTGAGAGAAACGAATTTGGAGCATTAAATCATATATGGATGGTCAGAATTAGAAGTTAATTGGTGGTCATGTGATCACTTTAAAAAGTCACATGACTTTATATTCTAATCTTGACGATTTATATGTGATCCAAAAGTCTAGTTTTACACCTCTCATATCTCATAATAACACACTACTCTCACTTAGTCGTCATATCATGTTTCAACTTTCTAAAAATTAGAACTAATTTCAGTTTGCTGTAAGTATTTCTCAGATGATGACAGAAAAGAACAGAACTCACACATAACCACAATTGTCACTCAGCAGTCTCAACATCCAAGATTGAGAGACTACAAATGGTGGTTTCGTGTATCCCTCTGCATTATCTTTCTTCTAGCAGGCCTATCTGCAGCCACTCTTTTAACAAGGTTATACTATGAAAAAGGTGGTGATAGCAAATGGATGACATCATTTCTTCAATCAGGTGGGTTCCCTGTCCTACTTCCACTCCGTTTTTACTTCTCATCACTTGCCAAAATTTCTAACATGCACAACAATGATTCCTTCAATACCAAACCAAAAATTTGCACCCTACTTCTCCTCTACCTAGCTTTAGGCCTACTTGCTGCAGGGATCAATATGATGTATTCCTATGGACTCCAAAATCTTACTGTTTCCACCTATTCTCTACTTTGTGCAACCCAAATAGCCTTCAATGCAGTATTCTCATACTTCCTGAATTCCCAAAAGTTCACAGCACTTATATTCAATTCTATAGTCCTCCTTACCATATCAACTTCCCTACTTGCAATCGATTCTCATTCTGAAGACTCAGTGGGTCTTTCAAGAGAAAAGTATTTAATTGGGTTCTTCTGCACCCTTGGTGCATCAGCTGCATATTCTTTATATCTCTCCCTTGCTCAGTTTTCTTTTGAGAAAGTTATAAAAAGAGAAACCTTTTCTGCTGTCTTGGACATGCAATTTTATCCACCCTTCATTGCTTCCTGTGCTTGCCTTGTGGGATTGTTTGCAAGTGGAGAATGGAAGACTTTGGATAAGGAGATGAAGGGATACCAAAAGGGAAGGGTGTCATATATAATAACACTGCTTTGGATTGCTGTGACATGGCAGTGTTATGCCATTGGTACACTGGGGTTGGTCTTTGAGGTATCTTCATTATTCTCAAATGTAATAGGTACTCTAGCATTGCCCATAGTTCCCATCCTTGCTGTTATTTTCTTTCATGATAAGATCAATGGGGTGAAGGTTATAGCCTTGTTGTTGGCAGTATGGGGCTTTCTTTCCTATATTTATCAACATTATCTTGATGACAAAAAGGCCAAGGCAAATAAAAATGTTGGTGTTGAGGTTCAAAGGGTTGAGGTAGAAATTTGCTGATGGAATGGACCAACTTTTAATGAAGTTATAGCAATCTCTAGTGGAATTGGGTTGAGACAAGAGCCTGGACAAGGGTGATGTTCCTATTGCAATTTTATGAATTGTATCTTTCTTGAATTCCCAGCATAGTTTGAGCTGAATTATCATCAGTTATACATTATAGATAATTTGTTTTAGAATCTTCACCCTTGAAAATCAAATCTATCAGTTTAAAATTAATTCTTATGATAGCTGAATTGTTTGTCTAAGATATTTAAAATTGATTTCTACGGTAGAAATCAATTTCAATAAAAATGACTTATAGCCTGTTTGGGTTAGCGGTGACATCCTGAGAATTGCATTCACTCAACCCGAACGTGGAAGCTACAATGTACAGCTTTCACGTTTTTTATAATAAAAATCATAAAAGTGTTATCATCATCATAATTGTACTTTTACCGTGATTTTTGACCGCTAATCTAAATACATACTTAAAAGTAACTTATGTTGTAAACAAAATTTACTTTTGAAGACTCGATAATTTAATAAATGATTTATATAAACAGTTAGTAGCATTACAATTTTTTTTTAATCAAGCATTACAAAATTTAACTTTACTATTATACTTTTAAAATGATTATATTTTATATTTTTAATAAATTTAAATTTTTAAAATCAATTTTTACCATCACTTTTTATATGATTAATTTTTTGATAATAAAATCCAAATAAACTTATGGTCTGTTTGTTTTTGAGTTTAGGGGAAAAAAATGTATTGTGACTTGGGGCTGTTTGCACCAAAAGCCTAAACAAACTTAATCTTTTATTGGATTTGGATTCTCTCATAATTTTTTTTTCTGATATTTTCTTTGATGCTATGAGAGAGAAAGAGATAAAAATAACTATTATAGGGTCCATCATTATCTCTATAGTATCCATTATATTTGCTTTTGTCTCTTTCTCTCATAAGAAGAGAGGACACAAAAGAGAAATCATAAGAGGATCCAAATCTAATCTCAATTTATTTAGAAGATGAAAAGGGACACATGTGAATCACTTTTAGGGGTAGAAATAGAAAATAGATTAGCTTAGGTTGCCTCGGTGGGGCAAATCTTAAAAGTTTTACCCAAATAAAATAGATTTATTTGTATTTTAAAAGATAATTAGAAAAAGGAAAAGGAAAACAAAATAGGTGGAGCTGCAATTTAATTTGGTTGAGCATGGCAGGAGGTAGTTTAGTCTGTCATGGAAAGAATTAGGAGGGAGTAAATACTCAATTTGGTTCCTGAAATTATATGATCGTATCAATTTAATCCCCAATATTATCAATATTCCAAAATGATTCTTGAAATTATAAAAAGTTAATCAGATTCGTCCATCCATTGATATTTGCATGGACTATAATGACATTAAGTTAATGTCAGGGATGTATTTGAAACTAAGTTAATATTGTCATGGATGCATTTGATACATTTTGTAATTCTAATAATTATTTTGAAATATTAATAATATGAGAAACTAAATTGATATGATCCTATAATTTTAAGGATCAAATTGAATATTTATTCAATTAGGAGACTTTGTGTTAGTGAGTGCTAGTTGGAGATAAGACGAGATGTTAACTGCAACCTACCGGAGGAGAACAAAAACTACAGTTAGGTCGTGTTTGATCCAATTTTTTTTCTGCTTTCCTTCAATTTATAAGTAGAAGTTGGGTCAAAAAATTTTTCTGTAAAGCTCTTCAAAAAAAAAAAAAAACTTATTTTTAAAGAACAAAATTAAAGAATAAGGAGCTCTTTAAAAAGCTACAGGGAGGAGCTTTATTATAGCTTGTATGGAGCTTTTTCAACACTTTTACCCCACTTCGATTAATCCTGACAGCTGCCATTTTTTTTTCCTTCTCTTCTTCTTCGGGCTGTTACTGACCCTCCCTGCCACTCTCCCTATCTCCTTCCCCGGCTATCATTGCTCTTTGCGCCGACTCCCTCGCTCCACCACCTTTGCGGTGGCCCCATTGCAGAACCCCTCACTGGGAAGAAGGTTTGCAAGCGAATTCTGCAATATGTTGTCACTTTGATTGTAACTGCATCTAATGTTTCTCTGCGTGGAGATCTTTTGACTTTTTTCAAAATTTAAAATACGACCTTAGTAAAAAAAAAATTATTAAGATCATTTTAATAGTTGAAGGGTTTCATAAAATTTTATTCTCTGCGTGAACGATGTCTTTGCACTATCTGGGACAATTTGAAGGGTTTCATAAAAATATTAAAAAAAAAAAAAAAAAAGACGTGAAAGGGAAGAAGAGAGGGGAGCTCAGGTGACTTTTTCTAGACTTTTTCTAATGAATAAATGAGAGCCTTTAGATGTTATTAAAATGGATGGATGAGAGTGGTTAGAGTTACTTTTGGATTAATTTGATCATCTTTCGTAAAAAATAAAAAATAGGTTACCAAAACCCAAAAAATGAAAACTTTCAATTTCTTGGTTCCTTAATCAATGTCCTTAGGATACTAGTTCGAAAGATCCAAAAAATATATGTCAAACAACTTTTAGTTTAAGGCAAATGATAACCAATATCCTAAGAACATTGGTTAAGGATTCAAAGATAGAAACTTTGTATTGAAAGTGATGTATCTAATACATTCAACATTTAAAAGTTGCATTTTCCAATAAACTTTTTCTAACTTTGGATTCCTTAAACAATACTCTCAAAACACTTGTTAGTAAGATCCTTAGTTTAAAAGTAGCTTTTAAGTAAAAAAAAAAATGAAATTACCAAACAGTTTTAGCTTTTACTTTTAAAACTCTTATCCTATCTTCTTCTTTAAAGTAACGTTTAAGCCCAAAAAAATTGGGCCAAACCCAACCTTATTACAAAGAAAACCTACTAACTCTTTTTCTCATCATAAGATAAAAATGAATGAAGTACGTAGTCTCCTTCGATAAACATAGTTGGTTACGTTGTAGAACATGAATTGTGAGTACACGATCAAACTCTTGTAATGTGCTTAGTCTCTTTCTCATTCTCTTCTCTCCTGTAAGATCTCTTATAAGTCTCCCTTCTTTCATGTAAGACCTCTTATGAGTCTCCTCTTAGATAAAAAATAAATAAATTACATACATTATTTTATACCCTTTTATAGGTCCCTCCAAACATATAATAAAAATGGGCCAGATAATATAAATTTATGCTAAGTGACCTTACACTATGTAAAAACCATGCTTAAGCGGTAGTTTGATAGAGCAATTTTGGCAATTCTCTCCGCTCCTTTCTCTAGGTCCTATAAGCCTCCCTATGGATCGAAAAAATAAATATTAAAAAGATTTAATTTAAAATTATAAATGTAGATTTGTCATTCATAAGTGTCTAAAAGTGACACGTATTATGGAAGTTAAATTATTTTTTAAAATATTTTCAATATACAAGTGGTATTATTATTATTATTATTATTATTATTATTATTATTATGAACAAACATCATACTTTCCATTTTTTGGCTGGAGAACAAATGAATTATTAAAATAATTATTGACAAAAATATCATTCAAATATAGACATATTTGAGTACAATAATAAAGATAAATTTGTCTAATTATATATTTTATTTTCATATTAAAAATCCAACTTTGTTTGTAAAAAATCTAAGATTAATCTTTAAAAATTTTTTAATAAAGAAATATCAAATAATTAATTATAAATATTTTTTTTCATTTTTTAGTAATTAATTAGTCAACAATTAAAAATGGGGTGGGGTGTACTTTTTTATTAGGTTTCAGATTTACCGTTACTTTGATAAAGTTTAAGATAGTGGAATATTATTTACTCTTTTTTTATACATATTTATTCTTATGATTTCTACATATTTAAATTTTATTCATTGATTTCTTAAATTAATTTTATATACTTTTTTGTACATTTTTGTATTATACTCTCAAATTGCATACAATTTATTTTATTTTTTTAAAAAAAATATTTTATGCAGGATATTACAATTATCCTAGATGAAATAATATTACAAAGGCGAGATGGCAAGCAGAGGCCGGGGAGAGGGGTCTTTGGATGACACGACCCCCATAGTTATTATATATGATTTTTTCGTAACTCATCAGTGTTAATTCAATAGTTAGCCAATACTTAAAAAATAGGATGTAGTGTAATATATACGGTCAAATTCGGGGTTTGTCATTATTTTGGTAAACATAAAGATTGTTGAGTGAAATTTACTCTTTACATTATATAATATTTTTAATCATATATCAAATTTGTTTCATATATATATATATATATATATATATATATATATATATATATATTTGGTCTTAGCCCCTTGATATCAAATTTTTGACTCCACCCCTAATGGTAAAAGCAAACGACTGAAAGTGGGCGAAAGCAAACAAAAAGAATGAAGAACTCATTTGTGAGGGGCAAGGTAGCAGAATGATGGGGGATGACGACAATAACTTCATGAAGAACTTGTTCATGAAGAATGAAAGAACAATATCAGTCACATACAGGAATGAAGAATTAAAGTTCTTTCTTATTAGTTATTTATAACTTTGTAAATTTATTTTATTAATTAAATAAAATAGTATATATATATATATATACATATATAAATATGAAATTATCAAAATAAATTTATATAATATATATTGATATTGATATTTATAAAGGTATTTATGTAATGTTAGCGAAAATCCCGTGAGACAGTGGCATGATCTTCGTCTTTATCCCCAAATTGTATATAGGAGAAAAATCTCCCTCATCCTCACAGGAAAAAATCCTCGACTTTGGCTAGGGATATAAATTTTATCCGTACCTGCGGATACCCGAGGATATATAATATCCGCAATGGATAGAAAATGAGTATCTTAATAGGTATCACGAATAAATTAAATGGGTATTTTCTCTATGCGTTTATTAATGAGGCTGGAGCGGGTAATATAATATCCATACTTGTGGATACCCGCTAAGGTGCTTAGAATATTTACATTTAAAAATATTAGGCCGATGAATTGAAATGGTACTCATGTGTAAATAGATTAATTTACACATGCTTATAGATTAGTTTTCCTATTTACTATTTTAAATTTTAATTTTTTTTTTTACATAAATTTTAAATTAATGACATATATGATTATATTGTTTACATATCATATTGTTTAGTATATTTATTAAAATATTTTTCAAGCACAAGAACTTCTCGTGCCAGCAAGGAACTCAAATGCATAATCAGTTTGAATTTCATGTGTGAATAAAAAATTGTGAGGTATTGAATATCTATGGATATCCGTAAATATTGATAAATTTGTTTAAAACTCGCAAGATAGATACCCGCACAGATATGAGGACGCGAGGATGGATATGAAATTCATCCAACGGGATGGATAATGAGGGGCTACTACCCATATCTACCGCACCCCATCCCATACTTTAAGGGTGGAAAGAGGAAAGTTGGCGAGGGTCTGTGTTGAAATCGATCTCAATCAACATGTTCTCGAAAAAATCTGGGTTAGAGGTATATGATTAAGATTGAGTATAAGGGTTTGCATGTTATTTGTGGAAGGTGTGAATGTTGTTACGGTCATGTAAAGGTCCTATCCCATGCAAACTAGAGATGGTAATGAGTATTTTATCCCGTGAGTACCCATAAAAATTATTCATGATGTATAGGATAATTATCTGCTTCGTGGATATAGATACGGGGGGTAATTACCCGCAAAATTTAATTGGTATGGATGCGGGTACAAGAACTTTAGTACTATTTATTTAACCATTATATATATGAATATATAAATATAATATATAAATTGAAAAATTGAAATGTAAGTTAGGTTATTATTTTCCTTATCTTCCTACGTGTTCACACTTCTATAGATCTCCTCAATTTAACTTTTCTCTTTTTTGGTATACTAACTTTCCTTTTTTTACCTTTATAAATTTGTTGTTCCATAGATTAATTGTAATATTTACTCAATATTTTTGGAAAATATTAGGTGTTTGGTATCATTTTTGTATTTCAGAATATATCATGACGTGGATGTGTAATGTGAAAACATACTAGACTGATTTGTCTTGTTATATATATACTATCATTATATTTCAAACTTATGTTATATATATGTTCTTCACATGTAGGGGCGGAGCTAGGAATTTTTTATGAGGGAGCCAAGATTAATTATACATAACATAAATAACAATAAAAAAATTAACTAATATATAAAAACAAATTATATGAAATCGAATAAAATATTAAGTTGGTGCAATAATTAAAATTTATGACCATTAATGCATCCTCACATTTTGATGAGCTTTACTATATTTTCCTATAAAATGTTCATATTAATCCTTCTACTAGTAAATAAATAAAATATTAATTAAGTGAAAAAGTAATCTATTTGTTGTTTTGAAAATATAAAAAGAATTCAATATTTTCTTTGTTTAGTAGATAGGAGAATTAGTAGGAGGATATAGAACTAAAGTTTAATTTAGATATATTGTCATTATAAAGTTTTTTACATTGTCAACCAATTAACGTCACCATAAATGTAAAGGGTTTAATTAATATGCACTTTGAGTGTAAAGAATTTTTATAATGTCAACCAATCATAAATCATTCTAGAAGTCAAATATTTTTAATGATGTAATAATATATGATTGGTTGAATGTAGAAAATATTCATACTACATTATGATTAAATTCATTGATATATAAATTGAAAAAATGTATAGATATATAGATTTTTTTTTAAACTTGGGGGAGGCCATGACAACCAAAGACCTCCCCCTCTGTTCACATGATATATATTTTTAATAATGTTTTATTTTTTTATTTATTTTTCATTATTAAGTAAAATAC
The DNA here is from genome assembly GCA_039655645.1 of Ammopiptanthus mongolicus. Classification (NCBI taxonomy): domain Eukaryota; kingdom Viridiplantae; phylum Streptophyta; class Magnoliopsida; order Fabales; family Fabaceae; genus Ammopiptanthus; species Ammopiptanthus mongolicus. Next base: position 10,248,648 of record CM077343.1, on the reverse strand, counting down.
GGGTAATGAGTGCGGTTATGAGTACTTAGATACCCAACGAGTAAGGGTACAAGTACTTAAGTAACTACCCATGCGAGTATGAGTTCGGATACAAGTATTTTTTTTAAAATGCGTGTATAAGGACGTGTATTATAATACCCTATCTATTGTCATCCCTCAAACTCAGGACAAGGGTCATGTTGATCCCCAAAGTTATCAAAATATAGTCTCATAAAACAGAATGGATTGAGTATTAAATAAAAATTAGAAGAATTTAATATCTTGCAATTTTTTTAAGTATTTTATATTTTTTAACAAGTAAAATAATTTAGTAGTTTACGTATAAAAAACATTAAAATAATTTAGAAAAGGACAATGAATGCGACCTTTTGACTAAATTAGTGTTATTTTAAAAACTATGTATCATATTGGGGTTGTTTTGTAACAATTTACCAAAATAGGAGTGTTTTTGACAGTGTGGATTTTTTTTTTTGACGTGGAAGGCGGCCTTCCATAAAAATGTCACATGTCATACACTCATTGATTTTACAGAAATTTTTTAAAAAACAAAAGCTGCAGCATTTCTTGCCCGCATCTGTGGAGACACTTGTCTGCTGTTTCACTCGTCTGTTGTGACCAGTTTGTTGGTCACTTGTCCGCTAAGACTCGTCTGCAATTTCACTTGTCTGCTGCGTCTCGTCTACTATTTCACTTGTCTGTTTAGACGAGTGAAACATCAGACAAGTGACTAGCAGACGAGTGACCATCAGATGACTAACAGACGAGTCACAGCAAACAAGTGACCAGTAGACGAGTCTCAGTAGACGAATGAAATAGCAGACGGATCACAACAGACGAGTGAAACGACAGATGGATCACAGCAGACGAGTGACCAGCAGACAAGTGTCTCTACAGACGCGAGCAAGGAATGCTGCAGCTTTTGTTTTTTAAATTTTTTTTATAGAACCAATGAGTGTATGACATGTGACATTTTTATGGAGGACGGCAGTTGGATTGACGCCTTCCATGTCAGCAAAAAATAAAATGAAAAATTTCACGTTGTCAAAAATAATTCTATTTTAATAAATAATTTTTAAAATAACACTAGTTTGATCAAATAGAAAATGAAGGCTTTTCAGGAGTACGTCCACACGCTAACAAACTCTTCTTGTTTTAGTTTTGACCTTCTTCTTTTTTGCACATTTATTGCATATAAAATACATTTATGTTTGGCATTAAAATTATTAATTACTTCCTTTAGTCTCTATTATAAGCAAAATTTAAATGGAATACATATATTAAGGAAGTTGGTTAATCTTACTTAATGTTACTGAAAAATTAAATGTATTACCTAAAATAACCTTCATAGAAAAATTCAACTTTTATTAAATGCATCCCACATTAAGTTATTGAAAAATAAAATTAATATTAAATGAAGGGTATTTTAGGAACGATGTCATTAAATAGGATGAAAGTAGTTGAAATTTGCTTATATATTTGACAAAAAATTTTGAGACTTTTTTACTTATAATAGGAACCGAAGAGAGTATTAAATAATTAACATGTTTATCTTTAAATATTTCTTCTCTCACATTTAAAACATATTAATTACTTTTATTTTTATATTGAAATTATCTCTATTTGGAGATTTGATCTATTATTTATTTATGTTGACATTTTTACCCATGAAGGTATTTACATTTTATTTTTTGGATTTGGCTTCTCTAAAATAAGCGAAGCTCTAAAGTGATAAAGTAAATGATTATCCATTATTGATTTGATTAACTACATAGATATCTCAACCCACTAAAAGATCCAAGTGTGGATAACCCCTTATTTTATTACTTTAAAGCTTCACTCATTTTAGAAGAGCCAAATTCTTATTTTTTATAATAAATTTCACAGGAATACTTTTGAATTTTTCCTCTTAAAAAATATCAAAACCATTGACATTTTAACTTCTCCTTCTATGGGTCTTACCATATGAGCATGTCACTTCATCACTTTTTACTTTATATTACTTTAAGTTAATTCTTCAATCTAATGATGCAACTCTAAAAAGTTCACCAAATGGATCCCACAAGTTATCATTCTGTATTATTTTTCTCTTTTTCTTTATTGAGTTCTTATATAAAAACCAGTAGTTTATAGAAGCAATTGTCCTTACACGTAAATGTTACATCATTTTATTCCAATGATACAATCTAGCAATGATCGACTTTTATTTTTAAGAACTAGTTAAACAACTCTCATTGGAATTGCTCTTAGTGTGTTTACCTACAAACTTAAACAAAAAGATGTCAAAAGAAAATTTCAGCTAGCACTTAGGCTTGTAATCCTCGATTTTCAAAATAAGTTAAAAAAAGTATATAGAAAGATCATAAATTATTTTTAAAAGCTATTTGAATATTTATATAAATTATTCTCATAAACACAAATAAGCTATTCTAAACGTCCCCTATATTAGTGGCGGAAGCTGTTTCTAAACAAATACAGGAGCAATGAAAATGATTCTCTAAAGTAAATCTGACTGTAAAGTCAAAAAATAAGGATGATTAGCTAAAGTATATTGAGATTTTATATCACTTTACTTAATCGATGGTTGATATATCTTTACTTATTCACTTTATGCTCACTCATTTTAGAGAATCTTTATGTAGGAGCAATGCACTAGCATCATACTCTTTTACACATTCTTTATCATCAGATGAAATTCATGTATGAACCCACTAAACACATAATGAACCTATATGATTTAGTGGATGTTACGTAAATTTCACTGAACAATAAAAATTGCATCTAACAAAAAGTGGGTGTAATGGTAATATTTATCAAAATATAGAAGCTGAAAAAGAAGAAGAAAAAAAATACCCAGCGAGAACTAGGTTCAAAATCCCTCAAATCAAACCGTTTTACTCATTGACACCGAAAGGAAAATAATAAAAAATCAATTGACTTTGTCAAAACTGAAAAAGCAGAACCAGTTCACCTTCGAAAGTTAATATACTCCCGTCTATATATAAATAAAAAGATAAAATTACCATAATTTATAATAAGCACTTTTAATTTTAAGAAATTATTATTATTTTAGTTCATAAAAGTAAAATTATAAATACTAATTATATTAATTTTTAAATAGAGGAATTTCTTTAATTAATACTTTCTAAATTTCAAAAACAAATATAATTAATACTTTCAATTTTAAAAATTAAAATAATACTTTTTTAAAACTAAAAACTAAACAAATTTAATGACTAAAATGATAATTTAGTGTAAATAAAAACGCTTAGTATAGGAATAACATTTTCTATCCTACAAAGTGTACCACAACTTTTTGTTTTGAATTTTAATTAATTGATTTAAATATCTAATTATTAATAATGAAAGATAATATTTTTTGACAAACCAATATTCATACTTATAAACACATTTACATTATATATTATCTTAAAATAAGTATCAATAGTGATTGATCACGGTGAAAATTGACTGTGATTCTGGACGACCTTTACTTTTAATATTAAGAATTCGAATCTTATATTCTCAGCTCTGAAAAAAGCTTTACGAAATTACCTCTCATATTTTGTGGAATATCTGGCTAAAAATCAAAAATATTATCTTAAAGTACATGTAAAAATAAAAAATAAAAAACAAAAAAGACCTTAGTTTCTCCGCACATTCTGCATTTGTCAGTTCAGTTTCTCCACACAGACACTCCCTCACTCACACTCTCTCTCTAAGCAAAACCAAATTTGAAAAGCTCCTAAACACTGAAACAGAAAAACCGTAATGACTGACGTATCATAAGCACCAAAACAGAACGGAACGAACCAAAACCAAAATAGCTTCCCTTTTCCTCCTTCTACTCTTTTTCCTCTCTTTCACAGCCTCTTTTCTCTTCTCACTCCTTTCCTCTGCTTCCGAACCCGAACCAACCGCAATGGCCACCATGGAGACCTTGATCGGACTTGTCAACCGAATTCAGCGCGCTTGTACCGTCCTCGGCGACCACGGCGGCGACGCTTTCCCTACTCTCTGGGAAGCTCTTCCCTCCGTCGTCGTTGTCGGAGGCCAGGTTCGCTCTTCACTTCACTTTATATATAACTAATACCTTCGTTTTTTGTTTTTTGAATCAATTTGAATCAATTCAGTCAGCTTCTAGATTGTTCTACTGAGTTCTCTTTTGCGCTATGACGTGCATGATTCTATATGAAAGTGCGATTTGAATTGTGAATTGTATTGAAAATGCAGAGTTCTGGAAAATCGTCGGTATTAGAGAGCATTGTTGGACGTGATTTTCTTCCCAGGGGATCAGGTTCGTTATCGTTAATGGTTTTTAAGCGTTGATTTCATTTTTTTTTTTTTTAATTTTTAAATTTCTGTTTGGCTGCTGAGTGCTGAGAATGCTGCTGTGGAAATGGAAAGTTCTACGAAGAAATTTCTCAGTGCAGCATTGTTATTTCGTCTATTATTCTTGAATTTTCTTGTTCTGTTTTTTTTTAAAGAAATTTCATATTTATTCACCAAAGTGAAGGTACTCATAGTGACAGCGACAGAGTTTATTTAATTATTTTTAATTGTTATATTATTTTGTGTTTGTTATTGGTAGTGGAAGAAATTTGAAGAAAATGATATTTTGAATAATGAAAGTAAAAAGCTAGTGAAGCTTATTCATTACACTTTGATTTTATGGTGAACAATAATGCTTGGCTTTCTTTTACATTTTTAAATTTTGAGTGATGTTTTTACTTTTAGGGATTGTGACGCGGAGGCCCTTGGTACTGCAACTTTACAAAACAGAAGAGGGGATACAAGAGCATGCAGAATTTCTGCACTTGCCAAAGAAACGATTTACGGATTTCTGTATGTCTTCTCATGACATGCATATTTGATTTTGAAAATTGTGGAAAAAAGAGTTCCTTGAGTACAGTACATGATCTACATGCATTACTTTTTTACTTTCAAATTGTGTAACTTATAATGTAACCATGTATTGAATCAATTTGATTGAGTATACTGTAGTGTAGTGGCTGTAGCCTCAGTTATCTATGTAAGTTTTTAACTTGCCCAACTGTCATCCTCAAGGGTATTAATTTTTTTTCTGCACTGCTTGTTAGCTTGCTTGCTTATCTTAAACTCACAATGTCTTAGTCTCTATTATGTTTGGCACTTTTATGCAGTTTCCCCATGGTGTTACCTTGTCGAAGACTAAGCTCATCCAATGTTTTCTGCAATATTGTGATACATGAGTAATAATGCTTTTGACAGTGTAGGATATATTTTACTAAGATCATCGTTATACCACTTTGATTGCAGCGCCCCCAATTCCTAGATTGACTCTAGTGATATAATAGTAGCTGTTATCTTACTTATTTCTCTTCTGGTAATTGTTATGCAAGTTGACACTGGTGAAAATCTTTCAATATTGGTTTACACCCACTATTTTCTTAGGATGTTTACGTAGAAATAGATATAGATAAGCAATGTACATTTTCTGGTCTATGTTTCGTTTTTTTTTTTTTTTTTTAAAAACTATTTTAATTTGTTTGATTTCTTACTTTTATAGCTTTGGTTAGAAAGGAAATTGAAGATGAAACTGATAGAATGACTGGGAAATCAAAACAGATATCTCCTGTTCCTATTCATCTCAGTATCTACTCCCCACATGGTAAGGAATTTACATTTTCATTCAGGTGCCATGATCCTTGGTTTAGATGATCGTTTTTTTTGCTCATTGCTCTAGGTCTCTAGGACGTAATTTGCTTGTGGGAATAAGCTCTTGTTGTTGTGGGACAAAATTTATGTCACCGAACTGCAATGTATATTTGCTGGAAAAAATAAGTAATCAGTATTTACCACTTTTACTGTTTTACATGTACCCTGAAAACTTGATAGTGCCTATCATGCTATTTGTACTATTTATTGCTTACCTTTTTAGTTGCCATGCTGAATGCATTACTTATCATCTATGGATGACGGATGATTTAGTGTATTTCCATTAGTACTATATGTCTAATTGAATTGCATCATGCTTTGTTAAGTTGTTCAAGCACTAATATATTTCTGATGACAAAAGAAATTTGATATTCAAGGAGTCACCCATTCTTATGTTTTAAGGGGGTTGTACAACTTCTAATATTTTGTACATGTGTGCTCTTCTTGTAGGAGAGCTTGATGTCTTTATGGAATTTTGGATTTTCCTCAATTGTTTTTTTATGTTTAAGTTTATCTGATTATTATTCTTCTTTGCTGGTAGTTGTCAATCTAACACTAATAGATCTACCTGGTTTGACAAAGGTTGCTGTAGGTACACTTTCTTTTCATTTTCTTTTCTCAATTGAACATCGATATTTGCTTATTATCAATCTCGTTTTTCCTATTTTTGATTTATAATTTGTCTTTAATTTTGTTAGAGGGACAGCCAGAAAGTATCGTTCAAGAGATAGAAAGCATGATCCACTCGTATGTTATGAAGGTAGTTAAGAGGCTCTTTACTTCTATCTACACTGCTACAGAGAAGGAATTCCCTTCTTGATTCTTTTCTGAAAAATCTGATGTTTTGTTTTGTGTTTACTATGATTGAAAAGAGGACAGCAAAGGTCATTCCAACTTAATGAGAATGGCTGAGATCCACCTTTTTCTCCCATTTTCTACTTTTAATTTTTTCTTTACATTTATTTTTAAAAAGCAGTAATGCATAGATATTACAAATTTTCTGTCCGTGTTTGAAATTTAAACCCAAAAAAAGGCAGTTGACATTTTGACAAGCACCTATTTTTCTCTCTAGAGAATCTTTAATTTTATTGTTTAGGGAATCAGAGAAATAAAAGAAGTTATAAGGTTTTAGCCGTTTAGCCTTTCATTAAGTATTTTTTAAGATATACTGTCTTAATTTATATAAATCAATTCATTAGTACCAGTGAGTCAGTGGTGCTGGTCATATTCTAAATTTTTAATATTGGATCTTTTTAATCTTTGACTTTATAGATTTTTTGTTGCTTCAGTTAATTGCACTTTAATTCTTCCATGAATCTATTGATTACTTATATCCTTTTGGTATTGCAGCCTAATTGCTTAATTTTGGCAATTACTCCCGCAAATCAAGATGTAGCAACATCCGATGCGATCAAGGTTGCCAGACAAGTTGACCCTGCGGGTATGCCTGATGCATGTTGTATACAACCATGATTCAACTATACGAACCTTGTGTATTTATTTTCTTATAATGTTATTATGGTTTTTTTCTTGACATTGCCTTAAAAAAAAAATTCTTTTAGGAGAAAGAACATTTGGAGTGTTGACAAAGCTTGATTTGATGGACAAAGGAACAAATGCTTTGGACGTAAGAATCATAGCTTTTCTAGCACACTCAGCTGTAAACTCATGAGAGTATTTGTCTGGCTCTGTGATGAAACTTAATTTGGATTTTCTATGAATCTCAATGATACAGAAAATTTTCATATTATGACCATAACGAACCCATTTTGATCATGTTGTAGGTCCTCGAGGGAAGATCATATCGACTTCGAAACCCTTGGGTGGGAATTGTAAACCGTTCACAGGCAGATATCAATAGGAATGTGGATATGATTTCTGCTCGGCAAAGGGAGCGTGAATTTTTTGCCACCTGTCCTGATTATGCCCACTTAGCCAGCAGGATGGGCTCGGAATATCTAGCGAAGCTTCTCTCAAAGGTTTCTATTTATTCTACTATTGTGCTGCTACAATGTTGCAACTCAACAGGGTTACTTGCGTGCTCATAGAATTGATTTGGTTTCAGCATTTAGAGTCCGTGATAAGAGCTCGGATTCCAGCGATTGCATCTTTGATTAATAGAAGCATTGATGAGCTTGAAGCTGAGATGACACAGCTTGGTAGACCAGTTGCTATTGATGCCGGGGTGAGGAGTATCTTTTACTATCTACTATCAATAAAAGTTGAATGTAATTCTTCTTAGGATATTTATCAAACTTTTTTCGATTTTCAGGCACAGCTTTACACTATTCTAGAATTATGCCGTGCCTTTGACCGTGTATTTAAGGAGCATTTGGATGGAGGGTAAGAAATCATAATTTGTCTTTGTGCTTTGTTTTTCTATTTATATGTTCCGTATATTTCAAATCTAATTGGCAGCCATATATTACGAGAAAATGTTGTTTGTACATCAAGATGAGACAATAAAATTCGACAACAATTTTTATGGTTAAGAGAGTTAAAAAATGTGGTTAATCCATGAACATTGATATTTGCACACACGTTTTACACTAAAACTTTACACCTTATTATTTGGGTAAAGAAAAAGAGAAACATACTTCCCTTTTTTTTTGTTTTATCAAAAAGGACGGTTAGTAACACTTTGGTGTAAGAAAACGATGTAAATAACATTTTTCTAAGTTAGATATAATAGGCAAATAATTAATTAGTGGTAATAGTAATCAATTACAAGTTTGTTAACCAAGTCAATTGCAGCCTTGTACATTGTTAATCTGTGTAAAAATGATGTATGAAAACTGGTGTACCAGAGCCATTTTCCGTAGATGATAATCAATCTACTTACACCTGACTGTGGAGGCATCAGAAAATGGACCTTCTCGTGTGTGTTCTTTCACATGGTCATCGTATAATATTCTAAGATGTAATTATCTTGACCTTTCTTGTATTTCCCCTCCTAGGCGACCAGGTGGCGACCGAATTTACGTAGTTTTCGATTCCCAGCTTCCTGCTGCATTGAGAAAGCTTCCACTGGACCGTCATTTGTCATTGCAGAATGTGAGAAAAGTGATTTCAGAGGCAGATGGGTACCAACCTCATCTAATCGCTCCAGAGCAAGGTTACCGACGCCTCCTAGAGAGCTCACTTAATTATTTCAAAGGTCCTGCGCAAGCTTCTGTGGATGCTGTAAGTGCTTCTACTTTAATTTTTTCCTATCCAGTTCCCTTTTTGACGGAGGGCATCCCAATCTTTAGAGGGAGAGAGATGCAGAAAAACTATAAGTGAAACTGTAAAAAAGATTTAGAGGTCAATGATTTATCTGTGGACATATTTACGATAGAATATTAGAGTGCTATTTGATCCATGTAGCCTATCCCAGTGAGAAAATGCTTAGTTATTGTTGTTAGCTTTTTTTATTGGAAAATCAGCTCGAACATTTTTTTATCTCATGATTGATCTTGTTTCATGCTGTCTTTGAGGTCTACTTTAATGCTGACTGTGGACTTGGCAAGCTTTTGAAATTTCCTATGCTATATGCTATTTTTGGCAGGTTCACTTCGTACTGAAGGAACTCGTGAGAAAGTCAATTGCAGAAACGCAGGTTTGAGTTGAAAAGGAGCAAAAAAGAGCTCATAATGGTTTACTCTCTAGATGAAATATGTGCTTTCGGTTAATTTTTACAATGGTGCAGGAATTGAAACGCTTTCCAACTCTTCAAGCTGAAATAGCAGCAGTTGCTAACGAGGCATTAGAGAGATTTCGTGAAGACAGTAAGAAAACAACGTTACGACTGGTGGAAATGGAATCTTCTTATCTCACAGTTGATTTCTTCCGAAAACTCCCACAGGAAGCCGATAAGGGAGGGAATCCAACTCCCTCCTCCACAGACCGATATTCAGAGGGACACTTCCAGAGGATCAGTTCAAATGTTTTATCTTATGTTGGGATGGTGTCAGAAACGCTGAGGAATACTATTCCAAAGGCTGTGGTTCATTGTCAAGTGAGGGAGGCTAAGCGATCTTTACTGGATCATTTTTATGCACAACTGGGCAAGAAGGAGGTATAATACATAAATTAGGATGTCAAGTGAGGTATCATTTTTATACATAAATCATTAATCACCTGTCACCATAGCAAATTGTGGTCACATCCATCCTATGTTAGAGGCATTACAAAGTAAAACAGGCAGCGTAAAACTCCACTGATTATTGAAATATGATAACTCAAAAGAGAGAAGGGGAGATGGACGGAGGGGAATTAGCCCATTTTCTCGACTAACTTGTGCTGTTTATTTTTCAGGAAAGGCAACTGGCAAAGTTGCTGGATGAAGATTCTGCGTTGACGGAAAGGAGACAGCTATGTGCCAGGAGGCTGGAATTATATAGGTCTGCAAGGGAGGAAGTTGATGCAGTTTGTTGGTCCGGATGAGAAGAATCCTGAGTAAATATGAAGGGAATTTTGGTAGGAAAATTAAAATATTACAACGACAAGGGTGAGATTATTGATGGAAACAGTTCCGTTTATTAGTTTTCTTTGCTTACTCTCATGCCTGATTCAAATCTCGAGTGGAATATGTTGTTTTTGGCTTACAGAGACTTAGTTTTACTTTTAACCGATTCATCAAAGGCCCAAAACAAAAATTGATCAATTTAACTTGAAATAGACTATTCACATTTGGTGCTTATTTTTAGTTATTCCGACAATACATACTCTGGACGAGTACTCTAGAATCAAGGCCGCCATTCACCTTTGCCCGGAGCCACTTCAGACCTCACCAACGAGAGACCGTTCAGCCAAGCCCAGCCCAGCCCAGCCCCTGCTTGATCGTGGCTCCGTCCTTCACCACAAGATGAGTCTCCCCTCTTCCACAATGTTCCTCCGGAACCTACGTTCGTTCCCTTCCATGTTGATCGATAAAATGGGGGGATAAAGAAATTTTTCTTTTTTCAAGGATTAAGCTTGTAATTTACATTTGTGTGTAAGGTAACTTGTCGTGTAAGTAACAGGTAAACAACATCATCGACCATTGGTCAAATTTTAAACTAGAGCAACAGTGTTGGATCCCTAGAGTATCGGTGCTCATTTGATCGAAATAAGCACCAATAAACAACCCAACATTAAACATAGCCTAGAATATAGGTAAAACATATAACTTTGAAGCGAAAAACTTACTGGATATGTATATCTTGCTGGCTATATTTATCAGCAGGGATATACTAACTAAAGGATGTCATTTTAAAACAAATCAATTTCTGTACTCCATAAAAAAAAAAAAAACAAATCAATTCTTAACGTAATAATTACTGTCAATTCCTAATCATCTAAATTATTTTTATAATTTCTTTAATAAATTATATCCCTTAATAACCGTATTAATTGCCACTTATAAGCATTGCAAACTAGAAAATAACATAATTTTCTGCCGGCGATTGCTCTCTTCCTAGGTTTAATTAATGCCAAATATAATTTTCAATATTCTACTTAACGTCTATTCTATTTTTTACCAAAACAAATAACGCTCATTTTTTCCTAACTATTTATTTTAAAGAACTTCACTCTATCTAATTATCTCATTTCTCTCGTCTCTCCCTCCTGTATCTTTGTGGATTAATGCTAAATCGTATGAATTCAATTTCGTAGAACGACATACGAATCATTATTGTTTAGTTATACTTACTTGCGTTTCATCATTTCCGTTTTTGTTTAAAAATTAAATTTACATTTTGATTGGCTTTAAATGCTCCACATCATTCGTCAAGCACCAACGAAAACCAATTTCGTCCAATATAGCAATGCTCATATTTGTGTATCTTATTCTCCTTCGTCTTGATATTCATTTAGATTAGGCCCCTTCAAAAATTTTGGGTAACATCCTAAATTTCTAGACATGGCAATGGTTAAGGTTGAGGATTGGTGTGGTGAGCTTGGTTGAGGTTGTCGTGGGTGATTGGCATTGATTATTTGAGGCACGACGATGGTGGTTTCACGATGGAGAGCGGCAAAGACAAGACGAGATGCATTGGTGACTTGGTTGTTGATTTGGTGGTGGCGGTAAAAATTCCGACAAATGACGGAGCTGCATACAAGGGTGCCAATGATTAGTTGAAGGTGATCCATCTTCTCACTATGATCTTTTGCAAATATCGAATAACAAAGGTGTGAAAAAGTTTAAGCTATTTTTACAGTGTTGTTAAACTCGGCTCGACTTTATCGGTTTACCTGGGATCCAGTCATCTAGCTGGTCCGAGTTGCTTAATGGATCAGAAATGCAATCAACTCAATAAGAACTAGTTTGACTCGACCGATTTTTGAGAAAATCGGTGACAGTGTGGTTTCAATCCTACGCCGAAGCTAGTGGAGAGGAATTGTGCCACTACACTACAATACTCACTTGATACATATATGACAAATGTATTTTATATATATATATATATATATATATATATATATATATATATATATATATATATATATATATATATATATATATATATATATATATATAGTTACAAAATTTACAAATTTGATATATACTGATTCAATCAATGCTTATTGGTTCGACTGACCCATTGATCCAATGCTCTGACCGAGTCGATGACTGATCCGAGTTTGATAACATTGATCTTGACTATTGTACCTATATACTACATCTAGTTAGTTATTACTTCTTTTATTTTATTTTTTTATTTGTCTTTTAAGATGGTTGTATAAAATTTTTGAAATCAATAAATAGTCAGTTAGGAATGTTCAGCACCAAAAAAAAAAGTTCAAAATGTTATTGTCATTCTATTAATATTTCTATAACGTATTAACGCCATTAGTAAGTTAGGAAGAAATAATTTATATTTTTGTTTGTTTTTTAAAATAGCAAATAAATGTGAATCTTTTTATTTTCTAAAAATACAAATAAAAAAGAATGAGGGAGTAGTAAATGCATGCATCTCTTGTTTATTTCGTTTGAAGGAAGAAGAGGCGTCACGACATCATCTTCCACTATATACCAAGCTGCTCCACTTGTTTTCCTTTGTTAAAATCCCACTCTTATAGTCATTTGCTAAGTCATAGCTGATAGAATCATACACTGAAAAAAGAAAAGAAAGGAGGGATATAGACAATACGGACGACCCATTTCTCTACTTGGCCTAAGCCTTACTGAAGATTGTCTCCTATTGCTTGTAAGTTTCATTCCTTGCTCCCATTGTTCTGCACGCTGAGTCCTTATCCCCAAAATGGTTCCCATGTCATAGCTGATGTGTATTAAGGGACCTCCTTCGTGGCAGTCTTTGTCAGCACACATATACAGCATTTCGAAGAATTTTGATCCAAGTTTTTTAAATAATTTAGATTTAGTTCCTATCCTAAGTGAAACTCACTCAATACTTTTGTGACAACCCAAGTCAGTGACGTGTAATTAATGAGTGGAACCCATGTTTGTCACATAAGCACTTAATATAGAGGCTTATTCCTAGTAATAACTAAAACCAACCATTGTTTAAAAAAAAAATTGGATACAAACCAAAAAAAAATAAAATCAATAGTAACCCAAACCAAAATATATAATAATTTTAGGGATAAAAAAATATATTTAAGCCTTGCAAATTTATAGAACTCTTGGGGAATAATTCTTAATTAGACATAGTCTACCATATGCACTTCTTTCCATATTAAACATATTTAAGGTTGAGATCAGATAATAACGCACTTATCTCTAAAGAATGCTTTTATACACGCAGTGACGGATATTGATTAAATGTTTTGAGGGAGCAATTAGATACTAACTAAAATGATTTATTTTTAAAATTTATAATTTTATCAAAGTTTTAAAATAATATACACAATTAATGCTTAGACTATTTTCATCTTTATCAAAAGTTTTTTTCTACATAAATGCATCAATTTTTTTTATGCTTAACCACTGTGTCTTTAAGATAAATATACACTCCTAAAACACCTGAAATTGATTACATAATGATATTTTTTAAGTCCCTATGATAATATTTTTACATTGAAAAAAAATTGGTTAAACTTTTTTAGGGCTTTTTGACCAAACTAGTGTTATTTTAGAAACTATTTACCAAAATGAGGTTGTTTTGTAACTATTTACCAAAATAGGGTTGTTTGGAATTTTTTACGTTTAGCGTCGGCCAAGGCCTACGCTAAAGGCCGACGCTAGAGGTATCACCCGTCTGAAACTGGATCATCACCCGTCTGATGGTCGAAGCTGGATCATCACCCGTCTGATGACCATCTGATGACTGTCAGACGGGTAATTCAAACGAGTCTCAACGGACAAGTGACCAGCAGACGGGTGACACCTCTAACGTCGGCCTTTAGCGTGGGCCTTGGCCGATGCTAAATGTAAAAAATTCCAAACAACCCTATTCTGGTAAATTGTTACAAAACAACCCCATTTTGGTAAATAGTTTCTAAAATAATACTAGTTTGATCAAAAAGCCACTTTTTTAGTTTACGTGTAAAAATATTAAATATTAGAAATTGTAAAAAACCACATAAAGTAACCTAGAAGAAAAAAGAAATAAATAATAGTACAGTGAATTAAAATAATGAAGATTGGCTCGACACTTAAGGACGTGTTGTGAGAGAGGCAAAACAAAAATAGATAAAAAAAATTATGGAAAGTTGTGTGTTTATATTAGGACTTGGCTACCCAATGCGTGTGACTCAGTTGGTTACGCAGGCTGAGCTTGTGGGGAAGGACGGCGGTTCGAATCCCACAAAACACAATCTTGGGGAGAGACGAAGAACCTTAACTATAACTAAACACCCGAGCGAAGATTAATCCCATAGTGGGTCCAAAGGATCTAAGCTTGTGGGTATACTCCGTGGATCCACTGAAGAGCCAAAGGCTCTAATTACGGTGGGTCCCAACCAAAAATATGAGGACTTGGCTTTTCAATTATTTTTTTAATAAACAATTGCTTTTTTCGGATTTGCAATACCCAAACATTGTGTGTTTTCATTGCATGAGAAATGAATGAGAGATAAAAAAAGAAACAGGACATTTTAGGGAAAGAGAGAGAGTAGTTGAAAAGAAAAGAGAGATGCAAAGAATTGGTTAGAAAAATAAAGAGAGAATGACACAAACTACAATGATTATTATAGGACAAATATTGGGGGAGCCATTCCTCCCTCCCTCCCGCCACTAAGAAGGTCCTCCTCTATATACACGTCCACTAGCGAAGGAAGTGTCTACTAAGAGCATATCCAATGATGGTTGTACAGAATTTTGTGCAACTGTTTCACAACGGTGGCATGGTTGGAAAGCCAAAAGGTATGCCGAGGTGTATGCATAGTTGCATAGTGAAACTACTGCACATAGTTTATATGGGCTCCACAAACTAATAGAGAAATAAGTTAATATTTTAAGTCGAAATAAAAGTAAGGGTGATGCTAACGAGTGTCCTAAGGGTACTCTTTAAGGAAATAAAAAAAAAACAACTTTGCATTGAAAAACTAAGTATCACACCCATTCAACTATTCAATACATCAATTTCCAATGGAAAACTTCCTTTTTTACTTCCTTAACGAGTACCCTAAAGCATTCTCCTAAAAATAAATGTTAATGAAATATAAAAATGTGGGATAGTTTGTAGGTCCTATTTGTAAACTTTTTATGAGTTGCATAAAGAGAAATGAGATGACATGGTAGGGCTCATATAATGCAACTCTCGAGTTGCATGGTTGGAGTCTAAGAATTTTTCGCTCTGTACTCGCCTAGACTAAATTGCTCAGCGCATAAATTATAAAAACTTGGCAGGACTTCTAAAAATTCCAGAGGCTCAGCCAGCAGGAGCTGGCAGCCATGAATTTACAGAAATATTGACTTCTAAAAATCACTGTAATGACACGAACGGCCACAATGTATGACATACCAAGCGACCTAGCAGAAGTGCTATATGTAGATGTAGAGGAAGAATCTCTCCAGGACCATGGTCATTTTCTCATCATGCCAAGAGAGACTGCTCCTTTTGCATTGTGTCTCCGTGTAATGTACCTTGAAACACATTATCTAAATTAGATGGATATTTCCTACTCACCTTCCCCACAGATATCAAGGTCCTTACTATCTGATCTTTGTCCAAGTGGGAACACTAATAATGCCTAACATAGACAGAGTCATCAAAGTGCAGAAGGGCCTAACTCTTCCTCCTTAATATATCTTTGGTTTTAACCTGCCTGTTAGTATAACAATGATGTAGGAGGAAATGATGTGAAAATATCATTTTCAACTATATAGAACAGCACATGTAATAAAGGGAAAGTGATGCAAGTTTTGAAAAGTCAGAATGTGGTTTTCAACATCATATGAACATAAGTAGCTTGTAGTCTAAGCAGGAAACTGAGAAACAATGTTAACACAATTCTAGGTATTCAAAATGTGGATAATTTTTTTTCTTTACCTTTGGAAGGTCAAAGTTGGGAACATTGACCAAATTCTTTATAAATAGGAGACATTCGGCTTCCTTCATGCATCACCAAACTTTCTCTCACTTGCTTTTTCATTTCTGTCCTACATGGCTCTTTCTCTTTTGTGTCTTCTGCTTGTTAGCATCTTGCTTTTCATGCAAACTCTTGCAGATACTTCATGTACCGATTGTTTTGTTCAATCTAGGGCAGCATATTACCCAAATTCTGAAGTAAATGGCACAGACAGTAAGAAAACTGATAGAAAATAACAAAAACGTAAACATGAATTGAGATTTGTCAACATGTTCTCTCATATGCTCCCTTTCAATTCATTGCAGTTGGTGCATGTGGATTTGGTTCCTTTGGTGCTACCATTAATGGCGGGGATGTATCAGCTGCATCGAATCTTTATCTAAATGGTGTTGGCTGTGGCGCCTGTTATCAGGTGAGTGCTGATCAAACTGGCATTACCATGTATCAAGAGAGTTCCTTCAGGATTTATATTTGTGCCTATACATTATGGTTCTAGACATGAACTTACCATGCATGTTTTCTGAAGAGAGTAACAAAAGAAACTAATGCTTAACCTGCGTGCGCGCACATTCACACACGCAATTCTGTAACAGCACTTAACAACTTAAAAGTATACAGTCTGACTTTGAAGGTATTAAATCTCCTTATGTTGTACTTTTGGTCCATCGCCAGGTGAGGTGTACCAACAGTGCCTATTGCTCAGGCAATGGTGTCACCGTAGTCATAACTGACCAAGGGTCAGGTGATAACACTGATTTCATTCTTAGCAAACGAGCCTTTGGAGGGATGGCTCAGACCCCTGACAAAGCTGCTTCTCTAATAGCTCTTGGCGTAGTTGATATTGAATATAGACGGTAAGATATTCTTCTCCACATAGACGAACCCTTTTAATTCATGTCTGCATCAATTTTTTATTTATTGTTATATGTAAAATTGTATGTATTCAATAAACTAAAGACCTGAGGCCTCTCTCGTTACCTCCAGGATTTCATGCAGCTACCCATACAAAAACATAACAATTAAGATAGATGAGAGCAGCAGCAACCCTCATTTCTTGGCTTTTGTCATATGGTATCAACAAGGAAAGAGAGACATAACAGCTGTGCAACTCTGTGAGGTACTTTCTGCTTCCTTGTCCTGTGATAAGTTGCACTTGTGTCAAATCCTTGAGCTGAATTAACTCAAATTTTTAAACAGATAATTTAGTCAAGGACTATGTTAAAAATTGAGTATTTAAATATCATAACTCATTTTCTATGATGAAAACATCATGATTTTTGACCAATAAATAATTGCTTTTATATAGAAATCACTAAATAGACATAATTGTTCAACTCTTCACTAAACCATTTGGAACTACCCCTTTCTTTCAATTGAAATAGTGCTATTTCCATTGACTTGTCACAATGCAAAAAAGAAATAGTACTAGTACCCCAAAAATTAATAGAGAAACAAAGGAAGAAAGATCTAGTTTGGTGAAAAGCATTGTAGATAACCAGCATCCATAATAATGACTGTAATCTCTTTTACTGTGTGCAGACTGAAAACTTCGTCTGCAAATTACTGGATCGGAGCCGTGGGGCAGTCTGGACTACTACCTCTCCACCTAGTGGACCTCTGTCTTTAAGGATGCTGTTTAGTGCTGAAGAGGGAGAAGAGACATGGGTTGTTCCTGTTAATAACATACCCGAAGACTGGAAGGCTGGAGAAACATACGATTCAGGGGTACAAGTGGACCAATAGAGAAGCAGCCAAAAATGATCTATTGATCTGTCATAAACCTGTAATGGAAGAAACAAATAAGTTATCATAATTAACTTCAGTCAATTTACCCTATTTTCCCTCCTTCTATAATATTGTTTTTCTCCTAATAAGTGCTGATGGCATTCTTTGATCTTGTTACATGGCCAACACATGCCATGCATGTCACCAACTCCATATTATTAAAGTAATTCTTTTACAATTTAAATCATTACAAATATCTTGACATATTACTTGGTTTCCCATCTAGATTTCAGTTGATCAATAATTGAGCCACAGGACTTATCATTAATCACTCACAAGGTAGACCAGAGACAGATAGAATATCAATTCTTTGATATCGGAAATACAGAGGGAACCAAATGCTCAAAGTTCTCAATCAGCATTAAAGAAAGATTCCCTCATTATACCTCTACAAGCAAACAGAAGCTATGAAATATTAATTGGAAACAACAAATGGCTTGTTTCATGATAAAGGTTTAACAATTATATGCCTAATGTCCTAACGAGCCCTAGATGTTGGAAGGTTCAAGTAACTTAAAATTAGAATAATGGTTTCATTTCTTCCATACAAGCTCAAACAATCTGGAGCAAATATGGTACCGGCACACTAACTATACATGAGGAGAATAAATAAGCTTTTCCAAAATAATAAACAGGTCAAAGGAAACACTTCCTCAAATTTTTATTTGCTAGCTCTTCACCCTATATATATCGTGTATAGAAAGCTACTGATTGAAATGCTTAAAAGGTTTTATTCATTGTCATGGCATTTATAAGTGTACATGTAATAAACTCTTACAAAGCTTTCAATATTATAAAGAAAAATTCTAAATTATAAACATTTGAATATACGATACAGATATAAATATAAATAATTAAATATACAGTTACCTGACATCCTTTTATCAAGAAAGGTGAGGTTGAGCTGGCTGCTGGGAGGATCTGGAATCTGATACTTGATCTAACTACCAGCTACTCACTTAACTTAAAAACTCCAATTCATATGCACTGTGACTTGACGTAAATTGATGACTGAATTTATGCTAGCCACCGAGCAAATTATTATTCTTCAATAAAATGAACTATATTTAAAAAGAAAAATCAGATCCCAAATATTTGGGGGAACCAATCTGGACCCTGCAGCATTTACTATATCCTTTTGTTTGTGACATCCTTACAAGTTCATCATCATTGCATCTCCATTCTGTAAAACTTCATTCTTTAAAGGCAGTCTCTATTATGACTTGTTTTCCCCCAAGACCCATAATCTTTACCTCAACATCTCATTCCTTAGTATGCACTTCTCTCCCTACAGCATGTGATACACAAGTACGTATATTTAAAAAGGAAGCCATCATATAATCTCATAACGCAATCTAATTTTTATCTTGGTCCGAAATTGTCTTCCTCAATTGAATCTCGAAGGGATAATTTCATCTGTGCACCTAATTCACCCATCATCGAGTACACTATCCTTTTCCTATAGACTGAATTGTTTTTAACAAAAATTTTAGCTTCAAAATCTTCAAGATGAACCACGCTGGACGCTGCTTCTTTCTGGAATCCCTTTTCTTTTATCATCAATCTCACACGTTCAACATCATCCCATCTCCCTTCAGAAGCATATATATTTGACAGCAATATATAAGGGCCAATATCCTGTGGCTCCAACTCAATTAGCCTCTTGGCTACAATCTCTCCAAGCTCTGAATCTAG
Organism: Ammopiptanthus mongolicus; assembly: GCA_039655645.1. Lineage (NCBI taxonomy): Eukaryota > Viridiplantae > Streptophyta > Magnoliopsida > Fabales > Fabaceae > Ammopiptanthus > Ammopiptanthus mongolicus. Next base: position 10,229,016 of record CM077343.1, on the reverse strand, counting down.
GTGGGTCCTACAACCAGAAAGTAGAGCTCCCCACAATGGAGATCCAGCCTCCATAGGGACCTTTCTTATAAGATCTTCTGAATTTTTCATCAAACCAGCTCGGGCAAGGAGATCAACCATGCAACCATAGTGTTCAACCTTGGGTTCAATTTTGTAAACACGACGCATGAGATCAAAGTACCACCAACCCTCCATGACCAAACCAGCGTGTGTACATGCAGATAAAACACTGACAAAAGTAGCATCATTTGGGGGTGGACCTGTCTTCTCCATCTCCAAGAATAGTTCCAGAGCTTTTTCCCCATTGCCATGCAAGCCATATCCCATGATCATAGAGTTCCATGATACAATGCTTTTGACTGGCATCTCATCAAAAACGTCTCTAGCAAGATCCATAGCCCCACATTTAGTGTACATCGTCAGAAGACAGGTCGAAAGTAAGACATCAGGTTTAATGTTCTCACTTTTTATAAAGGAATGAACCCACATGCCCATATCGAGCCTCCCTAAATTTGCACATGCCGTCAGAACACTCACCAGGGTAGCCTCATTAGGCTCAGCTTCTCCTCTTTCAAACATCCTATCAAACAGTCTCAAACATTCACCAAAACTCCTAATCCGCGCATACAGCGCCAATATGCAATTCCACGAAACCACATTTCGCACAGGCATTCGATCGAAAAACTCAAGAGCCATAGAAAAATTTCCAATCCTCGCATACCCATCAATCATACAATTCCAAGACACCACATCTCGGTCAGGCATTCTCTCAAACAACTGATTTGCAGCTTCCAAATCCCGAACTCCAACATACCCCGCAATCATGGAATTCCAACTCAAAACATCCCTCTGAGGCATTTCATCAAACACTTTCCGGGCATCACCGATTCCCCCATTCTTCACATACCCATCAATCATCGAATTATAACTAACTAAATCCAACCTAGAACTTTCGTCAAACAGCAACCGTGCATCCCATATTTTCCCGAAAACCGAATACATACGAATCAACGAGTTCCGAGCAAACAAATCCGATTCAAACCCGAATTTCACAATCCAAGCATGACCCTTTTCACCTTCTCGAACCAACCCAATTCCCACACAAACCTTTATCAAAATGGGGAATGTATAGTGATTTGGGTAGACGAATCTCGCAACCATTTTGTGATAGTAGAAACGTAGAGCAGCGGAGAAATCGGTTCTAGAAGCATAGCTTCGCATGATGGTGTTGCAGAGAAAAGCATCGGGTCGATGCACGTGATCGAAGATGAGGATGGCACGTGAGAAGGTGTGGGGATGGGAGCAGAGTTTTTTTATGGCTCTGCTAGCGGCAAGAGGGTGTTGGAAGATTCCAGAAACAGTGAGTTGGGCGTGGACTTGGTTGAAGTGTTGGATGCCGTTGGATGAGTCCAGGGCACGCAAGATTGGGTGGCTTAGGTTCAATGTGGCTGAGTGACTGAGGTTGTTGTGGGAGGATCTCAGGATTTTGTCGAGGGACAGGGATGATGTTGGGAGGGACAGAGGTTTTGGCCTAATAGCCATTTCGTTTCGGCGGTAACATTATTGTTTGAGTTTTTGCTTTTTCTCTTGCTCTATGTGAACGTTAATGAAGAAAACGGTTAAATCAACCTTTAAAAGATTAAGTGTCAATTACTAATCTTTCAATAATTGGGAAATATTTACGTAGTGTTTGGTCCCAGAAAAATTGAGTAGGAGAGAGATTTTGATAAATTTCTTTTGTTCCATTCATTCTTTTTTTTTTGGAGGGAAGAGAGAAATGGAGGGGAGATCGGGATGACAATGGAGCGAGACAGATACACGTAGTAATCGCCTATCACCCGTCCCGTCGAATGGAAATTTGTCTCATACTAGTGTCATATCCACTCCGTATCCATACGGGTATCCGTTAGTCAACCTTTTAACAGATAAACATATTAAGCAAGATACTTCAACTCAAAATCTAAATTTAGTACATATAGTCCCACAAATCCAAATAAAAATAATTAAATCACATTCAACACAATTCAAAAGTATATTTAATACCTTAATACCATAATTTAAGTAATTTCATTATCGGATTTAGGTACTAGCGGGTATAGGTTCCTTAATAATCGCCCCCACCCCATTAATAAGCCGGTAGAGAAAAACCCGTTTATTTTATCAGCGGGTACCGATTAAGCTACTCGTTCCATACATATAGCGGGTTTTACTCGCTAATATCCACGGATACAGGTAAATTTTTCATCCCTGATTTTTAGAGTTGCAACAATCTCTTTTAAATACTCTCTCTAACACATTTAGGGCTCGTTTGGTGATCAGGATAGGATAAGGATGGATAGGATATGAGAGCTGAATAAGGATAGGATAGGATATGAGCATGATAAGCTCTTATCCTGTTTAATGTTTGATGTGCATCAGATAATGATAGGATATGATATAAAATATCCACAAATGATAAAATTACCCTTATATCAAAATTACATCAAAAATAAATTTTAATATTATGTGATTTTTTATACATTTAAATTAAAAAATGTTTAATAATATATATTTTGGACTTTTTAAGTATACATTAATCCATTTTTTAAATTATAAAAAATTAACTTTTTTTCACTTTTTATAAAAATTGTTAATTAAACCACATATTTTAATTAGCAATAAGATTGACTAATAAGGTTTGAAACCATAATTAAATAATAACAATATTAAGGGTAAGAGATAAAAGAAAAAACATTTTCTTATCCTATCATGTTGGTTCTAACCCAGCTCCACCCTCAGGATAGAATTATAACTAAGTAACATGATAGGATAAGCTAACAGGATAAGCTTATCCTATCCTGCTGGTTCACTAAACTATAGATTAAAGCAGGACAAGATAGTTTATTCTATCCTGCCTCCTTTATCCTGACCACTAAACGGGCCCTTATAGTTATTGGGTGAATTTCATGTGAGGTCCTGAATTTTATATGGGGCCCACTCTATTTTAGGCTCTACATAAAATTCAACCAATAATAATGAGTGTGTTGGAGAGAGTGTTGGTGGCATCATAAAATAAAAAGTGATTAGTGGTATGGTGAGACCCATAAAAAGAGAATTTTTTTTTTAACTAAGAGAAGTTAAGCAATTCTAATGAGTTGGATCATTGGAGATGCTCTAACAAGATGAGTGGTGATGATTTGACATGTGGGGAACAATTGACTTTTTACGGTGACAAAAAAATTACTAAATATATTAATGTAAAAAAATTGTTTTGTGCGGACAATTGCCCCCTGAACCCTTATATATATACTCGTCCTTGATTGTAGAACATGTTAGTGTGTGATGACAATCAAATTAGTGAGTTGCCTTGTTGATGATCTTAGGTTGAATTATCAAGCACAATTGATGAGACTTCCATAGAAACTTCAGAAAACATGTAGTATTCAATTCAAGAAAGAAAGAAACAAGAAAATGGATGGAGATGAGAAAGGGGGAGAGGCGCTGTGAACACCCCATTTTGACCGGGTTCCTTTTGCTTTTCACTTAAATTTATCGAAAAATACCAAAAAATTAAAAAAAATTAAAATCATAAAAATAATGTTGAATTTTGAGAAAAATCCGAAAAAGAGTGGAGTTTTATTTTATTTCTTCATAAAAGTCCAAAAATGATAAAAGGAAAAATCACAAAAATATTTTGAGCTTCATTTATTTATTTTTGCTTGCATTTAAAATATAGAAAAAATCTAAAAATAAGATATAAATCACAAAAATATTTTAATTTCTTGTTAACGCAGTTTCTTTTATAGATGAAGAAATAAAAATGAAACATTTTGTTATTTTTAAGTTGTGTCTTGTTTATAAAAATAAAAATAAAAAATAAAAATAAAAATAAAAATAAAAATAAAAATAAAAAAATAAAAATAAAAATAAAAAAATAAGAAGAAAAAATGTCTTTGGGCCAATAAACCAAGTTTCAGCCCATAACCCGTCTATCTCCTCCATAACCTGTCTACCTCCATAACCCGTCTATCTCCATAACCCGTCTATCTCCATAACTTGTCTATCTCCATAACCCGTCTATCTCCTCCATAACCCGTCTATCTCCATAACCTGTCTATCTCCATAACCCGTCTATCTCCTCCATAACCCGTCTATCTCCATAACCCGTCTCTCTCCTCCCATAACCCGTCTATCTCCATAACCCGTCTATCTCCTCCATAACCCGTCTATCTCCATAACCCGTCTCTCTCCTCCATAACCCGTCTATCTCCATAACCCGTCTATCTCATCCATAACCCGTCTATCTCCATAACCCGTCTATCTCCTCCATAACCCGTCTATCTCCATAACCCGTCTATCTCCTCCCATAACCCGTCTCTCCTCCCTCTCAAGAAAAAACCCTAGCCGCAGCCCTCTCTCTCTCCAAACCTGGACTCTTTTTTTTCAAACCCGGATCCACCCATCTCTTTACCCATTAGGTTCTCCTTCCTCATCCAAACCCTAGCAGCCTCCATCATCAGAATCTGTTCCTCCCCCAATTTGGAAGCCTAGCCGCAAATCATCTCCTCTATGCAAAAATTTCGCACTCAATCCATCTCAGATTGGATTGATTCCAGAGTTGCGCGCGTCAAGCCTCGGAGGAAAATCGTCACTTTCCTTTTCTTCTTTCATTCAAGATCGCGACCCCAATCAATTCTCAATAGGTGAGCATAATTCCTTCTCTTTTGGGTTTGAAAAATGTGAACTGATTGCACTTCCTTTTCTGGCAGGTGGAGCGGCGAATAGAGGAAGGGGAAGCTCTATAAAAGGCAGAGGAGGAGAACCAAGAAAGGGAGGAGGCTTACACAGAAAAAAGAGACAACAATAGAGACAAAGGTTTTTTTTTCCCGCAAGAACAGATAAGGAAGAGTTTTTTTTAGTTTTAGGGAGAAAGTTTGTAACTTGGGTTCCATATTTTTGAGAGCATGTGAGTTGCCAAAGTGCTGTAATTGAGGGGTTGAGATCAATTTAATTGTTGCTTTTAGCCATTTGAAAGGCTGGTGCATAAATCTCTGCTCCCTCTCATTTTTTCTCTCTTGGCCATTATTGTACAGAAATTTTGAATGAATGAATTTGATGGGCACATGTCCTGTTTTTTTTTTTTTTTCTTTTCCAGGAAATCTACTGAATTTGTAATGTGAACTTCCTTATTTTGTTACTTGATGCAATTCTACATGAATCATGTTATGAAATGCTTGTGCTGAGACGATTACCTATGCTTCCTGTATATTGTTTGATAAAATGTCTAGGCCCACTGAAGTTGTTAGAGTTTTGTTTATATGTTAATCAATTTCAATAAACATTAATATTTAATTGCTCACTAGCTTGGTCCCAGATGTTATGATTGTTTGACTGTGAAGTTCCCATGGCTTTGATCTCAGAATTTTTATCATGATGTGTTTGTGAATTTTTATTTGATTTGTGACTAAGGTTTGGTGGGTGCCAATGTTAAGTTCAAGTTTGGTGGTCTTCCTTTCATGTGTGCATATGGCATGTCAAGATTAATCACTCTGCATGTTTTTTTTTCCTCTCTAAATAATGGTGGTTAATTTATCATTCATGCTTGCACAATTTGCATATGATGAAACGCTTCAGTAATGAGTTGCACCATAATTGCTGAGTTAGCATATATGTAGTGGGATGTTGGCTTGACTTGTTGTTGCTCGGTTCATGAATATCTTCTTAAAACATTGTCATATGGTCACCTAGTATTTTGTTGCCATTGCACCCATGAAATTCTAGCTAATCTCTTGTGATTGAATCCTATTATTGTTGTAAGTATACAATCCACTTAAGGCTACGGTGATTGAGGTTTGGGGCACGTTTCTCATATGCCAATTTTTGATAAAATGATGAAAATAATTTGGAATGATTTTAAACCTGATAGAATGGATTCCAAGTGCTATTTGAATACATGCTTCAGATGATTGCTCACGTAATATTGATAGAAATGGGTAGTGAATTCTCTTATCCTTCTTTAGTTTGTGTTTTGATTTGAAGATCAATCATAGGACAACTCCCAGACTTTGTTGCTTTTCTGTGTTTTCTATGTTGCTTTTTCAATCATGATTCTTCACATTGTGCCCTTTTTTATGATAATGTTGCGTAACAAATGGAAATGGAAAGGGTAGCAGGTCAATGACTGGGGAATTTATTCCATCTAAGTAACACCCAATGAAGAGATTTGGCATGTGTGACCAAGTTTTTGTAACAGAGTGAATGCTAGTACTTGCTCTCCTTCGAGTGTATCAGTGTGATCAGGTAAGTCTGTTATCAAAGAAAAATTCTTTCATTAGTTTTTTTTTATTATTTTTTTTTTAAAAAAAAAAATAAGAAGGAATTGTTTCTTTAAATCTTAAATGAGGTAAAATAAATGTTGAAAATTTATTAAATATTTGCACAATTAATTTGGGTAACCGTTTTCTTAACGGGTGTATTAGGGGTGCCATGGGGTTAAATCTCCATCCTTCCCTATGCGCAATCGGCTTCCGAACTCGGCTTTGGTTTCAAAGACCACGGTTTCAAGGTTTTCCAATTTTTCCTAAATTAAATAAAATTGGTGGCGACTCTACATGTTTTTAATCTAATCTCTTTTTTTTCTCGCCGTTCCCTTCGCGACTACGGTCGCGACAGATGGCGACTCCGCTGGGGATAGTTAGAGAGTCAAGCCCATTAAAATTAATTGTGCAAATTTTTAATGATTTTTTTTACTTATTTATTTTACCCCTATTTTTTTTGGCTTGTTTTGCTTCGTTTTTTTAAAGAGGAAAAGTAAGGAAAAAATGGAAAAAATGATGAAAAATATCATGTTTTTATGTGTGAATTTATTTAGCTTTTTTTTCGTTAGTTATTTGTTTATTTATTTATTTTTATTGTGTGCCTTATACATGATTTTTTACTTTCTACTTCAACCTTAGGGTAGATGACTTTGGATCCTTTTCTTGCTATTTCAACTCTAGGGCAGATGACCTTGATTCTGCTTCCTGTATATATGGGTAGCTTTGTTTTTCAAGTGTGTTTTCTTTTAGTTTTTAAAGTTATATGTACGCTCCCTCGACACACGCCACCGTCACTTACTGCACACACTTTTCAGCTGTATACCCGAGCTTGTGGAAAACCAAGGATTAGGAGGTGCCTCAGCATTGTCATTGAAAGGCCTTGTGCCCCTCTGATATTTGCTGATTCACCACTCAGATTGTTACTGGTATCATGGACTAGTCATCCTGTAAGGGTTTATCCCTACTTGTGGCTAGAATCGTGAGCCAACTCCTTGCCTTTCGAGACAGGGACAATCTGGGGACCACAACCTTTAGAAGTCTAGACCCACCTTGATGTCTGCACTGATAGATCGACTTAGTGGCTATCCCAATTAGAGTCATGACCCTAAGACCCTTTTTTAGGTTGTCCCTTTTAGGACAAATGGGAGCATACTATTTTCTCTTGTCTCTTGATTCTCTTTTCTGTTTTCTACCTGTTTATCTTCTATTTTGGATCTTACAAAAGGAAGAAAAAAAAGGATAAATGGGATCCATAGGATTTTAGCGAAAAATTTTGCTTTGGGCCCGAAGGATCTACTGGAATAGATCACAAAGAGGGCCATTCATTAGAGGATCATCCATATCCTTTGGTTTTATGACCCTATAAGGACCCCTTTCCGTGTTGCGTTGTTTTTTGAATATGTTAGGTGATTATTTTTGTGAAGAAGAGACTCCATTATCATCCGCATAGCAAGAAATGAAAATGCATCTTTGAGAAGAGAGTTAATAATGCAAGCAACTCGAAGATGAATATTAGAATTACTTGAAGGTCAATGAGGTGGAAACTTTGGTGGAAACAAGTGATGCAAACCACTGAGGGGCAAATGCTCCCATTGATCTGTCATCAATCACGCACAACCTAAGGGACACGTGCCCCTAGAGTTGGGCATGGGATGAAAATTTCTCGTTATAAAGGCGGACTTTCCTTGATAAAAAGATTTCATAAGTGTGAAGTCCTCCCTTAATTTTATTTTTCAATTGTTATTCACTTAAAAAATAGAAAAAAGATAGGAAAAAGAGGAGTAAGTTCATCCTTTTAATGTGGATAAATTGAACCATTGCGCTCTCAAAGAAAGTTGATACCAATCAAACCTTGGATCATAACGTGAAAAATGGAAGCATGTGAGCAAAGAATGAGAAGAACCTTGATTCATGAGATGGAGGAAATGAAGGAGCAAGTGAACAAGGTAGCTTAGGGGCAAACAAAGATTTAAGACATGTTGAGGACTTGCAGGCCCATTAGAAAAGTTTGAGTCAAAATGTTGGAAAAGCAAGAGGGGTCGTACAATCTTAACACTATTAATGCTCGAGAGCATTATGGGGTGACACAATCTTATAGCTCTCTTATGTCATCTAGGAAGGAAAAAGCTACAAACCATATGATTGGGTAAAGTCAGAAGATGTTGATGAGCTATGATTGCCGCATAAAGATTACTTGATCATATTGTTCCTATGTTTAGCTTATTCTGAAGTTCTATGATAATGGACTTGCATGAATTGTTTTTCTATCCTCTATCTTTGAATAAAAGTTTGTGTCCTTTCATGGTTGCGATGAACATGTATAGTCATTGGAAGAAGTTCCAAATCCCCTCTTCAAAAAAAAAAAAAAAGAAAGAAAAAAAGAGAGAGAGAAGAAAATAATGAAAAGAAAAAAAAAAAAAGAAAATAAATGGGAGCAAATAAATGAAGGTATGGTTTTTACCGTGTATTAATTTTGTCTCAAGATTAATTTTTATGTGAGATGAGTAATCTGGATTTGAAATGAGGATTGGCCATCTTTCTCTACCCTTCATAAAAAATCATTTTCCCTTGTTACCCCTGTTGGGCCTTACAAATTCTTTCAAATAACCTTAGACCAGGATCACCCCTACGCTAGGGGTTGGCATTAGTTAAAGGTTGATTGAACCAACATCGCGTGAAGGAAAGGAGGGAAATGTGAAAGAGATGCCAAAAGAAAAAAAAAAAAAGAAAAAAAAAAAAGAGAAGAAAAGAAAAAGGATGATAAGGATGGAGGAGATACTAAAAAAGAAAATTGAAGGATGAAACAAAAAGGGAGAAGAAATGATCAAAAAAGAAAAGAAGAAAAAGGAAGGACTTTTTGGGTTCAAGATAAAACAAGTAATGTCCTTGATGATGCGAAAGTAATCTTACCTTTGTAAGAAAGCCAAAGATCATGAGTCTCATTCACCTTTAAACACTTGTTTGAGCCTCTTATACCTTTCTTTTCTTAAACCCTTAACCTTGGCCACGTTACAACCTTTAAAAGTCCATTCGGATCAATGAGGGGTTACTCTTATTTTCATAAATCTTAATCTTGAGACAAAGACAAAGTAATTACACCTTTTTGAAGCATTTGTTTTTGCTCCATGAAAAAAAAAAAAAAAAAAAGAAAAGCCTGCTAGACCGAAAACCCGCAAGGGCGGTCTAAGCAAAAGTTAGGGCAAACAAAAAGGAAGAGGAAAAAAGAGGGATTTACGCAGGGACAACCTTCTCCATAGTTGAATCCAACCCTCTACTAGCGTAGATCTTTTGGTTGAACGTGGCCCTACACTGGGGCAAATTTTCGCGTTGTTAATTCTGCTCTACACTAAGGCAAGTTTCCGCGATGTTTAAGCAAGCCCTACACTGGGGCAAATTTCTGCGTTGTCTAATTCAGCCTTACATTGAGGTAAAATCTTGTGTTGTTCAATTTCACCATAAACTGGGGCAAATTTTCTTTATTGATCAATTTGCCCAACACTGGAGAAAATTTTCGTGTTGCTCAACCGGCGTAAATTTTCAAATTCGAGTTGGTCTTGGACTAGGGCAAATTCCCCTTTGTTCAATTTCGCCCAACACTGGGGCAATTTTGTTTTACCCTTCAAAGGGTCACATGAGTCAGTAATTCTTGATTTGATTTCTTTGTTGTCCCGCCTTGTATGGTTATTCATTCATTGCACTCAAGCCTTCAAAGTCCTCAAGGAAGCTCTTTTAACTAATCTCCTTCATGAGTCACTTGTCGATCCATGGATATCCATTAGGTAATGCTTCAAGATAAGAGAACATAGGTTCAATAGTATGGTTCAACAATCTAATGGCAATCTCCCCAGGAATCATTCAAGCCACAAGAAGCTCAAAGATCTTAAGTGGAGATGATAGATGATATTCTCATGAAGGAATCAAGATTATAAGGTAGCTTGATGAAGACAAGTGGTGTTTAAGATGTTACATCCCAAGACAAAAGGAACGTGGTTTCACATAGATTCAGCAAGACCCCGAGATAACTGAATAAAGGGTTTGATTGGTCGACGCTTGTCAAGAAGCACCTGGTTCAATTTATCTACAAGGTTACTCTTCACACTCTTTGTTTCCCTTTTGCAAGTCGATGTCGAGTTGGCCTGCCATTGCAAATGACCAAAATCTAAGTTTCCCTCTTGTGAGTCGGTGTCCAGTTGGCCCGCCAGCATATATGTTTAAGAAAAATGCAAGAAAGAAAGAAAAATCATGGCTCTAAGTCAAATTGACTCCAAGTTGAGACTTTGTTTTCAAAAATCTCGAGCCCATGTCTAGTTAACTTGCAAATAATAGGAAGAAAAAAGTGTAATTCTGTTGACTTTTGTGGCTCAAGGCCATTGCTTTTTAAAGGCTCCATTTTCCAACTCATGGTTCACTTGCTTTAGCTCAAGGCCCATCGTATAAAATTATAAGGTCATAACCCAACTCATAAAAAAAAAAAAAAAAAAATCGACTCAAGGCCCTATTCTTATGGCTCATGGCTCACTCATTCTAGCTTAAGCCCCACTACATAAAGTTCTACCTTACTGCTCAATTCATAAAGATTATGGCTCAAGGTCCATTGCATAAAATTCTCGGGTCATGGCCCAATTCAAAAAATCTGGCTCAAGGCCTCTGTTTTTACAGCTCATGGCTCACTTGTTTTGGCTTAAGGCCTATTGCATGAAGGTTTCCAGCTCAAGGCTCAGTTGATAAAGTTTTTTGGCTCAAGGCCAATTTTAAAGTTTTTCTTGGCTCAAGGCCTGCTGCATAAGCTCATGGCTAAATTGATAAAGTATTTCTTGGCTCAAGGCCCATTGCATAATTCTCTTTGGCTCAAGGCCACAACATAAAATCCTCGGGTCATAGCCCAATTCATAAAGAGTTTGGCTCATGGCCTAATTCATCATTCTTTGGCTCAAGGCCTATCTCAAAATTTTTTGGCTCATGGCCCAACTCAATTTTTTCGGTTCAAGGCCAATTACATAATTCTGCTTTTGAGCTAGGAGGCTCGCTGCATTCTTTTGGAGCTAGGAGGCCCATCACATTTTTTCTTTTTTTTGGAGCTAGGAGGCCCGTCGCATTTATGAATTTGTCCTTTAATTTTTGGGATCAGAGGCTCACAGTCATTTAATTTTCGAGCTCAGAGGCTCATTGTCATTTAATTTTTGGGATCAGAGGCCCACTGTCTTTTAAATTTTCGAGCTAAGAGGCTCATTGTCATTTAATTTTGGGATCAAAGGCCCACTGTCATTTAATTTTCGAGCTCAGAGGCTCATTGTCATTTAATTTTTGGGATCAGAGGCCCACTCTCTTTTAATTTTCGAGCTAAGAGGCTCATTGTCATTTATTTTTTGGGATCAGAGGCCCACAGTCATTTAATTTTCGAGCTCAGAGGCTCATTGTCATTTAATTTTTGGGATCAGAGGCCCACTCTCTTTTAATTTTCGAGCTAAGAGGCTCATTGTCATTTAATTTTGGGATCAAAGGCCCACTGTCATTTAATTTTCGAGCTCAGAGGCTCATTGTCATTTAATTTTTGGGATCAGAGGCCCACTGTCATTTAATTTTAGAGCTCCGAGGCTCATCGCAATTTATTTTTGGGATCAGAGGCCCATTGCACTTTTAATTTTCTATCATTTACTTTCGGGATCAGAGGCCCATCGCAATTTTAAATTGCTGCAATTTATCTTTTCGGGATCAGAGGCCCATCGTAATTTTAAATTCCTGCAATTTACCTTTTGGGATCAGAGGCCTATCGCACTTTTAAATTTCCGTCATTTAATTTTAGGGATTAGAGGCCCATCGCATTTTAAGTATCTGTCATTTGCTTTTGTGTCTACATCGTTTGCATTTAATCCTTTTGTATAGTGGCATGCATTTCCGGACAAAATGCATGTTCTTTTTCTTTACTCGTCCCTTACTATGATCACATGAAGGGTCACGACCCTTCATGTCTTATAGGAAGCGACAAGTAAAGAGGGGCAACTGTGAACACCCCATTTTGACCGGGTTCCTTTTGCTTTTCACTTAAATTTACCGAAAAATACCAAAAAATTAAAAAAATTAAAATCATAAAAATAATGTTGAATTTTGAGAAAAATCCGAAAAAGAGTGGAGTTTTATTTTATTTCTTCATAAAAGTCCAAAAATGATAAAAGGAAAAATCACAAAAAAATTTTGAGCTTCATTTATTTATTTTTGCTTGCATTTAAAATATAGAAAAAATCTAAAAATAAGATATAAATCACAAAATATTTTAATTTCTTGTTAACGCAGTTTCTTTTATAGATGAAGAAATAAAAATGAAACATTTTGTTATTTTTAAGTTGTGTCTTGTTTATAAAAATAAAAATAAAAAATAAAAATAAAAATAAAAATAAAAATAAAAATAAAAAAATAAGAAGAAAAAATGTCTTTGGGCCAATAAACCAAGTTTCAGCCCATAACCCGTCTATCTCCTCCATAACCTGTCTACCTCCATAACCCGTCTATCTCCATAACCCGTCTATCTCCTCCATAACCCGTCTATCTCCATAACCCGTCTATCTCCTCCCATAACCCGCCTATCTCCATAACCCGTCTATCCGTCTATCTCCATAACCCGTCTATCTCCTCCATAACCCGTCTATCTCCATAACCCGTCTCTCTCCTCCATAACCCGTCTATCTCCATAACCCGTCTCTCTCCTCCATAACCCGTCTATCTCCATAACCCGTCTATCTCCTCCCATAACCCGTCTCTCCTCCCTCTCAAGAAAAAACCCTAGCCGTAGCCCTCTCTCTCTCCAAACCTGGACTCTTTTTTTTCAAACCCGGATCCACCCATCTATTTACCCATTAGGTTCTCCTTCCTCATCCAAACCCTAGCAGCCTCCATCATCAGAATCTGTTCCTCCCCCAATTTGGAAGCCTAGCCGCAAATCATCTCCTCTATGCAAAAATTTCGCTCTCAATCCATCTCAGATTGGATTGATTCCAGAGTTGCGCGCGTCAAGCCTCGGAGGAAAATCGTCACTTTCCTTTTCTTCTTTCATTCAAGATCGCGACCCCAATCAATTCTCAATAGGTGAGCATAATTCCTTCTCTTTTGGGTTTGAAAAATGTGAACTGATTGCACTTCCTTTTCTGGCAGGTGGAGCAGCGAATAGAGGAAGGAGAACCAAGAAAGGGAGGAGGCTTACACAGAAAAAAGAGACAACAATAGAGACAAAGGTTTTTTTTTCCCGCAAGAACAGATAAGGAAGAGTTTTTTTTAGTTTTAGGGAGAAAGTTTGTAACTTGGGTTCCATATTTTTGAGAGCATGTGAGTTGCCAAAGTGCTGTAATTGAGGGGTTGAGATCAATTTAATTGTTGCTTTTAGCCATTTGAAAGGCTGGTGCATAAATCTCTGCTCCCTCTCATTTTTTCTCTCTTGGCCATTATTGTACAGAAATTTTGAATGAATGAATTTGATGGGCACATGTCCTGTTTTTTTTTTTTCTTTTCCAGGAAATCTACTGAATTTGTAATGTGAACTTCCTTATTTTGTTACTTGATGCAATTCTACATGAATCATGTTATGAAATGCTTGTGCTGAGACGATTACCTATGCTTCCTGTATATTGTTTGATAAAATGTCTAGGCCCACTGAAGTTGTTAGAGTTTTGTTTATATGTTAATCAATTTCAATAAACATTAATATTTAATTGCTCACTAGCTTGGTCCCAGATGTTATGATTGTTTGACTGTGAAGTTCCCATGGCTTTGATCTCAGAATTTTTATCATGATGTGTTTGTGAATTTTTATTTGATTTGTGACTAAGGTTTGGTGGGTGCCAATGTTAAGTTCAAGTTTGGTGGTCTTCCTTTCATGTGTGCATATGGCATGTCAAGATTAATCACTCTGCATGTTTTTTTTTCCTCTCTAAATAATGGTGGTTAATTTATCATTCATGCTTGCACAATTTGCATATGATGAAACGCTTCAGTAATGAGTTGCACCATAATTGCTGAGTTAGCATATATGTAGTGGGATGTTGGCTTGACTTGTTGTTGCTCGGTTCATGAATATCTTCTTGAAACATTGTCATATGGTCACCTAGTATTTTGTTGCCATTGCACCCATGAAATTCTAGCTAATCTCTTGTGATTGAATCCTATTATTGTTGTAAGTATACAATCCACTTAAGGCTACGGTGATTGAGGTTTGGGGCACGTTTCTCATATGCCAATTTTTGATAAAATGATGAAAATAATTTGGAATGATTTTAAACCTGATAGGATGGATTCCAAGTGCTATTTGAATACATGCTTCAGATGATTGCTCATGTAATATTGATAGAAATGGGTAGTGAATTCTCTTATCCTTCTTTAGTTTGTATTTTGATTTGAAGATCAATCATAGGACAACTCCCAGACTTTGTTGCTTTTCTGTGTTTTCTATGTTGCTTTTTCAATCATGATTCTTCACATTGTGCCCTTTTTTATGATAATGTTGCGTAACAAATGGAAATGGAAAGGGTAGCAGGTCAATGACTGGGGAATTTATTCCATCTAAGTAACACCCAATGAAGAGATTTGGCATGTGTGACCAAGTTTTTGTAACAGAGTGAATGCTAGTACTTGCTCTCCTTCGAGTGTATCAGTGTGATCAGGTAAGTCTGTTATCAAAGAAAAATTCTTTCATTAGTTTTTTTTTATTATTTTTTTTTTAAAAAAAAAAAGAAGAAGGAATTGTTTCTTTAAATCTTAAATGAGGTAAAATAAATGTTGAAAATTTATTAAATATTTGCACAATTAATTTGGGTAACCGTTTTCTTAACGGGTGTATTAGGGGTGTCATGGGGTTAAATCTCCATCCTTCCCTATGCGCAATCGGCTTCCGAACTCGGCTTTGGTTTCAAAGACCACGGTTTCAAGGTTTTCCAATTTTTCCTAAATTAAATAAAATTGGTGGCGACTCTACATGTTTTTAATCTAATCTCTTTTTTTTCTCGCCGTTCCCTTCGCGATTACGGTCGCGACAGGTGCCACAAATCCAAGGGGATTTGATAAGGCTAGTGAAGATCGCCACAAAAGTCTTGGACTCTTTATAAGATCAAAGGGGGTGACTCAATCAAGAACCTAAGAGAGACAAAACCCTCACAATTGGATTCAATCCAAAGCAACTTCTTAGTTTTCTTTTCCATTCATCATACTCGAATTATATAGGAGATGGAGGGTGCATACAAAAGGTCATCACTAGATGACAAAACCCCTTTCATGACTATGCCACTAAGTGGGGTAATAAAAGCATTTACTAATCCACTAAGTGGCTAAATTACTATCCTACTTAAATGGCTAATAAAAAGTGGTTCCATAACTTCTAAAGGAGTTACCTAGGCATGCAAGCCAAAGGTTGCCCTCCTAGAAGCTTCTAATTTCGTGCATCCTCATGAATTGGGCTTGGTCATCATACAAATTTAGTGTAGCCCACACTTCATGGACATCAAAGTGAAGTTCCCCCAAAATTGGATCCACAAATAGCCTATTACATTTTATTTAATTATAATTAAGACTAGTAAATGGGCTTCCAAGTAGCACACGCCCTTCATCATCATAGTTCTTCAAGACACTTTGAATTTTAAAATAATAAAATCCTTGTAGTTTTCCTTCCACATGCTTAATGAATTCAGGATCATATCAGTGTGAATACTTATTTTCACATGATAATCAAGTTCCAAGACCAAGGAAAGCTTCAAGGATTCATAGGTCTTGTATATTGTTTGATTGGAGGGAAGGGGAGGGGAGGGGAGGATTATTTTAAATATTTGTTGTTTGGTTAATTTTTTAGGGGAGAGAAGAGGGGAGCAAAATCTTTTCTCACCAAATTTTGGCTCCCCTCCAAAAGTGGGGGGATTTGAAGGGAAGGAGAGGGGTTTTAAAACATTTTGAATGAAATGACTAAAATAACCTTATTTATCTATTTTAAAATCTAAAATTATAAGGATATAAAAGTAAGTAAGTTTTAAAATCTCTTCCCTCCCCTTATGAACTAAACACAAATAGTGTTATTTTCCCTCCCCTCCATTAAAATCTCTCCCTTTCCCTCCTCTCAACAAAACACAATAGCTAATTAAAATCTCTCTCCTCACTTCCCCTTTCCTTCCCTCCCCTCCCTTCATTTGAACCAAACACACCTTTAGGAACTCACGTAAAATAGGATAGCATATGCATAATAAGCTCATTTGATCCTTAAAACGATTTTCTGAAATGAAGAAATCTTTCATATATTTCCCAAATGCTTTTAATGTCAAATCTTAAGAAATTCAAGTTTCCTAGCGACATTTGGGCAGAGTAACGACTGTAAAATGAAGTTTCCCAAATTTTTCAAATCAAGAATCCATATATAAAGAGTATATTCCAATCATCATTCAGTCATGCATTGAATTGTGTCATACAAAACAGCACACAACAGTCACACATATTCAACAATATCTAATCCAAAATTAGTTCAACAATTATAGAAAATCTAAATCATGTTCAAATATCAAAGGACTAAAGATAGTTCAAGATATCAGCAACTAAGAGTAGTGATAAAGAAGCATTAATTATAGAATCAGAAAGAGGTCCATTCACCAAACTAGGAATGGTCCTCCTCCTCATCATTTCCGACCATTAGGGGTGTTCATGGGTCCGGATCAAGCCGATGAACTCGATGACCCAACCCAAACCGATCTATTTGGGTTGGGTTTTCCTGATGTTCGGGACCAACCCGACCTGACCCGTCCAAACCCGAACATGTTTGGTTCGAGTAACCGGTTTGGTAATTACAAACCCGTAGACCCAAGATCCGACCTGTATACTCTTTTTGTTAAGAAAAAACAAAAGCCTGTCAGTGCCTTGCCTTTACTTTGTTAACACGGAAGTTAGGTTAAACTTAAATGTCCCTCGCGGCTCTGCCTCCATCTCCACCGGTGGTCGCACGCCCTTGCGCTCAACTCTTCTCTGTCGGTTCCGCTCGTCTCCGTCCGATGCGCCGTCCTGCTCCGTCGGGTGCCGCCAGCTTCATCTTTCTCCCCCATCTTCTCCGGTCCAGTGGTCCTCACCACTGCACACCTCTCTAGCAGCGCAACGGCTGCTTTTCTCCTCTGCCGCCGCGATCCTTTCCAGGTTCGTCGTTCTTCTTCTCCATTAAGACTGCATGAGAGAAAGCTAACTTTTTCTTTGTCTGTGGAAGAGAGAGATCTGTGTTTGGTTGTTGAGATTTAATCCTTTCTTTTCATTCATTCCTTTGGATCTTTACCTTTTCTTTCTCTGTAAAATCTCGACTGAGTTATTTTTTTCCTCTACAATTGTATACTATTTTCATATATCTGTTTTCTAAATTGGAGCTGATTCTAAATATCAATAAAATAATGCTTACCCGATTATCCCAACTCGACTTTATATCGAGTTGGTTTGGTTCAGGTTCATAAGGAAATTTGCACAAAAATGACCCGTGAAAAATTGATTAGTTCAAGTAACGGGTTTGATCATACCCGACACGACCCGACCCGTGTACACCCCTACCGGCCATATCATCATCGTCTTCTGATGGTGGCGTTGCTAGGAGAGGAGCAACAAGAGCTATCTTTGCATCCACTGCAAGGCTTTGTATCTCATTAAGCTAAATTGCCATCCAGTCAAACCTCTCATTTATATGTTGATCTTGTTGGTCCAATTGAGCATGAATCTCATTCATGAAGGCTACCACATATTTTGGTGTGTCCATATCCATAGAAGGGGATGATTGAGTTGGGAATTGTGCTGGAGATTGTTAGAGGGTGAGAATACCTCAAATTTGTAAAGGATGAGGAATCCTTTAGGGTTTTGAGTCTCTTAAACAAAATGGTTAGGTTCTAAAAGATGAAAAGTGCTCTAATTTGTAGAGGTTTCAAGAACATGTAGAAATTTAGATCGTTGGTGAAAAATCTCGAGTATTTGACTTGGGATCTGGACGTAGGTCACAAGGTGTGGCCGAAGTAGTATAAAATACCGGTTTACAAGCTCTTCTCTCTATCTCTCGTAATTTAATTAAATATCTTGCTATCTCTACCATTTCATTTACAAAGCATATTCAAGTATTTATTTCTTCTTCTACTCTATCCAATTCGTCTTTATCAACTTCAACCTCAAGAAAATTAATCATTCGATATTATTTGTTAAAAGTTTGCGAAAAAATTTTAAAAACTTAATTCATCACCTCGAGTGTAAAGGTACTTGATAACAAGACTAAGGATTACACAATTTTTTTCTTATTTTGAGGAAGTGATGCAACACCGCTTTGACTTTGTGGCTCAAGAGGAGTTGCTAAGCATTCAATTTGGGTACTAAACTCAAGGTATCATGTACAGGTGTTGACATGAAGAATCTTATGAACCTAATCAACTTTGAAATTAATTGAGATGTGTCCGAATTCTATAAAGTAGACTTATTTTAATTTTTTTCCTAAAAAAAAAACTTATTTATTTTCAGGTCCAATTTTGGTCATCCCGACCTAATATGATATTACACATTATTTTAAAAATTATATTTTTTATAGTTAGTTATAAATAATAAATATTTTGACTTCAATTAAAAACTTTTGCAAAATATCATAATATATTTATATTAATATTATCTGTTGGCAAATATATGGTATAAAATTAAAATCCACGTAGACATGCACTAAATTGTTCCCAACTGGCAACACCCTGGGCTCTTTGTCTTGCTTTTCTGATTTGTTGAGAACAGAAGAAAATTGAGACAATTGAGGTTGAGCAGGAAGGAAGGAAGGAAGGAAATCTAATGTATGCCGTGTTCCTCCCTGGCCTGCTATAACGGAATCAGAGAATTGAATCGATTCGATTCTATAAAGAAGAAGAACAAAGAATGGCGCCAGTGTCGGCTCTTGCAAAGTACAAGTTGGTTTTCTTGGGTGATCAGTCGGTCGGGAAAACCAGCATCATCACTCGTTTCATGTACGACAAATTCGACAACACTTACCAGGTACCCCCTTTTCTCATTCTTTCTTTTTCTTAGGTTAGGTTAGATCCACTTTCATCACAAACATTACTTACATGAGATCCATCCATTACTTAGATGAGATCGCGCTTTTACTCTGGGAACGGATCATTGGTTATTGTTTACAAGGGTCCAATTATTTGACTTATGTAACTTCTTATCTCTTCGAAGATTGAATTTTTAGTAGCTCAAATACTCTACTTTTAGCAAAGGATGAGTCTTGGCTCAATGTTAAGGTTGATACCTTGTGACCTGGAGATAGTGAGTTCAATTCCTGGAAATAGTCTTTCCGCTTGTGCGGTATGACCCCTCCTCATACCCCACAAGGCAAAAGTTATTGTTGTTAGTCAAACTGCAATTCTTTCTGCTTAGGCCCAGCAATAGTATAGTTGGATCTAACTCTGACTAAACCTGGGCCTTACCAAGGCACGATGCTGACCTACAACCCACATTATTTTAATTGCCTTTTCTTACCAACCATTTATGTGGAGATAACAATAGGACTTACTTGAAAATTTTATCCTTTAATTTTAGTTCTTTCTTTTTACTTCACCTCATAGTCCCTTTTCTACCTGCATGTGAAACCATAGAGTTAGCATATTTATGCATTATTCACCATTGTGATCCAATTTTTTCAACTGGATTATAATGTACCTAGTACTGACTTGCTGTCCATATAGTAATCGGGATTTTTTTTGTCAATTCCCATTCTTTGTTTCCCCCCCTAATGTATCCACATGCATGCCTGCACTGCACTACAAGGTTATCATCATTCAACTATTCAAACTTATTAGCATAATAGGCTTTCAAATTCCTACACTACATGCATTTCCACTTTTCTAAATTGTTTACACATTTTTATCTCTAGCTACTACTCAAACTTATTTTTCCTTTTGCCCAACAGGCTACAATCGGCATTGATTTTCTATCAAAAACTATGTATCTTGAAGATCGAACTGTTCGGCTGCAGTTGTGGTAAGATGTGGGATGTTCATTTTTCAAATTCTACCAGGAGGGGTAAGAAACAGTATTAGGGAAGAAAATGGAAGGGGAAGCCAGAGCGGGGTTGTTTTCCTGGCATTGTTTGGTCTAAAATGAAGAGGGAAGGGCTGAATGGGATGGGAGTGCTATTATCTTAGCTATCTAATTTTGCTCGTCCTCATTAAATATTAAGAGATACTAGAATACTAAATTTTGGAATAGAGTACACACAAGACTTCCACCCAAGTGAGGGACGAACAACCCCACCCTTCCTCTTTGTTTTTTCCATTCTGACCCATTCCCAAAATATGCAAATTGTGGAACTGTACATGCATTATAATTTAATGTGTTTTGTTTCTTCTATATGTTATATTTATATTGGGAAAAGTCCACATTATACCCTTCAACTTTGCCTCGTGCACTTTTGTCCTTCTACTTTCAAAATGTGCGACAACATTCCTAAACTCCCAAAAGTGTGCAAAGTGGTCCAAAATCATGACAGGCATTAATTTTTGGACAGAAAATGTTACCTTGTCATGATATTGGACCATTTACACTTTTGGGTGTTGAGGGACCTTGTCAACATTTTTAAAAGTTGAAGGACCAAAATCCACGAGACAAAATTGAAGACTGTAATTTAAACTTTTCTCTATTGAACATTAGCATTCTGTCCAAACTATAATGTCTGTCACGATATTGGATCACTTTCACAATTTTGGGAGTTTGTGGACCTTGTTGCACATTTTGAGAGTTGAAGGACCAAAGTGTACGTGAGGCAAATTTGAAGGGTGTAATTTGGACTTATCCTTTTTATATTTGACTTCTAAGATTTATTCGGTATATCAAAGAGTGCATTTGTGAAGATGTGATATTTTATGATTGTTAACATCAAATTTCTGTCGATCTTTTAAAAATTGTCCATTTAGTTTTAAAGTCCTTTGCGTTTTAACTTATACCTTTTAATCTCACTATAATGTTCATTTGTAGTGGCTTTTAACTACCATTGACTATTCTGCTCGCCTATGTTCATCTGGATTTTACATTATACCAGAAAAACAGGTTTTAAGTTGATTGATTCAATGCCAAACATGATGCTACTAGTTATGAGGCATTTTGTAATCTGCAGCATTTGGTGTTTATAATTTAAATGTTTGATTCTCGCTTTGCATGTTTTGGCTCTATTCAAGTGTTCAAAAATTGATGCCTATTGGTAAACCAGAGTGAGGTTCATGAAGTTTGATGGGTTTAATTGGCAATTTTTATTTTTTCTTTCCCTCAAAATCATTTTTTTAATGTTTTGTGACAGGGATACAGCTGGACAGGAAAGATTTAGAAGTCTTATTCCAAGCTACATTAGGGATTCATCTGTTGCTGTCATTGTTTATGATGTTGCAAGTATGCCATTTAAATATATTTTTTTCACCTATCCCTTTCTTGACAGTTTGTATTTTCTTGCAGATTTTGCTTTATAATAAATTAATAATTGATTAATAGTTAACTCGAGTTGCTTTTTTTTTTTCTTCGAGATGCTGGCTCATTAAACATTGAGTTTAAAGAGCTTCGAGTTTGCAGTTCTTTATTAATTTCTTCAAAAACTTACAAAATGAGTTATTCTTGAGAGGAATATGTATCTGGCATATAATTTTTTTTTTCACGTTATTTAAGTTATTCCTTATTTCTTTCCCTAACAGCTGCTACATTCTTGGATCTCTCTTGATGACTTGAATCATGAATGCATAATTTTTAGTTCAATTTTCCAGAACACTTTGATGGATGCTTTCTGATTATTCAGTATTCTTATGATATAGGCCGTCAGACTTTCCTAAATACATCAAAGTGGATTGAAGAGGTGCGTAGTGAGAGAGGCAGTGATGTTATTGTTGTTCTTGTTGGGAACAAAACTGACCTTGTGGATAAGAGGTAATGGTTAATCAACAGTAGAGTGACTTCATGGATAGCTTATAATGACGTGTTTCATGGCATGGTTCTTTTATTCTCTATTATCTAATGACCTCTATCATTTTGATTTTTGGCTAATTACTAATTCAACACTTAGAGAAGTTTGTGGGTAGTAAAGAAAAAATTGTTGAGGCAACTGGCAAGGGGAGCAGGTATAACTGTACAAATTATCCTTTCATTCTTCAAAGCCAGGATTGTGGAATGTGGGAAGAGATTGGGAGAATAATACTGTCTGCAGATATGGTAATCGAAAAATTTATCAAGTAAATGAAGGTGGACGATTAGTGTTTCATGGTGAAATGAGTTTTAAATTGGTTAAGATCTGAGCTAAATAGCTGATATAGTTAGCGTGCCACTGTTTTAAGCCTGGAATTTCTCTTTGAATTCCTTGAGAATGAATGGCTCATGACAAGTACTGTGTTCAACTTCAATAGCATAAATTAAAAAATGTCTCAAGCTATATATTAGACATATTTACAATGCATGAAAACCTATAAAAAACTACGACAGTCTAGTTTGCTGAAGAGCGCCACCTGCATTGCCGTCATGGCATTTTTAGGGCTTTATTCAATCTCTTCTTTTCTTCAATATAATTATTATCAGATATATGTACATGAGAGAGAGAGAGAGAGAGAGAGATGTTTGTGGGAAAAAGGAGGAGGGACCGTAAAAAATGTTATTCAATATGGATTTCTGTCCTTTCACTTGGTTGCTGAAGTTGCCCGGGAAAAACTGTTGAAATATAATTTTTTTTGTTTCCATGCTGAAGACTATTTCTGTAACTTGTTAAACTTGGAAAATGCTTCGTTTTCCTGACCAGGTAAGAATGCTGCTTACTTCTTAGAAATTGTCAGAAGGACACTGTTACCATGAAAGACCAAGTGTTAGGAATTAGCAGAGCTTTATATCCCGTGATAGTCCTATGAATGTGAGACTTATATTTGCTCCTAGGCTTCAGTAGCTTGAATAGTTTGGCCCTTGATATGTTTGTTGTGTGCTCTGCATCCTTGTTATCATGATGTCTTATATCAATTGTTTTACATTTCCATTCAGTTGCCCATTTCTAGCATTGTCTTTTCTTTATGAGCAATATTCTTTGCATGAGTCTACAGGCAAGTCTCTACAGAGGAAGGGGAAGCAAAGGCCCGTGAGCTAAACGTTATGTTTATTGAAGCTAGTGCCAAAGCTGGCTTTAACATAAAGGTAAGCCTCCCCCTTCTTTTGTCATAGATATTTAATAAATTACTTGTTTACATCAGCTTGAAATTATCAAGAACAAAGCTATGCTCACGCTCACCGGGCCCGGGGTGCATGTATTTTTCTTTATACTTAGCCTTGGAAGAATAAGTGAACAAGATATTCTTGTATAACTATATGTCTGTGATTATATTTGGTGAGATATTACAAATGGTTCAAATGTGAGATATATGGACCATTGTGTCAGGTGTCATTTCTTAATAATATGTCTTGCAGAATGCAGAGAAAAGTTGGTTGTTTCTACAAGTCAACTTATTAAATTAGCTTCGTGTATTTTGCAGATATACTTGCTTGCATATAACTACTACTTTTTATATATCCCTGGTTCTGACATTTTATTTGTACTGATTTACCAAACCTATATATTTAGGCCCTCTTTCGAAAAATTGCTGCTGCATTACCTGGAATGGAAACACTATCTTCTACGAAACAAGAAGATATGGTTGATGTGAACCTGAAGTCTTCTGGTGGCCGTGAATCTCAACCTCAATCGGGTGGATGTGCTTGCTGAATGTGCCCATAAAAGTTTTGTGTCTTTCTGCTTCATTTGTATTTGTTTTGGAATGTGTTTGTCTCAGATCTGTAAAGGTTTATTAGTCTTTTAGACTTCAACAGCATTATGTGAGAAAAATTACAGAAAACGAGTGGAGAGGTAGCATTGAAAGAACTATTATTAATACAGCTTGCTGGTTAGTTGGTTATTCATCATTGTTTAGTTTAATTGAAAGATAAACATCGATATTGACACTGACTTTCTTCATCATAATTGTGAAAAGCCGGCTAGGAAAGTATTCAAAATCTGAAAATTTTGGGCCAGTTTGGTTTGCATTTTCATTTCCTGTTTCTATTTCCTGGAAATTGTTTTCATTTGAAAATTTTGAAAACGTGTTTGTTTTGACTTCCTGTTTTCTGTTTTCATTTCCTATTTTCAAAAATTTGGGAATGAAAACACTGAAAATAACTTTTTTTTTATTTTCAGATTTGGGTCCAATTCAGGAAATGTTTTCAGTGAAAACATTTTCACTAAACTCAACTAAACGCATTTTCAATCTCATTTTCTATTTTCATTGAAAATGAAAACAGGAAATGATCAAACTAAACAGGTCCTAACAATGGCAATCTTTTTAGATTCCAATATGTAGAGGTATATATACAGTAGTTTCCGGATTTGGATTAAGGGAAGATTTGATATCTTTGGTGCCTGTAGGCATTTTTTGGAGAGAGAAAAATGAGATAAGATGAGAGAGTGTATCAAATGAGAGAAAAATGCCTAAAATAGTGTTTGGTTGAAGGGGAGGGGAGAGGAGGGGAGGGATTTTTTTTAAATATTTGTTGTTTGGTTTATTTTTTAGAAGGGGAGGGGAGGAGAATGAAGGGGAGCAAAATCCCTCCTCACCCAATTTTGGCTCCCCTTCAAAAGTGGGGGGATTTGGAGGGGATGAGAGAGGTTTTAAAACATTTTGAATGGAATGACTAAAATAATCCTACTTATGTATTTTAAAATCTAAAATTATAAGAGTATAAAAGTAAGTTAGTTTTAAAATCCTTTCCTTCCCCTTGTGAACCAAACACCAATAGTGTTACTTTCCCTCCCCTCCATTAAAATTCCTTTCCTTCCCTCCCCTCATTTGAACCAAACACACCTTAAAGACACCAAAGGGACCAAATCTCAAAGTTACTCAATCCATTTCCATAGTTTCCTTTTTCTGTTTTTATTTTTTAAATTTAGACAAAATAGGTTGATTGGTCCTATACGTTTATTTAATTTTTCATATCGGTCCCATAAGTTTTTTTTTTTCAAATTGGTCCTACACGTTTCATTCCGTTTTCACGTTAGTCCTTTCTATCAATTTTGACCTAACGCTGTTAGTTTTGAGCTGATGTGGCATGATATTAGTGCGACACGTGTCTCTTTATTTGACGGCATTAGGTCGAAATTGACGGAAAGGACTAACGTGGAAACGAAATGAAACGTGTAGGACCAATTTGAAAAAAAAAAAACTTATGGGACCGATGTGAAAAATTAAATAAGCGTATAGGACCAATCAACCTATTTTACCTTAAATTTACTATTGAACCTTGCTTTGTACTAATATATCGTACTTAGTAATATAAATAAGATGTCAGAAGATAGTGCAATTCACCGACTCTTTCACACAAATTAGGGTTTCGCTTAATGAATATTTTGGTCCCCGCAAATAGGGTGAGATTTGATTTTAGTCCCTTGAAAAAAATTCTTAGGTTTTGGTCCCTAAACGTTTTAAAACTTTGAAATTCGTCCCTGCCGTTAGGGTATCTCTGTTAAGTGATGACGTGGCAAACGAAGTGCCACGTCATCAACGCCATGTGTAAAAATATTAATTTTTAATTCCACAATTTTTTTAAACTAGCTTTTGGTCCTTAGAAAGTTCATCAAATTTGGTTTTAGTCCCTGTAAAAAAAAAATTTCTCAGAATTTTGTCCCTGTAATCTCAAATTTTTTGTAAATAGTCCCTACCGTCATCTTTCTCTGTTAATTGATGACGTGGCAAACGAACACCATGCCAACCATGTCACGTCGGTGCCCCGTCCAAAAATTAGGTGTTATAACAGTTTCGCTCAATTTGGATATATATACTGAAAGTTATGCGATACAATTTACAGGTTCTTAGCAACCAGATTCTGCAAAAATCTAGCGGTGTTCTAGCTGTTATTGGGAACAATTCGTGCATCTAAAATTTCTAATAATTTTACCAGACTTAGATGAGGATGTTAGCTTTAATTCTAATATGGTTTCACTCAATTCGAACAAGTAGAGAGGAAAATACGCATCCCACAAGGTAAGGACTATTTACAAAAAAATTGAGATTATAAAAACGAAATCCTAAGAATATTTTTTATATGGATTAAAACCAAAATTGGTGAAGTTTGGAGGGACCAAAAAGTTATTTAATTTTTTTTGTGGAATTAAAAATTAATATTTTTGTACACGTGACACTAATGATGTGGCACTCCGCCTAACACGTCATCGCTTAACGGAGGTTCTCTAACGGCAGGGACGAATTTTTAGTGTTATTTTTCAATAAGAATATACGTGTAACAACTTATCAATGAAAATATAATGTGTATCATTCGTTACACATGTATCTTTATATATAAAAGTAAGGTAGTGTAGGGTTAATTAGGGGTAACTTTGTAGATTGTCTTAAGGGCAATTTGGTAAATTCAATTTATATATAAAAGAAAGGTAGTTTAAGGTTAATTAGGGGTAACTTTGTAGATTGTCTTAGGGGCAATTTGGTAAATTCAATAATAATTATTATTAATCTTTTTTTAAAATCTTAAAGTAGGTAAATAAAACCAATATAAAAGTAAGATATGTTTGTATATAAAAGTAAGGTAATATAGAGTTAACTAGGGGTAATTTTCTAGGTTGTCTTAAAGACAATTATTAATCTTTTGATAAAAATCTTAAAATACACAAATAAAAACAATATAAAAGTAAGATATATTTTTATAGGAATTCATACGGATTTTTTGCAATTAAATTTATTGATGTTTTAAGTTAAAATTTGAAAATATTCTTTTATGTAACAGAAATGATTAATTTTTTTAACACTCTGTTATAAGAAAATATTAATTTGTTAGTATTTTTTATTTTGTTTATTATTTTAAATTTACGAAAAAAATGTCTTTCCAAATAATACATAATTATATTCTTCAAACATTATTTATCCGTATATCGCACGGGTTCACTGTCTAGTTCTTCTTATTGGAAAGTAACACCAAAAGTACCTACGAAAAACATCTAAGTTTTGGCCTTTTTTCATGATCCTTTTTCATTTTGTAGTTTCCCTTTTCCCCTTTTTATGTACTCTTGGAAAATGAAGAAGTCTCACATGGATGGGAATTAAGAGAAGTAAAATGAATGTAAAGCTTGGAATGCATGGATAAAATTGCTTTAGGCATTGCAAGTCTTGGACGGGTCCATTCATAAATTTCAGTATGATATCAGAGTCCATATGACCTCGCGGCCGGTTCACGATTCGAGTACTAAATCAAATTAATACCCTAAAAAATATATCAAAATGGCATAATTTTGTACCTGATACTGATAGCTTCGGCATAGGGTGATAGGAGGCTCTTTCCATTACAAAGCTATGGTAAACTCCTAATCTCAACTAGGATTTGCAGTGAAATTATAGCGAAATATCATAAATTGGAACGTAGTTTGCATGGTTGCCGAGAGAATTTTGTAACTACAGTTCATATTGTTACAGTTTGGTCATTGCTATACTAGTCAAAGCTATGAACCACGTCGAGTGTCCTCTGAAAGAGAGACACGAGTGATTTATGATTTGTGATTTTTAGATCCATCTTCAGGGTTTGTATTTTTGTGATGGAAGCGTGGTAAATTTGCATATTTTTTTTATTTAATAGTAGAAATTGATCCAAAACTAAATGCTGATTGTGTGGAAGATGAAAACCGAGAGACAACTAAAAGAGAGTCAAATCATTAAATCTGCTCCTTAGCAAGACAACCAAGTAGTTTTAGCATGATCCATTGCAAAGTTTATTTGAATTTGGAACTGAAACATGTATTCTTGGGATGCATTAGCAATTAAACCAAATGTAATGTAGAAAATATTGATGCAACAACTAAAAATAACTACAATACCCAAATTCCCAATCTGTCCATTTTTTTATTTAAAAAAAGAGGTATTATTGTTGCAAGGAGAAGGAGTTATTCCTTTTCACAAACCACTTACATTAGCATACCAAATTGTAATATTTATGCTCTCTTTTCATGTTATTCTCTTTTGGTTAATGAGGTTATTTGATCAGAAACACATTTTGTGGAATATCTTACATATGACCTTATTACCCAAGCTATAAATTGGGATTTGTTCTTCTACAATTTTAGAAGGCTAAGTGTGCTCTTGAAGATAGTCTGAAAACAGGAGGAAGATATTGTTCCAAAATTTATTATTTGGTAGCTAGGTAACTCTATTGTCTCTGGACTCTCTTCCTCTCTTAATTTCTCTCTTTTTTTAAGGTACAATATCTCTCTCTCTTTTACTATCTATATATTTTGAAATACCATGTCTCTCACTTTATTGTCTATTGATGAGGAAGACAACATATATGATTATGACCAAATTGATGTGTGAGTTCATTAAGAAGGTATAGCAGGGGTAGACAAGTGGATGATGCAAAGTGCAATACCACACAACTGGAAGAGATTGTAATTCTCCTTTGTCAAAGGAGAAACTTCACCCTTCTCCTCAAAACCTTCTTGGCATGTTGAGGCTGCTTCCATTACTGAACTCATCCACATCTTAGGTACTTCATAATTCCCAGACAAGAAAGCTCCTATGGAATTCACTATTGTCCATGCTGCATCAGAGTATAGCTCCAAGCAATCTTTTAAGCAGCTAAAAGCAAAGTTATCAAAGCTTGTGCTATCTAACAGCTTCTCTATGGTTGCCAGTGTATTAG
Organism: Ammopiptanthus mongolicus; assembly: GCA_039655645.1. Taxonomy (NCBI): domain Eukaryota; kingdom Viridiplantae; phylum Streptophyta; class Magnoliopsida; order Fabales; family Fabaceae; genus Ammopiptanthus; species Ammopiptanthus mongolicus. Next base: position 10,200,028 of record CM077343.1, on the reverse strand, counting down.
TCACATTCTCTAGAGCAAGCTCCATTGCAATTAACGCCAGCCCTTGAAGATTTGTGAGGTGGCTCACTGGAATTACTGGAAGTGATGTTGAGCATAAGTTGTAGCTCAAGATGATGGATTGGTTGGCACATTTTTTGCAGGTTTGGTCAATTATGTCATTGGGTATTGGCATTGCCCTCAAGGTAGAGCTTGTCCCAAGAGGGAGTTTGATGAGAAACAAGAACAAAAGGCAGAAAGAGAAGCACAAGAAAGAAGATTGCAACATTAGTAAGTTGGTATAAGGTATAAACTGAAAGTTGGTGTGAATGTTGGTGTAGAGCTATAGAGAGAATGTATGATTCATACATATACATGAAGGATTTCACTGAATGAGGTTGGAAGTACTTTTAATAGGAAGTTTCCGTAATAGCTTTGTTGCTTAATTATCCTTGTGTATTATCCATAACAAGACATCAATGTTTAGCTTTTACATTTTGTTATGTAAGGCCATCATACTCTAGAATAGTATTAAAACTAGGCTTTAGTGGCCCTTTTTGGGGAAGGGTTTTAACTGAGGAAGCTTCCTAAGTTCACACAGATTAACCACTAAATACCAAAGGAAATGGACATTTTTTTTTTACTCGAGGTGATTTATAGCATGTTCTTGTCACTTTTTGGCAATTTCTGAAGACTGGATTCTTAGCACCAAAGCATCACCGCCTGTCTCATTTGTTCCTTCGGAAAATATTTACCAAAGTCTAGCTTCATAGATAATTTACATAATAACAATTTTGTTATAAAATATTGTTGGAAAGTTGATGTTCAAATCTCATTTGTATTACTAAACTCATTTGTATGCTTATTATCACACGCAATATGGTGTTTGCGAGATAACTTGCTCAATATATTCAATTGAGAGCATAATTTCCAAACACGATTGCTTGTGTTTGAATGCATCCAATTGATAGTTACAAAACAGTTTAAGAGAACAAAACTCTCGTTTTGTTTGGGAGCATCATGTTGCAACACTTATTGGTATAAGATCAATAATTTATCATAAACTCATCTCCTCTATAGTTAGATTTTGGCCATAAGCCAAATATTTCTCATTTATGAATTTTTATCTGTGCGATATAATCATGATTGCTCCACCACGTCGCAACATAATGGGTTCTAAAAAAAAGTTGGGTTATATGTTAATCATGAATGTTTCTGACATTAGGGAAGAGAATAAGCAACTGTAAATATAAATTCCTTAAAATGCATTATCATTTAAATCCTAAAATAAGACAATTTGAAATATTATATATATAGTAAATGAATTGCTAGATATATTTCTATATATAATGCTCCAAATGAGTCAAATGCACGCCAGAACCATGGTTGATTAATCGATTCCAAAAATAAGTATCATATAAAAGAAAAAGGAGAAAATAATATATTGAAGAGACAAATAATTCTAAAGAGGATACTCTTGATGGAGAAGTTGAGAGATATAAGTAGGAATCCTAAAGTAGTTTGTAGCTCTAAAATAGTTCAAACTTTATAAGAAGTTTAGTCAGCTCAAAATAATGAAAATAATGAGAGGGTTTATATATCCTTCTAAAGTGGCTCAACCTAAAAATGATATATGTGTTAGAATTTTGGGGTGTTTGTGGATTGGATTGGTTCGGATCGGTTTTAAGTCAAAAAGCCATCCAATCCAAAGATGTAAATATTATGCAGATTGGATTGGATCGATTTACTTTTGTAAAAAAAAATCTGATCCAATCCAATCAAATGCGGTTTGGTTTGGATTGAATTAGATTAGATAATTCACTTTTTACGATACATCGTTACATAAAAAAAACCATATTAAAAGCTAAATTGAACGGAACATTAAACTTGTATATACGTTTAATTTCATATAGTTTGGTTCGGATTTTCATATTCCCAGTTATCCCTTTTTTATTTTCACCATCAAAACAACATATCAAATTATTAATACATAGTAATGTTTTTCAACATAAATAATAAGAATGTTTTTCACCATACTACTAACAGACATATCAAATGTCTAACAACGTTTTTTCAACATTCCATAAGAATGTTTTTCACCAGATCATTAATGCAGTTCTAATTTCTAAGTACATGTATGAAATCTTCTAGGTACATAAATAACTATTGATTCCTAGGTACATAATAACTATACAAATTTCAATACATCTATTTGACAATTCCAACAAAAATATTAAAGAGAATGATTGTTCATTCATAAAAATATGAAAAACAATGCTTAAATATGAGTAGTATTATAATTTAAAAAATAATAGTATATGTATATAGTTGGTCGGTTTGGATCAGTTTTCACTAGGGGATCCATAATCCGATTCAATCCAATGAAAAAAGCGATTTTTTCCGGTTTTCAGTTCGATTTTTGTTGTTTTAATTGGTTTGTATCGATTTATGAACACCCCTATTAAAATTGTATAGATCTTTCTGTATTGGCAAGTTTATTTCTTGTAATTTATATTTTTAATTAAAAACTCAATTAGGTTTCTTTTATGAAACTAAAAGTTAAACCAAAATTTCCAAATTGAAACTCAGAGTACCAAAAGTGAAGAACATTTTCGGTTTTTGCCAATAGATTTTAAGTATTCAGCTGATTAGTTATGCTGCAATTGGCATCATGCAACCCTCAACCCTAATCCCCAAATTTAATATCAAAATACCAAAAGTGATTAGTTAATCTCATATTGCTGGATTCATTTAGCACCCTACAAGATCCTAATTGAATTTAGAAGCCTTGTCGTTGCTACTGGGGAACAAATATTCCAGCAGATGATGCAACAATGTTGGGCTCGCTGGCGACGCTAGAGGATGCAACGGGAATTTGTGAATTTTATTAGCTAATTATGAAGATTGCACTACTAGAAATTTTCTTAGTACCTGCGGATTTTACATAAAAATTCACAAGAAACAAGTTTATTACAGTGTTTTCTATGAATTTTTGTCCATAGGTAATACATTCGTAGGTAATTTTTTCCTGTGAATTTTAAAATCCGCAGGAAATTTTCTGTAAATTTTCTTAGGAAAAATTTAAATTAATATGAAACGTCAAAATTTTCTACAAATTTGAATCTACAAGAAAAAAATCTTATTTTTAAGAAAATTGCAGAAAAATTCGTAAAAAATTCTTGTAGAAAAAATCTGCAGGAAAATTCACAAATAATTCATGAATTTCTAATATTATTGACATATATAAGAAAGAACAGATTCACAATCTGTTCGGGTATGTTGGTTGAATGTTTGCCGTGACACTTTTATAAAAAAAAAAAAAAAAATCATCAAATGTAAAAGGAGGAAAAATCATTGGTGACCAACACATAAATTTGCAACTTATATACGAGCACATGAGAAGAAATGGGTTCTTACGAATGGTTGGTTGGTTGATGGATTAGGGTTCAAATGATGAAAATAATCAACATTTTCAGATTTAATTGGGAGATTTAGGTTTTAACTTTTAATTTTGTAAAAAAAGACCCAATTAGGTTCTTAATTAAAATAAATAAATTACAAAAATTTATTTGAAAAAGATAGAAGATTGTCACCACAAGAATAATTCAGACAATTTAAGTAACATGTTATTTTCAGGTTTAACTACCTTGGTTGGGCGTTGGAAGTGTACTAAAACCCTTCAATTTCAAAGAAATTAGTGTAACAACATTATATATCATTGAGTGTGTGTCAATTATAGCTTATCAGCCATAATTTACATGTCAACCATGGGCATCATATGCCTTTTTGATAAATTCTTACACCTCAAGTATAATTTCTCTTAGATATATATCATTGAGTGTGTGTTATACAAGAGCATCCCAATGGACAATACTTAACCAATCCACTTTGAGTTGCTTATCTCTTAAGACGGTCCAACTATGCTACATAACATTTAAGCAATTCACTCATATTTTGCTCCAATGGACAACACTTAAGCAACCACTTCAGGGATATTTTATTAAGAGGGTCCCACAAAGTCACATAACAATTAATCAACCTACCCACATTTTCAACAAAAAAAAAAATTTATTCATAAGCAACTCATCTTTGGGATTCCTTATATAACCAACAGTACCTTGTTTTAAGCAACCCACGCTGTCAGCTAGATCAACTCCAATGGGGAAAAATTAAGCAATGGTTCTGTTGGAACCAAAGTAGTTATGATCAATAAATCCCTTAAGATTTTGATGTTAACAAAAGATTAATTTAAGTGAACAAAAATTCGTTATGGACTAATGAATTTATGTTAAGTGTGCTGGAATTTCTAAGTTCAAAGACTTATAGTTTGACCAAAGCCATGCTTCTCGTTCTCCCTGGACTAAAGTTTTATTTCAAAATTTATCTGAGTCTAAAGACTCTTCTTGTAAAAGTCAAATGTAACAGTCCATCTGTTTTACTCTCTGGACTTTTATTTTAAGCGCGAACTTACTTTTTCTATACTTTGAATTCCTTATTCATTGTGTAAAAACATAATATCCTTTGGACATATATTCCTTGTAATCTTCATACCAACAAAAACGCTGAAGTCAGTTTGCTCCTGACATAAAGAATTGACTATCTCCAAAAAGGAAAGACAAAATGCAAATTTCGGGTACAAGGAAAATGTGTCAGTGCTAATTGCAGCTATCACCTGATAGTCTACTCTGCTTCTCAGAAGACCTTCAACAAGTTATCAGACTCAACGGGGTACTGCATTTAATGCACGTTCAGAACGATTCTTTTTCCATCCGTTGAAGACTGAAGATTTCTCAAGTCTTGAAGTCTATAAATACCTTCATCTTTGAAGATGCAAAATTACCTGAATCATATACAAGCATACGAGCAAACAAGCAATCAAAAGAAATCAAAAGCTTAGAAGTTTACTTTGTTCTTAAACTTTCATATCACTATCTGCGAAAAGTATATAGTTTTAGAGTTCTGAGCTTAAGTTTCAAACACTCACACATAGTGAGTCAATAGAACAAAACTCTTTTCAAACCTTAGTTGATGATTGAGCCTGAAAAGACTTGTCTGAAAAAGAATACTTGACCCTGAAGAGGTTTGACTATAAAAGAATACTTATGGTCCGTTTGATTCGTTATAAAATGAGGGACAACGCAGCACAAAGCAATTTGTTCCATGTTTGATTTTAAAATTGGTTGTGGGACAGCACAAAAAATGAGGTAAGGGACAACACAAAAACATGAAAAGTTGTTACCCACTTAACCAAGGGACAAAAAGTTATCCCATGCACAATTCAAATAAAATCTCAAAACTACCCTTCCATTTCCTCTCTCACGCATGTATGATTTTCACTAACAGCAATTATAATCTGTTGTCTTCCCGCATCTCTTCATAGATAGATGTTATATATATAAACATATATAATAATATAAACCGTTTACGTTTACGTTAATCTTATATATATAAATATACATAATATATAATATTATATTACATTATAATATATACTTTCTCCATTCCTTAATATAAGAACCTTTTAACCAATTCATGCCCCTTAAGAAAGTTGGTTATTCTTGTTAATAACATTAAATTTATATAAAATTTTCCCAAATTGCCCTTATATTTATTTCACTCATAATTCCACTTTTTTCACTTAATTAATCACCCACTCAATTAATGTGACTCATCATCTCCTAAGGGCAATTTAGCAAAATAATAATTAATGCAACCTAGTAACTTGAAAATGATCTTATAAATTGGATTAAAAAATCCACCAAAAGGTTCCTATATTAAGGGACGGAGGGAGTATTATGTAAACAATCTTATATATTATATTTATAATAGTTATATATATATATATATATATATATATATATATATATATATATATATATATATATATATATATATATATATATGAATATATTATATAATATTATAATTTATAATATTATATTATAGGAAAAAGTTTCTCTAAAGTGCATAAAAGTGTAAAGTGAGAAAGTAAGGGTGTATCCACCCTTGATTAGTTAAAGTGGGTTGAGATTTCAATGTACTTTAACTACTCAATAGTGGATACACCCTTATTTTCTTACTTTACACTTTTGCTCACTTTATAAGAGCCTAATCCTATACTATATATTACACTATAATATATATTATATAAAATAATTTTATATATTTAATACTTATATATATATATATATATATATATATATATATATATATATATATATATATATATATATATATATATATATTATCACAAAGGGTATTGCAGTAAATGTAACATTATTTTGTTTGTCATGTCCATTGTCCACCAAACATCATACAAGATATAAAAAGTTGACCAGTAACTTACAGGTTTGTCTTGTACTATTTTGCTTATCCCGTGCTTCAGTGTGTATCAAACGAACCCTTAGTGTTTCTTGAAGAGGTGCTGAATACTTGCCTGAAGAGGTATTGAATACTTGTAACAAGGTTTTTGTTGTAGTGGATAAAGCTCTTAAGTAGAGAGGATTGGACGTAGTTTTTTGGTGAAGAGTGAACCAAGATAATATCCTTGTGTCCTTCTTCTTTCCCTTATCCTTGTCTTAGTTTGTTTTTAACTAACCACTTGGGATTGAATTGTTTTCTTAACGCGCATGCTTTTAATAGTAAACAGTCACACCGAGCGTCCAACCTTTGTTTGTACACGCTCTCTGCGTCCTTTAGCTTTTTTGCGTCCAACCTTTTGCGAAAATATATCTGCTTGCGAAAAAGTTTAGAAACTTAACAAACACAATCCAACCCCCTTCTTGTGTTTCAAACAGGTTCCTTCAGGTTTCTTATTTACTATTGTTGGAAGTCCTACATCGCCTGACTCAATTCTTGGGGTGCGGTTTATATATCTGTTGGGCAACTTCACTTAATGTCAAATGGTTTTAGGACGGATTCTAACATGGTATCAGAGCCAAAGCCCATCTTCTGCTGTTTATCGCCAGTTAGGCATCACCTGTTCCATCGGGCATCTATGGAGGGGCGAGACTCAATTCCTAGGATGCGATTTATATATTTGTTGGGCAATTCTACTTAATGCCAATTGGTTTTAGGATAGAATCTAATAATCACATAGATTTAAGAATTAAACAAGCAACTCTCATAGGAGTTGCTCTAAGTTTTGTGGACAATCATTGTCTCTTTTTAAAGGATTTAATTTTGATGCATTGTTAGCTAAAGATTTTTTATTCTGTCAATCAATCATTTATTGTCACATCATTAAATTTTTTTGACTTTTATGATAATCACCTTAAAAGTCACACAAATAATGATTTGTGATTGGTTGCTAGTGTAACGGTGCTTTAAAATTAAACTCTATGTTATAATTGATTTATTATTCATTTTAGGGTCTTACCACTATTTAAGAAATAAAAAAGTATAAGTTTTTTTTAAAAAAAAAAAACTAAATACATTACTTCGTAATATATTAAATATATTATTTTCCAATAAAAAATTTATTTTTAATTCTTTAATCAATATTCCTAAAATACTGGTTAACATTTGCTTTCATTCAATAATATAAAGCAAAAAATTTCTATTATTTCAATAGAACTGAACATTTTTTCCTTTTTTATTTTAAATATTGAGCACATTAAAATCTGATTTCATAGAGGAAATAGAATGTTTAACAACCCAAATGGGATTTGGGTTAGCCTAGTGGAAGCATGTTAGGTCCCCAAAGTAAAACGAATGTGTACAAAAATACTCTTCAGTGACAGAGTTCTCTGATCCGTTCCTCACCTTCTGCAAAATAAATTCCTTGAGAAGGGCCCTACAGATGTTGCTTCAAGTTGTGGGATGATAGTTCATTTCTTATCATTTTGAGCACACAAAAAAAAAGTATGTTCAACAAAAAATGAAACCATTTTTTGTACAAAAATAACCTCATTAAATTTTAAATATTACAATGAGTGTCCCCATCCGTCCATCCTCATACCCACATCTGCAAAGTGCGTGAGGTTAATTTTTTTTTTTCAATAAAATATTTTTGTTTTCTCCATGGAGGGTAAGATAGTTTAATTGTTATGCACTGTCAGTGTAAAGTTTTTTACGCTTTCAACCAATCAGAAATCATGCTATGGGTGACTTTTAAGGTAGTTAAAATCAGAGTCAAACGTTTTAACTTATATGATAATTTTTGATTGATTGATAGTGTAAAAAAACTTTACACTGACATTCCATATCAATTAAATACTATGATATTTTGGGGGATGTTAATGTATTGTGCACTCAAGGGACATTCAATTGGCCGAAGGGAATAGGCATAAATGTTGCTTAAAATTTATGTCCTTTGATGTAATCTTGTAACAAGTTAAAAATTATTTTTCAAGTATAAATTGATTTTTTATGATTGTAAACAAATAGGACTTACCTTCTTTTTTACTTAAAAATTTATAAAAATAATCTCTAAATTCTTTTATATCAAAATCATTAGTTTTTAATAAAATCTGCTTTACTTAACAAACAGACCCTTAGTACTTTGAAAGTCCCAACTTCAGACATAAAATGAAGCCATCTTGATCTCTTCTGGGTCAATATTAAGGCCCGAGTCCATCATCAACAAAAAAAATTTTCTGTCTCCTTCTCTCCCACTCACTTTTATTTATAGCTTACTTTTTCACTTCTTATATACTTGCTAATCCATTCGTAAAAGCAAAACTGAATTTTGATAAATGAAGTTTTATAAACTTGGTTTCAATTAAAAATGGATTTGTACTACAGTAACTGATTTTATATTTGAATACTTTATTGTGATTTTAGTAGAATGAATTTTGTTTGGATAGTACCAATTATCAAACTTACTTTTAGATATATGATTACTAAATTGACAAGTGATATGAACATTGAAAGCATGAGAAAATAATTAATTTTTTAAGGTTATTATAGTAAAAATAATAGTTGAAAATCCAAACTAAGTTTTGATAAATGGAGAATTTTTTATTTCTTCTTCAACTCAGGTTTGAAACCAAAACCAAGTTATATACAACTAACTGACTTTAAGAGATACCAAAGATGTTAAAAAAATTTCCAAATTAAGTTTGGACTCTCTAAACTCAATTTTGAAACCGGTTAATGGAATGCCAAACATGAGGTATGAAGATAGTGGTTTTGAGGGTTATTTTTAGATAGTAAAATGTGAGATTGTAATCATTGAAGAGGATATTAATAAAGCAAATTATTATGCATGACTTTATGTTTTTTATTTAGTTTTGATCAGATATCTCCAAAGACATACATGTGGAATTGAAACTCAGATGGGGAATGATAGTTAGATAAAATCTTTTTTATAGTGATAACTCCAGAATTAAAACCCCTGACATTATAGATGAAATTTGTTTGGAGTTGCAGTTCACTTTCATCATGATCAACCACTCTTAGGTGCATGAATATGTGTTATGCTGGAGCTTGTGAGTATAAAATTTTGAATTCTTGATTTTTTATTAATGGTTAGAATTTCACACTTTAAAGCACCAAACATAAAAAAAGAATTTCACACTTTATTCTCTAAAATACACTCATCATTTTAAAGGACTCAAATCTAAATATAACAGCAGCAATACTGCCCACCTAGGTTCAAAGTGGGAAAAAATGCTAGATACACGTCAGTTTTATAGACACAAGATTTTTTTATATATGATTACGTGCAGAATTAAAATATTAGTGTGCAACAACCTAAATATTCCAATTGTAATAAAATGAAGAGTAAAAATCTATAGTGGTCCTTAAAAATTTTTGAGAATTTACTTTTAGTCCCTAAAAAAAAAAAATTAATCATTTAGTCCCTTAAATTTATAAACGTGGGATACATTAGTCCCTAGATTTAGTTCCGACGTCCATTTACTTGTGTACGTGTCTCATTAACCATCCTACTTGACCCGTTAGTGATCTTATGTAGCCTATGACGAATTTCACCGTGAAAAATAAATGAAATGATGAAAAAAGTGCATAACTTTTAGGTATCTTGGATTTTAAAATTGTGCATATTTTTTTTACTTTTTATTCGTTTTCCATATAGGAAATTTGTAATATGTCAAGCACGATCACTAATGAGTTAGGTAGAATGGTTAATAGAATACGTAGGCAAATAAATAGACGTTGGAACTAAATCTAGAGATTAATATATCTCGTATTTATAAATTTAAGGGATTAAATAATTAATTTATTTTTTTTAAAAACTAAAAATAAATCCCAAAAATTTCGAGAAATCAATTTACATCTTCACTCTAAAATGAAAATTGTGTAGATGGAAAATGATTGTGGTTGTAAGTGCGTTTGTGAAGTGGGTGCGTGGTGGGCCTGGGAAAGAACCAGATCAGTGCTGGAAGCATTGTCCACTTTTATTTTAATTTGATATATGATATGCGATACACGAGAATAATAAATCACACTGACATGAAAGATGATAATTGATATCCCAAACAGGTGTACAAGTATTCTGATGTTAAGAAAACAATATTTTTGCATTAGTAAAGTGGCGAATCACCTCTTAACCTAAAAACAAAAGTGGCCAATCACCCAAACCACGCGCGTGACAATAATATGCTATTTCCTATATCCTTTGATAAATGATTGATTATAATTAATGATACTAATATAAATTTTATTAACTTAATTTATTAATCACTCCGGTTAATAATAATAAATAAAGTCTACGCAAATGATTTAATATATGTATATTATAAATATAAATCATATTATAAATAAGAATATAATTGAAAATGAGTATTTAATATATTTAAAAATTGATGAATATTTCTTATATTTTTGATCAAAAAGTTGAACCCTTTTATTTTATATAATATGAACGTGAGGGAGGAATAATAATATTATTGTCAGGCGCCCTAATACCATCAACCAAAAGCCAGAAAAAGTATATTATAAAACAAAAAGCCAGAAAAAGCAAAAAGAATAAAAACCTTTGGGTGTGGAAGGAAGAACTTCACTAGTAAACAACCATTAATGAGAAAATAAAGCCATTATGCCATATAAAGTCCTTTACACTTTACAATTTCAATGCCGATACAATTATAGAAATAGGGAATAATTACACGCGCTGCAGTTACATTTTATATATATATATATATATATATATATATATATCAACTAAAGCTCATGAAATAAACTATGTGACTCACAGTATATGCTTTTTCCTCAAGAGTGTTGACGACAAATTTGGATGAAAGCCAGAGATATTACATTGAGTTGGAAGTAAACTTGGTTCTCTTTTGTTAAAGGAGACTTTTGATCACCTTTCTTATCCTTGAACTGATCTTCACATGTAACCGAGTCATCCAAGGCAGCACTCACCTTTATACCAGCCGTGTCCAAATCCTTGGACTTGAAAGCAACCGTAGCATCTTCTAAAACTAAAAGGGAATCCTTGTAAAGATCATAGCAATCTTGTAAGCAAGCCTTGGCATATTGATCAAACGTTTGGTTCCTCAAGAGCTTCAAAATGTTGGAAATGATGTTGGTTCCGTTGAACTTGGTTATCTGAATTGACATGCCTACAAGATCTTCAAGATTGGTGGGTGGATTGTTCTTGGAGATATTGGCCTCAAGGGATGCAACACAGAAATCATAGCTCAAATTTGGGTCATGCTTGGAGGCTTCTGTGCAAGATTGATGGATAAGGTTGGAGCCATTTGAGGAGCATTGAAAGAGAAAGAGAAGGGAAATCACTAGGTATAAAGCAAACTTCATTTGCATGTTGTGTTTTTTTCTTATTTCATATGGAGTTTATTGGGATTGTATTTAATCATTGTAATGTCATCAATACATATATTTATATATATATATACAAGGACGATTAATTTGATGCTTTGTGGGGAATCTGATGCTACATGTGTATTAACGAAATGGAAAACTCACTTTGGCAAAAGCGAAAAGAAAGCTATCTTTCTGTTGCTTTCTTCGAGCCTTTCTGTTCTGATTTGGTTTTTTTTGGTAATCTTATCTGTGTACGTCATATTAGCTAAAAACCAGTAGAAATTTTGACATGTAACGCATGCATACATGTGATGTGAGACGAATTGATGATACATAGTGACAACATTTTTTTGTGTCACTAATGTTTATAACAATTTCGGTATCCAGTAGCTAAGAAAATGTTTTAGTTTAACTTCTATTTTTTAGTTTTTACACTTGGGGTTAAGATTATGGAAGGTTTTATGGTATCCCTTGGGTAACTTACCATTGCCTATGTGTTCCAATTAAACTCAGTCCCATGTGATATTACAAAACTCATTTAATTGAGGTGACGAATTCTGATTGAATATATGATATTCAAACCCTCTACTTTTCAAGGGTATCATAACAACGCCCAAAGATTATATTTTGCCTCTTATTCAGTTGTACATTTGTTCAACTTACATTCTATTTCTTTGAATTTTGAAGTTTTTTTTTTTTCTTTTATTGGTTGCTAGTTTGATAAGATGTTATATTTTTTGGTGAAGTTCTTTGTTTTTTTTGATGAAGTTGATAAGATGTTATTTGTATTAAGTTTATATGACCATCTTTTTTTTTGTCAATAAATTGCATAATATTAAAAATGAGTACTAGGGGTACTCCAACCCGTATATCAAGTCGTCTTTACAACAGAGAGACTTTAGCTCCGGTGACATTGATAGATACATTCCAAGGGGTTTATACACCACTCTATAAAAGAAAAATAAACACCATCTACCTTTGCTCTAATCCAGGTCCAAGATCTCGCCTTACACAATTCTACTAACTTGTCAAAATCCAAAGCCTCATCCTTAAACATAATATCAATCCTATGCATCCATAGGGACCAAACATCTAATATTGTTCGAAACGATTGTATGACGTTATGAATTGTTTGTATGACCTTATGAATGGTTTGAAATTTGGACTTTGAATGATGTTTTTATTGGTCAAAATCAACTTTTCCATTCCAATCCAAATTGAATCAAAGGTAATTCTTGTTTGGATTAATAAATTTTTTATCTTAAAATTGATTCAAACCGAAATGTGAACACCCAAATCATATGCATCCCATCTAGTGTTAATGTGGGGGAGATTTACAAAGTAAAACCCTATATATCCTCATTCTTGAATGTGAGACACTCTCCATGGTTACATTTCACCTCAACAAACCACGTGGCTTTACGCACATTAAGTATATACATTTTTTTATATTTTATATTTTAATTACATTAATATTGCATTATTCTTTTTATAATTAATTCCATTATTAGTTATATTATTTTAATTTAACATATTCCATCATCACACCAATTAATTTTATTATTTATCTTTTATATTATTTCAATTTAGCATATTTTATCATCACATATTTCATAATTACATTATTCTTTTCTCCATAAATAAATATTAAGAGTGCGTTTGTTTAAAATTATTTGATGATATAATCATTTTTTAAGTTAAAAATCATTTTTAGTGATTTTAATTGTGTTTGTTTAAGCTTTTTAGGAAATCATTTTTAAAAAAAATCAATTTTAGGATTAAATGAAAAGCTAATCCCGTTAGCTTTTGAAAAAATAGCCTGCGATAGAATCTCTTTTCTTTTAAAAAAATTATTTTTATGATCGTAAACAAACGTAAAATAGTTTTTGCTTTTCTTTAAAATCTCTAAAAAGAATCTTTAAATTATTGAATGTCAAAATCATTTTTTTAATCCACAACATACGGTCTCTAAATCTATTTAATGTTTTTTTTTTTTTGACAAGAAATCTATTTAATGTTTTGATGCATTAAGTTTTTTATTTTTTATTTTTAATGAAAAACCCATATAATTTTATGATTTTACTAATGAATATCCTTTTAAAACATAAAAAACTGAAACAAAATTTATATTTAATTATATTTAATCTAATATCATAAGTTAGACATTTTTAGTTTAATTTTGTAGGATGTGAGGTGATATGCAATTAAAAAAGGATAAAATTCCTCTAAAATGCGCTTAGGTATACAAAGTGATGAAGTAAAAATATATAAATTTACCCTTAATTAGTTAAATTGAGTTAAGATTTGATCAATGCATTTTAATTAATTAAGAACGAATATAATATACACTCTTACCTTTTTTACTTTAGACTCAAACTCACTTTAAAAAGTATGATCAACTACTCTTGGCGCAGCACATGCACTATAGGAGATCTTAAATATTTTATGGGATTTTGGGTAAATTTTCTTTTTATTTAGAAATCTTATCAAATAACTAAAAAATGAAAAATGTTCATGTGATATTGTAAAATTCAATTTTTATTTCTTATGAATATTCAAAACGTTTCACAATTTCATAAAACTTTAAATATTTTTAAAAAATTATTACTTAAATTCATTATTATTTCGATGCTGAAAGGGAAATGAAAAATAATACGAATAAAAAGAGAGAAAAAAAAAAGAAATAAAAAAATAATAACAGGAAAGTAATATATTTTCATTATTTTTATTTGGATATGTTTAAATTTATTTTAAAATGTTCGTAAAAATTCAAGAAAGCTTTTTTAGAACCCCGTGAAAATTCCATATTTTTACCCTTTCCTTCTCTAAAATGGCAAAAATATAAAATAATCATGAAAATATATTTCCCAAAATACATATTTTCCCACATTATTTCCTCTTTGCTTTTAGCTGATGCTGTAGTTTTTTTATTATGTTTTTGTTTTTTCCCAGGTGTACCAAAAAACCTGCACACCATTTTTAAATTATTGAGAAGTCAATGGACTTCCCTTTGCCTTTTTTTTAAAAAAAACATCAAATTTATTAAATTATTTTGATAATTAAAAAAATATTGAAGAGAAGTGGGAACGGAGAAACCGATTTTCTAATTGTTTGAAAAAAGATGAGTAGTTTTTTTTTGATAGACAACATATCCCAACTGATAGTCAGAGATTAATTCATTTTGAGGCGTAAAAATCAACGAAATGGATTTTACCTCTTCCAATAAAGTTTTATTTTCATACACATGACAGGAATCGAACCTCTAATAACATACTTAAGAAATCTAACTATCTATCAATTATGTTAGGCCTTGTTAGTAAAAAAGGTGTGTAATTTAAAAAATAATGGGGAAAGTATGTATTTGATAAATAATTTTAGATTTAATTGGTACACAGTATTAACCGATCATTGTCACTCATTAAACTCAATAATTTTGGATTATTTTAATAATTTTAGTATTTTACCTGAAATGTACCTTAAAGATCTCTTAGGATGCGTTTGATTCGTATTAAAGTATAGGACAAAGAGAACAACATATGATAAATGTTTGAGTTACAGCACAACTCTGTCCGGTACATTGTTTGGTGGATAATGGACAACACAAGTAAAATAATGTAAAATTTACTTAAATACCCTTTATAATATATAATATTATATTAAATAAATATTATATATAATATATAATACTGTTATAATTGATAAAAAAATATATAGTCTAGGAGGGATCATATATATATATATATATATATATATATATATATATATATATATATAATACGTTATAAGAGGGAGAAGATAATTTTGTATTTTTGATAGTATGTTCATGGGATAAAAAGTTATTCCATAATTTAGTGAGAGACAAGATTTTGGATTTTTGTACAGTCCCTCATCATCTTTTTTGTCCAGTCCCTTAATCACTTTATAAATCAAAAATGAAATAATTATTTTTATGATATTTAATCTTTTATTTTTTTACAAATCAAACACATAAGCATAACAACGTGAAAGGTCCACCGTCTTGAGGTACGAACCCGAGTCATGGTTTGGTTAAGCTGGTTTCTTGCTTCACGCAGTAAACTTCATAAATTAAGCGAAACGTCACATAACCGCATGCACTGTGGTGCTGAGATCCTTCCAAATTCAGAAGTGCTTTTTTGAGAAATGGTAGAATATATCCGTATATGATTTAATGCCTTAGATTTACTCTTCTCATCTCTTATAAGAAGACACTTCTCTCACTTGAGTCATCAAATCTAGTGAAAGTTTTTTTTATGTGAGAGTAAGATGAGCTAATCTTGGCCATTAAAATCATACATAAATGATTAAGATTAAAAGTTGGTTAGTGATTATGATCACTTAAAAAAGTCTTGTGACTTTATGTTCTAATTCTGACTATTCATGATTTGATCCAAAGACTAAGATTTGATGCTCTCACTTTCATATAAAAACACTCCTCTCACTTTTTTTTTTTGGTGTACAAAACGCTCCTCTCACTTAATATATCTTCTATATATATATAAGTGGATTAAATATGTTTTTGGTCCCCGTAAAATGAGTGAATTTTGGTTTTGGTCCCTGTAAAAAATTTTATTTGGTTTTTGTTCCTCTAAAATCTATAATCACTATTTTTGGTCTTTACTGTCATGTGACATCCATTAACTAATTATGTGTCTAACAAAAGGTCATATGATCATCCCAAGTGACACCAATGACCTTTGTAGTGTCATGTTAGCATATAATTCCCCTAAATTTTTCTTGAACCCTAAAATGAATTATATTTATCTATCTTAAAATGAATGTTACAGATTAAAAACAGTGATATTCAATTTTAGAGGGATGAAAACTAAAGAAAATCAATTTACAGGAATCAAAACCAAATTTTGTTCATTTTATAAATATCAAAATTAGTAATTTCATATTTTAGAAAGATGAAAACTAAAGAAATTTTTTTTTAGGGACCAAATCCAAAATTCGCTCATTTTCAGGGACTAAAAACACATTTAAGCCAAAAAATAATTTAATAGGACTAGTTATATTGATAAAATACAAATAAATTTTTGTCCTATTTTTATAAACTTTTTAAGTTATTAACAACTATTAAAGTTAATCTCAAGTTTACTTTTTATATACATATATTTAATTTATATTCTATTTATTTATAATTTATAATATACAACAATGCAATTGGGTAAGCATTGCAATTGAACATTTGGCAGTGTCCCTACGATTAGGACCTTTAGGTCCCAGCCTCCCCACTAGTTCGGTTCCAGATGTAATCATTGGCCCGATACCCCCTTTACAATGTACATGATTCTTGTTCTAATTTAAATCAGGGAAGAACAAACAAAGCTGGGAGATGTAAAGCAAATTTAAGCACAGGTTTGGATTGACTCAAATCCAATCTTATATAGGAAGATTCTATTATATCTCTTGGATATCATATCCTTGCCTATGTGGTCCAATTAAATGATGAGAATTTAGTCTTATATGATATTGACATGACTCAATTAATTGAGATAATGCATTCTGATTGGACATAGGATATCCAAACCCTTTAAATTTTAAGGGTATCATAATAACACCCTCTTATATATTGATGATTATTTCTTTGAAGCCGAATATGATCTTAGGGGTGTCTAAAGGGTGGTTTAGGTGGGTTAGGTTTTGGTTGATTGAGTGTTTTTTTCTTTAAAAAATCGCTCAAATGTGATTGGATTGGATGAATAAGCAGGTTTGATATATATTATTTTTTTTCAAAAAAAAATCTTGCTAAAATAAATGATACAATATGAATTTAAATTTTATTACATATAATATAATATGTCTTAATTATAAACTATTAATGTTCTAAATAAGCAAAAGAAAAAAAAAAAATCATATAACCAATCTTACCCACGGGGGGTAGAGGGAAGGGGATCATTGGATGCCACAATCCCTCCAAACTTAATTAGGTGAGTGAATATCTTTCATATGTACGCTTATATAAAAGATTAGAATATAAAGTTATATGATATTTTTAAGTGATTATATGATTAATAATCAATCTTTAATCTTTATCATTCATATATGATTTAAATGAATAAGATTTGTTTTTCTCACTCTCACATAAAAAATCTCTCTTACTAGACTTTCCCCTATATATATTGACACGGCAGTTACTAAATAAAATTACTAAATTAACCTTGACAGTGAAATTTATTATCTTTTTTTGAATGTCCTCAAAAGTTTAGAGTGGATGAAAATTTTCCCAATTTATAGCATATCATGCGATCTGTTACGTACATTGGGTGTAGCCCTTGGAATAGTGTTGGGTGTAGCCCTAGGGATAATTCGGAAAATATATTTTGGGCCTATTTAGTAATTAAAAATGCTGAGTCAGGGTACCTGGATAAATTGGTACGATTGAAACTTGGAAGGTAAATGATACGTGTGTTCTCCATTTTCATTGAGGCCTTCACAGCCACAAGCAGCAACCCCTATGCGCCAAAAACCATCAGGCAAAATAAAAGCCCAAGGAAGGAGTAGCAGTAAACCCATAACGGAAAACATGATGGTTCGTGCAACTGTTGGATGTCGCATACGGTGATAAAACAGTGCTAACGTATGCTCATAGACCAATGCAAGAAGAAAATTGATGGTAAAAATATATGGACAACGTATATTTGATGCAAAAAGACCACACTCTCACTGACTTGATTTTTTATTCTATTTCCCATTATTCAGGTGTTGTTATTATACATTTAAAATTTGAAAGGATTTAATTGGTATGCACTGTTAGTGTAAAAAAAAATTTATAATGTCAACCAATTAGAAATTGCCACATAAGCTAAAATTTTCTACTTTTATCATAACTACCTTACAAGTCACTTATATTATGATTTCTGATTGGTTGATAATATAAAAAATTTTATACTGATAATACATAATAATTAAACTCAATTTGAAATGTGCACAAACCACATGACAAATTTTTAGTATAGCAACTGACATCAATTTGGTTGAGGTTTCATTTTGATTGACTTTCTAAGATTGGCTTAATTGACATTTACTTTTAAACGATCAGTCTTAATTGACATTTGTTAATTGTTATGGAGGATTATTTTTGTTATAGCAGCTAAACGGTCAGCCTTCTAAGAATTGTGACTGCGGTAGGATGATAGCGGTGGATGGTGACGGGACAGATCGGGTCGACGGTGGGATGGTTGGAAAATGGGGTGGGAGGTAGGAAGGGCAAAATGGTCGTTCTCAATTTTTTTTGCTACTTTCATTACCCGTCAATTTTTTTTTTAACCACCAAATTTGGACCGTTGGTTATTTTAATATTATATCTAACGATTAAAAATGGTGGTACACCGATATATCCCAATGCAAGGTGTTTCACGCTAGAAGCCACCCTAACACGGGTGTGCTTCGTCATTTGAGTGACAAGAGAAACACTGGTATGCTTTGTCATTTGAGTGACAAGAGAAAGATGATCTATGACAACCTTATTTATACCATCTGTCTAGGTATAGGAGGAGAAAATGAATTCATATACTTGTTAGGGGAGCTGTAAACCTATGGAACTTACATAATATACTCCATGTTCATAACCTACAAAACCATTCATACCTTGTTTATACCATCTGTCGAGGTAAGAGAAGAGAAAATGAATTCATATACTCGTTAGGGACCTGTAAATCCATAGATCTTACATAATATACTCCATGTTCATAACCTACAAAACCATTCATTCATCATACAACTGGTGTGCCCTCGTAAGTTTAATTATACTGACTAACGAGATATACCAACATGTTAATAAGCTAATTGAGAATAACAAAGCTTACATAACAACTCAAAATGACGGAGATTATCAATACAAAATGATAGAGAAATATCAAATGGATCAATGATAATGATCTTGTAAACCCAATTAAACCTAACCTCCATTGGGTCAGGTTTTGATTTTAGTGTTTTCAGATCCAACAACCCAAACCAATCATTTCATTAATTTGTTAAATAAAATTTTCATATAATAAAGTTGTGTCTTTCATGCTTTTAGAGACCTCGCATAAGATTTAAGGTAATCTTTCTTAATTTCTTTCTTTTCTCTCTTCGTCCTCCCCACTCTAGACCCACCTTCAACTATTACCCACAATTGTTCCTTCTTGTGTTGTTGGAACTTCGAAATCTGTTTTGTGTTGACTTGATGAAACTTGACAACTTATTAATTGTTATGTGGATTGTAAATTTGTATTTATCCTTATTTGGAGTTGGAACTAAAATGAATTCTTATGGTTGTTATGTATTATTGTTGTGTTATATACTAACTTTCATATCAAGATTTGTGCTATTTAGATATCAACTTAAACATGATACTTGCTTAATTTATACTTAAAATTTGTAATTTTCTCTTTAAGGGTTACTTTTTTTTTATCAATTGTGCAATTGCTTATTTTTTCTGAGTTGGCTGAAACTTGCTTATGATAATGATAGAAGTTTTAAGCTGTACTTTGAAAAATGAAAAATAAAAAAATCGACCAACATGATAACTCGCCTAAATGGTTTAGATTTGACACCTTGTAGTTGTCTATCTCAAACCAAACTATTTTAATCGGTTCAGGTGTTTCTTCTCCCCTCAACCCGCTCAACCTAAACCCATTACACCCCTGGGTGGGAGAAGGGAGCGACTCGACTTCGATTCTCAAACGTGAAAATTTAGATAAAAGTGTGTTAAATTCCAACTTAGATAAAAATATGTCGTGAAAGATTTTTTTGACAAGAATATGTCGTGAAAGATAAATCCCAACATTTTGTTACCTCTATTAAACTGTTGATAATTTGTTGATCAAGCCAAATGTCTTACAGATGTCAACCTCAATCTACTTTGCAAATGTGTATTTGTTAAATCTTGAAATGGTAACCTTGGTGAAATACTTGAATAAAATTTAGTTGTATACTTTTGTCCTACCTGTTCCCTTCTTTCCAATTTAGCCTCTGTAGATTGAAGTTCGTTCTCCTTTGATTGGATGGATGTTCTATAGTTTAAAAGGACATAATTAAATCTTTTGTCAACAACTGCATTGATACAAATAGTTCCGACATTTATTTTAACATTTTTATAATTCATCCTACCTTGGAGCTATCCAAAAAATTATATGACATTTTTCAAGGTGTTTAGAACTGTGAAAAAGATTGTCATTTGTGCCAACGTTTCTCATGTCACACAAAATGATTACAATATGTCACTAAAATCTAAATATAAATCTAGCTAGTAGGATGAATAAATCCTACTATGATCATATAATCTACTTAGGCTATTATGAAAATGTCACATGGTGATATATTAATATTTAGCAAGTATTATTTGAGAAAATGATACTATCCCCATTAAAAGGGTGACGATAAATAAACATAGTAGGATTTAATTATCATGATAAACGGGTAAATGATTTAATGGTGGATGACAATTAATGGTAATTTACTTGTTGTTGTCATATGAACCTTCTTGATTAGAATTTAGAACCTCTTTCTTACGTTTGTGGTGTGGTTTGTGTATTTCATTCAATCTTTCTAGAGACAGAAAAAGTGATAAAAAATAACTGCTCTCTGCTGAACTACTAAACAACTATCTCTAATTTTGAACATCACAAAACACATTTGACATTACACGCTTTCTCTCTCTTTTCTTCATTTCCTTCAATTTACCTTAGCACAAATATCAATCTTTTTCATGATTCTAAACACCTTCAAAGTGCCGGTTTGATTTAAATTTTGAACACGTCAGAATTAATTCTGGGAGCAAAAACAAGACCAATAGAAATAAAAGTTATTGTTCTTGTGTTTGTGTGGTAAAATCGTGGTGGATAAAATTGATTCTGGGATGGGTAAAATTGATCCTGATGAAAGCAAGAATTCCTAGCTTTTGCGTTGAATAAAATCAATTCTGAGTGTGAGACCCGCAAAATTGTTTATTTTTATATATCAAAACTGATGCTACTTTTATCATACAAACGAATGACATTTTAGTTTCTGAGAAATGGAAAATAATAATTTGATTTTCAAGAATGCAAAATACAGGTCAAATTAATCATTTTAAGGATAATTTTTTGGGACATTTTAATCCTTATCAGAGAATATTTTGACTCATATTTTACACTCTTAAAAATCAAATTGATATCTGATCAAAATATCACTGTATTTCTTTTTTTTTCTTTTTTTGTCGAGCAGACAAGCACGGCCTTTAGTCTTAAATAATTAAACTCAAATGAAATAAGGGTACAAATGTAAAATAATACATCTAAATCGGTAGTTACGTAACCGCCCCGCCCCGCCCCACCTTGAAATGAGCAGTTTTATTCATCTCTACTGTCAACCGCCCCACCTCAACGTCACTCACTTTACTGGTCCAATCGGTTTCTCTCTCTTTTTTTTCCCCCCACTTCTCCTCTCTTCTCTTCTCTTCTCTTCTCTTCGCTCCGATTTTCGTTCATCTGAATCCCAACACAAAAGGTACATAGATAGATAGATAGATAGATAGATAGATACAATAGAGTACTCACAGAAACAAAATAATAACATATATATTATATTGCATGCGGTGGTTAACGTCGCCGTCTGTGCACACTCGCACGCATAGCATCATACGCTCTCTTCTTCTATTCCTTCCCGAGCCCTAACCCTAATCACTATCTCAAAACCATTCACTCCAATGGAACTGGAAGCCCTTGCGAGAAGCATGAGCGGGTTTCATTTTGAGGAGGATAATAATGAGTATGGGAAAGGGGATTTCGCCGAACATGCTTGCTTGCAAGTATTGTGGGGTGTCAAACCCGGCTTGTGTTGTGAGGTGCAATGTGCCTTCTTGTCGCAAATGGTTCTGTAATTCCAGAGGGAATACCTCCGGCTCTCATATTGTCAAGACTTGAGAGGTTGCTAGTAGATGAAAGATAAATTTGATATTTCAGACCGTTTTATCTCTCTTTCTCTTAGCAGATTGTGTGGGTCCCATCAGTCTTTTATTTCCTCTCTCTCTTTTCACTTCACAAAATCATTTTATTCTCTCTCTCTTTTCCTCCCTCCCATTTTCATCCAAACCAAACAAAGTGTTAATTATTCTCGGCACTCCTCTTATATCAGAAATTACACTAACCTGTGCTGTAAATGTTGTAAGTGTAACAATAGTGTAAAGTGTAAGTATACTGATTACTGACAATACAAACCTCAAGGGATATAGGTAATGACAACATAAACCTATTGGGTGGTTAATGTAATTTTTGAAACAGTATGGGTGCTAAGTATAATTAAGTCGAGAGGTCAGCGTAATTTCTCTCTCTGTTTTTTTATTTTATTTTATTTGGATTAGTGGTGAACTTGGGTGTTTAGAAATTGAGGATTATGTAATTCGTGATGTTAAGCTATCTGCTACTGCTAGTCGTTATTTCAGTGAAATTAGGAGAACTGCCAAACTTTGATAAGCCGTGATAGTATGCTTGCATTGAAGTTAGGGGTGAAATGCGGGCGAACATGTAGATATTTGTGGACTACCTGAAAGAAGTTGGCTTATAATATATCTGTAATACCACTAACCTCTAAATGGCTAGAAATGTGAAATAATAGCCAGCACTATGGTTTGTGGAAGCAGCGTATTTAACAATTTATGTCACTTTTTGACCAATTTAAGTTCAACAAGAAGCACACTAATACTAGGTAAAGATTGGAGATTATACCACCTCACAAGTCACATAGTTTAGGTGTCGTGGATTTGTCATACAAAATGATGGAGAATAGAGGGAGATGTAAATCATAGGATTCAAGTGAGGTGGATGAAATGGAGAAGTGTTGTCGGTGCTTTTATGATCCAAAGATACCTTTCAAGCTTATAGGAAAATTTTACTGCACAGCTAAGGCCCACAATGCTTTATGGTACTGCACGTGCGGAAGTAAAGAGCCAACTAGAGCAAAAGCTTAGTGTTGTAGAGATGAGGATGTTGCGTTGGATGAGTGGACATACAAGACGGGATCATGAATGAATGTATTATAGAGAATCGTGGGGTATCACCTATTGATGAAAAGATGGTAGAATCTAGCCTTAGGTGGTTTGGCCATGTGATCAGAAGACCATTAGTAACTCTAGTAAGAAGGATCGATTAGATGGATAACAGCCCAATAGTTAGAGGTAGAGGGAGACTAGGAAGAACTATAGGGGAAAACCTTGAAAAATGACTTAGAGCGAAATGGCATTCATGAAGATATGATTTATGACAGAAGACAATTGTGTTATTTAATCCATGTAGTTGATCTCACCTAGTGGGAAAAAGCTTTGGTTGTTTTGTTATAATAAAAAAAAAATAATGCACTCCTTTCCTCTTGTAAGCTGTAATTGTTTTTTTTATGTTTTATTGAGTGCCCATTACAAGATGGAGAGAAAATGAATTGGCCCATTTCTGCCGCGATAAATTTACGTTGTTCTTTGTTGAGCAAATGCTGCTTAACCTCACTGCTTATATTGTTTTCCTGTAGGTTCGAGCAAAACACAAGGAAGTCTGTCTACACAAAGATAGTCCTTCGGGAGAAACAATACTTGAATGCTACCATTGTGGGTGCCGTAATGTTTTTCTTCTTGGGTATATTTCTGCCAAGACAGAAAGTGTAGTAGTCCTTCTTTGTCGTGAACCTTGCTTGAGTGTTAATGCATTGAAGGACATGAATTGGGACCTTAGTCAATGGTGTCCCTTGATTGATGATAGGTGTTTCTTGCAGTGGCTTGTCAAGGTTTATATCTTCCCTTTCTATGGATTCATTTAATTAAGCTTGTGTTTTTTTTTTCCATTTTTGCTACAATGTTGTCTTTTGCAGATCCCATCTGAACAGGAGCAGTTGAGGGCTGGCCAAATAAGTGCACAGCGAATAAATAAGGTGGAAGAGTTGTGGAAAACAAATCCTGATGCTTCTTTTGAGGACTTTGAGAAGCCTGGTGTAGATGATGAACCTCAGCCCGTGACTTTGAAATACGAAGATGCGTATCAGGTATGTGTTCGGGATGACGACTTGTTGCTGTTTTGATTTTGCAATATGAAAGAGGATGTCACAGTTTTCATGGTTTATAATTGGGTCTTAATATATTTTTCTTGTTTCCCTTCTTGACTCAGTATCAAAATGTATTTGCACCACTTATTAAGCTTGAAGCTGATTATGATAAGGTAAATGGCCTTGCCTTGATCCTGTATAAATATTTTGTAGTTATCACTTGTCACCTTACTCTTTCCGGTACGTGTGCTTTTGGATCTTCTCCAACTTCAACCATAGAAAACATCCCTGATTGCTGTTTTCTTCCTGGTTCCCCCATCTTCTGAAATGTCTTTACGGTATCTTATACGTGATATGTTGATGTAGATGATGAAAGAATTCCAAAGCAAGGACAATGTCACAATTCGATGGGATATTGGTCTTAATAAGAAGCGCATTGCATACTCAGTATTTCCAAAGGTTCTCTATCACTAGATTGCTGGGCAAGGGTTCCTATAATTGTGCATTATATTCACTCTTTTTTACTTCTTACGTAGTTATGTTTTTTCTTATTTTTTTTCTTTCTATTGGAAGATAAACTATGATGTTCATATTGTAGGAAGATAACGAATTGCAGCTTGTACCTGGTGATGAATTATGATTGCGTTATTCTGGTGATGCTGCACATCCGGCTTGGCAGTCAGTTGGTCATGTGGTATGCATGGGTGTCATTTGATCTCTAGTACTAAATTACTAATTTACTAATAGAGCTCCCAGCCAGTTTTCAATCTTCACTTTTTGTTGCTACACTTCCAACATCACCCTTAGCTACTTTAATTTAGCCAACATACTAGCACAGAGGAAATGGGTTAGTGAATGTGATACTTCCTCCCTTCTTAAATAGCTGACTCTTTGAGAATTTAGTTTTGTTCCATTGTGACAGATGTTTTAAAATATCAATGAACATTTAGTGTATTTGTTTTCTAACTCTCAATATTTGCAGCGTTTATGAATTAACAGTTCCCAATAAGGACAACTTAGTCGATGATATAACTTTTACTATAATTTGTTATTTAATGCATTAAACGTCAGTCATTTAGAAATGAAGGTAGTAAACATTTATTTTCAAGTAATGAGACACGGTGAATTTCTTTTTAACCACCTATTATCTCTTCTTTTTGAATGAACAAAAAAAACTGCTGTCCACTTCTCAGTTTTTTTGCTTCTGTTATTGTTACTTGTGTAGTGTGTGCCATACCATACTTTTAGTATGGGAATAATCAAAATGTTTATGCTTTATTAGGATTTGCTGTTTGTTAACTTGCTTTAGGTTTTTTTACCTTGAATTATTCTATCCAATACTGTATTATATGCTTTATCTATATTCTGTTTTCAGATTAAGCTAACTGCACTAGAGGAGGTTGCACTTGAGCTTCATGCTAGTCAGGTAAATTTAGCATTAGCTTGCTATACTTGTGCCTTCAAGTTCTTTACCTGTGCATAGTGATTATTGCCCTTGTTTTATGCAGGGGGTTCCTGTTGATGTAAACCATGGTTTCAGTGTTGATTTTGTCTGGAAGAGTACAAGCTTTGATAGGATGCAGGGAGCTATGAAAATTTTTGCTGTCGATGAGACAAGTGTCAGTGGGTAAGTTGGTCCTGGGTCAGGTTTGATTTAGTTTGTAATAGTATGCCACTATGCCTTGTATTGCCCCCCTTTTTGTAAGATTTATTTTCCTTCTAAAGGAAGATGGGGTTGCTCAGGGTTGTAATCTTTATTGAACATGCTTACATGCTTGCTTACATTGGCAGGACGTAGCTGTCCTATAAGTCGCTATTAATTGTAGTGTGATTAGGAATGTGTATATATTATATCTACGTTTTCATGGTATGTGATTGAGTTGAGTGTTGTGTCTCCACTGGATGATCTTTAGAGCCAAATTGTGAAGTTGTGGAGGATATTTAGTGGAAGAGGACTTATCTGTGATGTGTAGCATCGTGGCAGGTTTATGTTGTTTCAACTAATCATGGGATCTTAAAGATTATGGTTGTCGTGGTGGAATTGTGAATTTTATAATTGCCATTAAATATCAGGTATATTTATCATCATTTATTGGGTCATGAAGTTGAGGTTCAGATGGTGCGCAATGCATTGCCTCGTTGCTTTGGTGCACCTGGGCTTCCAGAGCTCAATGCATCTCAAGTAAGCTGTTATTTCCTAACTGATCTTTTATCTCATTCCTGTTTTGTGATTTATTTGCTATGATGTTTTATATTATTCTGTCCAAGCCTGTCTTTTTCAGTTGTTCCTGCCAATAGTCCATTAAGATTATCTGCTTCCTTTCATTTGCAGCTTTAGGCTATGTTTGGGAGTTGGGAGAAAAAGTGAAAGGAAGGAATAAAAGGAACACTAAGGGGAGGGGATTGGGGATGATTTTTCTTCCCCTTGTTTCAATGTTTATAATAGATAGGGGGAAAGAAATAGAAGCTTAAGTAAAAAGAAAACATGAATTGTAATAACTTTTAAAAGTTACTCTATTAATAAACTATTATATTGACATTATAATTAGATGGAATATACGAATATTCTTAAGGGTGTAACATTAACTTAATTTCTGCTTCAAAATCAATCACATTGGGAACTGTGAAAAGTAAGTGTTGGAGAATCTTGGATGGTTAAATGAAATCTCTCGTTTTCCTTTCTTCCTCAAAGGAATCTACCAAACAAGGGGAAGATTTCCCTTGAGCCTTCCATTGCCCTCCATAATCCTCTACCTGAACAAAGCCTTAAGTAGTTGAGTTTGTTTACTTTCTTCCTTGGAATATTAATATAAGTGGTTAATAAAACATGGATAAAACTGGAGAAATGCTTTCCATAGTATTGTATGTGATATGAGTCTATGACAACAATAAAAAATTTTCTACCCTTAAATATATTGCCATGTTCTGCTACTACCTATAGAAAGTTCTTTGGTTGCCTTATTCTGATAGGTTGTCAATCTCCTATGTTTATAGGTTTTTGCAGGTAGGAGTGTTCTTCAGAGGCCTATTAGTTTGATTCAAGGTCCTGCTGGAACTGGTAAGACTGTAACTTCTGCAGCAATTGTATATCATATGGCAAAACAAGGTCAGGGACAGGTATTTCCTTTCAACTTTTATCTAGATCCTTTGCTTTTCTTTGGTACTTATGTTTATTTGTTTATCATCTTTTCCGCCCTTAATTTTCAGGTTTTGGTTTGTGCGCCTTGTAATGTGGCTGTGGATCAGCTCGCTGAAAAGATAAGTGCTACCGGATTAAAGGTATAGTTTGTGTATATTCTGTATGGAAATTGGTTAGATTTGAAAAAAAAAAAAAAAAATGAATCTTCTCATAAAGTTCTTCATACTGCTAATGTTGATGAAGTAGCCTTTTTTATTTTAAAGTTAATGTGTTTTTCAAATTGTCACTGGTTTCTTATGTCTCTGTGTAACAACTTTATTACATTCAAGGTTGTGAGGCTTTGTGCAAAATCAAGGGAAGCTGTGAGTTCTCCTATTGAGCACTTTTAACTTAGTTTGCTTTTTTTTTTCAACCATTTTTTTAATATCATGGTCATTGCTAGTATGCTTTCCCTCTTCCATGATGCATAGAATGATAATTCATCACATCATGAATCAGGTGCATGTGTTTCTTGCAGGTTCGACATCTTGACACATCTGACAGGAGTGAACTTCATAAGTTACAACAGCTGAAGGATGAACAAGGTCTGGGATTTTTTGTTACAAGCTATATTGAACCTTAGAAGGTGTTGTCTGGTTGGTATACCAGGTTCAATTGTGGCTGATCTGGGTGCATTTTACTTTATTGCATAATTAAATCTCATTCTCATGTCTCAGCTCCTACAATGAACCTATTTTATTATGGGGTAATGAAATTGGATTGCCTTTATGCTTGTCTGTTTAACTTTATTTGCTTGCACTTTTTGGGCATGTTCATTTAGGCTTTGAAAAAGTGACTCTAAGATACTCTAAAAAAGTGATTTTTTGAGTTGAAAAATATAGCTTCTCATAGATGCTGAATCTGAGCTTCTTTTTTTTTCAGTATGTTTTTTAGTATAATCCCAACCAAACAAACATGTAAATATCATAAGTGATTTTTTTAATAAAAAAACTGAAAAAAAAACTAAACAAAATGGCCCTTATGCTTTGTTTGGATAAGGAAAGAACTAGGGAGGAAAGAAGTAGGAGAGAAGAGAGAATAAGTAGAAAGCGGGTAGATTTTTACTTTTTTAGGTTGTTTGGATTGAAAGAAGTAGGAGAGAAGTTGAAGAGAAAGAAAACTTGAATTTTCTTGTAAAAACATATTTGACCCTAATAACATATTTGCACAGTCCAAAATAAAGGGGTAGATTTGTCATTTCAACCTTTATCCCTCTCTCCTTCCAAAATCTCATCTAAGTGGAAGATATTATTTTTCATGTGGGTCCCACCACATATTTTCTCTCCCTTATCAAACAAAGGAAACTCCACTTCTCTCTCACACTTATTTCTCTCCAAAATCTACCAAAACAAACAAAGGCTTAATGTTAGTATTTCTATTAATACTCGAACAAACAGCTATTATAGTATTGTTTGCAATTGTTATTTGTTACTTTATTTGTTGAGGAAGTTATTTGAAATTGTCTTTCTGTTCCTGCTTAAGTGTATTTTTGATTGATGAAGATTTACATTTGATTCTATTCTGTTTGAAATTTTCTTTTTTGTTTTTATTTCATTCTTTCCCCATATAGAGACAGTTTGGAATTAAAGTGAAAGTTGGGGGGTAGCACCTATTTTAGAAAAGATGGTAGAATCTCGCCTTAGGTGGTTCGAGCATGTGTGGAGAAGACCTGAAGAAGCCTCAGTAAAGAGAGTAGATCAATGGAGGGTAGCTCAATCGTTGAGAGGTAGAGGAAGACCAAGAGAAATTATAGGTGAAACCATTAAGAAGGATTTAGATATAAATGGTTTGTCTATAGACATGTTTTATAACAAGATACTATGACGTCATTGGATCCATATAGTCGATCCCGCCTAGTGGAAAAGGCTTGGTTGTTGTTATTGTTTCATTCTTCCCCTGGTCTGTTGAAAATTGTTATAATTGCTATGTTTCAAAACTTCCATGAAGAGCAGGAGATGCATGTCTTCATCATTGAGTTAAAAATGGCAGTTATCCATGTGTACTAATTATTTTTTAATCATACCTCAGGAGAACTTTCAAGTAGTAATGAGAAGAAATACAAAGCACTTAAGCGAGCAACAGAGAGGGAGATTTCTCAGAGTGCTGATGTGATCTGCTGTACATGTGTTGGTGCTGCCGATCCTCGGCTGGCAAATTTTAGGTTCCATCAGGTTGAAATTTATTTATTCTCAATAAGTGATTGGCAATCTCTTTTAATTCTTACACTGTCGATCTCCATTCCTTTTTCCCCCAGGTACTTATTGATGAGTCCACTCAAGCAACAGAACCTGAGTGCCTTATTCCTTTGGTTCTTGGGGTAAAGCAGGTAGTTGGGGTTCAAATTTGCGCCTGAAATTTTGTACTCTTTGATTGGTGATGATTGTAACAAGATATTTTTGTTTAGGTTGTTCTTGTTGGTGATCATTGTCAACTTGGTCCAATCATTATGTGCAAGAAAGCAGCTCGTGCAGGGCTAGAACTTTCACTTTTTGAACGGCTTCTCCTACTTGGTATCAAACCAATTAGGTTGCAGGTAATGGACCTCTTAGTTTTCAAGTGGGAATTCACGACAGATTTTATGAAGTGATACTTTCTTTACTACCTTTATTATGGACAGTTTGCTTTATTAGTATTGTCAGGGAATGCTAAGTTCTTGAACTTCGGAGCTGAACCTTAGTTTTTGTTTGGCTTCAGGTTGTCATTATTTACATGGTTTCTTTATGTTCTGTGTGCTCCAACATGGCCGATAATTTTTATACCTTATGTAGACAAGAGTTTACCATCATGAAAAGTGGCTTTACTTATGGTGTTTGTTACATTGCCTTGGAATTGAAATTGTCTTATCTTATCATTCCTGATCAGAGAGTTCTATTAAAAATTTTAGCAAGATTTTTTTTATTTTTTTGGCGATATTTCTAACAAAAAATTAGGATCTATATAGCTGTGTATATTATTTTTTACATTCTTTTTCTAATTTGTTATACTGTATTAACTTTATTTTTTGTTTCATGATCTCAAATATCAGGTTCAGTACCGTATGCATCCTTCTCTTTCAGATTTTCCTTAAAAGAGCTTTTATGAGGGCACCATGCAAAATGGAGTGACTGTCAATGAAAGGCAATCATCAGGAATTGATTTTCCATGGCCTGTGCCAAGCCGTCCCATGTTTTTTTATGTTCAGGTACGGTAAATTTTTATATCATGCATGCAATGTTATTTTCTTTTCTTATGGCTGAAATTGTTTTACGGTCATCAATTGACTTGCTATCAAATTTTTGGTTTTCTTTTATTTTGGCCCCAACATAAAATACTTTCGCATGTGCTTTCCTCCCAGGCTTGCTTCTAAATTCTAATTTACCCAACTGTTTTCTTGATGGGACAAGAAGAGATAAGTGCAAGTGGAACTTCTTATTTAAACAGGACTGAGGCTGCAAATGTTGAAAAGATTGTAACCACTTTCTTAAAAAGCGGTGTGGTCCCAAGTCAGGTATCTTTTAAACTGAAGACTAACACTTTGGTTATATTGTTAATATTGAATCTCTGAAATTATGATTAATTTACTTTGATGCTTCACAGATTGGTGTGATAACACCTTATGATGGGCAAAGAGCGTATATTGCGAACAGTATGTCAAGAAATGGCTCTCTCAGGCAGCAACTTTACAAGGAGATTGAGGTTTGATACAGATATCAACAAGATCTATATGCCGTATCTGACTTGGGCCACAGTTACTTCATTAATTTTATTCATTTTAGGTTGCTAGTGTTGATTCTTTTCAAGGAAGGGAGAAAGACTACATCATTCTATCATGTGTTAGAAGTAATGAGCATCAGGTTAGTCTAGTCTTCCTTTGTTCTAACACTTGTTTGTGACTTTTTTAAGGTTTGCTTACTCCAAACTTAAGCATTTATTAGGCTTTGTTACCTGGTCTTCTAAATGCATCCCACTTCATTGTAAAATTTGATCCATCATTGGTTGACTTCTATACCTTTCCAGGGCATTGGGTTCCTGAAATATCCTCGGAGGCTCAATGTTGCTTTGACACGAGCAAGATATGGTATTGTTATTCTGGGAAACCCTAAAGTTCTGAGCAAGCTACCACTGTGGAATAGCTTATTGACACACTACAAGGTAGTTATTGCTATATGGGATTTTGCTAAGGGTGGTATTGATTTCTTACAAGTTACAAAATATACATACTTGCCTAGCAAGAGCTGGAAGAGTATTTGAAATGTCTGCTCCAACTTTATGATTTTAGTTCTTTCTTAAAACTGTCCTTTTATGGTTATTGTTAGAATTTTTTTATCTTCCTACAAAATGTGATTTTACACCAATCAGGAACTCTTCTCCTTTTTCTGTCGTGCTGTCTTGTACTGAACAAGCTGCACTTTTTACTCGCTTTTCCTTTTAAACAGGAACATGGATGCTTGGTTGAAGGGCCTTTAAATAACTTGAAGCAGAGTATGGTTCAGTTCCAGAAACCCAAGAAGGTAGGTTGATTTAGTGCTACCTTCTAGTGGCAGGGGTGCCGTTAATGCCTTTAATGCTTTCCTGTTATGGCGTTTATTTTTCCATAAGATTTATTGGTCATATGTTGATGCAGAATTACAATGATAGAAGGTTTTTTTATGGTGGCGGACCTGGAGTTGGGGCGAATGACAATTTTGGGTTTGTCAGCTCTGACACTGGCACAACTTCAGATCGGAGCAGCAGCCAAGGAAGGGGTATGTAATTTCTAATATTTTGAAAAGTCTCCCCTCCCTAGATACACTTTTAGGCTATTGTGGTCTTGGTATGCCTTTATGTCCCATTGAAGTACTTCATTGTAATTTAGAACAGTTCAGGTTCTGGTCTTGTCCTTTGAAATTCTTATGATATGTCGCTCCTTTTGGAGCTTTTGACATTTTGATCACGTAAATTGTATGACATCAATTTCTGATGCGAACCGTAGGATCTTATATACCTCATGCCCCCCCAAATGGAACCCATAAGCCTGGAGTGCATCCTGCTGGGTATCCTATGCCAAGGGTTCCCCTGTTACCTTTTCATGGCGGTCCCCTTTCTCAACCATGTGCCATTCCATCTCGTGGAGCTGTACATGGACCTTTTGGGGCAGTTCCTCATGTACCCCCACCAGGTAGTTGGGGTTTCGGGTCTGGACGAGGTAATTCTGGCTCTCCTGTTGGCAATCATATCCTGAACCAACAAGGCACACAGCAGTCTATCGGGAATCTTGGATCTACATTTAACTTCCCTGCTCCGGAGAATCCTAACAGACAGCCATCTATTGGTGGTCCATTATCTCAACCTGGGTTTGCCAATAATGTATGTACTTTTCTCGTTCCGCTTTCATTTATAACTTCATCTCCTTGCCATTTTCTTCTCCTAAATTAAGTTTTTGTCTCTGATTATCTCTTGCTTGTACCATATCAGATGTCAGTCCAAGGGGCCGGCAAATCTTTTCGAGATCAATTTTCTGTACCTGGAATGTCCAAGCTACTTATAGTACTTCGATAGAAGTTTGACATTTTTTCCATGTAACATTGGCACTCATTTTGTGCTTTTTGTTTTAAAATTACCACCAGGATTTTTTGGGTGATGACTTCAAAAGCCAGGGATCTCATGTTCCTTATAATGTTAGTGATTTCTCTAGGCAGGTATGTGAACTTGTGGTGGACTGGTGTATTTTTTAAGAAATATATAAAAACCTCATCAATCAGACCTGACAGATAATTATGCTGTACCAAAGCTAAAGTATAGGTATAGCATTATGTTAAGTGTCAAAGTATCACATTGGTTGAGTATATGAGCAAGGAACCATTTATAATAACTTGAGCAACCCTCCCTCTGTGAGCTAACTTTTGGAGTGGAATTAGACTCAATTATTCTAACATGATATCAAAGCCTACCATGATGTTGGACCACCTGCAAATATTTATTCTTGCAAACTTCACGCTCCAGATGTCCAGTCTTGGGCGTGAGGGTTGTGTGTTAAGTGTCAAAGTCCCACATCGGTGGAGTGTATGGGCAAGGAACAATTTATAATAACTTGGGCAACCCTTCCTTTATGAGCTAGCTTTTGGAGTGGAGTTAGGTCCAATTATTCTAACATGGTATTAAAGCCTACCATGATGTTGGACCACCTGCAAATGTTCATTCTCACAAAATTCACTCTCCAGATGTCCAGTTATGGGCGTGAAGGTGTTAAATGTTAAAGTCCCACATTGGTTGTGTATACGAGAAAGGAACCACATTACCATATTGGAATTAAACTGCATCAATAACATTCAATACTATGATGTATATTTAATTGTTGGAAAACCATATATCATGCCTTTTGATTTCCTTCCATTGTTGTGAAGCATGGTTTTAAGGTTGCTCTCCAAATGGCTGACCTCTCTCCCATCCCTTTTTGGTTTTGCCTAATTGCTGACACTTTGACTATCATACAGGTCTCTCAGAGTGGATACTCTGTTGATTATGTTACACAAGGAGCTGCACAAGGTGAATTCCCAGGGAACATTTTGAACCAGAATTCTGAAGCCGGATATTCACATTTTGGTTCTGGAAATGATTTTATGTCTCAGGTTGCTGATGTTGCTAGTTATGAGCCTTTTCGACTTGGGTTGCTTCTTCCTCCTGTTCTGATTCTGTCCCTTTATTTCACAGGACTACATAACCCATGGATCACAAGGTGTTTTCACTCAAGCTGGCTTCACTGATCCCTCACAAGATGATGCACCACAGAGCCATTTCAGTGCGGCCAATGGCAATCCTCTCCAGTCTCAGGTTTCCTCTAGTTCCTGCCCTCTTATCTTTAATTATGAAAAAAAATGAAATGATGTACTTGTTTCACCACTTCGCTGACAAACTTGTATTTCTTTACTGTTTGTGCTTTTATCTTTCACACATCCTAATGTAAGCTTTGCATTCCTTCTGGTAATCTCTGGGTTGTTTGCAGGGCCTATTGAATTCTTTCTACTCCCAGCCTTATGCGCAGTGCAACACACAGTCATTGAATTCGCGAACTTCACAGCCACAGCCTCACGGTCAGAGCTCCCAAAATCAGAAAATTCACTACTAACGGTTGACGTACTGTGGGAGCATAATATGCCTTTGTTGGGTTATAGTCTTTGCAATCAGCAACTGGGTTTGTGCCTGTCTTGTGTGCTGAAATATGTTTGCATGACACATCCAAAGGTTTGCCTTCTTGGTATCCGTCTGCATTTTCCCATACGGAAGGATTGATATGCATGAACTAAGTTGATGGAATTGTGCGGCATTAAGAAAATACAAGCAGCACACATCTTGGGCTGAGAAAGGAAAAGATAAACCCCGTTGTCCTGAAATCTTATATTGTTTGATATAAGTTGAAGTTGCTCAAAAAAGCATTCCATGGTTTGGTCGAAAGGGTTTGGGTCCTGAAGCTGCAGAAGCGGTTTACAATGTTCTCGGTGAATATAGTAATCCATACTGTATCAATCGTCACGCCACCAAGGAAAGTTTTTGCACAGAATGGGGGGAATGTGGTGAACCCTTTAAGCTCTTTCCTGACATGTAATTATACTCGATATTGTCTGACATGATGACGTTGATATGTGGGAAAATGTTCAACTGTAATTGTTTAACATGTAACCTTACCTTTGTTATCTGCTTTTGAGTGGTAATTGTGAAGCCATTACAGTTTTTTCAATCTCCTGGTTAGGAAGTTTTGCCTTTCTGTTATGAATTTTTCACGTGGCATTTGAGTCTCTGATTTATTCAAAACTAGATGGACACCTGCGCTTATTAAACCTCTTATAGATAAAAATAGATTAGCGCTAAAAATTATCGAGTTATGAGGTTTGGAAATCGGTAAAAATTCCCCACACGAATAGTACTTATGCTTTTCCTCATTCAAATACTTGTGGCTCTAAGATTGACGCTTGGTAGTCAATGCTGCTGCCATAGCTAATAACAATATGTAGCTCTTTAAAATCTCCGTATAACAAAAGGAAAGAAAAGCAAGAATAGGAATAGCAGAGATATAAGATAGACAATGAGACGGAAGGAGGGTTATAGAGAAATTACCCATGGTCGATGTGTGACTTCGCCAGAATGGGGTGATGCTTAATGGCAATAGTGATGACAATGAAAGCTGGGGTTCAAACATCTTTTTTCATCGCAAGACAGCTTTTTATTGCAAAGAAAACAAAAAGACTTTTGTTAAAATAATTAAGATTCTTAAGCACACTATAATAATCAAAATGTTCAAATCAAAGCTTTTGATTACAATTGTCTTTTAATCCATTTTTCTACTCAAAAGTTGTGTAAAAGAAAGTTGCTTATGAAGTAATTTTAACCTTTTCCATATATTCTAAAAAAAACTATAGGAGGTGCAATTAATCATTTAAAAATTTATATTCAATTAATTATTTTTACCTTCAATCTATTATCATTAAAATAATTATTTCTAAGAGCTGAAATCCACTATTTTTTAGAAAAAGAAATTTTAAAGAAAAATCTGCAGAAAACTCTAATCCGTGCCCGAGAGTCACTTAAGAAAGAAAGTGCAATTAGATTTCTTTAACCTTTTAACTTGAGTATTATTTTTATGGTCAACTTGAGAATTGTTCTCTGTAAATAACAGAGATCAAAATTTGATCTATTATCAATGTAAAACTACTATCCAATAATGAGTCAATATATTATTAAAATAGTGATACTTCCTAAATGATAATTGCAACAGTCTAACTTTCTAAATCACTTGTTACAAATAGTGTAAACTGTAAACAAATTTTATAGTGACGATCACATTTAAGACTGAAGGGAACAAGAACAGAAAAAGGATAAACAGGCTGGAAGGCGGAACTAAATTAAAGAAAGAGCAAGTACTCTCTTGCTCGGAGAAATTGATAATTTATGCACAATGGTGGTGTAATGGGCAAATAATTACAACACAAGGGGAGGCGGAGGAGACGATAAATGGAGTGTGTGCAAAGGTTGCAGTTGCTCAACTTCCACAAGAACAGCTGGTCCCAAGCAAAACAATTTAATGGTGGAGTGGATATATGGAGAAATCAGCTCCCATCCAAATTGTTGGTTTCTTGAGCTTACTTAGCTCAATCATGACCAGTTGAATAGAGGCCAAAATACTCAGTCCCCATTGTCACAACAATGACAGATCAGGGTGGACCCAATGTTGAGTCGATACATAAGCCATTAGTGATTGAAACACAAAGGTGTAACACCTGCTGCTAGTCAAGGGTACTACTACAACTTTGAGTGTTGTCTCCATGGGCACCCACCCTCAAATGCCTGCTCTAACACATCTTCTATTTGTTTTGCAAGCAGTATCTGTTAGGGAAGTTTAAAAAGGAAATCATGATTTTTGAGATAACTGATAAGATAATAAGGACCTGATTGAGCACCATACGAATGTAGAACCCAAAAATATGCTGACTTACGGAAGATTTGAACAATATATAAATTTTACGAATGGAAAAGTAAAATAGCGAGAGAATTTTCAGTACCAAAAACTTGTCTACATTAGTACGAACCACGCTCAGCTCATAACTATAAAATTGAGCAACCATGTTGCAAAACATGGAAGCAAAATTACCTCCAAATTTGCCAGCACTGACGATGGTACTTCAACCAAGTCCTTCAAGTTTCTTTCAGGCAGGATAACTCTCTTAATACCGCATCGATTTGCAGCTAATATCTGTGAAGGATTGACAAAATCAGATCATGCCACCTTTTGCAGCCTTAATCTTTTTTTAATCTGTCACTGTTCTGTCGCTGGAGATATGATCAATGCAGTTAAAGCCAGGTATGATGGCAAATTAATTGTGCACTAGCATTATATTTCGTAGTTTAATCCATTAGTAATGGCAAACTGGGTTCATATATTCTGTTTTGTAATTGGTTAGTTTCTTCGTTTTTTAGATGAAGTATATATTTAAGCTTTCCATATAAGCTTTCCCTTCATATCATCTGATAGTGTCATCTTGTCCTCTCAACCAGGGAAATTTAAACACAAAAGACACCCATTTTCTGCATGTCAATCTCAAACACTTAACCCAACAAGATTGCATAATAAGATGGAGGATGAATTTCTTGCAGACAATATGATGATTTATATTGAAAAAGAAATAGCTAAAAATTTTAGTTTTGATTCAATCAATGATGATTTCAAGTCTTTAAAAGAACGAAGAGCGACACTTTAAATGTAGATACATTTTTCCTTTTATATATTTTATTATTACTTTGTGTTGATGTCAACTCTACAATTCCTTCCACAAATTATTACCCAATGAAAGATCCCGGTTAATTTCCACCTGCTTTGCGCTAAGTACCAAACAAGTTAGGCTTCTTGCGCCACCAAGGTTTGAACCCTTTTTGAGAATCCCTTAGCGCCAATTGATCTCTAAAGGCAGCCTAACTACGGCGGCTGTCGCAGCCTCAGAATCCCTTAGTGCCGCTCTGTCTCCACCGTTTGCAAGGGTAAGCCACATCTGCAACCACCACCGCCGTCCCTACCACCAGTTATGACCAATAGCGAGCAGCCTCCACGAACCACCAACAAAATGGGAGCTCAATCGTTATCAAGATCTTCTTGCGCCGCTAGGGTTTGCTCTTGAAACCCTAGGCTCGTGTTCCACCGCCAGCCTGCCTCTCCAGCGCAACACTTTTTCTTGCTGGTTTCTCTTTGCAGGTTAGTTTTGCTGTGGTATGCCAGCTTCTTCATGGCTAACGTTGCTCCAATCTTCTCGTGGGGCTTCCTCGTGCGTTTGTCACCTATAGCTCCATCAACGGTTTCTTCTCCTCAACGAAGACCTTCGCACAAGGTTTGAGTAATGCTTGTGATATCCCTTTAAGTCAATTGCCGCGACCATGCCTGAAAGGCGATGCGTTATCAATCAAAATTTCTGAGGAAGAATACAAAGCTGGCTTGGACGGATGTAAAAACAATCTTCACGGTCGATTAAACCTCTCAAAAGGTGATTCAACTGTCAAGTTTGAAGTTTTGCGCTCCAAATTATCCAAGCTTTGGAAACCTCTTGGTCAATGGAGGATGGTTCCTCTTAGCAAAGGTTTTTATGAGTTCGAATTTGCCTCCCCAAAAGACTTGCGTAGAGTTTGGACGATGGGTTCTTGGAATCTCTCACCAGGATTCCTTCGATTATTTGCTCAGTCTCCTGATTTCAACCCGAATTCTTTGAGGCAGACCCATGCATAGTGTTGGGTTCACATCCATAAGCTACCTTCAAAATATTGGAGGCCGAAAATATTGTTTGAAATTGCAGGTGGTCTTGGCATCCCTATTTCTTTGGATGAAGCAACTAGAAATAAATCTCTGGGTCACTTTGCTAGAATTCTTGTGGACATTAATCTTCCTGGGCAATTGCATGACCAAATTCTGGTGGAAAGAGAGGGTTATGCTCTCTTTGTGGGAGTAGAGTATGAAAAGTTGACCCTTTTTTATTCTGCTTGCAAAACAATTGGTCACTCTTTGGCTAAAGTAAAAAGACTGCTACTATTGTTCTTAAATCTGGTACAGATCAAGTGATTCAGAAAGATAAATCTGTTAATTTGGTAGCGTACAAGACTGCTCCTAAATATGTCCCAAGAATAAAGAAGTGGCCACTTCAATTAACAACACTATTGTTGCCTTTTCAGACAGGGAAGATATTAATGTAATAGTGCTTGCTCATACGGAAGACACTAGTGGCTCCTCTATCTCCTGTTGCAATTCTAGTTAGTCAAGAAGCTCATGTTGCGAACACAACCAATGGAGATAAGCAACAAATTCATCAAGATTATAATGTAGACCTTAATCCTTTGTTGGGGTTTGTGCAGGTCAATAAGAAAACTGTTGATAATAGTTTGAATGTTGGTGACATTATTATGACTGATAAGGGTGTTAATAATCCTTCTTTGGGGAAGGATAAGATGATTGACAAGTCTAATGACATTGATTCGATTGAGACCACTCCCCATCGTGTCTCAAGCTCCATTCCTCAAAACTCAGCTCCTGTTGCTATTGTGTCTGATCCTGATTCAAATTCAATGCATTCCATGGCTACATGTGATTTAATAGTCACTGGTAAGATTTTTGAGACTCCAGTGATTAATTCATCTCCTATGCATCCTATTGTTATTTATGATATAAAAGTTCTTGCGAAGTTTTTGGGAGATGGGGATGAGAATGACTGAGAAAATGACTCTATCTCAGCAGAGCAAAATAATTAAAATGCTACTAAGGATGTTTCTAATTTCACAGTGGTTATGTTTAAATCTCAAAAGTATAATCTGAGAAAGAATAGAATGCTTAATTCTAGATTTACGATTCTTTTTTTTGTGCATGGGTTTTAGTTTTTGTCCCCCCCATAATTTTGTTTTCTTAGTTTTTCTTCTTTTTATCAATAAATTTATGGTGACATAGGATCACCTTGCCTAAAAAAAAATATATAATAATAATAATAATAATAATAATAAAAAATTACTGTGTTGATGTTATTTCGAAACTTTGAAAAAAATTATAATTCATATGAATTTTAATTACATTATTTTAGTTAGTAACGATTCCCCCGGAAATTTTAGTAAGATCTGCCACTGTTTGTCAACTCTTTCTCCAAACGAAATTATTGCTGAACTTAAACAAGTAAAGAGAGCATGTGATCATACTTAACGTCCACAATTACTTTTTAGATCCATATAGTTTCACTGAATTTTCAAATAAATTCTTATAGTTCAAACTTCAAAAGTTTTTAATAAGGTCCCTATACATATAAAAGATTTTAAATAGGTCCCTATGATTTAATTAAATTTTCAATTGGGTGCCTACTAATTATAAAACTTCATAATCAAGTCCCTAACCTAAAACTTGTAACAGTGACATAGCCTAGCCAGCAGAAGACTGTAAACATCCATTAAACTCGGTTAACGGCGGTTAGCCAGTGGGACCTATTTTAAAAATTTTAGAAGTATAGGGAACCCACTAAAAACTTTTCAAACTATAGGAATCTATTTGAAAATTTAGTAAAACCATAGGGACTTAAAGAGTAATCTAACCTAATTAATCTTTAAGCTAGGTTATACCAACAAAGGTTTATCCAACAAAGTGAGCTCAATTACATGGACCCATGTTGCCAAGGACGGCAGGTAAAAAATCGCCCATAGTTTTATGATTGACAGTTTGGCCAATGGTAGAAGAAAGGCAGCCATTTTGTGGGGGGGAGAGGGGGGAAGTAAAATTTAACCAAACTTACAGATGTAAACAAAAAGAGCAAATAGTTTATATCAAGAACATATAAATAAGTTTTTCGAGCAAAGTAATTCACCAATGGTGCTTTACTTTTATTTCTTATCTTTCTTTTAGACCTTCATCTTCGTATATTTTTCGTTCTTATTATTAGTGTCGTAATTATTATTAGTTTAGTACTTAATTTGTTCTTCAAACATAAAAGTATGTATTTCAAGCAAAGTAACTCACCAATGGTGCTTTACTTTTATTTCTTATTTTTCTTGTTAGAACTTCATGTTATTTTTCTTATTTTTGTTCTTATTATTAGTATTGTAATTATTGTTAGTATAGTAATTAATTTGGGCTGAGGTCTGATTCCATTCATGTCAGGTCCATAGTCCCGTCTCAAGAAGTTGACACAGGTCATGAACACATAAGAATTTTACCTTATCCTTGACACCACCGACAGGTAGCACAAGACCTCTCAACGTCATCTCTCCAGTCATAGCTGTATCTGATCTCACTCTTTTCTGAGTGAAAAGTGATACCAATGCTGTGACCAAAGTCACACCTGCTGAGGGCCCATCTTTAGGTACAGCACCAGCAGGAAAATGTATATGTACATCACGGCCCTCCAAAAGATTAACCCTCTCTGCTGCAGCCAGCCTGAGATCAGTTGCCCTTGCCCTTACCTATGAAATAAATCCTTTCCAGTCAAAAAAGCAAGTAATGATTCTTGATTGTGTCGAGCATAAACAGTGAGATGGCAATGGCAAGTTTTCAATGCAAACAAATATGAGAGCAAATGTACAGTGGCATGCATATCGTGTAGCCTTGAATCCAGTTGACCAAATTCAGTCTAAAAATTAAATAAAATGTCGCTTCTATTCATACGGAGATACAATTTGAAGTTTTTTTATTTTTTTATTAACACACACTTACACTCCTTAATGGTTCCAACATAAGACCTACCCCACCCTAGCTGTTCTCGAAGGGAACAAAGGAGCTTTAAGACAATGGTTATTAGCAAATGACACCCTTAGATAAACCTTATATGCACAAGATGCCATAATTTTTTGAAACAGAGATCTTATACCCTTTATTTCAATGACCTAATAAAACATGTAGAGATGTTAGTAGGAATAAACCAATGAAGATGAAGGGAGAATTAAAACTCAATTTGATATGGTTGCTTACCCATGTCAGTGCAATCTGAGCTGATTCTTTGATTACATCACCAAGTTGTCCAGTGAGATGCAGTTCACCCTTCCCTACCATTGCCGTTGCCTCCACAAACTGAACTTCTCCACCAAAAGCAGTCCAAACCAGCCCAACAGAGATCCCAGGGGATGCAACATGTTCTGCAGCTTCTCTACCATCAAATCTTGGAGGCTGCATATAATCATATCAACAAATCCGGCATTACTCCCACTTGAGCGTATTATCAAATCTAATTTACATTTAAGATTTGCTTATGTTAAATCTTTCACAATGACATCAAATCAAAGGCAATTCATTCACATGTAATACATCAGAGCTACAATGTAAAAGTGCATTATAACATTGCATTGCATATCAATTACCCCAAGCACTTTTTCGAGCATAGCTTCATCAACAACCAATGGAGAGGCAAATCTGAATGTGTTTGATATGTCCTGACTATTGACACCCATCGGTATCACTTCCATTTCAACTTCAGTGCCATCAGCAAGTCTGTTTTCCACAAGTGGTGTAGCAAGCCCCTGCACCCCTTTTAGTGGAACTATATGCTCTTGTTCTGCAACTCTTACTGCAGCAGCACGAGCCAGGGCAGCTAGATTCCTCTCCAAACTCCGCACACCAGCTTCCCTAGTATATCTCTGAATAACAAGTTGCACCATCCCCTACATCAAAATAGTTGTTAATTACAATACTATACAACAAAATTGCTTTCTAAGAGTGAAAAAAGTATAGTCAGTATTTCTGTGTGACTGTGCATTATGCTTCATATGTTTTCTTTTGTTTTGTTGTGTCCTTCTCGTAAGATGGACAATATAGAAGGAAAGAATGCAATCCCAAGGATTACTAAAGAGAGACTCGTAATGTTCAACTAACAAAATGTATGACCAAGTCTAAAACATAGAAACCACTGACATTCCAAGATTGCATAGACTGAGAAAAGAGATCCACAAGAAAGGATAACTATAAAAATGAATTGCT
Organism: Ammopiptanthus mongolicus; assembly: GCA_039655645.1. Classification (NCBI taxonomy): domain Eukaryota; kingdom Viridiplantae; phylum Streptophyta; class Magnoliopsida; order Fabales; family Fabaceae; genus Ammopiptanthus; species Ammopiptanthus mongolicus. The sequence goes on along the minus strand of CM077343.1, from coordinate 10,156,703 downwards.
AACCCATACATTTGTTTAAACCATGTAAAATTAATAATACATCATATGTCTCCTATTTTTTTCTTCGAAAGATGGATACTAGAATATTATTTGTTTGCTTTAATTTAATCGCGATGACACCCAAAATATTTGCACTTCCAGTACCTCTGGAATCTGTAGAAACTCGGAACTCAACCCATGCTGGTCCAAAACTCTTGGAATCAAATGCCGAATGGCTATTTGGAGCTTCTCCTCAGGTGTATATCCAGGAAGCTCAATTACTTCCATCCGATCAAGAAGTGGTAGAGAAATAGGCTGCATCCTATTTGCCGTAGCCACAAAAACTACCTTGGATAGATCAAATGGAACATTCAAATAACTAGCTAACTTTAAGGAACAACTGCAGAGTTAATCTTATTTTTTACAATAGAAGAAACATATTACAGAGAGAATAGATATCAGAACGAAGGAGGATAAAATATCCTCCACAACAATGACAATCTAAAAATAAAAATAAAAACAACAAGAAACAAGTTCTGGTGAAGTAATAGATATATCATAATACACAAACATTAACCAAAATCCCTTATAAAAGAAGTCAACTTAAATTAGGTTTGACTTATCCTTGAAAATCATCTAAGCTTTTCTCACCCAAATGGGCAGGGCAGACAGTGAAATCAACACAAAAATATATTGCTAGCACGATCAATATCAAAACAAAAACTTATTTAAGCTAGGAAAAGTTCACATGAGGGCTGACAACCTGATAGGAAAAAAGCAATAGAACAGGTGTCCCTGTCAGGAAATAGCTACTGAATTACTCATTACTTCAATTGAAGGCTTGTATGTCTGTGTATAAAAAGAAAAAGAAAACACCGAAATTATTCTTCCAACAGAAACGATATATACATAAATCGTCAAATCCCAAAAGAGGGGAAGGGGGACCCCAATCAAATTGAAGGAAAGACATCATTAAGAGTGCAGGATACTGATCATTGAATGTTTTATTTTGTTCTGGATCAAGAACCTCTAGCAATGCTGAAGCTGGATCTCCACGAACATCAGAACCAGTCTTGTCAACTTCATCAAGCAACATAACAGGATTGCAAACAGCTACTCTCTATAGGTCAAATGTGAAAAGCATCTATCAGTCAAAGACCCTGATGGAGAGGGGGGAGAAAGCAAGAACTAAATTTTATAAATCTATTTTCTTTGGTCCAATTTTATAGAATACCCTTGCAGACTTCAAGTATGTGTTACAATGTGTTGAGAGAGAAAAATCAGAATACTAGCTCCTTTGAAATACTTTTTATGAAGCAGTATGTTAATATGTGAGAGAATGTCTTCTCCTTCAGTAAATGTGCATCCATAATATATGATAATCAAAATTATCTGATTTTCATCTAAGCACTTATAATTAGCAAATATGCATATAGTATTTTACATTACAAAATAAGAAGAAGCCTTAGATCATATAATCATAAAAGAATAAATGAACTGTGCCACATAAATTCACTGATCAAAACCATTTATTAACCTCTCTCTCCCCCCTCCGCCCCCCCCCCCCCTCTCTCTCTAAACCATACATCATATGATCTAGAAAGACCGGGCACAGAATAGCATGAGCAATCGGTCAAAAAGACCCAAAACAAATATGATTAAGAAAGAACTGAAATCATGAACCAAAAGAAAAAGGAAAAAGAAATAAAAACAACAGTTCAAGAGGGCTGTCAGATCCCTTTACATTTCTTATCCTGATTTCTGAAACTCACTTTAGAAGTGGTGATATCCTTCATATTATCCTCTATTGAAACAAAGGCTGTGTGAGATAACATAGTTTTTGTTTCTTAATCTTTCTTTCCTCCTGTTACTGCAAGCTAACACTTAGTCTTATCTATTTCTAATGAGACTTCATTGAAAGAAGTGAGAATTCATCTCATCCAACACTCCAGTCATATGTACCAAATCCTCAGAAATGGTATCTTCATTCTGTACAAATCGCCTCTTCAGTTTTCCAATTTAAAAATTACTGAACGTTATTGTAGGTATCTCCTCCCTTTCTATCTTAACTGAATCAGCATCCTCTGCACTATGGTTGCCATACAAACATTTGGAATCTAGATTTAGTTTCCATGCTTCCTAATATTGACTCAGCTCCGGTCTCATTCACTAGGACCGGGAAAAGCAAACAAGGAAATGCAAGCATTCCATGCATCATAAAGTCTAAAACTATAAATAACTTCCCACATGCATTTGCAAAAGTCATACAAATAAGCCACTATTACAGGCAATGTTCAAAATTTAAGTGGAAGCTAACCTTTAATCCATCTATAAGCCGCCCAGGCATGCTTCCAACATAAGTTCTCCTATGTCCTCTAATATCAGCCTCATCCTTGACTCCACCAAGGGATATGCGCACAAATTTTCTGCCCAATGCAGCAGCAATAGAAGATGCCAATGATGTTTTCCCAACACCTGGTGGTCCAACAAAGCACAACACAGGACCCTTTGCATCTGGTTTAAGCTGTGATGCATGCATACACTTAAATTAGAAACACATTAAATTTCAAAAAGTACTAGATACTTACAGGAATAGTAATAGGATGTTTGACAACCTTACGAACTGCCAGGTATTCAATTATCCGTTGTTTGACCTTCACTAAACCATAGTGATCGCTGTCCAGTCGCTCCCGTGCAGCTCTTAAGTCCAGTTCAATCTCTTCGCTGGCCTTCTGCCAGGGCAGATCAGCAAGAAGCTCTAGGTAAACCCTTGAACTGTTATACCCAGGTTGCTGAGGCTGCATTTTCTTTAGCCTCCTGATATAGAAATTATAGTAAAATGAACTGATTGCCTCTAGGAGATTGTAAAATGACATGGATGATGATAATATAAAAAAATTTCAATTTTGTGAACATCTACAGCAACGAATTCCCTCAAAAAGATCAATCAGCAACTTATCAACTATGTTTCCGTCAAAATACCTCAACTCTCTGTGTGCATGCTTCCATACATTCTGAGGCATTCCTGCGCTTTGCATCTTTCTTTCCAGGGCAACCAGGTCATCCTCATCATCATCATTATCACCAAGTTCCTCTTTAATAGCCCTCATCTAAATTATATTTTACAAAAACAGGAAACAAGAACATTTCACTTAGATAAAGGCCAAAACAAAATAGCACATGTAAATAAAACAGTAAAATGCTCCTCTGCAGCTGAGCCGGCCAATATTTTCTAAATCCTCAACAAAATAGGTCGATATTCACCTGCATATTACTGCCACAAAGGAAAGCAGAGATACACCACTAGTTTTTTTTTTTTTTTTTCCCTCCTCAGACAAAATTACTGATAATCAGATAGTACCCAAATGTATTCTATCATAGTACCATCTAAGTCTAACTACAACTGATGGCTTAAAGACCAAAAATATTTAAAAGCTGTGATTGTAAACCCACAATCCATTGTTCTCAGCAACTCCAGAAGGTATAGCTAGCAATGACCATTTAAGTAGCACGGGCACACTAATCATGTTAAACAAACTTACATCAAATAGAACTATCTCTTACAGCTAAGTGCTAACCCGTTATCACCTAAATAGAGATAGAACCCTACCTATGAATATGAAATCACAAAATATAAGATGAAATGTTTGCAAGAGCTAGGCTAAGGTGAACTGCTCAGAGGGATATTCCAGTTGACATAATAATCATCGAAAACTGTTGGCTTAAAAACATGTAATTGAATTTTAGTAAGGTCTAAATCTTTATCAATATAATCCTGACACCCGGGGAATTCACATTTGATGAATACATCATGAAGATGGTTTGAGAAAGCTAACCTGCTGGCGCAGAAGAAATTCTTTTTGAGATTTTGACAATTGTCCTTCAACCTTTTGTGTAATTTTCTCAGCTACACGTATTGACTGTTGGAAGCAGAAAGAAACAAGTAGAATAAGAGACACATGATAGGAAATATCGAGCATCATTAACTCAATTACTTACCTGTAAGTGCCTATCAACTAACTCAGTTGCTTTTGAAAGCCTCACTTTGGGGTCAACTGAATCCAACATAGATAACTGTTCTTCAAAACTTATCTCAAAGCTAGCAACAAATATATCAGCCAACTTGTGAACTGGAACGGTCTCCAAAAGGACTTTTGTCCTTCCACCAGTTTTTTGTTTCTGTAAACAAGCACTAAATGTAAGCTATTACTAATCTCATATAAATACAACACAGTAAGTGTGACATGCTTAAAATCTTATAAATGATAGTCTATAACTATAACAAAGAAGTCCATACCAATTACCTAACAAATTAGATTATGTACAAGCTATCAAGATATAGGTCCAGAGGCACAATTGCATACATTTAAAATACTTTATGCAAATATGGACTACTATAATGAGATTATTCAACCAGTCATACCAAAATGCTAGGGATTTTAAAGATCAATGCTCAGATGGCATTTACATGTTTTTCAGTCAATGTTAGTAGAAGAGGTATTGAAGTTACAACTTTTACCAGCTCCAAAACAGAAATAAGCTCCATGGCAGTTGCTTTAAATTGGCGTGACAACATTATGAAATCTGGGTCCTGCTCCACTAGTTCCATCTCTAAATTATAAAAACAGAAGCCACTCAGCATCTTCAAAGATAATGAATTAAATCTCATCAGTGGTAACATCACTAGTAAACTGCTCTAAAGTTTCTTTTTCTCTTTTTAATGCTAAAATGAGGCAAAGTTTGTTAAAATGAAAAGAAGGAGATAAAAAAATAAACTACTACAAGACCTTGTAAACTCATTACCCCTTCCTTAATAGAAGGTATTTAATTAAAGCATTGAATATTACTATCATTATCTGATCTTGAACATCTTTTCCAACAAGCAAATGACTGCATCATAAAAAACTTAAAAACATATCTATAGATCATATCAAACTTATTATGTTGTCACACATAATCACAGGATTTGGGAGTGTCCTAATTACTAACAGTGCTTATGATTCAATAATCCGTGCATTCATAGCAAGAAAACAAAAACTGTGATTTATAATATTTACATATAGTAAGTGGAAGCCATGGGTCCCTACATGATAATGTAACTTAATAACAAAATAATATCAATCAAACCTTCAGTGAAACATATCATGACCAGGCATAAATCTTACATATATGTTTCCTAGAATACGTTAAAAATATATTTTCCCAACTAATGCCATAGAAGAAAGATGAATTATTTACCAGTTTTAGTCATCTCAAGAGAAGAAATCCTTGCAGTATGGTAGGTTCCTCTTGTGCTAAGTTCCTGGACGCTAAATCTGCACAAACCTTCCAGAACAACTATGTATGTGACCCTCCCACTTGGTTTCTCCACTCCCCTTGATAAATGTAATGCTCGAGCAGCTACCCCCCTGGAATCTAAGGCCTATTAAAGTCCATCTCAATTTGTAGAATTTATTTTTTTCCAAATATCCATAAGATAAGTGGTTCACTGTATAGCATTAAAAAATTATGAGCAAAGATGTAATTATGAAAATATGAAGGTAGAAACAAAAAAGAGAATCAATCAATTCAGCCCAAAAAATGACGAAAACAAACCAAGTCAAAAAACGGCAGGAGAAAAATCTTTGACGGACACAACTTAATGCAGATGGACAGATGAACTGTCAGAATGTATAATGACATGAAGTATTATAGTGACACAAAAGTTGCTCACTTGAGCTATACCTAGCATGCCAATGAACAACGTGATTCTGTTTTTTCGTATCAAGCTTAGGAGAATCCAACAAACCACCTTGAACTTTTGAGCTTTGGTCTAGAGAATCAGTTCCTGCACCTACAAAGAAGCAGAGTAAAAATGAATATTAGAAAACCATATATTTCTTCTTTTTTTAAAAGAATACTAAATAAAATCAGTTATCACCCTGAGATACAGTGGGACCCAGTGGCTTATTTTCATCAGCATCACGCACTGGCAAGATGCCAATCAATCCCTTCTCTTCTCTTTGCCAGAGTTCTTGTTCCACCAACTTCACACTTCATTAACCAATGAAACAGTCACACGTATGAATATACATGCTTGAAGACAATGCAGAAAATACATAAAAAAATAACTTTTAGGTACATGTCCATGTGTCACAATTACATTAGTCCAACCCTTCTGATTCAAAAAGTATAATCTAAAGAGCACATAAGGAAAGGAAAACAATAGGATAAATTACACATTAATCCTGAGGTTTTGTCCATTTTCACATTTTGTAACACAACCCCTAAAATGGTGATAGAAAGTGTAAATATATACACTCAACTCACAAGCACACATAGACTGCCACTCTTAAATATTTAAGAGAATAAATACAAGTTTACATTTACACCTTGGACAAAACTTAGATATTATACGACATGTGTAACTGTTATAACTATTATAGGTATTATATTTTCATTGATGAGTTGTTAAACTATTATAACTGTTAGAAATGATCACTACAGGCACATATAGAACTGCACGTAACTTCTGTCCTCGCCCTTTTTACTATAGTTTAAGAGGTTATTCGTTGCTCCTATTCAAAACTCGTCCACTTTCGATCAAACGAAGGAAACAGTTAAAGAGAAGAATCTGAGCTGGGAAATATGATATTAGGATAAATTGAATTGAAATTTTCTCGTGAAAGGGAAAAGGAGAATAACCTGCTGGGGGAAGTGCAACGGATTCTGATGATGGCGCCGGGTAAGAGAACCTTGTTCCTGAAAGGGAGAATCGCCAAGCGACTCGGAAGCTCCACCGATTCGGACATGATCGGAACTCGGTGTGCGATGAACGTGAAAACCCTGAATTTCTGAGAGAAAGAAAGAATGAACGGTGAAAAGAGAAGAACGATGGAAAAAATGCAATCGAAACAGAAAAGGAAAGAAAGGGAACGGAAACTAACTACCTTGGATTTTCTTCTGGACTCTCTCTCGCTTTCGCACTCCCACTGCCACTCACACCTTTGATTTGTTTTAATTTTTCATCCATGTATTTATAATTTATTATTTATATTTATTATTCTATGACTTGGATCTTATATACTAATACTAATACTAATATACTAATACTATACTACAACCCCTACGATGCATGGGTGGGTGAAATATGTGTTGCCGGAATAATTTCATCTTATTTTTAGATATGATATATGATTATGTTAAATTCAAAAAAAAAAAAAGAAAAAAAAAGGAACATGAATGACAATGCATTTTCATAGGTTTTGCAAAATACACCTATGGAATTAAAAAAAATAAAATTGTAATTATGAAATTAGATACATATTTCGCTCATAAAAATAAAATGTCAGTAAAGAGTTCGTAATCTCTACAATATATCAGTTGCACATTCCATTTATAGCCTGAATATGAATCTTGGACAACCTAAACACCAATTTCTCAGTGTCATCAACAACATCAAAAATTGAAACATCAATTAAAGTTGTAAATTTGCTTAAAAGAGGACTTTTAAAGAAGAGTAATGTTATTTGTACACCTGGATTCTGAACACCTGGGTGACACCTGCTTTACATGGTTAAAGCAGTTCAAATGCGTGGTTAATTACATTCGGTGGATGGTTAATGGATATAACAAGGGGTCACAACTCTTTAATCATCCACTGAACGCAATTAACCACGTATTTGAACTGTATTAACCACGATTTTCAGGTGTTGAACTGCATTTAGTGAACGTAATTAACCACATATTTGAACCTGAAAATCGTGGTTAATACAGTTCAAATATGTGGTTAATTACGTTCAGTGGATGGTTAATGAGTCGTGACCCGTTGTTACATCTATTAACCATCCACCGAACGTAATTAACCACATATTTAAACTGCGTTAACCATGTAATTAACCAATCATGCATCCTACATGGGTGTATGTTATTTTTCTGTACACCTGCAAACTTGGTTCATAGTGTTCACAATCATGGTTAATAATGTCTTGAACTTGGTTAATAGTACAAGAGATCATAATTCGTCGTTAACCATCTACTGAACGTAATTAATCACATATTTGAACTGCATTAACCAAGTGTAACAGGTGTCACCCAGGTGTCCAGAATCAAGGTGTACAAATAACATTACTCTTAAAGAAAGGGGTCTTAAGAAATCTTAAAAATATTATGTGTATTTGATTAAAGAGTAAACCATCATTTTGGTCCTTGAAAGTGTGAGGCGCTGCCAGTTCAATCCCTGAAAGCAATTAAATTACGAAAAAGTCCCTAAATGTTAATTTCGTTAGTAAAGTTAGTCTCTGTCAGGGACTAACTTTACTAACGAAATTAACATTGAGTGACTAACTTGACTAACAAAATTAATATTGAGGGACTTTTTCATAATTTAACTGCATTCAGGGACTGAACTGACAACGGCTCATACTTTCAGGGACCAAAATGATAATTTACTCTTGATTAAACTAATTACAGCTATGCTACCTCGTGAGAACCCAAATGTGGAGTCTAATCAACCTCACCCACACAAAATTTTACACAAAAAATTATAAAACACAAAACACATTTTTTTTTTTAAAATGTGTCATAAAAATTTTTAAAAATATTATGACATGTATTAGATTAAACTGATTGCAGTAGTGTTATCTTCTTGTCAAAGCAAAAAATATTCTCTTTAATTTTTCATTAATTTTTATCATCATTAACAGTATTTTTTTTATTTATCACCGTTCATTAAATGGATAAGAAATCAGAATCCTACTCAACTGCATAAAGACTGAGCCAAAAAGAAAAATATATTTTAATATATATTTTAAAAAAATTATATTAACATTAAAATTATATCATATGATGCTTTATTCATTAGTTTTTTGACAAAATCAAATTACAATTTGGAATTTGATGCCTAAAACTGAGTAGTTAGATGATAGAACCAACTCTCTTCAAAACCACGAAAAATTAGTAAGGCTGAAAAATAGAACTGCCTCTTCAATTTCCAAATTCACACTCATTCTTAAGTAGAAAATAATGAAGGTTCTATATTCCAATAAAGAAAAGGACAAAACTTAGGTACAATTCCATAGGTATATTAGGTGCTGTTTTTCAATAAGAATAAGATATGTGTAAAGGTTTATCAATGAAAAGATAACACGTGTAACAGCTATTACACATGTCATATTCCCATTGAAAAATTATACCTAATGTACCTATGAAATTGTACCTAAGTTTTGTCCTAAATAAAATAATGACTTTTGCTCACAAAACATCCATTTATAATTATATCCAATTTTGACTTTGGGGCTTCATGTCTTTTTTTTGTCCATGCCATCTTTTCTTTTCATGGTTGTGCTAGCTGAATATTATCCAATTTTGTATTGATATTTTTTTCTAAATGTAAAGTTTAGGTGAGTTGGGTCCGGGTGACTCATCAAGGCCAGGACAGTCCTCCCGACTCAGAGTAGGGATGGCAACGAAGCGGAGCGGGGCGGGCACGGATAGTAGTTACCTGCTACCCGCCCCGCGGGGAAAAAAATCCGCCCCGTGCCCGCCCGTTACCCGCGAGGATATCAGTTAAGGAGATATCCGTGGATTTTTTCTCAAAAATTCGCGGGTATCCATGGATATCTACTAAAAAAATAAAAATAAAAAGAGTTAACTATTATTAAGAATCAAAATCCAGAATCCATATATACAAATTGAGGAACCCTAATAATGCAAAATCAGATGCAACACTAATGCAGAGAGGAAATTACTTGGTATGAGAGAATTGTAGAAGGCGCTCGCGCTGGTCCAGGTCACGCTGATCTCTTCTAGTTTACTGAGGCGGCGCGACTTGAGGGGAGAAGGGGGAGGGAAGAGGCGGAGACCGGAGAGCGGCGCTAATCTCTTCTGTCTCTGCTACGGCGCGGCTGAAGGAGAGAAGGGGGAGGGGAGTGGCGGAGACCGGAGAGCGACACTGATCTCTTCTGTCTCTATGGCGGGGCAGCTGGAAGAGAGAAGGGAGAGGGGAGATGCCGAGAGGTCACGCTGATCTCGTCTTTGCGGCGGCGCAGATGGAGGAGAGAATGGAGAGGGGAGAGGCGGAGAGAGGTGTAGCAGCAAGAGAGCAGAGCTGGTGTGGTGATTGGTCTGACGAAAGGTGAGGTTGAGTGAGGCTGTGAGGGTATTATAGTATTAGAAATTAGGGTTTTTAGGGAAAAAAAATATTTATGTTAGTATATGCGGGTATCCGCAAACACGGATAATACTAAATCCATAGCCGCCCCGATAACCAGCGGGTAGTAAAAAAATCCGTTAAGACTTATCCGCGGATATCCGTTAAACTATCCAAATCCGATTCGTGACGGATTTTACCTGCGGATATCCGCGAGTACGGATTTTTTTGACATCCCTATCAAAGAGCGGTTATAGATGTACTTACGGATTATCCACCAATGAGGTCCTCAAATCAGTAGCAGGATTCGAACTCATGTCCATGTGAGATATGAGTCGTATCCTTACTAATTGGACCAACCTTCATGGGCAATATTTTATATAATGAATTTGATGCTCGGATTTTTTAAAAGAGGTTAATTGTCATGTACTGTCAGGGTAAAGTTTTTACACTATCAACCATTCGCAAATCATGATATCAGTGACTTTAAAGGTAGTTAGGATAAGAGTCAAACATTTTTATTGATGTAACAACTTACGATTGGTTGGCAGTGTAAAACATTTTTATACTATTAGTGCATACCAATTAAATTTTTTTAAAAATATCTTAGCATGTCTTAAAATTATATTTAAAAAGTTAATTTTATAAATACATAAATAAATCTATGTTCCTTATAAAAAATAAAAAAAATCTATATGTGAAAAATATAATTAATTGGTATACATGATCAGTGTAAAGATTGTTTACACCGTCAATCAATCATAAACTAGCACATCGATAAAATTGATTGACTATTATCCTAACTACTATAAAGAAAGTCATTCATACCATGATTTGTGATTGGTTGACAATATAAAAATTTTACACTAATAGTGCATAGCAACTAAACTCTTGAAAAATTTATTATTAGAGTAATATTAACAAAATATCATTTCAAAATAATACTGAATAAAAAAATTAATTTGCTTAAATTTTTTTTAAAATTTATTTATAATAATTATTTTAAGAAATAAATAAGTACAAAATTACATACTTAGAAGCAGGGATGTATATAGGTTAGTCTGGTTCGGATTTACTGTGAAAAAAATCTAAACCAATCAAAATCAATTGATTCGTTTTTGGCTTGTATTCATAAAAAAAAAAATTCAAGAAATCCGAACCAAATTCAAAGCCAAAAAATATTAAGATATATATATATATATATATATATATATATATATATATATATATATATTAAAAAAATATAAATATTAAAATATAGTAACTGGTTCGATTTGATTCCAAAATCTTTGAATCTAAAAATTGAACTGATTATCATCGGGTTCAATTTGGTTCAGTTTACTTCGGATCCAAATACTAAAAAAATAGAACCAATTTAATTGGTTCGGTTCGTATTTTTCAGGTTCATTAGATTGATATGAACTAATATGAATACCGTTACTTAGGAGAACATTTTGAAAATTATGTAAATTTAATTTCAGGTTTCAAATATTATTGATAAACAAAAGATTCACATTGTTAGCAACAAAAAAGACAAATTGTTAAAGATACATATCATCCAGTTAGGAGACATATATAGACATTAAATAAAAGTATAATCGGCAATAAATTAACACACTAACATATTGAGAGGTATTTGAATCTCTTATTTTTTAGTAGCGTATTAACCAATACTATGTGCTTGTTAATTAGCATTTTTAATTTTTGTTCACATGAGAATAAACAATATAAATATTATTATTATTTTGATACAAAGGGGGCTAAACGACCAAGAAACTAAGTTAGAATACTACGGAAAAAGGAATGAGAATAATTAGCTACCCCGTCACCCTATTTCCTTCAAAGAGGCCATGCGAAATCCTAACTTGTCAAGAGTGATGCATCATTATATGAATCGACCGAATAATGGAACCACAAAAATGGGAAGATGGAGTCACTCCTAAAATCAACGATACAACCGAGGAAGAATCACACTCCACCCAAACATGCGCAAAGCTCTACTCCCAAGCTTAAACAAAGTGCAAAATATCAGTTTAAATCCTCTTCAATTAGTAGAGGATATACCTCCTAACTCCGCCATCAAAACAGACGCAACTCCTAAATTCCGTGCAAAATACATGAGCCAAGAGCCTAAAGAATATCGGAAAACACCTCCACATCCAGCACGTCTCCCTCTCGACCACCCCACTATGACTTGCTTATACCGAACACACATTCTGTCTAAAGGAGCATTAGTAGCTTGACTCACCTCCAACTCACTAAGCCGTTGTCTAATCAAACCAACCAAGGCATCACTCGATACCTGTTCATGGTTGAAAACCACATCATTTCTAACAACCATATTGGATCATATTATCTTATCTTTTATATGTTTATGTATAAATCATTAAATTTATGAAATCCCTTTTTTTATATTTAGCTTTAAAATAATAAATGAATAATAAGATATATTTACAATTTCATTCCTTCTTATATTTATCTTAAAATCTTTAAAATGGGGAATGCCCTTTATAATAGCATAGATGAGATTGGCAAAATTAGCGAGAAAATCTAACCAAGTAAAGCAAGACTCTTCTATTAATCGTATAGATATATAAATAAAAGTATAGAAATATAATTGTGTGTTTGAACTGGCGGCTAAAATTTGATTATTATTATAATCGGTTATAATAAAATCACTTTTAGGTTTGAATGTGTTTGTTAAAAAATAATTTTAGAATGGGAAAATCTATGGTACCCTTTAGGTATCATACTCGTATCTATGTGGTTCAATCTGATTGTGAGAATTTAGTTTAATGTGATATTGACATGACCATTTAATTGAGGTTGTACATTCTGATTGGACATAAGGTATTCAAACCCTTTATTGTTCAAGGGTACCATAGAATAATCCATTTTATTTGAATTGCTGAAAAAATCACTTTTATGTAGTAAATTATAAAATATGCATGAAGTTATTTGTATAATTTAATAATATTTATTTGGTAATTAGTTTTACAAGGATGAAATGAGAAGAATGTTGTTAGTTTCAATATAATGTAACAGCTTTTTAATAAGCTTCAAACTTCTAGTTTCTCTAAATGTTGGACTTTTATTCTAATTACCTTAAAAGTCACACATAACATGATTTGTGATTGGTTGTCGGTATAAAAAAAACTTACAGTACACTGACAGTGCATACTAATTAAACTCTATCATAATTACCTTAAAAGTCAAACGTAAAATGATTTGTGATTGGTTAACAATGTAAATAATTATACATTGACGATATATCAAAATTAAACTCATCATGACAATAAATTAATCAATCATGATTTATTCATGTATTGTAAATTATAAAGGAAGAAGTCTATATTTAAAGGGAAAAGCTCTTCTAAAGTAAGAAAAAGTGTAAAGTGAGAAAGTAAAGGTGTATTCACCATTGATTAGTTAAAGTGTATTGAGATCTCAACCCACTTTAGTTAATCAAGAGCGAATAGATATTTACTTTCTCACTTTACACTTTTACTCACTTTAAAGAAGTTAATCCCTATTTAAATGTCTGACTATATTATAATAAATCGGTTTTTTCATTTATCAAATAGTAAATATTCTTTTTTTATGAACCACCGCAATTAGGGTCTTTGGCTCCTCGGTGACATCCCGGGGCATCCCCACAAATTTCAGCCCTTTGGACCAGTTATGGAACTAGTCATCGGTTGACTACTTAAAACAGTGAACTAACCCTTGATTTTTGCAACCTCCCAAATAGAGTGTCTGCCAGCAGGATTTGAGATTGTGTTTTCCTCCTTATGGGGTGAAGATACTTACCACTCGATCAACCGTTAGTTGGTCAAATAGAAATATTCTATTAATGAAAAAGTTACAAACTAATAATTTATCTTACTATTTAATAAAATTATCTGTGTTGGCTAAAAAGCAGTAGTGTTGATGATTATTATCATATTATTAATAGGATTAATGAATATTTTGGCCCCTACAAATAAGGTGAGATTTGGTTTTAGTCCCTCAAAAATATTTTCTTAATGGTCCTTAAACATTTTAAAACTTTGAAATTCGTCCTTGCCGTTAGGGTACCTTCGTTAAGTGATGACGTGGCAAACGGGGTGCCACGTCATTAGTGCCACGTATACAAAAATATTAATTTTTAATTCCATAAATTTTTTTAAATATGTTTTTGGTCCCTGCAAAGTTCATCAATCTTGTTTTTAATCCCTATAAAAAAATTTCCTAGATTTTTATCCCTGTAATCTCAATTTTTTTGTAAATAGTCCCTACCATCGATCTCTCTCTGTTAGTTGCAGACGTGGAAAGCGGAACACCACGTCAGTCATGCCAAGTCGGTGCCACGTCCAAAAATCGAGTGCTATAATAGTTTCACTCAATTTGGATACATATACTGGAAGTTATGCGATACAATTTACAGATTGTTAGCAACCAGATTCTGTAAAAATCTAGCAGTGTTCTAAGTGGTATTGGGAACAATTCGTGCATCTAAAATTTCTAATAATTTTACCAGACTTAGATGAGGATGTTAGCTTTAATTCTAATCTAGTTCCACTCATTTCGGACAAGTATAGAGAAAGATATGCATCCCACAAAGTAGGGATTATTTACAAAAAAATTGAAATTACAGGACAAAAATCTAGGAAAAAATTTTATAGGGACTAAAACCAAAATTGATGAACTTTGCAAGGACCAAAAATGTATTTAAATGGAATTAAAAATTAATATTTTTGTATACGTGGCACTGATGACGTGGCACCCCGTCTGCTACGTCATCACTTAACGAAGGTACCCTAACGGCAGGGACGAATTTCAAATTTTAAAATGTTTAGGAACCATAAACTAAGAAAATATTTTTGAGGGACTAAAATCAAATCTCATCCTATTTGTAAGGACCAAAATATTCATTAAACCTTATTAATATTAATATCATTGAGAATATCTAATCAAATCATAGGCTAAAATACCAATCCCTAATTTTATATAGTTTAATTTTAAAGTTTTTTTATTATTTGTCAAAAAAAAATTTAAAAGTTTTTTACAATATCAATCAATTATTAATCATACAATGTGTGACTTTGAAGGTAGCTAGGATAAGAATGAATCATTTTTAATAATGTGACAATTTATAATTAATTAATAGTATAAATTTTTTTTTCACACAAACAATTCATGTGAATTAAATCCATTTTATATTATGGTGAATTAGGGTAAAAGTTATTCTATCCGATCAAAATATGTCACCTCAATTAAATAGGTCATATTAGTATGTCATGTCAAATAGTTTGCATTATCTGCTTGGACCGCATAGGCAGAATAAAAGTTACCTGAAATATTAGAGAGTTCACATGCTATTATAGGTGAATTCTCTGGTATCACTCCTATGATAACTTTTATTCTCCCTAGATGGCCCAAAAATATAGTGAGAACTTAATCTTATAGGAGAATTGTTAACTCATTTAATTGAAATGACACATTTTGATTGAACAGAATAATTTTAACTCAAAATTATTTGGGCACAGGAGAAGACACTTCTGTTCTATCTCTCAACGTACCAAAATCCTCGTGACCAGATAAAATCCTTTTTTTTGTGTTACTTTTTACACCACAATTTTTTCTCATACACCACAGTTTTTTTAAAAACATTTCAATATTCCTAAAACACCCACAACTATCTTAATAACCCGATAACTTATATTATATTCAGATATACACCGCTCTCCTCCTCTCTTCTTCCTCCTCACCCTCAACCATTCAATAATTTCCCTTTGATACTTTTCCTCTATTTCATTCTTTCCCTTTGAATAGCTTGATCCCTTCAAAAAACTCTATCTTTTCATTTATACGAGAATTGCTCCTTCCTTCATCCCTACGTTTATGTCTGCAAATTTATTCTACTGGAAGTTAACTTCCGATATACTATTTATATATACCGGAATTTAAATTCCAGTAGTCTTTTTAGTTTCGGTTGCCTACCGAAAATAAACTTCCGGTAGCTTAGGTTAAAATGTAAGTCAAGAAAGGTGAGATTCCAACTGTCGAAAATCTCATTGGAAGTTAGGTCTAAGAAATTCAAATTCTTCAGAATTCAAATTCGCGAAGGGATGTTCGGTGTTCCCTGTGATTTATGTTGCACTTCACTACACATAGCCGAATACATAGTGGAGTTGCAAATTGCAACTAGCTCACGACCCAACATTTCTTCATTATTAAGAAGCTATTATATTGTAGAATCTGGCCTATAAAAAGGCATTAGTGTACGGTGGTCTTTTGTATCATTTAGAGAAGTGAAAGTATCATTCAAAGAGATGAGTGTATCAATCAAAATCAAGAATTGAAAATTGAATGAGAATACAAGAGTGATTCTCTTCCTCTTCTCCCTGTTGTGTGAGTTCTTTGTGTGTGAGAAAATCAATTTGGTGAGTTTATTATGTGTTTCTTATATCAATTCTCGTAAAGATAAATGTTTTGTAGTTTGGTGCTTTCACCAAGTTCAAAGGGTATTTGGCCGGATAGGAGGAAAGTGTAAATGACAATGGTGTGCAAGTTTTTTGGGGAAATGAAGTATGAAAGAAAGGAAAGATACAATGGGGATATTTTGAGAATATTAAAAGTTTTTTAAAAATTGTGTGATGTATTAAAAAGATATGTGGTGTAAAATGTTGCACCCTTTGTTTTTAACACATAGGAGGCGGAGTCCTTTGGATATAGCCCCTTGTGATCTTGCATCCTCGTGATGGCGGCTGCACTGACTGGTTGTATTCTTCTTTTCATAATTCACACATTTTTCATATGCGCTTATCTCTCAACTACACCACCGTTAATGATGCCTTTGTTATTATTAAAAAAAAATCTAGGCGCCCTTACATACCTTCACATCTCTCACATTAGAAATAAAGTTTAATTTTTATATATTGTCAGTATAAAATATTTTTTTTTATACTGATAATCAATCAGAAATCATGGAGTTTATGACTTTTAAGGTAGTTAGGATAAGAATCAAATACTTTAACTTATGTGACAAATTCTGATTCATTGTCTGTGTAAAAAATCTTTATACTGACAGTATATATCAATTAAATCCTTAGAAATATGTGAAAGAATCATATTATAAATATATCAAAAATGTAATAAAAAAATCTATTAATAAAATGAAATTAGTTGTAACTTGATGAATAAAATTATATATCACTGAAAAATAAATCACCTCACATCTTTGTGGTGTGGTAAAAACATAATGCAGCTGGTATAAATATCAGACACGACCTGATAAAATTAGATGATAAGACTTATAGAATCATATGAGTTTTCTCTAATTCAGAAAAAAAAATGAGTTTTCTCTATAGTGGGAAGTTAAAAAGTATTTGAAGTAAGATAAAAAATAATTAAAATATCAATTTAATCAGTTTACTCAAACATATCAGCTTTTACTAAAAAATAGATTTTACCATGAAAAATAGTTGTTTGGATAAGATTAAGGGTTTAAGAAAAAAATAAATAAAAATAGCAAGGTGTGTTTAAATTTAATAATAATTATAATTATATAGTGGGAAGTTTAAAAGTATTTGAATATTCATTAGTTTTTGTCAAGAATAAGAAACTAATAGCAAATACTTTTTTATTTTTAATAAAAAAAAAGTATTTGAAGTGAATTATTATAATTATAAAATGAGAAGTTGATAAGTGTTTGAAGTCAATTTTAATGGTAGAATAAGAATTATTTACAATTTTATCCTTTTTATATTTATTTTAAAACTTTTTTATACATCAATTAAACAAAAACTAAAGATTTGATTGTGATGAATTACCGGTATAATAATTTTTTATATTATCAATTAATTATATATTAATATATTATTAAAAATATTTGATTCTTATAATAATTATACTTAAAATCACATATGGAATGATATGGAATTATTTCACATTATATATAAAAACGTTTACATTAATAATATATGAAAGTAAAACTCAAACACTAATCCCTAATGAATAAGACGCTTAGCATTAGCTAAAATCAAACCCCTCCTCATAGAAGCTGGAGCACTCGAAAGTCGAAACCATCAACCCGTCTCAAGAAAGGCTCCATATTTTTGTTAGTCTGCATAATTATTTTATTGCCTTCTCTTGGATTATGAATGAGATGATCCTCCTTGTATGTCATGTGCTTACATCATCTCATTGCCATCACCAGTGACGTTGCCATCCATTATTAGAAGAATAAATTAAGAAAAAATCAAGAAAAATTTATATTGTCGGCAATGCCAGACCTTGTATTATTAATAAAAGAAGTAAAAAAAAAATTGATGTTATTAGTGCCTGTTTTAGAGAGGAATGGAATTGATTTTGACACATGTGAAATGTGATTTTAGTAAAAAAAAAATAAAAGAATAAAAATCTAAATTGGTCCTCAATAAAAAATTATGGTGATATTTTGATCCCTGAAAAATAAAAAATATCAATTTAGTCCTCAAGAATATAAAATAAGGATTAAAATTATGTCTGATAAGGACTAAAATGTCCCTAAAAATTACGCCAAAAAGAACTAATTTGACCCGCATTTTACATTCTTAAGGACCAAATTGATATTTTCATTTCTCAAGGATCAAAATGTCACCTTATATTTTGTCAAGGATCGATTTGGACCTTTACTCAAACTAAATATAAAGGTGTTTGGTTAGTGTAAGACTCAAACTAAATATAAAGGTGTTTGGTTAGTGTAAGATAAAACTGCTTTTGCCTCAATTTTACCTTTTATGAGCATGTTTGGGAAGGATAGATTTTTTTCATTTCAACTGTTTTTGGCTAAAAAACTGTTTCATATATAATTTATCATGTTTGGCAATTAGCTTAAATTTATAAAAAAGCTTTTTTTGAGGGAAAAAATTGTTTTATGTCATCTAATTTATTTTAGCTTAAGATTGTTGTGATTTAATTATTTTTCATTCTCAAAACTCTTTTCCCTATTTACTCCTATAAAATTAACTTCCAAACAAATATTATTAAATTATACAAATAATTTCACTTTTTTTTTGTAATTTATTATATAAAAGTAATTTTTTTGCACTATCCAAAAGAAATTAATTATCTTAAAATTACTTTTTAGCAAATATACTCAACCAAAAACAGATCGTGATTATAATCGATTATCAGCATAATTTATTTTTTCCAACTTTCACAAACACACTCTAAATCTTGATTAGAAGTGATATAAAGTAACTTTTGTGTTGGGTTGAAAAATTTATATTAAAGTTTATATCAAATTTACTTTCAAAATAAAAATATCCAAATATAAATCATTTCGCTTCAAATCAACCATAACCAAACCAATTTCATATCACGTTTATAAAATGTTGCCATTAGACTAAGCTGCAATGGAGTTGTTAATACATAATACTTCTTTTATCAAGCCTGACAATATGGTCCTCGACCCCCGGTACCATGGGGTTGTCTTTTATTAGACTAGCTACAACAATGGAGTTGTCATTACTCTTTTTTTTTTTGTTAGGAGTGGTCATTACTCTAATATGTCTTTTATTAGTTATTAGTTACAACATGATCTCATATCTAGCCTAAAATAATGTTTAAAGTTAATTTCTTCTTATGGGTGGATTAATTGTTAAATTATTGGTTAACCAAAAAAAATTGTTAAATTTTTTTTATGAGAAAAAAAAATGTTAAATTATTGTTGAAACGAAAATATACAACAATAATGTTCAGATAGCGAGCACTTTAGCAAATAAAGAGCAAAATATGAACTATTATCTTTAATTTTTTTTAATTTAGTCATATATATATATATATATATATATTATTTTTTATTAATTTGATCTCTTGTTTTTTAAATTATCAATAATGTGATCTTAATCAACCATTTTTTTTATGAATATCTTAATCAACGATTGTATCATGAATCTTGACAAGTTGACTTAAATAATGCGTGAGAACAATATGATATGAGTTTAATTACTGTGCGTATAAAGTTTTTTACACTATCAATCAATTAAAAATTATGATTTGAATGACTTTTAAGATAGTTAGGAATAGAATCAAATATTTTAATTCATATGACAATTTATGATAATCGATAGTGTAAATTCTTTTTACACTGACAGTACCTATATAGCAATTAAATCCATATGTTATTAATGAGTTGTGAAAGCTATCGCTTTAATAAAATTTTATAAATGATTTAATTGATATATATTGTTAGTGTGAGGATTTTATACTGACAATTAATTAGAAATTATCACATAAATTAAAATATTTGATTTTTATTCTACCTACCTTTAAAGTTCATATCATAATTTCTGATTGGTTGACAGTGTAAAAAATTTTATACTGACAGTGCATAGCAGTTAACTCTTTAATTAACTTTACAAATCATTACAAATTTCTGATTGTATTGATTAATGATTTATAACATAATAATAAACCAAATTAATAAAAACAAAAATAAAAGAATAAAATTAAGAAACTAAAATATTTATTTTGTTTGACAATAAAATAGACAGATGGGAAAATCAATATCTAAAAAGCATAAAAAAATAAATAACAAAAAGTTTGAATACTTTAGTTTTATTATGCAAGTGGACACACGTGGTAACATCCAATAAGCATTAGCGGAACGTTTTATTTAATTTATCTGGCATTTTTTTATTTAACAATGTTATAAATATAAATATTATTATTAATAATGACTAATCTCGAATCTCTTACCACTTGGAATCAATTTGGTAATTTATTGGTAATTTATCAGGCTTTTATTAGAAGATTTGTACTTATCATTGGTGTATGCATTGAATGATTGATGTATGCATTATTTTTAACAGAAGTAATATAATATATGGCAAACCTTTCCACATACATATTATTTTCAATGTAAATTGTTTAAACGAGAAATATCATCTCAATTCTGTTGAAACTCCATCTATTATGTTGAATTTTCCTTTGCCACCAGTCTTATACGACAAGCCTTCAATGATGTGTCATGGGTGAGCCTTTTTCTTTCCTGAGCTTACATCACCTCATTGCCATCATCAGTGGTGTCCCCCCATCCATTAATTAAAGAAGAATAAATCAACAAAATTCAATAAGGTCGGCAATGGTATATCTTATAGAGTTGTGGTTATTCTCTGCTTCTCTGTCTCTATGCTAGCTTCAAAGAAGATGTTTTCCAAATCAACAAATCGCTCGGGAAGCTGGCAGAGTTGTGGTTACTCTAATGTATCCTTTGTACTCTAGAGCAAATTTGTCTTTTTTTTAAATAATTAAATATATATATATTTAATCAATAAAAATATCTAACCTTAACATCAAAGTGATCCTCTCTCTACCTGCTAGGAAGGGTTGAAGAGTTTACACTCTGTCATGTGTTTGAAGCCAGACAGAAAGTTAATACATCTTAGTTCAATCATCTCACAACATCCTTTATTACACCTTTTACATCTCACATCTTAGAAGCTTGAACATAAAATACCCTTCAACCAAAACTTAGAGCTAACACTCCCTCATCCAATGATACAAATTAAACATCAAACTAACATAAAGAATCAAAAGTGACATTACATCCTTCACAAAAAAACCACGATTGCAGCATATTTCCAATGTAGATTGCAGCAAAGTCGCCTTTTATTTCTTCACCTTAAACCATTGTCTTCGCTCCATTATCCTGATAATTCCCCTTCTGTTTATTCACCGTTTCTGGTTCTTTTAGAGCTCCCTGCGTCATTTGATCCTGCGTCATTCTTGCATCACATCTGCTTCGTCATATTTTATTTTTTATGTATTGCAATGTCCTCTTTTTGTCCATGGATCACTTATGTAACCTGCATACTTAAAGAGACCCACCCACACAAGTCAAATACCCCTTAAAACATAACTATACTCCTGTTATACATTCAAGAGGTTAGAAATAGCACACATATACCAACCATCTATAATCTGTAATCAATATAAAGGAGCATCACATCTATTTTGTGCAAGAAGTATTTATTCCATGAGTTTATTTTAACAGTTTGATTTAGCCTACAACGCATCATATATACTTTTGCAAATAGTTAGGTTCACTTACTCAAACCTGTCACCATCTATTCTAACATTATTATGTTATTTCCTATCTCTTTCCAGTATTCTATTCTACCACCAAACACTTTTCTCTAACTTCCAATCTGGGTTTTAATTCCACATAATCCAAGTTTTGATACAGGAGGATGAGATAATCAACTTTGCTTCACAAATTTTCTTGAAAAACCTTGTGGAAGCTTAAGAAAAATGGATATAAAGTTATGGAGGAAAAATGAGAAGAAGAAGAAGAAGAAAGAAAGGAAGAAGAAAAAGATAATGGAGAAGGAGAGAGAAAGGGAGGTCGAAGATGAGGAGAGAGAGGGGGTGAGGTCACTTTTTAGATATTTTAGGGATGTAAATGTCCTTTAGGAAAAAAATCAGGAGTATGTTGGTCTTTTCACGTCCAGATATTTTAGTTTGTCATTATGATAGTGTCCAGTCATGGCATGTTTTCCTAGGTGATGTGACTTGATGTGACATCAAGTTTATCCGTTAGTGGGTCCTGTTAAATCCCTACGCAGCTCCGTTTGTCTCCCGGTTCGAGTTTTCGTCCGAATATTTTATATTATTTTTATTTTTGAAGGTCAAAACCCATTTTTTTGAAAATGTAGGAAACATGATTCTAAGACTAACTATCTCGTTCACGAGTCCAAATTAGGTCTTGATAGTAGTAAAACACTACTATCATTGAAAAACGCAGTCCAGGCTCCGTCTGAGTTTTCGACCCAAAACTTAATCATAGTTTCCTACAATAGCGTAAAACGTGACTATAGTCTCAGATTAATTTATTTCACTCTCTAGACCCTCTAATAAAATACAAACACATAAATACTGTTTAATTAATATTAGAAAGCTTTTAGAAAGATTTTTAAAAAAAACGGGGTGTTACATAATGCATGCTACCCCTAGTTTCCCTTTGGAAGATCCATCCATATTCCATTTCAAATTATTAGGTGGGGGTGGACTCCAAGCTGGTCTTGGTTCTTTCCTCTTTTTCCATAATCTAACACAATCCAAATTAGAAGCTATCTCTTTCGAACTGAAGGGACATTTAGGATCCCAACCTTTGAGCCAAATCCAAGTCTCAATCTCACTAAATAAGAAAAAAGTTCCCAAACAGTTTTAGCTTGATCAAAGACTACTCTATATCTTTGGTTCCGTAAAGACCATATCACTACAAAAAATAGTGAAGTCCATAGTTTTTTTTTTAAAATCACCTTTTATCGTGTCAATCTAGCATTCAAACCACTGTATAGTTGTTTAGGAAATAGGCATTTGTATATTCCACCATTTTAAACATTCAATCCACACCTTCCATGTATAATTACAATGCAAAAATAGGTGTATTATAGTCTCCTCTGCACAAGCACAAAAAGGGCATTTAGCATCAACCCCTTGTACCAAATTCAGTCTTATCAATCTACTTCTTGTGTTTAAGCGTTGCTACAAGACAAACCATACCAATAACTCTGCTCTTAAAGGACCTGGGCCATATCACATGGTTTTCACATTATTGGTAACTTGAGTTTGATCCCATATTGGCTTAGAGAAGGATATAATAGAATAATTTCCTTTATTATCAAATTTACGCCATAATTTATCACTTGTATTGTGTGCCAGATTTGCTTCCTTCAAGCAGGCCAACAACTCTTCCATCTGCTGATTTTCCCATTGGAAGAGATATCTCCTCTCGGTGAGATTCCAATGCCACTGCATACCATCCCAAAAGCCCATATTTGCTATTAATTCCTGCGTCTATAAAGAGATCATAAACAATCTCGGGAACTTGTCTTTCAAACAGTATCCCCCTAGCCATTTATCTTCCCACAACTTAGTATTTCTACCACCACCTATTCTCATCCAACAACCTTTTTGTATAACATTTTTGAACTTATCCCCCCATCAATCTACTGCGGCAATAAAGCTCCATGTTCCTCCATTAATCCTCCTGTTTTGTTGATGAAATAGAGAGATTTATGGGTACAATTGGTGAATAGAACACAAAGTCTTCTTTCAAAGTGAGTTTCCTTCTTTAGAGAACATCCACCACCATTTGAAGAGAAGTGTGACATTCTTTATCTGCATATCATCGACTCCAAGCCCACCTAATCTCCTTGGCTTTTGAATTGATTCACATTTTATCAGGGGTAACCCTTTTTTATTACCATATCCCGTTCAAAAGAAATCCCCTTGCATCCTTATGATGCGTTCTTCTATTATTTTGGGAACTTTGAACAAGCTCATAATAAGTCGGCAAGCTATTTAGGATTGATTTTATCAAATCCAGTCTACTTGCCCTTGAGAGGACCTTAGGCTTCGATGAAGCAAGCTTTTCCTGAACTCTATTTAACACATGAGTCCACGTAAAAGCCTTCTTTGTATTGGCTCCCATTGGTATTCCCAGATATGTTATGGGTAGTTCAACTAGTTGGCAACCCAACTTGTTCACCGTTTCTTCTCTCCACGCCCTACTTCTACCCATCACAATAAGGGTCGACTTCGAGAAATTAATTTTAAGCCCAGATAGGAGTTGGAAACAATCCAACATCCACCTTAAATTTGTTAAAAATTTCCTCTTTTTTGGGCAGAAGATTAATGTATCATCTGCAAACTGCAGATGAGATACATTAACCTCTCCATGTCCAACCTTTAATACCTGAAAAATATTCTTTTCTAATGCTAATTTCATCATTAGGTTGAAAGCTTTTGTGGCAAAAACAAAGAGAAATGGAGAAATGGGGTCTCCTTGCCTTTAGCCTCTCTCCATCTTGAATGGGGCAGCAAGAGAGCCATTTACTAAAACTGAGACTGAGGCAGTAGATAGGCACTGACCTATCCATTTTCTCCAATTTGGACCAAACCCCATTAACTCCATTAAGTGCTCCAAAATCCTCCAGTTAATAATATCATATGCTTTTTGAAAATCTAGTTCTAGCATTACTATTTTTTTTCTATTCTTTGCCCAATATACTACCTCATTGGCTATCAATGCCCCATCCAATATTTGTCTCTCCATGAAAAATGCAGATTGTGTTTCTCCAATAAAAATGGACATAATCTTCTTGAGCCTTAGGGCCAAAATCTTGGCTATAATTTTGTAAATGCAACCTACCATGCTAATGGGTCTAAAGTCTTTTAGTTCCATTACCCCTTCTATTTTGGGTCTTTAATTTGTCAATATGTATTGTTTGAAATTCTTATGACATGCTTACTTATGTGGATGTATGTTTATTTTTCTATATTCGATTACTGGTGTTAGTGCTTCCAATTTTACAGCACAAATCAATGGAAACCCAATGTTGAAACTTGAATGGGACAAATTTTAAAGTCTGGAAAGTAGTAGTAGAAATTGTTCTCGGCTGTATGGATTTGGCTCTGACACTTAGGACGAAACGACCCACTTCCGCTCCAGATAACTCAAATGAGGCTAAAGTCAAGAAGTGGGATCAATCCAACCGAATGTGTCTGATGATCACTAAGCGCTCCAGTTCAGAGATGTTTCAGGGCTCTATTTATGAGAGTAAGAATGCCAAGAAGTTCCTTGAGGCAATAGAGCAATACTATGCCAAGAAGGAAAAGACTGAGGTGAATAGCCTTTTGGCTAAACCCATCTTAATCATGTATAAAGCAAAAGGGAACATCAAGGAGTATATCATGGAGATGTCTAATCTTACATCATTTGAAAATGTGTAATTTGAATGATAACATTTATTGATAAAACCCTAAAAATTGATATAAATTAATTCCTTTACATTTTGTAGTTATCCATACAATTTACAGGAGCGATAGAAGGAGAAGAAGGTTGAAAAAGATTGAAGGTTGAAAAGGGTTGAAGGTTGAACACAGAGGAGGAACATTTGGGGGAAGAAGAAGGTTGAACACGCCATCAGATAGATCAGATGTTAACAACCATGTAAGAGATAGGCTAGCAACGTTAGTCAGGGGTGTTATATATGGAAATGGTCATTTTGGGTAATGTTTGATACATAAGGGACTAAAATGAAATTTTTTAAAGATGAGAGACCAAAATGAATCTTAAAAAAAAGATAAAGGACCAAAAGACTAATTAAGGTTATAAAACATTAAAATAAAAATGTATATATCAATATCATCTTCACATCATTTCCATTTTATCGATAATATTTTTTTAAAAATAAAGCCTTCTTTTATAATAATTGAATGGTGGTTGAAGATCGATGGTGGCTGGTGGGATGATGGTGGCCTCTGTGGTGATGGCAGCGACGGAGATTGATGGTGACCGACAACCTAGGTGGCGATGGCGGAGATCAGCGACCGAGGAGGTGACAGCGAAGGTCAGTGATGGTGGCAATTACCGGTAGCCAGTGGTGATGACAGTCGATTAATGAAAATAAAAAAGAAAAATATGACAAAATATAAGATTATCGTATAAAAATATATAATATCTTGTATTTGTTGTACAATTATACTGTACAATTAACAGGATTGCCCGATGGATTTTAGCGATCCATACTTAATTACCCAATGGTTCTTTATCAAATGCCAGCTGAACAATATCAACATGTTTCTGTGGTGTGTGGGGCATTGTCTTATTGGCCCAATTAAAATGAGCATAGATCCATATTTGTATTTTGGTGTTGTAGAAATGTCCTTTCTTTATTGATCCATGAAGATTGGAAAGAAGCAACCACCCTCCTCGGCTTCACTCCCAAGTTTCAGGGCCTAGAATTTGGTACCGGGTATGAAACATGGCAACATAGTTATGCGCCTACATCTATCAAAGCCCTCTTTCGCTAATTCTCACAGTCCAGGATCAGCAGTCAGGTCCTTTTTTACCTGCGTCACTGTTTCCATACAAGACACCAATATAAATTTCTAATTTCTACAATTTTGGAAATTTCGAAGCTATATTAATTAACATGAGTGAAGGTCCAAATTAGTCATTCAAAATTTTGGAGGATCCACTTTTAGTTTTTGAAAAAAAATAAACTAACTATTTAGTTCCTCAAATTTACAAACACAGGATAAATTAGTCCCTAGGTTTAGTTCCGACGTCCATTTACTTGCCTACGTGTCCTATTAACCATCTTATTTTGCCCATTAGTGGTCTGGCATAGCCTATGACGATTTTTAATCGTGAAAAATGAGTGAGAAGTGAAAAGTGCATAATTTTAAAGTGTTTTGATTTTAAAATCGTGCATGTTTTTTCACTTTTTATTCGTTTTTTTTACGAAGGAAACTCATCATAGGCCATGCAGGATTATTAACGAATCAGGTATGATGGTTAATGGAACATGTAGGTAAGTAAATGGAGGTCGAAACTAAACCTAGGGACTAATTTGTCCTGCGTTTATAAATTTGAGGAACTAAATGATTAGTTTATTTTTTTTAGGAACTAAAAGTGGGTCCTCGAAAATTTTGAGGAACCAATTTAGGTATTTATTCTAATGTTTAGCTTTTGTAAGTTATATATAAGGACATGGAGTAACTTATGCTCAGTGTGGCAAGGTTAATCCGCTACCTGATAGTGAATAGATTATGGCGAATGAGTTTGTAATCCGGTTTAATAAATGTTTTTCTCACTAATTTATAGTGTTTTTTCAATTTGAGTTTATAACTTATAAGCTCAAAAACTACTTAAAATATTGTAATATTTTTTCCCACTTTTATATTTACTAATTAACTTAAATTTCTCCATTATCCTCTCATAAATAAAATAAAATTTTATAATCCTAAAAGGTTCTTAAGCTTTTATTTTAATTATTACACTATTTTTATTTTTTGAATTAAATTTCTGTCAATTAATTAGAAATTATTATACTAATAAAAAATATTATTTTTTATCCGTACTATCTTAAAAATCATTCAAATCATGATTTTTAATTAGTTGATAATATAAAAAAATTTATGTTAATAATACATAACAATTAAACTCATAAAAAAAACCTAAAAAAGTTCTTGATTAATATGCAAATAGAAATTTCCTTGATTTTTTTCACTGTCATTTTTTTACAGATTTTAATCTTTAGAAAGTATAAACATTTAGTTGAAATCCCCACCAACTGGAACCTCTCACCCACTTTGGGCAGGGGGCACATTTCTAAAGTTTTGCTTGTTTTTTTCTAAAAGAAAAATTAATCATGATTTTGATGTCTGGATCATACTGAAACTCGTTCTGCTCTATTTATGGAACTTCCTGGATAGCTCCCGGTAATTTGACTTTAATTTTGAAATATGATGTTACATGTGAGATTTTTTTTTTCTTTTGAAGAAATGTTACATGTGAGTTTAAAGGTAAATAGTATAATTTCCCCCCAAAAAAAAAAAGTAAATACTACAAGAATCAAATATTTTTGAGTAAATTACATTCCACTAACTTTTAAATTTAATAAAATAATAACAAATTAATGAACAATGAATTACACTTTACATTATTTTATTGTCGATTAATTATTGACTTAACATCGTTAAGTTATTTGAAAATAAAAAAAATTATTTATAATAAATTATTTGATATTTATATAAACAAAATAGATTGATTTGTCCTATATATTTTTTTATTTTTCACATCAGTCCTGTAAGTTTTATTTTTTCAAATTGGTCCTATATGTTATGTTTCGTCTTCACATTAGTTTTTTTCATCAATTTCGACCTTATAAAACCGATGTGAAAAGTAAAAAAAAAGTATCAGACCAATCAACCTATTTTGACTATTTATATACTAAAAATATTTTTCAAGATTAATCTTGTAATTTCTTTTACAAAATAAATTTAATTTTTAATTTAAAAAATGAAATATATAATTTGAAAATCTTATAAAAAGGAGTATAATTCATTTAAGTATTTATTTTTTCAGTGCATTATATATTTATTTTACTCAATTTAAATATTTTTTAGATTTGACTCTAACAAATAATGGATATAAACGTGTATCAATTATGTGAAAAATAATTTTTTTATTATATTTTTGTTTTTTTAGTTATTTAACTCAACCATTTCTAAATAAATATCATGCTTTCAATTATTTTATCTATAACAAATACGAATGATTATAGTAATTGTTGTTCAAAAATATAAGAAAAATGGTGTTTAAACAAACATATTTGAGTATTAAAGTGAATATAAATTAATTAAATTATGATATATAAAATATATATTACATATTTTTTGTTTTTACACTAATTTTTTTTATAATTTTATATATTAAGTATTTACACAATTGTGAATTTTAACTCCAACCTATATCATCATTTAAAAGATAGAGACATAATTATCTATATTCTTGTACTTAAATATATCTATTTAAACTTTATTTTTATCTCTTTATTAGCAACAATTATTATAATAATACATATATTTTATAGACAAAATATTTGAAAATGTGTTATTTGTTTCAAAGTTGTTAAGCTAGATGACTCAAAAAAGAAACAAGAATATAATAAATAAAAGGTGAATTTTTCGGTACCTCAATGATAACTTTATCCTGGCTAGGTGGTCCAATCAGATGGTGAAAAATATTTGACTTGACTCACTAACATGACTCATTTAATTGAGATGACACATTCTAGTTTGACAGAGTAACTTTTACCCTAAAATTATTGGGGACACCGAAGAAGGCACCTAAAAAAAATCATTTTTTACATAATATAAATGTGAATTCTTTGGTATCCCAAGGGTAACTTTACCCTGCCTATGTGGTCTAATCAGATGGTGAGAATCATTTGACTTGACTCACTAACATGACCCATTTAATTGAGGTATCACATTCTGATTAGACAGTATTATTTTTACCCCAAAATTATTAGGGGGTATCAGAAAAGGCACCTAATATAAAATATCCATCATTTGTTAGAATATATACTAAAAAAAACATTTATTTGAGCAAATCAAATACATATATAATAGATTGAAAAAAAATAAGTATTTATATAAATTATATATTAAGATTTTCAAATTGTAAATCTTATTTTACAAATTAAAAATTAGCTTTATTTTGCAATAAGAAAGTCTAAGATTAATCTTTAAAAACTTTTTTTAATGTATAAATATCAAATAACTAATGATCAATATTTTTTTTAATAAGTTGACGATGTTAAGTCAATGATTAGACAACACTAAAAATTTGGATGAGGTGTAATTTATGATCATGTTTTAAATTTGTTGTTATTTTGATAAACTTTAAGATGGTGGAATATAATTTACTCAACATTTTATACTAATTTATTCAATATTTTTAATGATGTGATAATATATAACTGATTGTCAAGATAAATTTTTTTTACCATTATAATGTAATGTAATTAAATCGTTGTAATTTACTTCGTGTGGTTTCTATTATAAGCAAAAAATCGTAAATTTTTTGGTCAAATATATAAGCAAATTTCAATTACTTTCTTCCTATTTAATGATATTGTTCATAAAATACCCTTCATTTAATACCAATTTTGTTTTCCAATAACTCAATGTAAGATGTATTTAATAACAATTGAAGTTTTCTATGAATGTTATCTTAGATAATACATTTAATTTTTAACAATATTAAATGAGATTAACCAAATTTTTTAATGTATACTACTCCGGTTCTTATTATAAGCAAAAAAATTTCAAAATTTGCGGTCAAATATATAAGCAAATTTCATTTACTTTTATTCTATTTAATGACATTGTTCCTCAAATGTTCTTCATTTAATAAAAATTTAAATATTTTATGAAGGTTATTTTAGATAATATATTTAATTTTTTAATAATATTAAATAAGATTAACTAATTTTTTTAATATATATGTTTTATTTAAATTTTGTTTATAATAAAAATGAGAGGGAACAGATTGGATTTAAATTTTATTTATAATAAAGATGAAAGAGTACTAATTTTCTTCGGTCTAAAGCTCGTCCTCCACATGTTTCTTGTTATGACATATTAACTTCCAAGGAACATTTTACCAAAAAGTCAAAAAGTAAACTAAGAAAGAAAATGCATTCAAAACGGAGAGGGGATAGCTATTGCTTTTTGTAAGATTCAATGCGGACAAAAGTCTTGGAAAAGGAAGATACTAGAACTTCTCATGCGGACAGATAATTGTCTAGACTACTACTATGTTTGAATGTTTGGAGAGAAGAGGAAGAGAAGAAACATTAAAAAATAATTGAAAGAAAAGAAAATATAAAGTTAAGTAATGACTTTTTTATTTAGATCTGTAAAATCTTACAAAAACAAATAAAGAGTAGTTTTAATTTAAAAAGTGAAATTTATTTATTATTTTTCTTCATTTTATAAAATAAAATAACTATTTCTAAAAAAAAATTCTATTTTGAAAAGGAAGCGTTTTCCCTTTTGAGTTTTGTAATATCCTACAAATAATCAAATAACAAAAATAACAAGAATTGCAGTAAAAAGAAAAAGTAAAAGGAAAAACTAAAGCATGTGGAATTAGTGTTTTTAGAATCGGACCGGACCTACCGGTTGGAAACTAGACCCATGGTCGGTCCGGTCACATTATCAGATCGAATAAGCCTTCAAATCGCATCTGACGTCATTAAACTGGTCTGAACCGATTGGTTTGATGGTTGACCCGGTTCTGGTTGGACCACTCCTTCTTTGACGTGCATGCTAGGTCACCCACGAGCCTTCAGATTTGTTGTGGAAATTGGAATTGCAATGTCACCCTTGGATGCAGGAAGGGCATCTATCACTCGCTAGGCTAACCAACAAGTTGTTATATATATATATATATATATATATATATATATATATATATATATATATATATATATATATAAAAGTAATATATCGATTTATATAGTTCAACCAGTGATCCATTAATCCATTATCCCGATCGAGTTGATGATCAGTCCGAATTTTATAAAACTGCATGGAATAATTTCATTTTGTGCTAAAACAAAATAATATTGGACTTGCTTCCTTTTCGTGTTGGGTTTATATGGGATCATCGAAGCTCACAGGTCATGGCCAAATTAGAGCTGTCAAAATGGGTTAGAACCCGTGGGTCAACCCAGCTCACTGGTGGGTTGGGTTGTGAAAAATTTGGCTCATTTTGAACCCGGGTCATTTTGATCTGGCCCACCTAACCCGTGAGTTGAGCGGGTTCAACCCGTGGTTAGCCGGGTTGACCTGCGGGTTGGCACATTTTATAAAAAAAACAGCTCTTTACGTGACGCGGCCCAAATGCTTCTGATTTCTGAACACTAAAGTGAATTTTGTGTTCACTTTCCTATTGAACCCTCAGCCAATTCTAGTCCCTAGTTCACTTCGTCAGTTCGTCTTCTTCCCATTCTAAAGCGGACCAGCCGTCATGCTGCGCCACACACATCGCACGATGCCGTTGGTCGAACCGCCGCATGCTACCGTTGGTCAATCTCCGTCACTGGTATTCCGTATTCCAGATCTGCGGCTTTGCGCCACCCAGCCAACTAGGTATTATTGTTCTCCGCCACTGGTTCTTCCCTCATTGGTTCTTCCCTTGTCTCAGTTATCTGTGTGTGATTGTGTAATGCACAGAAGACTTAAACTATTTACTTTACTCACTGTCAAATAGGGAAAAAAAATCGTACCATTGTGTGATGCTTTCTACTCCAGTATTGCTTTAATCCTTTCTATTATTTTTTCCTAGCACAGGGTTTGAAATGGATTGCTTTAGCAGCAATGAACATATAAAAATAATAGGCAAAACCTAAAACGTTGCTTCTTCACTTCACAACAGGGGTTGGGTTTTTTATATTATTCAGTTTGCTTTGGCAGTATGATTGTTTAACTTTAAGTTAAGGTGTTAATTAATTTTTTTTATTTTTTCTACTGTTTTAATTTTTTTTTAAATATAGGTAAGTCAATCCGCATAATCAACCAATCCGTGATGGATCAGGCCGGATTGACTATTTTCTGACTCACCAAAATATGAAGCGGATTGGATTGATCCATTTTTCCCTCAACCCATGGAGGGTTGACCCGTTTTGACGGCTTTATGGCCAATGGCCCATCGCATGCATAAAGAAGAGGGGCAGTTGCAAACTTGCACGAAAGATGGCAGAAATTAAACTCCAATAATGAGGAGTGGAACCAAAATATTTCTCAGGGGGTGTAGATATAATAAATAAGAGAAAAGAGAAAATACGGTCAGATTTTTGGAACAATAGAGATATTGGGAACTTAAAACTAACTTGTAATTTGGTTTCTAGAATATATTTGATGACTGACGATGACTACATCTATTTTGTGCACCTTTTCAATCTCGCCCGTGAACATTGATAATTACCCGCATAAGACAACAAAATCTCAATCACACCAATTTTGTTAACATGCTTTTTACCTAATTTCCCCTCTCTACGATGTACTTTTTTTTTTTTTTATTCAATTGATATGTGTTATCAATGTGTAAAATTTTTTTTACTACTAATCAATCTTAAATTATCACATCAATAAAAATATTTGACTCTTATTATAATTATCTTAAAAATCACTTATATTATGATTTCTAATTAATTGACAATATAAAAAACCATCATTTTGGTCCCTAAAGTGTGAGGCTCTATCAATTCAATCCCTGAAAGCAGTTAAATTATAAAAAAGTCCCTCAATGTTAATTTTCTTAGTAAAGTTAATCCCTGACAAGAACTAATTTGACTAATAAAATTGACATTGAGGGATTAACTTGACTAACAAAATTTAAAATTGAGGGATTTTTTTATAACTTAACTGCTTTAAGTGACTGAATTGATAGCGACTCATATTTTTAGAAATCAAAATGATGATTTAATATATAAAAAAAAACCTTATATTAATAATACATACCAATTAAATTTTCTTTTTTAATGTATTCTTCGAACAGTCAGTTTACCACCTCGATTCCATCGTCTTGCAGTCCAAGCATAAAAGAAGTAACTTACAACCCCGTTCATGTTAGTAGAGCTGTCAAAATCGATCAATCCGACTCACTCAGGTTGCCTCATCGTGGGTTGAAAAAAATGGGCCAAACCAATTTGGCTCATATTTTGATGAGCTGGGAAATAATCAATCCGACCCGACGCATCACGGATTGATAGGCTATGTAGATTGTCTAGCCTAAAATTAAAAAAAATATAAAATAAAAAACATAAAAACAGAAAATTAAAAAAAAATGTAAAAAAATTATATATGATATACTATTTTTACTGCTTTTGTTAACTACTCAATATATATATATATATATATATATATATATATATATATATATATATATATAAAATTTATAATATAATATATAATACACACTATTACTTAGTATTTGTCATTAGTAATGGCACTTGTTCCAACTGATGGACCACGACTTGGACAGTGAGACAACTTTGGATTGCATTGAATTTCAAGTTCGTTTGATTTAGATTATTTTTAACGTAAACATGAAAATAATATTTTTTGAAATAATTATTTTGAAAGTTATGTGAGATAAATTTTCTTCAACATGATTTTTAAATATGATTTTATCTTTACAGAATCTAAAACAAACGGCCCTAACTCTTTTGGAACCCCTCCACTGGGCATGTTCATGGGCAACTCAAGATTTTGAAGCTTACCCAGTTGAGCTAAAGACTTTGAAATATAGGGATGGCAATAGATATTTAGACTTTATCGGTATCTGCAAAAATTATCCAAGATGGATAGGATAATTATCTGCTTAATGGGTATAGGTATAAATGCGGGTAATTATCCGTAAAAATTAATCGGTATGAATGCGGGTACGGATACTCTAGTACCCACCCCGCCCCATATCCGTACTGTATATATATACAGACATAATTATATTATATTAAATTAAAACAATTAAAAAAAACCTAATTTTAATTGTAAACCTAGTTTTAGACGTATTGTTTACTTTCTCTTTATGCAAACTCTTCCTTTCATATATTTAATGTTCACGAATTAATGATTAAATCTATGGATTGCATTTTAGTTTGCTATACAGGAATTTTATTATGTGGAATATAGATATAGAATGTGGAAAAAAGTTACATTATTTTTGGTTCAGTACTTCAGTATAGCAAGTATTTCATGTAAATTTTAGTTTAACTAAAATATGTAACTTTATGTAAATACAAAAATAAGTCATTTTATTGTTTAAATTGAATAATATGAAAATTATATCAATCGAAAAACCTTTGGTTATACCATATTTACTTATCTTATTTTCAAATTCTACAAATTTATTATACTAAAGTACGGATAATAGGTATGGGTACTTAGATACCCAACGGATGAGAGTACGAATATCAAGGTTGCTACTCACGCGGATATAAGAACGGATACGGATACTTTTATAAAATGTAGGTATGAAGACTGCTACTATAGGATCTCTATTCATATCCTATCGATTGTCCCCCTTAATTTGGTTCCCCATTAAATTCAGATAAATGATTTCACTAAGTTCACTGAGTTGACTCGGAATCTGCTCTGTTAAGCTATGGGTTTGAAGTCTGAAAAGTTGGATATTACTAATTTGACTCAGTTCACTGGGGATTGAAGCATTTGAGTTTGTTTCCAGCAGAAGTGAAGGTGACGATGCTTGAGCAGTTACCTAACTCGGAAGGAATTGGACCCACCAACTACAGTCTCTGACCAACCACTAAGAACATTTTCTGGGTCTGAAACAAATGATAATTTCACCTCCAAAAGCACTCTCAAAGTTGTATCACTTTTTTCTGTCTAAGTTGTGGCCATAACAATGAACTGTATAAGTTGTGTTGCAGGTGTGTAGCAAGAGACGCAATGTGTTAATAAGCTAAGGATACGTTTTTGCTTAAGAAAAAAATCAACCTGTGAGTCAACCGTGCTCGAACCCATTTAACCCGTCGGTTAATTAAGCCATATCAAAATAACCCGAAGTAAAAGTGCATTAACTTTTACTCAATCTAACTCATTAATAAGTCGGATTGGACCGAGTTGGCTCATAGACCAGAACCTATTTTCACAGCTCTACTTCATAATACCTCAAATCTCACTCAATTAGTACTATTTTTAAAATTTTACTTGAGAGCAATTGAATGAATGTTGCTTGATATTAAAATATTGTTTCGATGAATCACATATAATTTTGAATTGTTTATAAATTGCTTAAAATTATGAAGATTTGTTTATATAAACAACTTCTTATGGATTACTTAACATTTAACTATTTGTGTTCGTATATATAAGAGAGAATATAAGATTATTGAAGAGAGGAAATATTTTTTAATTAAGCAATTTTTAATAAAAACTTTTATTGAAGTAAAAATTAATTGTGTTACTTAAAATTAAGATGATACATTTACAAGAAAAAAATGAATTAATTATATAAAGAACATCGGAGATGCTGTAGAATTACCCAATTAAGAAATCTAAAATAAAGCTTTTTCAATTACAAACCTATTAAATACTTTATTTTTGAATACTTTGATTTTAACAACTAAGAGCATGCACTTATTAACAACTTTTTTATAACTCTTCACTCGGTAGCTAAACCTTAATCTTATTCAATTCCACGAAGGACAAAAAAGGTCGTAAGGAGATCAAATAAATCAAGAATAATTCTAAATACTCCAACAATATTTTTCTATTAATTCTCCTACTAATTACATAAAAATATATAAGAAAATATAAAACATTTTTTATATTTTCAAGACATTAAATATATTTATTTTTATTTAATAATTGAAAAAGTATTTGAAGAATTTTATACGAGTGCATAACAAAACTAATAAATGAATAAAAAGACCACGGAAAAGAGTAAGAAATTTTAAGTTGTATTTAGTTTCTCTTTGAAAAACTGAAACTATATTGGGCACAACCACAACCACGATATATACCATAAAAAAAAAAAAAAAAAGGAAAGAAAACCAAAAACTTGATTCAAAAAAAAAAAAAAACTGGAAACATGAGCCATTTGATAGAGAGGATCTCCCACAAGAAGCAAGCACACTTTTCAATCCGTATACCATTTACATATACAGTCGCAAAATTCATCTGTACCGATCCCTTCTCTCTTGACCCTTTACCCTTGTTGGTGGAAAGAAAAAGTAAAACTTGCAACCTCTTTATGTTACTTTTTCTTTATTTGTCACCTTTTTTTCCTTTCCTTTTCCGGGAAATACTGTAGCAGTTTCCTATGTTTCCACACTCAACTAATTAAGCAGCAGCAACTGCCCCTGTACGGAAGGAGTAATCTTGGGCCTTGTTTGGGGACCCTGATTTCCTTTGCTCCTTGTTCCTTTTCATAGCCTTCATGGATGAAGAAAGGTTCCTATTCTTCTCCTTAGCTTCGTCTATCATTATTTGCTCTTCCCTACACTCTTCACTACAAAAAGGTGTGTCCCCTCTGCAATTATTTATATCAACAATCAAAATTCAAATTCATAATTAAAGTAAAATTTAAATCAAATCCCACCAACAATTACTAGAAAATACATCAAATTTTAAAATTTCAGGCAAAAACATTGCAGATCATCCAAAGGGTCTTTCTACAACTAAGTATATGTTATCTTATATTTAAAGGAGCTTATAATTAAAACAATTTAAGTTCTTTTATTTATAAATATGCTTTTATTTACCTAAAAATAATTTAATCTCTTCTAAAATAATCTAAATCAAACATGTCTTTAAAAACAAAATTGATAAGCAAAAAAATACTTTTTTTCTTTCTAAAGAGTTGGTTTTTGAAAGGAAGTTTGAGTAGGGGGTATAATAAAAGTACAGTATGATTTGTATGTAATAACAATAAGGAATTGTTGTGTGTGGCTAACCTATACATGAAGATGTCTCTATTGTCCCCAAGTGGCTTCTTGCAGAGAAAACAAGCTTCAAGGAAGTGGGGTTGATGATCTTCAAATCTGGCATCATAAAATCTCCCAAATCTCGGTGAAGAAACAGAAAGGTTCCTGAAACTACTTCTGTTGCAAGAGGTGGCATAACCCATAGTCATAGTCATAGACCTGGACACAAAACTGTTGGCACAATGACCAGAATCCATGTCTGTTAAGGAAGCTAAACCGTGGTCCTGTTCCAAGTAACAAGGTCTCACAGTAGTGTAGATAGTAGACTGCATGAGTTATAATATATATGGGGGTTTCTTTCTAGAGACTAAAGTGTTATAAGGTTTGTTTAGGGAAGGGAAGAGAAGAGAAGAGAAGAAAGGAGAAGAGAGAGTGAGAGAGTGGTAAGGTGGAAGAAAGTGGGAGTAGATATTGGTTTATAAAGATGGTAGGTGAAGAACTGTGAATGTGAAGGTTTTCTTGTAAACGGCTTGGTTTGCAATTTTGAAGACTGAACAAAGAGGTATAAAAAGTATATAATATAAAGTATTTTTGGTAGAAATATAATATATAATATCAAGTATAAACAGCGGCACTTTACAGGATTAGGAATCCGTGACAGTGAATCCATTGGCTAATACCACCTGCATCAAGACCGTTTCAAAATATATTGATTTTTATTTTTGAGAATCCACACTGATGAAGAAATAAATAAACTAGAAAATTTTTATAAAAAATTAGTGTATTTATTTTATTGAAAATTATTAATTTCTTAACATTCTCTTTTATTGATTTCGGGCACAATTTTGTAAGACTCTTTTTTTTCCTTTGTAATTATGTCATTGAAGCATTAAATTTAGTCTACAGTCTATAAATAAAAAATTAGTGTGTATTACCTTAAGACGGCAGATATGTAATAATATTGGTGATTAATTAATACATTCTATCATCACGTAATATTTACTAGAGGTTAATTTAAATATATATATATATATATATATATATATATATATATTTAGTCAAAAAAGATTTAAATATATTTTTTATATTGCTAAGTAATAGTAAATTATTATATATAATTTTTAAATTAGTTAACTATTTTTAATAATTTAACAACATCAAATTAATTGATAATATGTATTTAAACCTTAATAACATATGGGTCTTACTAATCAGTGTACTAAGAATATTGATTAAGAAATCAATAAGAGATAAGTTTGTATTGGAAAGATAAGTGTAAAACTTTTTAGTATATTAAATACATCATTTTCTTATACAAAATTTTCTTATTTGATTTTTTAACTAATGACATTAAGATACTGGTTAGCTTTCTCCATAATTCATTATAATTATATTCATTTCTTAATTACCATCCTTTAAGGGAAATTACATCCACCTTGAGAAGAGATCAATGTAATAATAATTAAATTTTAAGGGATGTGAGAATAATTTTTTTTTGAAATAAGAAAGATGTTGAATGTAATTATGTCCGACATCAAATATATTTTTCTCAATCTTTTTATTTTTAAAAATAATTTAATATTAATAATAATTTATTTGTAATATTTCACAATCATCTATAATAATTACATCTTATAAGTGTTGAATCAACTTTAGGGTGCAAACATGTAATTTTCGATTTATTAAGGGATTGCATGATTGGAGGGAGAGGCAGTTGCCACTATTGTTGGGGAAAATTACAAGAATGGCAGTGAGTGGAAAAGGGTGGAGATAGGTGGAATTGGTGAGAGTGGTTTTAGTAGGATAGGAAGGAAGGTGTTGTGGACAAGGGAAAGATATTTCATAGTTTCATGGTAGGTCCCATTTTTTGGACTAAAGTAGTACACATCTCTCTCGAGTAATTATCCTATGGCCTTTTCCACTGCGTCAAAATTGTGGTGGGGGATAGTGAGAAAAGTGCGGGGCCAAACTCGTGGAATGCGCATAAATCTATTATTTGGATTCAATGATCTGGAGATTTATTATTTTTGATGTTTTTAGATATTTTTGAAAAAAAAAAGATGAAAAAAAAATAAAATAAGATAAGAAACTCTATCAAATAAAAGAGAAAATATTTAAAAGCATCAAATATATCAAATATCAAAATCATTAAATCCATTTCCCTCATCGTAACGTCACACGGCCCAGGTGCCAGGTCCTAAAATATAACCTTCTCCGACCAAATTGATGGGTCTAACCCTCTTATTCGAAGACATTTATAAGTTTACTTGTAAGGTGCATAAAGTGAATCTCTTTGTTTCGACGGTTCTAATTTGGATTTTTGACTTCTCAGTATTATTTTCATAATCTTTTAATTAGAATATCTATCATTAAAATTCGAACTTACATTCTCTTTTTTATAAGATTGAAATGCATACTACTCAATTAACCTTTGATTGGTTTAAATGAATCTCTTTTAATAGTTTTTTTATAGAATTTTTTACAATTAGTATAAAGTTTTTTACACTTATAATAAACTACAAATTATAATATAGATGACTTTTAATGTAATTAGAATAAGAGTCAAATATTTTTTTTGATTTAATAATATATGATTGATTCACAATATAAAAAATTTAAAATTATAATAAATAGCAATTAAATCTTATTTATATATATATAAATATATAAAGTTAGAAATTGAATTTAGATAACATCTTTAAAGGATTCAAATCATTTTTATTTGGATCAACATATATTAGTATATTACTACTATATTTTGGATTTAGTTGGGGGTAAAAACAATTTACCGTCAAAATCAATGAATACATTTCCCCTAACATTAAACTTGATTCATTGCCGGCTTCAATTGGGCTGTAAATAACAACAAATAATTTTTTTAATAAACAATGAATTTAAAACCTTGTTTTTACAGAACAATGGATTTAATTGGAGTCTACATTTGATGTATTGAATTGGTTGCAAAATAAATACTAAAAATAATAAATTATAAGAAGAAAGATCTTAAAATATGCTGAAAAGTGAAAACTGATAGTAAAACAATTATAAATTATTTTCACAAAATAAAACGATTAGAAATTCTTTACCTATTGACTTTTTCTTTACATAGTTATTAGATTTTACTAACAATTGCTTAAATTTTTATTTCTAAAGGATTTTATTTGAACATATTTTATTTCATACACGAATTTAAGTATTTACTTTATTTAAAAATAAAAATAAGAGATCTATTAGCTATTGCTAAGGGTTGAGGAGAGTAGACATTCACGCTCCGTGGATGCAAGTGAGAAGTGTGAACCGCCGAACTGACCAGTAGTTTCCGTTCCAGACAGAACACATGGTTTCGCTTTTTCCCAAAACCTTGCATCTTACTCCACGTGACGTCATCAAGCCCCTTTAACTTTTTTCCACTAATAAAATTGGACCAATAACAATATTTGTTAAGGAATAAATAACAATAACAATATTTTTTATCATTTTTAAACTACTACTAAAAAACATTTTTTTTTGCCGTGTACTCTCGGTCGTTAATTTTGTTTTCCGTCAATGATGGTAAAAATGGACAAAAATATAAAGAATAAAAACTAGATAAATACAAAATGATATGTTATATAAATATGTTAGAGTAGTATTAATTTTTAGAGTTTTATTATATTTTCTATAAAAAAAATAAGTTTAATTGTTAAGTATTATTAGTGTAAAGTTTTTATATTATTAACTAATTAGAAATTATGATTTTGATGACTTTTAAGATAGTTAATATAAAAATAAAACATTTAACTGATGTGATAATTTATGATTACTTGATAGTGTAAATAATTTTTACACTAACAATATACTAATTAAAGCTAAAAAAAAAATTTTGGTGCTCAATCCTAAAAACAAATCTATTAATCTCTTTATATTAAATAAAAACGTAACAATTATAAATATAATATTTGGAGAATGCTAATAAGTATTAAAATATTGGTTAAGAAATTGTGCATTAAGAAAATATTGGTTAAAAAATTAAAAAAAATTATGAAAAAGCGGTGTAAATTTTTTTTATTGAGAAATGATATATTTAGTTTTCTACAAAAACTTACTTTTTGTATAACTGGTATCTTATAAAGGTCTTCGGTAAATTATATTCTTGGGAAAATATTTCTTTCCCATCTTCATATATGGGAATAAAATTTTTAACTTTCATTTACTAATTTTATTTCTGAGCATTTTTATGTTTGATAATACTTTTTTAAAACTTATATTAAACATGAAAAACTTTTATTTCTATGCTTACATTCCTGAAAATATTAAAATATATGCTCTCCGTCCCATTATATATGTCATACTTGGCTAAATCACAAGGTTTAAGAAAAAGCAAAAAAATGAAAGAAAGTGAATAACAATTTTACCAAATTAACATTGTTTATATTTTCTTTATTTTTATAAATTCTGTTTTCATTAATAATAAGTTACATTCAACGAGAAAAAACAAGTATTCTAAAACATTGATAATAGAATAAAATGCAGCTATTAGTCACTCAAATGTTTCACTTTGAAAATAAAAAATTGATGACTTTAGTTAATGCATCACATAACAGAATTGTAAAAATATAATTAGGGATAAAATTATCAGAAAGCATTTAATATTATATTGAAAATAGAAAATGACATATATTTTGAGATAATTTTTTTTATAAATGTGACATATATAATGGGACGGAAGGAGTCACTTGTATGAAATGCTAACTTAGAGCCTGTTTGGTAAGGCATTTCAACGAGCTTATAGCAGATGAGAAAGTAGCCTCGTTTGATAAGCGCATCTATCACGAGCTTATAGCGTTTTTTCACGAGCTTATAGCGTTTTTTCTAGACGATACTTGAAGTATCGTTTGAGCTTATAGGTTATAGCGTTTCATTTTTCTTTAAACTTTTATCCTTATTATTTTTATTTAATTCTACCTTTATTCTCTTCTCTCTCTTTTATGTAAAATCATTAATGAAGATGTCCTTTTATGTCATTTTATATTTTTCAGCTAGTTCAACAGCTAGTTTTACGAAACACTTTCACAGAAAATAAGCTAGCTTATCCGCTATCCGCTATCAGCTACCTCATCCGCTATCCGTAGACTGTCAAAATGGGTTAGAACCCGTGGGCCAACCCGACTCACTGGTGGGTTGGGTTGTGAAACTTGGCTTATTTTGACCCCGGGTCATTTTGACCCGGCCCATCTAACCCGTGAGTTGAGCGGGTTCAACCAATGGTGATCCGAGTTGACCCGCGGGTTGACACATTTTATAAAAAAAAAAAAAAAACAGCTCTTTA
Source organism: Ammopiptanthus mongolicus (assembly GCA_039655645.1). Taxonomy (NCBI): domain Eukaryota; kingdom Viridiplantae; phylum Streptophyta; class Magnoliopsida; order Fabales; family Fabaceae; genus Ammopiptanthus; species Ammopiptanthus mongolicus. The sequence continues at coordinate 10,113,502 of CM077343.1, read as the reverse complement.
CGTGACCCGGCCCAAATGCTTCTGATTTCTGAACACTGAAGTGAATTTTGTGTTCACTTTCCTGTTGAACCCTCAGCCAATTCTAGTCCTAGTTCAATTCGTCAGTTCGTCTTCTTCCCATTCTAAAGCAGACCCGCCGTCGTACTGTGCCACACACACCACACGCTGCCGTTTGTCGAACCGCCGCACGCTACTGTTGGTCAATCTCCATCATCGGTATTCCGTATTCCAGATCTGCGGCTTTGCGCCACCCAGCCAACTAAGGTATTATTGTTCTCTACCACTGGTTCTTCCCTCACTGGTTCCTCCCTTGTCTCAGTTATCTGTGTGTGATTGTGTAGTGCACAGAAGATTTAAACTATTTACTTTACTCATTGTCAAATAGGAAGAAAAAAAATCGTACTATTGTGTGATGCTTTCTACTCTAGTATTGCTTTAATCCTTTCTATTATTTTTTCCTAGCATAGGGTTTGAAAGGGGTTGCTTTAGCAGCAATGATCATATAAAAATAATAGGCAAAACTTGAAAAGTTGCTTCTTCACTTCCCAACAGGGGTTGGGTTTTTTTATATTATTCAGTTTGCTTTGGCAGTATGATTGTTTAACTTTAAGTTAAGGTATTAATTAGTTTTTTTTATTTTTTCTACTGTTTTAATTTTTTTTAAATATAGGTGAGTCAACCTGCATAATCCATCAACTCGTAGTGGATCGGATCGGGTTGACTATTTTCCGACTCACCAAAATATGAGCCGGGTTGGGTTGGCTCGTTTTCCTCCCAACCCGTGGAGGGCCAACCCGGGTGAGCCGGATTGGTCCATTTTGGCAACTCTAGTTATCCACCATCAACTAACTTATCCGCTAACGACTAATTTTACCAAACAAGTTCATAATATTTTTTTTTATTTGTAATCCGATAATTAACAGAAAGATGGAGGAGTAGATTTGAATTATTCTATTTTTAGTTGATTCTTTTGTCGTTTTCTTTCACGTGGGTCCACTTTCCCTATAGTACATTTCGAAGCTTTGGGTCCCACGCCATGATGGTGATGATGATGATGATGGGCGTGGTTTTGTTCCATGATTTTAAGGGCTTTTCGGGATTTACACATTTTTAATTTATTATTGATAAATAGATTTAGATTCACTCTTTTTATTTTTTTATTTTTCTTCTTATATTAAAGAGAAAAAGATACAAAATTAAGTTTTAATTGATCGCATACATAAAAATAAATTTTTTTTGTGTTTCTTTCACTAACATGAAAGAAAAAAAAGAGAATAAAAGAAAAGAATCTAAATTCTTAATAAACTTATGATAAATACTAACCATTATCCTATTATTATTAATTAAATAATCAAAGATAAAAGTTTTATATTAAAAATAATGAATTCAATATATTTTACATTAAAAAATTACATTTTTAAATAAAAAAATTTTATTATTGAATTTTTTAAATAATATCGTTATGACACTTATTAATAAGAGTTAATTTTTATATATTAATAATATAAAATTTTTTTACACAGACATCCAATCATAAATTATCATATCAATATATTTATTTGGCTATTATCATAACTACCTTAAAAATTATTTATATCATAATTGATGATTGATTGATAATATAAACAACTTTACACTATTAATACATACAAATTAAACTCTATTAATAAAATCCTAAACTTATTTATTGTGCGCAAAAGGACAAAATAGAACAGAGCTCTTTTCCCAAAGACAAATGTAATGTTCCCTGTCTACACAACCCACTCTACCCAAGCCAGCTGTTCCTCTTCTTAGCGCTCTACACCTGTGTCTGCCATACGTGGCTTTTGCCTAACACATGTAACTCTTTTTACTTGCCACGTGCTTCTAACGGACACAAACCATGGAAAATTAGTGTACTAAAAAAAAATTCTATCTTTTGCAGTTCATTTGACAAAAAAATATTCACCAGAAACCTTTTGATCTTTTACAATATTTCCACCTTCTTTGTTTTTTACAGTTTAATTTAATGCTGGGACTCGTGAGTATAAAAATAGTGAAATGATAATAAGTGTCATACAGGTATTGATTAAATAAATAATAATAGAAATTATATATTAAAAAATGATATATTTAACTTTTTTAAAATTTAAAAGTTATAATTTTAAATATAAAATTTTTATTTTTTTTGATTCCTTAATCAATATTTTTATATCATTGGTTAACAAAACACATAAAAAAAATATTTTTTGGCTAAGACCCATAAAAAATTTAATCATATATTAATATCTGCTTTTGATAACTTTAATTTATATCAATAACTATATAAATATTTAATCATATATGTAATAAACTTGAATTTTTTTCAACTCAGCACACACTAATTTAAGAAGGGTTTGTTTATCCGGTGTAATCTTGTACATGTTAAGAAATCTAAAAACAGTAACTATTTATTGAAAAATTAACCATCTTATTTTTGAAAGTATAAAATATACAATTCTCATATGAATTTACTCTTTTAAAATCTCTAACTTGTGCAAATTTGCACATGATAGAAAAACCCATTTTAGAAATAGAAAAATGGTAACCAGTATCCTAATGGCATTGGTTAAGGATTCAAAAATAGAAATTTTATATTAAAATTGGTGTATTTAATACATTAAATATTTAAAAGTTATATTTTTCAACAAGATTTTTCTATCTTTGGATTCTTTAGATAATATCCTTGGGACACTTATTAGGAATATCCTTCAAAATATTTTATTTGCTCTTTGGTTTGAGATCCTTTGGAAATTATATTGGATTTTGAATAATTTGAATCGAATCAGAAAGATTCATTTAAATGGATAAAACTTTTCCAACACCTATTTTTTCTATGGACAGGAATCAAACTTTAACCTTATATATAAAGGAAACCAAACTTCATTACTACTTAGGGTTGGATTTTATTTGCTCCTTTACACCCCATTGGAAGTGAAACCGCTCAAGATTCATCAAACTAATTGAGGTAGGTTTGGATTTTAAAAATTATTTTAGTATTTTTTTTTAGGTGTATTTTTCGATACTCCCAATAATTTTGGGGTAAAAGTTATACTGTTCAACTAGAATGCGTCACCTTAATTAAATGATTCATATTAATGGATCAAGTCAAATGATTTTTACAATCTGATTGGATCATCTAAACAAAGTAAAATTATGCTTGGGATAAACATAGACTTCACCTTTATTTTATCATATTCGAGCCACATTTTAAGTTAATCTAACTTCATCATGGTATTATTATTATTTAATATATCCATTTTTTTTACTATTATAAGTTAATACTTATGTGTAACCATATTATATAATACATAAATTTATAACTTTATTTAAAATTTGAATTCTGCTCTTACCAATTATCGATGGGATAAATACTCAATTTGGTCCTTGAAATTGTAGGGTCATATCAATCAGGATCGTATCAACTTAATCCCCCACATTATCAATATTTCAAAATGATCCGTAGAATTGCAGAAAGTTAATCAGATTCGTCCCTCCGTTAGTATTTGCATGGATTATAATGATATTAAGTTGGTAATGTCAGGGATGCATTTGAAACTAAGTGAATAATGTCAGGGATGCATTTGTTATATTTTGCAATACCAATGATCATTTCTAAATATTGATAATGTAAAAAATTAAATTGATACGATCCTATAATTTCAGGAACCAAATTAGATATTTATTCATAATCCATCATTAGTCAAGCTATAAGCCTATAGCAAGACTACGACCAAAATAAAAAATTTAACAGAACAAAATATCGAGTTGATGTTGGGTTATATTAAACCCAACCGATTAAATTAACATGGAAGTGCAATACGTTCTCAGCAATGATCGTAATCATTTCGAAATTAACTAATAAACATCTTTAAAGACAAATCTTATAAATAAAATAAGAGTTACTCGCAAGCTCTCCAAGTAAGCCAACTTGTTACTCAATATATATAATAATTAGAGGGAATCGACTACCATGTGGGTTTGGTGACTAAGGCTTATTGATGGATTTAGAAGCTACTATTGTTTTCATAAACTAATTAAACAGTGCTAATTTTTTATTTAAACATGAATATATTCTATTGAGATTCTAGACGTACACCAGAGAAAAAGTCGTAAACACAGAGAAACTACCGAAGAAAATTGGAACAAGAAAATCTTATAAGAATAGAAACATAGGATGTGTTTGGGTACACAGCTTAGTTAAGTACTTTTTCAATAAACTCTTTTTTAAATAAGCCAAAACCAGCTTATATTCATAAGTTTCTCTGACAAGCTTATAGCAATAAGCTAAAAAGAGCTTATGGAAAGACCATAAACTATTTTCATAAACTGTTTACATAAATTTATTTCCATAAGCTATTTTCATAAGCTTTTTATAAGTTCTTCCAAACGTATCCTTAATGAACAGAATTCGAAGAAACCGGATGAGCATGCAAGAATTGAAAGAGAGAACATTCACAGTAGGAATTTTATTTCATACACTCATTATATGTTGAATTTAATGTTGATAATCACTTTAGGGCCGGTTTGTTATGTAATTAAAATAAATGTATTTATTATATGATAAAAAAATTGACTTTTATAATAATTACTTTAAAAACAAATTTTTATTGATTGTGTGATTGAGTAATTAATAAAAAACATTATATTCTAAGCAAAAAAAATATTATATTCATAATACATTAAAATTAAACTCTTAATTTTTTTAGAGTTGCTACATAACATCAAAATTATATACTCTTATTTATCAAAAAAAAAATTATATACTCTTAATTTTTTATATGTTCTTTAAAATGACCATCATCTTTAATCATTAAATTATTTAACATTGTCTATTCTTATTTTGCTTCAAGTTAGTGCCGAAAAAGATAAATGGCATAAATGTTTGAAGGCGCCTTCTAAAATGAGAGAGCTACTCATATTTCTCACTGTGAGAAACTAGTTTTAACAGTTAGAACTACAAAAAAATGTTTGGACGATGCTGATTTATTCACTATCACCCTCCCTTCCGGTTTCTAAAAATTGCTTATCAGTCCTCATACTTCATCTAAGATTCAACAGCCCTTTCGCTGGTGCACGGTCAATATTCATTCACCTTCGAGTACGACAGACCGTCGGTTACTTTCGATCTTCCAAAGGTGGTTCCCATAACCGTTGACAACATTCTGGTGGCTGTAGTGGTTTCGCATTCCCAAGTTACTCTCTCTTTGCAGATTGTTCATCCCCTTCTCCTCCAAGCACCTTCCAATCTCGTCGTTAGGGTTTCCAAAGAACTCCGATTAGATTCCGAACAACAGTTTCTCCCACCTTTGTCATTGCCTTCGAACAGACAGTGATCCTGTCGTTATGGTTTCCAAAGAACTTCGATTAGGTTCCGAAACAACAGTTTCTCCAACTTCCGTCATCGCCTTCGAACACACAGTGATTCCGCCATTAGGGTTTCCAAATACCTTCGCCCTACACATTTTCAATCAATAAAAAACATGTAATCGATTCAAACATTATATTTTCAATTGATTCAAAAATAGCAAGAATGACGCTCCTCGACGGAAACAAGAGAGAAGAGTGATGGCACGACGAAACGGGACGACGGATTACTGGCTCAATCACCACAGAATCAATACACGAGGGTGGTTGAAACCACCGTTAGAGACCATAACAAATCGCGAAACCACCGAACGAAGCAAGGGTGGTTGAAACTAAAGTGTCGAAAGTTTCGTCTTCTTCCCCATGAACCCAACTTCTTCTATTGTTTCACCCTTTTGCCCCCTATGTAGTAAACAACAAATACGAAATTATGCATTGACCGCGATAAGAAATATTGGAAACTTGAATCGTAACTGTAACACCCGGGGCTGACGAGGGCTGGGAGTGATCGCCGGTGCATGAGGCACAGATAAGGAGCGGCTCCTGGCATGCTTCTAGGCGGAAGGATACATGAATGAACCGATTCACATCAGAATGAGAGGGATCCTGAGGCTGTGCAGGTATGGGACTGTACAGTTGAAGGAAGGCTTATAAGAATTGATTTGTACTACCTATACTAATAAGATGCATCTTCTTTTCAGTAGCCCATCACTTAAGAACTCCAAAGTTAAGCGTGCTTGACTTGGAGTAATTCTGGGATGGGTGACCTCCTGGGAAGTTTTCCTAGGAAGCGTGTGAGTGAGGACAAAGCACGCTGAAGAGACTCGTGTTGGTTTGTGGGGACAGTCGGCAATCCTTAAAGCAGTCCGGGTCGTTACAAATGGTATTAGAGCGGACCTCTCCCAGTACGGTGTGGTTCGGGGACGAACCAAGCGGAAGCTGGTGGGCATGTAACACCCGGGGCTGACGAGGGCGGGGAGTGATCGCCGGTGCATGAGGTACGGACAAGGAGCGGCTCTTGGCAGGCTTCTAGGCGGAGGGATACATGAATGAACCGATTCACATGGGAATGAGAGGGATCCTGAGGCTGTGCAGATATGGGACTGTACAGTTGAAGGAATGCTTATAAGAATTGATTTGTATTACCTATACCAATAAGATGCATCTTCTTTTCAGTAGCTCATCACTTAAGAACTCCAAAATTAAGCGTGCTTGACTTGGAGTAATTCTGGGATGAGTGACCTCCTGGGAAGTTTTCCTAGGAAGCGTGTGAGTGAGGACAAAGCACGCTGAAGAGACCCGTGTTGGTTTGTGGGGACAGTCGGCAATCCTTAAAGCAGTCCGGATCGTTACAGTAACTGACTGGAGCCGGTAAAAAGGTGCTCTCTCACCATGAAAGACATGTGAGCCCACTCACCCTAGACAGAGCCATATTTGAAATCAATTTCACACCGAAAACATCTTTACTTATGCAAATGAAGTGACATATACACATGGAAGAAATGGCATATTGGCAACTAGATTTGAATAAATTAAAAAATATTAAATCTATACATCATTATCTACACTTATACTCTACACATTTTTTTAATAAAAAAAAAAGAAAGAGATGAAAAAAATTAATATTTTCTTTATCTTTTTTTATTAAAAAAGTCAAGTATAGAAATTAAATGATTGGCATTTGATTTTGGATTCGGCTCTTGTAAAGTGAGAAAGTAAAGATGTATCTATTATTAATTAGTTAAAGTATATTGAAATCTCAACTTACATGAAGTAATTAAGAATGAATTCATACTTACTTTCTTATTTTATACTATAGAAAAGTTTTTTCTTTTGATTTTATAAATAAATAAAAAAACGAACATTGAAGTGACAATCTGCTTATAATAATATGTGCTTTTTAAAGTGGACCTTTTCTTAATTACTACCTTGCTACATGCTCATAAAGTGGGGAAAAAATAAAGTAAGGTTCTCGTATTTTTAGGACAACTAGTTGATATTGCTATCATTGTTTCTTTTTCGCCAGTAGAATCTGAAGTTTTAATCAAAATTGAAAAGTTTCCTCAGATTCATATTGTTTTTTTAGGGTTTATCAAAAAAAATATTGTTTTAAAATTATTCTTTTGGACTCTCGTTTTATTTAAATTTTTTAATTTGATTTTTCTATTTTAAAAATATTCAAGTTGGTTCTTTACTTGTCAAACATTAAGTAAGTTGGTCATTTCTGTTAAATTTCGACTAAATTACTCTTTTGATGCCTCATTGATTTTAATTTATTCAATTTGGTCTCTCTACTTTAAAATCAAGTTGAATCAATCATAAATTAAATAAAAGAGAGACCAAGTGTAATAAATTAAAACAAATGAGAGATCAATAAAATAATTTAGCCAAAACTTAAGGGTGAAATTTAATGGAAATAACCAAATTGCTTAAAGCTAGGCAAGTAAGGAACCAATATGAATATTTTAAAAATAGAGGGACCAAATTAAATAAACAAAAATAAATGAGGGACCAAAATAGTAATTTAAAATTTATTTTATTATCTTCGTTTCCATTTTCTGCATGGAAAATAAAATAAACCAATTGGATGAACTTCAAGGTATCATCTGTACGCAATTGCGGATATCAATCCCATGAGGTATTGAAGATGACTTCTTCCAATCAGATTTTCTCCATACACAAGAGCTAGAGATCGAATCGTTGACGACTTGCTTAAGGAATCCGAACTCATTACGATTCGGACCAACCACATGTTGGTGGGATATGTGGGTATTTGAGAATGATTATTTCTCACAAAAAAGTAAAAACCTTTTATTTTGGAAAAATATTGTTTTGGGTTTAATTGATACGTTTGACAAACCTGATTAAATTATAAAAAATATTTGTATAAAGAAGGAAAACTATTTTTAGAAAAGATAAAAGTTTGAAGATAATTTAAAAAATTATTAAATTGTTTTGAAACCAGTAATACTATTCCTATTTTATTTCTGCAAAATTGACTATCTGACAAATATTATTATATTATACAAATAATTTCATACATTATTTTGTTATTTATTGTATAAAAGTAATTTTTTTATGCAATCCAAATAAAATATATTATTTTAAAATTGCTTTCAATAAATATATTTAAATATAAAATTGATTTAATTACAATCGATTATAATATAATAAATTATTAAAATAATCGGACTAAGACACTACACGAAATTTGCCGAGCCCGACACGATTAACAACCCCTTAAGATCGAATTTCGTATGAACATGCGAATTTTAAAGGCCCATAGCCTAGTATAGGTTTTAATTCTATATGTCTTTTCTTGAATTTTTCAATCATATGCAAACTTACACATATTAAAGAATTCATATATAAAATTTTTTTATAGAAAATTACACTTTTAACTTTTCAATATATTAAATGTAATATTTTTCAAAAGAAAATTACTATTATTAATTCTTTAACATGCACAAGTTTGTACATGATAGAAAAACCCTTCCTATTTTAGCGTGTGCTTGTCAATTTATTGCTATTGGTTGACATTAAGAGGGGGCGTGCTCATAAGTAGGGATGGCAATGGGACAGGACGGGCACGGGTAGCACTCCCCCTGTCCCCGCACCTGCGGGATGAAATCCATATCCGTCCCCGTCCGTTATCCGCGTCGGTATCTTGCGTGCGGGTATCCAGGGTTTCGCGGATATTCGCGGGTTTGCGGATATCCACGGATTATTTTTTTAGAAAAAAATTATTATTTTTGCTTGAAAAATTGTTGAAATATGCGTAATTTCTATTAAAATAACTATGTTTATACAAATAGATGTTACGAAACTACGAAAGTATTATCCAATTACAAAAGTTACTAACAAGAGTAATCAAATATATTTGTTTTCTCTAAAAATAAAAGTTACAAAAGCTAGGATCCACTTAAAACACCCTTGGATTATGTTTTCTTCTAACTTAATAATAGCTCAACTTCATATAATTAATATTAGTAGGTACTTATTTTTCCATTAGTATTAGCTTTAGTAAGGAAGGATGGGAAATTAGGTTTAGCAATTAGTAGATATATATAATAAAGAGTATTATAGAAATTTAAGTAACGGATGCGGATATTCGCGGGCACGGATAGCGTGATACCTGCCCCAGTCCCGTTTATAAGCGGGTATTGAAATTACCCGTTTATTTTACCCGCGGACACCCATTTAACTACCCGCCCCGTGTCCGTTGCGGATTTTATCCACGGGTATCCGCAGATATGGGTAAAATTGCCATCCCAACTCATAAGCCCTCCAAGTAAGCCAAAAGTGTGTAGTGACACTCTAAACTTTATGTTTTTTTTATAAATAGATCCTTTAATTTTAATTTCGTCCCAATTAATTCTTAAACTCTAATTATTATTACAACAAGTTCTTCCCTTGAACATACGATTAACTTATTAATAGTGAATAAATCAACACCATTCATCCCTATTAAAAAAGATAAAAAATTTAGACATTAAAACAAAACTAAGATAAGATGTTTTTTTAAGTAAAAAACATGAATTAAAGATTTACATTTAATAAGTACGAACGATAATGATTTATTCATTTAATTACCTATTATAATAATAACTAGAGTTTAAAAACAAATTAAAGTCGGAAGTGTCTATTTACAAAAAGGCATAAGTTTAAAGTCACGACTCTACTCACTTTTTCCAAAAATAATTAATGCTTCTTGGATTTTTTTTCTTTTCTGGATTTACATATGATTGTAAGGAGTATCTTCGATCATTCACCGCGACTAATTGAAAGCACTAGAGATGGAATGCCCCCTCCCAATCAGGTTTTTTTTTCATTTGCAAGAATCAGGATTCGATCCCCTGACCACTTGCTTAAGCGACCCGAGTCCATTATCACTAAGACCAATCTTGATTAGTATGCTTCTTTGATTTTATAAAACTATAAATAAATATCAACAAATTTTTTAAAAATATACGTAAAAAGTAAAAACGAAGACAGGGAGTTTATAAATAAAACAAATGACCAACTTGAACACTTTGATTTGCAAATCCACGGCGAAAACCACCGGGCAAGATTTTATTAGATTACATGGTTAAAGAGTAATACACTCATTTGAACACATGTAGAAGTCTACTAGTAGGAAAGGCAAAGCAGTTAAAGCTTAATCAATCCATTATTGTCTCGCTATTGCTGTTCATTTTGTAGTTTGTAGTATTAATTTAATTAATTTAATGTATAACATGGTGGGGAGAAGATCAACCTTAAACAAGAGACATTCTTTTAGTATGATTTCCGTATCAAAAGTGTGCAACTCATTAAATAAATAAAAAAGGTATGCAACTCAATATTTAAATACATTAAATTGTACAAATCATATTAAAAATAGAGTTTAATTTTGATCGTCGGTCAATACAAAGTTTTTTATATCGTCAATTTATTATAAATTATCTCGTATATAATTTTTAATAGTTTGACTTCTTTAAAATGAGAAAGTCTCTAAAGTGAAAAAATAAGAGTACATTCGACCTTAATTTGATAAATGAATAGAGATCCCATCCCACTAAAAATGATTCAATGGTAAATATATATTTACTTTCTCACTTTAAAAAATTTCTCATTTTAGAGGAATCAAATTCAACCTTTAAAATTTAAAATTATTATTATACGAATCAAATATTTTTAATGATATATCAATTAATGATTAATTAATAAAATAAAAATCTTTATTAGATAGTCAAATATTAATATTTAATTGTGTACATAACATAGGAACCCACCTAAGAATTCGTCCCTTAAACAGTACTGATTGCTGACAGCCACACAAAAAACAAATAACTGCTTGAGTTATACCATTATAAATGGTTGGATTTCCAAATCTATTTCGAAAGCACATTTGCCCATTTTCAAAACCTTTAAATTGGATGTCAATTTACACCAATGTTCAGGATCTCCTAGGGATTGTGCCATTTGAGGGTGTTGAAGTGTTGAGAATAATTCAGTTTGTATAGAATACACAGGTGTATATGTGATGTGTCTATCTTGATAGTTTGTTAGAAACAGTGATGAGCTGTTAGTGATTAGTTAGTGAGTTTGTTGTAACTAACTAAGGTGATCCATGTGGGATATGTGTGTCTATAAAAGAGTAGTGAAGTGTTGTGATGAAAGTGTGTGTGTAATCAGAAAGTGTAATATGAGAGTGTGATGCAAATGGGTGATGTATATTCAGAAATTAAATTTGTACTCTTTCTCTGTAATTCGTCTATCAGTGTGTGTGTGTGTTAATTCCCTTTTTGAGTGCATGAGATTTCTTGCTTTAACATGGTATCTAGAGCTATACGATTAGGGACCTACAAGGGTATGTCCATGACTGCTGTGCTTGGATTTGATGAGTTTCTTCCAATTTCATTACCGGTTCTTGATGGCAAGAACTTCAACCAGTGGGTCGCGAAGATGAAAGTGATCTTCGGGTTTCAAGATGTATTAGAAGTGGTGATTGATGGTGTGCAGGATGAGGCTGACAGTGCAGCCTATGAGAGAGATTCTAGAGCTCTCTTTATTATCCATCAATGTGTGGATTTTACTCACTTTGAGAAGATCTCATCTGCCAAAACTGCAAAAGAAGCATGGGAACTTTTGCAGAAGTCTTATGGAGGTGATGACAAAGTGAAGAAGGTAGAAAAGCCTTATGACCAGCAAGTGAGTTTGCACGAATTGGAGAAGGGAGCAACTAGTGCAGCAGAGGAAAAAGGAAAAGAAGAAGAGCGTGAATCTTCGCCGGCGATAGCAACGGTAGAGGATGCAAGGCCGTGCAGCTTGAAGACGAGGCTAGAGGAGTTGAAAGCTAAAGTTGGTAGTGCAAATAGATTCAAGATTGAAGAGCAGAAACGGTATAATCACTCCTCGCCGGAACTGGATTCGCCTACAGTGGCAGAGGAATCAGAACAATGGCAGTCAGGTATCTTGGAACAAGATACAACCCAAGAAACGATCTTGGAAGCAGAGAATGCTCCAATGGTTGTTTGTGAAGAGGAGTTCAAGAGTGATGTTGGGGGAACGATAATCAATAAAGAGCAAATAAATCAGTGGTTACATGACAAGCTTCATTCAATCCGTGAGGCAGCTGTTAACAATTTGAAGCATCTTGCAGAGGAATTTGGTCTTGCGTGGGCTATGCAACAAATAATTCCACAGGTTTTGGAGCGTGCAGCTGGTGCTTTGGTTAATCTGGCAGTTGATGACAAGTGTAGTATAGAAGTTACGTTGGCAGGAGGCGTACATACTCTAGTGATGCTTGTTCGTAACTGCAAATTTGAGGGAGTGCAAGAACAGGCTGTTCATGGAGATAGCAATAGTAACAATGCTGTTGTTGGACAAGAAGCAGGTGCACTTGAGACACTTTTACAACTGACACGTTCTTCCCATGAGGGTGTCAGGAAAGAAGCTGTCATGAATGTCTGCTGCAGTTCGTTGAACACATTAGAGGAAGCTGCTCAAAAGGATCTATGGTTGCTGGTTTTAGTGTATATTGAAGAAGGTCAACAGTGGGACCCTGGTGGCTGTTATGTTTTTAGCCAAACTGAATTAAAGGGGTGTGTTGAAGTGTTGAGAATAATTCAGTTTGTATAGAATACACAGGTGCATATGTGATGTGTCTATCTTGATAGTTTGTTAGAAACAGTGATGAGCTGTTAGTGATTAGTTAGTGAGTTTGTTGTAACTAACTAAGGTGATCCACGTGGGATATGTGTGTCTATAAAAGAGTAGTGAAGTGTTGTGATGAAAGTGTGTGTGTAATCAGAAAGTGTAATATGAGAGTGTGATGCAAATGGGTGATGTATATTCAGAAATTAAATTTGTACTCTTTCTCTGTAATTCGTCTATCAGTGTGTGTGTGTGTTAATTCCCTTTTTGAGTGCATGAGATTTCTTGCTTTAACAGAGGGGTGGTGGGCGGAGATTTTTAACCATATAATATGAAGATAAGAGAGGAAACTAACCTGAAAGTAATTTGGATATGAGAATGGGGACCATATTTTCCGTCCTGTGACCGGACATTACATAAATATTCTTATGATATATATACATATATTACATTTAAAAACTTATTTTAGTAATTTCATATACATATATATTACTTTATTGATATTTAATTATATTTTGTTATTTTTTATGAATTTTTGAAGGACACAAGGAATGAGGATAGAAAAAATACTCCTTATGGTGGGGATAAAATCAGGAACGTGAAAAAAAAATGGGAACAAGGACGAGGACTGAGGTACTGTACTCTCTACCCCCATCCCATTATCATCCCTAGAGCTGGTATATGGATCTGGACCCGCGGATAGTCTGTTTAGCCAGCAGTCCGTGTAGGCCTGGATTAAGCAAAATTCATGTCCATTTAAAACGGACTTTTTAAGTCCGATCTGTTTAACCTGTGGATTAAACGGACTTGGTCCGCGGATTTACACAATATAAAAAAAATCATGAATTAGGAGGAATTACGCGTTCAAAGAATTTAGGGCCCAATTTGTGACCTACCAGATTGCTTTGGATTTTGTTTGATATACTTGAGTTTTAGATAAATTTGCATGAAAATTGTGCAGCTTATTAAAGCAAGTTATATTCAAACTTTGCATTTACTAATTATAGTCTTTGTGGCATAAAAAAAGGTTTTAACTAAAGAAAATAAACACATAAATAAAATTTAGAACTGGCCTACAAAATTTGCTCCTCTATTTTTTTGAGTCTGTGGACTAATCCATTTAACCTGTGGATTATGCGGATTGGATACGGACTTGATAAATACAAGTCCATTTACTTTGGGATTATTCTGGTCCTATCTGTCTGAGTGCGGACTAATACGGATCGGACCGGACCCGTCTGTATATCCAGCTCTAGTCATCCCTAACACAAAATGCCTATTTCATATGTCCCCAAAAAGGAGAACAAATCAATGAACCTAATACATGTATGCAAAAATATGGCTTAGACAAATTATGATCTCATGTCTTTCAAATTAAATATACAAACAAACTTAAAATAAGACATCATAATAATAGGTACGTAGTTATCTTTAAGTTTTAAGACGGATTTGGATTCTCTCCATCCAAAATCTATTTCCATCATCTCTTCATTCAAATATAAACCATTGGATTAATCTAACGGCTGCATTATCTCTCTCCTTAGTCATTAGATTAATCCGATGACTAAAGTTTGGATGAAGAGTAATTTTGGATGGTTTGTCCATAAAAATAGTTGTGTAATTTTGATGGATAATACTAGTCACATACTTATTCACTTATTATCTTATATCTTCACAATTTTAATTATCATCTGATTACAGTTAATTCTATCTCATTCTTATACACTTGTACTCTAATTCTTTCACATCAAACATAGAGAATGTGCTTGTTGCTTATGTGTACCAAGATTATTCAATTTTGATTGTCACAAATTTCACCAGTTTCATGTCTTAGCCAGCTTAATCCATATTTGTTGTTAAAGGGTCTCCTGCGAAGCCCATGATCGGGTATTTAGCAGGCTAGTTGTATTTGTTGTTAGCAGTGTCAGTCTTCGTGTGTGAAAGAAGCCCAGACTACATTTTATAGGTGTAAGCCTTGTCCATTTTGATTGGGCTATGTCAATGTCTTGCTTGATCCACATCACTAGTCATAAAGATTGCGATTTCTGAGCAATCCAATAATTTGTATCATTTGACCCATAAATATTTCCCATCATTCTTTCTTTTGCAGGAATGCCTACTCCGTTGGGAATTTTCAAAGTAAAAAATAAATTTAATTAGTATATATTATTAGTATAAAGATTTTTTACACTATCAATCAATAAGAAATTACCACATAAGTTAAAATGTTTGACTCATATCCTAACTAACTTAAAAGTCATTCCTACCATGATTTCTGATTTAGTGACAGTGTAAAAAACTTTATATTAACAGTACATACCAATTAAACTAAAAAAAAACAAAAAAATAAGATATTTTACGGAATCCTATCAACATACCTTTTTGTTTATAAAATACTCCCTCCCGACTGAAATATAAGTAAAAAAATTTGAATGGTTTTGGTCCAAAATATAAGCAAAAACCAAATTAATTATTGCTATTTAATGGTTATATTTCCAAATTACTCTTGAGTTACTACTAATTCATTTTAATTCCTTACAATTCCCTGTAGATGTACGTACTCCAGTCATCGAGGTAATTTTAATTCCACACCAAAACCAATTAGGATGGTGCTGTGGGGAAATGAAAAGACAATGGCCCTCATAGATTTTTTTATCTCAGCAATAAATAGCATGAAGGGTATTTTAGGAAATGAATCTAATTTTTTAAATAAAATTAATAAAATTCAATGAATTCATCAATTTCCTTAATACGTGTGAAAAATTTAATTTTTATTTATATTCGAGTCCGGAGGGAGTAAGTTATTTTTAGGGAATTGGAAAATGAAAGGAGGAAAAGAAGGTTATGTTGCTTCCACTCCATCTTAGTTAGTAACTATATTAAATTATGGAGTTATGATATTTGGACACAGATTTATTGTCCAATGCCATATAAATATATAAAGCAGCATTTGTTTATCATTTTCTCTCTCTCATCATACATTCTCCAAAGCTCAAAAACCAAGTTTCTATATGGTGTCCCCATATGTTATGAGTTTTAGATGTTCAAAAATCATTACTTTAAATTATATTTCATTAGGAGCAACATATGTGAGGCGCAACCATATGGAAATTAAACTAGCATTTTTTTTGGGTGGAGATCGATTAAACTAGCTAGCAAGTTATATACTAGAAACATAAAAAACGTTAAATATTAGATGGGATCCAAAATGTGTGAAATTATTAGGAGCTTGTGTTATCTTTACCTAAGATGCCACTTTTCGAGCTTTCCTTTTCCGTATATAGTGGCCTAATGTAATGGGTATGCATGTCTTTAGTCACTGGCTCACTGCTGTATCCAACAATTCACAACGTCTGAGTTTCTGACTCATACATTTCAACGTACGTCTCTACCAATTGGTTGGCAAATGCTCATAAAAGAAGATACCAAAATGATTTACAGCTAGCTATCCCGTAGTACCCACCTAGCAGAAAATAAAGCATGAAAGACACAAACAAAGTTGTACAACACAACTTGCTATAAATAACTTCTAGCATACATGATCATTTTGATTTGAATAGTTCAGTAGATACGTTTGTTTTGAAGTTTTCTAAACCCAAATCCACGTTGATCAGAAGGTAACAGCTAGTTCTTCTAATAAATTTCTTTATAAGTGAATGCAAAAGATCCAGAAGAGCTCCACATTTCCTTCAATAAAACACTCTCAAAAGTATAAAGTTGCACAGGTAATTATTGAGAAATTTAGAGAAGGAAAGTTTTATTTAGAAATTAAAAATATAACTTCTCACTATCTTAATTATATTTGTTTCTAATAAAAACTTGGTGATTTGAGTACTAGTTAGCTTTTGCATTTTAATAATTCTTATAATTAGCTTTTAAAAAATATTAAATGATTTTTAATATTTTAAAACATTGAACAGCATTGTTACTTTTCATTTATTTAATGTTTTAAAGTATATAATTAGAAAGATGTTGGAAGATTTATTGAGATATACTAGCATTATTCGGTTGATTTTACAAATCTTGTTTGCCCAACGCCTTCATGCATCACCAAGGGGGTCCCTTCCCATCCATTCAGGTTCTCAACTGCATGTCCCAAAGTTTTGTAATTCATGATTTTGTTATTGAAGTTGGTACATTCATAAAATGGCATAAACCGATCAAGGACAGTGGACACACTTCAATCTTCATTGCCATGCTATATTATTAAAGTGTTTTGTTATATTCTCCTACAAAATTCTGCGTTTTGATTCCTTTTATATCTAAATAAGAAAATATTAAATAAAAAATTAATTTATTTCATATAATATTTTCTTTATTTAATAAGTATACAAATTAGTAGAAATATTGACTACGAGGATTTAAAATTATTACTACCTATGTTGTGGCCCATTGCCATGTTGCTTTACCAAACTCTTTTCTTTACATTTCACGTGTATTATTCCAAGTAATTGACCCTCACGAAAGTGAAACAGAATCTGTTAGACCTAAAAATGCCATTAATGTAAACCTTATCATACAAGAGTATGTCTTTTCGTACGCCTATCCTCTTGCCGTTGAAATGAGGGCGCACCCCCACCATGACCATGACCCTGACATTTGACCTGATTGATTAATTAGTTTCACTTCCATTTCGGCCATAAATGCATCCTATAAAAGTCTTCTTGATGAGGGAGCAAAGCATGCAAATTACCCGTTGATAGCAAATTATGATGCATGGTATAGGGTTCTTTTGGTAGGAAGCACAGTAGTTAATGACTCGTAACCACAGAGATGCTTTTTATTGTGGTCTAATGTCATTTTTATTAGCACAATAAGAAAACATGCTCACTCAAAGTTTTTTATTTTTTTTTGGTTGAGAACCCACCGTAATTAAGGTCTTTGACTCTTCAGTGGATTTATCGGTGTGTTCTCACAGCTTCAGTCATTTGGACTGACTATGAGACTAATCCCTGATTCGACAAAGACGGACGTCTGATTTTTTATACACGAGATTGCTCACTCAAAGTTTAATCTTTGCTGACAAGTATACTTAAGATACCTTGGTAAAAGACATATATTAAGGAAGTCAAAATAAAAAAATTAAATAAAAATATATAAGACATTCAATATATTAAAAACTGAAAGAGTTTTACATTTTAATTTAAAATTCTTATTTTGATTTCTTTAATAAGTGGTAAGCCTTAAAATAAACAGAGCGAGTAGAGGAAAATCTAACCAGCAGAAAGCTGGTCAAATAATATACATACATTATTTTGCATTTATACAATTTTTATAATTTATCTCATTGATTTTACCATATACACCAAAATGCCAAATGTGACCAGATTTGTGTGCACAAGTGATGTCGAAGAAACAATATCCTAAGCGATAATGCACTGAAAAGTACTAATTATGTATCACAAATCTTACGTTTGTCAAGGTGGCAAAAAATAAAATAAAATTTATAATCAGATAATGAAAATCATATAAAAGTGAGAAGATGTATATACAAGTGTACAAAAATGTAATATACATATATATATATATATATATATATATATATATATATATATATATATATACATTTTTGTAGTTCATTAATTGCATAGCATCATCAGCAAATGAATCTTACTACTGTGCACAATTAATTTACTGCATCTCTAGTCAAATTATCTTTACTGGGTGGTGAGTCAGATGGTAGTGATTGGTGTGAGATATCTGTCAAAATTTTAATTTAGCAGTTGTGTGTTGTAAACATTTGATATCACTGAATTCACCCCACTACCAGCATATATGGCACCATCTCTAGCTACCTACAGTACTGCACAAGACGAGTCTGTTGTGACAAGTATCGTGCTGGTGTTTTTAACCCCTTTGGGTCGGAGACACGGTGATCATGGGCCCAAGGGTGATGAGTGATTAGATAAAGGATGAAGTGGGCTTAATTTGTCGGTGCTGAATCCAAGAAAGTTTGTTGCAAGTCGTCAGAGATGGTACAGCAGCCGTACATATAGGCCATAACTTATAGCATGTACTGTATAGGTGTGCTCCTGCCAAGGGTGAATTGGGGGAACGGCTAAGTTGGAGTGATGCAATCTGCAATTTTGCACACAACATTTCATGTGGTTGTTGTCCACAATGAACACTTTGGTTAAATATGATCTCATCTCTCCATATAATTATACTAGATACATAATACATATAGTTTGATGGATGGATAAGTTCTTTGTTTTTTTTTGAAAAAGATTGATACAAGTTCATTCGGTTAAACTTGCGCAATTGTAAATAAATTTAACCAATTTAATGATTAAATCTTAAAAAATTTAAATGGAAATAATATTATCTTTTATTAAAAAGGATAATCATATATATGAAGACATTTTTTTTATAAGCATATATATGAAAACATTTTTTTGGTACAAGAATATGAAGACATTTTTATAGAGTGCCAACTGCAATAAGGATTGGTTCAACTTGTAAAATTAAATAGCTTTAATCTTAGAATGGGACCAACTTCACGGTCTTAAACTTTCCAATAATCTAACAGAAAAAAATTTTCATATAAACAAATTGATATAGTACAAAGTAATCATGTTTTTTGTTATGACTATTTTGTTGTGAGAATTGATCAGTTGATCAGCAATTTATATAAATTATGCATCACACTAGGTATCAAAAAGTGCCAATATTGACGCAAAAAAAACTCTTGGATATGGGTTGAGCTCTTAAATGTTCCATATGCTTTCCCTTGAGATAAAGAGTGACTATGTGTGAATGACTCACATTCAGGACTCACATTCAGGAGAGGTTTTTGAAAATCTAAAGTGCGAGTCATGTCGCCGGTCGCGTCTGTTTGTGCGGAGGAGTCGTTGAACGCTGGGTCTATGAGGACTGAGGAGGAATCGACGTCGTGGTGTGAGGAGGGTCGTCGAACTCTGTTAGGTTTAGGAGTTTAGAGATTAGATTTTGAAACTGAAAGTGTGAATGTGAACTGTGCAATGTCTCAGAGCTTAGTGTGAGTGTGTCACGTATGGTAACGTCATTTTGGGCCTTTTGTTTTTTTTAACTTTCATATGTTTTAATTTTTTAGGTAAATAAAAATAAATAAAAATTAAAAAAAAAAAAAGTAATCGGGTTGCCTGAACTTGGCCGAGATAGCCTGATGCGGGTTTCAGATTTGATCGGCCCGAGCTAAAGAGCCCAAATTCAATTCAGTCTCAAATTTTATAGCCCAAACCCTACGTTTTATCGGGCTTAGACTGAGTTTTGCCGCCTCTAGAAAAAAGGTTCTTTTGGATGCCATTTGGACTCTTTGGAATCCTAGCTTTCTAGGTTTGATTTTCTATTGTCTGTATCAACTATGGGTTTGATTTCAATTGTTAATTTCATTTTATTTTCCGTTATGAACTAAATTTCTTTTTCTAGGATGACAATGTAACCACGTTATGACGGTTTGGTGATTTTATATCAATTTCTTAATTTCTCTTTAGCTACTTTTGTGTTTCATTTTCTGCTATTAGTGCTTAATTAGTTGACCATATATTAATTGGGCGTTTGGGTAATCATAATGAGCCGAGAGGTGATTTATGTGTTTAATGAAATAGACAGATGCAAATATTAGAAGGGGGGTTGAATGGTGTTTGACAAATTTATGCGGAATTTAGAAACTTTTTCGCAAGCACAGACGGGTTATAATAGACGAGTAAACACAGACAGGTCAATCAGACTGATAACTCGTCTGAAGGTTTTCACAGAAAACACACAATCATGCAAGATAAGAAAAGTTTTGATAAACACAATTATAAACCCCCTTTAGATAGATGATAGTTAAGACAAAAAATCAAACTAAAGAGTTAAGGGAAAGAGAGATCACTCAGCAGGTTTTATCCTGGTTCACCCCTTAACAATGAGGCTACGTCCAGTCCTTGGGAGCACCAAGTTTTCTCACTATAACTGATTTAGATTACAGGACAGACAAGTATTATTTTCACACCTAGCCTCTTCAGGCTCCAGACGAGTATTGTTTTCACACCTAGCCTCTCCAGGCTCTAGACAAGTATTATTTGCACACTTAGCCTCTTCAGGCTCAGACGGGTTTGTTTGAGAGAAGTTGTAAAAAGATTACACTTTGCAAGTCTTTCACAAGCACTCAGACGAGTGTATTAAATGTGAAGTTCTAAAAGACTGCGTAATAACTTCAAAATGATCGAAGAATAAATAATGAAAGAATGAAGATATAAATGCACAGAGTAATTGCTCTTGATTGCTTTGATCGTTCTCTTGTCTTCTGGAATCTTCAAAGTCTTCTTCATTAAATAGGCTTCAAAATTTTAAAGCCGTTAGACACAAGGTCTGAAGTCTTGGCTTCTTGCAGATCTTCAATAAATGCAATAGAGTCGTTCTGATCATCCATTAAAGCATAGGGAACTTCGCTTGTTCTCTCTCATCAGAGTGATACAGACTTCTGATATACCTTTGGTCTCAGCAGGTCTGTATACATGTTTTTTGTTTGCAGAGGGAAGATTTTCCCTTTTAGTGTAAGATGCAGTTGTGTTCAGGCAAAGCACTTTGTTGAAGTTCCTTATCAGAGTCGAGACAGCTTTCATCCAATGTATTCTTTAACGTTAGTCTTTGGACGGATGAGTAGCTTCATTAGACGGGTTGACTCTTTAACAAAGAGATGACGTTAGTTGCAAAATCTTTTAGACGGGTGAGTCTTCCTTTGATCAGACGGTTGAAGACTTCATTAGACGAGTGAACTTCTCTTAGTTCAGACGAGTGAACTTCGCTTAGTTCAGACGAGTGAACCTTAGCTAGTTCAGACGAGTGAACTTATCTCAGTTCAGACGAGTGAACTTTAGTTAGTTCAGACGTGTGAACTTGAGCTAGTTCAGACGTGTGAACAGTTCATATAGACGCTTAATGTTATAATCTGCACACTAAGTAGACGAGTTAAATACCACAGATGGGTTCAATTAAATCATTGAATAACTGTTTTAATCTCATCAAAACTAAGGTAAATGCACATCAGACATTTGGAGATTCAACAATCTCCCCCTTTTTGATGATGACAAAGCATGTTTAATGATTTAATGAACTTAAGAAAATTCACATAAATTAGTCATGTATATAATTAGTCAGATTAAAACATTGTTCCATAATTATAACATACTCAGACAGATAAGCATTTAACATTTTATCTTAGTCTTATCTTAGTATTTTCTCCCCCTTTTGACATTATCAAAAGTAATAGAATATAGACAGAGAGAAAAGAAAATATACATCATATTTAGATAAACATTTGTTCATATCAGACAGTTATAACATTAAGACATTTTTCATTTAACTTTCTCCTCCTTTTGTCATGATCAAAAAAGAGAAACAGAGGAGATAATTACATTTAACCATCATTGACTGTGTACAAGGTACTTTTTTTTTAAAAAAAAAAGAAAATTACATATAAGTGTTAAAAAGATCAAAAAGAGTTAAAAGCAAGTTTGTCCTTTGGTTTTGCTTAAAGGCTTCTTCAACTGCTCCCCCTGAGCAGATGCATCCTCTTTGATGGTTTTAAAAATGAAGAAAAAGAGATTTGAAAACTTAAGAACGAAATACCTTTTAAAATAAAAGAAAGTTTTCCCTTTTAAAGACCAAAGACAGTTGTAATTTTAAATGAAAACAACAAAAAAATGGAGTTTTTTTATTTAAAAAAAATTGATTTAAAATAAAAACAGCCATGTACACATATTGCCTCAGATAAAGAAATGGCATTAAAGATAATAACCATTTAAAGGAAAATATTTCAAATAAAGAGTATGATTCAAAGAGTCAGACGGTTAAACATAGACGGGTATCATAAACACTCATCAGACAGGTTATTCCGCAAGGCAATGCATATTCAAGTTGTCTCTTATAAACTTAAACCTATCCTCAGCTAATGGTTTTGTAAAGATATTAGCCCATTGATTTTCAGTTTTAACAAACTTAACATCAAATACACCTTTTTGAACATAATCTCTTATGAAGTGATGTTTGATTTCTATGTGCTTAGCCTTAGAATGTTGTATGGGATTCTTGGTTAAGCAAATAGCACTAGAATTATCACACCAGACAGGTATATTATGCTCAAATATAGAGTAATCTTATAGTTGATGTTTTACCCATAATAGCTGTGAGCAGCAACTTGCAGCAGAGACATATTCTGCTTCTGCAGTTGAGAGGGCGATAGTCGTCTGTCTTTTGCTTGACCAGGAGACTAAGTTTGCTCCAATGAAGTGACATCCTCCACTGGTGCTTTTCCTTTCAAGTCGATCTCCAGCAAAGTCAGCATCACAAAAGCCAACTAATCTGTAATCTTGTGTTCTCAAATACATTAAACCAAGATTAGTGGTTCCAAGCAAATATCTAAAGATTCTTTTAACAGCCTTAAGATGAGATTCTTTGGGATCAGATTGGAATCTAGCACACATACAGACACTAAATTGAATATCAGGTCTGCTAGATGTTAAGTAAAGAAGAGATCCAATCATACCTCTGTAGACAGTTTGGTCTACCTTTTTACCTTCATCATCTTTGCTTAGAGTAGCATTAGTTTGCATTGGAGTTTTCATGATCTTTGAGCTATCCATTTTGTACTTCTTTAGAATCTCCTTGATGTACTTTTGTTGATGGATGTAGATTCCATCACACGTCTGCTTGATTTGCAGTCCAAGGAAGAACTTCAATTCTCCCATCATGCTCATTTCAAATTCTGCTTGCATCAACTTAGAGAATTCTTTGCACAATTTTTCATTAGTAGCTCCAAAAATAATATCATCAACATATATTTGAACTACTATGAAGTTATCTTTTGAGCATTTCTTAAATAAAGTTGTATCAACTCTTCCTCTTATAAAACCATTATTCATAAGAAAAGAACTAAGTCTATCATACCATGCTCTAGGCGCTTGTTTTAAACCATATAAAGCCTTTTTAAGTTTGAAAACATAATCTGATTTTTCATTATCTTCAAAACCAGGAGGTTGTTTAACATAAACTTCTTCTTCAATTATTCCATTTAAAAAAGCACTTTTTACATCCATTTGAAATAGAGTAATTTGATGTAGTGCAACATATGACATGAGTATGCGAATAGCTTCTATTCTAGCTACAGGTGCAAAAGTCCGATGGCCGTGCGTGACAGGGACGTCGTGGTGGTGCTGAGCATTCTGGTTTACTCTGCTGTGGTGCTCTCTGTTATGGCAGACTGATGAACGGCGGTGGTGCTACCAGGTTGGTGTGCGGCATTGCTTTTGGGGTTTGGTGCGGCGGTTTTGGGCGGCGTTCCGGCTGCTCTGTGGTGGTCTCGCGGAACTGAGCCTAGGATGGTGAAGTGAGGCCGTTGAGTGGCGGAGATGATGCTGCTGTGGTGGTGGGAAGCTCAGTTGTTGGAGGCTATTGTATGGTCAAGAATTGGTAACAGGGGGAAGGGATAAAAAACCAGAGAGAGGCAGAAGCGGGAAAAAAAAAGGATCCCGTTGTGAGAATTTTTGATCCTCTTTATAGCTAACCATTAGGTTAAGAAAATTTATTTCATTACCAATCACAATTAAACTACTCAAATTAAGATCAATTATTTAATTATCATTCAAATCTTTATAATTATGGAGTTAATCAATCATTTAGATCAGAATCAATTTAATTGAAATCAGAATCAATCATCCAATTTTATTTTGAAAACCTACCATTAGTGGATTTATGAAATTAATTTCATTTTTAAAAAAAAGGAAAAACTTATCTTACTAAATCAATTTGATGAGAATCATAACATTATTATTTCTTATTTATTTTTTATTTTTGTTATCGTAATTATTGTTCATCCATCTTTAGCCCAAGACCCAGCGGGCCTGCTTATGACTCTCTCTGATCCAAACTCCTATTGATTTTTTTTATTTTTTATTTTTATTTTTATTTTTTAACCGGACAAAATTAAGTGTTCACAGCTGCCCCTCTTTACTTGTTTCTTACTAGATAAAAGACATAACCGTAGTTTGCATTCTATCTTTGTAAGTGACGAGTAAAGATAAGAACTCCAATTTGTTAGAGGACATTGGGTGCAAGCACCAGGAGATGCGATGGGATAAGGACCGGAAACTTAAAGACAATGGGTACGGGGACCCTTAAATGCAATGGGTACGGGGACCCTTAAACTTAAACGGGTACGGGGACCCTTAAATGATGGGTACGGGGACCTGAAAACTTAAATGGGTACGGGGACCCTTAAATACGATGGGTACGGGGACCCGAAAATCTAAATGGGTACGAGGACCCTTAAACTTAAACGGGTACGGAGGACCTTAAACTTAAATGGGCACGGGGACCCTTAACTGCGATAGGTACGGGGACCCGAAAACTTAAACGGATACGGGGACCCTTCAATGATGGGTACGGGGACCCGAAAACTTAAATGGGTACAGGGACCCTTAAATGCGATGGGTACGGGGACCCGAAAATCTAAATGGGTACGGGGACCCTTAAACTTAAACGGGTACGGGGACCCTTAAATGATGGGTACGGGGACCCGAAAATCTAAATGGGTACGTGAACCCTTAAACTTAAACGGGTACGGGGACCCTTAAACTTAAATGGGCACGGGGACCCTTAACTGCGATGGGTACGGGGACCCGAAAACTTAAATGGGTACGGGGACCCTTAAACTTAAACGGGTACGGGGATCCTTAAATGATGGGTACGGGGACCCGAAAACGTAAATGGGTACGGGGACCCTTAAATGATGGATACGGGGACCCGAAAATCTAAATGGATACGAGGATCCTTAAACTTAAACGGGTACAGGGACCCTTAAACTTAAATGGGTACGGGGACCCTTAACTGCGATGGGTACGGGGACCCGAAAAATTAAATGGGTACGGGGACCCTTAAACTTAAACTGGTACGGGGACCCTTAAATGATGGGTACGGGGACCCGAAAACTTAAATGGGTATAGGGACCCTTAAATGCGATGGGTACGGGGACCCGAAAACTTAAATGGGTATAAGGACCCTTAAATGTGATGGGTACGGGGACCCGAAAACTTAAATGGGTACGGGGACCCTTAAATGCGATGGGTACGGGGACCCGAAAATCTAAATGCAATAATGATGTTGATTTTGCATATGCATGTAATGCATAAGGTAGTTTTAGTATATGCTCGCTTAAAGCTCTGCCATTTGGCGAGCCACCATTTGCCTCGTACTGGTCACAATCAGTCTCAGGGATGAACTAGAACGAGCTCTGTGCTTGCATGGTAGGTGCTTTGAGTGCATGGATTGGGTGAGCTTTGAGACAAATGCGTCTCCTTGTAGTGATCATTCCCACGAACGGTTTACCCGATTATTTCTTTTCATTAGTCGAGAAAACATTAGGTTTCCCTTGGCCACTCAGGCTTTGTCAAGATGATTTCAAATGCTTTTTTTTTTTTTTTTAAAAAAAAAGTTTCACATTTTAGTATATGCTTATCATGTAAAATGCATGTTGGATTGATAGAGGAAGGAGAGCAAGATGGTAATGGGAGGCGATATTATTATACCAACAATGCAAAGGGTACAAGGCAAACAACACAATAACTTCGAGGCTTGAAACATTTATCAAAAGGTAGAGAAGAATCACAGCTTTTCAAGTGACACTCCTTCCAATGACAAGTGTGAGTGTCCAACACATGGCTTTTCTTATCCAATAACCACCTTCTGAGAACCTAGCTTGCCCCAGTCATGAATATCCTGCGGTTTGCCCTCGCTAGATTTGCCCCAGTTTATTAGTTTGAGGAGATCTTTCGCCCCCTTTTTTTTACTCTAACTTTTGCGTAGGTCGCTCATCTTGAGTTTTCAACCTACCAGGATATATATATATTTTTTTTATCAATTTTTTTGTAGGTTGCTCTAACTTTTGCCTAGACTGCCTTTTTGGGTTTTCAGTCTAGCGAGCCCTTTCCTTTTTTTTTTTTCTTCTTTTTTTAGGCGAAATATCTCTTTACAGCATCTGAATTCACAGGCAACGGCAAATCCTCTCCATCCATGTTCTTAAGAATCAGGGCTCCCCCGGAGAAGGCTTTTTTCACGACATAGGGCCCTTCGTAGTTTGGAGCCCACTTTCCACGAGGATCTTTTTGGATAGGTAGGATCTTTTTTAGTACCAAATCTCCTTCTTGAAATTGTCAAGGGCGCACCTTTTTCCCATAGGTTCTCATCATCCTTTTCTGGTAAAGTTGACCATGACATAAGGCAGTTAATCTCTTTCCTTCAATGAGGTTCAACTGATCGAATCGTGATTGGACCCATTCAACTTCTTCTAGTTCTGTCTCCATTAAAATTCTTAATGAGGGAATTTCCACCTCAATTGGGAGTACTGCTTCCATCCCATAAACCAAAGAGTACGGAGTTGCCCCAGTTGAAGTGCGGATAGAAGTACGATAACCATGCAAAGCAAAGGGCAACATCTCGTGCCAATCTTTATACGTTACTACCATCTTCTGAATTATTTTCTTGATATTCTTGTTGGCTGCTTCTACCGCTCCATTCATTTTTGGACGATATGGTGAAGAGTTATGATGTTGAATTTTGAAACTCCCACACATCTCCTTCATCATATTATTGTTCAAATTAGTACCATTATCAGTGATGATCTTGCTTGGCAACCCATAGCGACATATCAACTCTTTTTTAACAAATTTAATCACCACATTCTTTGTCACACTCGCGTAAGAAGTAGCTTCGACCCACTTTGTGAAGTAGTCAATTGCAACCAGGATGAAACGATTTCCGTTCGAGGCTTTTGGTTCTATTGGTCCTATGACGTCCATTCCCCACATTGAAAAGGGCCAAGGTGCTGTTAGAACATTCAAAGGCGTAGGTGGCGCATGGACCTTGTCAGCATATGTCCAGCATTTATGGCATTTCCTCACATGGTTGAAACAATCAGCCTCCATCGTCAACCAATAATAACCGGCCCTCAAGATTTTTCTTGCCATTGCATGACCATTCGCGTGAGTCCCGAAGGATCCTTCGTGCACATCCTTGATTACCTGTTCTGCCTCTGTTGCCTCAACACATCTTAGAAGTACCATATCATGGTTTCTTTTGTAAAGTACCTCTCCGTCTAAGAAGAAACTCATTGCGAGTCTTCTCAGAGTCCTTTTGTCGTTTTCCGAAGCACCTGAGGGATATTCTCGGTTTTTGAGAAAGAATTTAATGTCATGAAACCAAGGTTTCTCATCAGGCTCTTTTTCTACTACAAGGCAATATGCAGGATGGTCACGACTTTCTATTTTAATGAGGGGCAAGTCTTTCCCATCGCTCACTTTGAACATTGATGACAAATTAGACAACGCATCGGCTAATTGATTATCCTCCCGAGGTATATGATGAAAGGTGACTTCTTCGAGTTGTTCGACCAAACCTTTGATGTATTCAACATAAGGAATCAGTTTGGCATCTCGAGTCTCCCACTCCCCTCTTAATTGATGAATGACCAGGGCAGAGTCCCCGTATACCTCCAGAATTTTTACTTTTGATTCCACCGCTGCTTGAATCCCTATGGTACAAGCTTCATATTCAGCTATATTATTGGTACAGCTGAAACAAAGTCTGGCTGTAATTGGAATGAAATTGTTTTCTGGAGAGATCAGTATGGCCCCGATTCCATGCCCCAGTGCATTGGAAGCCCCATCAAACAATAGAATCCATTTTTCCTCCTCTGACAGTTGTTTGTTCTCAAATAGGGCCATTATATCTTCATCTGGGAAGTCATACTGCATTGAACCATAATCTTCTACAGGTTGATTAGCTAGATAATCGGCAAGAGCACTTCCTTTCACTGCCTTTTGAGTGACGTAGACAATGTCATATTCTGACAGCGAGACTTGCCATCGGGCGATCCTTCCGGTGAGAGCAGGCTTATCAAATATATACTTGATTGGGTCCATTTTTGAAACCAACCAAGTAGTATAACACAACATATACTGTCTTAAGCGACGGGTTGCCCATGCCAAAGCACAACACGTCCGTTCCAGCAGTGAGTATTTGGCTTCACAACTGGTGAACTTCTTACTCAGATAGTATATGGCATGTTCCTTCCTCCCCGTTTCATCATGCTACCCTAACACGCAACCCATAGATTCATCTAGCACGGTCAGATACATAATGAGGGGTCTTCCGGGAACTGGAGGGATCAGAATCGGAGGTTCCAACAAGTATTGCTTAAGCCTTTCAAATGCCCGTTGACAATCTTCATTCCACTTCACAGCTTGATTCTTGCGTAACAACTTAAAGTTTGGTTCACATGTCGCGGTTAATTGGGAGATGAATCTGGCAATGTAATTCAATCTCCCCAAAAACCCGCGAACTTCTTTCTCTGTTCGAGGAGCCGGCATATCAAGGATTGCTCGAACTTTATCGGGGTTGACTTCTATTCCCTTTTGGCTGACCACAAAACCCAAAAGCTTGCCGGATTTCACCCCAAAAGTACATTTTGCAGGATTCAACCTGAGCTTAAACTTTCTCAATCGTTCAAAGAGTTTTTGCAGGTTGTAAACATGGTCTTCTCCAGATTTGGACTTTGCAATCATGTCATCCACATATACTTCTATCTCTTTATGCATCATGTCATGGAACAAGGCCACCATAGCCCTCTGATATGTTGCCCCTGCATTCTTCAAACCAAAGGGCATAACTTTGTAGCAAAAAGTTCCCTATAAGGTGATGAATGTAGTTTTTTCCATATCTCCGGGAGCCATTTTGATCTGATTATATCCTGAAAAACCATCCATGAAGGAAAATAGTGCATGATGGACAGTGTTATCAACCAGAACATCAATGTGAGGTAGAGGAAAATCATCCTTCGGGCTAGCTCTATTCAGATCATGATAATCGACACACATCCGGACTTTTCCATCTTTCTTCGGGACTGGGACCATATTAGCAACCCACTGAGGGTACTTCGCAACTGCTAGGAAACCTGCGTCCAATTGCCTTTTGACCTCTTCCTTGATTTTTAAGGAAATCTCTGCTTTCATTCTTCGTAACTTTTGCTTGATCGGAGGACATTCGGGCTTCAATGGTAACTTGTGCTCTACTATACTAGGGTCTAGTCCCGGCATATCTTGGTATGACCATGCGAAAACATCCTTGTAATTAAATAACAATTTGACCAACCTGTTCCGCTCATTTTCCTCCAGGGAGGTCCCAATCTTGATTTCTTTTTTATCATCCTCAGTTCCCAAATTAACAACTGGAGTTGGCTCTTGATGGGGTTGGATTTCTATAGCCTCATGCTCTACTAACCTCATTAATTCAGGGGGGTTTCCCAGTCATCACCAACATCCTCGTCAGTGTGGTTAATTAGATGATCGAAACTATATGATGAGTTACCAACACTGTCATTTTCAAGAGCATCATTTTCGCATTTGCATTGTTGGTCGTTATGAAGAATGTGAATGAATGAAGGTTTGAAATAAAATGTAAGGTAAAGGAAAAAAAAACTAAAGAGAGACTGAAAACATGCATTTTATTGATAAATTATTCTGGAATGGAAACAAGTAAGCCCATTTACAAAAGAACTCCATAAAGCATTGGGCATAGCTAAAGGAGTAGCATTATGAAATTACATTGAGAAAACATCTATGGTCTCAGAAAGCTCAACGATCTCCCAATTAGTGAGCACTGTATCTGGAGGACATGGATACACCAGGTTGACACCATGATTGGTGGGGTAATCGTCTTCAATGGAGCTCACTTGATCTGGAAAGATGAACCCCGCACTGTAGAAGCTCTGGCGTATATCACAAATGGGAATCCTCTTGCCCTCGTATTCACGATTTTCCAACCGAGCCAACCTCCTTTCCCTCTTCTCTTCCATCACTCTTCTTCTATCGGCTCTGGTGGGCTTGTACCCTAGCCCAAACCTATCCTTATTTTCAATAGGCATCATGACATTGGCGATACTTAGGCCTTTTCTTCCTAAAGGGCTTCCAGGCTAATACCCATGTGCGAGCATGATCTTGGCCACCATAATGGATGTGCTAGAGAGTCGTGGCTTTAGAAGCAAAGCTCCTTCCCTCACATAAGTAGTGTTGGCAATCTCAAATGATTGGAATGCAGTCTCAAGAGCTTCTTCGGCTGCCTCAATGTAAGGGGTGGACGCCGGTTTACTCACCAACATATCCTCCTCTCTTGAAACAATCACCAACTTATTACCAGTAATGAATTTCACCTTCTGATGCAGTGTGGAGGGTACAGCTCCAGAGGAGTGAATCCATGGTCGTCCCAAAAGGCAACTATAGGTTGGCGCAATATCCATAACTTGAAATAGAACCTCAAAGGTACAAGGACCAATCTGAATTGGTAACTCAATTTCCCCAGCAACTTCCCTTCGTGTTCCATCGAAAGCTCTCACTATCATTGAACTTGGTTTCATATGGGTCCCATCGAAGGGAAGTCTAGACAGTGTTGACTTCGGCAACACATTCAAGGAAGAACCATTGTCAATGAGTACCCTGGCCATGATGTGATCCCGACATTTTACAGAAATATGCAGAGCTTTATTACGCCCCATTCCTTCAGGAGGCACTTCGTCATCGGTGAAGGTAACAAAATTGTCAGCTATGATGTTGCCGACAATGCCATCAAACTTGTCAACAGTAATGTCATGAGAGACATGTGCCTGATTCAATACCTTCATTAGCACCTTTCTGTGTGGCTCAGAATTTAACAACAGGGACAACAATGATATTCTTGCTGGAGTTCTATTCAATTGGTCCACCACTCTGTATTCACTTTGTTTAATGAACTTCAAAAACTCGCACGCTTCTTCATTGGATACATCCTTTTTATACTCATACTGCCTTGTTGGGACCTAATCATTTTTCATTGCTTCCTTGGGCAAAGTTTCTTCCATCTTCCCTTCGTTTTCAATTTGCTCCTTCCGCAATATCTCTGGAGTATAAATACGACCGCTTCGGGTTATTCCTCCAACCCCTGAGATGTTGGTAACAGTGGTGGTCTCCTTGGGAGTCTTTAGTGGGTCCTCTTGGGAAGTGCGGACTTGTACCTCATATTTCCAAGGTACCGCCTTAGTATCTTTGAAAGGGAAAGGACGTGGAACTTGGATAACGAGCGGCTCGATTCCACCTAAGGTTGGTTGAGGCTCCCGCTTAGCGTGATAGATCACCAAGGGTTTTGGATAGGTCACAGCTTGCTCAACGACTGGCTGAGGACCGTTGAATAGAACCTTTACTCCCTTTCTAGGAGTTGTGAATTCTACGGTCATATTTATGCTAACGTCATTGTACTGGCGAGCGACTTGTACCAACTTTGTGTCCATCAACTCTTGCAGGACTTGTTTAAATTCACAACATTCCTCAATCGAATGCCCATTATCCCGTGGAAACCACACAGTGTCTTCTCGTCACAATCTTCTCCTTTCTCAATCGAAGCTTGCATCAACCCGGATTTACATAACCCATCGAAAATCAATGCCATAGAAGTTTTAACCTGAGCAACTTGGCTTATGAGGGGTGGCTCTGAGAGCTCTCCTACAGCATTGACACTAGAACCTCCATGATTGGGCAAGGGGTTGTGCCCTACATTAGGCACATCATCTTCGAAGCTCAACCACTTTGCATCAATAAGGCCTTGCACCTTGTACTTCAGGGTCTTACAATCTTCTGTGGAATGACCCACCACTCCGGCATGATAATCACACTTAGCACTTGCATCATAACCCTTAGGGTAGGGGGTTGTACTGGTTTTGTTGGAACGGGTGCTAGGAAATTCTTTTTGAAGAGTTGGGGTAATAACTTAGTATAGGTCATAGGTATGGGGTCAAGTTGCACGGGCTTCCTCTCCTGGTAGTCAGTCCTTCTTTGATTTGTATTAGAATTTTGACCCCAGGAGTAGGTAGGTTGTTGTGGTGTCGCAGTGGAAGTATGATGAGTTCGGGGAACGGGATTCTGGGAGGCAGCAGCTATATAGGGATGGTTAGGCTGAGGATATGGCGTTGGTGGGTAACAAGGGTAGGATGGGTAAAAGTTGGCAAATGCTTGGTTTTGTCCCCCTTTATTGGCTATCCTTTGATCAAAGGACGCTTCATTGGCCTCCCCTTCCTTCTTTTTCACAAAAGGCACCTTTTTTAAGCTAGCCGACCCAACCGAGTTTTCGACAATCTTGCCGCTTCTCATTCCACTTTCTATTCTCTCTCCGATGACCACCATATCGGAAAAACTTGAAGACACACTTCCAACCATTTTGTCATAGAACGGCGATTGGAGTGTATCTATGAACATAGTAACTATCTCTTTTTCTGATAACGGGGGCTTTACTTGAGCAGCCACCTCTCTCCATCTTTGGGCATACCCTTTGAAGGTCTCAGTATTTTGCTTCAACATATTCTGTAATTGTAACCTGTCCGGAGCCATATCCATGTTGTACTTGTATTGCTTCATGAAAGCATCAGCTAAGTCTCTAAAGCATCAGATACGAGTTCGTTCCAGCTGGGTGTACCAATTCGAAGTTGCCCCAGTTAAGCTATCCTGGAAGAAATGAATCAGCAATTTGTCATCATGGGCGTATGAAGCCATCTTCCGAACATACATGGTTAAGTGATTCTTCGGGCAAGTAATCCCTTTGTACTTATCAAACTCTGGCACCTTAAATTTAGGTGGAACAACCACATCGGGGACAAGGCAAAGTTCCGAGGCATCCCTAAGACCATAAGCAGATCCTTCAATAGCCCGTAATCTTTCCTCAAGAATTTCAAACTTCTCTTTAGACTGAAGATTTTCTTCGAAGTAGGGGTTCTCATTAGCTGTCCTTTGGGGAAAGAATGGTGGTATGTAGGCTGGTGTTGGGTTTGGCACAACTTGGGTTCTGTTGGCATTGGTGTGGGTAGTGTATGGTGGAGCTTGGGCATTGGCACCTCCTGAAAAGTTGGCGGTGTGTGGGAATACATGGTCATTAGTTGGGAGAGTAGTGTGCTGTGTTTGGGAGGTTGCATTGGTGTTGGCGAGAGGTGCTTGCATTTGGACAGTATTTGGTGGATTTTGGTTATTGCCTTGAGAATCGGTAGCAAACGGTGGCATGTAACCTGGAGGAAGGCCGTATGGTGGGTCTGTCATCACATGAGTCTCGAGATTGTGTCGGGTTATGAGAGTAGACCGTGAGTGGCATTATCTGGAGAGGACCCTGAGTGAAACCTGGAGGAAGTGGAGGTATGGTCAGAGGATCTTCGTTTGAGGGTGAAGGATTCCCATCTGTACTTTTTTCCTTCTGCATAGCTTGTAGTATCTCCAACATCTGGCCCATCTGTTCCTTGAGTTAGTTGACTTCATCTTTGAGCTCTTGAGATGCTTCTAGTTCAACCATGATTTTGGCTTGTGACCGAGTCCGATATGGGTGCCGAGGAACCAGTTTTTTTCGCGCGGAAGGTTATCCTTCTGACAAGGGACATGTAATGAGTATGTATAAAGGAAAATGAATGTCATGGATGTGCAACTACTTTATTTAATTATCTTATTTTAGGTGTGAGGATTTCCAGGAACCGTAAATATCGTTGTTTATTTGTGAGCATCTCAGTTAACTTTGCTTAACGAACGTCCCGTTCGAAAGTATTGAGTTTTATTGAGTGACAATATGGGATTAGACTGAGGATTTCTTACTTACCGAACGTCTCGTTAGGAAGTATCGAGTTTCATTGAGTGGCAATGTGCGGTCAAGAATTGAACCAAAGGTTCCTTTATTAAATACCCAAAGAAATGGAGAAAGTCTCCTTACATTTGATCAAAAAATAAAAAACAAACTTCTCTCATGAGATACAAAGAACGAAGCTAAAAATAAAAATGGAGGCCCTAAAGCATCCGAAGTTCTACACCTTCTGATTAATCACGAATCAAATCTTTCATATGCTCAATTAAGCTTTTGCACCGTCCAATAAATTCAGAAATTTCAACAGGGGTACAAAGTGGGTTGACCATCCCCTCGGCTGCTCTCAGAAACCTGGGAATATCCCGGATAGCTTGGTTAGCTAACCATACTAATTTAGAACATCGATCCATCCAGAACATGCCTTCCTGTTTGAATTCCTCTATTGTCTTCTCTTGTTCTTCTATATAGCTCTTCAACTTCAATATGCCTTCTTGCTTTTCGTTCAAGGTGGCCTCACATAATGAGACGATTTCCCCTTTGTGTGGTTTCTCCCTCTTAACTCTACTTTCATACTCTACTACTACTTTTTCCAATTGTTGCTTCAAATCTTCGAGTTGCCTTTCTGCACTTTTCTGAGTTGTGCAAGAATGTTTCAATAATTCCCTTAACCGTTGATTTTCAAATATCGCATCATCTCTTTCTCCTCTACGTAACCCCAATTCTTTGTTTGCAGCTCGTAAGCATTCTTGCGTCTTTGACCTGCATTTCTCCTCTATCTTTGCCCTTTTACTTTTGCTTTCGAAAAGGAGCAAGTTCTGTGTATTTTCTTGATGTAGGGCCTTGTAAGCTTGTCGGGCCTCCTCTAACTCTTTTTGCAACCCTTCCTTCTCTCCCTTTGTCTTCAATAGAGCTGCTTTTAATTCTTCTATTTCCTCGACATGAATAAAGGCTTGTGTCGGCATTGCTTCAGGGGTAGGGATCATACTATGAAATGGCAATTTGACCTCCAGGACTCTACTCCTCAACCATTGGCGATAATTCTCCTTCGCATCGCAACTCCTAGGTCCAAGTTCTCGCCCTTTCCTGATGACATTATCCCATGCTTGGCGGATCTTCCTCAGCATTTCCAGATTTTGTGAGCCCATGTTATAAAGAACAAAAGGAATCAACATCTCCTCTGATAGTGGTCCCAACATGGGATACCCGAGTTGCCTCAAAGCTAGAGCTGGATTATAATTTATGTATCCTTTGGTTCCCATAAGGGGCACATTGGGAAAATTTCCACACTGATAAATGACCTCTTGTATCTCTTGTCCTCTTGAATACCAATGGACTGTCTTTTTATTAAGATTTGCTAAATTTTGGGCCCACTCACGATTATTTTTTATCCCCACTTGACATACATTATTGAACATGTGTGTGGTAAGCCAAACATATAAAACTGGCAGACAACATAGGATCACCCCGCCTTTCTTCTCATAACGTAGATTAAGAGTGCAGTATACATCGACAAGGATAGCCGGTACAGGGTTTTCTCCTCTGGGCTTGAGGGCCAAGAAAACATCAATCGCTGCAAAATCCACAAAGTTCTCGACGTTAGGGAATAAAACAATCCCGTAAATGATTAGGGCCAGTATATCCATGAAAAGATCCCAATCTCCGGTCTTTGCCAAATATTGTGCTCGGTCTTCCAGATATTTCCTTGAGAAACCATCCATACCATTCTTGTTTTGTTTCTTTTCTTGTAACTCCCTTATGTGGATCTTCAATGCTTCAGCAATTGTATTTAATGAAGGATAATGCCCCAAGTATTGATAGGGCTTGTTCTCCCCTAAAGGATAACCCAATATGCATTCAAACTCCTCAAGCGTCGGGGCCAATTGAAAGTCTTGGAAAGTGAAGCATCTCAAAGGGGGGTCATAGTACTGGGCCAATGCAGTGAGGGCCCCCACTTGTACATCTACATCTAGTAGGTCAAGGATCTTCCCATATTTTCTACGGAAAGTTAGGCATTGCGTCTTCTTCAACTTGCGGCTAAGGTCTATCAAACTCTTCGCCTCGAGCTTCCTTGTCTTCAATATTAAAGTCTTTCTTAGCATAGTTGAGTCTGACTCATAATTTGATCCCATATTACCTCTTTTCCAAAGATACTCAAAACAAACTTTAGGTTTTACGGTTTTCCTGGAAATGAATGTAATATAATATGAAGCCCTTTATTTTTAGAAGAATGCATGTAATATAAACAAGAAATACCATGCATGATGATTATGATGATAAAAAAAGAAAAGAAATATTTTAAAAGAGAGAGAGAGAGAGAGAGAGAGAGAGAGAGAGAAAATGCAGGGGTGGGGGATGCTCCCTTTGTGCCCAAGGTAAGGGAGCCTATGGGTCTTCCTAACATGTGGACCTTCCCAATAGGTGGTTCAATAACCTAGATTCGGTCCCTAGAGCCAAGGATCCCGTCTCGAAATATTGCCCACAACCATAGGTAAACTATGAGGAGTGACAATACCCTCGAAAGGAATCAAACTCTAGGTGAGGCCTTCGTGATAACCAAATAGGATGTACATCCAGAAGGCTACCACTACTCAACCTCTTTCTAATCTTAAGTTGCACTTCGAGAATGTATAAGTATAATGTGTGAAGGGAGCAAAACTTAAATTACCCAACCTGCAAGAAAACACATAATAGAACCAAAAATATACGTGTAAAAAAAAAAATAGAGTTAACGTAATAAATAAATAATCGAAAAGGGCTAACATAAAAAGCTAATAATTTTACACATTTAATTATATTAGGCCTGACTCTCTAATTATCCCCACTGGAGTCGCCAGCTATCGCGACCGTCCCGTCCGGGCGCCGCGAAAAAATAGATTATCTGTGAGGTTCAGAGGAGTCGCCACCAATTTTATTTTAATTAGGGAAAAAATGGAAAACCCTAAAAAGTTGGTCTTTAACCAGAAATTAAGTTCGGGAGTCGATTACGAATAGGGAATGTATTAGCACCCTACACGTCCGTAAAAACGGTTGCCTCTAACTAATTGTGTAAAATTATAATAACTTATGTTTTACCCCTAAAAACGAAAGATTTATTATTTAATTAATTTGAGCTCTAAAATAAGGAAGAAGAATAAAAAAAAAGCAAATTGTTTAGCTTGACAAGGATGGTCCTTGGCCCTACGTATCCCTCAGCGCGATAGGGAATTCAAAGCTACGTAGTTCTTGTAGAAAATATTTGTGGTTAGTTGATTTTATTTTGTTTTTATTTTTTTATTAGAAAAAAGATTCTAGTTGATTTTGTTTATTTATTTATATTTTAGAAAAAAAGATTTGATTTTTAGGACTTCTGAGCTGTCGCAACTCATGCATCCTTAAAGATGAGATAAATTAGCTGTTACTGCTAACTTAATCCCTTACAGTAATGATTTTATTGTTTTCAAAAATGAAGTTTAATTTGGTTGA
Source organism: Ammopiptanthus mongolicus (assembly GCA_039655645.1). Taxonomy (NCBI): domain Eukaryota; kingdom Viridiplantae; phylum Streptophyta; class Magnoliopsida; order Fabales; family Fabaceae; genus Ammopiptanthus; species Ammopiptanthus mongolicus. Next base: position 10,075,366 of record CM077343.1, on the reverse strand, counting down.
TTATATTTTTAACAAAGGGGATGCTTTAGGATTTCTGAGTTGTCTCAACTCATGCGTCCTAGACAATAAAATTAATCTAGTTGTCACAACTAGTTAATTCTTGAATTACTTTATTTATCAAAATACCTATTTTATTCTTATTAGAAACTTAAATCAAATGACTTAATCCATGAAGAGTTAACCCACCTACTAAAACAGAAGGTAATAAAGCAAGGTAGTAAAACAAAACAAAATAAAATAAAATAAATAAAAGAAAGAAAGAATAAAATAACAGAAAAAGACCAAAAGAAAAAAGATAGACACAGAAACTGCTCAGTTTCTACTACACTCACGGCGCAGCGTCACAGAGGAGACGAAGACGGCAGCAGCTCGTGCGGCGTCCGGCGATTCGTACAGCGTCCGATGGCCGTGTGTGACAGGGACGTCGTGGTGGTGCTGGGTGTTCTGGTTTACTCTGCAGTGGTGCTCTCTGTTATGGCGGACTGATGAACGGCGGTCGTGCTACCAGGTTGGTCTGCGGCAGTGCTTCTGGGGTTTGGTGCGACGGTTTTGGGCGGCGTTCCGGCTACTCTGTGGTGGTTTCGCGGAACTAAGCCTAGGATGGTGAAGTGCGGCCGTTGAGTGGCGGAGATGATGCTGCTGTGGTGGTGGGAAGCTCAGTTGTTGGAGGCTATTGTATGGTCAAGAATTGGTAACAGGGGGAAGGGATAAAAAATCAGAGAGAGGCAGAAGCGGGAAAAAAAAGGATCCCCTTTTGAGAATTTTTGATCCTCTTTATAGCTAGCCATTAGGTTAAGAAAATTTATTTCATTACCAATCACAATTAAACTACTCAAATTAAGATCAATTATTTAATTATCATTCAAATCTTTATAATTATGAAGTTAATCAATCATTTAGATCAGAATCAATTTAATTGAAATCAGAATCAATCATCCAATTTTATTTTGAAAACCTACCATTAGTGGATTTATGAAATTAATTTCATTTTTTAAAAAAAGGAAAAACTTATCTTACTAAATCAATTTGATGAGAATCATAACATTATTATTTCTTATTTATTTTTTATTTTTGTTATCGTAATTATTGTTCATCCATCTTTAGCCCAAGAGCCAGCGGGCCTGCTTATGACTCTTTCTGATCCAAACTCCTATTGATTTTTTTTATTTTTTATTTTTATTTTTTAACCGGACAAAATTAAGTGTTCACAATGCCTTGGTTCAATTTCAGATAAAAAGGCCATATTGCTTGACTCTCTTAAGACAGATCTGGTTCTAAAACCTTCAGAGGGACTTCCAATGATAAGATCTTCAGGATGATGAGCTTTGAACTTCCAGTCTCTTCTGAGATCATCATTTTGATGTTGATCTGACTGATGACTCGTCTGCTCCACTTGTCTGATAGACTCCTCAGCAGACTCAGTTTTTGATACGTCTGGCTGTTGACTCGTCTGCTGGGTAAGATCAAGTCCTGCAAGATCATCTCCTAGATTTGATATTTCCCTATCAATCTTTAGATTATCATTGAATTTTACATGAATAGATTCCTCAACAGCAGAGATCCTAGAGTTAAAAACTCTATATGCTTTAGACACTTCAGAATATCCAATGAAGATACCTTTGTCTACCTTGGAATCAAACTTTCCAAGTTGATCCTTGATATTTAAGATGAAGCATTCACATCCAAATGCATGGAAATAAGATATGTTGGGTTTTCTACCTTTCCACAATTCATAAGGAGTATTCTTTAGGATAGACTTTATAAGTATTCTATTTTGGACATAACATGCAGTGTTTACTGCTTCAGCCTAGAAGTACTTAGGGAGATTATTATCATTGAGCATTGATCTAGCCATCTCTTGCAGAGATCTGTTCTTTCTCTCAACCACTCCATTTTGCTGTGGAGTTCTTGGTGCAGAGAAGTTGTGAGAGATTCCATTCTCTTCACAAAACAGTTTGAATGGCTCATTTTCAAATTTTCCCCCATGATCACTTCTAAGGGTAGAAATATAGAAACCTTGCTCATTTTATACTTTCTTACAGAATACAGAGAAGGCCTTAAAAGACTCATCCTTGTGGGTTAAGAAAAGTACTCAAGTAAATCTAGAATAGTCATCAACAATGACAAATCCATATTTCCTTCCAGCTAAACTAGCAACATTAACTGGTCCAAACATATCCATGTGTAGCAACTGAAGAGGTCTAGTGGTTGATACAATGTTTTTTGATTTGAAACTTGACTTTACTTGTTTACCTCTCTGACATGCATCACATAAAGCATCTTTCTTGAAACTAATATCAGGCAATCCTCTCACAAGGTTATCCTTTTTCAATTTCGAAATAAGTTTCATACTAGCATGTCCTAGTTTCTTATGCCATAACCATCTTTCATCCTCTTTAGACATCAGACAGGTTACACTTTGATCTGAGAGTTCAGTTAGCTCAATCTTATAAAGATTTTGCTGTCTATTAGCTGAAAAGAGGGTCTTGCCACTCTTGTCTTTGACTATTCATTCTTAGTGAAGGAGACATCAAATCCACTATCATATAATTGACTTATGCTAAGTAAATTGTGTCTTAGTCCTTCAACCATAAGCACATTTGAGATAGAGGGAAGAAGGGGTTTACCACCAATTGTACCAACACCAATTACTCTTCCTTTTTGATTGCCTCCAAAGGCAACAAATCCACCATTCTTAGACTGGAGGTCTTGGAACATAGACCTTTCTCCTGTCATATGTTGGGAGCAGCCACTGTCCAGGTACCTGCAGAGGCGTCTGCTTTGTCCTATTAAGGATGTCCGCAACAGAAATTATTTTATCTTTAGGTACCCATATTTTTCTGGGTCCTTTTCTGTTAGTTCTAGGAGTCTGTGAAGACTTCCTCTTTTTCTTGTGAAAACACTTAGACATAACATGTCCAGCTTTTCCACAGAAGTTACAGACGGGTCTAAGTCTAACTGGAATGGGTTTAACATAGATAGTTGAAGATTTTGTTGATACTTTATGATCAGCTTGATGATCATATCCAATGCCTTCTTTGTTAAGAGAGTGTTTCTGACATCCTAGCAGTTTTGTCAGATTATCTCTGCCATTAACAAATCTAGCAAGATCAAAAGTGAGCTCCTTCACTTTCGGTTGAAGTGTGATCACTTCTTCAGAATGTGATGTTTCACTTGAGATCGAAGCTTCATCAGACTTTTCAGTCCTCAGCTGGCTATTCCCTTTGGCCAGCATCTCACACTCTTGAGATTTTTGTTTATGCTCACTGAGGAATTTAACATAATCTCTCTTGAGGGATTTGAAGGCCTTAGATAAGCCCTTGGATTCCTCTACCAGCTCATCATAAGCATTATGCAATTCCTCAAGTGCAGAATGTACCTCAGTTTCAGGTTCTGAATCTATATTAGCCATTAGACCGAGATGGGCTTCCTTTTCTGTCTCTTCTCCTTCATGTGTGACAGATAAAGAGTTCCACATTTCTTTAGCAGAATCACAAGCATGAACATTTTCAAACTCTTTTGGACTAAGAGCACAGATTATAGCATATCTGGCTTTATGGTTTAGATCCCATCTTGTCTTTTCTGCAGGTGTCCACTGAGCCTTAGGCTTGTCTGAGCCATCATTATTTTGAGGAGTGTAAAGACCATCAGTAATGACATCCCATACATCAGAATTTGTTGCCAAGATGAACCAGTGAAACATTTCTTTCCAATAGTTGTAGTTTACACCATCGAAGAAAGGGGGTCTGGTTATAGAGCCTCCTTTAGGTTGGGGGTTCCCACTTGAGCTTGCTCCGGAATACATTGTCTATTCTTCAGGATCTTTTCTCTACACTGTTAGGTGCTCAACCCAGAGGCTGAGCTTTGATACCAACTGAAATAGACAGATGCAAACACTAGAAGGGGGGTTGAATGGTGTTTGACAAATTTATGCGGAATTTAGAAACTTTATCGTAAGCACAGACGGGTTATAATAGAAGAGTAAATACAGACAGGTCAATCAGACTGATACCTCGTCTGAAGGTTTTCACAGAAAACACACAATCATGCAAGATAAGAAAAGTTTTGATAAACACAATTATAAACCCCCTTTAGTTAGATGATAGTTAAGACAAATAATCAAACTAAAGAGTTAAGGGAAAGAGAGATCACTCAGCAGGTTTTATCCCGGTTCACCCCTTAACAATGAGGCTACGTCCAGTCCTTGACAGCACCAAGTTTTCTCACTATAACTGATTTAGGTTACAGGGCAAACAAGTATTATTTTCACACCTAGCCTCTTCAGGCTCCAGACGAGTATTGTTTTCACACCTAGCCTCTCCAGGCTCCAGACAAGTATTATTTGCACACTTAGCCTCTTCAGGCTCAGACGGGTTTGTTTGAGAGAAGTTGTAAAAAGATTACACTTTGCAAGTCTTTCACAAGCACTCAGACGAGTGTATTAAATGTTAAGTTCTAAAAGACTGCGTAATAACTTCAAAATGATTGAAGAATAAATAATGAAAGAATGAAGATATAAATGCACAGAGTAATTGCTCTTGATTGCTTTGATCATTCTCTTGTCTTCTGGAATCTTCAAAGTCTTCTTCATTAAATAGGCTTCAAAATTTTAAAGCCGTTAGACACAAGGTCTGAAGTCTTGGCTTCTTGCAGATCTTCAATAAATGCAATAGAGTCGTTCTGATCATCCATTAAAGCATAGGGAACTTCGCTTGTTCTCTCTCATCAGAGTGATACAGACTTCTGATATACCTTTGGTCTCAGCAGGTCTGTATATGTGCTTTTTGTTTGCAGAGGGAAGACTTTCCCTTTTGGTATAAGATGCAGTTGTGTTCAGGCAAAGCACTTTGTTGAAGTTCCTTATCAGAGTCGAGACAGCTTTCATCCAATGTATTCTTTAACGTTAGTCTTTGGACGGATGAGTATTTCATTAGACGGGTTGACTCTTTAATAAAGAGATGACGTCAGTTGCAAAATCTTTTAGACGGGTGAGTCTTCCTTTGGTCAGACGGTTGAAAACTTCATTAGACGAGTGAACTTCTCTTAGTTCATACGAGTGAACTTCTCTTAGTTCAGACGAGTGAACCTTAGCTAGTTCAGAAGAGTGAACTTATCTCAGTTCAGACGAGTGAACTTTAGTTAGTTCAGACGTGTGAACTTGAGCTAGTTCAGACGTGTGAACAGTTCATATAGACGCTTAATGTTATAATCTGCACACTAAGTAGACGAGTTAAATACCACAGACGGGTTCAATTAAATCATTGAATAACTGTTTTAATCTCATCAAAACTAAGGTAAATGCACATCAGATATTTGGAGACTCAACATTTAAGGTTTTGAGTTTAAATCATATATATAGGGTTAATATAGAAAGAGATATACAATGTTCTTTGTGCAACCTTAGAAAAGAATTATAGAATTAATGAGTTCCCCAATAATTAATCCTAACAGAGATATAGTGGGTTAGTAATTCAGGAATATTTTTGAGTTCTTGAGAGAGATTTTTGAATAAATTAGGATTCTTGGTAGGCAAAAAGAAGTTGATAGAAAATTAAAAAAAAATGACTATAATTGATCTAAATCGTAATGATGTAGGTGAAAAATGGATCCTTTGAATTTTCTCTAATTGATTGTCATTGTTGTTTTTGTTTTGTAGTTTAATTAAAATCTGAATTTTCTAAAAAAATTATTAGTTTAAGTTCTTTTCATAATTTCATTCTTGATTAAATCCCATAATTAATTCACTTTCAATTTGTTGGTTTAAATAGAGTCTGTGTTTGAGAATTGGTAATTGGCCACCCAATTCCTGAGAATGATACTCGATTATTTGTCATCTTAATTACCTACTTGCATCGATGTGGTACAATTGTCGTTTCATCACTCATTAAGCCATGCCCACATCTTATTCAAACCCTAGCATCACCATTGTGTTTCCATAGCCTCGCCAAACTTTCACCATAACGCTCTCAATCACTGTTGCACCATACTGAAGTAAAATCGCCTATCACCATCCGAGAACACCAAGACATGAGTACCACAAGCAGCCATTAGCCTCTATAGTGGAAACACAAGCCATACATCAACCACCCTTATTGACAACCACCACCGGGGAACTAAACACAAACAACCACCTGTAGCTTGAACCACCTAATTGTGTCACCACTAGAGTACACCACTAGAAGCCCCAAACATTGTGATTACAATGGCCATAACCATGGAATCAAACCCAAACAACCACCATTAGGTGACGTTTGGTTAATGAAATATTTTATTTTTAGGTAAACTACATTATCAAGAATTTCATTTCTGAGAATATTTCTTTCCCACCCTCATACATGAGAATGAAATTTTCAAATTTTATTCACAAATTTTATTCTCGAACATATTTTATGCCTATAAATGATTTTATATCTCTTGTTCCAAACATAATAAACTTTTATTCTTACCTCACTTTCCCGAGAATATTAAAATATGTTTGATATGAAATGCTAGCTTATCTCGTAGCAGCTTGTGTCACCGCTAGAGTGCAGCGCCACGAGCCCCCAACATGTCATGTCGTCTTTTATCGTTTGTCTATGCAATTGTCCACCAAAATAGAAATGGTTTTAGCGGTTGATGGGGGTTCCATCACCAACAAGAAGAACTCCAAGGATATCAATGACAAAGTTGCCGGCACCGACGATAAGATATCAAGAATTTAACCCATTTCCACTCCTTCTAACATCAACATTATGTTATCATCTTCACCATCGTTAGCCATTTCCTTCTCTGATGAGCTTGTTTTCTCGATGGACGCTAGCTAGCCTCACCATCGACGAGATGTCGCTACGTTGGAGACAGGGTTCATCACCCGAGGATATGGTCCGATGAGATGTTAAACGCAATGTTTTAAGAACCGAATCGGAGATCGAGCCGACGAGACTTCCAGGTCATGATTCAATTGGTTTAACTGGTAATGGTTGAACTAGATGACTACAAAATAAATAAATAATTCAATATATATATATATATATATAAGTATAAAAATATATGCAAATATTAAAAATTATAAAAAAACCTTTTAACTCATTTTCATTAAGATAAAAAACAGGTAATTCATAGACCATAAAGTTCAAGCTCAAAGTCTCAAATAAGTAAATTACTAAACATAATAGCACATCTTCGAAGCTTCGAATAATCAAAATACTAGACTTCATAGGTATTACATGCAGATCATGATTCATAAGTAAAATCTATTAAAATACATAACAAATACAAATCTTTATAATATAAATTCAAACATAAAATCTCAATTAATCAACCAAACAACAATGCAATGTCTATATCTTCTCATCAACCATGGTACAATTTTTTAAAAACTGTTAAAAATAGTTGATGGAAGCATGTTAGTTCTTGAAAAATACAACTGTACAAAAGATCCACAATGAAACTATAGGATATCTTTATGTCAATGTTCATATCGAACTAAGCCCCGCTTATATTTTGCCCAACCTAAACGTACATTTAGATGATGCAAATTTGATTTTATCCTCAATTTAATATGTTTGACAATATTTCATTCAAATCAATTTTACAAGAAAAAATTTAAAAAATAACATAGCATTGAATCGGCTAATTTTTAATAACTGGGTCTGATTTATCTGATTTTAATTTGGTTCAAATGATTTTTTTCCAATTCCTCACGACTTCGGATTTTTTTGGATTGAACTGAATCATAGACACCACCGATTTGCATCGGCCGATTCGATTCGTTTCTTAAAATATTGGTTAAATTAACAATTAAACTACATTCATGAAGTCAATGACGTCGAAGACTTATTAGACATATTTTATATTAATTTACAAATTGATATGCTTTTACGATTACATTATAATAAAAAACATGTTGAAAAATCTAGATCCAACTCCTTGTCGGAGATAATTTTAAAAGTGTGTTGATTCCCTGCCTTAGCTGGGTGCATTGTACGTATATAGTGCCAAGAATTATTATGCAAGGGAGAAAGAAAACTATGTAATTATAGATCATTCAACCATCCTATCCTATCTCAAGGTCCCCCTTCGATGCAGGGACGTGTCACTTGCGTTTCTTCTTGAAAATGCTATAGGTGGGTAAAATTATATATGTGTACACAAATTTACAATTAATTATATAACTATTTTAACTTACGTACAAATTATAGCTGGGGGGAAAACACCAAGGCATGAAAGTGTTGCTGTCTTTAAACAGAAATAATCGCATGACACATTATCATTTTATATTAATTTTAAATGAATTTAATCGTCCCACTTTTTCATTATTTTTTATTTAATTTCACTATTTTATTTTTAAAATATCAGTCATCATATTTGAAAACTTCGCCGTTTCTAGCACTGTCAATTTGACTAATATTTGTTTTTGATGCATTCTCCGGTACCCTCAATAATTTTTTTGGGATAAAAGTTATCCTGTCCAATCAGAATGTGCCACCTTAATTAAATGAATCATATTAGTGGGTCAAATTATATGATTCTTACAACCTGATTGGATCACCTAAACAGGATAAAGTTATCCTTGAAGTACCATAGAATTCACCTTATTTTTTTGTCTAGTTGGTACTCTTTTAGGTACTTATTTAAAAAACTATACAGTGGTATTGTAATAAAAATTGATGACAAGAATTATTTGCAAGATGTTTTGAAATGAAAAAAAAAACTGTCAGGACTAAATTTAAAATGAGTAGAAGTTATAATATTATATTAAATAACTATAAAAATCAACAAACTAAATAAATATTATTCTATATTAAAAATAATGATGCACAAGTCATTTATTAGTTTACTAATTACACAGCTTAACTATTTCTATATAATTTTGACAAGCACATGAGAAGCACCAGTTAATTTGGAGATCCCAGCAAGTTTCAAGTTAAAGTCATAAGGTTAAAACCCTATCCTAATAAAGTCATCTTCATATTGACAATAATCCAATGAATTTGTAGCGACCACCTATGATATTTGATATTTAGACTACAGATCCTATTATTATACTAAGATGCCATAGCTAAAATATATCAGTGTTTGTTCCCCAAAAGAAGGGTTACTATAGTTACAAATGGTGTCGTGTTCTTATCATGAAAATGGGATCAAACAGTGACATGTGTAATCATAACAAGAAGACGGTTCAATACATCTGTCCTCAACCTCCTTTGATGGTAAAGTTGTGCCAGTGTTGGAAAGAACCTCCGACTGAGGCAATTGCTCTCTTTTTCCATTTTTTTTATATGTACATGTTCCCTAGCAAATCTATCGATAACTTATTTATATATATATATAAAAGGAGCGAATCAAATGAGATGAGTGTGTTATTGTGAGAGATGAGAGGAGTAAATATGAACCTTTAGATGACACATGAATGGTCAAGATTAGAACATAAAGTCATGTGATTTTTTTAATTGATTACATAACCACTAACTAATTTCTAATCCTGACCATCCATGTATGATTTAATGACTCAGATTTGTTCCTCTCTCTCACAATAACACACTACTCTCACTTATCCCACTTGTGAGAACCACCCTTTATGATTTACTTTTTTTCTCTCTCCAAGTCTTTGTCCTTATCATTCTGCCTTACTTAATTTCAAATTTAGCATGCGTTAATTCTTATTTTTAGCATTTCGGTTTGGTCATATCCATGCATATATAGAATTCTATCTGCTAGCAGCTACCAAATACAAAGTTGCACAAGTCCTTATTAGAATGCATGCCACCTGCCGGCCTATTCATTTACATAATCATGAACCTCATTAAGTTTTTATAACTAAACCTTGGTACTATATTATTATTATTGGAATGAAAATGAGGATGGATGACTATGTTTTATATATTGACTATGTATAATATAACTCTTAGTCACTTAAGGAGCCACTTTGCTTGTACATAGATCATGAGTCATGCATGTGACTTGGCTTGAAATCTTGTATATATGTGAATATTCAATAATGATTTATGATTTATTTCCTTTAATTAGTTAGGTTGGCCACGTTGAAAGCTTCTGATTCCTTTATTATAATTTAATTTCATTCATGTATTGGTTTTTCTCTATACCACCTTCTCGATAAGCTCATGCATGTGTGCCACTCATTCACCAACGTACCCAGAGGAAGAATCTGGCGGACTTAATTAGCTAGCTAGCGAAATTAATAAACCCTTTTATTTGACAAATTTGAAGAGAAAAAAAATCATCGATTTCAAGAACACAACTTTGCAAAAGTGAATCATGACCGTCCTTGAATGAAATTAAAGGAATCTGGCGTGCCCTCCATCAATCCATGCATGACAACTCAAACTTGTTTGATCTGTAAAGGTTTCACCCATCACCAAGACACCAACAATTTTAAACATGTCACTCTCTCACAGAAGTTAAATGACACGATCTTATTTTACTTTTCCTCATATTTTGCTATTTTGTTTCTCTGTTTCAGAATGACTTGGTTTTCTTTCTTTAGAAGGAATTGAAAATTCAGAAAGTACATAGCATATCGATAGCAGGAGCGTAGACAAAGTGGAGTAAGCTCACATGAGGGGACAATGTAGTGTTTGTGGATGTAACTACACATACATACGAGCCCAGAAATTTTTATATAAATAAGAAGAAAATAATAAATTCAGTATACTAGTTCAATTATATTATTAATTACCAACATGTGGTTGGTCCGAATGATAACGAGTTCGGATCCCTTAAATAAGTGATAAGGGGTTCGATTCGTGACTCTTGTGTATAAAGAAAACCTGGTTGGGAAGGGGCAATCCTTAAATGTTGTCCCAGTCCCCCGATGGAGATTAGTCACTGTTTACGACGTTGGATACTTCGTACCAATAACATGGTTGCCTAAATTATATTATTAATTGGTTAATATTATCATAATTAGTTAAGCATTAATTGTTATAATCTTATATAATTAATAATATAATTAGTTTAATTAGTATATTCAATTTAAGTACTCAAAATTTATGCTGAATTTCTCGATCTATGAATCATTACCACAAGAGTCCAACATTATTATTAGTTTTTTTTGGTTTTTTAGGATATCCCCGGGTATATTGTGGAGACTAATCCCTTGAGGTACTTGACGACATTGAAAGGCGGACCTCTCCAATCAGGTTTTCTCTATACATAAGAGTCAGGGATCGAATCTCTAACCATTTGTTTAAGGGATCCAAACCCGTTATCACTTAAATCAACCACATGTTGATGAACATTATTATTAGTTAGTAGGAATCATAGTAGCAAAATAAATTAAATATGTTTATGATCCAATTTAATTTTGACCACTTATTGTATTCCAAGACATTTAATAGTGGTCATCTCTTTCTCTGTTGCTTGTCTAACTTGTTTGATAGCCCTGATTTTGGCTAATTGTTATCAGTTTGGATTTGAATTGAGTTCCAACACTTGATAATTGAGCTTCAAGGAGAAGGCTTCACATCAGATGATGATGATCCCAAGTCTTGTCCAGTTCCCTAGTTTGTTTGGTCTGTAATTTTCTTGATCCTTTCGTTTTCCTTGATACAGGACAATGAGTAGTCCTTTATTTTTTGATTTTCTTTTTCAAATTTTCATTTTCTTGGAAGTTGGAACAAAGGGACTATATTGTTTTCTTTCTTCAGACTTTGGACTATACATCAATTCACTTAATATACAGAGAATAGTAAATACAGATGATCTAAATTAAAGAGAATAGTGATTCACCCAAAAAAACTAAAGAGAGTCGTGACATAAAGATGAAGGACAATTTTCTCGGAAATCAATTGAACTGCCTTTGTTAGCTGTGTCGCGGTGAACTTTAAAAAGGATTACTTAAGCTGCTTCACTTTGAAGGGTCAATACTTCTGAATCCCGATTCCTATGTTTGTGTGCACAATTAGAATTTCCTTTGATTAAGAGTTGGGTTTGGGTAGAACCATGGCAAGGCAAGGCGGGTAACGCTCTTCTAAAATGAGTTTGAGTGTTGTAACATGAGTAAATAAGGGTGTATCTATTCTAAATTAGCTGAAACGAGTTGAGATCTCAATCTATTTTAACTAATCGATGATAAATACATACTTAACTTATTCACTCTACACTTAAACTCACTTTAGAGAAGATTTTTCCAAGGGGAAGAGGCATGTAACAAGTTAGGGATATGTTAAGTAGTACCCTTAGGGCACATCCAAAAAAAACTTTCATTGAAAAATTAAGTATAACACTTTTCAAAATTGGGCTTAAGTAAGTTTTTTTACACAATTTTAGTATTTTATGTACGGTAGCAGTGTTGTAACTTGCAAATTGTGTAAATCATTGTGTAGAATTTCAAACCTTGTGTGTTATGTACGGAAACTACAGAGATTTTGTATTGTTATGTATATTTAGCGTTGGTCTCCCTCATAAGAAGTTCCTGACTCCGTCCCTGAGCATTCCCCTATAAGTTATATATGCAAGTGCATGATACTATTGTGTACTTATATTTACTTATTTTTAAATAACTCTTAGCAAGAAATTAAATAAGACTCTTGAGATAAGCAAAATTCTTTTAAAGTAGTCCAAATTAAATACATACCTCATGTAATGAAATTTTCAAAAAATAAATTTGAGAAATTTAGAAACAAAAGCAACAATGACAACGGGTCTTTGTCAAAGAGTATAGGATCGAAATGTTCTCCCCACCCAAATGGGCCTTTTTAGTTTGTTTATATAAGTTTGTAGTGGTGTGTGCTGTTGGGCTGTGCCTCTTATTTTATTTCATTTTTCGGTATACAAGTTTCCCGCATTAAAAGACAAATACAAAGATGACCGTTAAACTGTTAAAGTTCCATGACCTAAAAAGGCATAACAATCAAGCTCTTTTACTAAAATAAAAATATATTAAAATTGTGAAAATAAATTCTATTAGAGCACTATGACCTAAATATTGCTTCTCAGGTGTTATCTAAAATGTAATACGAAAAGTACAAAATAAATTCTATTAAAAAAATATTGCTTGGTTATAAATAAGACAATAATATTTAATATTTTTTTTGGGATTTAATTGATATATACTCTTAGTGTAAAATTTTTTTTTACACTGTCAATTAATTATAAATTATCATATCTTTAAAAATATTTGATTCTTGTCCTAACTACTTTAAAATTCACTTATATAATGATATGTGATTGATTGATAATATAAAATATTTTATATTGACAATTCATATCAATTAAACTCTATTGGCTGTCATCAACCACACGTTAAATATTAAAGAATTATCAACCTTTGTCAATTCAGCATGTGATTAAAACAAAAGCAAAAACTTTAGCAAAGAAATTAATGCTTCATTGAAATTACGTGCAATGCACCATTGGGAGCCTTTGGAGTATTAGGCAGCCAATTTGAGTCAGTTCAAACACCATGCAGGTAAAAATTGTACGGAAATGCTAATTAGTGTCTTAAGAGTATTGATTAAGAATTCAAAAATAAAAATTTTGTATTAAAAGTGATGTATTCATTAATATATTAAATATTCAAAAGTTATATTTTTCAATAAATTTTTTATAACTTTGGAAACAATATGCTTATGACACTTGTTAATAAGATCCAAATTATAATGCCATTGCAAGTTAAAAAATGTTACCCGCGTGTATACGCATACATATTATCAGTCAAAATTGACCACTGAAAAGCCATTCTCACGGTCTCACTTGAGTTATGCTCTTCATGCATTGCAACTAATAATGAAAATAAAATCAAACCCCAAATCAACACACAACTTTGGTGCTCCCTAACAAACAATCCTAGCTAACAAGCATCCTAACTCGTAAGCACGTTAAAGCAACAAACCTCCTCAAAATTCTGCAAGATTTTGACATCTAAACATAGATAACCTTTACATTGACATTTTAAAAATTGAAAGGCCATCATCATGACAAAAGCATTCATAAAATGAAAGAATATATATATATAGTATATCAATTCAATAGAATTTCCAAAAGTAAAAATGAGAAGTTTAACAAAGTTTTTTTTAAAAAAAAAAAAAAAAAAACAATGCCACAACCCATGTGGCCATGTACATAACCTGAAGGTAACTCTACTCAAAGATGGCCAGATTGTCCGACTCAAACCAAACTTCCCCTTCATGTAGTAAATTAAAAAAAAAAAAAAAAAACAAAAATGTAATTTTATTTATATTATTTTTTATCAGAATTTCTTTTTTGTTGTGCCTGTTTGGAGGGCACTGCTATGGTAATTGTTTGTGGGGTACCCTTAAGAGAGATACACTTCAACGGTTGAATTCTTGAGAGTAAGGCAAACGGGGCACGCTCTAAAATGCGCATCACATTCTGCACACATGCACAAGTGCCGACACGGCAATACAACCACCGACGCCACGCGCTTCCCACACCCCCTACATTTCGCACGCGCCGCCGTCACCACCACAACTCTATCCGGGTCAACAAAAGCCGACTCTGCATCCTCCGCCTGACCCCCCTCCACGGCGGAATACGACCCTGCTCCGCCGTGACACCCTCCGGCACCGACGGCCATCATGGTCTGCTGCAGTTGGGCTTGTAGGGACGCCGCCGCCGCCTCCTGTGCCCTTGCCTTTGCCTGCCACGCCTGAGTCTCCGCGCTCAGCTGGGCGGCGCGTGCTTCTAACTCAGCGTTTCGGCGCGTGGCCTTCTCCACCTCCACTTCCTTCTCTCTCAACCGACGGGCCACCGCCTCCTCCGCCGCGCGTAACATCGCCCGGTAATGCTTCTGCCTCTTCTCCGCCAATGTCCGCCGTAATTGCTCTCCCTAATGATATTCCCACAACACCCATCATTCATTTTTCATCTCCACTCCTAAAAAACTAAACTTTTTAATGAAAAAATAAAAAAAATTTATTAAAAGGAAGAAAAATTGTACCTGGGCTTTAAGGAATTGGTCAATTTCATCACTTTGTTGTTTGATTTCGGAAGCAAAGTCTTCGGACAATATAGATAAGAAAGAAGATGAGTGACACCCCCCATGTTGTTGTTGTTGTTGAGGTTGATGTTGATGTTGATGAAGTTGTAGTCTTTGTTGTTGTTGGTCACCAAAAGATAAGCGTAGGCCTGTAGAGACCACATTTTGGTGTTGATTATGGAGCTGAGAAAGGTCTATAAGCTGTGGAGGCTGTGTTTGCATAGAGAATAATGGGTTCATAACATTATTAGGTGATGTGTGACCAACCCCTCCTGTTGCTACTGTTGTTTCTCTTCCTCTCTTGCGAGAATTAGCACCTGCTATGTCATGAAATATTAAGATTAATTGGAGCTATATGTATGTGTGTGTGTGTGTATAGAAGATTAATTAATTGTAGAATATCTTATATTATATAAATCGTAGAGAGGCTTTATATATATATATATATATATATATATATATATATATATATATATATATATATATATATATATATCAAACGTACTTACTTCCATTGTTGTATAGCATAGTATGGGATTGATCAAGGAGTCCTCCTGGTTGTGGTTGTAATGAGTAATCATGTCCTTCTTGCCCGTTTCTGGTAATTAATTAGAAACGGAAGGGAGGGATAGATGGATATTAGTGATTCAGAATTGAGGGTACATGATAACATGAACATGCATATATAGATAGTTGAATATATACATAATAACTACAATAAAGGGTAATGCAAATTAATTAATTAAACCTGTTTAGAAGGAGGACATTGGATGGATATTGAGCTTGAACAGCCATGAACAAAAACTATATATGTGTCTACTTTGTTTCTTACAACACCTCAACCTGCTGCTAGAGCTTTTCTTCCTCTTTGTTGTTGTTTGTTGAGGGAAAGAGAATAGATAGATAGATAGATAGATAGGGGAGAGAGTAGTAGAGGTGGGGAAGAGATAGATGCGATTGAAGCGAATCAGTCCAAGAGGGAGGGAGGGAGAGAGAGAGAGAGACACCTTATTCTGCTCGCTCTTTCCTTTCTCTTTTTTCCCCCTTGCTTCTCTTCTTCTTCGCCTCGAATTGGCTTTTCTTTACAAGTAGTCTCGTGTTTGTAATTCTTCCTCACACCAATATTATTTAAATATATACTTTCCTAGAAAATTATGTAACACCAAAATATTATTATTATTATTATTATTATTATTTTTAGATCATTCTCGTTCACGGTTACTCATGATAATAATTAATTTGATAAACAATAATAATCATAGTAAATTAAAGGTATTGTTAACGAGTCCTTTAAGAATATCCATAAAAAATAATTTTTTATTAAAATGCTAAGCATATACTAACTTCTTAATAAATTAAACACCTTAACCAGTGTCTTAGACATTTATTAGCACATTTTCAACTAATTGATGGGTTTGTTTAATTAGTGTCGTAATGAATCTAATAAAAGTAATTTTTTTTTTTATAAAACTAAATATAACACTTCTTAAAATATTGGGTACACCACTTTTCAATAAAACTTCTTACCTTAATTTCTTAATCAGTGCATTAAAAATACTAGTTATCATTATCCTTAATAATCTATAATATAGTTAAGATTAAGAGAGACACAGAAAGAGAGAGTGCGAAGAAGGCGTTGGCAAATGGGTGATGTATTTGTTGTTGTTGTTGGGGTTATGCAGGTCACTGCCGCTACCGCTGCCGCTGGAATTGTTTGTATATGGCCCATGCTTCTCTCGCTACCTTCCTAGCTTTGCTTTCTTCACACCCTCTTTTTCCTCCTTATTTTCCTTACATTTGTTTTTTCTCCTAAACCCAATGAAAATTATTAATTTTGGCACATACTCACATACATATTCATAAAGATGAAATTTCAATTAATACCCTCACTCCTTATTCGGATTTTTGGATAATAGAGATGTCTCACAAGTTACTCAAACATTGGGATACTCCCACTCCTACGTGGAATAATAGCAACAAATTTATAAGAATATCATTATTTTAATTTTTATTTTTCAAACGATCACTTTTTTTAAATTATATACCAAACTATGATCATTTCCAAATTACATTAAAAAGTATCCTTTGGAGGGCACGACCTCTCAACATGATTTGGGAAAAAAAATTTGTCACACCCAGTTGGGAAGTTCAACCACGACTTCTCAACGTGGGTTTTAATTTGGGGAAATTTTGTTGTCACACCCAGTTGGGAAGTCTGATTTTTCACCCGTCTAAGCTTTCATGCTTTCACCCGTCTAAGCCTTCGTTCGTTTGATGACTTTCACCCGTCTAAGCTTTCAACCGTCTAATGAAGCTTTCACCCGTCTAAGCCTTCGTTCGTCTGATGACTTTCACCCGTCTTAGGCGGACGAAGACTTAGACGGGTGAAAGCATGAAAGCTTCATTAGACGGGTGAAAGCTTAGACGGGTGAAGAACCAGACTTCCCAACTGAGAGTGACAAAAAATTTCCCCAATTTAAAACTCATGTTGAGAAGTCGTGGTTGAAGAACCAGATTTCCCAACTAGGTGTGACAAAAATTTTCCCAAATCATGTTGAGAAGTCGTGGCCACCAAAGGGGACTTCTCAATGTTATTGAAAATGGTGGTAGTTTGGTATATAATTTGGAAAGGGTGATAGTTTGAAAAATAAAAATTGAAACAGTGATATTCTGATAAATTTGTCAATAATAGCTATATTTATAGGGTTCAGATTTAAAAACTTATTATAGCTTTTGTGATTGACATACATAAATAGGATAAGTTTCTTAAAAGTTTTGAATGCACCCAGATTTTGTCACTCTTAAAAATTAAAATTAATTAAATCTTCAAGAGTTTGGTTTATATATAGTTTGTATAAACAGTGATACATTTACCGATCTCTTTTGGTGTGAGTGGTTAAAGGTCTCTCATCCCTTAACCAATGTCTCGGGTTTAAGCTTTGGATATGGAAAAAACCTAAGCTGGGATGGATACCATCCATCGAGGTGCCGAACAAACTCCCGCGGGAGATTAACCCCGATCTCAAGTTGATGGTGGGATACTCCACAACGTAGATAAAAAAAAAACACATGAGTACATTTTTTATTTTCGTTTCAAAAAGGATAGGTTGAAGGGCATAAAGAAGATGTGAATATAATTTTGGTTTTCACTTAGAGTGCAATTGATTAGGATTATATTTTAAAATAAACGTTTTTTTAAAACACTTTCGATATTTTTTCGCTTATTTATTAGACTTTTCAAAAAAAATTTAAATTTTTTTTTTGATAAGGAGTGGGTTCGGTTAGAATTATTTTTAAAAAAATCAGTTCTTAGAAAAAACTTATAGCCAAATGCAAAATAGCTTAGGATTTTACATAAATCACTTTTGTTAAACATGACTCCGAGTAGTCACTTTTTTATTAAGCCTAAACAAATGGGCCCTTAATATAGTTTTCCTTTAGCTAGGACAAAATACTTGTGGTGCTATTTTTCAATAAGAAAAAGTAAAATGTTAACGATTATTCTTTAGACATTGTTTAAGGAATAAAAAAAAAATTGTATAGAAAAATGATGTTTTTTTGTGTGTTCGAAAATTATGTATTTAATATAATGAAAAATGTTACACTTATTTTCCTAATACAAAATTTCTTTTTGTTAATTCTTTAACTAATGTCTTTAAGGCACTCGTTAGCAAGATCCTAAGAAGAATACATACCTAATAGCTCATTAATGAATATATAACATTTGTAACATCTGTTACACGCGTTCTATTCTCATTGTAGAACAACACCACAAGCACCAAGAGAACACTACCTAAGTTTTGTTCTTCCTTTTTTATTAATTAATGGTCTTGCTAATGAGTGTTCTAAGGATACTAGTTAAGGAATCATTAAAAAACAAGTTTTTATGGAAAACTAAATACATAATTTCTTAGAATAATAAATATATCACTTCCCCATATAAATTTGTTTTTCTTCATTCCTTAACCAGTGTCCTAACGTTAACGTATTCATTTTATTAATTACCTTCCTAATTCACTATTTAATGAATTAATTGAGTTTTGATAAAGAGTTTACTCTAGCATTGTTAGTAACACGTCATATGAGGGTTAATTTGTAACTGACTCCAATTTTAAGTCAATTAGATTTAGATCACACAACTTTCTGTCTTCTCCTTCAATGTTATATTTAGCCTTTTCCCCCTCATAATATTGTTCAATATTTAAAAAGCAATCTTAATGGTAAAGCTAAGTTTGATTTTTACTGGATCTTAAATGTTCAATCTCTTAACAGCTGTGTTTCCTCATTGTAATTCTTATCTTAGAAAAAGATGAACAGTTTAAAGGGTCTCCTAACTAGATGCATGATTGGAAGAGTTAGATTTAGTTCTCTTTCTTTGCTAATTTCCTTCTTCTTGGAAAAGGATTTGCTAATTAAAAGGATTTCACACAGGACTATTTCAAAATCTAAAACTAGCGTAGCAAAATTTAACCCCACAGTAGCGCACAGCAGTGAGAGAGGAAACTTTCAAACATGACATGATTTAGTTATAACAAAATTGACTATTTTAGTTTTAACCAATAAAAACTGTCGATTTCTCTGTTCATAATTTTTTTATATAATAAAATGACAGTAGGTGAGCTACTACTTCGAGACTTGGAACAATATGGATGGGACCCCTTTTCAAGAGATTTATTTTGCACAATACACATTCGTTCTACGTATCTTACGGACCTAATATTCTTCCACTAACTCAATCTTGTTTGGATTATTTTGTTTTTTATTTAATAATGTTCTATCTTTAATTAACTAAACAATTTTTTCTTCATTGTTCAGGTCTCGATAATGCCTTCACGAAACGAATAAATTTCCTATTGATTATTATCTTTGTAAAATCATGATAGCTGTGGTAACGTAATGAATGTAAGTTTACATTGTTAATTACCCATAATTTTATTTTCATTCATTTGGACGGTTGGGGGATTTATATTTATACTAACCTTGGAAATTTTATGTTTAGACTATAAAGAGAAATGATTTTAAAACATGAAAAACTTAGTAAAGGAACATTAAAAAGCAAAAACTAATAGGCAAAATAGGTTGATTATGTCCTATATCTTTTTACTTTTCACATTAGTCCTATAAGTTTTTTTTTTTTTCAAATTGGTCCTACACGTTTAGAGCTAGGTATATAGATTTGGGTCTGCGGACAGTCCGTTTAGTCCACAGCCCGCGCGGGCTTAGACTAGGCAAAATTCATGTCCATTTAAATGTGAGCTTTTTAAGTCCGATCTGCTTAACCCGTGGACTAAACGGATTTGGTCCGCGGACCAGTCCGCAGACTTACACAATATAAAAAAAAAATCTTGAATTACGAGGACTTACGCGTCCAAAGAATTTAGGGCCCAATTTGTGACCCGCTAGATTGCTTTGGATTGTGTTTGATATACTCATGTTTGATGTACTTCAGTTAAATATTACTTGCTTTAAAGAATTTTTAGATAAAATTGCATGAAAATAATGCAGACTATTAATGCAAGTCATATTCAAACTTTGCATTTACCAATTTTAGTCTTTGTAGCATAAAAAATGTTTTAACTGAAGAAAATAAACAAATAAATAGAATTTAGAACTGACCTACAAAATTTGCTTTCTATTTTTTTGAGTCCGTGGATCAGTCCATTTAACCCGTGGACTATGGGGATTGGGCGCAGACTTGATAAATACAAGTCCATTTATTTTGCGGACTATTCTGGTCCAATCCGTCTAAGTGCGGAATAATGCAGACCGTATCGAATTGGTCTGTGTACCCAACTCTATACATGTTATGTTTTGTTTCCATGTTAGTCATTTCCGTCAACTTCGATCCAACGCTGTCAGTTTTGACCTGATATGACTATCATGTTAGTCCTGCACATGGCTTTTGATTTGACACCGTAAGGTCGAGATTGACGAAAAGGATTAACGTGAAAATGAAACATAATGTATAAGGTCAATTTGAAAGGAAATAAACTTATAGGACAAATATAAAAAGTAAAAAAAAGAACATATAGAACTAATTAATTTATTTTGCCAAACTAATGTTTACTATCTTGTTAAAATCGCAGTTTTCTCGGGCTCTCTAAATAAAACCGCGCTAGTAAAATAACACCACCGAACGAATTTGTTAGATATGACAAGAAAGACTTCACGCAAATATTATTAATCCAAACAAGCATCTTGTGAAAAAATAAATCCAATGAACACCAAAGGTTGTTAAGGAGTAATTGCAGATCTTCAATAGGTGGGTAGCCAGACCAAAAAATAGGACATGGGTAGGCTAAGATGAAGGTTTCAAGTAACTTTAATAAATAAATGATGTAAGTACAAAACTGAAGTTTTTCTTTTTCTTTTTCTTTTTGTAAATCAACAAGAAAGTTCAAAATTAATGATGATTTGATTCCACCATTGATGGTTAAAAATTAGGAATGATTAACATTAGTTATTTCTTTTCTCCATTTCTTCCACTTTCTTGTTTCTTTTCATTTTTGTTTGAATGATATTGACTAATTTTGATTTGGCATCTAACGGTAGCCGTGAAAAATTAGTAGTTGTATAATTTAAGATTAGTGAGTGAATCCCACAAAGAAGGAAAAGATTGAAGCCGGTATTGGGTGATCTTCCCCATAAACCAAGAAGGGAATTCCAACTTTAATTAATGGACGAGAGTGACAAAGAAAGAGAGAAGGCACTAAAAAAGGAGAAAGGGAAAGCAAAGAGAGGAAAATGTGAAAGAGAGTGCTTGGAATGGCATCACGCAATTTGTCTTTGCTTAGGTCCCAACAATAAGAGGGTCGGCTAGCTGATCCCCTTCCTTTCCCATCTTCCCATTATTATATTAGGGTGTGTTTGCTAGTTTGGAGATAAACGAAGGGAAGGAGTTTGAGGTACAAGGGAGGGGAAAGGGATAAGGAAGGGAGGATAGTTCCCTATCTTGCATGAGGGTTTATTTTTCAATAAAAGAATCAAAATCCCCCAATTTGGGGGAAATAAAAAAATGAACTAGAGGAGGATTTAAGAGGGATTTGGAGGGTTTTTAAATTTTTTTTACATCATTCTTTCTTCTAAAAAACTCTCAAAATGTCTTCCATTCCCCTCCAAACTCCCAAACAAACCCTTAGATTTTTTTTAATCATGTTATAGGTATGAAGTATGCAATATTATTAGCAGTGGCTAATCTTCTTCGAGGAATCTGTTGGACACAGAATATGAGTTCTCCCCTCCCAATCAGGTTTTTTTTCCATACATAAGAGTTAGGATTCGAATTCCTAACCATTTACTTAAGATGTCCGAGTCTTTTATTACTTGTAACAACAGCATGTTGGTTATTATATTAGCTTTTTAATTAGTCTCATTTTATGCTAATTTTACAACCCTGCACGGCAAACAGGACTCTCTCTAGACAGCCCCACTTTTCTCCATCTGCGCATTGTTTTGTTTGTTAATAGTTTCAGTACATAATGTTGGTGCTTATACAGTTAATAGGGCAACAACCTGTCTGGCTTGCCTTGTTTGCTTCATAAATCCTTAATGCATAACACACTAATCTCTCATATCTCTCCTTTTCGTTTCTTTACTTTATCTTTTGGTCCACCAACGAAACATAGCAACCCATTCATTGCTTAAGCTTAGCTAGCTCCATAATACTGCCCCCTTCTCCTCAATTACATATAAATACGTACCCTAAAAGAAAAAAGAAATATATATAGACACACACACAAGAAGATGAATAATGGGTTTATTCATGTTTTTTTTTTTTTTTTTATAAAAGCTAGATTCTATATATTAGGCGTATAGGTTTGACAATTATTACCGGGAATTATGGGAACTGTTCTCCTAGAAACAAGATTGGACCAACACCGTCGTTGGTTGGCCTCATATATATACAATAGTCTTGTGTTCACAACACAACAGAAATGATCAATTGCTATAGGTTAGGTAAAGTGAAAGGCGATGTGAAATGCATAATCCAAGGTTGCATCTAGAAAACAAAGTTCATAGTAAAATGTGGTGTTGCCTTGAGAATGAAAGGAACTCATTAACACTTCAAATGGGTTAAATCAAACCAATGAGTTTTAGATTGTTGATTACTACTGTCCAGGAATAATATGTGAAATTTGTGTATATATATATATATATATATATATATATATATATATATATATGTTTTTCTATCATGTGCATTTGCACATGTTAATAAATCAATAATAGTGATCCTCTCTTGAAAAAAGTTGTATTCTATATTCAATATATTAAAAAATTAAAAGTGTGATTTCTCATAAAAAAAATTTATATACTGATTTCTTAATATGTACAAATTTTGTACATAATAAAAAAATCCATTTATTTATATATTAATGATGGAGTCAATGCATGAAGGGCCAGGTCAAACGGGCCGGTTATTTCTTATGGTAAAATTTGAAGGTATATGCTGAGACGGATGCGTTATCATTATGCTAGCTAGACATGTCCACTGAAAGCTCTATTTTCGGTTTTGGTCTCTTGATGCTGCTGAACTTGTTCTTGGGGCTTGGGTTAATTTAGAGAGAAGTCATATATACTAAGTCTTAAGTTTCCTAAGTTTTTGAGATTTGAAGGATTGGAAAAGCAATTCATAAAATTACCACTAGTAGTTTTTTTTATCAATAATGCTTAGTACATGTTGGTAAGTGAGTCGTATTATTAGGAAGACGATCAAAATTTAAATCCTAAAAGATATCGTTATTGATAGGTTCTGTTAGTGATGACAGTGTGTCATTATTAAATAACAATCAAGTTTTTCCCCATTGGATATGGTCAGCTACATCAATTGAATAACGTTAGAATGTCCTATAATAAATTAGAGTTTAATTATTATGTATTGATAGTATAAAACATTTTTACATAGATAATCAATCACCAATCATGATATGGATGAATTTTAAGATAGTTAGGATAAAAGTTAATTTTTTTACTGATGTGATAACTTATGATTGAATGTCTGTGTAAAAATACTTTACACTGTCAATGTATAATAATTAAATTCAATAAATTATGTCTATAAGCAAATCATTTATATTTAAATAATTCTTAATGTATTCCCATATAATTTTATTTATATATCCTTCTATTTATTATGTGATCTACTCCATTTATTGAAGCTTTCTTCAAATTTTCTTTCTACACGTCCACCCAAAGCTACCGTCTGCCCGTTCCGAACCAATTGTTTCGTAACTTTTACTTCTATATTATTTAAACTTTGATTATTAACAATTAAAAGAAAATTTGGTCACATCATAATACCGCATGCTCTACAAAAGTCTAAACGTTCTGGATTTAGCTGCAATCTTCAAAAAACCGTCTAAAATATATAATCATTAAATTTATTGGAAAAAAACAGTTGAGGAAACCCCACTCCAAGATGAAATAAATCTATCTCTTATATATTAGTACGTATGCTATTAATTAAAAACGAAGATCATTTGAAGAAAAGTATTGATATGGGTCACCATTTTCAAGAAATGTCATGAAGCGTAGAGCATTTCCCTGGATGAGACAATAACTTTGCTTAACATAAATCTCTAGCTAGTCCTCATCTAGCCCCTAACCCCGATTTCTTTAACCCACACATTTCCAACCCAAACTAAACTCCTTCATTTTCTAGTGTTTTCCATCAATTTTTTCATTGCGGAACAATTTTTTTCACCTCTAGCTATTAATTATTTCATTGCTTCACAACTTTTTTTTCTTAGGTTCCTTTTGGTTTACATGATACCAACCTGTTTCACCATCCCCGCCACTTCTCCGCACAGTGGAATCCACTACTTGTAAACATTTTCCTTTTTTTTTAAAAAAAAAAATATTTTTCTTCTTGTCTTTCCCTTCCAAGACCACCTAGGTCCTCATTCCATTATCACAAGCCGTGAACCGTGAGCATCAAAATTTCAACGATTTATACCATATGCCATTGTTCTTATCTATAATTTTATGTGTCTCGTCATGATACAACTAATAACCTATATGTATTTGCACTTAAACACGAGATTATATAAAATTGTTGACATCAACGATATCTTATCACAATTTTTTAGAACAAAAATATATATACTGCACTAATCTCATGTGTCTTTTAAAAGATTGGTTTGTAAATCTTTTGTTTAAGTCGTTTTGGAAATCTTGCGCCCCACATAAGGTTCTTATGTTTTCATAGTAATTACTTTTGGATTATTTGCCTATTAGAATCTTTTTTATATAAGGGCGAACGATGATTTTCAAGGAGTTGTGTGTGCTTTTTGTGATGCTTGTTTGGAGTATTCAAAACACCTATTTTTTTTGGCAACACCTATCAGGTTTGGACTTCGATATATGATTTTACCTTTTGATGACACAAATCATTATCTATCTCATCGTGGTTTGATTAGCGGTAAGAAGGTTAAGACTGTTTGTCGGCTGCTACGACATTCAGTGGTTTGGTCTTTGTATAGTTGACGTGTAATAGTATTGTGTTTAATAAGTCTAGCTATGATTTTACTTCTGTTTTAGACCTTATAAAAATCGATTTGTTCATAGGACTGGAATGTAGCAATTTGGTAGTTCTGGCCTATCTTTTTCTGATTGGTGAAGATGCCCATTTGAATTTACAAGGGCTATTTATTAACAGATTAAGGGAATATTTGTTTTTTGTACATGGGTTGGAGTATCCCTGTACTCTAGAAATATATTATATTTTCTCATAGAAAAAAGATTGGTCACTTGTTTGTGTCCTACATGTATAGGTGAAATGAATGAAAATCTTTTGCCCCTTAATTATGTTCCCTTTACTGTCTCTCCAATAAAAGTTGCCAACTGATCAATTAAAATGTTAGATCATTTTTAACACCAGTCCTAAAAAACTTAAATGTCGTTCTTGAGGTCTGGAAGGTTTTAAATTGAGGCTTGCAACCGCAGTTGAGGCCGCAACGTTGTAGTTGTTGTGGTCTTTGTGACCACAATCATGGCTGCATCAGCCATACTTTTTCGCAATTGTTCGCAATGGCGATTAATAGAACGCGACCGTGACCGTAACTGCAACCGCAATTTAAAACTTTGGCTCCTTCCTTCCCATCCTTGGTTTCCACTTAAAGTAATCCCTTGTCATCGCTATCATGACCAGCTGCCGGTTGTTTCCTAACCTACCTCTCTTGATTGTTATCGATGAGTTAGGGGTTAGGTCCAAAGGTATTACTCCCTATAGGTTTAGGTAGTGTTGCTAGTTAATTCTATTATATGGAGTTTTCGTATTATGTCAATGAGGTAATATGGTGGTTGCTCATTGATAGTGGTTGCAGATTTAAGTGCCCACTTTAGGGAAGTTTTGTGGGTTTGATATTCTAGTTGATGCTCCATATTTGTTGAGTTAATTTTGAGTAGTTCTAGATTTGTTGTATTTTCAATAAGCACTAGACTAGGGTTTGTTGGTTGATTCACATGGATTCATGGTGGTGTTTGGTTAAACGACTTCTTGGGATATTTTTCAAAATGTTTTGATTAGTTAGTATGTGAGCGTTTATGGATTTTATGGTGTTTATTCTTATTTTTTCTAGGACATGCGCATGAATTTCAGTATAGTTTTTTTAGATCCGTTATCGAATGAGTTCTCTTAACTTTGGAGGAGAAATAAAACCTATCTTACTGATATCAATAACAAACCTCTTTCAATCACTACAAGAAAAATCTATTTTAGCGATTGGTTTTGGCAACCAAAACTATGCCGGTTGCTAACAATGATCGAGACAACAACCGATTCAAAGGATTGGTTGCAAAATGTAATTTATTCGCACCAATGACTGACTCATCGATCAAATGTTGCGGTTGCAGATGAATCGATTGTTAAACCAGACGCTAGACTGCAATTAAAAATAGAAAGTCAAAGTGTTACCAAGTGACTTCAAACTTAAGAAAGGGGTGAATTCAGTTGCGAAAAATTTGAAACTGCTTACACCTTTTTGTGCTAATAATGTTCAACAGTGAAGAAATAAAGACAAAAAGCAAGCGAATTTATGAAGCTAAGAGATAAAGGATATAACACCAGAGATTTATCGTGGTTCAATCACAACCACCATGATCTAAATTCAGTCCCCACAATTTCTTATGGGATTTTCCACTAAACGATCAAGCTTCATAGGTGCTTGAGAATCCTTTACTGTAGTTGACCACCTTTCACCTGTGGGATATCCCATCCTTGTGCACGAGCCTCTAAACTCTTTGGGATACCTCACCCTCTCAAAAAATTTACATCAAGTAAGTTTGTCAATGAAAAATCTTTGAGTATGATATTATAAATTCAAGCACAATAATAAACATAAGTAATAATGTTTGATTGTTTTTGCACTTGGATATCAGTTCTCTACTTCTTCTTCGGAAAAATCCTCCATATATACTTGAAGATTAGCAAGACAGTTCGAACTATTTGGTCGTTTGACATTTTCTTCTCTGGTGCAACATTCACACGCTTGGTGACAGAAGTCGTTCGCTAATAACATTTAATGTTTTTTTATCATTAAGACTGATTTACTTTACTATCAAGCGCCAATTTTTCTATCATGTGTGTTGACGAATTTTTACTTTACTATTTGTGCTTTGTGATTTTTGTCGAACTCAACTTTATAATAGAACTTTTGTCTTGTACTCCTCAATGTTATGCATTTCGTCAGATAGACCTTCATCTTTTGAATTCGATCCTTGTTGCTATGCCAAAGTTTCATCAGAGATGGTTTCATATTATTGACATTTCTAATCCATCATGGAGAAATTCTTTTTGATTAATTTACTTTAGTTCTTTGAGTTGATTTTCCTCAAGTTATAGTTTCTCTTCTGGTACCACTAATGACTTAGACAAATTTTCTCTTGTTACCCTGTCATTCGTTCCTCTACTTCTTTTAGGTCCACTATCTTTCTTCTTGTTAGTGCCACATTGTTTGGTAGTTGCACAGTCGACTGGTTTTTGTGTGAAAGAACACGTCATTTGACTTTGACTCGTTCATCATTTGGCATTTAGCTTCATTCATCTAGACTTTTTGTTGATTTTGAATCGTCTAGTCTTTTTACTCATTTCACATGTCTAACTTGCACTTTAATGCTAAGTTTTAAAAGCATCATATGCTTCCGGTCGTCTGACCTTTTTGCCTACTTACTACAACGTCTTCTTTTTCTTCTGAGTTAAAAACTCTGCAACTAGCTTATAACTTTTGCACACTTTGATTTCATATTTGTAGTAATCGGAGGAATATATCAAGTTTGACACTTAGCTAGTTAGCTAAATGTGTTAGTCATTATTTTCACCACTAAGGATAATCTTGTTGTCTTAAAATATTCAAGCACAAAGTATTCACATTGCAACTTGTATATATGGATGTCACCTTTACGCTTCAGTACTCAGAATATTTAAGCAAGCATATTTCCATATTCTCTTAATTGACAAATCAATCTTCACTGAGATTGTGTCATCAAAACTTAATTTTACTAGAGTTGCACATAGTTCCAATTAAGTTATATATTAACATATATTATGTCATCATCAGAACTTACAGATTATGTCGTCATCAAAACTCATATAAATAATATCTGGGGCAACCATATTTCCACACAAAATACATTGACTTACCTAGCTAGTAATAACATTGATGGCTACGTGAAGTACATTCCCATTAATCGACTTAGAGACTGATGTAGCAACCAATTTGGTGGGGTCTCTAGTAAGTGATCTCTAAGTCTCCAAGTTTAAAAGGCAAAGTAATTGACCAAAAAAATAGTGACCAATTTTTTGTAGGTCGCTTTAGAGCGATAATGAGAATTGAAAGTGTGGGTTCTTGCGACAGACAAGCAACCGATTTAGCGATCGAATATTTCGGACGCTAAATTATAAATCCCTAATTGGTGGTCCAGAGCTATTTTACCTTTGTCACTTTTCCCTTCCTTTCCTTCCTTTACTCCATAGAGAGCCAAACCGCTAGCACCACCAACCGTTGTCTGCCACCGATTCATCATGGGCGATCCGCCACCACCACTGATTGCCAGTGCAGGCCATCTCCCCCTATCCCTATTTGTGTCATCTCTTTTCCTCTCTCTTCCTCAGCTTTGTTCTCTCTCTTCCTCTCAAAGTGAAATTCTTGCTTCACTAAGATGGATCATATTTTCCCAAAATAAGTAGTTGATATATGAAATTTGTTGTGACTTGGTTGGGTTGAGAATGCAACCATGTGGAAGCTAGAGTTGCATGTTTTGACACTTGGAAATGCGTATAAACAAGTAGCTCACTACACAAAACATGTAAACAATTATTTTATATTTTTGTCTTCTTCCATGGTTAAGACATCCCTTTGTATAGCTGAAAATGCTTTTGGGAAAGTGTATAGAGAGTGATTATTTTATTATTGGTAGTTGAAGGAATAGAAAATTGGCCACGTTTGTATCACACCGTTTCTCTTTGTTTTCTTCCATTGGAGGCAGATTACACAATATAAAATGCTCAAATATGATATTGCTAATTGTATGCTTGTATGTTGAAATTTGTGCTTGTATGTAGGTTGCATGTTAAAATTTATGTTATTATATATCCCTTGGGATCACGTAATATGAGTTGTGTATGTAGGTTGGTTTAGTTAGCAGTGTTAGCAACAAGCAATCAAATGTAAAGAACGAAAAAAGTAAATGCACAAGGACAAAAAAATTTGTTAACGAGGTTCGGCCAATTGTTTCAATGTCCCCGGGACTGAGCGGCTGTGTATTATTAGAGATATTTCAAATAGGGTTTATGAAATAGACAGATGCAAACACTAGAAGGGGGGTTGAATGGTGTTTGACAAATTTATGCGGAATATAGAAACTTTTTCGCAAGCACAGACGGGTTGTAATAGACGAGTAAACACAGACAGGTCAATCAGACTGATAACTCGTCTGAAGGTTTTCACAGAAAACACACAATCATGCAAGATAAGAAAAGTTTTGATAAACACAATTATAAACCCCTTTAGTTAGATGATAGTTAAGACACAAAGTCAAATTAAAGAGTTAAGGGAAAGAGAGATCACTTAGCAGGTTTTATCCTGGTTCACCCCTTAACAATGAGGCTACGTCCAGTCCTTGGCAGCACCAAGTTTTCTCACTATAACTGATTTAGGTTACAGGACAGACAAGTCTTATTTTCACACCTAGCCTCTTCAGGCTCCAGACGAGTATTGTTTTCACACCTAGCCTGTCCAGGCTCCAGACAAGTATTATTTTCACACTTAGCCTCTTCAGGCTTAGACGGGTTTGTTTGAGAGAAGTTGTAAAAAGATTACACTTTGCAAGTCTTTCACAAGCACTCAGACGAGTGTATTAAATGTGAAGTTCTAAAAGACTGCGTAATAACTTCAAAATGATTGAAGAATAAATAATGAAAGAATGAAGATATAAACTTAAGAGTAATTGCTCTTGATTGCTTTTATTGTTCTCTTGTCTATGTGCTTGAATCTTCGAAGTCTTTTTCATTAAATAGGCTTCAAAAATTGAAAGCCGTTGGACACAAAGTCTGAAGTCTTTGGCTTCTTGCAGATCTTCAATAAATGCAATAGAGTTGTTCTGATCAGCCATTAAAGCATAGGGAACTTCGCTTGTTCTCTTTCATCAGAGTGATGCAGACTTCTGATATACCTTTGGTCTCAGCAGGTCTGTATACGTGCTTTTTGTTTGCAGAGGGAAGACTTTCCCTTTTGGTGTAAGATGTAGTTGTGTTTAGGTAAAGCACTTTGTTGAAGTTCTTTATCAGGGTCGAGACAGCTTTCATCCAATGTATTTTTAACGTTAGTCTTTAGACGGGTGAGTAGCTTCTTTAGACGGGTTGGCTCTTTAACAAAGAGATGACGTCAGTTGCAAAATCTTTTAGACGAGTGAGTCTTCCTTTGATCAGACGGTTGAAGACTTCATTAGACGAGTGAACTTCTCTTGGTTCAGACGAGTGAACCTCATCTTGGTTCAGACGAGTGAACTTAGCTAGCTCAGACGAGTGAACTTATCTTAGTTCAGACGAGTGAACTTTAGTTAGTTCAGACGTGTGAACTTAAGTTAGTTCAGACGGGTGAACTTATCTAAGTTCAGACGAGTGAACATTTCATATAGACGCTTAATGTTTTAATCTGCACACTAAGTAGACGAGTTAAATACCACAGACGGGTTCAATTAAATCATTGACTAACTGTTTTAATCTCATCAAAACTAAGGTAAATGCACATCAGACATTTGGAGACTCAACAATCTCCCCCTTTTTGATGATGACAAAACATGTTAAATGATTTAATGAACTTAAGAAAATTCACATAAATCAGTCATGTATATGATTAGTCAGATTAAAAACATTGTTCCATGATTATAATATACTCAGAAGCATTTAACTTTTTATCTTAGCCTTATCTTAGTATTTTCTCCCCCTTTTGACATTATCAAAAGCAGTATAATATAAAAAGAAAAAAAAACATCATATTAAAAGTAAACATTTGTTCATAGCAGACAGTTGTAATATAAAGACATGTTTCATTTAACTTTCTCCCCCTTTTGTCATAATCAAAAAAGAGAAAAGGAGGTATTAGACCATCATTGGCTGTGTACAAGGTTCGTTAAAAAGAAAATTACAAATAAGTGTTAAAAAGATCAAAAAGAGCTTCTACTCTAGCCTCTAAAACAGTTCTAGCTCGTCTTTCTGCAGCAAGATCTTGGTGAGCAGCTTCTACCAAGGTCCTGAGAGATGCTACTTCAGAGAGCAAAGCTTGAAGATCTCGTCTGGGCACAGGAATGTGATCAGCAGAGTCAGTAGAAGGCCTGGGAAGAGCATAGACAGGTGGTGCAGAAGGGATAGAGAAGGCTTCCGAAATCCGGGGAAAGAAACGTAAGTGAAGATTGTGATAGAAGATAAAAGGTAGAAAGGTGATCTGATGGAAAGAATCATCAGAGGAGTTATCTGCTGGAGGTGAGGGAGAAACAGAGGACAGAATGGAGAGAGATGGATGAAAAGATGTGGGTAAAGGTGCAACAGGAAGTGAGGGATAATCAGGGATTAATAGATCAAGATATTCCATGAAGAAATTTGATCCAGTAATGAGAATGAAACAAGGTGTTGAATAGTTAGGAAGAATAACAACAAAGTTTGGATGGGTGATGGAAGGATTAGGGTGATGAAACATGATAACAATAGGTTCAAAAACACATATATCTCTACAAGTATTGGTAAAGTGAGATGGAGGAGGAGGTACAACAGAGAGGTTAGAGACACTGTTAGACATTAAAAGTTGCAAATCAGTCTTGAACAAAAAAGAAGTGCCAACAGGTTTGTCAGGAGTTGAATCCCTTGAACCAAGACACAAATCAGACACAATGATGAAAGAGGAGGAAAGAGTGGAGTTTTCCTGAAAGGGTGAAGCCTGAGGTTCATCATGAGATGAGGCGGAAGAGGGTGAATACTTGCCAAGGGTAGAGTTTTCTGACATTCTGAGCTTAATGCGTTTAGGAGCCACAAAGACAGCAGGTTGGCTAACTTGAGGGGCTTCTATGGCAGCAGCTACAACAAGAATACCAGACCTCTTCCTTTTAGGAATAGTGCTAGGACAAAAGACTGGGTGGTCCAAGGTGGGTCCTAAAGGCTTTGGTAGTTGCTCCCCCTGAGCAGGTTCAGTCTCTTCACTAGAGTCAGAATCCACCACGACAAGAACTTGTCTTTTGGGAGTCAGCTTCCTCTTCTTCAAGGAGAGAATAGGAGCACTTTCTTCTGAAGAAGGGGGCTGGCTTTGGCCTGCAAACTTTACAGAGGGTTTGCAAATATGTTCAGATGTAGAAGCCTCAGACTCATTGGTTGATTCAGCATGAGTTTTACTCTTCTGCTCCTCAGATGCTTGATTTGAAGAGGATAGAACAGGGGTTGAGAACCTCATCAAGGAGACAGTCTGTTTGGCTAAAGGTCTAGCCATGTCCACAAAGGTGACTTCTTCAGGGACAAAGATTTTGATTCAGAAGAGCTTGGTTAGAAGCATGCCATAGGGATATGTAGGAGAGCTAGGTCTCTTAATCAATGACACGAAATGATTGAAAATGAGGTCATTGATGTCTACCTTGATTTTGTGAATGAGATGAAAGAGGGCAAACGAATCCATCTTAGAGATGTAGTCTCTTGAGCCTTTCCTAGGTAGCACACATTCTTGCAAAAGCTTGAGCAAGAAGTGGCATTTGGGAACAAGGTAACTCGATTTGAGATTAGTGGGGTTAGGGTTACCAAAAAGGGCGATGTTGATGTCGCTCTGGCTTACTGAATCTACCCAGTTGTCTGTATAACCAGCACCATGTCTAGGGCATCCAGTTACCAGTTCCAGAGTGTTGAGGGAGAAGGAGAAGCGTTGGTTGGAAATGCGAGCTTGAATCTTCGTGGGAAAGCCACTTGGAGAGCGAAGAACAACGGCGTTGGTCCAGAAGTCAGTGACCAACTTGGGGTGCACAGGCTCCTTCAAGTCGAAGAAAAGAGTCCAGCTAGAGTAGTTGAGCTCTTCAAGCACATCTAAACCCGACCGACTTAGAGCCGAAAGGTCAATAAGCTTCCCAGGGATGATTTTGTGAACAGCTTCAACATCAAAGTCGTAACGCTTAGCAATGACATCAGCAGAGAGTTGTTTTGGAGGTGCCATTTCAGAGAAGTTAGGGTTAGAGAAGTTTGAGAGTCAGAGAGTGAGTGAAGAGGGAAGAAGACGAAACGAGAGTGAAATAAAGAGAGTTATTTTAAAGAAAAATGTACGGATGGAGATTTAAAAAAAAAAAGAGCGGTTCAGATTTAAAGTAAGACAAAAACATCTACGTACACATTTTGCCTCAGATAATGAAACGACACTTAGAAGAAAATGAAATACCCATTTAAAAAAGAATTTTTTAAAAGAAGAGCGAATGACTCATAAGGTCAGACGATTAAACATAGACGGGTATCATAAAAACTCACCAGACAGGTTATTCAGCAAAGCAATGTATATTCAAGTTGTCTCATATAAACTTAAACCTATCCTCAGCTAAAGGTTTTGTAAAGATATCAGTCCATTGATTTTCAGTTTTAACAAACTTAACATCAAATACACCTTTTTGAACATAATCTCTTATGAAGTGATGTTTGATTTCTATGTGCTTAGCCTTAGAGTGTTGTATGGGATTCTTGGTTAAGCAAATAGCACTAGAGTTATCACACCAGACAGGTATATTATGCTCAAATATAGAGTAATCTTCTAGTTGATGTTTTACCCATAATAGCTGTGAGCAGCAACTTGCAGTAGAGACATATTCTGCTTCTGCAGTTGAGAGGGCGATAGTCGTCTGTCTTTTGCTTGACCAGGAGACTAAGTTTGCTCCAATGAAGTGACATCCTCCACTGGTGCTTTTCCTTTCAAGTCTATCTCCAGCAAAGTCAGCATCACAAAAACCAACTAATCTGTAATCTTGTGTTCTCAAATACATTAAACCAAGATTAGTGGTTCCAAGCAAATATCTAAATATTCTTTTAACAGCCTTAAGATGAGATTCTTTGGGATCAGATTGGAATCTAGCACACATACATACACTGAATTGAATATCAGGTCTGCTAGATGTTAAGTAAAGAAGAGATCCAATCATACCTCTGTAGACAGTTTGGTCTACCTTTTTACCTTCATCATCTTTGCTTAGATTAGCATTAGTTTGCATTGGAGTTTTCATGATCTTTGAGCTATCCATTTTATATTTCTTTAGAATCTCCTTGATGTACTTTTGTTGATGGATGTAGATTCCATCACACGTCTACTTTATTTGCAGTCCAAGAAAGAACTTCAATTCTCCCATCATGCTCATTTCAAATTCTGCTTGCATCAACTCAGAGAATTCTTTGCACAATTTTTTATTAGTAGCTCCAAAAATAATATCATCAACATATATTTGAATTACTATGAAGTTATCTTTTGAGCATTTCTTAAACAAAGTTGTATCAACTTTTCCTTTTATAAAGCCATTATTCATAAGAAAAGTACTAAGTCTATCATACCATGCTCTAGGCGCTTGTTTTAAACCATATAAAGCCTTTTTAAGTTTGAAAACATAATCTGGTTTTTCATTATCTTCAAAACCAGGAGGTTGTTTAACATAAACTTCTTCTTCAATTATTCCATTTAAAAAAGCACTTTTTACATCCATTTGAAATAAAGTAATTTGATGTTGTGCAACATATGACATGAGTATGCGAATAGCTTCTATTCTAGCTACAGGTGCAAAAGTCTCAGTATAGTCAATACCTTCTTGTTGGTTGTAGCCTTGAGCTACTAACCTTGCTTTGTTTCTGACAACTTTGCCATCTTCATCTAGCTTGTTTCTGAAAACCCATCTTGTTCCAATAACAGACTTGTCTGTTGGTTTGGAGACAAGTTTCCAGACATCATTCCTTTTGAACTGATTAAGTTCTTCTTGCATGGCAAGAATCCAGCTTTCATCTTCGAGAGCTTCCTCAATATGCCTTGGTTCAATTTCAGATAAAATGGCCATATTGCTTGATTCTCTTAAGACAGATCTGGTTCTAACACCTTCAGAGGGACTTCCAATGATAAGATCTTCAGGATGATGAGCTTTGAACTTCCAGTCTCTTCTGAGATCATCATTTTGATGTTGATCTGACTGATGACTCGTCTGCTCCACTTGTCTGAGAGATTCCTCAGCAGACTCAATTTTTGATATGTTTGGCTGTTGACTCGTCTGCTGGGTAAGATCAAGTCCTGCAAGATCATCTCCTAGATCTGATAGTTCCCTATCAGTCTTTAGATTATCATTGAATTTTACATGAATAGATTCCTCAACAACAGAGGTCCTAGAGTTAAAAACTCTATATGCTTTAGACACTTCAGAATATCCAATGAAGATGCCTTTGTCTACCTTGGAATCAAACTTTCCAAGTTGATCCTTGGTATTTAAGATGAAGCATTCACATCCAAATGCATGGAAATAAGATATGTTGGGTTTTCTACCTTTCCACAATTCATAAGGAGTCTTCTTTAGGATAGACCTTATAAGTATTCTATTTTGCACATAACATGCAGTGTTTACTGCTTCAGCCCAGAAGTACTTAGGGAGATTATTTTCATTGAGCATTGATCTAGCCATCTCTTGCAGAGATCTGTTCTTTCTCTCAACCACTCCATTTTGCTGTGGAGTTCTTGGTGCAGAGAAGTTGTGAGAGATTCCATTCTCTTCACAGAACAGTTTGAATTGCTCATTTTCAAATTCTCCCCCATGATCACTTCTAAGGGTAGAGATACAGAAACCTTGCTCATTTTGTACTTTCTTACAGAATATAGAGAAGGCCTTAAAAGACTCATCCTTGTGGGTTAAGAAAAGTACCCAAGTAAATCTAGAATAGTCATCAACAATGACAAATCCATATTTCCTTTCAGCTAAACTGACAACACTAACTGGTCCAAACAAATCCATGTGTAACAACTGAAGAGGTCTAGAGGATGATACAATGTTTTTTGATTTGAAACTTGATTTTACTTGTTTACCTCTCTGACATGCATCACATAAAACATCTTTCTTGAAACTAATATCAGGCAATCCTCTCACAAGGTTATCCTTTTTCAATTTCGAAATAAGTTTCATACTAGCATGTCCTAGTTTCTTATGCCATAACCATCTTTCATCCTCTTTAGACATCAGACAGGTTACACTTTGATCTGAGAGTTCAGTAAGCTCAATCTTATAAAGATTTTGCTGTCTATTAGCTGAGAAGAGGGTCTTGCCACTCTTGTCTTTGACTATGCATTCATTCTTAGTGAAGGAGACATCAAATCCACTATCACATAATTGACTTATGCTAAGTAAATTGTGTCTCAGTCCTTCAACCATAAGCACATTTGAGATAGAGGGAAGAGGGGGTTTATCACCAATTGTACCAACACCAATTACTCTTCCTTTTTGATTGCCTCCAAAGGCAACAAATCCACCATTCTTAGACTGGAGGTCTTGGAACATAGACCTTTCTCCTGTCATATGTCGCGAGCAGCCACTGTCCAGGTACCAGCAGAGGCGTCTGCTTTGTCCTATTAAGGATGTCTGCAACAGAAATTATTTTATCTTTAGGTACCCATATTTTTCTGGGTTCTTTTCTGTTAGTTCTAGGAGTCTGTGAAGACTTCCTCTTTTTCTTGTGAAAACACTTAGACATAACATGTCCAGCTTTTCCACAGAAGTTACAGACGGGCCTTAGTCTAACTGGAATGGGTTTATCATAGACAGTTGAAGATTTTGTTGATACTTTATGATCAGCTTGATGATCATATCCAATGCCTTCTTTGTTAAGAGAGTGTCTCTGACATCCTAGCAGTTTATTCAAATTATCTCTGCCATTAACAAATCTAGCAAGATCAGAAGTGAGCTCCTTCACTTTCTGTTGAAGTGTGAACACTTCTTCAGAATGTGATGTTTCACTTGAGATCGAAGCTTCATCAGACTTTTCAGTCCTCAGCTGGCTATTCTCTTTGGCCAGCATCTCACACTCTTGAGATTTTTGTTTATGCTCACTGAAGAGTTTAACATAATCTCTCTTGAGGGATTTGAAAGCCTTAGACAAGCCTTTGGATTCCTCTACCAGCTCATCATAAACATCATGCAATTCCTCAAGTTCAGAATGTACCTCAGTTTCAGGTTCTGAATCTGTATTGGCCATCAGACAGAGATTGGCTTCCTCTTCTGTCTCTTCTCCTTCAGAGAATGAGCATTCAAGATCTTCCCATGTGGCCATCATTCCTTTCTTCTTCTTTCTGAAAAACTTCTTTTTGGAAGCTTTCTTCAAAAGAGGGCATTCAGGTTTGATGTGACCAAGCTTCTTGCACTCATAGCAGACAACTGGACTCTTGTCTGTTGATGTGGATTCTTTGTGAGATTTTCTGAAAGGCTTCTCCTTTCTGAACTTCTTCTTTCTCCAGAGCTTTTTCATCTTTCTGGTCATGAGAGAAGTCTCTTCATCATCATCAGAATCCTCATCCTCAGACTCGTCTATGTCACAGTCAGACTCTTCTGCCTTTGAAGCTTTTAAGGCTTTAGCTGCCTTTAGATCAACTTTTAGAGCAATGGCTTTGCTCTTTTTGATTGACACATCTTCATTGAGCTCTTGCTCATGAACAGTGAGTGTGCCAAGAAGTTCATCCATAGTAAAGGAGGTGAGATCCTTAGCTTGAGAAATAGCAGTGACAAGAGGTCTCCACTGCCTTGGAAGACTTCTGAGAATCTTAGCAACTTTCTCAGCATTTGTATATGTTTTACCAAGAGATTTCAAACTATTAGTAATAGTTTGGAATCTACCAATCATTTGAGCAACAGATTCACCTTCATCCATGGTGAACAATTCATATTTTCTAACAAGGATAGAAATTTTAGATTCTTTTAGCTTTGCAGTACCTTCATGTGTGACAGATAAGGAGTCCCACATTTCTTTAGCAGAGGCACAGGCACATACCTTTTCAAACTCTTCTGGACTAAGAGCACAGATTATAACATATCTGGCTTTATGGTTTAGATCCCATCTTATCTTTTCTGCAGGTGTCCACTGAGCCTTAGGCTTGTCTGAGCCATCATCATTGCGAGGAGTGTAAGGACCATCGGTGATGACATCTCATACATCAGAGTTTGTTGACAATATGAACCAGTGAAACCTTTCTTTCCAGTAGTTATAGTTTACACCATTGAAGAAAGGGGGTCTGGTCATAGAGCCTCCTTCAGGTTGGGGGTTCCCACTTGAGCTTGCTCCAGAATACATTGTCTATTCTTCAGGATCTTTTCTCTACACTGTTAGGTGCTCAACCCAGAGGCTGAGCTCTGATACCAACTGAAATAGACAGATGCAAACACTAGAAAGGGGGTTGAATGGTGTTTGACAAATTTATGCGGAATATAGAAACTTTTTCGCAAGCACAGACGGGTTGTAATAGACGAGTAAACACAGACAGGTCAATCAGACTGATAACTCGTCTGAAGGTTTTCACAGAAAACACACAATCATGCAAGATAAGAAAAGTTTTGATAAACACAATTATAAACCCCTTTAGTTAGATGATAGTTAAGACACAAAGTCAAATTAAAGAGTTAAGGGAAAGAGAGATCACTCAGCAGGTTTTATCCTGGTTCACCCCTTAACAATGAGGCTACGTCCAGTCCTTGGCAGCACCAAGTTTTCTCACTATAACTGATTTAGGTTACAGGACAGACAAGTATTATTTTCACACCTAGCCTCTTCAGGCTCCAGACGAGTATTGTTTTCACACCTAGCCTGTCCAGGCTCCAGACAAGTATTATTTTCACACTTAGCCTCTTCAGGCTTAGACGGGTTTGTTTGAGAGAAGTTGTAAAAAGATTACACTTTGCAAGTCTTTCACAAGCACTCAGACGAGTGTATTAAATGTGAAGTTCTAAAAGACTGCGTAATAACTTCAAAATGATTGAAGAATAAATAATGAAAGAATGAAGATATAAATGCACAGAGTAATTGCTCTTGATTGCTTTTATTGTTCTCTTGTCTATGTGCTTGAATCTTCGAAGTCTTCTTCATTAAATAGGCTTCAAAAATTTAAAGCCGTTGGACACAAAGTCTGAAGTCTTTGGCTTCTTGCAGATCTTCAATAAATGCAATAGAGTCGTTCTGATCAGCCATTAAAGCATAGGGAACTTCGCTTGTTCTCTTTCATCAGAGTGATGCAGACTTCTGATATACCTTTGGTCTCAGCAGGTCTGTATACGTGCTTTTTGTTTGCAGAGGGAAGACTTTCCCTTTTGGTGTAAGATGCAGTTGTGTTCAGGTAAAGCACTTTGTTGAAGTTCTTTATCAGGGTCGAGACAGCTTTCATCCAATGTATTTTTAACGTTAGTCTTTAGACGGATGAGTAGCTTCTTTAGACGGGTTGACTCTTTAACAAAGAGATGACGTCAGTTGCAAAATCTTTTAGACGAGTGAGTCTTCCTTTGATCAGACGGTTGAAGACTTCATTAGACGAGTGAACTTCTCTTGGTTCAGACGAGTGAACCTCATCTTGGTTCAGACGAGTGAACTTAGCTAGCTCAGACGAGTGAACTTATCTTAGTTCAGACGAGTGAACTTTAGTTAGTTCAGACGTGTGAACTTAAGTTAGTTCAGACGGGTGAACTTATCTAAGTTCAGACGAGTGAACAGTTCATATAGACGCTTAATGTTTTAATCTGCACACTAAGTAGACGAGTTAAATACCACAGACGGGTTCAATTAAATCATTGACTAACTGTTTTAATCTCATCAAAACTAAGGTAATTGCACATTAGACATTTGGAGACTCAACAGTTTACAGTGTCTATTTGTAAGTTAGTACAGTCTACTATTTATAACTCAATACAATATACAATTATAGTGAGACATCAATGGTCAATTATATGATAATTTTTTATAGGATATTGGTTGATGTTATTGAAT
Organism: Ammopiptanthus mongolicus; assembly: GCA_039655645.1. Taxonomy (NCBI): domain Eukaryota; kingdom Viridiplantae; phylum Streptophyta; class Magnoliopsida; order Fabales; family Fabaceae; genus Ammopiptanthus; species Ammopiptanthus mongolicus. Next base: position 10,034,939 of record CM077343.1, on the reverse strand, counting down.
TGGAGTATACTGCCTGAGCTATGTAAAAGTTAGTTCTATTCAAGTGCGAATGGTTTGATAATACTCCCAATCAAGGGGCAAGAGTAGACAATAAGTATGAGATTATTGAAGTTAAGCAATCATGAAGTTATCATAAGGCGTATGACCTATTAATATTTGTGCAACAAGCAAAGCAAATTTATTACACACCATATCTCGAGGGTCTTCAAGGGTGGTTGAGTGTCATTAAGATATATAGAGACATGCAATGCAATGACTTATGATGTAGTTAGGAAGGCTGAGAAAGCGGATCTATACCAAGATGATGAGCTTATGGGCTTCGTGTAATATTGTTTCATATTGTCATAGGTGATTATGATGATAGTGTTGCGGATGTTGGTATAATGGTGGCAAAGAAATTGATAGAGTATTACTAAATCAATCTGATTTGGACGAATCTAGTGAGAATACATAATTTCAACTTAGAATGAGGATGATATCAGTGAAACAAATTCGACTTAGGTGGTTTATATATCAAATCATACTATTTATTACATTATTTATGATTTCTGTATATTTATCCAAAAAGACTTAGGTTTCATTATATTTTTTGTGTTAATTATTTATTAAACTATAACTATGGTTTTTGTATATTTTGCATAGATAAGGTTGAGGCAAGTCGGGGTAGAGGTTGGGTTGGGAGGGCTTCTACTTCCATAGACCAATTATATAGATTTAAGACATAGTATTTTACATTTTTAGTTTCATAGTGACCATATTTATAAAATATTTTATGTACTATTTACTTTGAATAAGATTAATATAAATGAAGCGTTATTGTTCATTTTGTTAGAACAATCACCTGTTCTATCGCCTTTGATTAGTCTCACACACACAAGATAGATGGGTCGCAAAGCACAGACGAGTCATGAAGCACAGACAAGTTAAAAACATGATATAGACAGATGAACAGTATATAGACGGGTTACACAAAAATCACTGAATAATTGCTCACACACATTTATTGATTCATTCACAAGTATTTATACACATAGATGTTAATTCCACACGGATTAACTGATTTACAGTTACAGTTACACTCTAACTGTCACTAACAGAATTAACTAACTCAATACATCACTAACTGAATTAACTAACTCAATACACTCCCTTTAATTCAGTCAACACTAAGTGTGATATGCAAAGAAGCATCACTATGAAGTCTAACATCCCAACTAGGTTGGCACCCTAGACTTCACCATTCATTTGCAGCATATCACACTCTACTGAATTTTTGACAATGACACAATTCCCAGCTTATCTCTTAACAGCTTGAATTTATCTCCCTTTAGAGCTTTAGTCAGTATATCAGCTCTTTGATCTTCAGTTCGGCAGTAGACTAAGCTCAACTTCTCCTTATTTACTTGATCTCGCAAGAAATGAAATCTAGTCTCAATGTGTTTACTTCTTCCATGTGCCACTGGATTTTTGGCAAGATTGATAGCTGATTTGTTGTCTACAAGAAGCTGTATCTGAACATCACTCTTCAAATGTATTTCTTCTAGTAATGATTCAAGCCACAAAGCCTGACATGCACCATAAGAGGCTGTAATGTACTCTGCCTCACAGGATGAGAGTGCAACAACAGGTTATGTAACACCCCAATTTTCACTGCTTTGTGTCACAGTGACAAAGTTGTAAATATCAAGATATTTTGGAGAAGTAATCATGACTACTTTAGAAAATTAATCATCATATGGATGACTCATGATCGTGAGTCATGGTGGAGTAATCATGATAGTGATGAGGCATGGTGATGACTCATCCACTGACTCATCACATTCAGGAATCACGTTTCTTGTCCGGAGTTTGATTTTATCCCTATGTATCCACTTTTTGGATACAACATAGATATTGTTTTACTCTACATTACTGGTAGAGAATTATGGTCAAGGTTTGGGTTGACGATTCAAATGAAACCCGATCCGCATACGAGACTACGGGAACCGGTAACGGATAAGCATAAGGCCGCTTTCATCTTATCCTTATCCTTATCCATTAGTCATAATGACATGAGTGACTCACCTAGGTGAGTCACCATGCTAATGATGGCCAAGGGTGAGTCACATGGGTGACTCACCATAGTAATAATTATGGTGTGGAAATTACAATTTTGCCCCTAAGAGGAAATGACAATTTTGCCCTTCAGTGTTTTTGTCTCAATCTTATCCTTCTTTCACATATGTTCCACGCCCTCCACATATATATTTTCACTCTCATACTTCTTTCTCCTTCACTTTATTTTCAAGTTCAAGTGTTCAAGTTCTAGTAGAACTTTTGATACAATTCCAACTTTGTTCTTAGGTGAAGTTACTTTTCTACCCTTAAGTGATAATCATCATATCCTTATCCTTTCTTTTTATATGGGCCACGAAATTTCCTCCTTCATTCTCCTTCTCACATTTCATTCTTAACCTTTAAGTATTCAAGTTAATTTTGATAGAATTCCAATTTTTTTCTTAAGGAAAATTATCCTTTCTAACCTTATGTCTATCTTATCCTTATCTTTTCTATCCTTATCCTTATCCTTTTTCTTCTATATATATCTTGCCTCACGGCCCTCTCTTCCATTTCTTTCTCCCATTTTCGTTCTCCTCCTTCTCCATTTGTTCTCCACTTCAAAACTTCAAGCTTCTACCTCCATTTCTCTCCATTCTTCAAGGATTTTCCATAAACTTTGAGAAGCAAAGTTGTCCATCTTGATCTTCTTTATCATCCAAGAGGTAGAAATCTCATCTTTGAGTTCTTAATCTTCAATTCTATTCATTGAAACTCTATGTGTTCATGTTGGTTCTATGTTGATGTTTAAACTTCCAAAATTCATGAAAAATTGTAGAAAAATCATTTTGATGTCAAAGCAATTTTTATGATCTAGATTCAATGTCTTATTTCATAATCTAAAAGCTTGTGATCATAAGAGCTCTCTAACCCATTTGGGGTGGAGAGGGCCGAATACCCTAGATGAAGGAATCATGAAGTTTTGTTTCAATGTTTGCTAAAATAGTGTTGATTTGATCCTATTACATTTATATGTCTTTGAATCCTCAAAGAATTGAATCAAAAACCTATCCTACCCTAATTTTATATAGCATGGCCGAAACCTAGATGTTGGTGGATCTTGAGTTTTGTTTCAAATTCTTGAATTCCATGACTTACAGGAGTGTCATCTATGTTTAAGGATCATTAATCCAAAAGTTTGTCAAATTCTAACATTTCTAGCATACTTTCCTATATGGGGGCCGAAACCTAGCTCATGAGAACTAGGTGTATTTTGTTTGATTATACTAATTTGGATTATAATTTGTAATGAAGGATCCAACTGTGTTCAAGTGCTCTAAAGGGTGTACGGTTATCCGTTGAAGGAAAGAGGTTGTGGCTGTGGAAAGGTGCTAGTGAGCTCGGAGGAATTGCTACCTTGCTACAGGTAGGGAGAAGAAATTGTTATCATCGGGAAGGCAAGCGTAGTATAGTTTATATATATGTGTAGGGGAGCCTTAAACCCTACAAGAGGTTGAGCCCTAAACAAAGTACCTAGACCCTAGGTGTAGGTATCTTTGGGCTATCACCATGAAGATGATTACACCCTAGGCTAGATGACAATTATTGGATGGATGATTGATTGATATACTTGATGATTATGTGCTCTAGGTGTTCTATATGAATTAATTGTGAATACGTGATCTATGTGTTCTATGTGATTTATATAATGCTCTATGCGAGTTAATTGTGATTATGTGTTCTATGTGCTCTATGTGAGCTATATGATTATATATCTAATTGATGATATTGGCATGCTCATTATTGTAATACTTTGTTAGTGTGATTGATTGGATGTTTACGAATGAGCATATGATAAGATTGATGAGTATATGACAAGATTGATGAGCATATAATGAGTTTGATAAGCATATGAGCATATGATGAAATTGATGAACATATGATGAGATTATGATATTATGCGGGTTGCTACCGTTGTGATTCTAATTATTACCGTGTGATTTTAATGGAGCTGTGGGCTCGTGGACGCATGGCGTCAAGATATTGATTTTAATGTTGATGCCAGGCATCGTGGTTATGGCTGAGTGCCTAGGTGTGAGGTTCCGGTATCAACCTGCAATGGATGATTGTACATGCATATCATGCCGCATAAGAAACCCCTTCGGAGGGCGGCCCGTTTGGGGGCGTTATTAAGAAACCCCTGATGCCGGGTCAGGGCGGTCCAAATGGGGACGTTATGAGAAACCCTCGATTACGAGGCGGCTCAAATGGGGGCGTTATTATTGAGAAACCCTCGATTCCGGGTCGAGGCGGTCCAAATGGGGACGTTATTGACACCCCTCCGAAGGGCGGTCCAATTGGGGACGTTATTGATCCTTTCGAGGATGTCCAAATGGGGACGTGAATTATTGATCCCGACGAGGATGTCCAATTGGGGACGTTATCGGCCGATCATGCATACATGCATATAAGGATTAGTATCCTTCCTTAGAGGTTTGATCTGAGAGAAATATCTTGGAGATGGATGTGATGTATGCCTAGGGATATGACTATTTATTGTGTTATTTATCGTGTTGTATGATTTCTATATGTTATGTGATACATGTATGTATGCCATGCTACTGCTCCTTTTCCCATATATATGATGATACATGTTTCTTACTCCCTGTCTTTTCTTTTTATGTCTTTTATATATATATATGAAAGGACTTCGTGGAAGATCTAGCTGCGGAGGAGTTGGATGATACTCCATACGAGACTGAGGTCGATGGACGAGCCTGAGGAGTGTTGTCTTATGTTAACATCTTTTGATATAATTTTGTTTAAAGTTTGTACTGAGACACTGTACATGTAAATATTAATACTGTAGCCCGACTGATAGGGCAACTGATGTATATGATATATGTTTTATAGTTACGTACTCTGATAAGTTGCTTGCATAAAGTTGGTTTACTTCCGCAAGCGCGAAATTTTCTGTTACGCTTCATCTTGATAAAGCACGCTAACGGTTATAATGCGATTAAGGGTAGTTAATATATTAGGTTCTTTAATGGGATTATCCTACGTAAGTGGGGTCGTCTCAGGTTGCTTCTTTGAACTCCAGGAAATAGAGGCATTTCCCAACATGAACACATATCCTGTTGTACTTCTTCTGTCACTTTTATCTCCACACCAATCAGAGTTTGAATACCCTCTAAGTTTAATCTCTGAAACAGCTAAACTGTTAGAAAACAGTAGACCATAATCAAGTGTACCTTTTATATATCTCAAAATTCTTTTTGCAGCCAAAAGATGTGAGGTTTTAGGACTTTCCATAAACCTGCTAACAAGTCCCACACCATAGGTAATATCGGGCCTACTATTGCACAAATATCTAAGTGAACCAACAATCTGCTTGAAAATAGTGGAATCAACAGATTTCTCACTTTCACCTTTCTCAAGCATTAAGTTGTTTGCGATGAACTGTTGCAGATGGAGGGGCAAGAAAATGTTGCCGATTACTTCACAAAGGTACTGACCCTCACAAATCATATGAAATTTTGTGGTGAAACATTTACCGATGTGATGATAGTAGAAAAGATTCTTAGGACTTTAGTTTCTAAATTCGACCATATTGTGGTTGCTATTGAAGAATCTAAGAATCTTGAGGAGTTGAAGGTTGGGGAATTACAAGGGTCCCTATAGGCTCATGAACAAAGGCTGAATGAAAGAAGTGCTGAGCGAAATTCGGAGCAAGTACTCCAAGCTCAGATCAGCAAGAAAGGTGGGAAAGACACCGGCAAGAAGTGGAAGGGCAAAGGAAAATTCAAAAGCGGCAAGTGGAGAGCCGATGGAAACCCCAATTCTGGTCAAGATAGTCACTCCTTTGATCAAAAGCAAGGGGAAAGTTTCAGCAAACAAGGAGGTGGCAGAGGGTGGAAAGGTCAGAGGAAATTTGACAAAAGCAAGGTAAAGTGTTATGCTTGTCAAAGATATGGCCATTTTGTTGATGAGTGTAGATCCAATACGGCTTCTAACAACAGAGATGAACAAGAAGCGAATGCTGCCCATGGTGAAAGCTCAGACTCAGATCAGGTTCTTCTAATGGTCACTACCAGGTCAGAAAGCACAAATTCTGGTTCTTGGTATCTTGATACAGGGTGCTCCAATTACATGTCTGGGAATAAAGGTTGGTTTGTAGAACTTGATGAGGCAGTCAAGAGCAATGTGAGGTTTGCTGACAACAGTACCATAAAATCAGAAGGAAAAGGGAAAGTGTTGATTAAAAGGAGAGATGGGAAACCAGCCTACATATCTGATGTTCTCTATGTACCAACCATGCAAAATAATCTACTAAGCATGGGGCAGTTATTAGAGAAGGGATTTTCTATGAATCTTAAAGATAATCATATGAGTGTCTATGACAGCAAGGGAAAGATGATCTTGAAGGCTCCTTTGTCCAATAATTGGACCTTTAGGATTGATATTCAGGTAGCTGAGTTACTCAGTTTGTCAGCAGCTGTCCAAGATGAAAGCTGGCTGTGGCACTTGAGATTTGGCCATCTCAATTTCAGAAGTTTGTGTCAGCTGAAAAACAGCCAGATGGTGTATGATCTTCCCTCCATTCAATCACCAGAACAAGTGTGTGAAGGGTGCATGATAGGGAAACAACCGAGAAACTCTTTCAAGTCACATGTTGCTACACGAGCCTCTGAACCTCTTGGAGTCATCTTCTCAGATGTCTGTGGACCGTTTGAAGAAGTTTCTCTTGGAGGTAACAAGTATTTTGTTTCTTTTATTGATGATTATACAAGAAAAATGTGGTTGTTTCTCATTAAAAGAAAATCAGAGGTATTTGATGTCTTTATGAAATTTAAAGTTCTGGTTGAAAAACAAAGTGGTAGATTCTTAAAGATTCTAAGAACAGATGGTGGAGGTGAGTTCACATCAAGAGAGCTTGAGAATTGTTGTGATAAAGAGGGCATAATTCATGAAGTTACAACTCCCTATACTCCACAGCATAATGGCACTGCTGAGAGGAGGAATAGGACTATTTTGAATATGGCCAGGAGCATGTTGAGAAGTAAGAAAATGCCACGCTGCTTCTGGGGTGAAGCAGTAGCAACTGCAGTATACATCTTAAATCTGTGTCCCACCAAAAGACTGAATTGCATTACTCCTGAGGAAGCTTGGACAGGTAAGAAGCCAGTTTTCACCACGTCAGTCACATCTTTGAAGCCAAAGATTACCTCCATCTGGTTCTTCCATCGGTCCCAGTTCTTGGAATCAAGAACTGGTAGGTTTCCGCCCATAATGCCATTTGATTTCTCCATCACAAAAAACTAATCGAGCACACTCACACTATGAATCACCCAAAATCACTCACTCAATTATCAGAATCACACTCTTGGTATCTAGAGCTTTACGGCCCTGGGATCAAGAGTGTGATTCTGATAATTGAGTGGGTGATTGTGGGTGATTCATAGTTTGAGTGTGCTCGATTAGTTTTTTGCGATGGAGAAATCAAATGGCATTATGGGCGGAAATCTACCAGTTCTTGATTCCAAGAACTGGGACCGATGGAAGAACCAGATGGAGGTAATCTTTGGCTTCAAAGATGTGACTGACGTGGTGAAAACTGGCTTCCAAGAATTGGGGGCACACCCCACAGAGGCGCAACGAGCGGCCTACAAGGAGTCAAAGAAGAAGGACTACACAGCTCTGTTCTTGCTCCATCAATGTGTGGACTCGGCCAATTATGAAAGGATTTCTACTGCGAAGACCTCAAAGGCAGCTTGGGATATGCTTGAGAGGAGTCATGCGGGTGGTGATAAACTCAAGAAGGTGAGGCTCCAGACTTTACGAAGACAGTATGAACTGTTGCAGATGGAGGGGCAAGAAAATGTTGCTGATTACTTCACAAAGGTACTGACCCTCACAAATCATATGATGTTGTCAACGACCTTAAAGGTGGTTTTGTTTGGTATGTGATTTTTCCCAGGTCGTTGTAATTGTGCATTTGGGTAGGCGTATAATTAAACAACAAAAACCATATTCTTTAAAACAAATTTAGCGACTGATTTTTGACTAAATTCATTAGTTGTTATCACATATCGACTAAATTTAGCAGCTGAATGGCGACCACTACATTCGATCGCAATAATCTTAATAAAAGACTCGTACGACTATATATCACATAATGATGGCCGAGTTTAATAATGATGGTCGCCGCTAGCAACCCATTGTAAATTTGGTTGCTATATGAGATAATGACTACGGTTTTCGCAACTGACCTGAATCAATCGCTAATTCGGTCACTAACATGTTTAGGGACTGAATTCTGCTTATTGCGATTGTTTTTTCGGTTGCTAAAACAATTTTTTCTTGTAGTGAATTTTCAATATGATGCAGCCATTGATCAAATCAGAAGCAGGGTAACAATAATTGTATATTTTATTATAGGATTGAGGAAGAAAAGCTATATCACCATTAAAAGGTGCTTAAGTTTACCAAATAAATATGTGGCTTTTTTAATTAAGTTGGCAACTTTTTAGTGGGAGATAAAGAAAAGGAAAAAGATTTTCATTCTTGAGAAATAAACTATTTTTACTAAACAAGTTGTGATCTTCTACATTTTTGAAAAAGCTATAGGAAATCTCATCCACAAAAATGAATTGTTTTGTAACCAAAACATACAAAATTGTAAATATATTATAATAAAGAAAAATGCACTCTATCCTTCTAAATTATAAATCATGTTTGACTTAGTCTTCGATATTTAGAAACTTGTATCTTTATCCCAGCATTTGCAAAGTGTGAATTAATTTTCAATATGATGCAGCCATTGATCAAATCAGAAGCAGGGTAACAATAATTGTATATTCTATTGTAGATTGAGGAAGAAAAGTTAAATCACCATTAAAAGGTGTTTAAGTTTACCAAATTAATATGTGGCTTTTTAATTAATTAAGTTGGCAACTTTTTAGTGGGAGATACGAAAGGGAAAAAAAATTTCATTCTTGAGAAATAAACTATTTTAACTAAACAGATTGTGATCTTCTACATTTTTGAAAAAGCTATGGGTAACCTCATCCACGAAAATGAATTGCTTTGTAATCAAAACATACAAAATTGTAAATATATTATAATAAAGGAAAAATGCAGTTTATCCTTCTAAATTATAAATCATGTCTGACTTACTTCGATATTTAGAAACTTGTCTCTTGATCCCAACATTCGCAAAGTGTTCAAGTCAATCATTCAGTCTATTTTCTAAATCATCTTTTACTACAAAAAAAGATGTGTTTAGCGACCACTGAATTTGGTCGCTAAATATGGAAATTCGGTCTCTAAACCATTTAGCGACCACCAAATTTGATAGTAGATTGCCTCATCGTTAAACCGTTTGGTGGTCGTTAAATCGGTCGTTAAACCATTTAACGACCAAATTTTCGTATTTAGCTACCGAATTTCCATATTTAACGACCAATTAAGTCTGGTCTTAAATTTGGTCGCTAAAATACCTTTTTCTTTTGTCAAATTCGAAAGTAAAATATCCTGGGGTGTCTCACATGATTCTCACGTATTTTAGCCTCTATGAACTCTTTACCCTAAGCTTCCTCCCAACCTAAATCCTAATGCTATGGTGTTTGGTCGTAGTTCAGCGGTGACTTTTGTGATAAATCAATGGCTTAGGTGACAGTAGCTCGTTGGGGGTGTAGTTTGGTGAAGAGGTTCAAATCCAACTTCTAGTGGCGCAATTGGTGGTGAATAGTATCTTAGGTGGAGATTGACGACAAGGGTTGTGGCGATGCGCGTGGTGGTTGTATTCTGGTTTGGATTCATGGTAGAGGTGTGGTGTCTTGATGACTTGGGTTTAGTTACTGGAACATGCGAAGTTTGGCTATGGAGGTTGTTGTTTTGGCGATGGTGGCTATTGGTATGGTGGTGGATGGACAATAACTTTGGGTTCAACTTGCAGTGATGTAGAGGATGCTATGTTGTTGAGATCGCATCGATGTGCCTTTGATGGTGGTCATGCTGACTAAGGCTGGCGATGCGGTAATTGAATAATGGAGGGGGTTCGGGTTTATGGTTTAGAGAGGGAAAAATATGTGAGAATTATGTGAGCCATTATTTTGGTTTCAATTTGTTGTTACAATATGATGGAAAAATAGATGCAAGAGTCGATTTGTCCGGTTTGCAAACGTTAATTTTCGAGATGCACTTTTTTTAAACATAAAAAAAACTAACTCACACATAAATTATAAATCTTGAGGTTAAAGTGTATTTTATGATAAAATAAGTCTAAACATTTCCCGCTTGTTGTCTTAGCGGAGCTTATGGAAATGAGGGAGCTTATCTTTAGATCTGATCACCCTTCGAGGGTGACTCGTGCCTATCAGTGATTTTGGACGCCGACCACTTTGGTTCTTCCAATGTTTCAGCAACGTATCATGCCTTACATTATGTTGCGCCTTCTGTTTAGTGGTCTCATTTGGTATGGTTTCTCCAGGTGATTCCTAAACACGCCTTCATCCTTTGGCTTGCGGTGTGTAATCGCTTGTCCACTCGGGGGAGACTTTGGCAGTGGGATTCCATGTCGCAGGACTCATGCATTCTTTGTGGTGACCATCTGAAGGATATTCCACACTTATTCTTTCACTGCTTTTTTGTGGGTATTGTGTGGTCCTTTAATCGTCGGAAGTGCTTCATGGATCTTGGCTTTTTGAGTTGGAATGTTATTATTCATGAGCTTTTTGTCAGATGTAGGAATCATGCTCTCCCATCTGTGGTTGCTAGAATTGCGCATACCGCCATGATGTACTTCATTTGGAGAGAACGTGATGCTCGGTTTTTCGTGGGTGGCTCGTTTACTTATTCTATTATTTGTTTTCTCATTGCTCAGATCTAAGATCGACTCTTCGATACACCCATAAGTTTCCTCTTTCTATTTGTAACCGTTAGTGACAAAACGAGTGGGGGTTATATATCTTATCGTTTTGACCTTAGTTTGTTTTTGGACTTTCTTACCTTTTGTTTGTTTGGCCTATGTGCCGGTTGTTCTTTCTTTGTTTGCTTCAAGTTTAGTGTTTTTATGGTTTTGGACTTGTATGCCTTTGTTTTGGTTGACGTGCGCGCCACTTTTTCCCAGAGTATGTTCCTTATAATCTTGTAATTTTTCTTTTGTTTATATTATTCTTACTTATCTAAAAAAAATCTAAACATTTAGATCGACACAAGTATTGGAAGGTGAAGTTATTTTAGAACTCTATGGGATCCAAATCCCACCTAAACCATTTAAACAGTCACGTTGTACAAATATAATAGGCTCCCTATAATCAGTTGCTTCTTGGGGAAGAACGCATTCTCCACCACGGGCATCTTGGCTTTCACTTCAATTTTTTTAAAATAATTATTTAGTGTATAAGATAATGTCTACTAAAGCAAATCTAATTTCTAGAAATGGTTCCTAAAATCCATGTTTTTTTACTTGCACCATCAAAGTTGTATTTTGCAAAGTCAACAAAAACTGTCTATGGCATGCAAAAATGTGAAAGTCTTGGTTAGTGATTAAGTAGAATATATACATGGAAGAGGTAAGAACCAACGTATTTATACAATGAATACTAAATGTGTGTGTAGATATGTTATTTAAGACTTTTAATTCTCATTAGTCATTATAAAAAAAAAAAAAAAATCGGACTTTTAATTCTAACTAATATTAAGTTTTATGGGTTGTTATGAGGCAATACACCTACCACATGATGTAAGACCGTAAGAAATAAAGTAAAACCAAAACCATTGGGCTAGCTCGCTGTTAACTTCTTTTTGGTAATGCATGTAGTCTTGGCGTGCGTTAATCAATCCCACTAAACGATTCTCTGTAACAAAAAAGAAAATATATCTAGTGCCTTTTCAGAACATAACCTATATATATATATATATATCGTGGGTTCTGATTAAATAGAAATTTAACATTCCACGATGCATGATTCGACTTTACCGAATGGAATCAAACTAACGAGGCCTCATCACTGATCCACCTCGAAAAGGCCTACAACATTTACATATGTTCACAAAATGGTCTTAAAATTGGTAGTGAATAATTTATGGGATTGTCAGTCAGTGATGGTAAGATGGGGAAGGTGGGTGGTGCTATAATTTATGAGCCAGCGTGTTAGTACGTTGGCTTACGTTTTTTTCCTGATGATCATGATAATGGCAGTCACAAGAAGCAGCAGCAGTGTAGACAGAGGGCACAGAGAGAGAGAGAGAGAGAGAGAGAGAGAGAGAGAGGTAAAGAAAGAAGGGAAAAAAATAAAAAGGGACTCGTGAGAGGTAATGAGGAAACAACATCAAAGGTGTGGGGTGGTGGTGGTGGGTCTCTCTCTTTGTATTTGTTGCAAAAGAATCAAAGGCTATCTTCCTATGCAAACCCAACCCTTACTTACTACACATTCATTAGTGGGAACAACTTTTATTTAGACTCTACCTCTTCATATCCATCTCATCCATATGGCCATATAGGCCCCATGCATGCACCTCATTTTTTGAGATTGTGCGGTGGTGTGTATGATCAATTTTGTCTTTTAATAAGTTTGAATTCTAATTTGAGTTAGTTGAGAAATTAACTTAATATTTATATTTCTTTGTTTGAATATTTGAGCCATAACTCCTTTCAAATGTTTGAAGAATGGTTGCGTTGCGTGACCTTGTCCACATTTAAGTTTGAATTCAATGTCTATGTCACCAATCTTAATGATATACAGTAGTATACATATAAAAAGAATTATAAATTATTGTTCCATTTTATATTTTTTTGGTCTAATTGTTCCATTTTATATTAAAAATAGTTCTGTGATTAAAAAAAGAAACTAATAAATTGGAGCAAAACTCTTTTGGTGATCCTTATATGAGGCCAAGGCAAAAGATTGTAAAAAAAAATGTACAGGTATTTTCGCTATCAACATAAAAAGTGAATGTAAATTAACGTAAGATTTTTTTTTTTTGATGAATTAACGTAAGATTTGTACAAAAATATAAACGATATTATGCTTCAATAGAAAATAAAGAAATATGTTTTCAAAGCCAAATAATTTTGCTGGCCTATTCAGTTATTTTATTGAACTTGAAGCTTGACAAAATCTAATGAGATTTTGTATCATTTGTCTAGTTCACAAATTTTAAATATAATAGTAAATAAAAATTTAAAAATAATAATTGAGTCTATCCAATTAAGGAATTTAGATCGTGAAACTTGGCCCTAAAGTTTAACTTATATTTCAATCAGATTGATGGGAGTTTAGATTCCAGTCCAAGAAAATTAAATGAACAGAAATCTTTGGAAACGCTAAGTGGACCACAGAAGAAAAGTTGACCCCATTACAGGAGAGCTCTTACACTGGAATTTAATAAATTAAAAAATCCAAAATTATGGATCACTTTCGATCTGTTGCCTTCTCAAATTGATAAAGAAACCACTGCAAGCTCCCGAAATCCCAATCTAGAACGAGCATGGAGCGAACACAAGTTGGGATAAGAACAAAATATTTTGAGTAAATATTTAATTTGATTCCTGAAATTATAGAGTCATATTAAATTAGTTCCCCATATTATCAATATTTCAAAATAATCCCTGAAATTGCAGAAAGTTAATCAGATTCGTCCTTCCGTTGGTATTTGCATGGACTATAATGACATTAAGTTAGTAATGTCAGGGATGCATTTGAAACTAAGTGAATAATGTCAGTTATGCATTTGCTACATTTTACAATTTTAAGGACTATTTTGGAATATTGATAATATGAGGGACTAAATTGATACGACCCTACAATTTCAGGAACCAAATTGGATATTTACGCAAAATATTTTGAATGCCCAAATCCGGTGGACAGTGGTCCCCTAATCTAACGGATGGTAGCACAGATACCATATTGATTATGTTAGTAGTGTGCCTATCATATCATGCATGCCTTAGTTTTATTTCATAATAAGGTGAGTTTTTTCCTAGGCTCAGTGGCACAAAAAATTTCCTCATATCCCTACCAATAGGATCTTACCAATAGAAGCCACCCCTTGTTTTTGCCCTCTTGCCGACCTGAGACACAGAATTACCAATACCCTAATTAAAGATTAAGGGTGCACTTTGGGACCAACTTTAATTAAAGGAATTGAAACTTTTAACTAGCTGCACCACCATTCACAACGACTTATTAATTTTATATAAATTGATTGTGTAAGAAATTAATAACTATAGAACAATTAGTTGGGCTGATTACTAACTACTGTAAGATAAAATTTATCTAGTCATTAAAAAAATTATATAAAATATTAAGACCTCGTTTGTCGTTAAGGTTATATATTTATGAGAAGTTGATAGAGCCGAATTAATTTATTGTTGGAAAAGCAAGAAAATGTTACAACCACTAATTAAAATTAGGAAAAACCTACTTTAAAGTGAGTTTGTCTCTAAAATGAGTAAGTAAAAGAATTTTCATCCTTAATTTAATAAAGTGTATAGAGATCTTAACTCACTTTATTAAATCAAGACTAAAAACACCCATATTTGATCACTTTAGAGAGAAGTTCACTTCAGAAGAACATTATCCTTAAAATTAACTTCAATATATATGCCTATTGGTTACCTTCTATGTAGCAAAACTCAAAGAGAAATGCTAGCAATATACTCTTTTATACACATACTCTTTAATAGATTTCTATTATAAGGTGGATTTCATGCAAGACCCACTAAATCACATGGGTCCACCCTCTATTCATTGGACCCCACATGAAATTCATTCAATAATAGAGAATGTGTTGAAGAAAGTATGATAAAGAGTAGTGTGTCGCTAGCATTGCTCAATCTGAGTTTGAGCATTGCTAGCAACACACTCTTTACCACACTCCCTTGATAAACACACCCTCTACTTATTATTAGATGAATTTATGTGGGACCCACTGAATAGAGATTAATTAGGCCATGTGATTTAATGAATCCCACGCGAAATCCACTAAATAATGGAGAGTGTGTCGAAGAGTTTGTTAGCGTGTTGCTAGCATTTCTCAAGTTAGGTTAGGATGGCACGATGTTATAGACAGATTTTGGCTTTGAACGCGTGCACGATTCACTGGAATGTAACAATAAAAACTTGTAACTTGAAAATATGGAATAATCTGAATATTATTTCGTTATTTGGTCAATACAAGGATTTACATTATATAGACATGAGCTAATAACTACCTTCCTAGAATGGGCCTATATTATAGGTGTCCTAATAATTAAAAAAACAAATAGACAAATTTGTACATTAAAATAAAATAAATAACAATTATTCTCAACATTCCCCCTCAATCTAGTCATCGGATATCAATCATTCCCAGCTTGCTAGTAAGATCCTGAAAGCAATATTCCTTGGGAAGTGCTTTAGTTAACATGTATACCAATTGATGTCCCAAAGGGACATATGCTGTGTTAATTAGACCATTATCTACTTTTCCTTAATAAAGTGTCGGTCTATCTCTATTTGTTTGATTCTGTCATGTTGAACCAGATTATGAACAATACTAACGGTTGTCTTGTTATCACAATACAATCTCATAGGAGTGTCGTACTGTATTCTGAGATCATCAAGTAAAATCTTCATCTATAACAACTCGCAAACCCCTTATGCCATAGCTGTAAATTCAGCCTATGCACTAACCCGAGCAACCACATTTTGTTTCTTACTTCTCTACGTTACAAGATTTCTACCAAGAAACATACAATACCTTGATGTTGATTTTCTCCCCATACTGAAACTGCATAATCTACATCAGTGTACACTTCTGTATCTAGATTTCCATTCCTCTTGAAAAGTAATCCTCTTCCATGGTTTTAAGATACTGCAAGATACGATCCACAGCTTGCAAGTGGCTAATTCTTCGTTCATGCATAAACTGACAAACCATACTGATAGCATATATATGCTTAGTCTGGTTTGGTATGTGCGAAGTATATCAACTTCCCTATCAACCTCCGATACTGAATCTATTAACTTTGGGACTTTCTTCGTCATTCCCCATTCTGTAATTTTGTTCAATGGGGACACCAGTGGCCTTACACCCGAGTTTCCCAATCTCCTTAAGAAGATCTAGGACATATTTTCTTTGGGAAATGAAAATGTCTTGTTTGAAGTAAGCATCTTCAGTCCTAAGAAAATATTTTAGCCTTCCAAGATTTTTCATTTCAAATTCAACAGCCAATTTCACCTTTAGAGGTTGTTTCTCACTCATGTCATCACTTGATATAATGATATCATCCACATACATGAGTAGAATAGTGCATTTACCTTCAGAAGAATGGTTAAAGAGGAGGATGTGATATTTACCTTGACTTTGTCGATATCCCAAAGAGAACATCATCTTGGTGAATCTCCCAAACCAAGCACGTGGACATTGTTTCAACCCATATAAGGGCTTCTTTAATCTACACGCCTTATTTTTTCCATCATATGCATCATATCCAGGAGCAATCTCCATATAGACTTCCTCTTCCAATTCACCATGAAAGAAGACATTGTTCGCATCAAACTATTGTAATTCCCAACCTAAGTGAACAACAAGAGAAAGAAGGATCCTTACTCTATTCATCTTTGCCACCGGAGCAAATGTTTCCTCATAGTCGATTCCATATGTTTGAGTATACCCTTTTGCAACTAATCTTGCCTTATATCTATCAAGAGTGCCATCAGACTGATATTTTACTATATATATATATATATATATATATACATCAACTTACACCCTACTGGATTTTTGTCCCCTGACCTCTCTTAACAATCTCCCATGTTGCATTTCTTTCTAGAGCACCCATCTCTTCATTCATGGTTTGAACTCAGTTCTTATCTTTTAATGCTTCTTGTATTGATGTGGGAATTTTGATAGAATCAGTGGCTGAAATAAAGCTCTGGTGTTGTAAGGAATGATTTTATGAAGAGACAAATTGAGAAATAGGGTACTTAGTGCTTATTTTACAAGATTTTTTCCCCTTTTCTTAATGCAATAGGTAAGTCATCAGGATCAAGAGCAAGCATAATAGGCTCTTAAACAATAGGTTCAGAAACAATTAAGTCTATGTGTTCAGTACTTACTATTGGTTCAAACGGCTGAAGTTACGGTGGGTCGAGTTCAGGTTGTTTTATCTTCTGATACACCACTTTAGGTGAGCTAGCCCTTGACGTCTTAGGTGGTTCAATGGTAGGTACAAGCATTTATCAAGTACGTAGCACTTAATAAGGTCTCCCCTAAGATGAGTTAGGTACAAACATTTGAAATAGTAAATCTCTGGTAATTTCAAGGAGGTGACGATTTTTCCTTTCAGCCGTACCATTTTGTTGGGGAGTGTTAACATAAGTAAGTTCATGAATAATACCATGTTCCTTAAGAAAAGTGGTTAAAGTTTGATTAACAAACTCCCTTCCATTGTATGGTCACAGTTAATAGATTTCCCAAATTGGGTTTGGACCATGTGATAAAATTGAATAAACAATTGAGATACATCAGTTTGTTTTTCATGAGGTACAACCAAGTTACCCTAGTGCAACAATCGACAAAGGAAACATACCAATTTGCACCAGAAATATTTGACATACAAGTAGGACCCCAAACATCAATATGTATAAGAGTAAAAGGTTCATCCCTTTTATTAAAACTTTGAAGAAAACTAACACGATGATGTTTAGAAAACTCACAAATATCACAATGAAAAGACTCAACTGAAACTTTCAAAAATAAAGATGGAAACATATATAGTCTTAAGCAAAGTAAATGGAGGATGCCCAAGACGACCGTGTTGGAGACAAATTTCAGAGGTAAGAATCTCGGAAATGGATCGATGACAAGAATGAAGTAACTTCCGACTAGAAGCACTGCCAGCTGAAACATTGAGAAAATAGTCCAACCCTCCCTCTTCCTTGCTAACTCCAATCGTCCTCCCTGTGGCAAGATCCTGAAAAACACAATGGGAATGGAAAAAAGGTTACTACACAGTTTAAGTCTTTAGTGATCTTATGAATAGAAATAAGATTAGTGCAAAGTTTTGAAACATGAAGCACATTTTTTAAGAGAAGGGTATGGGTAAGCCGAATGTTACTGCATCCTAAAATTGGGTTATGGGAACCATCGAACATAGTAATATGATGATTACCAAGAGATGAAGGGTTATATATATGACACAAAATGGAAAGAATGAAAGGTTATATGATTAGTAGCACCAGATTCAATAATCCATAAATCTTAAGAAATAATATTTAAAGTGAAAAGACAATGAACAAAATTCTTACCTGACATAGCTAGAGAACCAGAAGATGAGGACTTACTAAAAGAGGCCATGAGAGTTCGGAGACGCTCCAGTTCTTCCTTACTAAGGCTTGGGACAACATCTTCCACTTGTGGGGTCTCAATTACCACATTTGTCATATTGGCCTGGCTGAGATTGCGAAATACTCCTATGCGACTAAGAACTTGTTCATTCCTATGGAGTTTGAAGCAAGTGCCCTTGGTGTAGCCGGACTTCTTACAATAGGTAAACCATCTACCAAACATAGAAGAAGTAGAGGAGGAACCTGGTTTCATTGTTTTACTTGTTGTTAAAACCATCAGTGAGCTTGACTTCAAATATGACTGATCGACGACTCTTTTCATCACGGACAATGTAGAAGACTTTAGAAATAGAAGTTAACTTCTCCTTACCCAAAATCTGAACCCGAATAGGATCATAATCTACTTTCATGCTAGAGAGAAGCTCAAATATTTGATCCCTTTCAACAAACTTAACCAATGTAGAGGAATCCTCTGCACTCCATTGTCAAATTCTGGTATTGGTCTAACTCAATCCACAGACCATTAAGAGTCCCATAATAATCGGTTATTGACAGTGTTCCTTGTTTGGCGTTAAATATCTTCTTCTTCAACTCATAGCAAGTGGCGCGAAATATCCTGTTTCATAGAGAAGGTCTGTCAAAGATTGTCCCAAATTTCACGGAAAGAAGCAAAGAACATACAAGTCCAACTAATCTCCAGAGTCATTGAGTTTCAGAGCCATGTCATAATCAGTGAATCCTCATCATCCCATGTCTCAAACTAAGGGTCGTCTTTCTTAGGTGTAGTCCCCTCAAGATGGTTCAATTTTTGACGACCTTGAGTAGTATGTATAACCTGAGTCCACTGTAAATAATTCTTACCATTCAGTCGGCAGGAAGTATGCAAAGTAGGAAGATCATTCGGATTTAGGGTAGGAGTGACAACCGGAGAAGCCGTGGTGGTGGAGGAGGTTTGAACAGTTTCTGTCTCTGACATTTTGGAGGACCTACACCCTAAAACAGAAGCAGAAGAGGCCGGCTAGCAAGACGCAAGTAGCGGCGTAGCAAACGGTGGCCAAACGAGGCTTCAAGTGCGACTGAAGAGCTTGTGTGAGTCTCATGTGCAAAGGAAGTCGTTGCGCGTGAGAGCACGAGACGGAGGGTTTAGGCAGAGTTTTGGGTGGCTGTACGGAAAAGGTGTTGCGGTCCATCTGGTAGGGTTAGAGTTGTGATCGGAGGTGGCGACAGTGGAAACTAGGGTTCGCGTAATGAAGGCGCAAGGAAAAAAAAAAAAAAGGAAAGCAGCAACAATGAAGGCAATCTAGGGTTGCATGTAGAAGCAGAGTCTCCCAGATCGAGCTCTGATACCAACTTGAAAATATGGAGTAATCTAAATATTATTTCGCAATTGGTCTATACAATGATTTACATTATTCTCTATACTGTACTTAGTAAATAACATGTATGATTAATCCAATTGGCTACATTTTCTTCTAGAGACTCACATTATTTGTGCTTGTATTCGTGTAGAAAGTTACTCACAAATGCCATTCTTAACTTCATTAGGTAATACTTTGGTTTTGATGTTCACTGTGTTATGGTGGTCTGGTTAAGATGATGATTATCTAGTGTATTAAGGGAGTTACATGCTGGTTGAGGAGGTTGAATCGCAGGTTTCTGCAATGGGTTTTTTAATGAAGATATTGGCTGCGGGGGTGGGGTTGTATCAATTTCGAAGTCTATGTTTTTTGTCAAGTTGTAGTTGGTAAATGGGGTGGTGGTGAGTTATTGGCTGACTTTACAATGAGTCCCTCATCCAGGTGGTGGAAAATGAATTTTCAACTCGGGTATCAAGTGATTTTTAGTTAAGGCTTAGCCCTTTAAACGTTTTAGAATCTCTCTACCTTGTGGCTTGGCTGGATATGTCTTACTGTCCCTGCCTCTCCGTGTCACTTTGTCATTTAATTGATGGGAAGTTTTCTTTGCAATTCCTTTACTGTGCTGCTTGTTAACAACAGTGTGTATAGTTTTTAACCTTGTTAATTTGGATGACACAAGTAGATTACATCGGATCTGGGTAGAAGGCTCCACAGAGTCCTGTGGTTAGTTTGTTTTGCTTGGGGGCATGACTAATGTAAAGAACATATACTGATCCTCTAGTCTGCATGTGTTCCAGTATGGTATTTACATTTGGTGTGTTGTTTCCTTTTCTTTTGATTTCTTTGTTCTTATATATGGGTTGGAGTATCACTTGTATTTCCATCAATATATTTTAGCTTATCAAAAAAATAACAAAAAAAAAAAAACTTAAGTTTTGATGTTTCCACAGCATGTCCATTAACCTAAATTCGTGGCCCAAATTGTATACTTTTAGACGAGAAATTAAAGCCGGGGCATGCAGGTAAAAAGTTATCAAGGCGAGAAATATTGAATGAGAAAAAATCATTTATAAAAACTAATCTGAACGATTTGGAAATTGATTTCTTGCCAGAATATTCGAATAAAAAAAGTGGTGTGATAAGGTTGACATTCTATTTGAACAAGACTGAAATTCATATAATAAGTTAGTAGAGCTTAAGCTCATATTAATAGCTTAATGTATAAAATATAAAGTCAAGAATGAAATAATGGGGAGGAGATATCATAGAATAATCCTAATTGTCTATACCATTATGTAAGTGCATAGTTACAAATTAGCAAAATTAATTAATTAAGTTGCACTAAACAGACCTATGGTTTTGGTTAGAATAATTGTTGGCGTTGTCAAACTGCATTTTATATTCACCGTCCATAAGCACCAAACTATAGCAAGGCTTTTCTGTTTGTAACATAATGGGCATATATATAAACATAAATAGATAAGCATATAACAAGGGAAGGATGGCAATATTCAATTTCTTTTCTCAAATTTTAAATGTTTCTTGGTGAACAAACAAATTATATGTCTGATATAATTTGAGAATAAACACGAACAAGAGAAAGCGACTTGTACTGCTACAAAGAAAGGGCTATTAGCAGCCATGACTGTGATGCAAACCCAACCATTTATATTATCAATTAGACAATAGGGACAGCTTCTTGTTGTGATTGCTTGGGTAGCTAGCTAGCAAGCAGACTAAAGTTAAGCTACCTTTCCATTCTAACAAATAGTAAGAGCACGACGCGTAACCCATGTCGACCCTTTTTTCGAAGGTTTTGAATCTGGGTTCGAAACTGTAATTGAGATCGTGACGTTTTGATTTTTGACAATCTCCAAAACCGCATCGCGGTCGCAATTTAAAACGTTGTTTTTTCCCTTGAATTTTCTAGCTTTGTCCTTAGAAACCATAGAAAGATTTATATATGACTCAAATTAGTCACAAATTAATAGTTAGATTCTTTCTTTCCCTCAAAGGTTTTCTGTATCGTGATCATGGGCTCACGGGACCAGTAGATAAGTGAGGTGGTGGTACGTAGGGGAAGGCTGATATGAGGAGGGAATCAATCAAAATGCATGCCATGCCATGGGTTGGCATATAAACTTTGGAATGAATAATGTAGTGTTAATTGGCATTATATTGGCTTTGGATGCAAACAAGGGAAGCTGATATTGCCTTTCAAAGATGAGGTGCCAATCGAATATGTGTAATTATTTCAACTAGACATCCTGGCCACTTTTAACTATCCTCTTTTCGTCTTCTTTCATACGGAGAAATTAAAAAGAATTGCCCCTTCCAAATTAACTTATGTAACTTTATTGATCTTTTTGTTCCTTGAAGAGAAGGAAAGTAACTAAAAAAAGAAATCAGTGGATTCTTGCTTTAGATGTAGAAATTTTACCGGTAATTTCTATTTAGGTGCCTGGAAATTTTGATGACAAACATTTGAGATTCAAATTGATGCCCTGAATTATGTGTCTGAGGGGGAACTTTCTCTCATCTTTTTTCTCCCCATGGAAATCATCATCAGCAGTAGTTCTCAAATTTATCTCTTTAATTACATTTCCTTAAATGAAAAAGTATATGTGTAAGGTATTAATAAAGAAATTAATTTGGAAAAAATAAGGGTATGATATGTTTTCTTTATTTTCAGTTTCCTATTTTCATTTCCTAATTTCAGAAATAATTATAAAACTGTCATCTCTTATTTCTATTTTATTGTTTCCAGTGTTTTCTATACAAATATTTTAAAACATGAAACATAATGAAAACAATGTGACGATCTTATAATTATTTCCTAAAACAGAAAATTGGAACAAACAAACAGGCCCTAACTTTTTTCTTGGTGAGAAAATGGTAATATTTTTTTTATAAGCAAACAAAAAATGGAAATATTATAGGGGATGATACAATAAATCATAGGTACTTTAGTTTTTCTCTCCCCTATCCAAGTTGGATTTGGATGCTTTGTACAAAAGGTTAAAATTTTATTAATGTCGTCCCCTATAGCAGCTCAAATGGTTAGAGCTTGCTCGGACATCAGGTGAGGTGCGGATTCGATCTTGCGGTGCCTCCAGTTTCCCTCTTCCCCTATATATTACATAAGGTCTACGTATGCCTCCTACGGATCAAATTTTTTTTTTTTTTTTTATTAATGTCTTTGTGGATATTTTGTCTATAAATATATAATTTAGCTAGTTCCAATAAAATTATATCAGAAATATTAAAGTTTTTTTTTAGGGAGAGAAATAAATACAATAGGTTAATTTATTTTTGTGCTAAAAAATATATTTAAAGAACTACACATTTACATTAATTACACCAGTAAAAAACATTAGTAGTTTATGTTGTGTTATGAAAATTCAATCAATGAGAATCTGACTTCTTGAACGTATCCTTCCAAAACTATTTAACTTTTGTATGAATGAAGAGCTAAATCAATAACTTGATAAAATTAGCATATCTCTAGCATAATTTGGTGTGCCAAATACGTTGTGATGGGTTCCAATAAAACAAAAGCTATAAACATATCTTCCTCATGCCGGAAACACAAGTGGACCTTTGTGAAAAGAGAGCAAAAACAAGTGGATCTCAAATTTTGAAAGGTGAAGTGGACCCATCTTACTAATCAAACAAATCTATAAAATTATACTGTGTTTATGATATCAAGTAAATCCATAAGCATTATTATACTAACGTGGATCCATGATTCAACACCAATTTTGATTACATGACCAGGATTTTGTCTTTCTTTGCAACAATACAGTGGTGTGGTTCATACGTATCATCAATATATTTGTTTTAATAATTTCATCTCGTAGATTAAATTTCACAAATATATATGACCGAAAATTGATTCTTTAGTTAAAAGAAACTATGTTTCAACCACAGAAATATCTTATGGAGTGGGAAAGATAGTTGTATGTGGGGATACATGCGTAGAACTGAAGAATATATTATGTGAAGCTAGCAAAGTCCCCCTCGCCCAGATGAGTTTTCTTCTCTTTCTTCTTCTCTCTATAATATAGGCTTTGGATTTCGCTTCTTAATTACTTTCCCTCTTCCCTTGGGCATGCACAAGCACGAGCAAGGTTTTAAATTGCGGTCGCGGTACGATTGTGGTCACGTTGCGTTTTTCATTATTGTGAACAATTGTGGCCGCGATGCGGTTTTAAAGACTGACAAAACCAAAACGTTGTAATTTCAATTGCGTTTTCAGGCACAAATTTAAAATCTGGAGCACGAGTCTTCCATTGATCTAACATTTCATTAACTTAAAATGCTCATAACTTTTTTACTTGATAAAGATCAAGAAGATTGGATCGTGTGAAAAGATGGGACAAATTATGCATCAAGCTAGTAAGGTTTAACCTTTTATTTTTGAAAACAAAAACAAAATAAAGTATTAAGGTGTATAAGGGATACACCAACCCATATACAAAAAATACATGTACTTAACACAATACAAATATGACTTAAACTCTCTTCCTATGTATCGATTTCAAGAAAAATGAAGGATTAACACCAATCGGAAAATGAAAAACAAACACCTTCTATCTCTCTCTTAATATCAATTTCTACAATTTTGGGATCTCGTCAAGTAAGAGATATGTGATTGTTTTGACGAGTTTTATTCAAATGCTAAGTTGTCAAAGACTGTGTCATCATCTATGTTAGTTTGACTCTCAATCGAGAGAATCCTCAGATCAATTAATGCATTATAGACCTATTTCTCACATAGAATAGTCAATCGAGCTCATAGGTCAGTCTATAAGATTTTTTTTTTTTCGATAAGTAGTTATTTCATTAAAAGCCTAACCAAGGTTAGGTAAAATTAAGTACATCAGTGTATCTCAGATTTGACTCCACAAAAATTAGCCAACCCGCATGCACCCTTTCTAAGCATAAGCAAAAGGGGCTTCGTTAAAACCTTCTGATGCAAAACCCACTTTGGAAAAAATCATCAAGAAGGAAAGAGAGTACCCCTGGTGCAAATACCATATTGAATCCACTAGTTAAAGCATCACGGTGCTCCCCCTTCCCACATTTTAGGAAGGGTTGAAGGAATCACATCCTATCATGTGCTAAGAACTAGGGAAAAGGAACCATCAAAACCAGATTACAACAAGACAACTTAAACTCTAAATTACACCCCAAAAGTTTCTGGTCAAGTTCACAAAAGTGGCTGGCAACTATGTCCCTGTTTGCTCTTTGGCAATGCTACACACCTTCACCTTAATCATGCACTGAGTGGACATGGCTAGTGTTTAGATCCTAAACATAAAGCTACACTCCTTTTGATTGCATACAACACCTTCAATCTTTCACACCATAAGACCACACTTGCAATAGCATTTTTTCATTAAACACCTTTCAAGCAGCCTGTATTTCAACATCTTTTTAAGTTGTGTTCTCTTCTCCACCTTGGTGATGGACTTAATTCCCTGCAAAAACACACCATCAACCAGCATAGCCACTGCACATATATGGCTATCTCAATTAATTACTGCCTCCCCTATTTAAAATCACATTCCTGCACAAACAAAGTTCATTAGTACCAAAATATTCATAAATATCATGCAGCAAAACACCCATTCTGGAACAGTTTTCAACAATAGCTGCAGGCTATTAATTCCATAAGAACCATGATTCTTGTGTTCTTGCACCCTCCTTTGCTAAGTTATCAGCCATCTCATTTGCCTCCCTTTTTGTATGCTCAAAACAGACACCATTTAGCAATCTTAGGATATATTTTATCTTGTTAAACTGAAATCTAATGGGCCAAGGACATTCATCATCTTTGTTAACCCAAGATAGTGCATCTGTCGAGTCAGATTCAACAATTATACCCTTTTCTTTAACCCACTCCTTTTGAATTGACATTTCAAGGGCATATACTATGGCTAAGAACTATGCCACATTCGAGTCTCTAACCCCCACATAGACTGCAAACCTAGCTTTGATTTCCCCCCATTCATCTCTAAGAACTCCCCCAATTCTCGCATGTCCAGGTTTGCCTAAAGCTGATCTATCTACGTTCCATTTTAGCTTCTCATGTGGAGGTAGTTTCCAGGTTATAGGTTGTCTACTTTCCTTTTCCCTTCTCCATTGTCTTATACCCTCAATGTTTCAGACTACATCATTTGGGCTAAAATGCATATTGTTCTCCCAGGCTTTAATCCTATATCCAAGTCTTAGTTTGACTATATAATTGAAAAACTCCCAATCAACATTTTCGTTGTCAAAAATAATTCTATTCCTTTGGTTCCATAGAGACCAAATTACCACAAAAAACAAAGCTTTCCACATTTTCTTTTCAAAAGCCCCACTCACTTGGCTGCCCCACATCTCAAACCACTATTTTGTTGTTTGAGAGATGGGCATTTGGATGCCCCACCACCTTAGACAATCAGTCCATACCCTCCAAACCTTTTCACAATGTAGAAAAAGGTGTGCCATAGTCTCCTCCTCCTTCTCACAAAAGGGGCAGGCTATTTCATTATTTGTGATCAAGTTTAGCCTTTTTAATCTACTTCTAGTGTTCAATATGTTCTACATAACAAACCACATCAATAACTCAACTTTTGGAGGAGCCAATCCCAACCACACATTACAACTTGTTTTTGGGCATTGAAGTCGATTCTAGCAGGCTACTGAAAATGATTTTACAGAGTAATTCCCTTTGCTTTCATACATCCACCAGGACCTATCTGAGACTGTATTTGATATGTCTAACCCATTTATCAAGTCCATTAATTCCTCCAGCTGTTGTAATTCCCATTGTAACAGAAACCTTCTCCATGTCAGGTTCCATTGCCAAGATAAACCATCCCACATACCCATGTTTGCTATGACTTCATTTTTCTGCAAAGATATCAAGAAAAGCCTTGGGAACCTTTCTTTAAAAGCAGATTCCCCTATCCACTTGTCCATCCAGAATTTTGTTTCCCTCCCATTTCCAACTCTCATCCACCACCCTTCTTTGACAACATTATAGTAACTATCCCCCCATCTATCCACTTTTGTTATTGAGCTCCATAAACTCCCATTTTCCCCTCGAGTATGCTGTTGAAAAACAGGTTTATATGGGTTCAACCTATGGATAAAACATATTGTTCTCTTCCATAGTATACTTCCTTCCCTTGGGAACCTCCACTGTAACGGCCCAGACTGCTTCAAGGATTGCCGACTGTCCCCACAAACCAACACGAATCTCTTCAGCGTGCTTTGTCTTCACTCACACGCTTCCTAGGAAAACTTCCCAGGAGGTCACCCATCCCAGAATTGCTCCAAGTCAAGCACGCTTAACTTTGGAGTTCTTAAGTGATGGGCTACCGAAAAGAAGATGCATCTTGTAGGTATAGGTAGTACCAATCAGTTCTTATAAGCCTTCCTTCAACTGTACAGTCCCATACCTGCACAGCCTCAGGATCCCTCTCATTCCGATGTGAATTCGGTTCATTCATGTATCCCTCCGCCTAGAAGCCTGCCAAGAGCCGCTCCTTGTCTGTGCCTCATGCACCGGCGATCACTCCCCGCCCTCGTCAGCCCCGGGTGTTACATCCACCACCATTTGAAAAGAAGGCCAACATTTTTAATTGTAATATCATCAATCCCTAAGCCTCCCATCTTCTTCGGTCTTTGAACAATCTCCCATTTCACCAAAGGCAGCCCTTTCCCATTTTTTGATCCCTTCCAAAAGAAATCTCTTTGCATTTTTGTTATTTGGTTCACCACATATTTAGGGATTTTGAAGATACTCATAAAATACATGGGCAGGCTGTTTAACACTAATTTTATTAGCACTAGTCTTTCTGCCTTGACAGTACCTTTGTTTTCCAAGATGCAAGCTTATTTTTTATTCTGCTTAGCGCTGGCAACCATGTAGAGAGCTTCCTTCGATTTGCACCCAAGGGGATTCCAAAATACGTAAATTTCTAAACTTTTGTCAAATAGGCTCCAGGTTGTGCTAAGTTCTATTATCTCTCGCTATTAATCGGCTAAGTTCCCAATTTGGACAATGGCATAAAGGGAGGGGTCTATTGATTTTGAAAAAGGATCTTTGGTGGTATGCAGAGATTAATGGCAAAGCTTTTGGTTGCTTGACAAATGTCCTTGTATTCTTCGGATTAGGTGTTTTGGAGCTTGTAAAAACTAGAATTTTTTTGAAATTGTTTGGGTGAAGGTATGTTTTAAGCGTCAGTGGTATTTGTGTTTGTTTCTTTGGTCTTGGTATAGTTCTTTGGCTATTTTACAGAGGTTTTTTTTGGGTTTTGTGGCATGTGTAAAGGTAGTGGCAGCAAGATATATACATATATGCTATCTTGGGAGTTGAAAAAGCCATTCTGGAATATGTAAACTCATATCTGCTCAGTATATCTGATATGGCTGTTTACTAATGTTATATGTACAATTATGTTAACTATTGGGGATGTAAGCTGGTTGTTTGGGTGTGGGTTTGTCTTTGTGTATAGTGGATAGTTTTTGGCTATATCATGGAAAGTTTGTAAGAATAACATTGATATATTGGGTTTGGGTACCCCTTGTACCCTATCAATAACTCTCTTTTTCTTATCAAAAAAAAAAAAAATACTGACCTAGAGTAGGATTGGGACAGTATTTTATTTACATTTGTTTACTTCTTTTGGTTTGTAGTGTATATGGGTTAGAGTACCCCTTGTAGGGGTACGGGTACTCTCAGTCAATATACTTTTGCTTATATGGGGTCTTTCGTAACAAATGATATTATTTTTTTATTTATAAAAAGAAATCGATATATTGATTTAGAGTACAGGGTGTACTCTAACCCATATACAGAAGAACCACAAAAAGTAACTAACCCATGTAAATTTGATACTGCCACTAGAGTAGTAAACAATATCTACTTTACACAATAGTGCCCATAAAAAAAAAAAAAAAACAAACCAGAAAAAAATATTTACTTATGCCCAAACCTCCACCTCAGCCTCGAAGGAGAAAGAAGCAAATCTAAACAAATGAGATTGTTGATTTGTCTAGAAAGTCAATAGATGATCTTCTTATTTTGAAAGTTGATTTTGAGAAAGCATATGACATAGTGATGTGAAGTTTCCTAGATTACATGCTAGGTAGACTTGGTTTTTGTGAAAAAATGAAGGTCTTACATGTCAGTTTATGTGCAGTCTAATTTTGTGTATGTTTTGGTTAATGAGAGTCCTACAACTAAGGTACATCTAGGCTTTTAGACTTCTTAGACAAAGGGGATCCTCTTGCCCCTTTCATTTTCCTGGTTGTTGTTGAAGGTTTAAGTCGTGTGATGAGGAAGGCGATTAGCACTGATAAATTTTCTGGTTTTAAGTTTGGTAATGGTAAGGTTGTTTCACATTTGCAACATGTTGACGACACTCTATTGATTGGAAAGGCAATTGTGGCACACTTGTGGGTTTTGAAAT
Organism: Ammopiptanthus mongolicus; assembly: GCA_039655645.1. Lineage (NCBI taxonomy): Eukaryota > Viridiplantae > Streptophyta > Magnoliopsida > Fabales > Fabaceae > Ammopiptanthus > Ammopiptanthus mongolicus. Next base: position 10,005,734 of record CM077343.1, on the reverse strand, counting down.
CAATTTTGAGAAGCTTTATAAATTGGTTTGGGAACTAAAGATTAATTTAATCAAGAACTATTTAATAGGTTTAAATGTACAAGGAGGCCTGATGCTGTTCCTTTTTAATATCTTGGATTGTCAGTCAGTGCTAATCCTAGATCTCAGCTACATGGAAACCAGTAGTGGATGCTTTGTGGAGAAAGTTGCTTTCTTGGAAAGGTAAATTTATTTCTCTGGGTGGTAGGATTGTTCTCTTGAATTCTGTGTTGTCGAGTCAACCTTTGTATTTTTTTTTTCTTAAAGATGCCCAAAAAAAAAAATTGCTTCTTTATTGACTAGTATTCAACGTCAATTTTTATTGTTGGTGTTAAAAATAATCGCAAGCTTTTAGTTGGAGCCAAATGTATCAACCAAAGAGTAAAGGTGGTTTAGGAGTCGAAGATTTAATGTTATTTAACTTAAGTTTTTTGGGTAAATGGAAGTGGAGATTGTTGGTTGATCATAATGCAGTTTGGTGTGATTTGTTGAGTTGCAGATATGAGGTTTATAATGGCACAAACACAGGCTGGAGTTTTCGAAATTCCTCTACAAATGGTGGAGGGATTTGAGTAAATTAGAGGTTGGTAAAAACTACCCTTTAGGTTGGTTTCATTATGGTATTGCCAAAAATATTGGAAATGGAAAGAATATTGTTTTTTGGAGTGATCTTTGGTTTGGAATCAGTAGTCTTAAAGACTTTTTTCCTCGTTTATTTCAAATTTCAGATTCAAAAGACGTCCTGGTGGGTGATATGAGGGTTTGAGAGGAGCGGGACGCTTTGTTTTGGAAGTGGAGTTGGAGAAGAAATTTGTTTTCTTAGGAGGAAGATTAATTTCTTGAATTGAACAATTTAATTACTAAATTTTGTTTTCTTCAAAGAGGTAAACAAGATGAATGAGTTTGTAAATTAGACCCATCAAAATCCTATTCTGTTAGATCTGCTTATTCTTCTTTGTTGAATTATTTGTGATGTTTGTATCATGGTGATATTTTGATATTTTTAAAAACTTATGGAAGAGTTATGCATCATCCAAAGTGTTGGATTTCTCTTGGCATTTAATTTTGGATAATTTACCTATAAGGACTAATCTTCTTCGCAGAAATATCCTTTTACACCAGATTGGTACCATGTGCGGTTTTTGTGATGAAGTTTCAGAGACTTGGGATCAGCTTTTCCATCATTGCTCTTTTTCGGAGCAGGTGTGGAGTTCCTTTTATGTGTGGACAGGTTTTTCTGTTGTCTTTCCATCCTCTATTTCACATTTATATCTACAGCATGCTAGTCTTATTACAAGTAAAATTTGTAATAAGGTATGGATGTCTTTGTGGCGTTCGATTGTTTGGTCTTTTTGGTTAATGAGAAACAACTGTGTCTTTAAAAATGGCACCGTAGATCTTGATTATTAATATTCTAGATCTCATTAAGGTTAGGTCTTGTATTGGTTTTTTTTCTAGAGATGTCGATGTTTCTCTCTTTTTCTTAGATTGGTGTTTCGATCTTTTCAATGTATATTAGACAAATTTACCATTAACTAGCCTTACTAGTGTGATTTTGTATTTGGGTTACCTCTTGTACTCCTTTTTGAAACTCAATTTGCTTATTAAAATCCACCTTGAACTTTGAAAGTTATCCAACTCCAAGATCTAATTAACTTTGATAACTCTAAAACCTTATCAAACTCAAATCTAGTACCTTTGAAGATAATTAATCTTGTTCTAGTGTATCCAAATGGACCAAATAGCAGAATACAAATCAATTGCTAGCAGCCTAGTTAGAAACCTTAAATTTAAGCAAACTCGAATGTTGGAGGAAGTGATCCTTGCTATCATTTGGAAGAATCGCATCCAATCCAACCCAATTATAAATATGCTTCCAAACACAATGAGAGAAGCTACATGAGAATAAAAAATGACTAGTGACCTCTATGAACTTGATAGTGGGCAGACGAGATGAAAAGCTCGATGCAATGTTCCACATCTCTTTAGGTTGACTCCAGTAGGAATCTGTTCCAACATTAATTTCCAGCAAAAAGCAAACATTTTCAAAGAAAATATTGATCCAATTTTTTTCAAACAAACTCTAATTTAAAGACATCGAGCAGTGAGGTTTAACCTATTTTTATTTTGTAACATATAATTATTTTAAATTAGGTTAAAAATGCAAATCAATATTTTCTGTTAAATTTCATTGTGACCTTTTGTCCGTATTTAGAAATTAAGTATATGAGTATTATTTATGTTAAAAGAGATCACAAAATTGCGATCGTGGTTTGAATCAGAGCAAATATTGATGGTATTTATTTTTCATGTATTGATTGTATAAATCCGATGAAATGTATATATTGATTTTATAGGGCTTGAAGTCTTTCATGTAAAGGTTGGAGTACCTATTATAATTTTTTTAATAATATCTCTTTTGGTTGATAAAAAAAAACTATAATTTTTAGGCATAGATTCTTGTGGTTAAAGTTGACATATATAATTTCACCAAAAAAAAAAAAAGTTGACATATATAAAACATATATTTATGTTTTTTATCATAGCTTATGAAATATATAAAAGGTGAAAATCTCAAAATTAATGTGTAATTTAGTAATTTATGCCAAAATATATATTTGTTTTTCTTATATATTTTTTCTCACTCTTTCCACCACTTTCTTTTCTTTTGTCTAGCATTACATAACTACTACTACTGCTTATGTCTCTCTAGGAAGACGAGACCCATTAATGACGCTCACGCGTCAGACACACATGCAAATAACAACGAACAAAACAAAGAGGGCCTCCCTCTCTTTTCTGTCCCTCACTCTCTCATGAACGATTCTTACAGCTTTTCTTGTTAGAATCAAACCCAACTCGCTAACAAACAATAGAAATCGCTCAAACATTGCTACCTCCAACATATAACATGAAAATCTTGGTGTCCTTTTCTTTTTAAAATATAAACAACTTCAAGTACTAACGTTCTATACGACTATACCCTTAGTAATTAGCTACGTACATGTGAAATGGTATAAAACAAATTTACAAAGCTGATTTCTTGGCAGTGTTGGGTGGAATATTGAGGAAAGGCCTATCATTTAAATTTCTCCTTGTTTGTTTTCCTTGAATATTTTTTTTTCGATAATTAAAAATTTCAGTAATAAACGTCTAACTCTAGCATCATAGTGTCACTCTCCCCACCTTTTAGAAAGGCACTAGTGTAGAAAACACTTTTAACATCGGTTAAAAATGACTTTTAACATCGGTTGTTTCAGCGATGTTAATATAGGCGATGTTAAAAGTGTGACTTTTAACATCGGTTATTGACCGATGTCAAAAGTCACTTTTAACATCGGTTCTAAACGTAGCCGATGTTAAAAGTGGATTTTTGACATCGGTTCAAGGCCACAACCGATGTTAAAAGTCACACTTTTAACATCGGTTCTGTGAACAACCGATGTTAAAAGTGTACTTTTGACATCGGTTGAATCCAGAACCGATGTCAAAAGTTATTTTTTTTAAAAAAAAATATGATTTTATTTCATAATTTCTTTTCCTCCCTGCAGAATCAGTACACACTATACATATATCCAGAATGCAAAAATCAGTACATCAAGTCCAGAAGTCCAGAATTCAACAATATATAAACATGAACTATATATATATATATAAATCCAGAATTCAACAAACATAAATCCAGATCCCAGAAACTCATATACAAACATAAATCATAAACCCTAAACTCATTCCAAATGCACGTGGGTAATTGTTCACTACGCAATGCATAGAAAAAACCCTAACTCTAAATATAACCAAATAATTACTTTATTTTCATTCAATTACAATTGAAATGCAGAATATAGTTTAAACGTGAAAGGATTCAAATAAAAAAGAAAAGGAAGAAAGATAACTTGGAGCTTTTGTACTGTGACTGCTTCAGATAAGCCCTCATGGTAGGATTTGAGGGTTTCGTCCAAAACAAGATAAATCCCTAAATCAAAACAAGAGAAATCCCGAAATCCTTAAATCTAAACAAAAAATGTAAGGGATTACAAATGAAGAAATGCAGTGGTGTGGAGGACTTACAGTGGCAGGGATTATGGACCTCGCGACTCGCGGTGGTGTTCTCTTCTGGCGGTGGACCTCACGATGGTCACGGTGGCTCGCTCGGTGGGCAGCTGAAGAAATGCGGTGGCCAAACGGCGAGAATGAGGGCTTGCACAGAACATAGATGATGAGTAGCGAGAGTACCGTGCACGATGAAGAAAGAAACGCGCGAGACTTAAATTTAAAATTTTGACATTTAACATCGGTTAGAAAAGGAACCGATGTTAAAACTCACTTTTCAACATCGGTTGCTTTTTAACCAATGTTAAAACTCACTTTTTAACATCGGTTGCTTTTTAACCGATGTCAAAAGTCACTTTTTAACATCGGTTAAAAAGCAACCGATGTTAAAAGTTTGTTCCATCAACCATTTATTTACAAGTTTGCCACCGCGTCTACTTTTAACATCGGTTTTAAAAATAACCGATGTTAAAAGTGTGTTTCCTCAACCATTTATTTACAAGTTTGCCACCGTCTCCATTTTTAACATCGGTTTAGAAATAACCGATGTTAAATCCTGACGTTAAAAAGATATTTTCCACTAGTGAGGGTTGAAAAATAAACACTCAATCATGTGCTCTAAGTTAGACAAGCGAAAAACAAAGTACCGCTGTCATCATAATTAAAGATTGATTTTTGTTAAGCTGCACTTCTTCAGTTTAGTTTTGGCTTGATTCCAAATTAAAGTAGTTTGTACTGAAATTATTGGCGTTATCACCCGTTTGGTTCAAGTCCTTTTCTTGAAAACAAGTAGCAAGCGCACAAGAGATGGGAGAAGAAGAAAGGGAAAAGAAAAAGGAACAGAACCCCAATATTTAGAATATATATGTAGATATGGTGGAATATCATACAATACAAGCATAAAAACCTACCTTGAAGTCCTAAACATACAAAACGATTCCATGTGGGAGTCTACATAATCTAAGTATTCAAAACCATTTTCTTTACAGTTCATTTAAATTCGTCAAGTTAAAGGGGAAATAAAAAAGAAATTGACCAAACTTCTATCCTGTTTGAGAAAGAACAAATTCAACGCATCCATCGATGTCCCGTTCATGCATGTTCAACGGTGATCGAGCACATTAGATTATTCAAAATCACCTCATCTAAAGAACAGGTTAAAACTATTTTTGTTAAACCGAAGACTTATGAAATAAAAATCCAGACTGAATAAAAAATTCAACACCATGTATAGCTTTCATCATTCTTACGTGCAATACGGTGTTTTTTTTTTTTCTCTTTGGTTTGTCTCTCTTTTATTAATTACGTACAGTGACAAATAAAATCAAAACTTGACCTTAGAGAGAGGTAGGTTTTGAAGAAATTTTCTGACAACACAAAACTACCGTGGCTGAAATTAATAGATTGAATACGACCAGGAGCTCAGATGTTTCACATGAAAGATAGATTAGCAGAGACTTGAACCATAGTGAAATTGACCAAGCCTATCAATTTCCTTTCTTTTCTTTGAAATAAATACCTTGGTGGGAAAACTATGCACTAACTAACTACACATGATGCGAGCAGACATGGTGGATGGAAAAAACAAAAGAAGAAAGAGTTGCATATATTAATTGTATTTTATTTTTGCATATTTTTTATTTTATAATATTATCAATTGAGGAGGATCGGTTTATATCAGTATAAATCATTTTTCGCTTACATATATTCTTAGCCATTAATTTTATTTTCATCCAACAGTAATTGTAATTTTAATAATTTATATTGATTGTTGAATAATGAAAATAAAATCAATGATTAAAAATAAGTGTAAACAAAAAATGGCTTATACCGATATGGGTGTAAAGTGATCCTCCTCTTATTAATTTATTTTGTTGTCAAATATATATATGGCTAGACTCAACCACCCTTATAAAAATAAATTAAGCTCATCTAAAGTGAGTAAAAATGTAAAGTGAAAAAGTAAGGGTATATTCACCTTTGATTAGTTAGAGTGCATTAAGATCTCAATCCACTTTAACTAATAAAGAATAAATACTCCTTTATTTTCTTACTTTACACTATTACTCATTTTAGAGATCTTTATAAAAAAGAATTACAGGCTACATAACAAAGTCTCACTCAGCACAGCACAACCTTTTCTCCCACCAATCCACCGCCTATCTCACAGCCAGACTCACTCACTCACTCACAGGTCATAGCATATGGGTGTTTGTCAGTGATGCATCTTGCCCTTTCTTTCCTTTGCCTCCACGTTGCTTTGTTGCATTTCTTGACCCTCCCTATCTGTCATTGCCATTATTCATGCCTTCACTTATTTCGGCACCTATCCCCATTTCAAATCCCCCTCCCACTCAATATAATTTCTTCACCTACCTTAGCGGACAAAACTGATAACACTTTCGGAACTAACATAACTAGTAAACAAATTAAGATGAGTGATTGAGATGGAACCTTTTTTAACCATAATTAGTCAAATGCATTTATACTGTTTTCAACATTGTCTAGCCTTTTCCGTATGAGAAAATTTTCCATAAATATGGGACATCTAAATTAGGTGTATTAAACTAACTATATTATCAATTATAGTAAATTATGATTATTAATTATAATTTTTTTAATTAATTATTTAATTGACTCAGTACACAAACTTAAATATTTAAAATTTATACAAGAATTTATCTTTTCTGTAGTGTACGTGTATATGTAAATGTAATTTACCCAACTTTCATTTCGAAAAAACACAATATACCTTTTGATTTCTTTCTGAGTTTAAACTTTCATTGGGATATCCTTGTGCACACCAAATGTTTACATAAAACTTTGATTCATTCATGTCTATGCATTCTAATTAATTAATTGTGCTACCTTTCAACTTTTGCTATGTTAGTGTTTTGAGTCAGATACTTAGCCTAAAACCTAATAGGATTCAACCTTACTCATCATTACTGACCCTTCGGAGACTGAGAATCTGCCCTCAATGACTCAACCCAAGGTTTTAAATCTGGGTTCGAAACCGAATTTGGGATCGCGACGTCTTGGTTTTTGAAGTCTCCAAAATCGCATCGCGACTGTAATTGAGGCCACATCGACCACATTTTCTCGCAATAACAGAAAATGCAACCCCGACCGTAACCACAATCGCATTTTAAAATCTTGACTCAACCCTTAGATATTTTTTTATACTCACATAACCTTCCTGTTGCACTGCATAACCTGGGCATTAGCAGGGACAGAGGTATTTGTTACCTTAGGAGGGCCTTGGCCCTCCCTGTTTTTTTTTTTTATTTTAATAAAATTCTGTATTAGTAATAGTTTTGATTTTATCCTTATTAAAATCCACTAATTTTTAACTTATCCAATTATTCCACAATTTTTTTAATTTTAAAAGTTGTTGACTGATTTTTTTTTTTATACATGTTATTAACTGGTTTCTATTTCTCTAAAACAATGGATTCTTTTACCTTCCAATCTTACTTCCAAAAAATCCTAGTAAATATTCACAATAGTTCTCAATCTCTAATTTTTTATCTGTGTCATTGGTTGGTAAAAGCTTGAAAAACAGAAGTTTATCCTCTTGTGCATAAAGTGATAATCATTCTTCTCACATTTCCTATATTTCTGTACAGAGTCATTGTTTTTCAGCTATGAATTAATATAGTCAAGACTACACTTTGTAACAAGATAAAAGATAAATTTTTGACTCATTGTCTGCTAGTATACATTGAAAAGAAAATTGCTGAAAAGTTTACTGTAGATTTAATTATAGATGATTTCTATGACATACAGGAGACACATTATGTGTTTTGATAAATTACTAATGTAATTAACGTTTTGAAATATATAATTATGAATATTTTATATGAAAATTGATATATATATCTTTTTAGGATGAACTTTAATTTTTATATATAATTGACTCTTCGAATCGTGCAAGTCTGGCTCCATCCCTAGGCATTCGAATGTTTTTGTAGTTGAATTCCTACCATTTCACCTCTGAAGCAGCTGTGCAAGGAGGCAGATCCCCTAACAAACACCATCTGAGACGAGATAAGAATCCGACTACCATCAGTTACTACCACAACACGCTTTTAACATTTACGTCTGTAGTCCAAGTTTGAATATAAACCGCAAGTATGTGGCATTGCTGAGTTAAGCTCTCTTTCCAATGCCTTTGGCTATAGTCATATATCAGATTTAAATATGTTGTAATTAGATGACAGGTGGTCTGTACTAAATTAACTTTAATGTGACATTAGTATGGTTTCGGTATATACGGGTTAAAATATTCATAATATCATGTTTGTAAAAAAAAAAAATGTAATGTAGTCATATATCAGATTTAAATATGTTGTAATTAGATGACAGGTGGTCTGTACTAGATTAACTTTTATGTGACATTAGTATGGTTTCTGTATATACGGGTTAAAATATTCATAATATCATGTTTATAAAAAAAATGTAATGTAGACAATTACCCTATTTTATTTTTACTCCAATCCTTTTCTTGGTCTTCGGGGTTAAAATACATAGAATACAATTTTTTTAAATAAAAGCAGATTTGGGACCCACATACATCATACATGGGCTAAACTAATAGGACCATCATCCTAAGGCACATACACTGGCAGGCATCCAACCCACTGATAACCCGTAATTAATTAATTGGATCCAATCGTGCTTCCATCACAATTTGTTAGGGCCCCAAGCTTTGCCCAATTTTCATGTATTTGTATGGTATCTTTTTCAGTCACCATATACAATGGGTGACAATTGATATCAAACACGTCATGTGACTAACATGTGACTTGGGGCACAATGGATTGCAAAAACAAATAGTACAAATTTTAGTGTACATATCAATAAAATCCGTGGATCTAATCTTTGTCCCCCATATATAGTTTGGTTTTTGTTCTGTCCAAGTTCTTGGTACGGCTGGACCCTCGCTGGTTCTGCATGGTCTTCTAGTGGAGCACGGTTATTGGTGTGGTGAGAATATGACTTCTTGTAAAAACACTTTGATACTCAAGTTAGCTAATAAATATTTGTAAATATGGAGAGTTTATGTAAGTAAGGTAAGTGAATGAAGAGATGATGGATCATAAGATAACGATGCATCAATCAATTGTCTAACCACTTCCGTTCAAAGCGGATACACTATTGTATTAGTCACTTTCCTAGCTAGCTTTGGAAGAAGTATGACGACAATCCTATAAGCCCTACATTTCTAAAGTAGCCTTAGATTGGGCCACCGTGCACCCGACCCAACATGTGTGGTCGGCCCAATGGATCATGGGTCCAAAAACATGGCCCAAAATAGCTTTAACATGCCTTTTTTTTTTTTTACGTTAAGATTTTTTTTGGGTGAATATTACCTCAAGATTTTTAAATCTAAATATCACCCCCTCTCTACTCATTTTTTTAAAGGTTAAACTGCAAGTCCTGAACTATTTGAGAATTTTTAAATAGATCATATACTTTACAAAATTTTGATTAGGTCATTGAACTTGTAAATATATAACTTGTAATTGAGTCCCTATACTTTAAACGTTTGTAATCAGGTCCCTGAACTTGTAAATATTTTGTAATTAGGTATCTGGGATATGGTTTCTGTTAGTAATCACAACTTTACAGTCTGCTGACGGAACCTTTCGCCATAAACCTAATTACAAATTATTTATAAGTTCAGATACCCGATTACAAACGTTTAAAGTATAGAGACCCAATTACAAATTATTTACAACTTCAGGGACCCAATTACCAACTTTTAAAATATATCGATCTATTTGAAAATTTTCAAATAGTTCAGGGACCTGCAAAGTAATTAAACATTTTTTAATTATCATTTGCTTTTGAAAGTAATATACCAAACTTTCACCCGCCTAGCTATCTCAGCTGTTAGAGCTATTCAGTTAAAGCTACTCGGTGGTTATTGCTGTTAGTTAGTTGCTGCCTAGTCAGCTTATTCTGTTAGTTAGTTAACAAGTCTGTTGCTGAGTTGTTAGGACAGTTAGCCGAATCACAAGACCATTACTCCTACTATATATAGGGTAATCGGTTTCTCTTGTAAATTCAATTGAATCAAAGAGTTTATTCAATCAAGTTTATCTTTACACTTTTGTTAGTTTTCTCTCTTCAAGCTTTCAGCTTTTCGTATTATGGTATCAAAGCTCATTCATTGAGCTTTCGCTGTTGAATCATGCCACCGAAGCACACAGCTTCTTCCTCCAATGGCGGTAATGCGGTGGATCCATCGCAAAACCAAGCAAGTCCTTACTACATCTATCCAGGTGAAAATCCTGCTGCAATTCTTGTTAATCCTCCTCTCACAGGATCGAACTACCATGCCTGGGCTCGATCTATGGAGAGAGCAGTTAGTATGAAAAACAAATTCCAATTTCTTGATGGAAGCATTCTAGTTCCGGATCGATGGAACCCTAGCCATGAAGCATGGGATCGTTACAACAATTTGGTACTATCTTAGCTATTAAACTTTGCTTCTCCTACTATTGCTCAATCTATTGTGTATATGAAATATGCCTACGAAGTTTGGAAAGATTTGAAGGATCGCTTCTCACAAGGCGATCGAGTTAGAGTTGCGGAGCTCAAGCAAGAGCTCTCCACATGTAAACAAAATTCAACACCTGTTTCTGATTACTACACTCAACTCAAGGTACTATGGGAAGAATTGGAGTTCTACAGGCCGACTCTAGAATGCTCTTGTGCCGCGAGATGCACATGTGAGGCCATGAGAAAAGTCAAAAATTACAAAGATGAGGACTATGTGATTCAGTTTCTCATGGGATTGAGTGAGAACTTCAGTGTTATTAGGTCACAAATCCTATTGTTCGATCCGCTCCCACAGCTTATTCGTGTTTTCTCGATGGCTATACAACATGAAAGACAACAAGGTTTGCAATACTCGGATGAAGGCCAAGTGTTTGTAAATTTGGCTGATGGGAAGAAGTTCTATGGAAAAGGAAGAGGAGGACAGAGCAGTAAATACTGCACACATTGCCATAAAACTGGACACACGGTAGATGTTTGCTTCAGATTACATGGATGGCCACCTGGTTCTAAGTACAAAGGAGCATCTATGGCAAATTACGTTGGCAATGATGAGATCGAGTCACGATTTGAAGGCCACTGTTCTGTAAAAGAGCAGATGCAAGTACTTGTTCCTGCCTTTACTCCTGAAGACTACAAGGCCCTGATGACCCTGCGCAAACCAGTGGACTTAAAAGCAGTGCAGATCAGAATAATAGACACACTGTCAACCATACATGTACCTTGGCTCGCCCATCCATGACATGAACTACACTGGTGAAGGTAACAATTTTGCTTCCTGCTTTTCTCTTAATGGAAAGTCAAGGATGTGGATTCTAGATAGTGGAGCCACAGACCACATATGTTGCTCCTTAACGTGGTTTGAATCGTATGATAAAATTGACCCCATACATGTTAGAATGCCCAATGGGGACATAGTAGTTGCAGAGTTTTCAGGGACCATTCGAATCACACCCTCCATTACACTAGTAGATGTGCTGTATCTTCCATTTTTTAACTTCAATCTGATCTCTGTTACAAACTTGTGGACTCAGTTTCTTGTACACTATTGTTCACTAAGGAGAGTTGCCTGATACAGGACATGAGGAATCAGATGATTGGTTTGAGTAAGAGGCAAAATGGACTCTATTGTTTTGAACCAATGGACTCGGGCAAGCCGCAGCCTAGTCCTCATACAGTAAGTAGTAATAGTTGTAATGTTGTTTCCATTCCTCAATCAGCAATATGGCACTTCAGGTTTGGTTGTGTTTCTTTAGCTAACTTGAACTATTGAATAAGCACTATTCCCCCATTCATATCAATAAAGACTCTATCTGTGATGTTTGTCATTTGTCTAAACAAAGAAGGCTAACTTATCGGACTAGTCATTCTAGAGCACCAAAATGTTTTGCACTGTTACATATGGACTTACGAGGTCCCTTTTCAGTTTCAACACTCCACGGGCACAAGTATTTTCTGACTGTAGTAGATGACCACAGTCGATATACATGGGTTGTTCTACTTAAGGGGAAGCATAAGGCTAGGACACAAATACAAAACTTCATATATATGGTGGAAAATCAATTTCAAGCACAAGTACAAATGATAAGAAGTGATAATGGGCTTGAGTTTTCCCTTCCGGTTTTCTATTTCTCTAAGGGAATTCTCCATCAAACCTCTTGTGTTGAGACACCTCAGCAAAATGCAAGAGCTGAAAGGAAGCATCAACAAATCTTAAATATTGCTCGGGCTTTATTGCTGCAGTCCGGGTTACCCTCTAGTTTCTAGGGAAATGGGGTGAAGCATGTTGTACACCTCATGAATCGGGTGTCTTCCAAGCCTGTTGATAATAAGCTTCCTTATGAGTTGGTATATGGCCAGCTACCTGATTTTACAGAGCTAAAGGTATTCGGGTCTTTGCATTTTGTTTCTACACTCACCACACACAATTCCAAACTTGATCCCAGAGCTAGAAAGTGCATCTTCTTGGGATACAAGGCTGGTACTAAGGGTTTTCTGGCCTATGATCTCCATTCTCATGAAGTTGTCACTTCCCGCAATGTGGTCTTTCATGAGTTGGTTTTCCCTTACTTTGACAAAGGGACTACTAAGCACACATGGTAGTATTTAGACACTCTATTGTCCTCACCTGCTCCCAGTCCTGTTGATCCCATCCATGACTTGACTCTTTTCGACCCTCTGATACTTCAGTCCCTAAGAGCCCAGTTCAGGCAGGGGATCCGGATATGGCAATACCCGATCCTTGTGATACAGCTTCTTCATTGGTTTCTGGCTCCTCACCGAGTCCTGTCCTTTCACCTGTTACTCCCCCTGCTCATGTGCCTTGCAGATCTAACAGGGCTAAACAGGTCCCATCTCATTTAGTGGACTATCAATGCAACTTAGTTACTGCAACCACTGCTTCCTACCTGATTCAACACTATTTCAGCTATGCCAAGCTCTCAGCTGCACACAAAGCCTTTTCTATCACCTTGGCTTCCGATATTGAACCCACTTCTTACCAGGAAGCATGTCAGCATCCATGCTTGATGCAAGCCATGCAAACTGAATTACATGCTCTTGAATGAAACAAAACTTGGGTGATTGTTGACGACCCACCAGGGGTGAAGCCTATCGGCAGCAAATGGGTTTTTAAACTGAAAAGGAAACCCGATGGATCCGTTGATAGATATAAAGCACGTTTGGGGGCGAAGGGATTCAATCAAATTGAGGGGGTTGATTTCTTCGAGACTTTCTCACTTGTTGCCAAGCTCACCACAGTAAGGATGTTCTTAGTAGTGGCAGCTGTTAGAGATTGGAATGTACACCAACTAGATGTAGACAATGTTTTTCTACATGGGGAACTCACTGAAGATGTATTCATGACTGTTCCTCAAAGGCTTTCTGTTTCTCATCTGTCTAAAGTTTGTAAGCTTGTTAAATCCCTTTATGGTCTTAAGCAAGCAAGTCGTAGGTGGTATGAAAGATTGTCTTCCTTCTTGCTGCTCCATGGCTACACCCAATCCTCCTCAGACCATACTCTCTTCACCAAGTCAGCCTGCACTTCTTTCACAGCCCTTTTGGTCTATGTGGATGATGTGCTCCTTGTTGGTGACTCAATGCCTGAGTTTGCTCATATCAAGTCAGCCCTACATCAAGCCTTTGGCATTAAAGACATAGGCACCACGAAGTATTTCCTTGGCCTTGAGGCAGCTCACTCAAAGAAAGGAATCTCTTTGTGCCAACGCCAATACTGTCTCAATCTCTTGCATGAAGCTGGCTTCCTTGGCAGCAAGCCTGTTAGTACTCCCTTAGAGCCCAATGTCAGGCTGCACAATGCTGACAGTCCCCTGTTTTCTGATCCCTCTACTTATAGAAGACTCGTGGGTAAGTTGCTCTACCTGACCGCTACAAGGCCCGATATCTCTTTCGCCGTTCAACAACTTAGTCAATTTCTTGACAACCCCACTAAACTTCACTACAAGTCTGCTCAAAAGGTCCTTCGCTATTTAAAGAACAATCCTGGTAAAGGACTCTTCTTTTCTCGCACATCCTCCTTGCAACACCTTGGCTTCTTGGATGCTGATTGGGGAGGGTACCCTGATACACACCGGTCCGTTAGTGGGTATTGTTTCTTCCTCGGTGCATCCTCGGTTAGTTGGAAAGCAAAGAAGCAACCACCGTTGCTCGCTCTTCTTCTGAAGCCGAATATCGGGCTTTAGCTACTGCCACCTGTAAGCTCCAATGGCTGCACTTCATTCTCCGTGATTTACAAGTAGTGAGCAAACCAGCCGTGTTATATTGTGACAACCTCAGCGCTCTACACATTGCATCCAATTCGGTGTTTTATGAGCGGACCAAACATTAAAAATTGACTGCCATGTTGTTCATGAGAAATGTCATGCCGGTCTTATGAAACTCATTCCTGTCTCTAGCTCTAATCAACTTGCCGATGTCTTCACCAAAGCTTTGTTCTCGGCTCCTTTTCAGACACTCCTTTCCAACCTGGGGTTTATCAATATCTTTCAACCTCCACCTTGACGGGGTGTTAGAGCTACTCATTTAAAGCTACTCGGTGGTTATTGTTGTTAGTTAGTTGCTACCTAGTCAGCTTATTCTGTTAGTTAGTTAACAAGTTTGTTGCTGAGTTGTTAGGATAGTTAGCCAAATCACAAGACCATTACTCCTACTATATATAGGGTAATCGGTTCCTCTTGTACAATTCAATTGAATCAAAGAGTTTATTCAATCAAGTTTATCTTTACACTTTTGTTAGTTTTCTCTCTTTAAGCTTTCAGCTTTTCGTATTATCAGCAACCATACTTAGGGCGTTTTTTTTAGTTCAGTAGTTGTAGTCATGTAAATGCACTGATCAATAGAAACAACCACTCAACCTGCTGCATATATATATACAGCCCATTTATATGATTGAAGTTTTAACAAACAACAATTATTTATATTATCATAATCACGTTTCAACTGTTGATTGTGGGTTTGATGGTGGAGCAGCTAACTCCAGCATATTTCTAGCCTCTTAATTTACATAGTTAATTAGTTTGTTAATTATAATATTGTATGTGACTTGTCGCACATGGCCTAACACATACTAATAATAATAGTGTTGGTATCAAAATAATCTTTTCGACTTTAAAAGACAAATATCGAAAGTTTATCATTTGAGTTTCGCACTAAGTTAAGGAAATGACCAAACCTTTGTTGTAAATAAAAAATAATAATAGTGATGGATTTCGAAGATGTTCAATCTGAAGATTGGTCCAAGGTAAAGGAAAAAATCGAAGAATCAGGGACTCTGCAACACTTTGCAAAATTCAAGACGGTTGTGACTGATGTTTTTTACTTGTGAGTAATTTCAAGTATTATACATTCAAATTCAAATTACAAGGTTGGCTATGATGGGTTGGGCGGAAAAGTTAAGGAGTAGAGTGATAAGGATGTTGAGGGTTCAAACCTCGTCCACTAACAAAATACTAACATTTGCTTATAAAAAAAAAAATTCAAATTACAAGGATTAAAATTTGAATTTAGCAGTTGCCAAATGTTATGGCCTTTAGTAATTATACAAGACAAGTATATTGTTAAAAACGAGGAGTTTGACATTTTTAATTTGTTGGATTTGGTGAAAATTCGGTCTTGGACTTGGTTTTCTTCAAAAACTACTGTTATTTCTTTCTCTTTTTCGGATTAGTGTTGCTGGCCTTTAGAATGTGTAAAGAAACATTATATGTAGTCTTGTTTTTCCGGGTGGTTAGTACCCCTTCTACTCCTTATAATATAATATATTTGTATTATAAAAAAGATTACTTAATGTACATGTTTTGCACTTGATTTTCACATTCTCTATCAATTAATCAGATTTGCTTACTGATATTCTGAGTATTACACAAATTACTAAACACTTGAAAGTTATAAGAGAAAGAAATTCTCTTCACAGATTATTATTATTATCAGTAATCAAATTTCCTTTGAGAAAAATCTAGTTAAATTAAAAGCTGGTAATTTAACAAAGTGATTGATGTAATAAGACTTAGATCGAGCATGGAACTGGTGCATGGTTTCAGCAAAGGGAGGGTGTTTTTCTTTGTGAATTAATGTATCAACCCTGTAAGTTGTTGGAAAGCTGTAATAGGAAATAGGAAGGCAGCTTTAGTGTGTTACAGATTTACGGTTTAGTTTGGTAGTTTTGGATGGATATATGTCATTGATGGGTTAGAGTATCCTTTATACTCTTGTTATTAAATTGATTTGCTTATTAAAAAAAATTAAGTGCCGGTAATCAGAAAAGTTGTATCAGATACATATGGCACTTTGTGACAAAATAAGAAAATGTGTGAATACTGGTACTTGCTATACAGTATACCATAAGCTATAAAAAGTATAGAGATAACTAAAATTCAATTCCCTTGGGGGGGGGGGGGGGATCACTATGTACACTATATTTATATCGACCAGGTTGAATGGTGCATAGATTAGGCATTATTGGACTTTACGTATTTATTAATGGAAAATGCTAACGAGTATCCTAAGGGCACTGGTTAAGGACGCAAAAAAGTTTTCAATGGGACTTGATGTATTTAGTATTTGAATATGTGATATACTTAGACTTCCAATGAAAACTTGTTACTTTTAGATTTCTTAACCAGTATCCTTAGGAAACTCGTTAGTATGACCCTTTTTTAATTCCACTAACCAAATATGAAATACATCTAAAGACGCCATTGGGGGATGTGGGACAACTATGCACGCACCGATACCTCTCAGTCAAAGTTTGAATTTGAGATAACAAAAGTTGGTGTGGCTAATGGAATCAAGGTGAATCTCAACCTATTTTGCCTCTTTGATTGTGGTCTATTGAAGTTCAAAGATATTAATTAGGTGGGATTTCAGCAATAAAAAGTTAGCAACATATTTAAAATAAGATAACGAGAGATAATATAGAGCATGATATTTGATCAGGATTTTTGTAAGATGAAAAATTGAAAATTGGATACAAGATAAAGGTTCATTTCGGTTGCTGATATATTGTGCTTTTGATGTCCTGTTTTTGCAGTATGTTATGGTTTTTTTTTCTGAATCAGCACATTGACTATATATTAGGAGTAGAAGTTTCTGTTGTTGGTAGATCCTTCCATTTCCATTGCGTGTTTTTTTTTCTAGTGGTGGTGTTTGTACTGTAGTTTCTCATTTGCTCTTTATCATTAGCTTGTATTTGGATGTTCTGTTTCTGCAAACGGTAGTACATCTTGTGCTAGAGTTTTGCTTCAAGTTCTTTAATAAATTTATTTTGGCTTATAAAAAAAAAGATAAAGGAAAATTTGATAATTTCTACTATAAAAAAAAAAGAGTATGTTATAAACTGTGGTTGACACTACTGATTTTTTTTTACAAGACATATATTAAAGATAGTATAAGAATTACTCCAACTCTTATACAAAGGATAGATAACAACCACCTGAAAAAACAACACCACTTACTATGTTTCTTTATACATTTTAAAAGCCAACAACACCAATCCGTAAAAGAGAAAGAAACAGTAAGAATAGATTATATCAAGTTAGAGAAATTTCAATCCTATAAAAGTCTGTTGTTAGTGAGTTACTTGTAAGTACTCTTGTAAGTGCTCATAGATATTGCAGCCATATTTGACCATAAATTTTTATTTTAAAAAAAAAAAAGTATTTTTAAAATCAGAAATGAGTTGGATACTATTTACCTAGGCTTGCGCTGATAACTTTTTTTTGTTAAGATTTGAATCATGTTGAGGAGACATATGAAGCACACACGAAGTGACTACTTGGCTTTAGAAAATTATTATTTAACCCTTTAAGTACTAAGTAGTGCATTACAAGAAGGAAAAGTCGAAAGTGTATATGAGGATCGAATACAAATGACTGAATAGTTCCAAACCTTCAACCTTAATCTGAAGAATCTTGAAACCTAATCTCATGTCCCCCATGACAAGCATAGAAGTTGAGAGAATTATTGAGTGCTTTATATATTGGGTTAGCTTAAAAGCATTAATCAAGTGATAAATCCAATTAAAAAAAAATTATGTTATTTGAATATTAAAATCTAGATATCATATTTGACGTCGTATGTTTTTATTTTTATTTCTAACTTACTTTTTTTCTTCTTAAACATATACGTATCTCAAAAATACATCAAAAAAGTAAAAGGACATCATCTTGATGTAAAAAAATCTTTACTCTTAAAAAAACCTGTCTACTTGCTCCAATAGTGCAAATTCCTTAGGTTGGGGGTTGCCAAATCGTTATCTCAATTCTGAAATGTCTAGTCTTGTATGCCTCTGAATAGGCCGGCTTTATATGGATGTTTCAGGTTTGGATCATGTATAGCTGAAGTTAAAACACAATTCCCTAGTCTTTTTAACTGCTTCCTTGATTAATATAAAATATAAATCCACCAAGCAAATCCCATTAGCAAAGCAGAAATGATATTTTAACATTACAAATCACAACAACAGAGGACATCGTATATATGAAGCCTGATTTATTTTTGGATTAAGTGAAAAAAATTAAGAAAAAAATTAAAAAGACATGTAAAAAATATAATTATATGATGTTGTCGATTTGTGATGTCCAAATATCCGTGCTCTTAACAAAAGGTTAATAATAACAAACCAATTAAAAGTGGACTTTAATTTAGGACAAATCTAAGCTATAACATCATAAGTTTGAATTTTAAAATCATCATTTAATAAGACTTGATCACTTAGTCACTACTTCTGCACTCAAATTTAATTTAATCTCATAACAAATGCATACCGGATATCTTGGTGAAATACCAACAAAAAATACAAAAAAGGTTAAATGCAAAGAAAAACAAAAAAAAAAATTCGAATTGTGTTAGAATATCTCTTATTATTTTATTATTTTTTGTTTTTGAAATATTTTAGAAAATTTTAGACAATCTATTAGGGGTTATTTTCTAATTTTTTTCATATTTAATTAGGACTCAAATTCTACTATATATATATATTAGTATAAATAGGATTATTGGACTTGTCTTTTGAAACATATTATTATCACATTGTCTCATATCAATATTATTTTGAGTTTATCGTCATCTTTCTTTTCCTTATTCCTTAACCTTAAACCCAAATTTCTTGATCCCGTGTCATCGATTAAGCACGTCATCTCTATTATAAAAATTTGTGTCCCTAATATAAGGGGGTCTTGATTTGACCCATTGTCATCAATATGGACTTGGCGAAAACAAATACTCGGTTTTGTGAAAACTTATGCTGCATTTGGAATTTCTTGTTTGGATTTGCCTCATTGAATCGCTTTTAGAACACGTCGAGAATGTTGTTTGGTGGAATGGGGTTTCCAAAAGTTTTGCCTGCCTCCAATAACTTGATCCCATAAACCTAATTGCGTCGAGTCAATGAAGCATTAGTCTGATTAAGCGTTTGTTAATTAACCGTGGCAATGATAATTAATGCTAATTTGATAACTACACCAGAGCCACTCTGTTTCAAATATAGGAAAAGTAGTTTTAAGAAATGAAGAGGTATGGACATTTCCCTTTTCCCATGAGTAATGAAAAGAATCTTTACTTATTTTGTGAAGCTAATTTGTTAAGTTTCTTAGAAAAGTCTGATATGGAAGCTCATTCATCATGATCGGAAAGTTATTTTGCATATTGATAATTATATCCTATCATAATTTGAAATTCCATGAAAATCAAATCTTTTATCTACCACCATAAATACTTTCTCGAACTGATATTTTTATCACCTTTGAAAATGTTCTTTAACTATATATTCAAACACTAAATAACTTAATCTAAAAAGAATTTATGATATAAAAACTTTTTACATAAAACATTTTTATATAAGTACTTAAATAAGTTGTTTATCCGATCTATGATGCGTTTGGATAAACAACTTAATTAAGCACTTATCCAATAAACTTTTTTTTAAATAAGTTAAAACAACTTATTTTCATAAGCTTCTCTGACAAGCTTAATAAAATAAGCTAAAAAAATTTATAAAAATATCATAAAATATTTTCATAAATTATTTATATTAATCATTTACGATGAGATGAGAATTATGACTTTACAAATATTATAGTAGTGGGACAAACCACGTGGCCCCTGCCACTTGACAGGCAAAGATGACTAGTGATTTTTTGTGTTTGGGATTTTCTATCTTATTTAAATAGGCGAAAGCTTTTCTAGAACTGTATCGATTGACCATATTCAGTGGCATAGGATTGTCATCAGTCCCTAACAGTAGCAGTTCAAAATTACAGAGAAACGATGATCCATATGACAAAGAACCATGATTCTTGGCTGTACGTACACATGGGATGCCTTTTAAAAAGAGGAATGTATTAATTAATATCTCTGTTTTTTAAATTTGATCCCTCTAGGAAATCGCCATTTCCATGTGATATTTTTAACTTTCCTCTATCCTTGTCAACAGCACATTCATAGTTATGTGGCCTGAATCAAATTAAAATACTTCCAGATTGAAAGCATGTAAGATGCCAAGTCCTATAGAGTACAAATTGAAAAATTGAGATATAATTTATATCTTGTTATGTCATCAAGGAGTTAAATCTATATAATTGCTTCACCAAATTATATATATAATTGGATGGACAGGTAATAGAGTTATTCGCACCACAAATTACCCACGTTCAAAAGTAAAGTAAAAGTCTGATTACGTTGATTATGTGATAAGCCCTTCTCACTTTGGATAGGCTCTTCTTTATTGCTTGCTTCCTTTTTTATTTATTTTTTATGTTGTGCTAATAATATAGTCTATAATGAATCAAAATCTTATCAAGGGGGTTGAGAACATTTGGCATGATAATGGGTTTGATAAATTAGCAAAGACTCTAGAAAGTTGATGTTGAGAGGAGTATTGACAGCCTTGTGTCAACGGGCAAAATTCCTTGGAAGTTTCATTCCCACGAAGAAAGTAGCTGTGGATCAAGCGGCATGTAAAAGAATAAAGCAAGAAAGAGAAACACTTAGGGATTAAGAAACCCAAATAGTTCATTGAGTTCCTAAAAGCTCATACGAAAAATACAGAAAGATGGAATTTTTCTGTCACAACCATATGTGCCTCTAGAGCCCCAATACCCCCCAGCTAGGATTCTTTAGAAGCAAGAACCAATGTGTCTTTGTTTGAAAGATAAATAAATTATGCATAATCAAGTAGTTTGAGTGCTCCATTGAAACCAGAATTTGCTTCTAAACCACTGTGCTGCTGGACGTGGACTAGCACTTGTGATAAGTACCAATGACTCATGTAGGTAATTAGGTACATGTTGTTTCAGTGTGTTACCAATAATAATCATATCCTTAAAATCAAAGATTTTTCCCCTTTTTTGTGGGTTGCCCAAAATAAAAACATTAATTATTGAAAATTGTACCGGGTAAGAGATCATATTCAAAATGGATTCTTCACTTAAAAGATGGTGAACAGAGCAATACTCCCAGTGCAAGAATATGTACGACCTGGTTTTGATCATCTATTTACCCACTATCTTCGCTCAACGAGGCTGCCATAACCGATGGAAGCAGCTTTATCTTATTCCCTTTAAAATTCAGATTCAGATAAGTCAGACTTTAGAGAGCCCCTAGAGGTATTGACTGATGGAAACTACTGGACCTCTCCCCAATTTCAACAAGCAAAAGCAAAACTGATGACCAGCAGCACATGACCCCATTCACTTACACAGCTGTTTGTACTTGGTGCTCACCCTATGTCAGTCAACTAAAGCGTAAGCTTGAAAATTTTTACTCTAATTGCAAATAAATGGAAAAATGCTATGCATATCAATTTCACACACACCTCTCTCAAACCTGCTCATGATAATCAGAATCTAAATCTAAATGTACAAAAAACAAAGTGAGCCCACTTGTAATCAAATAACAAAAAGTGTAGATATAAAATATGTTTGTATGTCTAGCATTGTTGAAATGAATGTGCACTATTGTATCAAATGCCGATCACTAACATAATTTGCCAACAAAACATGCCACAAGGACAGTTGATAGTGCATTTCATTTAATCAATAGCACCCTATCACAACATTAATGGCAAGGAACGTACGTTATTCGAATTAGTTGACAAGGATAACACATTCAATGTAACAATGGTAGTAGTAAAAAATACTGATAAATAAACAGGATTTTGCCAAACAAATGAGGCAGCTGCATTGCAGCATTGTATTCTGATGCATTAAACAGTAAGTAGTGCAGAATTTAGCCAAGTTTACCGGATAACAATGGTAAAGACCACTCATTTGAACATTCCAACTCATTCTGGCTTCCATTTTGACTACCTAATTCTAATAAGATGGCATTTTCCCTGAAACAACATTTTGATTTCTATTTCTCTCCAGACTAAATCATAAGTATTAAGAAATCTAGTCTCATAACTCCTGTACATGCTCAAGGGAAGAAAAGTGTTTGTCTATGGTGTTGAGAGTTTCTGGATCAACTTCACTGATCCCAACCAATTTTGGTAAAGAATAATCCAGTTCTTTTGCAAGTGCCGCATCACTTTCAACAGTTTGAGGCTTATGTGTTTCGTTGTCTAGTTCTATCATGCTAGAGCCTTCTTTGTCGGCATTATTGAAGACTTGGAACTTCATCTCCAAGCATGACTTCAAATCCTCCTCACTTCGAGCTTTATTAATTTTATCGATAAGATCACTTACAGCTGATAACCTTTCGGTCCTCTTTCTCCTTTTTGAAGCTTTATCAGCTTCTTCATCAATTGGTTCATTGATGTCACCATCTACAGCACACTTCTTAAGCTTCTTCAATCCCTGGTCTACAATTTGTTGTATTCTCATTCTCACACCATCACTTCTCATGGAGTTTGATCTTAGCTGCAGTTTTAAGCCAGAGATCATTATCTCATTGTTCTCCATTGGAGTAGCATTAGATTCTGATGCAGAAGAAACATTGTCATCCAAAGACTTCACAGATAATACTTCCTCCAGTAAATCTACATTCTGCATGTATCGGTCAAAAGCTTCATTTTCCACTTCAATTTTCCGCTCCTTGTATTCCTTTAACTTGGTAAATCTCCATTCGTTGATAGCTGCAGCATCCTGCAATCACTCACAATGCTATTACTTTCACATAACATACAGCTTGCCATAAAAAGTTATACACTTAACCAGGCTTTTTTTTGGATAGAACACAACCAAGCATTGTTAATAATAGAATTAGGTTCCTTTAAAGTGAGCAAAATGGTCAAGTGAAAAAGTAAAGGTGTATCCACCCTTGATTAGTTATAGTGGATTGAGATCTCAATAAACTTTAACTAATCAAGAGTGAATACACCCTTATTTTCTCACTTTACACTTTTGCAGAGGAGTTTCATCCTTAATAATATTGTGTGTGTGTACCTTTCTAGTTAGTGGCTTCTTTGAACGAAGTGAAATGTTCAAATTATTGAACTGGGCAAAACTATTGGAAAGTTGTCGAAGTGATGCAACTCTACCTGCACTTCTGAAATAAAAAGCAAAAAGAACATCCTCTGTTCAGGGGGAAAAAGAATCTGAAAGATGCTTTAAATGTTGATTGTATAGTTGAATCAATCAAGTCGCTAGAAAAGAAAAAAAACTAGAGAAACAAATTGGCAATTCAAGAAAAATACAGCATTGTGAAAAGGAAGATGTTCGCCACATGTATATGATTTAATGAACTCTAAGGTCAGCAACCTCTTGCAATAAAATTTGAGTCAGATAACTTAAGAGTTTTGAAACTTTGGCACAATATTGAGCAATTATTAAATAGATTCATGTGAGGGAAAATATGAATAAACCGTAAGCACTCCACTCCAGAGTCCAGCCAGGTGTTCCAAGAGAAACAGCAATGCTATTTCGCAGAAAAGAAAATTTTGTCTCTATTTTTTAACAAACTAAACATTTTGTTTGTTCTTTACTTCTTTTTAGTTAAGGCTAACATGTTTGACAATATAAAACAACAAAAACGGATACAACCGAAATTTGAGGTGCTGATACTCATAACTTACGTTGTTTGAGGTGGTTCTGAGGATTGCTGGTCAAGTGGAGCAGCACCAGAAGATGGTGTCTTGTCTGGAAAAGTTGAACTTGCTTTTAACACTGCATTTACCATTAGACATGAAAAAGAGGGGACGAGGGATGAAAATCTGTAAGGATCTATATATTATGGCAAATATTAAGAAAAATAACAGAAAGTATAGAGATATTCTCAATCTTGCCAACAGATTCATAGAATTATTGCACCAATTTTTTTTACATTTTCTTATGATGCCACTGGTTACTAGAACTATAATCAACTATATAAATTAAAATAAAAAATATCTAAACAATATTTCTTTACATAAATTACCCCCCACCAAGTTTTAAAAATAAGCTAAGCACGTTAGAATGGCCTAGACCAGTAAGACATCATCAAATAATATTACCCAATAACATCTCCTGTAATAATTCAAATTTTAGTATTAGGGAGACCATTTTATGTACAGCAGCAACTGGACACAAAATAGATGTGGTTATGCTTCTTTTTTCCTTTCATAAAAATATCCATTTTTAAATTGTGTTTTTTAACATCAGAAATAATTGAATTTTGATTTCAATCATATGGTTCCTTCCTCAGCAAAAGAAATGGACCTCCCTATGAATACAAAAAGAAAATGTAAATCTTTTAATCAGTCAGGTTTACGTGCTTTGTTTCCCAAATACTCATTTAAATCTGACTTCCCTTTTCCCCTAGGAACCAATGTAGCCAATAATCCTGGATAGTGACGCAAAATGGTCAATACTCAATCCCAAAAATGCTACAGCAGTTTCACGGATCAGTTGCTACACGAAGATAGCGGATACAATGAAAATAATGTAGAAGTACTCAAAACCTAAGACAGTTTTCAGAAGTCAAAGCTTAAAGACACAATCATCATTAATCTAAGGCATAAATAATAACAATAAGTAAATAACAAGAGCATAAGAAAATAAAATAAAATAAAAAGTACAACAAAACAGGGGCTGGAAAAAAGGATAAACAGAGCCAGAAACAGGAAGGAAGCATCCAAACTGAAAATGAAGCTGGAGAGGTGAGGAACCTACCAAAGCAGGAATGGGCTGTGCAAAACAAGGTGAGCATGGTGTGAGCACACCACAGAGAGGGTGAAACAGGTGGGATAGTCAGAAAATTAGAGGTGGCTAGTGGATGGATCGGATGGATTTTGGATTGGACCATAATGGATGTGTAAAAAACAAACCATTAATCTATTTATAATTCGCTAAATAAATATTAAAATAATTCAATCCATCCATGACCCATTTAATAAATAATTACCCAATCCATTCGTTAATTATTTTTTAAGGATGGATATCGGACACATTGATTTAAAATTTACATTATATTTTAAATAAATGTTTTATTTTCTCTCTCTCTTACTAAATACTTACCACTCCAAAAATTTCTTTCTAAAAATTGTTTCCAAAAAGCCATTGGCAATAAAAACTGATAGCTAACAGAATAATGAATACTAGACAGATTGCCTTTTGCTAAATTATTAATAGATTATACACTACGAGTGGAGTGAAAGTTTTAAATAATTTGTAAAAAACAGAAAACATATATATCTATTTTATATTTCTTTTTCATATTTGAAATAAACTAACTTCCGTTAAATTAAAAAGCAAAAAAAGAAAAGACATATAGGTTGTAGTTAGTACTACACTACTAGTAACTGCTCTTTGTTACTGCTGGATCCTATCTGAATAAGAAGAGACTGACGCAAAGATTCCATGAATCGAAGTAGCAAAAAGAGTGAGAAAGGATCAAACAAGAAACGTCTCATCACAGATCTCTATCAGCTCCATAATGGCTTCTTGACCAGGTATGGTATTTATTACGCTTATCAATTCCCAAAACTTCCTCACATGCTTCATTTCATTTTTCTTTCGATTTTTAATTCCCATGTGAATGGAATTTATTTTCATGTTTTCTTTCTAAACAATCCTAAATGGATTCCAGTCTTTCCATTTTTCCAACTACTACTATTTTGAGTTCTTCAACCACCCCTCTCTGCTATGTCCTCTACCTCTACCTCTGCACACCGTTTCATCTCAATACATGAATTGGATCTTGATGGGTTGTGGGTGATACATAACCTATCTATAGGATTTACTAATGCCAGTCCATTAAAAACCAGTACACCAACAGATGGACTGTATTGGATTTGTGCATGGTTGGTCTGGATGGATAATGGGTCCATGGATCATTTCGCCATACAATTTTGCAAAACAGTGGTTGCTTACCAGAGAAATGCCAAAACAAAGGTGAGCTTCATGAAAAGTGAAAACCCTGCCTTTGAGCTCTGTGGGATGCGTTTCTTTAAAAGAATGGAAGCTGAAAAACCTTAAATTCTCTCTGAGTGGGTACTCCCTCAAAAAATAGAAATAGGTACACTTTAATGGAGGGCAAAACAGAGATTTCAATCAATGAGGCCACAAATCATCATTATAGCACCCGCAAATGCCATGACACTCAAATACAAGATTACAGGAATTCTGGAGCAGCAGAGGGCCACAACACTGCAACAGCGCCTCTATTTGGCGTGATTGACTACTCTGCTAGGAACTGAATTTGGAAACTATTTTCTGATAGCACAAACTAAACATGGGGATCCCTAATTTTTTCAGAAATAATTGGATAGATGTAATTCATGTTAACAGGAAATTTCTTCCCCTTCACAGAAGCATAGTGCTTCACTTAGCAAACTGAACAATAATAATAAACTAGGGATTTTGGTATATCTACAGCTTTGGGCTAGTTCAAGTTACAAATTAAACCTATGCTTGATCTGGGATACATTTGATAAAAGTGTTGACCCTAAGCCTGATATACACTCTTATCAAGTGTCTTATAGGGAAGAGACTAAGGGTGCGTTTGGTTTATTTACTGTTTTCTGTTTTCATTAATAATAACAAAGATGCCATCTTGTTTTCATTTTGTTTACTGTTTTCCAAGATTTGCAACAACAACAAAAATGTTGTTTTTACCGTTTCCTGTACAAATCTATGAAAAGAGGCACAGAATAAAAATAACTTGACATTTTTGCAATTATTAATTAAAACATAAAATAGGAAACAAACAAAACACACCCTAACACTCAAACCAGTGACTAGTGCCCTGACTTATATTACAGCTTCAGCCAGCTTTATAGCATAAAAAACAAGGAGAACATAAAAAACATGCAATTGTTATCAACAAATACTAGTTTTCAAGTTTCTACAAAACCACAACTTAAAAAGAGAAAAGAAAAAGAAAGTGAACTTGCCATGAATATGACATGGATTTTGATTTCTTGCACAGCAACTCTTGCAGCATTCATATGGACACCTGCAAAAAGCATATATATAAATAATTGAAGAAAATGAATAATTGAAATGGAGAAAGAAAGAAAGAAAGAAAGAAAGAGACCTAGAACGAGCGACATTGCCGCACTGCTTGCACTTGGGCTTGTTATGTCCGCGTTGCGATTTTGGCGGTGTGTCCGTACGATTAGCAGGGACGACACCTAGGGTTCCGGTCTTCGCTGCTGAAGGAACATTGCTGATGTTGATGTTAGTGTTAGTGTTTGTGTTGGTGTTGGGTGAAGCAGGTGTTGATGAAGTCGCCATAATAATAATAATAATAACATCGACCTTCCTTGTTTTTTTGAGAAATTGAAATTTTAGTTGAACCGCAACAAGATGAAGGAAGATGAAGGAATTGGTCTCAACTCTTGTTTGTTTTTATTTTTATTTTTATTTTTATTTTTATATTATTATTTTGTCTGAACTCAACTTAAAAGACTTGGATTGTGGGCTGTTGGGCTTTATAAGCTGTTTTAACTGGGCTTCAGACGCGCCCTTGCATTATACCCCAGAAAAAACAAAAGTAGTTTTATAATTTAATCGATTTTTTTTTTTTTTATAGATTTAGTTTAAGTTTTGATATATCATTGTTTTTTTTTTTTTGAACCAATTAATCATGGCATCATGCACTACATAAAAAATAATTATATTACTTAATGTTCAACATTTATTTAAGATAAAAAAAAAACCAGTTATCACCTCATTTGTGAATGAAAACAATTACTTAGTTGATTTCTATCTATAATAATTGCATAACTTAATTTTAAATTTAGTATTTTTAATATTTAATGATTTATGATTTCACTATTTTTATTATTTAATTATTTATGATTTCACTATAAATCATTTTTAAAATTATTTATTTATTCTCCCTTAACCTTTTTTATGAAAAAAAAATGAATTCAAGGTTGAGTATAAGAGTTTTACCAATATGTCCCTGAATTTTAGTTGTTTCAGTAAAAGAAGAAAATAGGTTTTTGTTCTAAAAAGTTGGTTTAACTTGTTAATATATTCTTTCTGAAAAAACAAGTAGAAGTATATTAGCCGCCTATTGATATAATTTACTAATACGTAGTATAGTTTATTCATTTTACATAAAATTAATACTTTTGTTAAATGTCATGCATTACAAATTATAAGTTTCTTGACTTATATGAATCGTTTTCTTGTAATGTATACATTTAAATAAGTTTTCGGGATGGACTGGATTGTTACTTTTTCATAAATAAGTCAAGCTGATATTTTATAAAGGAGATCGGGACCTAATCTAGCCTAACTCATTTCCACTCCTAGTCTCCTACCCGTAAATGAATTCTATATTGACACTCATTAGTATTTTATTATATTATCATTAATTCCTTTTATTTTAATTAATAACGGAATAAGGTGATAATTATTATTAATAATAATAATAATAATAATAAATTATCAGTGTAAATAAATTTTATATTGATACTTATTAATAGTTTAATATAACTAGTAATTGCATTTATTTACATTAATAAAAGAATGTGGGGATAATAAATAATAATATATTGAAATGTTAGTGGTTGTTAAAGTTAAATTGGATCCGGATTCTTTCCATCCAAACGAAAGCCGTTGGATTAATCTTACGGACAAGAAGAAAAATGTCTTAACTGTTAGATTAATCCAACAATTGACATTTGATGAAAAGAGAATGGAAGGAGGTTTTGGATGGAGAGGATCCAAATTGCATTAAATTCTTTACATGGAGAGGTTGTTATGAGGCTTAATTTAATTAGAACAATTAGGTTTGGCAAAATTACCTGTATCCGTGGATACCCGTATGGATTATCCGCACTGTAAATGGATACTTATTAGATGTGGTTGAGGATAATAGTACCCACCCCACGGATCCTCGCATATTCATAATAAATATTTTTTTATTAAATATATAATATATATTATGACAATATCAATCACTTTGAGATGAAATAAACTTTATTTTCTTGACTATTTCATACTTTTTAGTGGTTAAATCCATAATAACAAATTTTTTAAATATATATAGTATATTATATAATATTAATATAACATATTGTTATATTATATTGTATAATTTTATTTTCTTTCCTTTTATTTTAGAATCTTAAATACCCACGGATATCCATTGATACTCGTTACCCGCATAAATATCTATGAATATTGACGAGGATGGATGTGGGGGAAGCACTAGCCAAAATTTTCTCATAGAAAATTAATTAATTATTTTGTACATAATGAGGAGTTGACCATTAGACCTTACAACTAATGGTAAGTTTTTTTACCAAATGGTCTAACTTATGTTTGTTGATGTACCAAACATATTAAAAAGATAATATAAAAAGATAAAAAGTGGAGTTTTTTTTAAATAAAAAGTGGAGTTTTTTTTAAATAAAAAGGGTCTGAAGTGTGGTATTGGAAAATCCTTACTTAACCCTCTCACTCTACTGAAGTTCAAACAATTAAGCAGATTGAGATGCAAGTCTAAACTCAATTGGGAATATTCTTTCAATCTCCTGTGTGTCTAGGCCCAACGGTCAGGTTACTGTCATGTGAAATGAAGGTTCAAATTCTAAAAATAGCCTCTCCGCTTATACGAGTAAGGCTACGTATATCTATCCTTTTTAGATTCCATCAGATGGAAGTCTCGTGCACTGAGCTGCTCTTTTATCGAGTCATTGAGAACCTCTTTTCATATTTGATGCCTTTGTGGTAATGATCTGGACCATTGAGGTAAGACAAAGCATAACCGATGTCTTTAACTCACTATACATTAGAGAAGGAATGATGATTGCATTAAGAGACTGGGTTGAAAAAATTACATACGTGAAGGTTTCTGACTTTCTGGTAATGAAAACCATAGAAAGGTAAAACAGCTTTGAATTCCACTGTTCTAAGCCCAATCACCACGATATCTGGCTTCCTACACTCCCCATAATAGGCTTTAGAGAATGAATCATTAATCAGAACCTTCACGAACATCAATTTATTAAGTTCAACTATATGATTTCGATGGCCATGGTTTGGACTTCGTCTCTGTCTACGAATTGTAGGAGTTGACCTCATGCCAAACTACTATTTTTATGGAAGCTAGAAATCTATTACATGTAGAATATTACCTTCTGCAACAACTTGCACATCGAGAAAGCCAAATATAGTGGGAGCATCTCCACTACCTCACAAAAGTAATGTAGCAGCAACCAAAAATGTGGCAGGTTGAGAAACACGACTTGCAAGTAGGGTGTGTTCATGAGGCGGTTTGATTCGGATTTGCATGAAAAAAATTTCGAACCAATCAAAATCAATTGGTTCGGTTTGGTTTGGATTTGAATTTTTTTAGAAAATCCAAATCAAACCATAATCGGTTGGTTCGGTTCGGACCCGAAAAATATTTAAAAATATAATATAAATATTAAAATCAGCAAATATTTATATATATATATATATATATATATATATATATATATATATATATATATATATATATATATATAAATCATTGAATCCGAAAATCGAACCAATTACTATCGAACTTGGTTCGGTTCGGATCGGATCCGAAAACCAAAAAACTTTGAATCAATTTAATTGGCTCAGTTTGGATTTTCGGGCTCATCAGGTCGATCTGCACCGATGAACACCCCTACTTATAAGTATTAAAGTCTTAGGATGCGTTTGATTCGCATTGAGATACAGGACAAGAAGAATAGTACAGGACAAATGCTTGAATTACAACACAATTCTTTGTCCTGTATACTGTTTGGTGGACAATGGACAACACAAGTAAAAAAATATTTAATTTACTTAAATACCCTTTATAATATA
This sequence comes from Ammopiptanthus mongolicus, assembly GCA_039655645.1. Classification (NCBI taxonomy): domain Eukaryota; kingdom Viridiplantae; phylum Streptophyta; class Magnoliopsida; order Fabales; family Fabaceae; genus Ammopiptanthus; species Ammopiptanthus mongolicus. The sequence continues at coordinate 9,974,367 of CM077343.1, read as the reverse complement.
TAATATTATATAATATTTAATACAAAGTAATATAATCCTATAAATTTTTATATACATACTATATTATATACAATATATATAAGTATTATATAATTTATAATATTATATTAAACAAGTATTATATAATATATATAATATTATCTTATATAATAATAATAATAATAATAATATATTGTATTATATATATATATATATATGTAATATTAAGCACCTGTATAATATTTTGTTTTACGTATAGGGGGAGAGAGAGAGAGAGGGAGAGAGAGAGAACTTTGTATTTTAAAAAGGTAAGAGAATTAAATTTTGATCACACAACAATATATATTATAGTTAAGATTAAAAATTAATCAAGGGTGATATAACCACTTCAAAATGTCATATACATTTATCTTCTAATCCCCACTATTCAAATAATATTTAACTATTAAAATTTAAGTTTAATTTTGATACATTGTTAATGTAAAGTTTTTTATACTGTCAATCAATCATAAATTATCTTTTATGTGACTTTTAAGGTAGTTATGGTTAGAATCAAATAATTTTAATGAACTGGCTATTTATAACTAATTGTCACACATTATATACCAATTTTTTTTGACAAGGAAAGGCATTTATTTATTTAAATTGATAGAGTATATCGATGACAATACAGATCCAAAATTGCTAAAAATCGAAAAGGATGAAACTGCGAACAAATTCATAACACCCAGGTTAAAAGCATAATACAGCAAAGTCAAATTGCCTACAAAAGTGACACCATCAAAGTCACCGAAATACCCATGCTTCCGGATCTGTAGCATTGAGACCCAATTCTTGATCAAATCTGTGATGGATCGAAGCAGATCTGTCAATCTGGAACAAACGAACACCGTACCAAGACGGGAATCAAACAGCATCGCACCAAGACGGGAAATCAAACAAAGTCATACCAAGACTACGAAGAGCAATGAAAAAAAACACAAAAAGATCAAGATCTATGTGGAAAACCCACTTATGGAAAGAAAAGAAGAGAAAATGCGAAGTAATTAGGTGGTTTTAGGCCAAAATAACCCAAAACCACCCCTGCCGCCGCCGCCATTTACTATTTTCATTAATTCTTGGCATATATGGTCTCTTATAATGGATAATGTAAATATATTCAAATTGGTCTCATTATTTGAACATCAAAATTGGACAACAATTTCTATGGTAAATGCAGTTCAAATTTGTGATTAATAAAGTGTTGAACATGATTAATGGATATACTAAGATATCGTAACTTATTAACCATACAGTGAACTTCATTAACCACAATTTTGAAAGTCATTAATCATGATTTTCAGATATTCAATATAATCTACTATATGTATATTTGAACACCTGAAAAATCGTGGTTAATGATGAACGAAATCGTGAGTTCAGTATACGGTTAATAAGTTGATACTTTTGTATATCCATTAACCAAGTTCAACACTTTATTAATCGTAAATTTGAACTACATTAATTATGAAAATTGTTGTCGAATTTTGTTTTCAAATTTTGAGGTGGAAATAACATTTCTCATTCAAATTTTTACTAATGTTGTCACCAATGGATACCAAAGGTGGTGCTACAATGGGTGGGGTGGGGGGCATCACTTCTGAAACTGTAAAACCAACTTTTCAATAACAAATATCAATTAGGTTTCTCTAACGTGAATTTTGGGAATATTTAGTAAAAGCTAAATATGGAAAGTTGAATACAAAGTTACTCCGGTGAAATTAAGGAGTAATAATAGGAAGGACATCATATTGAGAGGCTTATATTTGTGTGTAACGTAGTTCTCTTAATTTATAGTATGCAGCTTACTATATAAACTTTGTCTCGGTTTGTCAGTTGTTACAATAACGTAAAAACATAGAGTGTAACAAAGTGAGTTTTCATTGTATTGAAGTTTAATCTTACTTCTTCAGACATTCATATTTCTTCATACAATTTATTGTTCAGGCTACATTGTTTTCTTGTTCAACTATAGTGAGGGTCGTATTTCATATCATTATTAGAAGCCAAATTTCCGCTGCGACTCTAACAATTGGTATCAGAGCCAATTGTAAAATTTTAGAGTGGTAAAACTTTATTTATTTGTATTGAAGATAATGGCTTCTACTAGTGGAACCGTCAAGGTTGGTAAATATGAAATCGAAAAATTTAATGGAAAAAATGATTTTTCCTATTGGAGGATGCAGATGAAAAATCTGCTTATTTCACAAAAGTTGCACAAGGTAGTGGGAAAAGAACAGAAACCTGTGGATATGAAGGATGAGGATTGGGAAGAATTAGATCTCGAAGCACGAGCCGCCATAATCTTATGCCTTGAGAGGGACGTTGCGTTCTTGGTAAATGAAGAAGCAACAGCGGCTGGCGTGTGGTCAAAGTTAGAGAATAATTTTATGACGAAAACTCTAACAAATCGGATCTACTTGAAATCCAAATTGTATACATGCAAGATGGAGGAAGGCACCTCAATCCGGGATTATGTCAACAAGTTTGATAGGATCATATCAGACTCGAAGGATATAGAAGTTAAGATTGATGAAGAAGACCAAGCACTCATGCTACTGCTTTCATTGCCGGAGTCCTACGAAAATCTAGTGCAGACATTGATGCTTGTGGGTGATACTCTCACCATGGATAAGACTAGGACATCACTTTTAGCGGATGATCTTCGAAAGGTTGCTACAAGTGGGATGTCTAGCAGTGGAAGAGAAAACAGGGAACAAGCTCAAGGGTTGTTTGCTACTAGAGGGAGGACTAATGAAAGAGGACAAAGCAGGGGAAAGAAGTCTAGATCAAAATCTAGAGCTCTTGCAGAAAGAACATGCTTTAAATGTGGCGAGCTTGGGCACTTTAAAGCAAATTGTCCAAATAAGAAGGTATTATTTAAGAAGCAGAACAACAACGGCAACAACTCCAAAGGAAAACAACAAGATCTGTCGGAGGCGAGTTATGTCTCGAATGATGAGGATGATTGTTTCTCTGTCTCAGAGAAAGACCATGATATTTCCGGTAAGTGGATGCTTGATTCAGGAGCGTCACACCATATGTGTCCAAACAGGAAGTGGTTTACTACCTACCAAAGTATAGACGGTGGAACCGTTTTAATGGGAAACAACCATGCCTGTAAAATCATGGGGTATGGTACAATAAGAATCAAGATGCATGATGGAACAGTGAGAACTCTGATGAATGTGAGACATGTTCCAAATTTGCGAAAAAACCTTATTTCTCTTGGTGTACTAGAGGAAAATGGTTGCAAAATAACTATTGAAAATGGAGTTTTAAAAGTTGTACGTGGTTCGTTGGTTGTGATGAAGGGAATCCGTCACAGAAATCTTTATCCTCTTTTGGGTGAAACTGTCACGGGAGATTTAGCAGTTGGAATTAGTGGAAGTAAAGATCAAACAGAATGCACAAGGATATGGCACATGCGCCTTGGGCATATGTCAGAAAAGGGTCTATCATTGCTTAGTGGGAAAGGCTTGTTGAAGAACATGAAGAAGCCATGCATGGAATTTTGTGAACATTGTGTGTATGGAAAAGCACATCGCTTGAATTTCTCTACAAGCAAGCACAAAAGTAGAGGGTTGTTAGACTATGTGCATACTGATGTTTGGGGTCCGGCTAAAGTGACTTCTAAAGGTGGTTCCAAGTACTTTGTTACATTTGTTGATGATCATTCCAGGTATGCTTGGATTTACTTTTTAAAGCATAAGAATGAGGTATTTGATATTTTCAAGTGTTGGAAAGCAATGGTTGAAAACAGAACAGGTAGAAAATTGAAAACTATGAGGTCCGACAATGGTACAGAATATACTGAAGGAGCCTTCAAGAAGTTCTGTGATCAGGAAGGCATTGTGAGACACTGGACAGTTAGAGACACACCTCAACAGAATGGAGTCGCGGAAAGATTGAACCGTACACTACTTGAAAAGGCAAGGTGTATGCGCTCTAATTCTGGGTTAGGTAGAGAATGGTGGGCAGGGTCGATTGCTACAGCTTGCTACATAGTGAATCGATCCCCACATTCTTATTTAGATGGAGACACGCCTTACAGGGTGTGGTCAGGTGAACATGCTGATTATGACAAACTCAAAGTCTTCGGATGCACAGCCTATTATCACGTCAAGGTTAACAAGCTTGATAATAGAGCCAAGAAAGCTATCTTCCTAGGATATGCGCAAGGGGTCAAAGGATATCGCCTTTGGAGTGTAGAAGATTCTAAGTTTGTGATTAGCAAGGATGTTACCTTTGACGAAAAATCTATGGTGTCTAATGATAGTGATGTTAAAATATCAAATAATCAAGTAGTTGAGATAGAATCTGAAGACCAACCAGATTCTAGTCATGTTCAGGTGGAGCATCCTGGTGTTACTCAAGATGAGGAGGAGGAGGATGAGCTCGATCATGAGGAGGTTCAACAGGAAAATACACATACATTACAACAACAAGAATCTTTGGACACCACTAGGCCAAAGAGGAATTATAAACTAGTTCAGAAGTTTGGGTCAGACAAACCTCTGAGGCACTACGGGCAGGTAAACTTGGTAGAATATGCACTCTCGGTTGAAGATGATGAGCCGGTCACCTTCAAACAAGCTATCAAAGACAAAGATAGAGAGAGTTGGTTGGTTGCTATGGAGGAAGAGATGCAATCTCTTCATAAGAACAAGACATGGGAGGTGGTCCCATTGCCCGTGGGGAAGTCTGCTATTGGTTGTAAGTGGGTGTATAAAAGAAAAGAAGAACATACCAAGGCATGCGGTATAAGATATAAGGCTAGGTTAGTGGCCAAGGGGTTTGCACAAAAGGATGGGCTTGATTACAATGAGATATTTTCTCCAGTGGTAAAACATACTTCTATTCGGGTGCTATTAAGTCTTGTTGCTCATGGTGATCTTGAGCTAGAACAACTTGATGTGAAGACAGCCTTCTTGCATGGCGATTTGGATGAAGAAATATATATGCACCAACCTGAGGGATACAAGGTTGAGGGTAAGGAAAGTCAGGTTTGTCGTTTGAGAAAATCACTATATGGATTGAAGCAATCTCCTCGACAGTGGTACAAGCGATTTGACTCTTTCATGATAAAACAAGGATTCTCCAGAAATGATTATGACAGTTGTGTCTATGTTCAGAAGCTTCATGGAAGTGATTATATTTATCTTCTATTGTATGTGGATGACATGCTTATTGCTTCAAAAAGCAAGGTGGAGATAGATAAGTTAAAGTCTCAACTTGGTAAAGAGTTTGAGACGAAAAACTTAGGCGCTGCAAATAAAATACTGGGTATGGAGATTAAAAGAGATCGGCCAAACCGAAAATTGTTCTTAAGTCAGAAAGACTATATAGAACGGATTATTGAAAGGTTTGGGATGAGAGGTGCTAAGTCGGTGGTTACTCCATTAGCTCCACATTTTAGGCTCTCTAGTAAACAATCTCCTACTACGGTGGAAGATAAAACATACATGGAACATGTACCTTATGCTAGTGCGGTTGGCAGTTTGATGTACGCCATGGTGTGTACACGCCCAGATATTTCACAAGCAGTCAGTGTTGTCAGTAGGTTCATGGCGAATCCGGGAAAGGCACATTGGGAAGCAGTGAAGTGGATTTTGAGGTACTTGAAAGGTACCATTAACACTGGTTTGTGTTTCGGTGGAGATACATGTCAAATAAGTGGTTTCGTTGATTCAGATTATGCTGGTGATCTAGATAAACGACGATCTACTACTGGTTATGTGTTTAAAATACATGGTGCTCCAGTTAGTTGGCGATCGATGTTACAGTCTACAGTGGCACTATCTACTACAGAGGCCGAGTATATGGCAGTAGCAGAAGGAGTGAAGGAAGCATTGTGGCTGAGGGGTCTTCTAGATAATATGGGTATTCAACAAGAATGCGTGAAACTGAGGTGTGATAGTCAAAGTGCTATTCACTTGGCTAAGAATCAGGTTCATCACGCTCGCACCAAGCATATCGACATAAGGTATCATTTTCTTCGGGATGTCGTAGAGGAAGGTCATATTTCTCTTACGAAGGTACACACTGATGAGAATCCAGCCGATATGTTGACCAAGGTTGTTACAGGTGGTAAGTTCCAACATTGTTTGAAATTGCTCCATATTCAAACATGTTGAGTCAAATGGAGAGATAATAGAACAGCGGTTGGCTTGATCTCGGTTACAGGGTACGTAGGCAGTCACATGGTCATTTTTTTGTTGCAGCCGGTTCAGATGATGAAATTCGTTCGTCCAAAATTTGATTGTTTTTCGAATTATGAACGAGGTGGAGAATTGTGGGAATATTTAGTAAAAGCTAAATATGGAAAGTTGAATACAAAGTTACTCCGGTGAAATTACGGTGTAATAATAGGAAGGACATCAAATTGAGAGGCTTATATTTGTGTGTAACGTAATTCTCTTAATTTATAATATGTAGCTTACTATATAAACTTTGTCTCGGTTTGTCAGTTGTTACAATAACGTAAAAACATAGAGTGTAACAAAGTGAGTTTTCATTGTATTGAAGTTTAATCTTACTTGTTCAGACATTCATATTTCTTCATACAATTTATTGTTCAGGCTACATTGTTTTCTTGTTCAACTATAGTGAGGGTCGTATTTCATATCATTATTAGAAGCCAAATTTCCGCTGCGACTCTAACATGAATGAAGTTTTAAAGTGAGAAAGTGAAGGACTATCTACTTTTAGATTATTCAGTCGGTTGAAATCTCTATGTAATTAATTAATCAAATCAATGATGAATAATTCATTACTTTCATACTTTAAAGTTTCAGTTACTCGAAATGAGTCAAATCCAATCAAAATATAAATAGCCTTACTTTCGGACCGGATCACTCCCGATTTAACTTCACTTCAACTTGAAGTAGTTTTTTTCGTTAAATGAGGTCAATGAATCGAGTTGAAATCCTCTCAATTTCTTCACTTCATTTTTCTTCTTCATTATTATAATTTTAGAGATATAAATATGATAATGTGACATTAAATGGATTTAAATATTTTTTATACATCTTAAAATTATAATAATAGAGCTATCCATTTCATATGAGAATCAGAGAGATCTTTACTCCAATGAATCAGCATCAGCATGATAACGTCTTGATTCAACCAACCAACGAACCAAACAACCAACCACCTCATTCATTGTCTCACATTACAGTTTGAAGTGTCACAAACACACACGCACACAGATATCATCATACACTCTCAACTCGCAATTCTCAAATCTCAATTCTAATAACCTGCGAAAGTGAAGCTGAAAAAATGGAAGGTCTGATCAAGGGGTTACTCGATGTTGCTCTTGGTGGAAACCACAACGATGACCACAACAACAACAACAACAGGGAACAACAAAACTCTCAGTCACACGATGAGCGCTCCAGATCCTCTTGGGCAGAGGTCGTGTCCGGAGAAGATCATCATCAGGTTTCCATTTTTCAATTCTCTTCTCCATGGATCCTCATTCTAATCAATCATCAATCATCCCATTTACAAGCTTTCATTATTTTTTAATTTGCAGGATCAGGATGAGTGGCAATCCCAAGGTTCCAGAATTTCCAACACACCCTACAAGGTGAAATTTTGTATCATAATTCTAGTTAGTGCCTCAACTTAATTAAACCCCCCAAAATCAAATTTTGGAATTTTTTTCATTGATTTTTATTACCATTGCAGGAGGAGGAACAATGGCAAGATGATAGTTATAGGAGGACTTCTAATATGCCTCATAAGGTGAATTATTGTGTTATTGTTAAATCAATATTGTCCTTATAGAGGGTGAGTCCTTGGCGCAGCGGTAAGGTTGTTGTCTTGTGACATGGAGGTCATGAATCATGGAAACAGCCTCTCCGCTTGCGGAGTATGGCTGCGTACATCTACACTCCTCAAAGACCCTACTAGGTGGGAGCCTCGTACACTGGGCCGTCCAATACTGTCCTTATACTTAGGCCTTTTAACTGAACTGATGTAAAATATCTAACCCCTTTTTTTCGGTATCCAACTATTCATATTAGGGAAATCAGAAATGTTTTTTGAAAACCTGCTTTTCTAGCATGAATGCTGTATATTTATGTGGGTATGAGTGAGCATCAAGGTATACTGTATTTTGAGAGGTGGTGTAGAGTATTGTATGTAGACTGAAGAGAAGTGTCAACTGGGGTGTCACTTTTGAGTGTTCAAATAATTGAGTTGTTCATATTACTATCATTGCAGGAAAAATATCGTCCTGAGCAGGAGGAGTGGGAATCTGAAAGTTTCAATACTTCCAACAGACCCCACAAGGTCAAACTTTTCTTTGACACACTTTAAACTGCTCCAATGCCCTTGAGAGATATAGGTGCAGCTTAGCTTTATAGTTTTTACATATTGCATTTGCAGATGTCAAGAAATGATCAATTAATTATGCTGAAATCTGATGTAGCTGAAATCTAACTTTATTATTCAGCCTGCAATAGCAACATTATTGTTGGTTCAGTTATTACCTTGGATGTCATAGATATCATAGTGACAGATCATTCTGATAGAAACTGATTATGCAATACAAGAAAAATTCAATATATAGTACAATAATTCCCCAAGTATTCGAGAGACTTGGGACTCTCCCTAACCTCCCTTCCCAATACCATAAAATACCACCGAATAAATGCCTTTTTCCCTTCTCCACTTCTATTTATAAATTTCTAACTCAGTAACTAACTCTAACCGCCACTAACTAACTCTAATTGAATTACTACATGACCAACCCATTACAATTAACCATTACTAACAAGCCTACTAACATAACAGAGCCCATTAAGGCCCAAATCTAACACATTCCTGTAATGAGACGTAACATTTTCTCATATATGTTCTGATAATAAAGTTGCAAGATCAGAATCACATTTTGAAGCTTCTTGGTTTTTGCTGGTATGTATACAAGAACCAAGCACTCATGGTCTTGCTGGTGGCTCCATTTTCATATTGCCCTCAGGCTGGCACTTGCTTTGATCCAAATCTCTCCCTCTCGCTGCATGCAGTTTAAGATTGCTGGAGAGAAATATTGCATTTGCAAGATAATTTTTTTATTTATATGTAAGGTTTTCCTAGAACTATAGGACTGCACAAAGGTTCAACTTTAAGCTCCTATATTTTATCTTGGTCTTGGATGTGCTTATTGAGCATATCCAAGAGCCAGTGCCATGATGCATGCTTTTTGCAGATGATATAGCCCTAGTTGGGAACGATAAGCTTTGGAAGCACATGATTTTTGTTTAAGCATAAGTAAGACAGAGTATATGAAATATAAGTTTAGCTGGGGGCACATTAATCCTAGCTTAGCGATGAAAATTGGAGACCAAGTGATACCCCAAGTTACACGGTTTAAGTATTTTAGGTTTATCATACAAAATAACGGGGAAATAGAAGGAGATGTATACCATAGGATTCAAGCGGGGTGGATGAAATGGAGGAGTGCATTGAGTGTTATATGTCATAGAAAGATGCCACTCAAGCTTAAGTACAATTTTATCACGTAGCTATAAGACCGGCCATGTTATATGAGAGTGAATGTTGGGCGGTCAAAAGTCAACAAGAGAATAAACTCAATGAAGCAGAGATGAGAATGTTGCATTGGATGAATGGAGAAACTAGACAAGATAAGATTATGAATGAATGCATTGAAGAGAAAGTTTGGGTAGCACCTATTGTAGGAAAAATGGTAGAATCTCGCCTTATGTGGTTTGGACATATGTAGAGAAAACGTGTAGAAGCCCTAGTAAGGAGAGTTTATCGGATGGAGGTAGCTCAATCGCTAGAGGCAGAGGGAGACCAATACAAACTATAGGTGAAACCATTAAGAAAAATTTAGATGTCAATGGTTTGTCTATAGACATGATTTACAGTAGAACATTATGGCGTTATATGATCCATGAAGCCGATCCCACCTAGTGGGAAAAAGATTGATTTTTGTTGTTGTTATATGTAAAGATAAATGGTCCACTGAAGTGGGGATTTGAAAATTAGGTTTCATTAGAACATGATAACGTTGAAAACGTTAAACACGTTTGGTCATTAGCCTATCTCATTTATTTCGTTCTTTTAACGCAATGCAGTATGTAATATTTAGAACTTTCTATGAAAATTTAACTTTTTTGATGAAATTCAATTTTTATTTTTGCAGTTGGATGAAGATAACAATGATGGATGGCAGACTGTTGGCAATAAACCTTCAAGGCAGCCACACAAGGTTTATCTTTTAATTTTAATCATTATGTCAAATGGAAAAACTTATGAAGATGCATTTTGAGTGTTGTGTATCAATTTATACAGTTTTTATTATGTTAATACTGCTGTTATAGGCATATCTTCTTTGAATTATACTATATTTTAATTTTGTCACCAAATCTGTTATGTAATTAGTCCTGAATACTTAATGCTGCATCAATATCTGAGTGATGGACCTTACCAACTTGATAATAGGTTCCAAAGGATAACTGGAACCAGTATAAACTACCTCCTGATGAGCAAGAATACTCTAATGAGGTTGAAGTTGGTGGTAGTGTGGAACCCTCAGAAGATGAACTTGCTGATCTTTCACGAGCTTGTGACAAACTCTGGGATCTTGATTTAAATCGTTTGGTACCTGGCAAGCACTATGAAATTGACTGTGGTGAAGGAAAAAAGGCTTTCCAAAAGGAAGATATGGCACAAGGGAGCTTGTTTACTTGGGTTAATGATGATGTATTCAGAAAGCCTACTTTTGCTCGTTTTCTTTCACTTTTAGATAATTACAACCCACATCAAGGTAGTAAGGAAGTTGTCACATCTGAAGAGAAGCAAGAGCAAGCTTCTTTCATAGAAGAAATCAGTAGAACAGCACCAATTAAATATCTTCACAAGTATCTTGCATCCAAGGGAATTGCATCTGCTAGTTACCAAGATTTCAAAAGAATGATGACCAGTCTGTGGTTTGACCTCTATGCCCGTGGTGGCACTTCTGGTTCCTCTTCTGCCTTTGAACATGTTTTTGTTGGAGAAATTAAAAAAAACAATGAAGTTTCTGGCTTTCATAACTGGCTGCAGGTGAGAGACCCCCTCCCCCAATTTTGTTCTGCCTGTTAGGATCTATTAGGAACTTATGCCAAATTGAGGCTGTATTAACTTATTGAAAGTCAGTTTTGTAGCTTTTTTCAGCCATCATTCTGATATTACCAGCCTCATTGATTATCCAATTACTATATAGTGGATCTTCTTGCCCATTCTTGTGGTATTGTAAACGTAGCTCCATGTAGACTAATTTCAAAGTTGATATTGCTAATAATACTTTGCAGTAATCTTATGTTGTCACTTGTCAATGATTATCCCAATCACATGCTATATGTACAGATCCTTATTCAGACCAGCTAGTTCCTTTTTTTTCCCTTAACTTTCTGTACTGCTTCTTTCCAATAATATTATATCTTCTTCTAATTTGTGAAGTCATTAATCTATTAAATGGGTAGATGAGGGCTTACATGGATATATTTTGTTTCTTTGACTAGTAATTTGAATTTATCTTGTCATCGTGTGAAATTTTTATCTTACTTATTGTATTTTGCAGTTCTACCTTGAAGAAGAAAAAGGGAGAGTTGATTATCAAGGCTATGTTTTCCCCCGTTCCCGGGGACAAATTGTGAGTGATTATCTCTTAACTTTATTTTTTTTTCTGTTGACTATTATTCCAAACGTAGATATTACATAATGGTGCACCAAATGCAGGAAAGTAATAAACTTCTGCATTAGACATCAAAACATATTGAAAATATTTCCAAATAATTATTTTTTCTTGAAACAATAAGGGCCTTAATTATAAATTTATAACAATTTTGTCGATGACGGATGGCGGTCCATGGCAGATGGCCAAAAGTCCGCCATAAAAACGGGGGATTGTGACCTATGGTGCTGCCATGGCAAGTGGCGCTTCACCAATTGCCTATGACGGCTGGCACAAAATCCGCCACGCCATTCAACCATGGCACCGCCACGGCGGCTATTTAACAATGTTGATTTATAATAATAATTTTGTTTCATTACAAATAAATTTTGTGTTCGTTAATACTTTATGTTTGTTAGTAGGTAAGCATTTGTTATAGTTTGAGCTGTAACCACATCATTTTTAATGTTCTTTGCCACTGTAACTTGCAGCCGGATTCTGAAACCCAGCTTCTGACAATTCAGTTTGAATGGAATGGTGTTCTGAAATCTGTATCAAGCACTTTGGTTGGAGTGAGCCCTGAATTTGAAATTGCTTTGTATACCCTGTGTTTCTATGCTGGTGGGGAGGATAACCATATTCAGCTTGGTCCATATGCAGTTAATATCAAGTGCTATCGTTTTGGAGATCGAATTGGATCTGTTTTCCCCATTGCAGATTCTTGAATTTTCAGTTGCCAGCATGATTGTTTTTGTTCCCAATGAAATCATGTCTTATAGCAACAACATCAATTAGATTAATTATTACATGGTGGCACAATACTGAGAGAAATCCACATTTTGTGGCTGTGTCGTATAAAAAAAATAATTCTTGTGGAACTGTTTTGTTGTTCTTATTTTTTAATTAAAAGTCTTCATTTTATGTGTATGCCATGCTGTGTTATTATTAAATATATGAGTTAAATATCTGAGTTTGTTGGCTTGTGACACAATGAGAGATACAGCTCTAGATCATCAAAAGTTCCTTCCCTTGGATACCTCCATCAACTTTTTGAGTTGTGCTGCAAGGGCAATCCTAGTAGCATTTCTTAACAAAAATATGTATGAAGTCTCAAGATATTTTGTAAAGCATCTTTAGTTTAGATTTTTTCTCATAAATTCATGTCATGCTAAATCCTCACCCTTCAGATATTTTTGCTAAACTGAATTTAGTTCCATCTTTGAAATTCTCTGCCGTGGCCTAGTTCACCATGCGCTTAGTGGCTAAATTAATTGGCTTTGCCCATCTTTACTAAAAAATATTCTTGCATGTTTGAAGTTTCTTGCTCAATTACTGCAGAGGCAAAATATTTACATAATTCAAAAAAAAAATATTTTCCACAATACACATCCCGCCCAATTATTTCTCTTTCTACACATCTTTTTTCCCCTTTTGAGAAGTTGACAATGACAAAGCCGACTTTTCTTCACAACTTATTTTTTAGTTCTCACGAGGAAGTTGGCTTTTGAGTTGCCGACTTCCCTTCACAACAATTTTTTTAAGTTCTTATAAGGAAGTCGGTTTTTGAGTTTCCGGTTTCCTTCTAGCTTATATTTTTTTGTAATTTTCTTAATTAGATTAAATTAATTAAAAAGAGGAGGTGAAGGGAAGTCGGCTTTGCCATTGACGACTTTTTAAGGGGGGGATTAAATGATGTCTAGTTTTGAAATTAATTGGGAGGGTGTGTATATTGAAAAATAATTTATTTTTTTGTAATAATTTGATATTTTTGCCGACTACATAAACTTTTATCATAACACCCCCTTTTTTGCAATCTTTTATTAGCAATTTACTTCAAAGGTCTTAAGCCTTTATCATAAATCGTGTTGATTGACATGCATAACAAGAGCTTATTATAACGGCCATGCTTTCATTTGCTCACCTATGTATAACAACTATCATTGCTGTAGTCATTGGATTAGTAAACTGTGTAAAATGCAAGGTGATCGATCACATGAAGGGTAGAGAGGGGTTTCACTTGGGTTTGAAGCAGGTGATCATTGTTATATAGCTAAGGGGAGAACCACATCCACAAGCAAAGAGGGGGCCAGTAGCTATTAGTCAATAAGTGCAGCTTGTGCGCGGAAATGTGCATTAGGGGATTTTTCTCATCATGTCATGACAAACAAATTAGATTCTTGTTTGAAAGGGACTAATAATTTGAAGAAGAGATAAAAGGGACTAACGTTTGTCCAAAAAGTTAGGTTCCCACGTACCATACACGTTCTCAAAACGGCATTACTCATTTAAATTCAAACTACATTCATAACTTTACCTGTCTATGATTGGTTCTAAGTTCTCACTTAATGCTGACGCCAACGCAACTAAAAGTTGCTTTCACGATTTAACTTTATGTTTATTCACTGCAATAGTTAAATCAAACACGGCCTTTATCGTCAAAGTGGTTCTTCCCCTTTTTTTTTCTTTTTTTTTTTTTTGGTATTTACTTCGAGGAATATCTCACTGCCAATCTGAGACGGGGACTAATCTCCCACGGAGTTTGTTCGGCACCTCGATGGGTGACATCCCTCTCAGCTGAGGTATTTTCCATACCAAAGGCTCGAACCCGAGACCTTGATTAAGGGACGAGAGACCTTTAACCACTCACACCAACCTTAATTGATAGCGATCCTCCCCTTTTACATAAAAAGAGGATAACTAAAGAATAAAGTAATATTATTGTCATTCCAAATTGCATATTTACACTTTATTAACCAATCATAATTTTAGATTTTTATTTTATAAAATTATCATTTAAATTATTTTGTAAGTGAAAGATTCCTTAATTTTGGACTATTTTGGATACAAATGTTATGAAATAAGTATTTTCACCACGAGGGACTTCAGAAAGCAGTCCTTTTTCTTACTCGTTTTCTACTGAAGAAGCTAATGCCAATAAAGCAATATTCAAACGTCACTAGCATTTTGATTTCCAAATCTCAAATTGTTAATTTCTTACATAACAATTGAGGCTTACCTCTTTATATGTTTCTTCCATGCACGTTTTTTTTGTCTTTAGTTTTCGGTTAATCGATTTTTTTTCTGTTTTTTGGTTTCTTCTATAAGACTATTTAAGTTGAGAGAGGACGTGTGACAAACTGCAAGATAAGGGTTCCATTTCTTCCACATAATTGCAATGGTAGGCCTAATAATTACATGGACACAGCTCATCTAAATAACCCTTTTAGGATAGAGGACAAAACATAAAAAATCAAGCATTTTTGAATGATTCCGAATCATATATTTCTGAAACAAGAAGATCAACTTGCCTAATTTCTCAATCAAACTTGAATACTTCCTCGTTCCTTCTTGTGCTGAAACATTATGACCGACATCAAACATTTGTTAACCAAGTCCTTCCTAAAATGTAAGTCTGTCCCCTATTAATGTATATCTTTTGTTTAGGTGGTTATTAATCCCATCCTGTGCTGTTAATTGTGCATTAGCAACTTACTTCTTCAAAAGTGCAGCACATTAGCAAAAAGAGATTCCTAATCAGCAACTTACTTCTTCATGCAAAGCAACATATTTTGGAAGTTGTCAAACCAAGCAATTACAAGTCTCTAGTAGGTTATAAGGAAAATTGTTGCCAGATGACAAAAGGACTTTTCATGCTACAATGACTATACAGTACTGGTCGACATTAAGATTCTATAAGTGCCCATATCAAGCAAATGCATTTGTTTAAACTTCAAAGTTGAAATAGTATGAAAAGTTGAACACTTATAAAAAACAAATTAGAAAGAACAGTCCAAGAATAATGAAACCAAAGACTTCCTTTGAACCACAGATTTCCCCAACAAAATGGACATTCAGCCTTTCTTATCCAAGTTGAACCAGAACCAAGAAAATATTGAAATTATGAGACATTTTCATCCACGATAAACCAGTTTGCAGGAGAAGGCAGAAAGCAGAAACAAGTGACAAGCTAGCTCACTTGGTGGGGTTTGTCTTATGGCGGTGATACAAAACCACTCATTAATTATCATGCCAAGTAATATGTTTGCAATATCACAGAATAGGAAGAAAAAAAAAAAAAAAAATTCAACATTCAAGTTTGGTTGTGCTGTAGAAAGCTGTTTGCTGCTGCTTTCTCTGCAAATTCCCTGTCAGAAATTTAAGTAACTAGAATCAAAGATGGTAACTTTTTATAATTTCAGCTTATTCTTCTTATTCATATCACATTCAAGCACAAAGAAACACACATTTATTTTAAGGCAAACTGCTGTACCTCAAGCAGTTCAAATAGTTTAGCAGAGCTCAATTTGTGGAACTACTGACGTACATGTATGTCTAAGCATTTATCTAGCCACACACAAACTGGCATAAGTGCCACTTAATTAATTCAGCTTTAAAAAGCTTAGAAAACAAAATTCAGGTCATCCAAGCA
This sequence comes from Ammopiptanthus mongolicus, assembly GCA_039655645.1. Classification (NCBI taxonomy): domain Eukaryota; kingdom Viridiplantae; phylum Streptophyta; class Magnoliopsida; order Fabales; family Fabaceae; genus Ammopiptanthus; species Ammopiptanthus mongolicus. The sequence goes on along the minus strand of CM077343.1, from coordinate 9,958,231 downwards.
GAACATTTTCACTTGAGTGACTATTAATCCAAAATGTCAATAATTTTTTATCTTTAACCAAGTATTCCTATAGACAATGCTAGTATGCTACAAGACTAAGTCTCGAGCATGAATTTGCATAGCCTCGAGATATGTCGTTTCTTGTTTAGAAGATGGACTTGAACTTTTCACTTTAAAGCGGTGAATAATCTCTTCCACCATGTTGCTTAATCGTCTTCAGTTTAGTCCGGTAACAAATATAAAACCAGATAACTATCAGAAAAACGAAGAAAAAGATATCATTCTTTTCATCCTTGGTCACAATTTTTCTTTCTTCTCCTCAACAACCATGCCATGATCAAAAATCAAGACAATTAAATTACTATAGGTAAATAACCGTTAAACACTGCAGCCCATATGTTTCTGGTTATATAAGAATGGAAGAGGAGGAAACACGTAAGCAAAGGTCAAACATATCATAATAGTTTTGATTTTTTGCACTTTTTGCACTTTTCAACTAGACCCCACCAATGTTGCCAACTTCAATTCCAAAACCTGAGTTCCCTATTATAAAAAAGCAGTACTCCAGCAGTTGCTAGATACCCTTCCTCCATCTTCAAAAGAAAAATGGCTTTAACACTTCGTTCATCAATTTCTTTCATTAGTCAGAAAGAAACCGAAGTCTTTAAAACTTCTGATGATGTCTCTACTATAATTAGCTTTGCAAAAATTAAGCCATTGATCCCTCTCCGAGCAAGAAGATCCATGCAAGAAGCACATCACAGACGTGAGAAAAGCATCAACTCAGAAGCAAGGAGAAATGAGAGACGGGAAAGGGTGCTTGCAACATCGATTGTTCATAATCATAATGATTCAAAGAGAGTGCCTGTGTTTGTGATGCTGCCACTAGAGACGGTAACATTTGGAGGAAACTTGAATAAGCCAAGAGCAATGAATGCTAGTTTGATGGCCCTGAAGAGTGCAGGAGTTGAAGGGGTAATGGTGGATGTTTGGTGGGGTTTGGTGGAAAAAGATGGACCTTTGAAGTACAACTGGGAAGGCTACGCCGAGCTTGTGCAGATGGTACAAATGCATGGCTTGAAGCTTCAAGTCGTTATGTCTTTCCATCAGTGTGGAGGAAATGTTGGAGACTCCTGCAGGTATGAGAGCACTTGTTTCATGTTACTTGTGAAATATGTTTTGTAATTTTGCCCCTTATTGGATTTTGGTGTTTAGAAAGAAAGAGCATAATCTGAACTTTATACATATTAGTAGAATTTAGGGGTATCCTTTGAGTTGTTCCATGTTGTGGAAAATTAAGGCAGCAAATAAAAAGTAAAAAATTAAATAAAATGAAGCACAGCTGTTATCTGCTAAATCAAATAAAATATTTCTGTTACAAATTTATTTGTATTGCATTTTTCAGCATTCCTCTACCCCCATGGGCAGTGGAAGAAATCAGTCAGAACCCTGACCTGGTTTACACAGACAGATCCGGGAGGAGGAATCCTGAGTACATCTCCTTAGGCTGTGATTCAATGCCTGTTCTAAGAGGAAGGACTCCTCTCCAGGTGTATGCCGACTACATGAGGAGCTTCCGTGACAGATTCGAAGATTACTTGGGCAGTGTTATCGTGGTAAGTTATACAGCAACTTTTGCTGCAAAATATTAAAATTTAAGATGTTCATCTGTGTGTTTCATGAGCTACAATTTCGGATTTAGGGGACAAAGTATGGAAGAAATTCAGTTATAATCTGGAGGTAGCAGTGAACATTATCTTATTAAGTATAGCAACCATACAAACTTACAATCATCTGGGGCCTATCCAGAATCCAGATGGTGGAGTAATCAAATCATGGTATTCATTTAAAGTAGGCCTTTCATCTTTTGAGTTTCAAACATTAAATTAAAACTTCAGTTAATATGATTTACGAAGGGAAGGGAAGGGAGCAGTCATAATTGACAATGAACCGGGACATGATGCATGAAACATCGTCATTTCCACATCTTTTCCACCATCCCCGTGCATTGAATGAGATTTGAAATTCTAAGACCAATTCTTGTGCAGGAAATACAAGTTGGGATGGGTCCTTGTGGGGAGCTAAGATATCCATCTTATCCAGAAAGCAATGGAACTTGGAGGTTTCCTGGAATTGGAGAATTCCAATGCTATGACAAGGTACAAAAAAGGAATATTAATTTAAATTAGTTTTCTACTAGGGTCCAAAAGCACACTAATTTTAGTGATTTTTCATAACCATTGGACCCTATTACTGATCACTAGCTTGGGGGTAATAAGGACATCTCACAGATGAAAGAATTTCAAACTATCTATTTACTAAAATGACTTCTTTGTCATGCAGTATATGAAAGCGTCCTTGGCAGCAGCAGCCGAGGCCAATGGAACGAAAGAATGGGGAAGAAGTGGGCCCCATGACTCCGGCCAGTACAATCAATTTCCTGAGGATACTGGATTTTTCAGAAGGGAAGGAACATGGAAATCTGAATACGGCCAGTTCTTTCTGGAATGGTACTCCAATAAATTGCTAGAACACGGTGAGAGGATCCTTGCATCTGCCAAAGGGATATTCCAAATATCTGGAGTGAAACTATCTGGGAAAATTGCTGGAATCCATTGGCATTACAAAGCAAGGTCACACGCAGCTGAACTAACCGCTGGCTACTACAATACGCGATCTAATGATGGTTATCTACCAATAGCCAAAATGCTGGGAAAACACGGAGTTGTCTTCAATTTCACCTGCATGGAAATGAAAGACAGAGAGCAGCCTGACCATGCTAACTGCTCACCGGAAGGGTTAGTTCACCAAGTAAAGATAGCAACCAGGACAGCTAGAGTACAACTTGCTGGGGAAAATGCACTGGAGAGATATGACGCAGATGCATTTGACCAAGTTTTGTCTGCAAGTAGGTCAGACTCAGGCAATGGGTTGACTGCATTTACATATCTAAGAATGAATAAGAAGTTGTTTGAAGGTGATAATTGGCGGCATGTAGTAGAATTTGTAAGAAACATGTCTGAAGATGGTCGGAAACAAAGACTGTCAGACTCTGATTCCATGGTGAGTGATCTTTATGTTGGGCCCATCAAAGGAACTCAGAAGAAGAAAGAGCAAGAAGTTGCTCTTGTGTATTCTGGCGTCATGGTGTATAGTTAAAAGCATCATAAGACTTTTTTTATAGAGAAGGGGGGAAATGAGATAGAATGATGATGTGTATACACAAGCACAATGGCACATTCCATGCCAAAACCTGAGACAATCAAGAATATATTATTTTATTTCATGTTAATATATTCAACTCCAAGTATAAAGGAGAAAAACTTTATCTGCTTATGTTAAAAACCTAATACATACTGATATTGAACTCTATTCACCACTTCTATGTTGATTCATTTGCCTAAACACACTAATGCTATTCGTTTCTATCTATCTTTAACATCTTCATAAAATAAGCACAGTCAAATTGTTCAAAGAGAAAAATATCTCAATATTGTATGATTATTCTTGACTCTTGAGGTGCTTCAGGATTCAATTCCTAACAATATTTAATGTTCCAAAAACCATAGTATCAAGCGAAGAATATCAGATTATATATTCCTAGTCAAATATCAGGCATAATAATAGCACTGACCAATTAACTGAAAGAAATTCTTTTGTAAATAATTGATCAGAAGTTTAAATTGGAATATATAATTTTCAAACTGCATTTCTTCTTCAGAATAATATCCATGAAGGGCAACAACAGCAAGAAAAGCACTTTGAAACAAAAGGTAAACAAACTTGCAATATTATTATCACTAAGCGGACACTTATCTCTCCCACCCCCACCATGTCTTCATTTTTATTGATAGAAGGAGCCAAACATTAGTGTGAACTCTCTCTCTCTCTCTAAAATAGACTTCATTAACACCATAATGAAGGTTATAAGGAAACTACAGAATTGTGAAAATTGAACAAGATAAAATTACTCTCCAAAACTTAAAATTTGAGAAGCAAGCTCTACAATCAAAATTAACTACAAAATTGTTAAGCAGGGGGGAAATGTGAATTTTGAACACATACATACATACATCATAGACTAGTGTGTAGAATGATTTGAAATAACAGATTCATACAAATGATGATGATGATGATGATGGTGGTGGTGGTGTTTTCAAGAATGGGAAGTGGTAGTGGAAGCGGAGGTAGGGGTGGAATTTTCACGACGGAGATCTTCTATCAATTGAGAGAGTTCTTTACGAGAGGACTCCCTTCCAAACATGAATCCATACCTAAAAGTAAAAGTAATATTCATGAGAATTTAAAAAAAAAAAAGAAGAAACCCTAATTTGAATAGAGAATTACCAGAACGAAACGACAGAGAAAAAGCCAGCAGTGCCAATAGTCTGAAACAGAGTGAGTCTCCTCTCCATTTAACTCACTCAACAACACTGCCACTGCTATCGCTGCCTCTTCTTTTGTTTTCTCACTCTATCTATCTATCCCTACGATGCTATAATTCTATGCTTGCCATTGCACCCCCTAACTTTTTTTAACTCAAACTGGGCCTCGTGATATACACAGAAGCCCAACTATTACTACTGCTTAAATTCATAACATCGTTTTTGAGACAGAGGCCTATGAAAAGAATTTATTTTTACCGATGAGAATAATTGATGGAAATAGATTTATGTAAATAGTTTATAAAAATAATTTATGATATTTTTATAAATTCTTTTTAGCTTATTTCAATAAGCTTATCAGAGAAACTTATGAAAATAAGTTGTTTGTAGCTTATTTGAAAAAAAAAAAAAACTTATTTTATAAGAGTTTAATTAAGTTGTTTATCCAAGTAGTAGAGGAAATGGTTTAGTCAAATTGTTTCAATTCTAATGAATAAATATTTCAATAAAGGTTTAAACAGTTCCATAAAAATATGGGGATATTTTTAGTCCTTAGAAAGGGAAAAAAATAATTATTTAGTCCTTGAAACTTACAAATGTGGGACACGTTAATCCTTCTCTCATATTCTATCTATTTGCGATACCGATCGAGGAAGTGCTATTTATATACCATTAATAGATACTCTCTCTGATCTTTAATATAAGAGATAAAATTGCCTTTTTTTGATCCAATATATAAGAAAAGGTGATTAATTTTTATGCTAAATTTCATTTCTACTCTTACTTATGGTAAAATTTATATCAAAGAGACTCAACAATTCTCCATGCAAATGCTTTACTCATTGGTCAGATAGCATTATGCTTGGATTTAGAAATAAATAAGTTAGTTGAGTTAGTACTAATTAAATAAGGATATTTGTGGAATAAAATTGAAAATGAATTGATTTTAATAATTTTCCTTGATCTTGATGAATTAGGATTTTGTCTCTTATATTGAGGACCAAAAGGAGTATCATACAAAGATGTCTCTAAACTAAGGCACATTTTCATGAAAAGTCATGTCTTTATTGCATAGGGATGGCAATGGGTATCTTAATCAATGGGTACCCGCAAAAATTACCCATGATGGGTAGGTAGTTACCCGCAGAGTGGGTACAGGAACGGGGATGGGTAATTACGCGCAAGATTTAATGGATATGGGTGGGGGTACGGGTATCTTAATACCCACCCCGCTCATACCCGCATATTTATATATTAATATTTTTTTAATTATTATTATTATTATTATTATTATTATTATTATTATTATTATTATTATTATTATTATTAACTAATTCCTCAGTGTGAATGATATTTTTTATTCGAACCTACCATATGTAAAATAGATACTATTGTCTTGTTATTAGATCAGTGAACTTGTTTCTTGTGTAATTGGATCAATTGCCTAGACAATGTTGGAGTGGTTGATGGTTGAAAACTATGATAATTCATAGGTATGTTCTGCTGTGAAATTATGTGGATTTCAATTACTGAAATTAACCGCGCAGATGATATATATATATATATATATATTAAATTAAATTAAAACAATTGATTGAATTGAAATGAAAGTTTGCTTATTACCAACGTCGTGTCTAGAGATTTTGGGGCCTTAGGCAAAAAAAATATGAGTTTAATTTTTATGCACTGATAGTGTAAAGTTTTTTACACAATCAACCAATCATCAATCATGATATGAATGACTTTTAAGGTAGTTAGGATAAGAGTCAAACAAATTTGCTAATGTGGCAATTTATGATTGGATGTCTGTGTAAAAAAGTTTTACACTGTCAGTGTATAGAAATTAAACTCAAAATATATTAGGGACCTTTTTTTAACATAAAAAATATTACGGGCCTTGATGAAATATTAATTATCGATTCTCATATTATTTTTCTAGCTTTTTGAGCTGCGAATTCATTTATCAAACTTTTATAATCAAGTGATTTTAACATTTCACTCTCAATAGATAATATGGCTAATCCATTCAATTTATCTTGTAACATTGTTGGTCTCATATAGGATTTAAGCAATTTTAATTTTGAAAAACTTCTTTCGGCAGTAGCAACCGTTACAGATATCGTCAATAATATTCTATAAGCAATACATGTATTGGAAAAAGAATCTAATCTTTTGACATAGTTTAATACTTCTATTGGAGTATTAATTTCTTCTGTTAACACTTATCTCATTACTTTCAATTCTGAAAATAAATCAAGACCATCGATATCAGAATGGTTACTAAATCTTAAAAACTTTTCAAGGTTAATACAACATTTTTGCAATTCATCCTCACCCAAAGTTTTAAATTTTTTGGATTCAAATAGAAAACAAAAAATGGTTTCATATTGTAAAAATTGTTCGAATCGCGTCTTAATAGAAGAAATAGATTTATCTAATATATATAGAAAATATTCAATAAGAAAAGAATCTTCAGCTGAATGTATAATCTCATCACTAACACTTTCATCAAAATGTCGTTCTCTATGGATTATACGCTTTTCACGTAATTTAGACTCTATGTCCACCTTTAGGACTATTATGCTCAACATCTATTTCTAATAAATTATCTACGTTTAAATTTTTATCATTTTCTTGTTTGTGATTGGAATTAGGACTAATATTGGTGTTTTCAATATCATCTACAAGCGATTGTTCTATCACATTTTCATTCATTGAACTAGTTGTTGCATCTTTTTTATGAATAGTAACAAATTTATCTAGAGCACCATGTTGATATTGGATTGATTTTTCAACTTTTCTTTTTTTCTTCAATTTTTCAAAACCAAATTCATACTTTCTATTTGACATTTCCTATTACTACAAAGTTTGAAAATAAAAATAAAAATGAAAAACAACAATAAAAATATAAATAAAATAGATGTTGCAAAATAATTATGAAAAAAGTGATGAAATAATAAAACCTGGGAAAGAAGAGAATTGCACGTCGATATTATTTGCTCTAACAATCAGGTCAATTATCTCTTTTAGGATTTACTTCAAAAGAATATGAAGATAAGAAGGAAAAGAGAGAAAAGAATGTGAGAGTTAAAAATTGAAGAGAAAATATGAAAGTTGTATAAAATAAATAAAATCAATTCAAATAGATAATGGATTCCATATTAAATATATTATCCATTAGATAAAAGTCATTATCATTTGACAAATTGACTCATTAAATGATTTATATGATTTTTAATGTTTATGATTGTTTCAAAAAAAGTATTTACGTTATATATTTACTAATTGAATTCAATTACCAATCAGTATCACACTTTGTAACAGTGGCATTAATGCATGGTTTTTCAGTCATTTAAAAATGCTATACTATTAATACACCTATATATATATATATATATATATATATATATATATATATATATATATATATATATAATATTAATGGCAGTGTGGGGCTTAAGGCGGTAGCCTTAGCTGCCTTACTAGACACCCGACCTTCCTTATTACTTCCTTATTATTCATGAGTTCCTAGAGCCATTCAGTTGTTCATCATTTGAGTTCCTATCCTTACTGAGTTTCTATTCTTCCTTTTTTTTTTATGAATAAGTTCCTATTCTTCCTAGTCCTATAGATCCTAACGTAGGATTTTAATAATATTGTTTTTTTTTATATACAATCATGATATTTGTTTGAGAACATACTAGAATATTATGCCTTGTTATATACTATTATGATATTTTAGACTTTAATAATGTTTTTATTTATTTATTGATTTTTTAGTTAAGAGTAGAGACCCAAATTGATACTCGACAAAAAATCACGGTGAGATTTTTGGTCTTTGAGAAATGAAAATACTAATTTGATCCTCAAAAATGTAAAATGGGAGTCACATTGATCCTTTTTAGGATAATTTTTAGGGACATTTTAGTAATTGTCAGGGACCAATTTAACCCGCATTTTATATTCATGAGGATCAAATTGGTATTTTTTATTTCTCAGCAACCAAAATATCACCATAATTTTTTATCGAGGACCAATTTAGATATTTACTCTTTAGTTAATTAAAATACGGATAATGGATGCGGGTATGGATATTTAGATATCCAGCAGGTAGGAGAACTTGTACTTCAGTTGCTATCCATGCGAGTATGGATCTAAATCCGGATATGAATATTTTTTTAAAACACATATATGGAAATAGGTACTATAAATAATATCCTATCCATTTCCTATATATTGTCATGGCTAACCATGCATCCTGAAATTTGTAAACTACCATTATTTATAAGAATCAGTTTTATATTTAGTGGAAATTCAACTAATATCACCATGAGCAATTATCACAGGAGCAAACACCAAAAGACTAATAACTTGGGAATGGCAAAAGAGAGGACAATACGTGTTTCTCTTATTTAAGCAACACAGAAAAGCAATGTTGGTCCAACTGCTGATCCTACTGTAGTAATGTTTCTCATATGTAATCCTTCCAACCATGTGTGGATCATGATGATACTATAGACTTGTCCAAAAAATTTTAGGAACTCAAATCGCGCATAACAAATAATATGAAAACTAAAAATGTAATTAAGCAAAAAAAAAATCTCATTAAAAAATTAAGTTTGTACTTTTCAAAATATCAAATGTAAAGCAAATTCTTATTGAAAAACTAAATTTGCACTTTTTAGAATATCAAATGCACTAATTTCTAATAAAATTTTTCTCTTTTGGATTCCTTGATGAGTGACTTAACCGGTTAGTATTTTATAATTTACTGACTGAGTACACTGGGTTTATACAATTATGTTTCCACTATCCCAATATCTGTGATAAAATTATCTCAAATAATTGTTGTTAGAAAAAATATAAATGATAAATAGAAGATGATATTTGGTACAAGACATATTTTTATATTCCTGAGAATGTAAAGTGAAAATAAAATTTTTTCACGTTTATTACAAGAGATGAAAAACTATTCTCATACATAAAATATACCCAGAAATAAAAGTTGTGAATGAAAGTAAAAGCTTTATTCTCATGTGTGAGGATGAGAAAGAAATATTCCCAAGAAAATGAAAAACTTTTATATTGTTAAATTACTAAATTATATATCCCCACCCACCCCTCTCCCTCCCTTCCTCCCCCTCTCTCTCTCTCTAACCGGTCATGCTTTCTTTATGCACAAATGTCCATGGATGGCAAATTTGCAACACTCTGATGATTACAGATAGCAAATTCTAAGGACTGAGATAACATTCAACCACCAACACCTTTCTTTCTTTTTTCTTTTTTCTTTTCTTTTTTTCCCACAAAAACGTACGTATATAGCACAATAACAAGAACTTTCAAATAAGAGAAAACTTATCCTTAATTTAAAAGAAAAGTGTCCACTATAGCAATAGATCTGCCTTCGTCATAACTGGTTGGAGTAATAATTCCATAAACCATAATACCCAGATTTACTATTTTGAAAGGACAATGTACTTGGGAGTAAATAGATGACATTTGCTTTCATAAATCATCATTTCTTTTATTTTGAAAGATTTTTTTTTTATAAGGGTATTTTTAGAAAAGTAAATTATATTCCAAGGAATATGTCACATGAAACAAATATAAGAATGAAATTTGTTGGGATTGTATCATATTATTCCAAAGAAAGTGAAATGTCAACCAAACATGCTTTACTAATATTGTTGGGAATATCATTTCTGGGAGTCTCATTCATAGGAATGTAGTTTATCTGAGAATAAAACATTTCCTAAATCAAACGTCATCGAAGAGTTTCATTATTATGCAGTGACAGTGTAAAAGAGTTTTCCATTGACTTCCAATGATATTTTGACAAATCAGCATTATTATCGTTTCTCTCCTTGTTATTAAAATAAGAGTTTAATTGCTATGCACTAACAGTGTAAAGTTTTTCACACTGTCAACCAATCAAAAATCATGGTATGAGTGTCTTTTAAGGTAGTTAGGATAATTAAGACTCAAACATTTTAGCTTATGTGACTTTTATAAGGTAGTCAGTGTAAAAAAATATTTACATTGATAGTATATATCAATTAAATCCTTAAAATAAAAGCACACATGTCAAAAGTTTATGGGTGTCGGCGTAAAACTTTTTACACTAACAATACATACTCCTTCCGGACTCAATTATAAGCAAAAAATGATCTATATTTTGTGGACTCAAATATAAGCAAAATCCAACAAAGTCAACTATATTTAATGTTAGTATTCCAAAAATACCCTTGATTAATTCACTTTTTACTTTTCCAAAATAACTATTATTAGATGATTTAGTAATTATAACTCAATTTTTACATAAATCAAAATAATTAATTTACTTCCTTATTAAGTGTGAAGTTAGCTAATTTTATTTATAATTGAGTTTTGAGGAAGCATTACTTTAATCCTAAATATAAATGAAATTACGCTTCGATCAAGCTTCAAAGCATGATGAATAGTTTTTGTAGAGTTATTTACCTGCACAAAAATTTGTTAACAGGTCTCAATGATAACACTCAAAATACAAGAAAGCGTTATGATTTTTGCCATAGATTTAATTGGTATGTATTATTAGTATAAATAATTTTTATATTGTCAAACAATTATAAATTATCACATCGTTAAAAAAAATTAACTCTTTACACATAGATAATTTATGATTGATTGATAGTGCAAAAAACTTTACATTATTAATATATCAAAATTAAACTATTATGCAACATTCTCGTGTTTTAGAATGAGCTTGATTTGCAAAAAAAAGATAAAACTGGATAGCACAAAAATAATTGTTCCATGTTTGATTTGTAAAATGATCACTGGATTGGACAAAAAAGGGGTGAGAGACTGGATAAAAACCCAAAATTTTGTCCCTTACCAAACCATGAGACAACTTTTTGTCCAATGGACATATATACTGCCCAGAAAGACAAAATTATTTACACTTATTTATATTTATTACCCTCTCTCTCTAATATAAATATTAACGTTAATATATATATATATATATATATATATATATATATATATAAATATTAATTAAGTACATATATTATGTATGTAAATTATTATATATTATATAACATAATATTATATAAGTAAATACCTAATCTGGTCTATAAAATTATAGGATCGTATCAACTTAATCCTTCATATTATCAATATTTCAAAATAATCCTTGAAATTGTAAAATCTTAATCAGGTTCGTCCCTCTATTTGGATTCGTTAGCAAATGCATCCCTGACATTATTCACTTAGTTTCAAATGCATCCCTGACATTACCAACTTAATATCATTATAGTCCATACAAATATCAATGGATGGACGAATCTGATTAACGTTCTGCAATTTCAGGGATCATTTTGGAATATTGATAATATTGAGGACTAAGTTGATGCGATCCTATAATTTTAAGAATCAGATTGAATATTTACTCAATATTATATATAATACTTATTTAATATAATATTATATATTATAAAAGATATTTAAGTAAATTTTATATTATTTTAATTATGTTGTCCATTGTCACCAAATAATATGCAGGATAAAACGTTGTGCTGTGATTAAAACATTTATTTTATATTATTCTGTTTTATCTTATATCTCAATACGAATCAAACGCATACATCGAATTCACGTACTAATTTGCGATACCGAGAAAGTGCTATTTATATACCATTAATAGATACCATACAAAGATATGCTTAAATTAAGGCACATTTTCATGAAAAGCCATTTCTTTAGAGATAAAGTCATGTCCTTATATATCTATCAAAATGGGATTGACTACGTACATAAAACCATGCATACTGAAATTTGTAAACTACCATTATTTACAAGAATCATTTTTATAATACTACTAATATCGCCATGAGCAATTATCACGTGAGCAAACACCCAAAGCAGTGGCCGATCTTCTTAGGGCGGGGGAGAGTCACTACTCTCCCGAAACATTTTTTTCTAATTTTTTTATATAAAGAAAATATATGAAACCCTTAAAATAAGTTGCATAACATATATTATACATACAAAGTTCATAATCTATCATATATTTTATTTTTGAAAATACTATTATTATACCCTACTTACGTAAAAAATATTCAAATATTTGAACAAATCTATCAAATTGAATATTATTTCTGATCATTGCTTATATAGATAGATAGATCATCCCCTCATAATCCGATTTTTGAGAGGATCATTCGGATGTCTCAATTTCAAGTCCCGCACTCACATTATGGTATGGTATGGTATGGATGGCAAGAACGGTGCCATGTGCATCATGATGGTACTATAGACTTGCCCAATTGAACAAGTTTCAACACAAAATTGCTTAACAGCTGCCACCAACGAACAAGACAACCATAGTACGTAGATCACGGTCACATAATATATTAGTAGTTTCATTGAAGTCAAAGTCAGTATTCATTCAACACAATTTAATTCAATGAATATGCTTTTTCCTTACAAAAAAACAGTACCCAACAATTCATTCCATCGACATCCACGGATGCCCCCTAATCAATCTCAAGCGAAGTTTAACATTAATATAGTTGGGTTAAATATGTTTTCCATCGAATAAAATGAATGATTTTTGGTTTTTGATCCCTTTAAAAAAAAATTTTGATTTTTATCTCTTTAAAATCTAAAATCATTATTTTTTGTTCCTACTATCACGTGACATCCAGTAATTACTTATGTGTCTATCAGAAGGTCATACCCTCATTCCAAATGGTACTCAATGACCTCTGTGGTGTCATGTTAGCATATGATTCCACCAAAATTTTCCTTGAATCCTAAAATGAATTATATTTATCTACTCTAAAATGAATGTTAGGGACTAAAAATGATGATATTAAATTTTAGAGGGATGAAAAATAAAGAAAAACAATTTATAGGAATTAAAACCTAAATTTGCTGATTTTATAGGGACTAAAATTAGTAATTTCATATTATAAAGGGATAAAAATCAAAGAAAAAATTTATACGAACCAAAACCAAAATCCGTTCATTTTTTAAGGACTAAAAATATATTTAACCCAATATACTTTATTAAGACATGACACATCATAGATTACGGATCTAATTTTATAATAACAAGAAGTTAAAAAGATTGAGTCAAACACCTGTGATCATCATCAGCAAGCTGCAATGGGTGGAAGTTGGCTGAGCCTAAGTTTTGCTTAAATAGGTCTCACTTGTTCTAAAAACTCGAGGCTCAAGTCTGGCATGTTATATATCAAAGGTTTTTTTTAGGCTTGACCTGACTTTTTGAAAGCCTGAACTGGTTTTGTTTAAAACTCTGTTACGGACTTATCTTTAAATAGGTTAAAGGACTAATATGTCAATGAAATTAAACTTTATGCATGATAAACTAATAGTTATAAAAAATAATAAACTCATACTGACCATGAGGCACAAGGATGAAAATAGACTTGGCTAGGCTAAGCTTTTTAAGACCGAGACTATCTTGTTTATTTAATATAAGTATTTTTAATGTCTAACCTTTTAAAAGTTTGGCATGATATAAAAACCTTTCAAAATCATTATGTAATAAGACCTTTAAGTAGGCCATAAATTTATCACTAAATAAACTTTCGGGCTTAAGGCTTTTATGTAGCCAATAAGTTTACATCTATAGAAGGACAAATAAGTATACGATTTTAACATACCATTAAAAATCTTATTATATTAATTGCAACAAAAAATATTATAATATTAATATTTATTTAAATAGTTCAGTTTTTAGATGGTCTGAAGCTTAGCTTTTTAGCTAAATAAGCTTTTCAAAAAGCGTGTAGTTACACCTCTTGTTAGGTGGTGGTGATATCCAAAAGGAATAGACTTCTCAACCGTACGGATGTATAGTAGCTTTCTAGCACATTAGTTTTGAGTCTTTTGACAAGGAAATTAAAAGAGGGCTCAATGATGAAAATATTCTCCATCATTGTTTAAAATATTTTAAATTCAGACTCCAATATATCTGAGAAAATGAGCAAGACTCTGATGGACCAATTTCAGGGTAGATTCACAAATCACAAATAATAGTGATTTCTAGCACATCAGAATATACAGCCTCCTCTTCATAGCTATGCTCTAATATTCATGAATTTTGTATAACTTTACACTCACATTCCATTAAATTTAAACTCTATATTAAAAGCCAATGGTTGATACAGTAAAGACAGGACTTGGCTTTGTTGAACTGGCCAAACTAACCAGAAAGTTCAAACTGAAGTATTGTAGAAAAGTAAATTCCCCCAAAACTGACTTCCAAGATGGAGAAGAACTGCTTGATGATACATAGATGATGATCTATACAACTTATGATTAACTGATAAGTTTCCATTCTTGTTCCTCCAAAAAACTCACCAAGTCTCTTTCCTGTTATCGCTTCTCTTTACCTTTTCGAACCAATTTAGACTGAGAAGATTCAGCAGTATTCTGAGAACTGCTTGATCCTTCTGAATATATCAATGCTTGCTTCAAGCTTTCCACTATTTGACTCATGGATGGTCTATCTTCAGGAAGCTTCTTTAAGCAGCTATCAGCCAACTTGGCTATTTTACGGGCTGCGCCAGGAGAATATTGGTTCCTCAGACGCGGGTCCATTATCATGCTGAATCTGCTACTGTCAGCAGGATACTGTTTAACCCAATCTAGTAGCTTTTGTTCCGCTGTTGGAAGGTTCCTTTCCAATGACCGTCTTCCTGTAAGGATCTCATAGAGTACAACACCAAAACTATACATGTCACTCTGAACTTTGAGATGACCTGTTTCAATATACTCTGGTGCAGCATATCCATGTGTCCCAACAACCTGATAACAGAAGACAGCATGGAATTCATTGGCATAAGCTTAAACTCATGAACTTATTACTGTAGATAAAGAGACTCAAAGCAATGTTTGCCATGTAATAGTTTAGTGGCTAAATCACAAAAGTGGCTTTAGGAATGGTGGGTAGTGATTCTATATATGGAAAGCCCGACAATTAGGCACTTATGAAACCGATATAAATTAGCGCTTGAGAATACATATCCACCAAAAACTTACCGCAGTAGATACATGAGTCTGATCACCTTGTGGACCTTCCCTAGCAAGACCAAAATCTGAGAGTTTTGGGTGGAAATCCGCATCCAATAGAACATTAGATGATTTAAAATCTCGATAGATCACCTTCCAAACATAAGAATGAAAAGATTATCAACCAAAATAGCTATTCAAATATACAATGTGCAATAAGAGTCTTAGTAATCATCTACATCATCATAGTAAGCCCATATTATCATCTAACCAAAAAAAGCTTGTCTATCCGATTATGTATGTTTCATTAGTTCTAGCATGACGGAAACAAAATGTTGTAGAAAGAAAATCAATTTTTATGTACAATCTGCACCATTTTAAAGAATTGTCCAACTCAGAGAATGATGCTAAAGAGAAGCATTTGAATATTGTTATGAATTTCACATCAGAAAATGTTCAATAAAAAAAGGCATGCACTTAAGCAGAATGATATGATAAGCGGCAAGAACTTTCAACTCTTTGAAAGCATATGAGCCTATGAGGTACCTGAATCTCCAGTCCCTCATGTAAGTAAGCTAATCCTTGAGCAGCACCAAGCATGATCTCCAATCTTGTTTTCCAAGGCAGGGGGGGAAAGGCTTTATTGAAAAGGTGATCTTCCAAGCTCCTGTTGGGCATGAACTCATACACCAACAGCCGTTGGATTCCTCTTTCCCCATCTACAGAGCAGTATCCCAAAAGCTTAACCAAATTTGGGTGATTAACAATGCTGAGAAATTGCACTTCTGCAAGCCATTCTTTATGACCCTTTACAAGATGAGAAAACAACCATAAGAATTTAGGTATATCTGTAAAGTACAACAGAAGTATTTTGATAATTCAGTGGAAAACAAGTAATAACAGTGCCAAGGATTGGATATGATTTCTGGATCATTTAGGTCATGTGAAGAAGATTTATCCGATTCATGATAATCTTCAGGGATATGATGCGGAGGAATTTTACAAGTACACTTTTACTGCACCAATGATATTAGACTTCGTAATTAAACCAAGAAAACAATGTACATGTAGATTACAGCATTCTTATGCTTATTAAACAAAACTACTAAGCACTGTTAGCCCTTAACATGTTAAGCAACTCCCTCATTGTGTTTCTAAAAGTTCTTTTAATTTCTCATAGTGCATGCTCTTTTAGAAATGTGCAACCAGAAGACTTAACAAAAGAAGACAGCATCACATCATTAAAAAAAAAAAGGACAGCTTAACATAGCTGTCAACTTGCCATAGTGAATACTCTCTGTCCACTCCAAAGTATCAAATAGTTCCTAAGAGCTATGGATCCCAAAGCATCAAATATTTCCTACACCAGATCACAACAATGGAAGACCAACAAATACTAAAACTCTCATCCTAGACCAATTAAATCAGTTATGACATTTTGACAAGGGTCCAATAGTAGCACCCAGGGTTTTGAAATGAGGTCCGCAACTGCAATTGAGGCCACGATGTTGTGGTTTTGATAGTGTCTGAAACCGCATCGTGGCTGCAATTACAGCTGTATCGACCGTATTTTCCCACTAATTGTCCACAATGACGGAAAAGGTGATCGCGGCAGTAATTTAAAACCTTGCCAGCACCTTCAATTATTACAAATTAGAGCATGGGAGCAAGTAACCATTAGATAAATCATGCACAAAACAAATACATAAGCAAAAATAGAAGATAAATGAGCCTTGAAGAGGAAAAAAAAAAAACTACTGAAGCATGTTATGTATACCTGGAAGCCACGCGTGTTAAGCCTTTTTATAGCAACTACAATTGGATCACCTTGTCCATCTTGAGGCCTAACAGATCCTTTATATACACTCCCAAAACCCCCTTCTCCAATCTTCAACATCCTATTGAAACCGTTTGTAGCATCTCTTAACTCTTGCAAAGTAAAAACTCTAAAGTTGTGCTCTTTCTCTTTGTACAATTCTTTCACACTCTTTGGAGATGACGTGGAACCGGTGGAGTTTGTAGGACGGTTCAAAGCAGGGTTTTTCTTCTTGTTTTGGTTTTGCAATTCTGGGGCTGATTTTGATTTCTCTTTGAAGAAGAAACACTTCATTTTCTAATCATCAAGTTACAAGATTTACCTATCAACACAACCTAAAGGGGGGAAGGAGAAGAAGTAAGACAGAGTCCAAAAAGGTTGAGACTTGAGTCCAAAAAGTGAAGTTGATGGAGAATCAATGAACACCCAGATGAGAAAAACGGGAGCTTGTAGTGAATTATGTACAAAAAGATGATGGGTGGGAATATATAGAAGGTTGAAGGAAGATGAAAAAATGAAGAGATGAAAAACACAGAAAGAAATTGAATGAAAACTTCATATAAAAAAGTTCCGTGAAGTGAAAGAAATTGAATGATAATAGGAATGAGAATGGGAACCCGAAAGAAGATGTGGAAGATAATAACAGCCGCGTAGAGATAGAGAAAATGAGACAGATAGAAATCAAAGTTAAAATAAAAAAATAGATATGAAAAAGACACAAGTAAGACCAAAATTTCCACACCGGCAAAGACCAAATAGACCTTTGCAACATGGAAAGATGTTGAGGGGTTTTGTTGGAGCAACCCCGGTTGACTTGCTTATTTCTAATCAAGTGACTTCTATTGTTATGACATATCACGCTTAAGCAATTTATCATATTTTTATTTTAATGATATTCATTTAAGCAATCTGTAAGTAACTCATGTTTTTTATATTTTTTTTATTTATACTTAACTTTGTTTTAATTTAAAATAGTAATTCATCCTTGATATTTGAGTAAAAATTAATTTTTTATTTAGAAGCAACCTATCATCGAGGTTTTTATATAAGTAACCACTTCTTATTTTAAGCAATCCACATTGTTACATATAGATCAACTTCAATGGGGAAAAATAAGCAATGATTCTTATTTATCACATAGATTTAAGAATTTCATAAGCAATCCTCATTCGAGATTCTCTTCAAGTGTCATGTTCAAATAAACAAAAACAAAAGTAAGATTTTAGTTGAAAATTGATAAATGATATAACTTCGTTTTCTAAGAAAATCTTACATGTTTTTGGATTCTATAAGCATTCTCCAATATCTTTAAGAGGCTTTCTTAGAATTGGTGATAAAGGATTATTGACTGTGAATCCCAAGGGTGTAAATGAATTTAATTATTTATGAATTATTGGAGCTTCCGTAGTTAAATACTCAATTAAGCTTGTTTTGGATTTGGATATTTTTTCTTCTTGTGTTTCTTCTCATATTATGAGAAAGAAAGACATAAAATTTTAATTGTTCCTGTATGAGGGAGCCTATTCAAATTTGTTTTTATCTTTTTCTCTTGCTTGTCATGAGAGAGAAAAAAGGAAAGGATTTCAATCCACTTGTTTTTTTAGATAAACAAACAAACTCAATCTTGAAGTTAGGTTCGACTATTTAAATGAGCTAAATTCAAGCTTTGTAAACTTTACATTAAAAGTTCGTGAATAGCTCCTATATGTCTTACATAGTGAGTTATAATTTTATGACATGCTAATCAGTACACTTAAGACATTGGTTAAGAATTCAGAAATAGAAAGTTTGCCTTGAAAGTTGATGTATTCAATACTTTGAAAATTCAAAAGTTATATTTTCCAATAATACTTTTCTATTTTTGGATTACTTAACCAATATCGTTAGGGTACTAGTTAGTAAGTCCCTAGTTTTATTTATTACATACATTAATTGTAATAGATTATGATTTGAATATATTTTATTTCTATTTTATATCATCTTCTAGTATAAATATGCTTGTTAAATATTAAATATAAACTTAAAAATAATTCAAAGAGAA
The DNA here is from genome assembly GCA_039655645.1 of Ammopiptanthus mongolicus. NCBI lineage: Eukaryota > Viridiplantae > Streptophyta > Magnoliopsida > Fabales > Fabaceae > Ammopiptanthus > Ammopiptanthus mongolicus. The sequence continues at coordinate 9,938,961 of CM077343.1, read as the reverse complement.
TTTCAATAAACCATAAATTAATAATTTTTAAATGAGCTCAACGAGTCGAACTCAAGTTTCATATTTTTAAAAAAGTCAAATCCAAACTTTAATTTTGGCTCGCTCAATAAACGAGTCAAGCTTGAACAATCCTTTCTTTACAAGCCAAGCTTCAATTTAGAATGTTTACACAATTTCTAAAATCTTATATTTAAGGATTTTTTTTAAATTTGTTTTCTTTTTATAGAATTCATGTCATCTCATTTTACTTTATTAAATCTCATTTTTGTAAGGAATGTGCACTTCATTTTATTATCACTTTGACTTTAATATTTATTATAATTTCTATTATTAAACATTTTTATTATATTTTAATGGCTAAAATATCATTTTGATCCCTTAACTTATTTTTTAGTTTCAATTTGGTCCTTTAACTTGTTTTTGTGAAGCCAAGTTAGTCCCCACAGTCAATGACACAAGCAAAAGTGACGAAAGTGCCATATATGTTAACAATTTAAAGGATCAATTTGAAACTCATTTAAAATTTAAGGGATCAATTTGAAACTCATTTAAAAGTTATGGGACCAATTTGAAACTCATTTAAAAGTTAAGAGACCAATTTGAAACTTTTTAACAATTTAAAGGACCAATTTGAAATTCATTTGTTTATGTCATTGACGGAGAAGACTAACTTGTGCTAACAAAAACAAGTTAAGGGACCAAATTGAAACTTTTAAAAGTTAAGGGACCAAATTGAAACTAAAAAATAAGTTAAGGGATCAAAATGGTATTTTAGCCTATTTTAATAATTTGTCATTTTATTTTCTTAACATAATAAGATAATAAATATAAAATAATTTTCTCTTTTATGATTTTGTTTTTGTCTCACATTTTTGATATCCATAAATCATGTTAACCTTGACTAGTTTAAGTCAAGATGAAAAAATTTATTTAGGAGAATTAAGTTCGCTCAATACTTATTTTTTTTCATTAAAGAGCCTGTTTGGCACACTTATTTTACGAGCTTATAGAGGATAGCTTATAGCAGATGAGAAAGTAGTCCTGTTTGGTAAGCGTCTCTGTCACGAGCTTATAGCATTTTTTCCAGACTCAACTTGAAGTAGCGTTTGAGCTTATAGCTTATAGCGTTTCATTTTTCTTTCCATTTTTATCCTTATTATCTTCATTTAATTCTACTTTTATCCTCTTCTATCTCTTTTATGTAAAACCATTAATAAAGATGTCATTTTATATTTTTCAGCTAGTTCAATCGCTATTTTTACCAAACACTTCCACAGAAAATAAGCTAGCTTATCCGCTATCTGCTACCTCATCCGCTATCCGCTATAAGCTATTCGCTATCAGCTACCTTATCCGCTAACAGCTAATTTTACCAAACAAGCTCTTAGACAACTCGAATAGGAAATTGAACTCCTTGTTATTTTATACTCCCTCCGGACCTATATATAAGCAAAAAAAATTAACTTCACACGTATTAAGAAAGTTAGTTATATTAGTTTAATTGTCTTGATTTATGTAAAAAATAAGTTATAGTTACTAAACTACCCTTTTTTGAGAGTGTATAATACTCTTGGAAATTGTGTTTTGAGAGTGTATAATGCTCTTGAAAAAGTAAAAAAAAAAAATTAACTAAAGGGTATTTTTGAAATACTGACATTAAATAGGGTTGATTTGATTGACTTTTGCTTATATTTGAATCCAAGAAATTTAGGTACCTTTTTCTGCTTATATATAGTTCGAGAGGAGTATAATTTAATGAAAAGAGAGATATATACAATATACAAAAGCTGTAAGAAGGTTCCATTAGCGAAAATGTTTTAAAAAAATGAGTTTAATCGGTATGCATTGTCAGTCTAAATTCTTTTTACATTAATAATCAACCAAAAATCATGGTAAGAATGACTTTTAAAGTAGATAGACTAAAAAGTTAAATATTTTTGTGTATGTGACAATTTCTGAAGTGTTGAAAATGTAAAAAATCTTTACACGAACAGTATCTACCAATTAAATCCTTAAAAAATTGTAAATTTCTTTTTAAAATAGTTATAGAATTTAATTCCTACATACTGTCAGTATAAAGTTTTTTATACTGTCAATCAATCAGAAATCATGATATGAATGACTTTTGAAGTAGTTAGGATAAGAGTCAAACATTTTAATTTATGTGACAACTTCTGATTGGTTGACTGTATAAAAAACTTTTACATTGTCTGTGCATACTAATTAAATCCTTAAGTTATAATATCTATTTGTTTTCACACAATAATGTGATATAAAATACACATAGAACAATTCATTACTGTAATTAATAATATGATTTATGAACCGAAAAAAGTAAATGGCAAAGCACAGGCTTTTAGAAATAAAATAAATATTCATTATATAAAAGGAAAAGAGGGAGATGAAAATTTAGGGATGAGAATAGGACAAGACGAAGGCGGGGAGTACACCCCCGCTCTTCGTCCCCGCCTACCATGTTTCCTCGTTCCCATCCTTGTTGCTCATCATGGGGAGTTTTTCTCCCCATCTCCATTCCCCGCCAATCCTGCGGATCCCCATAGGGAGTTTGAAGACATGAAAATAAAAAAAAAAACATATAAATAACTAAAATCCAATAAAGTATAAAAACACTAATAATCTTCAATATTTAAAGTTAAAACACTTTTCAAGATATATATTTAAAATTAACAATATACATACATATATATATATATATATATATATATATATATATATATATATATATATATTAGTGATCTTTTCGGGATCGGGGACCCCATGGGATGGGGGCATGTTTCCCGTCCCCAAAATGCCTGCAGGGAAATTTTCTCCCATATCCCCATCCCAATGGGGAAAAACCCCCGACCGCAGGGTCCATTCGGGACAGTTCTCGGGAGGATCTCACACACAGATACAAATTCTCATCCCTATATGAAATACCGTGGAGAAAGATGAGGCTAGTTTTGCACCAATAGCTTTTGGATTTAATTGGTATGAACTGTTAGTCAACTAATCAAAAGATGTCACATAAGCTAAAATGTTTGATTATTATCTTAACTACTTTAAAAGTCACTCATACCATGATTTCTTATTGGTTGACAGTGTAAAAAAACTTTACACTGACAGTGCTTAGCAATTAAACTAATAGATTTTTAAGTTTATTTTGTAACTTATTTATCAAAGTCTAATTTATTATTTATGAATTTAAGTAGCATGTTAATATAAAAGAGTTTTATACTAACATCAATTAACGCTTTGATAAATATGTATTTATTTTATCTTAATCTTGGTTATTAAAATAAAAGCATGGATATGATCAAAATATTAGTAAATGTTAGTGTAAAACATTTTACATTAACGTTGCATACTACTTTAAATCATTACTAGGCACTGGCAATTTATCTCATGAATTGTAGGGTATTTTTAATTTTTTAAAAAAATATAACATAAATAAAATAAAATAAAAATATTCAAAATCATAAATTATATAGATATAACTAATTCAAGTTAAATCTAAATAGTACAAAATAAAAGAAAAATGTTTAAATCTAAAAATAACATATGCATAATGCATAATTAATTTTAAAATTTAAATTTAAATATTAAATACAAATAAATTCATTACAATTTAATCGTTATGCATTATCAGTATAAATTTTTTTTACACCGTCAAACAATCATGAATTGTCACATCATTAAGTAACTCTTATAATAATCATCTTAAAAGTCGTACATAGAATGATTTGTGATTGTTTGATAGTATAAAAAACTTTATACTGACAATGTATCATGATTAAACTCAATTCAGAATGACATTTGCCATTCTACAAATGTGAGTAGCCTAAAAGATTTATGAAAATGTAAAAGTCTAACTTGACCAAAAAGGTTATTTATAGATGTCATTACATATAAAAAATCTTGTACATAGATTAAGAAACTTAAATTTTTAAATTTTAAATAAATATAATCTTTATAAAATATATTATACTAATATATAATTTGTAAACTATGTAACTAACTAAGTATCTTAAATTCTTAATTATACATAAAACATTTAATAATTAGGCTGATTTGTATGTTAAATAGTTTTTTTTAAAAAAAAAAATAAAACTTAGCCATTAAATTTAAGAGTAAATGCCTATATAAATTAGTCTCTGACAAAAAATATGATCTCGCTTTTGCTCCCTTAGAAAAATAAATTAATCATTTGATCCCTCAGAATTATAAACTAGGGACATGTTAGTCCTTCCATTAAACTCCATCCAGCTAGCTCCACTAACGTGCTTAGGTGTCCGTTAACCCGATGATATGTCACTATAGTGATATTCCAACATGGAAAATAGTTAAAAAAATTGGAAACCATTTAAATGCTTAAATCCCCAAATGCCAAAAACGAGTTCATTTAAGTGCTTCTCCTTCTTCTTCCTCCATCACTATTTTGAAGCCCTAACTCCATTGATGGCCTTTGGTGCTTCATGCTGGTGTCCCTTCCAAAATTTTAATGAGTCAAATTAGCCCCCCCCCCCCCAAAAAAAAAAAAACATTATTGACCAAAATAGGTCCCTAACAAATTACTCACCTGAGTGTTCAGAGGTTGTTTTTGGGGAGCTTGTTCTGCATTCATAGTTTGTTGTTGGTTACTTTGTCGTCCCTCTTGACTCTGAAACAAAGTAAGTAGTTGACAACATTAGATAGTTGTGGTTAAAAGAAATGTAAACAACAAAAGACAAAGAAGATGTTACTTGTGTTAAGGGAACATCCTCTCGAGCATTTGTTTTTTGTTTCACTCTAGTAAAGAGACAATCCTTTGACATCATGAAGGAGGACTTTATGATCCACCTCAATGACAGGTAACATCTTTTTTGGTTTCTGCAGTTTACATTTTTTTTAATCGCAACTGTCTAATGTTGTCAACTACTAACTTGTTCCGGAGTCAAGAAGGAGGACAAAGTAGCCAACAACAACCTATGAGTGCAGAACAAGCTCCCCAACAACAGCCTAATGTTATCAACAACAACATATTGGTGCATACTGGTGTGTGTGCAGGGACATGGTGCCCGAGTAATTTCATAGGGACCTCTTTGGGTTATTAATGTTTCTTTTTTTTATAAATTTGGTTCATTAAAATTTCGTAAGGGACACCAGCGGAAAGCACCAAGATCCTTAAATGGAGTAAGCCTTTAAAATGATGATTGAGGAAGAAGAAGGAGAAACACTCAAATGAAGTCATTTTTGACATTTAGGGATTTAAGCATTAAAATAGTTTCCATTTTTTTAATCATTTTTTATGTTGGAATATCACTAACGTGACACATCAACCGATTAACGGACACCTAAGCACGTTAACGGAGTTGGTTGGACGAATTTTAACGGAAAGACTAACGTGTCCTTGATTTGTCATTCTGAGTAATCAAATGATTAATTTATTTTTGTAAGGGACCAAAAGTGGGATAACGTTTTTATCGAGTAATAATTTGAGTCTTTATTATATATTTAAATATACTTTTCAAATTGACTAAATGTAACTTATTTACAAATAAATCATACTTATATAGACAAACAAATAAAATAAATCCTAAGCCCCTGATGGACGATGGACCTATTCTCACTGCTAACTTGGTCAGTAATTGCAATTCCTATCGGCACCATAATATGATTCATGGTGTTTTAATATACTTTTAAAAATGATACAAAATAACCATAATGCCTTGATTTAAGTGGAAGGTTTCGGATGCCTTATGTAGGTAGTGTTGGATTAATATTTTAGTAAATTGTCAATTTAAGCCATGAGATTGTAAGGTCATATCAATTTTATCCTTGTATCAATTTGATTCCTCAAATTATAAGGTTCGTATACCAACTTGGTCCCTGTCGAAGGGACTAAATTGATTAATTTTTGACAACTTCATGGATGATTTTAGAATTTCGAAAATGTCAGAAATCAAGTTGATACGACCTTATAAATTTAGGAACCAAATTGGAGATTTATTAGTTAATATTTCAAGAGATTGATCTCTTTCCTATCAATTGGGAAACCAAAAAATTATATAAATATTTTTATTTTTATTTCAATTTTCTAAATAATATAAATGATATATGAGTACGACTATTCACGCTATTATACTTTTTTTATTTTATAAAATTCACACTACTATATTTATCTACACTCCACCTTTTAATTTTTAATTAAGAATTTGACTTTCTTAAAAACTTAAATAAGGAAAAATGCTGAAAGTACAATAAAATATACAAAGGTGAAGACAGTAAATAGATACGTGCATATTTAATTTATCGTTTGTAAATTTTAAACGTACATTTGAAATAAAGTATCTATAAAATTTTTTTGAGACAAACATATATTTGTATCATCATTAACCCAAACATGCCCACTATGTATCCAATTTTAAATTCAAAAGATATTTATTTTTAAAAAACAAAGAAGGGCACGTTTGTGAAATCACACGCAAGCAGGTACGCAATCGTGAGATAGACATGCGGGATGTTTGTGAGCTTCGTGTTTAATCTTTTACTAGAATCCATACTAAATAAGGGCACCTTTGTCAGGCACGAACATATATATTTTAAAGGTTTAAGGCTGTTATCGATAAATAGTTTAATTAAGTATTTATTTAATAAATTTTTTTAAATAAATAAATTAAAAATAATTTATGTTCATAAGTTTTTTGAACAATTTATTCAAATAAGTTAAAAAAATTTATATAAATATCATAAATTATTTTTGTAAATTATTTATATACACTTATTTTCATAAGTTATTATCGTAAGCTCAAATAAATTTTTAATGCACCATTAACCTATAATCCATTAGTATAGTAAAAGCATTGGTGACCTTGAGCATGTTTTGGTGGTGCGATCGCATAAGGTCCCATTACCAATTTTTTTTTTAATTTAGTATATATGTATATATTAAAATAAAAATTTTATATAGTTAAAAAATTTATAATTAAAACTTGAGGATCCAATTGATTTTTAAAATCCACGTTCAAAACTTGACAAGCCTTGTAAGATAAAAAATGAAGCACGAATACCAAGAATCTCGTAAGACGGCGGCACAAATTGAAGGTTTCAAACCAGCAATCAACAATCAGGTGATATTGTTTCACTTACTGATATTTTCTCATTATATTTATAGGCTTCTTTGTCTATACTTGTTGACTTGTTGAGTTGTCGTCTAATTGCCTGAATATGTTGCCTAGAAAACAACTTTCTGGTCATCTAAAACGAAAATCCCTCTGAATGCACATAATTAAATGTTGAATCTACTGAAGAGTCTTTTAGAATTCATCATTTTTTATATATTGTAGATCAAGCAATTGACTCACTTAATAGAACATTTGAGCAATATAGTATATATGAGGAGATTTTTGGGGTTTTATTTAGTATTGAAAGGTTTATTTCATTCTTGATAAGGATTTGAAATTATGTTGTAAAAATCTTGAAACTTATCTAAAATATGATGATTCTTATGATCTTGATGACGAAATTCTATTTGAAGAATTAAAAGTCATTAGAGAGGTTTTAACAGTTGAATCAAAATCAAGCCTTATGATATTGAGTTCTTTGAAGACATTTAATTGTTTTTCTAATGCATGCATAACTTACAGAATAATATTAACTATCCATATTATTGTTGCATCTACTGAAAGAAGTTTTTCTAAATTAAAATTGTTAAAATCTTATTTGCGATCTACTATGTCACATGATAGATTAAATAGTCTTGTTTTGATTTTTATTGAAAATGATTTTTAAAGAACCTTAACTAAGAACAAATTATTAATGATTATGCAGCAAATAATGCAAGGAGGACATTATTCAGAGATTATTAGAGGATCAATTTCTTTCTTCAACCCTTGTGATTCATTTGCTATTAGTGGAGGATATTGTTGATGTAGGGATGTTGTTGCAACATGTTCGGGTTGATAGATATAAGTATAATTATCTTTGCTATAATTCTATTATAGTTTGTTACTGTAATCTTTTCCTTTTCTTGGGTAATATTTTGTTTTACTTAAGGTTGCATTAAAATAATTAATGGCTAGTTTTGCACCACTTTATGCGCTTTTGATAATCAATATATATATTCGGCTTATAAAAAAATAGGATATCAATTTCTCAGTTCGTATAGGGCACTCAAAATCTCAGGAACGATCCTGAGTAAAAGGATTATACTTCTTTAAAGTATGCAAAAGTGTAAGATAAAAAAATAAGAGTGTATCTACTCTTAACTAATTAAAGTACATCAAGATCTCAATTCACTTTAATTAATCAATAGTTAGCACTCTCCTTTTCTAATTTTACATTTTTCACATTTTAGTGGAGCTTTTTTGTTCTTCTTTGCACAATATATTTATTTCCTACGTAGACAAAGTGAGTATTTCTAGGACTTTGTAGGAGCTCAATATTAACTATGTTTCTTGGTTAGAGGTGATCCAATTTGGCGCGCAGTTTGGAGTTGTAATGGTCCGTCATCGTGTTCGTGTTAGGTGTTTCCTAGGGATGGCAAAAAAAATCCGTACCCGCGGATATCCGTGGGTAAAATCCGTCGTGAATCCGATTTGGATAGTTTAGCGGATATCCGCGGGTAAGGCTTAACGGATTTTTCACTATCCGTTGGTTAACAGGGCGGATACGGATTTAGTACTATCCGTATCCGCGGATACCCGCATATACTAAAATAAATATTTTCTCCCTAATAATATAACCCTAATTTCACTCTCACTCTCTCATTCACGGATTTTTGTAACTTGTTTAATGTAACTTTGAACTTGGATTGGAATTTGGATTTTTGTTGTAATAATTAATTTTAGAATTTTACTGTGTTTCAATAGGAATATATATTTTTTATTTTTTTTATTTTTTTAGTAAATATCCATGGATATCCATGGATATCCGCGGATTTTTGAACAATCCGCGCATATCTCTTTAACGGATATCCGCGCGGGTAGCGGGCGGGCGCGGGGCGAATTTTCTTCTCGCGGGGCGGGTAGCTACTATCCGTGCCCGCCCCGCCCCGTTGCCATCCCTAGTGCTTCCTGTAGGCTTTATCTTCAAAGGGATTGATAAGGGCACCCCCATGAACAGTAAAATATCCAAAATATTCTTAATAAAAAAGCTTTAAAATTCAATTTTTTTTTCTTCATATCATTATTATTCTCGCAGATTATCAAATTCAGAGAGTTGTAAATTTTTTCTGGAATCTCACAAATAACATTTGTCTTTTCGCAAATAGCTTCTTCACTCGCAAATTAGGTAATTACGATTTTTTTTGATTTACTTCACTCGAAAATAAAATATTTGCGAGTAAAGGAAAATTTTTACACTGGAAGGAAAATTTTCCTCACTCCCAAATACCTTATTTGCGGGTGAAGGAAAATTCCTCACTCGCAAATACCTTATTTGCGAGTGACGAAGATTTCCTTCACTCGCAGGATTATCTTAAAAATATTGATTTTAATTTGTTATTTGTTTTAGTGATGCCGCGCACCAGGGGAGCGGGTTGGTTGGCCGATAAGGAGGCTGAGGCTGAGGTCAATAGGATGGCGGTTGAGGCTGCGAGAGCAGAGGCTCAGCGACAGCAGCAGGATGCTATAACTGCTTCGCACCGTCGGAGATTGGTTGATAGTAGAGCTGGCCCGAGCAGAGAGGGACGTCGTACACTTCAACCTCAGCAGGAGCCACCTCAGTACGAGGACGACGAGCCATCTCAGTACGAGTCACCTCAGCACGAGGGACATGAGAACGAGGGACAATAGGACGAGATCCATATTGATGCACGGGCAGAGGAGGGACCATTTCCTGGAGGACCTTCTGATACAACGCTCCTGACTTCATTCAGGGACCACATAGCTTACAGCTTGTGGAACGGAGAGGTAATTATTGTTTACTGTTTTTAAAACATTTAAGTTTTTTTTTTTAGTTTTGTATAATTCATGACAAGACGTTTATTTTTATGTGGTGCAGGACCAGGAGGACCCACTTAGGGTTTTTGCGCACGGGAAAAAGTGACAGAAATTGTTTGGCGAGCGTCAGCCACTACCACCTGCAGTACAGGCTCATGTCGATCGAGCTAGTCTGTCTCCTCTTATGTATTGCAGCTACCCGTAAGCTCTTTATGCAACTCCTGACGGATTATATAATTGAACACCGAAAAGAGGGCCATATAAATCAACATTTTTCGTAAGCTCTTTTTGCGAAAATATACCTTCTTTCGAGAATATCTAATTTGCGAGCGTCACGTATAATTTGGGAGAAAACTATAAGTACTTGTAAAAAATGGAACAGCCTTTACACATTTATCAGAAAATGGATCCGCGTATTAATAAATTATTCTGTCTTGAACTTATTGTTCTTTTTCTCTTTTTTTCCTTCTAGATGTCCGAAACATATTAGCATCGAAAGGTTTTAACGAGTTTGTTATTTTTTTAATTGCTCACTATATTTGCGAGTAATTGCTTCACTCGCAAATATCATATTTGCGAGTGAGCAATTAAAAAAATAACACACTCGCAAATATGATATTTGAGAAAAAGCAAACAATTTGCCCACTCGCAAATAGCATATTTACGAGTGAGCCAAATTAAAAAAAAAAAAAAAAAAACTTTTGACGGAGTATTTTGGAAATTACATTATTCACCGGGGGTGCCCTTAATAAAATGGGGATGTCCTTAGCAAAACCCTATCATCAATCCTCCTTAAAATATTTGGTGGGCACATCCACTCATCATCCAAGCCATTAATTAATAACAAATCAACCATTGAAATGGATTACTTGTAACGGAAATAAGGGTAAAAGAACAGGTAAATATTTAATTTGCCCCTCAAATTATAGAATCATATCAATTTAGTCCCTTATATTATAAACATTTTAAAATGATCATTGAAATTATAAAATGCAGCAAATGCATCCCTAACATTATTCACTTAATTTCAAATGCATCCCTGACATTATCAATTTAATGTCATTATAGTCCATGCAAATATCAACGGAAGGACGAATCTGATTAACTTTCTGCAATTCCAGGGATCATTTTGGAATATTGATAATGTAGTGGACTAAGTTGATACGATCCTACAATTTCAGAGATCAAATTGAGTATTTATCGGTAAAAGAACCATCTTCTTCCTCTCTCACTTTCTCTCTCCTCTCTCTTTCCATAGAATATTCAACTCAACCCAATTTTATTCTTCAGGGTCATTGTTGGAAAGCTGAGTGAATGAAGAAGGCAATTTTTTTCTTTCTGTAGACTTTCAAAGCATATCTATTCTGGCATGTCACTATAGGATAATTGATTCTTAGATGGTGGCATATTTCGTATGTTTCATAATTTTTTTGGGAAGCCATGGCGGGTTTGGGATTAGCTCAATCCCTAATCCATCCCTGCCTAAACCAAATCCATTTGGGGGTTCATTTAGTAATGTAGCAACAAGTTTATCAAGCTCGTCAATTTCATTATCAGTTCCTGGTAGAGAGTTGTTTCAACCAGCAACTTTTACCTTCCCAAGCCCCCAGTCATCCGCAACGGCACGGTTAACAAATTTAGGCGCAATCTCTGGTTCCAAAAAAATGAGTTACGGGCACATCCTTCACTTTAAAAAAAAAATTAAAAAAAAAAATATATATATATATATATATATATATATATATATATATATATATTAAAATAACAACCGGTTGTAATCAGATATAACAGGTAAAAAATGAAGAGGACCCTAACTCAATTTTGAAGTTGGAGGATTAAAGAATTGCCCCTTCCTGTAATCGATGATAGATCCAGAAATTTTGATCAGTGAGAGCAAGAAAGTAATCTATAAATATTTTTACAAAACAAAAAATTATAAATATATATAAGCAATAAAAAATGATATAAGATATACGAGATATAACGTAATTTAGTTTCAATATGAAATGTACTTCTATGGGTGAGAAATAAGAAATAATTCACTAAAAGATGAGAGATTATAAAAATAATTTTTTCTCTCACCAAATTACAATTACAAACAATGTCTTTTACACAAAATACATAATCTCATGATAAAAAAACATAAGGTACCTAAGATTTTACAAATTAGGGATGGGTTTATATGTATTTTAGGGGGGCGTGCTACCGACAAGTTAGTTGTCAGGATGACAGTCTCGAAAAGAATAAGAGTTTTCCATACATATATAATATGTCAAAAAAATCCACCCAATTCAAAAGCTACGATCGTTCAAAGATTTGTCGGTTGTTTGAGATTCCAGCTACCCGTTACGTTGCAAAAGTCGTTAATGTGACACCCTCAAACCGGTATCACTTTTATAATCCAAAACACCAATTAAGACATTAACTAAAACTTGCTGGTTTTACTTTTGGAAAAACGGTTCATTTAATATATCTTATTAAGTCTTGAAAATCGTGATAAAATTTTTTCTTGTTTAATACCCATAAAACTGCAATCCAGAATAAAGAACAGAATACTCATATATATATATATATATATATACAACATCAACTAAAGCTATGGACAACATGTCCTTTTATAAAAGAAACTATAAAAGATAAACTTCTACAAAGCTAGAAACTAGGCAGCGACAGTCTGAAACCATATCTCTAAAACTCATGGCCATCAGTAGCCGTTAACAAACTACCCAAAAACCGCTGCCTCAAAAGAAAAGTCTACACCCTAAGCTGGTCATACTAATGGAAGCCATTGGACAGTCCCCTAAAGGAGGGTCCAACTGGTCCATCAGAAGAGTGGTCAAGGGAAGCTACATCCCCGTTGGCCATCCCTACATCTCCGGCTCCCTCAGCCGGAGCATCCCCGTTTTCCAGAGGATGGTATTCAGGAGTCGCAATGAGCTCCTCCTCCTCGGGATCCTACTCCTTCTCCTCCTCCCCTTCTGGCCCCATGGGCACCAAGACAAACGGAGGTGGAGGGGATAAAGGAGGTTGCGGCTAGGGCGGCTGAGCGACTGGGATATGGTGTTGCAACTCCCCGTGATCTATCAAAAACTGCAGCATCAGCCAGACCAGCGGCAACGGAATCTGAACTGCCTTAACCGTGTGTACCCTCTCTTGAGGTCCCACCTCAAGGTTTCCTCTCAGGGTGCAAATTGGGCCCGTATATGCCGCACTGGTAGCCCCGGGATGTATGACCCAGGCGGCAGGGTCCTCTCTATGCTGGAAGGTGAGGGAGCGGACTCCCGTGTGCGCTAACCCCTCGCTTCCCAAGTTCATCTGTACATAAAGTATATACTAGAAACAGAGTAGTCCAGAAATATGCAAGGGTGAGAAACCAATATATGAATCCAAAAACGACAACTATATGCCCAATCCAAACAGCAGATTCATATAATATAACTCACTAAAAATCATCATGCATCACATAGTACAGCGTATATAATCATGTACTAACAGCAGTAAATACACAAGGGCTTCGTACCCCACAATCAACGTTATCCTCTAAACGTATGTATGGCACTTCCATATATCTCAACTAATATTCAATCTAGATTTCCGGAAACCCTATCACCATAAACACGAGTTGATCAAAATCCACGTCATTGCCCCGCAGGCAACAATGACAAACGCCAGAATCAACGTCATTGCCCCGCAGGCAGCAATGACGTAACCTCCCTTGAAATAATACACGGGTGTGCATGTCAGTGTTACTCACGATGTATAAGCCATACTATATTGTCCTCTTCACTGGGTACAATACACTCTCCCTAGCACGTATGACATCATTGTCCATCAAGGCATAATGTTACATAATGACATTAAGTCATCTCAGGTTCCCTTGCCTATCAAGGTCCCTCGTTTCACGTCTGCCCAACACACAAATGCATGAGAAACTATTTAGTTCCCGATAATTGATCTTTGTCGTATCAATATTTCCTCGTTGTAGCATTAACGCTAACAACCACCATAATGTCTTAGACTCTTTAAGCCTCGAAAACATTTTCTCAAAACAGGACATTTAGTCCAAAACAACTCAAATCCAAACATCCCTCACCGATGCACCAGTCTAGAATTTTGGTTTCAAGATCATAAAAACATCCTCAAGCATACAGGACCACAAAGATCGTCCCTAAGCCGACAGGATCACAACTAACACTGATTCTTGATCCACGTGTTTCTGCAGAACCCTAGAACCCCGACGTCTCGGTTTCTAGTTTTTAAGCTTTAAAACCACTTTTCTTGAAACCTCAAAAACGAAAAAACCAAACCTCCGATACTTACACAAAGATCGGTTTTCCATAAAACAAAACGTAGTCCAAAGATTATTTCTTTTTCTTTCGTTGTTTTTCGGTAAAACACAAACCTTAAACAAAGCTTGTAAAAACCTTTGTCCTTGGATAAAACCAATTAATTTGAAAATCACGTTTCTCAAAACGTTTTTACTCGAACGGTTAACTTTATTAATTTAAAAACTAAATAAAGGTTTCTAACGCCCTATTTAATTTAAAAACATCGTTTTTCAATATTAAATCCACATTTTCACAACTTTGCTCTTTTAAGTTGATTTTCCTTAAAAGCAGCTGTTCATTATATTTTATTTCAAAAGAGATAATTAATTATTTTCTCTTAAATTAAATTGAGAAACAATAAAACATATTTATTTTCTCAATTCCACATCTCAAGCTTTTAAAGCTTTTAAGTTACACGATGTCGGATCCTAATCGAGATTAGGTCCTCTAACGCCTTAAATCCCACAGCAGGGCACAAGATACATCCATACAGCTATTTAACAATTAGAGCATATATCCAAATATATCAGCAGTTATGTCATGCATAATCAAATCATCAACAGTAAATCAAACAATCAACAAATAATCAGATAAAGAACATTTAATTGTAATACAAACATCGATGCAGCACATAGCTGTCGGAAATGGAATTTCTCAAGTTTATCCCCTTACCTCTTGAAGTTTCAAGGTAATCTGTGAACACCCGATCAACCAGACAACTGGCTCAGCTAGCTGCCGATCACTACATACACAAACCATAAAAGCATTAACTCAAAAAGACAAAGATTTCTCCTACTGCACCACCCCTAGAGTTCGGCCCTATTACACTAAAAATAGCTAGGGAGTTCCAAAAATTTTCATTTCTTGGATAACACCCTACCTAAGTGTGATAACCCTAGATATCAGCTCCAAACATAAAAATCAACCAAAAACCCTACCCTACACACATAGGGGGTTCGGCCTCTTCCTAGAAAATATAGCTAGGGAGATTTCTTGGCTCTAAGTTCTTGGACCATACAAGTATGTCATGAACCTAGGCCATAGAAATTGGTTTGGTATTAAAACGATTTTTCTTCAATTTTTCATGGATTTTTGAAGATTTTAGGGACAAAACCCTAACATCTATGATCATGAAAAATTGAGGAGAGATTGGGAGAGATAGAGATGAGATTCTACCTCCTATAATGATTTACTCCAAGTTTGGTGAAGATTGCTCCAAGAAATTTCAAGCTGAAAGACTCCAAAAATGGAGCTATGAGGAAGAGAAATGAGAAAGAAGAGAAATGGAGAAAGATGTGGTTTTGGGAGAGAGGGAGCTGGTGAGAAAGTGAAAATGAAGATAGGAGTGAAGGAGATATTTATGTTAAAGGCTTAAGACTTAAGTAATAGAAAAGGTAATTAGTAACAAAAAATTAACCAAGGGCAATTTGGTCAATTCACGTCCCGACATTTTGAAATCATCACGACACTGGTATGGGTCTCAAATAACTTGACATAATTCTGGCATGAAAATTTTTCGTTCGTGGGTCATGAAAAACCCTAAGACTGCTCGAATCGTCTCCCTGATTAACTATCGGTCCGAATATAATATATTATTTTTATTTTCGGACGTCAGGACGCATTTTAGCAAAAAGATAGAGGATCAAATTCTAAGACTAATGGTCTCGTCCGTTAGTCAAGATTAGGTCTTTATAGTAGTAAAACACTATCATCCGTAAGACGTAGATCGGACTTCGGCTGATTTTCAGCCCAAACTTTAACCGTAGGCTCCTACGATTATTTGAAAAATGAATATGATTTTAGTTTTCCCAAAATCATTTTCTAAAGCATAGGCAAAAATATAAACTCATTAATTGAGTTTATCGTTCTTAGAAAGCACGAAAAATCGGGGTGTTACATTACTATCCCCCTTAAAATAATTTCGTCCTCGAAATTACGTACCTATGAACAGATAAGGATATTGCTCTCTGATCTTGTCCTCAGTTTCCCAAGTTGCTTCTCCAGTTTTATCATCCCAAATAACCTTGACTAAGGAAATTTGTTTTCCCCTCAGTTGTCTGACTCTCTTGTCCTCGATCGTTATAGGTGCAGTCTCATAAGATAGGTTCTCTTTCAAGGGTACTCGATCAGGTTCAATTACATGAGCTGGATCAGGAATATATTTCCTTAATTGTGAAACATGAAAAACATTGTGTAGGTTTGAAAGAAAAGGAGGTAAAGCAATTTGGTACGCTACTGGACCAATACGCCGAAGAATTTGGTATGGTCCAATGAATTTAGGAGTGAGTTTTCTGGATTTCATTACCCGACCTACCCCAGTCGTTGGATTGACTCTCAGAAACACATGATCGCCTTCTTGAAATTGGAGAAGTCGTCTTCGCTTATCCGAGTAACTCTTTTGCCTGCTCTGAGATGTCCTCATCCTTTCACGAATCTGTTTGACTTTACTAGTCGTCTGTTGCACAACCTCGGGTCCTAGAATTGTACTCTCTCCATCATGATACCCACAAAGAGGAGTTTGACATTTCCTCCCATATAGAGCCTCATAGGGTGCCATCCGTATGCTTGAGTGATAACTGTTATTATACGTGAATTCAATCAGAGGTAACAGTTCATCCCAACTTCCTCTATTATCTAGAACACAAGCTCTTAGCAAATCTTCTAACGATTGAATCGTTCTTTCTGTTTGTCCATCCGTCTGAGGATGATATGCCGAACTTAGGCGTAGCTTGGTTCCCAAAGCTTGGTTTAAGCTTTCCCAAAAACGCGATGTAAACTTCGGGTCTCGATCCGAAACAATACTTGAGGGTATTCTATGTAGTCTAATCACTTCTCTAATATACACCTCAGTTAGTTTCACTACTGTGTAGTTCGTCTTGACAGATAAGAAATGTGCCGATTTCGTCAGCCTGTCAACGATTAACCAAATCGAATCAAAATTCCTCGGTGTTCGGGATAAACTTGCCACGAAATCCATAGAGATACTCTCCCACTTCCATTCTGGTACATCTAGGGATTGCAGCATCCCTCCAGGTCTTTGATGTTCTACTTTTGCCTTCTGACAAGTCAGACACGATGCAACGTATTCTGCAACTTGTTTCTTCATGCCTGGCCACCAGAATCTCTGCTTCACGTCCTAATACATCTTGGTAGCACCAGGATGAATGCTTAATCCACTCTTGTGGGATTCTCCTACAATTATTTGAAACATGAATATGATTTTAGTTTTCCCAAAATCATTTTCTAAAGCATAGTTGAAAATATAAAGTCATTAATTGAGTTTATCGTCCTTAGAAAGCACGAAAAATCGGTGTATTACAGTCAACAATGCAACCCAATGCGTGGTGAACCGAGGTGGTGGGTGCAAGTGTTGGTGGGATTCCAGATTTTGTTTGAGTATATTTCTGAAAAGCTATTTTAAGATAATCTATTTTGTTTGGATGGTGCAAAAAAAAACACTTTTACATAGTAAATTACGAAAAATGATATGAAGGTATTTGTATAATTTAATAATATTTGTTTAAAAGTTTGTTTTGTAGGGGCAAGGCCGGCCCAACACCTATTGAGGCCTAAAGCAAACTCTGTAGTGAGGCCTTTTTAAAACTAATAACAACTTAACCCAACAATTTTCTTATATAAAAATAATTATTTTGTACACAATGAAGAGTTGATCCCCGGACCTTACATCAAATGGTAGGCTTTCTTACCAAATGGGCTAGCTTATGTTTGTTGATGTATCAAACATATCAAAAAGATAGTAATATAAAAAGATACAAAGTGAGTTTTTTTAGAGAAAAAATTATTTTTTTGAGAGGCCTAAATCTAGGGCCTCACTTGCTTTGGCCTTGGGCCGGGGCCGTGTAGGGATAAACAGGGAATAGAGTTTAAAGAATGAAAAATAATCAAATCATAACAATCTTAAGATAAAAACAAATTAGACGACATAAAATAGCTTTTTCCAACAAAAAAAAGTTTTTTTTTTTATAAATTTAAGCAAAATGCTAAACATGTTAGATTAATTTGAAAACATCTTTTTGGGAATAAAATAGCTGAAATCTAGAAATTTAAGCTACCCCAAACATGCTCTAAATGGTTAATGAGCAAAAAAAAAAAAAAAAGAATAAGTGTTTGTTTGGTTTCACAATAGACGGTAGCAGAATTGCGTTTGCCTTCAGTCAAATGTGATTTTAGTCAAATTAGATTTATTTGGATACCGTTAGACAAAATTGATTTTACACTAAGTTTTATATCGAGTTTGCTTTCAAAATAAAACATTCAAATATAAACCACTTCACTTCAAACTCAATTGTAACCAAATCAAATTTATAAAATCAATTTCATTAAAAATCACATTTATCAAACGCTTGTCTAAACACATACTAAATGATTAAAAGATGTTACATCTAAAAAAGAAAATTATTTCGGTAGAATGCAAAAGTACGGTGAACTCTTTCAAATATAGAGTAAATATTCAATCTGATCCCTAAAATTATAGGGTCGTATCAACTTAGTCCCTCACATTATCAATATTCCAACGTGATCCCTGAAATTGTAGAAAGTTAATCAAATTTGTCCTTTTATTAGTATTTGTATGGACTATAATGATATTAAATTGATAATGTCAGAGATGTATTTGAAACTAAGTGATCAGATGAAACCAGAAGAAACTGGGCAAGTGTAAGCATATGTTACCTTATTACGTGACCACCGAGTGGCCCAGATCCGACCAAATCTGCTCCGCTGTCCCCCTGGCCAGATCTATTTGTGGGTTTTTTGGATTTCCTGGGTTCCAATTCTTCATTTTGAGCTTTTCTATTGATTATTTGGGGATTTTTTAAGGATTACACAGTAATGTTGAAATTCTAATTTTTAGGTAGGACTCCATGGCATACCGTTGAAATTCAAAGGCGTGATTATTGAAGTTGGAGTTGAAGTTTTTAGATTTGGTAACATGCAGTATTAAATAAGAGGCGCGATGCAAGGATTGTAGATACCGGAAGACGACCAGACCTGGTTCGATGTAGGGTAAAAGAAACTAATTTTTAAATTAAATAAATTATTATTTTTATAATATCCATTTTATAAATTTAATCTTGAACTTTAGAGTATTATAATATTAAATCTTTAAACAACAGTAAATTAAGAAAAATTATAGTCGGTCATGTTAACATATGAGAAAATCAGAATCGATATTGAATAATTAAGCGACTTTGTGACAAATTTTTTTAATATATTATTGTTTTATTTTTTATTTTTTAAACTATCTCATTTTTTATATTATATATCAAATTATCATCATTTTTAATTTTATTTTTTTAAAAAATATTGGGAAGTCAGGTTTAGAACCCACGACTCCTCAATGTGGTTTTTTATTTTTCATTTATTTTAAAATGTTTTAATTTAATTTTTTAATTATTTTGATTTTTAATTAATAATTTAATTAATTATTCTACTTAATTTAATTAATTATGATGTAAGTTAGGGTTTTTTGTTAATTAATTTTATTATTTAAGGTTAAAAAAATATTATTTATTAAATTAAAAAATAAATTATACATTTAATTAATTAAAAAAAATACAATAATGAAAAATACACAAAACTATTCTCCTAAATGGTGTCCAGTCCCAGACCGTGGAGGTCGTCGGTTACGGCATGGACGACGTCGATTTGGCTGTTCTTCTTCAAGTGCAACAGGTCGCTCATGTTGCTGCAAAGCCTCGCAGAGATTAAGATTTGCGGGAGGTGTTGAAGAACCAGTGGTCGCTTGGTAGGGGAATATTGATGGAATGCCCAACGAGTACATACTTTGCATGTATGCGACAGCCGACTATGACGTTCCAAAGTCTATGCCAAACAGATTGTTCAAAAAATCTCGTTCGCTGGATGCGAAAGAGTGTCGACTATTGGTCAAAGTGTGGGGAAGCCTCTTGTTGTGTAACGGTGTAAGCAAATGAATATCGAGGCGGTTGGGGGTAATGATTTTCCATAGCAATTGGGGGGCTGGGTTGACGACGTGCATCATGCCGTGCACGTTGTTGGGTGGGCATACCGGGTCCAATATCCGGAAGGTGTTGAACATCACCCCGTGGGTCTTGCAATTGTTGCGGAATAGACAAGTACAACCTTGAGTTCTGCCTAAACCATGTAATATACTCCTCTGTGTGAGACACGTAATCCGGTATCGGACCTTCTACGTAATAGTAGAAAACTTGTATCATTGTACCGTTTCTAATTTTAATCAATGTTAAATATTTTCTATAAGTATATTATTTATTATTATTATTGTGTTAATTAAATTAATAATCATAATTAATTAAATTAATAATTTAATTAAGAATCAAATTAATTAAAAAATTAAATTAAAATATTTAAAAATAAATGAAAAAGAAGAAAATAAGAATAAAAAAAATCATGTTAAGAAGTCGTGGTTTCTAAACCCGACTTCCCAATATTATTAAAAATTAAAATTCAAAAAAATGGTGATGAGAAGTCGTGTTTCAAAGAGGGACTTCTCAAGAAGTTTAAAATGATGATAATTTGATATATAATTTTAAAAAAATGATAATTTAAAAATTAAAAAATAAAACAATAATATATTAAAAAAATTGCCGTGACATTGTTCCTAAGAATTTGATATGATAAATTGATAATTGCCAGAAGGAAACTGCAAGTCACAACTCAAATTGCTGAGTCAGATAAGGAAAAGAAGAAAAAAGAGTCACAGGTGCTGAGAATATTACAGCTTGCAGATTGTACGATGATAATATCAGTTCATCTTTATTGCCAGCTAGCACAACAACTCGCTCGATCACGACACAAGAGAGCCAACTGAACAGACTGCTCTTTCTACAAATGTACTTTAGTTACTATTTACTAATGTCGAATGAGACTTGTGATTCGGTGTGAAGAAAGAGATGTGCGGCCATTATCTTTCGAAAAAAACAAAAGATATCAATAGTAACTTGTTTGAATTAGTTATGAAAAGTTAATTATATGTATAATTATTATTATTATAATCGATTATAATATAATTAATTTTATGTTTGGATGTATTTATTAAAAGATAATTTTAAAATAATTTGTTTTGTTTGGGCTGTGAAAAAAATATTTCTATATAATAAATTACAAAAAAAAAATATAAAGTTATTGGAATAATTCAATAAAAATTTGTTTTGTATTTAATTTTACAGATATGAAATGGGAAGAATGTTGTTGGTTTCAAAATATTTAATAGTTTTTTAAATAAGCTTCAAACTTCTAGCTTATCTAAAAATAACTTTTTTTCTCAAAAAAACAATTGTTTTGTAATTTAATCAATTTATTTAAACATATCAGCTTCCACTGAAAAATTATTTTTATCATGAAAAATAGTTGTTTAGATAAAATTAATTGTTATCCGAACACACTCTTAAACCCAGCTGTATGTAAGATGGGAAAGTTTATTTGGATAAGTTTCCAAAATATATATTTTTTGTTTATGACGTGATAAAATAAAAGAAAGAATATAAATAAAGGATTTAATTGGTATGCACTGACAGTGTAAATTTTTTTTATACTGTCAATCAATCAGAAATTATCATATATGTTAAAATGATTGACTCTTATCTTAATTATTTTAAAAGTCACTCATACCATAATTTCTGATTGTTTGATAGTGTAAAATTTTTTACATTAACGATGCATAGCAATTAAACTCATAAATAAATATGTTAAAAACTTAAAATGTAAAAATATAGTATGAATATTTTAAAAAAGAGTTGTACAAATATGAGAACTCACGTTAGATTTAGAAAGGAGAGAGCTGCTATGATAACCATCGCCATGTACAACAAAAATAAGGCTGGACATCGATCGGTTACAGTCGGATTCGGGTCTAAAAACCCAAATCCGACCAAAACCGAAGTGAAGATTATCTGACCCAATCTCGCCCGTCTGTGCAATTGGTTTGGGCGGACGGTGGTTTGGCGGGTCGTCGGATTTTCGGGTGGGTTTGTTCGGTTTACGGTTGCAAAAACAAGAAACAACCAAAAAAACCAGAAATTAGGGAGATGAAGGAGAAACAGAGATGCATGGCGGTGGGGAGCCGATATGTGTTTCGAGGGAGAAACGGTGATGCAAGGTGGTGGGAAAGCCGATCTGGTGTCGATGAGACCAGGGAGATGAGGGACCGAGAGGAAGAAATGAAGATCATGGCGAAGGGATGGCGTTACCTCGTTCTCCAATCTTCTGGGTGTGTCTCAAATAGAGAGAGTGTGTGCTTTGGAGCAAGCTTCCAATCCTCTGTAACTCTTTTGTTTTGATTGTTTAGGGTTTTGTGTGTTTAAGAGAGAGTGAGTGTGTTTTGAGTGTTTTAACAGTAATTGATTTGTATTTTAATTTAAGCAATTAAAATTGTTTTTAATAAAAAGAGTGTGATGAGTGATGAGCACTTGCTTCATTCTCTGGCAGTGTAATACTGGTAAGTGGGCATGTCTTTCACACTTTCCAAATAGCCTTTTCCTTTGTTTTATGCAAATTTAATGCAAATAGTTGTTTCTTTATTCAAAATGCATCTCTAAAGCAATAGACACCCGCTTAATTTCACCCTCTCATCCTCGTTTCGGGTGGGTTCGGGTATTGATAGATTTAATTTTGGAGAACCGAACCTGTCTGTATAAACCCATTCTTAATTCTCTCATTTAGATTCGGGAGCCCGACACCCGTTACAATCCGCCTGTAGAGCCAATCACTGACTCGAGTATTTCGGGTTCCGGGCGGGTCGGAATATTTTGTCCAGCCCTAAACCAAAAAAAAAAAAAAAACCATCGCCATCCGTTGTACACAGTAAGTCGGTGTTTAAGTTTGTGTTTATTCATATTGTCAAAAAAAGTTTGTGTTTATTCATGAAATGTTTTATTTTCAAGTAAATTATATGTTTGAGAATCTTATTTTTAGAAATATTTTTTTTCTAAACTTTATATATGGGAATGAATTTTTAAATTTTTATTGACAAATTTTATTTTTGGGTATCTTTTATGTTTGAAAATGATTTTTTATTTCTTATATTAAAAATGATAAACTTTTATTTTAACCTTACTTTTATGATAATATTTAAATATTTCAGATGTCAAACGCTATGACCTATGTGCATGTTTCAAAATTGGAATTCTTTCAGAATCATGTTTGGACCTGATTTTTGTGAAGCTAAAATGTGTAGCTTCTGTCACACAAATGTGCAATTGCCCATTTGAAAGGCAGTTCTAAACATACACTATCTAAAGGAAAGACAATCCGGGAGTCTGTTTGCATTTAACTTAACTTCATAAAAAGAAAAGCATCAATATTTACTTATTTAGCCAGAGTTGTTACGGTATCTTTTAATAAGTTACTTGTTTTCTCTTCATTTCAAGTGGACTCACTTGATTTCAGTTCAAATTAAATAGTAAGCGTTACGCATACGGCATATCTATATGGGAAAATCTATGGCACCTTTTAGGTACCATATCCGTACTTATATGGCTCAATCAGATTATGACAATTTAGTTCAATATGATATTAGCATGACTATTTAATTGAGATAACGCATTCTGATGGGACATAGGATACTCAAATCATCTATTTTTCAAGGGTACCATAACAATGTCGTGTCAATATTACATATAATTAAAGTTAGCTCTTGCAATAATATATTTACACATACAAATTGCGTATGTGGAATTTTAGAAAGAAAGAACTCCACTTTCTATTATTTGGTGCTTATGTAGCACCTGCTTGAAATTAACAACTTTTACATAATTTACAATTTCTATAATTTTAAAAAAAAACTAGAAACAACTATCAATTATATGTAATGAATCATTATTATCAATAAAATAACTGAAGCGAAGCCAACCGGGATTGATACATCTGGTCGAGTCTTCCGCCCACACTCGATGTGGCTTGAGTTTGATTCTCAGATCTATCCTATTGATAGACAATATGTAAATTCCACTATAAATCCTGATAGAGGTTGATGATCTTCCCTTACCTTGCACGGGGACGTGTCTTTTCTTAATCTATACTTTATGGTCACAAAAAAAAAAAAAAACAACTTAAGCAAAATATTAAACACAATATTTTATGAAAAAATTATATTGACCCCCTTGAAGTTTAACTTCATTACACTCGTCCCTCTTTTATTTTAAAAGCTATACGTACCTCTCATCAACGGAGATTAGGGTAATTAGTAATTACAATCACCTCCCCTCGGGTGAAGGTAAATGCAATGATAGTAGGAAGAAAAGTATAACTTCTGAATTAACAATGGTGCTCAGTGTAATTAAGCAAACCTCAAGGAGATACCAACATGTGGTTGGTCCGAGTTGTAACGAGCTCGGACCCTTTAAACAAGTGGTCAAGGGTTCGATCTCTAGCTCTTGTGTATGGAGAAAATCTGATTGTGCACACAGAGGATATCCTGAAAAACAAAAAAAAGCAAACCTCCAGGAGATCAATATATTTTCCCCATACTTTATTTATGTGTAGGTTGATATACTATATTCTTAGGGGGGCATTTGTTTCAAGGAATCTCAAGTTATTGACGAGAAAATGATGGTGAGAAAAAAATGTTCCAGTGTTTATTGTAAGTTTAAAAAAGGTAAAATAGGTTTATTGGTCCCATAAGTTTATTTAATTTTTCTTATCGGTCCTATAAGTTTTTTTTTTCAAATTGGTCCCACACGTTATGTTTCGTTTTCACGTTAGTATTTTCCGTCAATTTCGACCTTACGACTTCAAATAAAAAGCCACGTGTCGTAATAATATCATGTCATGTCAACTCAAAACTAATGACGGTAGGTCAAAATTGACGGAAAGAACTAACGTGAAAACGGAATATAACGTGTAGGACCAATTTAAAAAAAAAACTTATGGGACCGATGTGAAAATTTAAATAAACGTATAAGACCAATCAACCTATTTTGCCTTTAAAAAAAACATTTCTAGAAAATAGTTATTCCAGGAAAGTAATGTATCCCTCTTTTAACCTTTTTTTTCTTCTTATCTCCAATGTTGGGTATGTGCAATTCTCATGAACTTGACATCGATATTATTTGTGCAAAAATACAAAAAAAAAAAAAAAAATGCCCACACAATCTCTAACTGCTTTGTTCGACTCTCTATGCCCATATAGCTCACGTTAGTCACTACCAATAATAAAACAGGAGAATAACTCATCCATTATTGCCATTATGACAGTGATTCAACCATTATAGCCATACCTACATAAATACAAATCTAATTATTCATTTGGATTTTGTTATAATAATAATAATGAATAAAAAACACGTTTTATATAATAAGTATCAGAATTTAATTGGTATACACTGTAAAGATTTTTTACACTGTCAACAAATCATAAATTGACACACCAGTAAAAATGTGAGTATTATCCTAACTACTTTAAAAAACACTCATTTCATGATTTTGATTGATTGACAGTATAAAAAACTTTATACTGACATTACATAGGAATTAAAGTATTTTAGATTTTGTTGTTGCTTATGTAAGTATGTTTGAAAAGAAACTAATGCAGGGCCACTACTCTCATTGCATTGGGGGTTTCAACCAAAAAGTTCTGTAAAATGGGCAATCAAGAGATCATGGGAAGGTGATGCAACACTGGTGCATACAAATAGGTGTTTACACTCAGTGTATGCATTGTATAGGAACATGGTCGATTAGTGGTATTGAGAACTATTAGCTGTCGCTGCAGAATGTTGGAATGAAAGGAATGGAATGTATATGTAAAAGGTGTTTGTCTTGTTACTGATTTGAAAATTCTGATGTATAGAGTCAGTAGTACTAAGATTGAGGAAATTTGTGGATGTATTTGTACTTGTTAGGAAAACTAATGTAACTATTGGTGTTATTCAACTTTGTGCACATGATAGGAGGAAGGAGATTCTCTCTCATAATTGGAATTTTCCAAAATAATATTATTTTAATGCATGAGTTTTTTTCTCTTCTACTAGAAAATTCCACAGGAGAGGAATTGAACTGATGATAGGATGAGTGTTTTTCAACCCTTCCTCGAAGGTGGGGAGAGTGTTCATTTTAATGCTTAAGCTGGGACATTATTATTAATGAATTACTTTATTTATTGAAAAAAAAATTATTTTAAATTTTAGATTATTACGAAAAAATAGCAACACAAATATTTTTATACTAATAGGGAGGCGATCAACTTACTCCAAGAGTTAAAAAGTTACTCCAAATGTGAAGCGTTTATTTTATCTTAATCTAACGATTTAGATTAATTCATTAAGAATCATATGATCTTCTCAATTCTATCCGAGATTCAGGGTTATGTTTGTTTTAAATTTCTTTGAACGCAAACCAATGTTCAAAGTTTCATTGAGCCAAAGTTGCTCTCTCAGTCTGTTGATCTTTGGGAAGAAGTCCCTGGAGACAACAAATTGTTCCATTTGTGTCAAAGAAAATCTTAACCAAACAAAGGCTAAATCATCATCTTTTTTTTATTTCCTTTTCTTTATCTCTCATGTTAGAAAGATAAAGACAAAAACAAATTTGCTTTTGTACCTGATTCATTCAAACTTGTTTTGTATCTCTCTCGTGACATGAGAGTAAAAAAAGGAGAGAAGAAAAGAAGGTGATACAAATCCAAATCCTTATATTAGTGCCTTCTTCCTATTTTTCTGCCTGTGCGTCCAATCTACTTTTTGTACTCAGAATTTTCAACCAATGTTAAACTTAATATACCACAGCAATGAAGGTGAAACCCGAAACGCCTTTCCAGTTATCCACATCATAGGTTGTATAGTGTTAGCAACAAGCAGCAACCTTGAGCTTGGTGGGGTCCCATCATCACTTTGTTGCAAACCTCTCACATAGCCTGGTGCACTGGTGTGTCTCCTGGCCTCTTCCCCATCTTGGATTCCTGAATATGTTAATGGTTGGTGATTTAATATGTCAAATCAGCCAACCCCACATTGCGTTTCTAATTTGCTATCTAATGTGTTTGATGGAAATTTTAAATTAAATTTTCCTCTCTAACTTTCAATACTTTAATGATTGATGACTTGATTGCCTGTAGCAACTGCTTCACTTTCTCATTCACTTTCTTTGCCATTTATTACTTTCAATTTCATTTTCAATTTCATCAGATTCCATATTCTCCATATACTCACGCAGCTTCTCTGCAAGGCCACCAAGCCCAATCTGTGCAAAGAAGCCATGAATATGGGCCAGCATGGACGAAGGCGGCGGCGGACGAGTCTAAAGCTGTTAGAAAACATGACATCCATGAAAGAAGAAAAAAAATTAAGAGAAAATGTAAGGAATGTATTGATTGAAATTGAGTAAATTGAAAATATCATTCATCACTATCATTTTAGTGACACTAACTACAAATATTAACATGCAAGCATTCGCGCAAGGCGGGGTTAAATGCCTTATTAATATTGCATATGAATATATGATGGATACGAACTAATTTCTGTCAAACCTAAAGTTCCAAGGAACACGTTCTAGTGGCAGTTGGCACCACAAGTCTACAACGATCATATATAGGATTCAATGCTTGATGTTTAAGTTACCAAGCATACCAATAATAAAAATAAGTAATGGCAAGGTTCCCATAACAAAGGATCAAAGAATCAAAACTGTCAACATACGAATATATTACAAGATTGACATCAACACAATCAACAAACAATCTCGAGGGCTCATTTGTTTGGCTTTCACTATGATTCGATAGACGGCAGCTATATAGTAAAAAATGTTCAGTTCAAAGGGGGAAAATTAAGGGTACAACAGGCCTAGAATTTCTATCAATTTTCAGGTCAACCAACCCCTACAACATTTATGTGATAACAAACCCAATTATTGGCCACACTGTTTAATAGCAACAGCTGCAGCCAATGTCATCACCATCAAACCAAAGAGCATGCAAATCAATTTGATGAGCTCATCATAATGTTCATTTTAATCCTTTAAATGTGTCTCCAAAGCAGTTGTCATGAACTCGTAACGATGTTCATTTTAGTTCTTGAACCGTGATGCCAAAGCAGTTTTCGGTTCATGACTGGAGGAGCTAATCCTGGAATGTCGTGAATGTCCTTGTTGTTTGGGTGCACAAGCTGAAAATTTAAAAGACAAGCTAGCATAATAAGACGTACTCTGAGCATTATCGGAAGATTTCATCAAGTTGTCAAAGTGGCTTATGGAATCTAGTTCTACTAGGTAAAATGAAACCAAGGTAAAAATGTACCAAAAAACAAAAAAGCAACAATGAAACCAAGGTAACGTTTACAAAAAAGAAAATGGCATTACATTTATAAATACCACATTCATATACAATGTATTAAGACTATCTTCCATTTTAGTCCTTTCCTTCAACATTTGTTAACAAATAAACAAGGAACAACCCCAACTCAACCAAATAGATTTTGAAATGCTTTTTTTTTGTTTGTTTGTTGTGTCTACATAATAATGATCATAATCCGAGAAATTCTTTATGATAATTATGACATGGCTACATGGATCAATAACTAAAAAATAAACAAACCTTTCCACACAACATATATAAAATATATGAACTAGAAGCTATAAATCTGTAAAAGGCCTTTAAAAGCTGGACTGTATCCAGTGAAGACTTGGAGACGAAAGTTCTTTCTAATGGTTAATCAGTAAATCAATATATTATGCTTTGCTAATAACAAAAATGCTTCTACTATTGTCAAGCAATTTCAACCATAAGTAAACAAATTATCTGAGGCCCCCAAAACATGACAATAATAGAGGATAATGGTTCTGAATTGAACCATGAGAATTGAGAAGTAAACTACGGTCTACTCTTACCTTTACAATAATGATAGCGATTACTCCAACGACAACAAGGAAAAGTAATGCCATAATACACTTGTCAGTAGCAACCTATTGCAAAAACTCCAGCAAGTTAATCAATGAATGATTATATAGAAGACCATATTGCCATAAAATGAAGTGGGTTCGGTAGAAATTGACCTGCCTACCGATTTCCTTGACCAATTTAGAGGCTTTCTTTATAGAGAAATGGATAGAATCTAGCTCATTGACAATTCTGCTCATTTGTTCCGTCTAAACAAAGAACACATTACAACCCTTAGTTCCCATGTCAAATTCAAGTTTTTTCTTGTGGTTGTGGGAGGGGGGTGCGGGACTATGCATAAGATTCATACCTGAGCCTTGAGAGCTGCTGCAGTCTCTGTACCAACATTTATTGTGTCTTGAACAACCTATTAATGCAGAGGGATTCACGGCAAAAAATTGTCAGGAGATTTCCCCTTTTTACCCCCAGGAGATGGAGAGCAGAATTTAAATATATCCAGAATCTTTAAATCAAACATCATTCAGTATTTTTCATTTCTCTTTTACAACTTCTTCCTCTGTACTTCATACTTCCAGTGGAGAGGGGACAGGGAGTTCAATTGTGGCTTTAAGGTTAGTACGCATAAAATGCAGATTTTGTGCATGAGTAACTTCTTTGCTACACTTGATAGAAGATTTGAATGTACTCTGTCATATAAAACCTTCATGAATGCAGTCATCTGAAGACAAAAGGAATATGCTTCCTTCGAACATGAAAAAAGATAGAAATATTCCTTCCCCACTCCCTCACTTTTTGGGATTGTGGTGCTTCAGGAGCATAATGTTAAATTAATACACTCAAAGCAAATTAGAATATGTTCATAAATTTAAATGAGGCAGAAAATGTTGTACAGAGATGGTTAAACTGTCATAAGATATTTTTGGAAGCAGAATGACGAGCAGGTGCCAAGTAAAGAATAGGCAAGAAACTAGACGAAACTACACACAAGCAGGACAGAAAAGTAAGACAAGATGACAAAGATGGTAAAAATGAGTCAATGACTTAGGGCCCAGATTCATTAATAGCAATGCAATTGTGTTCCAAAAATCATATATTTTCTTAACTAACTTCCAGCACTCATTGTAATAAAAGGAAAGCAAGCATGAAATACGGAAATATGTTGCTTCCCTCTTGGACAGAAAAATACTTTAGCAAACTATAAATATGTTGCACTCTATATATTAAAAAAAAACTATATTTAAGAAATAAACTAACCTTCTGTCCCCTCTCAATGGCTTCATCAGTCTCATCCATCATATGATTCCCTCTATCCATTAGCTGTTCATTGGTCATTGCTGAAAAGGAAAAAGGTTACATCATAAATGCTCCACATTAACCAAATAGTAAACAACTTGGATCCTGTTTGGTCATGCTGTGAAATCAACAACACCTTGTTGTTAGTTTTTTTCAAATATAAAAGTAATTTTAACTTTTCAAGGTGGTTAGCCAAAATATAGAAGTGTTTTTAAGTGACAGAAGAAGCAGAAAATATGCCATTAAAGAGCAGCAAATGAATACAACTGAGTCACATAAATCATGCATAACAAGAAGCAAATGCCTTGTATAAAACTGACAAGTATGTATTGATTGACAAGACATATACTAAGCCTGTTCTATCACTAATGTCACACCTAGTAAAACAAATTGATTATGGATTTTCATTTATTTGTCTGCTGAAAAGTTGTTAATGTGTTATGATACATGAAAATTAGCATAACCCATATGAAGAAACCCGTATGCTTACATGAAGCTAGCAAGACATTTTCTTCTGCATAACCTTCATAGGGCCCCTCAAAGAGCTCAATTCGCTTATTCTCAATATTTGTAGCATATCTGCATTGCAATAAAAAAATGCACTTATTGGTCCATGCTATCAAGGTATACATCCTTTTCATCGAACAACAGAAATGATTTTCGAATTTTGATGACATTTTAAGGAAGCTGAAGGCATATAATATGAGCAAGGAAATTCTATGCCTGGGAAGCAAGCTAAGACCGACCACTAATATGATATGTTCACTTACTGCTTTTTCAACGCAACATATGAATTTAACTCTTTGATCTGCATCAAAAATGGCAAATGCTTGTCAATAAGGTTGATGAACGTCATGTACTCATGCATAATTTATGAAGAACAATAAATCAAAAATATGAAGAAGTAGTCAAATCGAGGTTCCAACAAAGAAAAGTATATCATGTAGGTATCCAGAGCTAACATCTCACCATTGCCTGCTTTTTCTCATTCAACATTTTGTTGGTTTCTCTATCAAAGTTACCCTCCAAAGCTTTGACTTCTTTATCAAACTCTTTTATAAGCCTGAAAAAATAGATCCAACAATGTATACACTTCAAGGAGTACTAGTAGAGAGAGTAAAACCTCAATTCTTAAACCATGGTAATTCATGATCATGAGTCGTGACTAGGCGTGCCTTTGAAAGTGCGGAAAATAAGTTCATTTAGAAAATAATTAAAATCGTATTTGTTGCTATACACAAGTTATTGAATTAATAAAGCAAGGCTTGGTTTCTGATTATTATTTTTATACAGATCTGGAAATAGTGACATCACATGTATTAACTAGCCTGCTTCGCTTGAATTAATCATTGCCCATAATAGTGACAAACAAGTTATTGAGACAACTTCTCCACACCTGATAGTCTTACACACAAAGTATGCATACTTTGTTAAAAAACTATAAAGTGTCGGGAGAAGTTGTTTGACCCAGTTGTTCAAATCACATTTTCAAAATGCAAATATGTGAACCATGGATTGCGTGCAGTCAAAATTTCCTGCATTCATTGCATTAAGTACCTGTTTGGAGTAGCGGTGATAACTTCAGTATTGCGTTCAAGACTATTGGACGTGAAAGCTGGTCTTTTGCGGTTCTATTTTTTAGTGAAAAAAAAAAATCACGAAAATGCCATTGTCACTGTGATTTTACTTTGACCGTGGCTTTTCACAGCCAATCCAAACACGCAATGAGTAGGTTGGAACCATTTTGAATGAAGATCGGATGATTCATATTTTAAGTTGGGTAAATAGGATTTAAAAGGTAAACTCGGAATGTGGGTCGTTCAATCTTCATCCTACAGTTCCGGCCTACTGAATAGAGTGAATGCAGAAAATTTTGACAGGAGGAAATCCATTTCCCAAGGGTATATATATGTATGTATGTGGAATGTGAAAAGTGAAAGTACCGTTTAGAGTCTCGCATTTTGTCTGTAAGCTCTTCCAGCTGTCTGCCTTGTCTACTTGAATCCTTAATCTTCTCCAGCTTCTGAAACCCATTTCTACAACAACAACAACAGCAACAAAATTCAATAACTGATATGAGTGATTAGGAACACAACAGTGTGAGAGAAAAAAACGACAATTGATAAGGTGGTCGGTTCTGACGATAAGGCACGGAAATTGTCGGCGATTCGACCGTCGATCTCGGCTAGATCCTCGCTGATTGCTGATAACTGATCCATCTTGCAATGCCTCACACTCAAACCTCAGATCGCTGATAAAAAGAACGAGATCTGAGGAAGCAGAGAATCAGTGCACCCAAACAGCGTCGTTTAATGTTGGTAATGATTAAGAGCAAAGTGGATTTCGGAGTAGGAGACCCTGAATGGAAGGTGATGACGCTGTGTTTGTCCCCTCCTCGACTCGATCTCTTCTGTTTTCAATGTACAAACAAAACAAATATTGGGTCTCCTTCCCTCCCTCCTGATTCACACACACTTTCAAATAAAATAAATAATTATAATTATTTCCGCCTTTATTTTAAGGATTTAATTGATATGTATATTGTGTGAATGTAAGATTTTTTATCCTATCAATCAATCAGAAATTATTTTTTTTCCTCTCGTGACAAGTGAAGGCTCACAAAATTTCAATCAAAAATTATCATATAAACTAAAATATTTAACTTTTTTTTAATTACCTTAAAAATTATTTATACCATAATTTTTTATTGATTTACAATATAAAAAACATTACACTAACCATCAATAACAATTAAACCCTATTTGCTTTCATGGGCGGTCGGGGTGGCCATAGTTTTAAATAGATAAATATATAAGATATAAATCAATCCCAAAAAACATGTTAGTGTGTATTTGGTTCTTAAAGTTTTATGTGTATAATTAAGATTTTAAATGGAAGTATGAAGTCAAATGCGGTATTTTGGGGACTAGGATTTAGAGGTTGATACTTAAGGAATTAACTATAATATTTGTAGGATTTAATTGATATACACGGTGAATGTAAAGATTTTTTATACTGACAACCAATCAGAATTTATCACATAAGCTAAAGTGTTGGACTTTTATCCTAACTACCTTAAAAGTTACACATACACCATGATTTCTGATTGGTTGACAGTGTAAAAAAAACTTTACACTGACAGTATATAATAATTAAACTCATATTTGTATTAAGAATCTGATCAAGTGTATACAATGACAAAACTAATAGTCTTATTTATAGAGATAATGAACTCTTAATTCTGTACCAAATCAATAAATATAAATAAAGAGTACAGCAAAAGATATTATCTAGAATTCTTCAAAATATTCCAAGATACACTACAAAAAAATAGGGATTTGCCGATCGAAAAACTGCTTTTAAATAATGGTCATTGTAATACATTTAGTGACCATAATCGCAAATTCTTCGGTCGCTAACTTGATCGCTACAAGACCAAATTTGAAAGTCAACATAGTGGACATGTTTGTGACCGAATTTAGCAATCAATTTAGCTATAAAAACTTTATTTTTGTGATTGATTCACATTCAATCGATATAGCGTGGAATTTGAAAACTTCATTTTGCCATTTTAGCGACCGATTTTAATTCGTTCGCTAAAACACGTTTCTGAAAAAGCCTTGGTAGCTAATTAGTGACTGATTATCATAATAGTATTTGGCGACTGATCTTGCGATCGGTATTTTTAGTCATTAAGTTAAAAAAATCTCTAAATCAGAACCCCTCTTACTCATTTCTTCATTTTCCCATCTTTCTTTTGTTTTCTTTCTTTCTCTTCCAAGTTCATTTTCTATCTTGCCACCACTTCCTTTCCCTTCTCTGCTCTCTTAACGATTAGAGGTGGCAAAACGGACCAACCCGTCCCAACCTGTCGTCGGCCCATTTAAAATGGGACAAGCACGGGTTAACCCTCTTTAACAAAATGGGTTAGACCTAACCCAAAAATGAGTTGATGGATTAGCGGGTTGACCCGTCAAAAAAATAAAATAAAAAAAGTTAAAAATAATTATAAAAGATAGGAAATTAAGCGTAAAAAGCAAAAATGGGTTGGCGGGTCAACCCCCGCCCTACTTCAAACTGTTAAAAAGATAAAAAAAATAATTAAAATATATATATATATATATATTTTTAGAATAGGCGGGTTGACAGGCCAACATGTCCCGCCCCTCCTCTGACCCGCCTTCTTGGTGGGCTAAGCGGGATGTGTCAAAACGAGTTGATGGGTTAAGAACCCCAACCCAACTCGTCAAAATAGGCGGGTTAAACGAGTTGGCCCATCGAGCCCAACCTATTTTGTCACCCCTAATACCGACCACAACCACCGTGTGAGCTTCCAGTCCAAACCGAACCTCCTCAACTACAGTCCCTCTCCATTTATGCTTCCAAGGTTGAAGGTTTGAAGGTTGGAGTTATAAATCGAACCTGCACAACTTCAGTCCCTCTTTATTTCTCCTTCCCTTCCCTGCTTCCAAACCGAATTGGTCCTTGCACAACTCCGGTCTTTCCAAGATTGAACCGCCATAACTTGGAGTTCTGCTTCCTCTGGTAATTTTTGGTTATTTTTTTTGTTTTCTTAATTACTTGTATTTGACGTTCCTATATTTGGGTTATTTTAATAAAAAAAAATTGTTGTTTCTCAATCTCAGTCTGTTTGAGTTGCTTCTCAGTCTTACTCTCAGCTTCGATGCACCCAGGTAAACCCTCTCCATTTACTTCCCCTATGTGTTCAAAAGATATAAAAGTATTTAACTTATAAAAGAATATGCACAATTATTTTATTCATATATAATGTAAAATATATATAAATGTAAAATAGAATAAATATTTAAAATTTTAGAAATATAAATAAGATATGTACAATTAATTAAAAGCTAATTTGAATTTAAAATTAAAAAATAGGAATGACATGTGTGTCATTCATAAAGAGAGAGTAGCTAATATATTTTTTTTGTTCGGAACCCATCGTAATTAAAGCATTTGACTCTCCAGTGGGTCCACCAGGATATCCCCACATCTTCAGCCCTTTTGTTACAAATTTGCAATAAAGGACATAAAAAATTCATTTTTAAGGTAGGATATAAAAACACGGGTTGTAATATCTAAAATTTTATAAGGTTAGTTTGACCCAAAAAATGGTTCTATTTTATATTGTAGGGGATAAAAAGTAGGTCTCATCTGAGCCTGTTTGTTAAAGATTATTTTCGAAAAAATCAATTATTTTTAAAAAATAATCACTTATAAGGATTTAAAATGTATTTGTTTAAACTTTTGAAAATAATCAGAATCTGAAAAAAATTATCACTGTGAAAAAATTTTAAGGTACTATGAATAGTTTCTAATTAAAATAAGATTTTATAAAGGAGTGAGAATATTGATAAAAAAACGGAATTATTTTTTGACCAAAATAATATTATAAAATTTAAATATTACAACCTGTATCCCTTTATCCTATCTTAAAAATGAATTTTTTATGTCCTTTATTTTAAATTGTAACAAAAAAAAAACACTTCTATATTGTTCTATCCAAATAAGTTGAAAATTAATTTTCTTGTAAAAAAATATTTTTATGATGTTAAACAAACACAAACCCAAATTAAATTCTGCTTTGTTTAAAAATCTCTAAAAAATAATCTCTTAAATTACTTTTTTATTGGGTCCCTGTACATGTCAATAATTCTTCATTTAGTCTCTATATGTAGGAGTTAATGTTGAGTCTCTAAATGTCTGATGTGCATTTACCTTAGTTTTGATGAGATTAAAACAGTTATTCAATGATTTAATTGAACACGTCTGTGGAATTTAACTCGTCTACTTAGTGTGCAGATTATAACATTAAGTGTCTATATGAACTGTTCACTCGTCTGAACTAAGTTCACTCGTCTGAACTAGCTAAGGTTCACTCGTCTGAACTAAAGAGAAGTTCACTCGTCTAATGAAGTCTTCAACCGTCTGATCAAAGGAAGACTCACCCGTCTAAAAGACTTTGCAACTGACGTCATCTCTTTGTTAAAGAGGCAACCCGTCTAATAAAGCTACTCATCCGTCTAGTGACTAACGTTGAAAAATACATTGGATGAAAGCTGTCTCGACTCTGATAAGGAACTTCAACAAAGTTCTTTGCCTGAACACAACTGCATCTTACATCAAAAGGAAAAGTCTTCCCTCTGCAAACAAAAAGCACGTATACAGACCTGCTGTGACCAAAGGTATATCAGAAGTCTGTATCACTCTGATGAAAGAGAATAAGCGAAGTTCCCTATGCTTTAATGGCTGATCAGAACGACTCTATTGCATTTATTGAAGATCTGCAAGAAACCAAGACTTCAGACTTTGTGTCCAACGGCATTAAAATTTTGAAGCGTATTTAATGAAGAAGACTTTGAATATTCCAGTAGACAAGAGAACGATCAAAACAATCAAGAGCAATTACTCTGTGCATTTATATCTTCATTCTTTCATTATTTATTCTTCAATCATTTGAAGTTAATTCGCAGTCTTTTAGAACTTCACATTTAATACACTCGTCTGAATGCTTGTGAAAGACTTGCAAAGTGTAATCTTTTTACAACTTCTCTCAAACAAACCCGTCTGAGCCTGAAGAGGCTAAGTGTGCAAATAATACTTGTCTGGAGCCTGGAGAGGCTAGGTATGAAAACAATACTCGTCTGGAGCCTGAAGAGGCTAGGTGTGAAAATAATATTTGTCTGTCCTGTAACCTAAATCAGTTATAGTGAGAAAACTTGGTGCTGTCAAGGACTGGACATAGCCTCATTGTTAAGGGATGAACCAGGATAAACCTGCTGAGTGATTTCTCTTTCCCTTAACTCTTTAGTTTGATTATTTGTCTTAACTATCATCGAACTAAAGGGGTTTATAATTGTGTTTATCAAAACTTTTCTTATCTTGCATGATTATGTGTTTTCTGTGAAAACCTTCAGACGAGTTATCAGTCTGATTGACCTGTCTGTGTTTACTCGTCTATTATAATCCGTCTGTGCTTGCGAAAAAGTTTCTAAATTCCGTATAAATTTGTCAAACATCATTCAACCCCCATTCTAGTGTTTGCATCTGTCTATTTCAGTTAATGATCATTAGAGACGGCAGGGTAACATCGTCTAACAGGAGGGACCAAATGGTTAACGACCGGGCATATGAGAACCTTTTGAATATATTTTTTACGTATAGAGACTAAATAAAGAATTTGTGTCACATAGAGAGATCAAATTATTATTTTAACCATTATGTTAATATTTTTAAAAATAATATAAGTAATATTGTTTAATATTAAACTATATAAAAAAATTATGTACCCAAAAAAATGTTCAACCCAATTTATGGTTCTTACTTTTTTAGTAAGGATTCTCTCCATTTCTCATGAGAAATTAAGATATTCATTACTAAAGTTTTGGAATAATAAATGCATAGAGGGACTACACAAATGTGTATAATATATATTTATTTGAAAAAAATTTTAAAAATGGACAAAAATGAAGAGATAAAAAATGAAAATGATATTTTTCCATACTTTTTATGTCTTAATTCAGAAAGAGTTGACACATTAGCTCTATTCAATAATAATTTCGTTATTCGAATGTTCAGAGAATCAGAATCAATGCTGAAACGGAGTCAAAAAAAACAAAAGAACCAATGCTGAAACGTTATTTTTTCACACATTGACATACAAATTTAATTTTGAAATATTCTTTTACACTTACATTAATTTAAGATATTTATGGAGTTAATTGATGTATAAAGATTTTTTATATTATCAATCAATTATTAATATGTGGTTGGTTAAAGTGGCAACGAGTTTGGGACCCTTAAACAAGTATCAGAGGTTCGATTTCTAGCTCTTGTGAAAAAAAAATTGGTTGGGAGAGGTCAACTCTTCAATGTCGTTTAGTACCTCGCGAAATTAGTCTCCGTAATTACACGCGGGATATCCTGAAAAATCAAAAAACACTGTCAATCAATCATAATAATTGTCAAATCATTAAAAGTATTTGATTATTATTTCAACTAATTTAAAAGTTACTTATATCATAATTTATAATTGGTTGATGATATAAATCTTTATACATTAACAACATATATCAATTGAACGCTTAGCAAAAACATTCTAGAATCCCAATCTTTTTTTTTTCTTTAATTAAACACTAATTGTGAGACTAATTCTCGAATGAGAATGATGATTAAATAAAACATTCCTTAACACTACTCGAGAGTCTATCACCTTTTCGAATGGCCGATGGTAGGTAGCTTTGGCCCACTGGTTGGTGAATGGGGATGATTACTTTTAGTTTTTGGCTAATCAACGGCGATGATGAAGCATAACGTGCAAGCATGCTTCTTGTCTTAAGGCAAGGAATGGCTCACCAGTTACCAGAGAAGAAAATTGATAGGTAAATACAAGTCGATAACTTACAGGCAGGATGGATCTAGAACTAGATATCAGTAAGCAACCACACACACACATACATATATGATATATATAGAGATTTTTTAACGTACACTTACTCATTTAAATAGTACGTTATCAAGTTATATATATATATATATATATATATATATATATATATATATATATATATATATATATATATAGTAGGGCTAAAAATAGAAATACACAACTTCTAAACAAATTTAGCAACCAAAAAAAGCACACACGGTAGAACTGATTCTATATAGAACAAGATATAAACTTAATAATAAAAACTTACCCTAAAAATTAAAACTAAAATCTTCTTACGTATGGATTATTAACATTGTTGGAACAAAATTGTACTAACCTTAAAAATACACCTTCATTAAAATAAGCAATATGGTATATTTCCATCACAATAAGGGATATAACATCAAGGGTTCGTTTAGTATGATGTGTTGATAGTACGATTATAGATTCGAATCCCAACTATGCCAATATTTCGAGTGTATTTGATCAGAATATGGAGATGTGAATTAGGTTATGTTTGGTTTAATGTTTGTAAATTGCAAACGTATGAATGCTTGCAAATATTAAATCAAACATAGGCAAATTCTAAGGTGAGAGACCCTCACATGTCTCTCACCATGAGCAAGTCTTTATATGCAAATTTGTTATTATTTTAAAATTCCAAAAATTTTCAAATTTAAAATTTTGACCCCACCTTCTTCTTCCTCACCCCTTCTCTCTCACACACCTTTAACAGAGGAACACTGATTTTTCTTAGAAATGTGAAAACCCCCAAACTCAAGGCATCACAGGAGAAGATTTCAAATACCAATTAACCTTCTCCTTGTGCATTGTCCCTTCATTCTTCTCATAAACATGGTGCCCCAAATTATAAGAGGAACCCTAAATTATTCGACCTCAAATTTCTCTCATTCGATTCTCTTCAGTTGCACTCTTCCCCTCCCCATATCTCTCACTATATGCTATATAGTACGCTACCACCAATCTTCATTCTTATCACAACAAACTAATTCTAATTAACAAATCAAAATAACCGTCGACATATATGGACTTACACATTTCTTTTCGTTTTTTTATTCTTTGACTTTCTGAGTATGTATGAGATTCTATTCTATTTATATGTTTGTATGCTCTCAATGTTTGTTGCTATGGCGATGCAAAGCAAATTGAGAGCAAGACCTTGGAATAAGGGAAACAGAGGATTAAGGACTATGGAGTCGAGGCTTTGAACACAAAAACCAACCCCCACCGTGATCCAGTCGGTGAAGACAAGTCCCTACCGCCAACAATGTCACGCAGCGCCACCAGTCCAACCGCACTGCCGCAAGCCAAGTCGTTTACCGTCGTTCCGGACTCATGGACCGCCACCCAACCGTTGCACCACCGTCCCGTCGCCGCACACCCCCTGGTCCAGCCACCCTTCATAATCGCGCACACCGCCTTAGACGCGCCGTCCACCACCACACAAACCACCACCATAATGCGCGGTCCACCCAAAATCCCGATTACCATCCCGCCTCCGCCGGATCCACCAAGTCACAGCTGTGACCTCCCCCTCCCTGTTTTGGGCATACTGCTTCTCTCCCTGAGGTTGGGGTTCCTCCAAATAAATATTTAATTGCAAAAAGGTCCTCCCATCTGGACCGTCCAATTATTTTCCACATAATCAGATGGTTATAAGTTGTGATGCATCGTGAGCGACTTGATAGGATAGCTCACGGTAGAAGTCACCATCAAACATATACTTAGTTGAGATACATGGAAGTTGACTTAGACACCATAATTTTTTTATTACAATAATAATTAGGAATTTTTTTTTATTTACCAAACTACTCATGGTTGAAGTTATGTACTCATATTTTTGGCAAGCAGAGTGTTAGAGTATCAAGTGTGAATAAAAAGTCTCACATTGGATGAAACTAGACATGTTGAGCAACATAAAAGTGAGGGGGCCCATACACCTAATGCCTTAAGACTTTGGGTGAAACATGTAGTGTCCAAATCACTTGTATGGTTTGCTCTTAGCCCAATGTGAAAATCTCCCCAGTGTTTTAGGCTTCCCTTGTGACCCAACAGTGGTATCAGAGCCGATGGTACGACTAAGGTGACCGACTCCTTGTATCGAAAGTCTTCCTGATAATGTGGAGGTCAGGCGGCGTGTCCCGTTGATGTATATGAGCCAATGGCGGTGCAAGAACAAGTATGTGGATGAAAAAGCTTCCGCTTGAGGGGGAGCATATAGGATGAATGGATAGACTCACACTTGAGGGGGAGATTGTTGGAGTATCGAGTGTGAATAAAAAGTCTCACATTGGATGAAAATAGACATGTTGAGCAACATATAAGTTAGGGGACCCATACACCTAATGCCTTAAGGTTTTGGGTGAAACATGTGGTGTCCAAATTACTTGTATGATTTGCTCCTAGCCCAATGTGGAGATTTCCCCAGTGTTTTAGGCTCCCCTTGTGACCCAACAAAGAGAACTATGGGCTGCCAAAG
This sequence comes from Ammopiptanthus mongolicus, assembly GCA_039655645.1. Classification (NCBI taxonomy): domain Eukaryota; kingdom Viridiplantae; phylum Streptophyta; class Magnoliopsida; order Fabales; family Fabaceae; genus Ammopiptanthus; species Ammopiptanthus mongolicus. Next base: position 9,897,620 of record CM077343.1, on the reverse strand, counting down.
CCGACTTCTCACCATACAATTTTTTTTGTTTTTTTATTAGGGAAGTCAGCTTTAGCCGACTAGACTTCCTAGTTGAACTTTTTTTTAGTTAATATTTTAATTGTATTTTAACGTTTAGGATATTTATTTATGGTTTAGGTTTAGGATTAGATTTAAAGGTTAAATATATTTTTTAGTGTAAAAATATGATCAAAGTGTATTATATCAGTATAAAAAATTAATTGATGATTTTTTATATGCTAATATTTTAACTAAAAATATTGATTATAAATAATTTAATAATGCAAATGCACTGATAGTGAATAGTGAGATTCTTGACGCGCTGATGCAGCATGGTGAGATTCCTGACGCGCTAACGTAGAATAGTGAGATTCTAGACGATCATAAACAGTCCATGTGTATTGCATTCGACACATCACACATAATTTCATGAAGGCCTTCAAGAACTACGTTTTATATAGAAATTCTCATTTGGCCGTGTTTATACAGAAACTCGATGAACAAGAGAGGGGAGCAACATCAAGGAATGATCTCTTCTAACCGTATTTATACAGAAATTCTCACCAAGGCCATGGATAATGCTTGATCAAAGGCCAACTTTCACTATGTTTGTAGTTTCACGCGGGAAAATGGTGAATTCTTGGTAGAGGAGTTGTGTAACCCACAAGAGGGGACAACCTGTGGGGAATTTCAGTGTCAACTTAAATACGATATGGTGTGATTGTGAAAAATTTCAAGCACTTCACTTTCTGTGTTCACATGTTATTGCTGCGTAGAGGTGGACATCAGGCGGGTTCGAGCCAAAAAAACCCAACCCGAGGAAAATCTAAACCCGAGATATCTAACCCATTCCCAATCGTTTGTATCATCGGATTGGGCGGGTGGCGAGTGGCGGGTCGGGTTTGCACGGTTCAAGTTTTCAAAAATAAATGCAGAGTAGAAGATAGAAGAGGCAAACCACAACAAACCAAGAATTAACAAACAAAATATGAAGATCTGAATGCTAAAAAATGTTACAAAGACAGATCTAAGACAAAATCTAGAAGAAGAAACATAAAACATTCAATTAAAATCCAAAGAAATCAACTTTAAACATAAAAAAGTGGAGACTTGAACAGATCTTCAAAGGCTTCTTCTTTGTTATTGATTTTGTTCAGAATTGCAAATCCAGAGTTGATGCATGCAGTGACGATGGCTAGGGGAGCAAGCATTGACGGCGAGGGAGGGAGCCCGAGCTTCGACAGCGAGGGAGAAAGACACGAGCTTCGATGACGAGGGAGGGAGACACGAGCTTCGACGGCGAGGGGTGTTGAGGTAAGCCCTAGTGGCCAATCTATTTGAATAGATAATCATTTGTATCATGACTTTGATCATTTATTTGATATATATATATATATATATATATATATATATATATATATATATATATATATATATATATATTTATTTATTATGCTATATTTGATGATCATATTTATAGCATAATAAAGTCCTTAGAATAGGTAGTTCGTTTAATGGAACGTTAAGTATGAATTGACCGTGAGATGCCATTAAATTATAAAATACTATTCTTAAATATCCATAGTCAAGTATTATTATTAATAAGGATAATAATAATACATTGAAACTATTATGTGAGTGTACTGATGACCACATTTCACGGGTCATAGATATAAGATATCAAGTCTTCACATAGGTATAAATATTAGTGGAATATTTATACTGGAGTGACCTGCTATGAGAACGCTGCATAATAGTTATGTAAGTGTCATAAGCGATTCTCATGGTGACCATAGTGAAGTAGTCCTTCGACTTGAAGTCACTACGATTCCTAACATATGTAGTTGTAGGCTTTAATACTATCAAACGTTGTCTGTAACAAGACAGTTATAAAGATAGTTATTGGGTCTGCAATGAAACATGTTGAGGAATGTGAGTGATGTAGATAGGATTCGTCCCTCCTACATAATAGGGGTAATGTCTATAGGCCTCTTGATGGTATGCGACGTAGAAATGCATGACCATGCTAAGGTGGACAATATGAGATATTGGGCCCACATGATCGTACGTCAATTACAAGATCAGGAAATAAATAATTGAACTTAATAAGGATGACATATTTATGTCTTGTGTTCAATTAAGACATTGAAACGAAAGGACGTTGACTGCACATTATATATGGTTACAATAAGGTTTTAATTATATCATCAATAATCTAATTAATTGGTTAGCAATGATGTATTGCTAGATGCCGCTCATTGTTTATAATATTAATTGATTATTAATATGATTAATAATAATTAATATTATTGCCAATTAATTGAGAACCTATAGGGTCACACGCATAGAGCAAATGTTCAGAGAATTAATTTAATTGATTAACTAAATATGATTTAATTAATAATTAAACATTGAGCCTGTAGCGTACAGTAGCCCAACTGAGTTAGGTTAAGTGAGTGACAGCTATTAGTAAGCTGTGCACTTCACATAAGGTACACACAACACAGAACACTCATAACGGCCGCTGTACACCCTTGACAGGCACGCCTTCTTTTCTCTCTCTGTGTGTCGTGCCTCTCCCAATCCTGATAGCTAGCACGACGCTATCTTTGACGTTGGTTTGCTCGCATGGACTGAGTAAAGGTATTGCCACTTTGCAATACTGGTGATAGAGAAGAACCTCTCCCTTTGTGGTGATAGCAGCAGTGTTCCTCGGATCTGCTGCTCTGTAACTGTGTAGATCAAGTTGCTATTCACATCGTAAAAGTGTTCGTGATTTACCAGTGCTGCTGACGTGCTCACAGTGTTCGTGGTAAAACTACGCTTCAAGATGTAAACACAATATCCTTGTGATTCATGTGCGATACGTGGTCCTTTAGTAAAGGGGTTTTTCCGCTCAAGATGTTTTTATAAATTGTTTAAAAAATTATCCTTCTTGAAACCCCAACAAGGGGAAAGAGCTCGATCTGGGGTTTGAGAGAGCAAATCCGAGGTTTGAGAGTCCAGTTCGCATGACTATGGAAGAAGACATAGATAGAGATGGCTCGTGATGGTGATTGAGAGATACAAAAACGGGAGGCTATGTAGATGGAGATGGCTTGTGGTGATGATTGAGATAGAAATGGGTCTCTGCTCTCTGGTGGTGAGGAGGCGCTAGGGTTGCTTGAGAGAGATGAAAGTGCACAAGGAAATGGGTTTCAAGTAACCCTGTCACCAAATTGAATATAAAAAAATATTGATTATGAAGTGACACGGTCGGGTTCGGTCGGGAGCGGGGAAAAAAAACCAAACCTGAACCCACCCGTGTGAACCCACACATGATCGCCTCTAACAAATCGAGATTCGTCCACCCGAACTGAACCGCCTGCCTGCTTCATTCCTGCGTCGGGTTTCTCGGTTCCGGATTGGGTCGGAACAGCTTGTCCACCCCTATCGATGCGTGTTCACATTCATGTCTTGTCTTCATGCAACTTGTGGCTCCTGTGTACACGTTGAAATTAATATGTCTTCAACGTTTACAACGAACAGTTTAGTGTGGTGGGAAACAAAGGGTATTGGCTAGATTATAATGGAGATGTTTTGTGCCACAATCCAAAAATGCGAAGAGATTTAAAAAGACATCCTAAATCTACCCTCATTCTTAATGCGATGGACATTAGGGAAAATGATCATCCGAAAAGATGTGGATTATGTCGAAATAAGGGCCATAATAAAAATAATTGTCCTAACCGTTCTCGAACTTCTAGGCAAGCCTAGCACAAACATTGGTTTTATTTGACTATAACTTTCTTTTTCTGAATCACGATTTACATTAGTTTATATTGGTTTGTTTGAAGGTCTTTGGATGATCTATTTAAGGTTCTCAGTGCATTTGCGCTATTAAATTATTTAAAATTAATACTTTTAATTAAAATACTAATGTATAAAAAAATATTATAACATAATTTTGTACACTACTATAATACAATTTGATCATATATTTACACTTAAAAACATAATTTTAGCCATAAATCCTAACATTAAACTTTAATCCTAAACCCTATACCCTAACCTTAAACACTAAAAAATACTTAACAACTTTAATTAATGAAAAAAAATAACAATTAAACAATTAAAAAAAAAAAAAAGAATAATGGGAAGGAAGTTCGGGCAAAGTTGACTTCCACCCATTAAGAAATATATCAGGACCTTAACATGCTTAAGGTTAGCGAAAAGTGAAAAGAAAAATCATCACAAAGAATGTATATTGGCCAAAGCCGACTTCCCTATTGCAGATGAAAATGGGAAGTTGGCTTTGAAGGGTAAGTCTTCCTATCATAAAGAGTATATTGGTGTATAATTTTTTTTGTATCATTCAGATAAAAAAGCCTAGACACCACCTAGCTACAATAAAAAAATAACGAATAATATATAATGTATTTGTTTGGATGTATTTTTTATGATTCTTTTGAAAAAACACATTTGTTACGTTTTATTATGTTTGAATGATTTTTTTAAAAAGTTGAAACACAAAAAGATACATGATATGTGTATTTTAGCTAAACTTTTATGTTTCTTAAAAAATATTTGTAAAAGTAGAAAACTGGCAAAAAAAATAAATTTTTTTTTTCAGTTTTAACATCGATCCAAACATAAAATAACTATCACTTTTTTAAGAGATCTTTCTTTATAGCTCATCCAATCCAACCCAATGTCTGAGAACTTCTCTCGCATATTAAAAATATACAAGCTGGTTAGACTATGATTGTTGCTCTGAAGAGTTTACTTGCCAACAATCAGAAGAAATTAAAAAGGTTCCTTCACACATAATTATTAATCTAACTTAAAGTTAACTATGTAACATATTGAGGCATTTTGTTGAAAAAAAAAGTGTGAGAGATTAAACCAAGATGTAGTTGGTCCGAATGGTAAGGGACTTGAATACCTTAAACAAGTGGTCAAGGATTTGAATCCTGACTCTTGTGTATGGAGAAAATCTGGTTGGGAGGAGAGAACTCACCTTATGGTTAAATCACACATTAAGAAGAAATGAATTAAGTGAAAACGGATTCATAAACTTAATACCCATGTAATGGTTTCTTGCTTTGTGTATTTACTTGTTTTTTATTTGATCAATGGATTAACTTTTGTTGGGGTGACTCAAGTAAGGGATGACTCAAGTGAGAGGAGTGTGTTATTATGAGAGTGAGAGGAACAAATCTGGATCATTAATTAAATCATATATGGATGATCAGGATTATAAGTTAGTTGGTGGTCATGTGATCACTTAAAAAAGTCACATGATTTTATGTTCTAATCTCGATCATTTATATGTGATCCAAAGTTACAGATTTACTCATTTTATCTTTCACAATAACACATTCCTCTCACTTGAGTCAGCTCCCACTTTTGTTGCTCATATACTTAAATAAATATGATTTTACCACCTTATTTTCCTTTTTCTTTTTCCTGAACGGTTAATAAGAATAATCAACAAAAAACACCCCTGATATCACAGAACTAAGCTTATTTACTGCCTAAACATAAACATCATCATAGTAACATTTTTTTTTTTTTTTGTACTATCATCATAGTAACATTTTAAAAGGGGAAAAAGGAGAGAAAAAAATCATTACATTGCACTTATTATAATGAAATCAATAAAAATGTTTTATTTGTGCAACGTACGTATTGTCACCTAACTGCTGATAAAATATGTAAACCCCTCTTGACCTTGATCAATGATCTGCAACAAGCACCTCAAAGTATTGTAACCTACCTCTCTTGTTAAATGAATCTTTTGCACCCTTAGTTCAATTAGCAGAACTGCAAGTTCTCAATCTGCTTGGATTAAAAATAGATCCCTGTAAGAAACAACATCAAGCAAGCTACAAAATTCAATGATCCATCATAAGAAAGCCATTGGGGAGACCCTGATTTCTGTGGCCCAACATTTGCATCAATTGGGCTAGGGGCTGCCAATTTAGGAGGACTAAGGTTGTCTCTAGCAGGAGGTGCTGAAGGGAATGAAGGAGATGGAATTGGAGGTGAGGCCATACATGAAGGGTATGTGCTATTAGAACATGGTAGTGTAGGAACACTAGAGTTATTCACTGATATACAAGCTTCTGACAAGACCCCATCTATTCCGTGACATCTAATTGAAGATCCTGCTACACATATATTTCGGCTGATAATTTTCACATTGTTGAGAACAAAATTCTTCCTACCATAGTTAGAGATTCTAAGCATGCAGTTTGGCAATGAACTAGGAATAGTTGTCCCTGTGGGGAATTGTTCTAAGGTCTCAAAGATCAAAGGTGATGGGATTGAATGCCTAAGCAAGAAGCCAGAAACAGATCCTTCTTGCAACACCATGTTAGCTAGCATTCGATCATTTGGCATCAAGAAAGTCACATTACCCTGAAGTCTTGTGTCAGGTGGAGACATATTGATGAGCATTACAAATGTGAAGTAATTTGCCTTTTGCATCTCCTTAGCTGCTGCAAGAAGGTCTTGATTCCTTGCAGGAATTTCTGTTGGGGTAACTGATGAAATCAACATCAATGGGATGAATACAACTAAGAAGAACAGGTGGATTGCCATGCCTGGTGATGATTTCTGCAAGTTGCTTGATTTCTCTCCTCTTTTGAATATGTTGGTTTTATCATGAAAAGGGCATTCTAGAATCGGAGAATTGAATAAGGAAAGGGGTAATTTTTTTATGTGCACATGCAAACATGCTGCTTCACCAACTAAGCTTCACACACCTCCTGGATGATAGGAAGATCTGATTAGTAGTGAGTATAATTATAATTTTCAGTTAAGCTGGCACAATTTTTTGGGTAATTTAAGTAACATCAGATTATTAGGATTTGGATTGTCTTTGGCAACTCTCTCACCAGTCTCTTTGCAGCAAATTTTCATCCATTGAATGTATGCATTGATTGATCTGAACCGTTAGATACATGTGAAAATCTTAATACTCATGGTTAAAAATACAAAAAATTTGACCGCACCGCCGAAGAGAATCCAAATCCAGATTATTATAGGGTGGTAGGACTTAGGTTCCATCTTATTCTTATCCCAAAAGGGAGAACTTAACATGCCAAAGAATTTGTAATAGAAACGGATCAGAATTGAAGAAAACACTATGATATTAATTGATGGTTACAGGTGGATTCCCAGACATTCGAGAGTTTAGCCTCTCCCTAGCTAAATGCCTAAATAACATTTTGTTCTTCACAGCTTGAGCTAACCCCCTACTATTTTTCCTAATATCCTACTCCAGTATGTAACATTTTGCATATGGCAATATTATAACTATAGAGAGAATATAAATGATGGAAAAATATGAATCAACTTTTACATTGGAATTTGTAAGTGCATATTTGTAATGACGTTGGAATGGTATGTTTGTTTTATGGGAGAAAACTGCACAAGTACATTAGAACCAAAGTATTTATAGAGTTCCTTTGAGATAAATGTATGTTTGGATAACGAAAATCCAAACGTAGTCTTCTCTTCGAGTGAAAGCAACAAATCGACACGTTTCATGTCCGGAAAAGTATATTTTTACGTTAAATGTTCTTTCAAAGGTAAATCCAAACACACGTTAAGTTTTAGGTAGCATTGCTTGACAAGTTTTTTTCTCATACATTTTTTATTTTCAACATTAGATGATTGTTAAAACAAACATTTAAAAAAAAAAGAGATTATAACGCAACCATCCGATGAGATCATCACCAATATTTGTTACATAAGGTGCTCAGTTATAAATAAAAGGTAATCAATATACCACTAAATTGAGTCAAATTGATACAAACTTACAGCAATATAAATTACAAATTTACTAACATTTGAAACTATATATTAACATATCACATTGCAATTTGTCATTATTTTTTGCACTTTAGAGTTTAGCTCAACATATATAGCGTGTGTTTGGATGAACGTTTAACAAATATGATTTTGGATAAAATTGATTTTGTAGAATTGATTTCAATATAATTGAGTTTGAAGTGAAGTGATTTATGTTTGAATGTTTTTATTTTGAATGTAAGTTTGATCTAAAACTTAGTATAATTTTTTAATCCAAAAACAGAAGTTACTCCACGCTACTTCTGATAGAATCGATTTTGGATGCAAAATTGCTCTTCCAAACGTATAACCAAATACATATTTTTCTACTAAAATCACGTTTGACAAATATAAAAGCAATTCTGATGCTTCTGACCCTGATACCAAATACACACAAAGTGTATATTCAGTCCTAGCATTTTAACAGTTATTGCACTGCACATTCATACTTTATAAATTAGTCTCCAGCCCAAAACAGAAAGGAATTTTTTAAAGACTAGTTATCAAGTTTTGTCTTCGACGTAGCAGGTAGATAAAATAAATTTTCTTATATGCAAAAGTATAATTTGATATTGGACAAAACTTTTAACATATAATATAGATATATATAATACATCCGTCACTGGTTATAAAAAAATGTAAAAAAAAAAAGATCACAGCATTTTCTTATGAGATATTAATTAAATAAAAAAAGAAAATGATTAGATAAAATAAAGTTCCGTTGCCGGGACTTGAACCCGGGTCTCTCGGGTGAGAGCCGAGTATCCTGACCAACTAGACTACAACGGATTTATTGAAAACTTGAGAAATAAACTGTAAATATATCTAATAAATTTACATTCACAGTCCAAGTTCATTTTTTAATAAACAATTTAGGAACGAATCAAGTTGGATATGTACCCGACCCACGAAAGGAACGAGGCTCTCTATAAAAGAGAATTAGGGTTTCTCTGGCTTGGCTATTCCATTCGTTCGCTGCCCCCAACATCTTGCTAATCTCACCGCGCCTTCGATCCTGACAACATGGTACTCTCTCTCTCTCTCTCTCTCTTCCATTCATTTGCTTCAGTTCTGTTTATTGCAACTATCACCATCCAATTCAAATCATCTCTTTTGATTTTATGATTTTGTTTTTGTTTTTTTAGTTTTTTATGTTTATAGCATAGAGATGGAGGAAACTAAGGAATGTAGAATGTGTTGTTTTTGTTTAACCCCTTAGCTAATTCAATTTATTGGGCATCAAGTTCTATTAAGCTGATAGTAGTGTCCCGTTTTTGCAGACTAAGAGAACAAAGAAGGCTGGGATTGTTGGAAAATACGGTATGTCGTTTTAACTATGATGATTTTAGTGTAATCAATCTGCTATGCTCTTTTTCGTTTTAGGTATTGGCTTGCAAATGTTTGTTATTTACTTATTGTGCTCCCCCTATGCTAAACCGGGTTTGTTATTGATGCTTATTTTCTCTATTTTCTAGATTCCAGTAGAAAGATTATTGATTTATGCATTGTCGTTGAAAGATAGTTGCACAGTGGCAGAGCTAGAATATTTTCATTACGGGGGGGTTAAAAAAGAACAATACTGTAAGAATTTATATTTTTTTCTTCTAAAAAATTATGTGTGAAAGAAAAACTTTACTCGTAAGAATTTGGGGTAGTCATAGGCTCATAGCTATTGTTTATAGGCATTACTCGCCGCCCTTGTAGATGCAAATGATTAATTGCACAGAAACTTGCCGAGATATTTTTTTGGGCGCATTTAAGTAAACAACTTAATTAAGCATTTATTCAATAAGTTGTGTTGAAATAAAAATAAAGCTAACTATCATAAGTTTCTTTGACAAACTTATTGAAATAAGTTAAAAGGAGCTTATAGGAAGGTCATACTCTATTTTCATAATTTATTTTTATAAGCTTATTATTATAAGTTATTCTCATAAGCCCAAATAAGCTCTTCCAAATGCCCCCTTTGTTTTGAATCAATTCATCCAAGACATGTTACCTAAGCACCGTGATAAAAAAACTCAAGACCTCCCCCCATCCCCCATTCCATTTCCTATGATGAAATGATATAAATTAATATATAGGCAATGGTAAGTTTAAGATTTTGGAAAAATTAATGTGCTGTTATTCATTTTTGCCTACTTCATTAATTAAAGTATTAATAGCTCATGATTATTTTTTACAACAACAAATTTGGATTTATTTATCGGTCATGAAAATGCGGCTACAAGAGTATTGGTAGTTTGCTTGGAATTAGTTCCTCTGAAACCTTTGTGTTTGTTTTCTTATATCAGGTACTCGATATGGGGCTAGTCTGCGTAAGCAGATTAAGAAAATGGAAGTCAGTCAACACAGCAAGTTTTTCTGTGAATTTTGTGGAAAGGTAATCCTTGTGTTTAGTCTGTCCATAGGACATATCCTTTACAAGGTGTTTAGTAGGTTAAATCTAACCATTTGAATTATGATGAACAATTATGTGTTGCAGTATGCTGTGAAGAGGAAGGCTGTTGGAATATGGGGATGCAAGGACTGCGGTAAAGTGAAAGCAGGCGGTGCCTACACTTTGAAGTAATGCTCTTCTCCTTTCAATATTTTTTCTTTTCTCCTCATCAGGCTCTTGACTTTGTTCTCGCTATTTTGACAGTACCGCGAGCGCTGTGACTGTACGGAGCACCATCAGGAGGTTGAGGGAACAAACTGAGGGTTAAGTTTTTGGTTTAGGATAGTTTTAAGTGATTTAGACTTGTGAGAAATGCCTAGCTTATCTTCAGAGAAGTGCATTGATTGTATGCGAAGTGAACTTTCAGTTGAGGTTTTTTTTTTTCTGAGAAGACTTTTAATTTAACTATTTGGAACTACTTCTGTTAAGAGTAATTTATATTCACAGTTTTTTTTTGTTCTTTGCAACTGCAAGTGGCCCATTGTTTATTGTCATTCTTTTTTAACTAAATTTTAACTTGCACTGGAAATGCTCTATACTCTGGAAAGCTCTTTGCCAATGTTAATTTGATAGTTTCCTTATGGATGATTTCTTTGGGAGAAATTGTAGTTCGTTTACAATAAATGTATGCTGTAAAATGAACCGTAGATATGTCTCCGAGCTTTCAATAATTTTTAGTTAGCTTTTGTTTATGATTCGAGTGAAGGCGTGGTGGGGCATTAAACATAAATATCTTGCCGTACACTGATTTGAAATATGATATTATGCGAATCAATCAGATGTTATTGACGATATTTGAATATGCAAAGCTTTTTGCTTTCTATTGATTTGTAAGAAGTTTTGCTGTTCAGTACAAACTTAGGCTAGCTACTGGTAGATGTTGCTCACAGTGCATCACTTCTATTCACCGTTGGAGCAAGCAATCTCACCAAATTTTATCATGCACCGTCCTTAGTAGATTATTCCTCCCGCAACTCCCTCCCTTGCCCCTGCCCTTCCTCGCCAGTCCATCTCCTTCATCGATGCTCCATCCACATGCAATCATACAATCACCGCGCCTCCAACCCCAAGCTCTGGTTGGTTATAGGAATTAAAGTTGTCGTGGCCGTGGTTTTGGTGGAGACACGATGGAGAAGACGAAAAAAGGAAGTCACAATGCTTCCTCCCTTGAGCTCCACCTGCTATAGCCTAGATGTTGTTGTTCATCACCCTGTAACGTCGTCTTGTAGTCCCGCCGTTCAGATCAAATCGTCTCATGCAGTCAGCCACCATGGTGCGCAGCTCCACGCACGTCCGAAGAAGATCCGCCATCGACCAGCCATGTCGTCGCGCGTCGCCACAAGCCACTGTAACAGTCGTATAGCAGAGCCACCCTGACACTGTTCCGTTGTCCAGCACTGTCGTGATTTCGTCGTTCCGCCATTCCCTACGCACAGCACAACGCAGATCAGAATCGGATCGCTGCACACCGCCACTCCACCTCGTGGACCGCCGTGCTCGCTCAGCTGTAAAGACTGCCATCTCCAGGCGTGTGTGCTATCATTTCCACTGCTCTGCAACGTCCTGCCAAGAGGTTGAAGATGGTGGGCAAGGTTGAAGAAGGTGCTGACAAGCAAAGCCACAGTGTGACTGTGTGAGAGACAACGAAATTTAAAAAAAAAAAATAATCTGGTGTGTACAGTTTATGATAAAATTGGTGGAACTATTTGATCCAACGGTGAATAAAAGTGGTGCACCGTGAGTGACATCTAAGCCTTGCTCACGCTAGAACGAGCCTATTTGATCTAGATTGGAAACATGATTTTTGTCCTGCCAAGTTGATCTGAATCGTAATGAAACAACTCACTATTTTTTTGGTATTGTGGGCACTTTCTTATTTGGTAATACTTTTATTTTGCCTTTTATTTTTGTTTTATTAATTTGTGTTTGCTTGGTCCTCTTCACTTTAGATTTAATCTAGGTGTTGAAATGCCCCTCATCAATCTCATGTCTGATTTTTGTTCAAGTGTTTTCTGCTTTGTCGAACCTTAGTCGTTAGTCATGAATAGAGAACTCGAGTTTTGATGGAACTCCTTTTTTGTTTTTTCAGAGTATTCTCCCACTTGATTGGTGAGAGATTAATTTCTTGGGATATTGATGTGAACTCCTTGATACACCGTATATAGAAATTTATACAAAAATTCATGAAAGGTATACAATATTGACAAATTGTGTTTGATAGCCAACAAATCACGCAGATTTTTGGGTCTACTTGCTTGAATGTCATCGTGGTTGATGAGTTAAATAGTTAATTTTAAAAGAAAATGCTTTCTACGTTTGTGAGTTGCAATTCGCTTAATTATCTGACCTTTTTGTCATTCCCTTTTTCTTTCACATTTTAAATATTCACAAAGAAAGCTTTGGGTATAGATAGGAAAATTAGTGAATGTACGTATATAATTTGTAGTATATGACGTAGAACTATTGGTAAACCTTATAGGAAAGAGATAAAATAACGTCCCTTGCAATTGGTTTAGTTGATTAAGCAAGACATGATTTATGAGTGTTAAATTCAAACATCTGCCGCTCCATCCTTTTTCCATTTTTTCCCTTTCTCCTCCCCTTATAAGATTTCCTAGTTGTGCCTCCCCTTGGACTAAAAAGAAGAGATAACAGAATAACAAGTCAACAATCTATGGCAATTTATTTTCCTGTTTTTACTTGTCATATGGTCTTCATCCGGGGTATCATTTAAGTGTGTTTAGATTAATTCATTTTATATTCAAGACAGCTTAAATCAAAAGTTTTGCTGAAGTTTTTATAAAACAAGTGATTATTTTCATAGAAATAACCTTTCTCAAATATGCACTTAAAAGGAAAAAAAAAATCTAACGCAAGTGAAAATGCTTGTAACAATCACCCAACAAAAGGGTATAAAATGCCGAGAAAATTTCGTATGGTTGTACTAGTCATTCCCCACAGCTTATTTTATCGCTACTTATCTTCCATTATTGCTAATCTCCATGGTAATTACTGCTATTCATTGCCCCACACGCCCATTATAAAAAGGAAGATTCTATGATACCCTTTAGGTAACTTACCCTTGCCTATGTGATCCAAATCGGCTGGTGAGAAGTTTTTCCCATGTGACATTCGCATTGCGCATTCTGATTAGACATAGGGTATCCAAACCCTCTACTTTTTGAAGGTACCATAACAACACCCTTATGAAAATTGAATTTAGCCAACAAATATCGTATTAAACTAAACTTGTTTAAGAACAAGATATAACAAAAGAGATAAGTAGTAGTGATAAAGGATTAAACAAGAATTAACATGAACCAAACAAAAATAGAAGCCAAAATGGGCGTTTGACTTATATATCGGGAGTAGTTAGAAAAAGGGGAATATGTATAAATAGGTGTTCCTCAAATTGAGACTCATGGCCAAATGAAGTTGGAAATTCAAATCGTAGGGACATAATAAACAATACACAACAAAATTGGTAGATAGTTGGATTCCTTAAGCATGTTGTCAGATTCCTGCCAAGTGTATAGAAAAGACTTTTTTGAGAGAGATTGTATCTACTTTCATAATCTATTCGTCTCGAAAGGAATTAGTTATCCTTGATTCATACCAAAAAAAAATTTGTAGGGACATATTTTGCAAATCTCCTGCCCTGTAAGTCTTGTTTTTCACTCATACATCACTAATATAGAGAACAGAGTTGTGTGTATGTAGTGCAACAAGTCAATGATTTGTATCACATGGTAAATCAAAGATGACTTTGAATTGTGTGTATGTACTATGTAGTGCAACTTCGCACTACCTATATGAATTGTACAATTAGCAGTTTGGTTGCTAAATTTTTTTTCACCAAATAGGAGAAATTGCAGAACCAAAAAAACTTACATTGTTAGATAAAAAGGAATTGGAGGGCATTATGCAAATCAGTTTGTTTGATTTAGGACCAAAAAATACTTACACTTTGTTTGATTTAAGAAAGAAAGGGAGAGACAATAAAATAATCATTTAGTAGTTTAGTAGAATAAAAAATGAAAGAAAATAAAATTAAAACTTCACACCTCTTATTTAATTGTATAGAAAGTCAGAGGAAAAACATTTTAAAATGAAATAAATACTCTTAAAAACGATATATAATAAATAGGTAAAGGAGGAAACACTTTTCTCTCATTTCTGTCTTTATATGCCATATCTCACTCTTCCCCGACTTTTCTCCCAAAAGTGAGAGGAAATACTTTTCGTAAAAGGCTCAAATTTTTTTCTTTCCTTCACTGTTGTATTATAACCAAACGAGGAAAAAAATTTCTTTTTCTTCCCCTCTTTCTTTCACTTTTCTTCATCCAAACGTAGCAGCAAGTTATAACCATAAGACGAATGAATGAGCATCCTAAGCAATTGAGCTTATAAAGTCGGTAAAATGCAGGAATTCATTTCATTGAGATCAAATCCACAAATTCAAATGCTTCACAAATGGGAAGAAATGGAATAAAACAATATAAAAATATAGCAGGAATCGGTAATCCGAGACATAATCACAGACAACATGAAGTTAATTGCAAAATTACAATTTGTAATAAGCCATTAAAAAGTGTAGTCAAGTACCTAAGCACTTGCTCATTAAAATTGAAGCCGGAAGTGAAACTAAGCACTTGCATCACATGTTTGCAGCTATCTTTACAACACGCTCCTAAAACAAGTAAAAACAGATTTCTAGATTGCACTGATTTGGGAAACTTATGATCTGCTGAATGCTGCCATGAGTACTACAAGGAAGATTTAAATAAGATGCTGAGGCTCTTGGTTTCGCGAAGGCTTAAACTTCAGCTTCATGGCTTGTGAATTTTGAACCCAAAAACTCTTGGAACATAGCTCTGTGAGGGCTTCTGTGGCTTCAGTTGTCCATAAGTCATCAAGAAGAGGTGTGGAAATGTTGTTCCAAAATAAGCTCCATCAATGTCTAGATAGAGTCAACGATTTTTGGGAAGTAAAAGATAGTGTTTCACCATAAATGAAAACCACAATTATATAGCCAAAACACAGTGACATACAATCATCCCAAAAATTCAGGAAGCAAAACAAACAATTACTAATATAATGTCTAACTGCATGTTAAAAAAGAAATTGACAAACCAGAATGATGAAACTTAACCTTAGAATAGAGAAAAGTGATCTTACACAAATTTTTCAATTTCAAAAAGTTGTTCACTATGCTTTATGGTCTGGTTTGCCTAACATAAACATGCCTGAAGTTTTGGAACTGTCCTACCACTTGAAATTGCAGAATATAGTTTTTCTCAAACAAGAAATTATGGCATTGTTTTCTAGATATCAAACATCTCTTATTCAGAGATCTAGATTATGAACCCCGCACCCCATAATTGTTAAAACCACTCATTGAATACTACTAAGAAATGTTTTCAGAAGAGTGAACAATGTAGAAGGCACTTTATGATCCACATCCAATTTTTCTTTTCTCTTTCCAGTGTGCAAATAAAAACAACTGGTATATGTATGCGTGAAGTAAATTGCCAAAAAAACCTAAACCTAAAATGATGCATCCCTACAAACATACCACTTGCATGACAGACTAAAGAATGAATATCAAAAGCAAGGATAAAATGATAGGCACAAGAGTATGAGAATAGAATTTCTCAGAGACAAGGCGATACATCACTGCATCAGCTAGAATAGAACACCCACAAAGTTCAATACTACATATAAGGATACTGCCTTGATACTTGGACCGAGGATAGTAAAGGTCTTCACACCTAGGGCAATATATTTTCACGGTACTTGACCTAGGAATGTCTGACTGACCAACCGGAAGGCAGGGTTGTCCAGAGCAATAAACTCTTGGGCATCTGCCAAAATCATAGTTCTTGTACTTGTCAAGCTGCAAAAGTTCCAACATCATTAACAGTGACAATCTCCTCAATGGTCATGAAAACAATGATAACGACAGTGAAATCTTACCATGGCAGCCATCCCTTTGCTTGTCAATATATATCTGGCATGAATCAGACCATAAAGCATCTCTGCTGCTGATTCAATTAACTCATTTTGTTCCTCTGTGAACATGTCACCTATAATTCCAACCAAACCAAAGTAGCTGTTATCCAAAAATGAACAACAGGATGACCAAATAGGTAATCAGAGCTACCAACATACAAGTGCAAAATTTGAATTCAGCTTCAAGGATAATAATTTTGAGAACAAAGTCATCAAAGTACACTGGAGTACATTAATAAACACAAAAAATTCAAACACTTGCATTCTGGACTTAGACTTGAAATCTTAAAAACATGATGTAAGCTTACCATGGGAGGATTCAACATCCAAAATTAAATCAAGAGCATAATCATAGTAAGGCACTTGGCTGCTTAATCCACAGAGGTTGAAGTCATCTTGGATGTAATCATCATCAACCTCGCAAAAGAACTCATTTCCTCTCAGATTGCAGAACCATGAGATCCAAGATGTGTCATCTCCATCAGAACCACTAACATCTGACTCTTCACTGTCTGTTTCAGATTCCTCTGCAGCTATACATATACATATATAATTAAGTTAAGCTCATTAATGCCAGTCTTGGCACTGACCAAATAAAATGTCAGTCTTAGCAATTATATATTCATTAAATGTCTTCTCTCCCTCGCTTTCATGGTCAGCTCTCTTGCCACTAGGGCTGGCAATGAGCTCAGCTCAGCTGAACCGACCCTGGTTGGGCTCAATAGCAGCTCGAGCTCAATGAGCCAGCTTATAACATAAAGAAGATAGCCATGGGTGGTGAGGGTTCATGAAGTGCTGGACTAAGGTTTATAACACTTCAGTTTTAAGACCATAGTCCATGGTAATAGAAGTACGGTAGGGACCACTTGATCAACAAGGCAACAACTATGAAATAATGTAAATATTAACTAACAAAAAGGTATTTGGATGTAGATTAGACCATAGACTTGAGATATAAGGAAAATAGAATGGACTTTTAATTGCTTATATATATGTATGTGTTTGTATCAAAGCTAGTTCAAAAGTTAATGAGCTAAATCAAAGCTCAAGCTTTGCGCATTTCCAGCTCAATCTTAGCTCATGAGCCTATCTTTTTAAACTGTTAGTAAACCGAACCATCAGTAGCTCATGAGCCAGTTTGACTCATTGCGAGCCCTACTTGACACTATTCAACCAACAAATATTTTTGTGCAAAAAGTCCAACTATGGAATATACTCACCATTGTCCTGAAAAGTTTATATCTTTGTTTGAAAAAGCATGGAGATGACTAAACAGAAACAATTACATAAGAAATACCACAAGATAACAAACACAGAGGTAGATTATGAAGAAATATTTTCCCAAAGCATATAAGGTGATAAATAAGCAGGTATTAAATCAAGGCATTTTCCTCTTAGTTTTCCATGCTTTGCCTACCATTTACATGACTTGAGTTCTGAAACTCCTTGCTAGTCTTAAAGTACATTATAGTAACAGCTAAAGTTCATTTTGATAGCATGAATCGATCACCTACAATACCAATACACCTCCAGGGCTTTCAGAGTCAATAATTAAACTGAATGACCTGTTCCTCTAACATGTCTAGAAAGTTGCTAAAAACATTTAACTTTGCACCAGTAAATGTGTTTGGATTGACATATTTTGTGTTCAAAACAACTTATAATCAAAATCTCATAGAGAGAGCTTTTAAAAAAAAATAATAATTCCCTAAAAATTAATCAAAAATAAACATGCACTAAAAATAAGTATTATAACCCAATGACCAAAACTTCTATTATCATTGCAGGACTGGTATCTACACTCGGATAATTAAAGTCAGAGGATAGACGAATTGAAAGCTCTAAGTTCTTTTATTCAATTAAACTCAGAGGATGTTTGTAAGAGCTTATAGAGAGCATATTTAGGCTTATGAGAATAGTTTATGAAAATAAGTTTATGAAAATAGTTTATGACCTTCCCATAAGCTGTTTCTAGCTTATTTCAATAAGCTTATCAAAGAAGCTTATTGCAAAAAACTCTTTTTAGCTTATTTCAAAAAAAACTCTTTTTAGCTTATTTCAAAAAAACTCATTGAGTTAACACTCAATTAAGCTGTTTACGCATCCTAAAAGTAATTGGTCCTTCCATATGTACTAAAGATACAACATACAAAGTATCATAAGAGGTCAAACCCTCATCTAGTATATGGCATTGGAAAAGTATGGGAAGGTTACAAAATAACGAGCACAAAGTTTTGGTAAGTTAGATGCATTGTTCCCAATTTAACAAACCCAGTAAAGTTCCAATTTTTCACAAATTATACCAAACAGGCAACCACATAGACTTGAAGCCTTGTATGGGAAAAAAAATAGGACCAAAAGTAAAAAAAAAAAAAAAACTCAATTGGGTAAAAGTTGAGATTTTTTTTCTTAACATAAAAAAAGGGGTATAGCTACAAATAAGTTTGGACAAATTTGCAGTATGGAAAACGGATCAGATCCTAATGAAAAGAATAATGAATATAAAAAAGATAAAAACTTTGAATGATAGAGAATAAAGGGTACCTGAAAGATTGGAATTTTTGGAGATGTTGGCAGAGTTAAGGGAAGATCTTTCTCTATCTCTGTCTTTAGGGTTGATGGGTCTTGAAGTTGAGGGAGAAGATCGTTCGAGATGTTTGTCGAGGACCTCGTTGATTCGTTTCCGATCCTCTGATTTGGAAATGGAACCACCAACTCCAACTCCAACTCCAACTCCACCTCGTTCCCTGTACATGCCTGCCATGTCCACCCTTATTATAACTCGAATTTCACACCTCCCACAATGTTTCGTTTAACCAATCATAGAACCAACATTGCCAAAACAGAAAGAGAGAAAGCGTTAGGGTTTTTGATTCAGGCACCCATACATACACATACATACATATTATACAAGGGTTACAAACACAATGCTAAGCTAGGCTGTAGTCCATTTTAAGATATTTGTTAGAGTTTATATATATGCACACCCTTTGTCGTATTACCTTTAATAACATCCTTTTTTTTTTTTTTTTTTTTTTTGGGTTTACAAAATTGTGACCTATTATTCCAAGGCCAGCAACATGGATGAGATCCTTCCCAAGGGATTTATTTTGTATAGGATGAAGATCGAACCTGAGATTTCTTACTAAAGATTATCTTTATACATATTCGCCTACCTTACGGACCTAACATGTTTCTACTAGGCCAATCTTGTTTGGGTTAATCTTATTAACAATACATTTTTAAGTTCCCATTAAATAAATTTTACAAAATTTAAGAATTATTTAATGGGTCATGCTAACTCGTGTCCTAAAGGCACTGGTTAAGGAATCCAACAGAAAATATTTGTTGAAAAATACCAGTTTTTCAACTATTGATGTATTGAATACATCGTTTTTCAATACAAGGGCACTTGTTAACATTTTCCTTATTTATTTTTTTGGTCTCAAACTCTCGATATCCAGAAATCGCACAATGGACTCTGACTAATCTGAGTCGAGCCGAGAAGACCCATTTAAAGGGGCAAAGCTCTTCCAATGCCTATTATTTCCATTCAGAAGACTCGAACCCAAGACATTGCTTAAGGAGAATCAAACTCTTTGTCACTTGGACCAAAAAATTTGGTTAGCATTTCCTTTATTTAGTACTTTATTGCACCTCTACTTTATTCAAAAAATATATCAACTAAAAGATTAGTTACATATGAATATTCAATTTATATAAAATATGAATGATAATTCAGATAATATCATTTGATTCCACGGTTATATTTGTTAAATTTATATTTTATTAAAAGTTAATAACAGAGTAAATGCTTTATTTTTGGAGTAAATGGATCTCTCTCTTTATTTATATATATATAACGTTGGTATGTCATGACGATGATGTGTATATCAAGTGGCGAAGTCATGGCCATCATCTGTTGGTGACACGTAGGGGTGGCAATAAGACGGGGGGGGGGGGCATTGAGGGCCTACCACCTAGTTTGTTTTCAACTTACATAAATCTGATCTATTTAGCAAACAAGCCATACTTAAAGTTGTTGAACGACCTATCTAACTATACAAGCTAAACCTTAATTTTTGAAAAAGCATATTTAGTCTACTAGACTGGTCTATTTTTTTATACAATTATGAATTTGTAACATTTACCTAATTTACTAACTAGATATTAGTGCAGTATATTTATTTTATATAGAATTATTAATTTTGCTAAAAGTCATACCTTATCAAAATTAAAACAGTAGAAATATTAATGGCCTATATGAAAATCTTCTTGTAATATATGTATTAAAATAGTTTTTTGGGATAGACTAGACTTTCGGATTAGGTCGAGCCCTTAAAAAAAAGGTTACGACATGTAATAAGTTAAGCTCATGCCGACGCTTTACAAAACAAACATGGGTCTATTTAAGCAAAGCCTTATATAGCCCAACCCATTTCTACCCATAATGACACATCATCATCACTTCCGTTAGAGTGATAGAATTGTGATGAAGGACTACATGTGACTAAAATACACAATTCTTGTGCTTGGTTTGATATTGATTTAGGTGCATTTTAGGAGGACTTATGCCACTAACGATTGAATTATCCTTGATAATTTATATCTTAATTTCCTCTATCTTTCTAGGTTCAAAATGAATGTTTTGGTACAATTTTATGAAGATGCAAAAGAGTTGAGCTTGGAATCAAGATTGTAGTGAATTGTAGATATGGAAAATTACAAACCCCTCGGTGTATTGTTGTGAAAAAGAATGTCTCATAAAATCTATCAAATCTTCTTAGATTTTATCTATATTTTTCTATTACTTGAGGACCAATTAAGGAGGTTAAATCCCAATATGACTTCTTTAAGGTTAATCCCCAATAACTAGTCAAGTGGTGACAACTTTTGAGGAGCTTTGGAGACCAAGTAGATTGGAGGCAACAAGAATTGAAGAACAATGGTTGGAGGCAGAGAAGCATCCCTTAAAGACGTCAATAGTTCTTTCTTCTTAGGATTGATTCGTAGTTGTATATCTGTCTTTGAACCTTGTTTGTGCTTGAATTGCCATAAGTGGCTAAACCTTTTTTTTTTCTAGGGTTAGGATGAGATTCTTTACTCTATTATTATGTTAAATACTTGAATTTCTCTTTGCTAATGAATTCATTATTATTTTTGCTTCATTCCTAGAGTTCTTAATACTTGGGGTATGTTGCTGATCATACTTGCATGATCTTAGGTGTTGGGTGAAAGATCAAGAGATAAAGTCTAATGCTTGATAATATATGAATTGAAGTTTGGAATTATGACATAAGGATAGGCTTAATCTTTCAAGGGTTAAGATATCATAAAACTTAATGTGTTTTAACTAATTTAATTGCCACGAGAATAAGGTTGATTAAATAATTAAATTCATCGTAGTTTAGTAATCACTCAATCCTTGTGGGAACAATACTTTTTTTGACACTTTATTACTTGTTGACGTCTCATGCACTTGTGAAAATTCCACAAGTTTTTAACGTCATTGTCCAAAACTCACACTCATATCATAGAATTGGTGATTTGATTAGTTTTGACATTTTATTTTTCTTTATAATCCCTTTACTTTCTTTTGTTTGTGTACTTGTTTCTTCTTAGGTACTACACTATGTACATGCAATGCTAAAATTGATGCTTTCATTGATGAGTTACAATTTCAAGCTTGGAAGAAACCAAACTAGTGTTGCAATACATATCATGATTGGAGGAATTACCCCAATTTCTCTTCCAGGCTAACACCATTGATGAAACAATCCAAGAAATCCGACTACAACAAGTTCTTATCTAATTTTTAGAAGATTTGAAAAACATTAAGCATTAAAAAAATATCCAGAGACATTCTTGGAAGTATTAAGGGAATGAATTAATGTCACTAATAAGTAGCAATAATAAGACCTTTATTTTGTTTCCACCCTCTCCCCCGTTTCATTAAGTAATTAAGTAATTTCAGTAAGTAAAAATAAAAATATAGAACATGCTGGGTTAGAAGCATAGACCAGCGATTAGATTCCAGGATACAGGGAAGCCTGTCATAAGAGATTGAGCTTTCTAAAAATTTTACTCTATAAACGTACCCAAATGTATAGATTCACTTAACAAGATCACGAGTGTTAAGTAACAAGTAAACCAACCCCACGCTAAAACTTTGGCCATCTTTTTGGCACTTTTGCCTTATACATTGCAACTCTATATTCTATTATTCTTACTCTTCCTATACATATAAAGCAGCCACCAAAAGTGAGGAACCTATTTGCTCCACAATCTGCAATCAACTTCAATGCCAGAAAGTGGTTCCAAGAAGGCACCTCAAGGCTGCACTATGATTAAACGAAGAAAAGATACGCGACTTAGCAATCAAATTTCAGAGAAGAGATCATTATTTCCTTCTCTTCATGATTCTTCTTCCATGCATTCTTTCCGCTTCCTTTGCTTTCTCATCGTAATAATGTTCAGTATGCAACCTATGATGGAAGATGGCACTGAGATGAAAAGCTTTTCTATCATCACAAGATTAAGGAAATGGTGAGTATCATATATAATTATTATTATTATGCATCTTATTTTGCACAGCCTTGACAGCTGTAACTCTTGCTGTATTTGCTGCTTTATTGGCTGCAACCACTGCTTTATTCACCCCTTGATCCATTTTCGCCATATTGCAAGCTTTCTCAGCGGCACAATTTGCATCCTGCTCAGAGAGAGAGAAGTTAAGCATAATGTTTCTCATGATTAATAATTGTAGGACTTCATGCCTAGGAAATCAGGGGGCTTAGGGTTGGCCAGAAGGCCCTAGTAGTTTATGCAGAGAGATAACAACAAACAAACAAAGCCTTTTCCCTCTAAGTGGTGTTAGCTACGTGAATCAAATGACACCATTATGTTTTGTTATAAACCATGTATTCAGAAAGGCTATTTAAATCTAAGTCTTTTTTAATTCCCTTTCATTAAGGTCTAACAAATTATGCAGAGAGCCAAGTCTGACAAAAGTTAAGGTCTAGGAAGAAACAAGGAAAGCAACTCTAATGAACAGAAAAACGATATATAATTACATCATTGTTTATAATTCCCTTCTCATCCTTTTCTTTTCCATTGTTCTAATAACTTTTCCTGTTTTTGGTGAAAGTTTCCATATACATATTGATTCATCATAAAAGAAAAAAGGACTATTACCTGAACTGCATTGAAAACCTTAGCATGGTCCACAGCACATGGAGACCTGGTATGACTGTTTTCCATTTTAGGATCATCAAGAATCCCATTCTGCCAATGACCGCATTGTGTTTCCCCATTTCTGAAAGTGTACCTTCCCAGTCCTTGTCTTCTACCTTCATGCCATGCTCCCTCATACTGATGACCATTCTGAAATTGATACACTCCAAAACCATGCATCATGTCTGCAAAATATTCCCCAGCATATATGTCCCCATTTCTGCAGTAGCGTACATAAAGTTATTGCAAAGACCAGTCAAAAAGTGAAGTCGAAACAAAACCTTTCAACCGCAATGGTTCTTTAGTAATGCATTCAATATATGCAGAAACCTTACGATACTACAGCATTAGTGACAATAACACTGTCATATAACTCCTTCCAATGAGATTGTTATTTGGTCCATGTTAAAAAATAAGTGGTAGTAAATAAACGGAAATTATACACTTCTGGAAATGTCAATTGAATTCAACACCGAGTTCCAGCTATTAATGACGTAAGATTGAAGAAGAAATTTACACAAAGTGAGAACGTTGTATTCTTGAACTGATACAGTAACTGACAAATACTTCAAGTGCACTTACTCTGCTACAGAGCAACAAATTCAATATTCAAATCACTTTTCTAGTATTTTAGCCAGATATGTATATTATTATAGGTAAAACTGGTTTAAATATAATACACTTGATACTGGGACAGGTCTTCTTATTTAGCAGAAACAGGAAACATATTTAGCATCTTCAGGAAGATGCTTATAAACTTAGAAAGTAATCTACAAGAAATGTGGCATGGAAAGGTTAGATCTAGACTACTGACACATGATTACACACAGGCAGAGTTTGTTCCAAGGAGGTTGAAAAATATACAGAACACTTGATTAAATTAGTTTTGTGGTTGATGTGAAACTAGAGCAGCCCTTTTGGCTCTAACAGTAAATATAAAAATTAAAAAACAACTGATTTGAACATCAGAGTAAACACAAAATAAATAAAAAAATCTATGACATGAGCTACTGCAGCAAAAATGTTGTTAGCATTTTTTGTTTGGCTAACAGTTAAGCATAGAAAGCTAAAACAATATCCCCCTCAACTTGTAAAACAAGATTGGTAATGTAACAAATCCAATTTAAGGAAAGGAGGAACTAAATAAATTACTAAGGGGCAATTGAGCTATATTATCAGTCTGCAGTTAACTAGGAAAAATATGGCAGGAACTTGAGAGTGGAACACCTAGCAAAAACAAGATAATAAGCAAAGCTATACCAGGACCTCAAAGCATTCCAACCGTCTGTTTCTAACATAGATTGGTGCATATTTATGATTATATTTTGCAACCAAAACTTTATAGGGGAAAATACATTTTAAGCCCCTGAAGTATAACCCTTTCTCAACTTGCTCCCCTTAAATTTTTTATACAGAAGTTAACCTCCAGTAACTAAAAACCAATATCAAGGGGTTAAATGATAAATAGACAAACTTCGGGGGGGTTAGAGATAAAGAAAATTTCGTTTTTGTATAGGTGAGGTCATGTGGTGTGCACGTGCCTTATGTTCTATTTCATTTAATGGAAGAAGTAAGGGTTAGTTTCCTGTTTTCATTAATAATTGGAAAAATGCCACACTGTTTTAATATTGTTTCCTGTTTTCAAAGATTTGTACATGAAACGATGAAAACAAAGGGCATTTTTGCAATTATTAATGAAAATAGGAAATTAGAAATAAAACAAACGGGCCCTAACATTTTCTCTTAAAACCAAGCATCAAGGGGGTTAAGTGATAAAAAGAAAACTATAGGAGGGCAAGTTAAGAAAGAACAATAACTCAGGGAGGTAAAATGTATTTTACCCAACTTTATATGATAAAAGAGGTCTAGAATCATAGTTACTGACACACATGGATATCAACAGACCTGATATAGGTAATTTACGAAGTCAAGATTGAAGCATTGGTGTATTGGATATATATATATATATATATATATATTGCCCAACATGCTCTGACACATACTTCTACAGGCTAGATGGACCTATTTATAACTTTTGCCCACAGAAAAATCAATGCTTTCTTAAAAAGAAAAAAAAATTGGCTCGAATCAGATGCACACAAAAGTTGCAGTATCAAACATTATTTAGGAAATGCCCAACA
The DNA here is from genome assembly GCA_039655645.1 of Ammopiptanthus mongolicus. Lineage (NCBI taxonomy): Eukaryota > Viridiplantae > Streptophyta > Magnoliopsida > Fabales > Fabaceae > Ammopiptanthus > Ammopiptanthus mongolicus. The sequence goes on along the minus strand of CM077343.1, from coordinate 9,871,955 downwards.
AGTTCAAGTTGCATTTTTAACAACCCGATAATACTACAAGTCTAAACCTAAGTGTGTGTTTGGATGAGCGTTTGACAAACGTGATTTTGGATAGAATTGATTATGCAGAATTGATTTAAATATAATTGAGTTTGAAGTGAAGTGATTTATGTTTGGATGTTTTTATTTTGAAAGCAAGTTTGATGTAAAACTCAGTGTAAATTTTTCAATTCAACTCAGAAGCTACAAATTGTAGCTTCTACTAGAATCACGTTTGAAGGCAAAATCAATTTTGTCAGATAATAACCAAACACCTCTGTTTTTACCAAAATCACGTTTGACAGTGGCAGAAGCACTTCTGGTGTCTCCAGAAGTGAAACCAAACACATACTAAACAAATAATTCAAATCTCCACATCTTCCAAGCTGTACTTTAGTGACAAATTCATAACCAATTGAAACTATAAGTTGGTTACAAGCCATCAAACCTAATAACCAAATCCAACTCTAAACTCTACCCACAACAACCTGGTGAATCTAGGAGAATGTGGATCACCATCCCATTCCTACACACTTAATGAACAATCACACATTATGTCATTAACCAAGCCGAAGGGAAGCCATGACACAACGGTTAGAGTTGTCACCATGTGACTCACAGGTAGGTTCGAGTTGTGGAATCAGTCTCCTAAAAATGCAAGGTAAGGCTATCCAGTATCTACTAGAACGACCTTTCGTCGGACCTATGCATAACCGGAGTTTTATAGCACCAGGTTACCCTTTGTTTTTTACATCATTAACCAAGCTAGAAAATGTAGTTCTGATAAACAATATGCAATTGTAAATTGAAAAACAAAACTTTGATGATGTTAGCCAAAGAACTAAATAAAACTTACTTGAAATGGTATTGGCCAAGTCCATGTTTCACACCCCATTTAAGTTCCCCAACATAACGGCTCCCATCATTGCAAGTGTGGACTCCAAAACCATGACACTGACCATTGTACCAATGACCAGCATACATACCACCACTATAAAACCTATAGATTCCCATTCCATGCCTCAAACCTTTCCTATACTGCCCACGATACCTGCTTCCTCTTGCCCATGTCTCAACACCAAACCCATCATATTTTCCATCAACCCAATCACCCTCATACCTCCCACCCATCATGTGATAGTTATAAACACCACTCCCTGAACATTTCCCTTCATGAAATTCACCCTCATACACATCACCATTGCTATAAACTTGCACCCAAGATCCAGAGTTTATGGTTTTCAGTTGCTTTGGCTTCGACCCAATAGACCATAGAACAGGATTGGGAGAATTTGTTGCAGTGGAAGATGAAGAGAGCTTAGAAGGCAATGATCTAGTGAAGAATTGGAGAATAAAGTGTAAACGAGGGATTGTTAGATAAAGAGAAATGAAGAGTGATATTGAGAAAGAGATGATAGAGAAGAAATCTAAGAGGAATGATTGATGGTGACTTGAAAGGAGGAAGTAAAGAGAAGGAAGGTAAAGGAAGATGAGGAAACGTGGTAAACGTGTGAGAGGCTTCAAAGTTTGAAACTTTGTCCCAAAGGGTGTTGAGAATGGTGGGGAGTTTGGGTGGTTAAGGTTGTGGTTGGGAGAAGATGGAGGTGAGAAAGGGTGGTTCATTATAGGCCTCTTGTGGGGTGAGGATAGTGGAGTTTGTGTTTGTGTTTGTGATGTTGATGATGATGATGATGATGATGATGATGATGGGTTATTGGAGAAGCTTTCTTGGTGAAATAGACTAGTTGGGGTGTTGCTTTGTTGGGTTGGTGCTGTTACTGGTGGATTTGGTGAAGAAAAGGTTGGAAATTGAATTGAGAAATGGGTTTGGTTTGGAGTGAAGGTGGTGGAAGTGGTTTGATTTTGAGGGTGTAATTGGGTGTTTGGAGAGATTGAAATTGGTGGTGGTTGCAAAGTTGAAGAGGTGGAATTGGAAGAAAGGCCTAAGCTTTCTTTTCCAACGTGAAGCTCAGATTTGTAATGCTGCATTAACATACCAAAAAAATTGGAACTGCTTTGTTGTGTGGTGTGGTGTGTGCCTGAAAGTGAATATTAACACAGATCCAGAGTGCTTTTTCTTTTTCTATTTTTTTTTTCCTTCACCCTATACAAGGTTGTTGCTGTTTCTGGCTTCTGTTTTTGGATGTGTGGGTTTTTGAATCAAAGGAAACCAGAGATGAGAAAGTGTAATGTGTTTGTGTTTGTGTTTGTGTTTGTGTTTGTTTGTGTTCATCACTGGGATAACAGAATAGAGATGGTTAGAAAAGGTGAGATTTGGAAACCGGCGTGTTATATGAAAACAAAAGAGACCTTTGCTTTGCTTGGATTTTCTATAATACCACTCATATAATCCTATGCTACAATTTACAACGAAGGTTGACGTGTATAAATTATCCAATGTACAAAACATATAAGCTTTTCAGAAATAATACAAATTTGTATATATATAAAAAAAGAAATAATACAAATTTGAGTTCAGTTATAGAATTTAATTGGTATACACTCTCACACAAAAGAATTTTTATATTATTGACTAATTATAAATTATCATATCATTATAAATGATTGACTCTTATCTTAACTATCTTAAAAGTCACTCATATCATAATTTTTGATTAATTAACAGTATAAAAAACTTTATACTGACAATATATAGCAATTAAAGTGTTAATTTTAATACATCGTAAGTGTAAAGTTCGTTACACTATCAATTAATTATAAATCATCTTATATAATTTTTAAGATAATTATTATAAGATTCAAACATTTTTTATGATATATCCATATATGATTAGTTAAAGATATAAATTTTAGTGCATTAAAATTATTTTTTTGGTTTTTCAGCGTATCTCACGTGCAATTGCGAATACTAATCTCACGAGGACTGGACGATATTGAAGGACTGACATCTTCCAACCAGGGTTTTTTCCGTATACAAGAATCAGAAAACGAATCTCTGACCACTTGCTTAAGGGATCGAAACCCGTTACCACTCGGATCAACAACATGTTGATAGTGCATTACAATTAAATCCTACAAATAAATTAAAATGATATGAAAAAAATAATTATTGTTGTAATATTGTAAGGATTTAATTGGTATATACTGTCAGTGTAAAGATTTTTTACACAGACAACCAATTAGAAATTGTCACATAAGATAAAATGATTTACTTTTATCCTAACTACCTTAAAAGTCACGCACACCATGATTTTTGATTGGTTGTCAGTATAAAAATCTTTATATTGATGGTGCATAACAATTAAATTCTTATTGGAATATCAAGATAAAACGATTATTTTTGTCAAAAAAAGATAAAACGATTATTGTTTGCTATATACGTTAAAAATACATGAGGCAACTTGGAATAATGATAATTTGATGCTGTTACAACTTACAACTGTAATTGTTACTTAATTGGTATGTCAACGGACAGAAATATTAATTTTATATAGATAAATCATGACCTTTTCAGTCTCAAATAGAGGTTGGATCAACCTGGAAAGTAGTAGTATGTTTTCATTTTATATTAATTTCATGAACGAAATAAAAGAATAATTAAATTCAGTAAAATAAATTCTAATTTTAAGTGATTCAAGATTTGGAAAAGGATCCATTATTTCATCTAATTCAGTTTCATTCTTATCCTATTCCTAAAAGTTATTTTATAATAAACATACCCGAATTATCCATAGAGGTTGCCACATTTGATTGAACATTTTATTCATATTTGCTGTAATTTAGAATCGATTTTTAGATTTTTCTTATTAGAAGGTGAAAATTTATGATTTTAACTTCAAATATTCGTTGAGATTTAGGATCTTTCACAACCTTATATAGGGGAGTGTTTTCCTTTAATGAAAACTTAAATGCATCAAAATAAAATAAACATACTCGAATTAATACCCACTCTTATTAAGAAAATACTAGATAATTATAATTAATTTATAGAATATGAATCTGTTAGGGATAGAGTTGTTCCTTGATATAGAGGATAAGGAAGAAACCTCCAAAGAAATTAGAGAGAGAAAGATTGGGTTAATTTTGTGCTTCCTTTCTCATTCCTTACTCATTGTTTTTATAACAGAATTACAGATAACAAACTCAATACAATTTACCCTACTATTAAGGATCTAAGGACACTTGGCTACATCTGCATATCTCTAGTTTTGCAAAATATAAAAATTCCTAACTAACCACTGATCTAGAATATTCTGTAGGAACAAAGACTGAATACGTAATGCAAGGAGCTCTCTCACATTTTGCATCAGTCCCTATAGTTTATTTGGCAATTTAGTGGTTCTTTTGGGCCTTTCCAATACTACTGCAGGCCCATAGCTACCAGTTGTTGTGTTCCTATCAATTACCGACCCCTTTAGACTGATCTTGTCCTCAAGATCAAAGGCTTCCACAACTTGTAGGGGGGACAAATTTATGCGAAGAGACCTAGATATTAAAAAGCGAAATCGGTTTCTCCGCCAAAGAGAAAATTGCAATTCCCTTTCGGTCCACTTTCCCTTCAGTAATGAGGCCCAATCGGTAGCAAGGCCCAAATTTGTAACAAAGCCCATGGGGTAACTTCTTGGACCAACACAACAGAAAACCCCAGGAACCAATGTTCGTGAAGTGGCTTCAAGGTTAGCAATAGTAGTACCAATTGCAGCGGGCAAAAGTCCCAATTGTTGGGCCACAAATCCTGATATGGAAACCAAAGCCGCTGCCGCAATTCTAGTTTGCTCCTCTTGCACTTGTGGCTCCTCTTGTTTCTCGCCAATAATCCAAGCAGGGAAAGTACTCTGTTCAATCCCACCAGACCCGCAGTCTTCAACAAGAGCTTGTGCGTGCAGCGTGGAGGCTTGCTCAACGTAAAAAAATTGGGAAAACTTTAAAATGAAAACAGATTTAATTGAAGCATTGTTGTGCTCTTTGCCCAAATCAGGAACAAAGCCCTTTGAGAATTTCTCCTTTCGCGATTCACCCTTTTCCATGCAAAACCCTAAGCTTGTTATGTATTGCGATGTTTTGAGGGATCCATGGTGGCAGTGGAGAAGGAGCTTGTGCCGGAAGCCACTGCTGCTAAACTGCAAAATGGCATTTTCTCCATCGCTAGGGGGGTTGCTTCCAGCGGCGTTTCATTGAAGGAGACGGCGACGCCGGAAAAAATACGGAAGAGAGTTGCGCCGGCAACCACAGAAAAGAAGAAGGAAGAAGGTTCATGTGTTCCGATGGTGACGCTATTTTGCGAGCGAAACCATCCCCGGGGTCTCGCAGCCATGGCAAGGTAAGCGTAATCCGCTGTTTTGCTTCCTCGAAGTTGATTCCGAAGCCTTTTTGACATAACTCCAAATGTGCATCTGTGAGAATTGGGGTTAGGACTGTCGCCATCGTGGGTTTGGCCACTGTTGCAGTAAGACCCTTGGTCGCAATGTTTGCATTGGCCATGGTGACTGGATCGCTAGCTGTTCGATGTTCTTGGGGGTGGATTATCGGGATTGGTGGGGGTGATGGATTTGTGGAAGGGTTACGCTGGGCTTGGAGTTCAGATTGGATAATTTGTATGGCCTGAAAGAAAGAGTCATTGTAGCTATTGAAAGAAGCTTGGAGTTCAGTGAGAGATTCTTTGAGCTGGAGAAAATTGGTATGGAGAGGCATGGTCCAGGAATGAAAGCACCAATTGTTAGGGATAGAGTTGTTCCTTGATATGGAGGACAAGGAAGAAACCTCCTAAGAAACTAGAGAGAGAAAGATTGGGTTAATTTTTTGCTTCCTTTCTCATTCCTTACTCATTGTTTTTATAACAGAATTACAGATAACAAACTCAATACAATTTACACTACTATTAAGGATCTAAGGACACTTGGCTACATCTGCATATCTCTAGTTTTGCAAAATATAAAAACTCCTAACTAACCACTGATCTAGAATATTCTGTAGGAACAAAGACTGAATACGTAATGCAAGGAGCTCTCTCCCATTTTGCATCAGTCCCAATAGTTTATTTGGCAATTTAGTGGTTCTTTTGGGCCTTTCCAATACTACTGTAGGCCCATAGCTACCAGTTGTTGTGTTCCTATCAGAATCATAACAAATTATCATTTTATGACGTGGATGGAAGATAGGATGAAAGTTTATCAAAAAGGGAAAAAAAAAGGATGGTTAGTTCGTAAAATAAAGGCATATGAAAAGGTAACTAATGTAATGTGAGGGTGAAACCTCAAAACTATGGTGGCGTCGCCTCTTCTTCTGAACTAGTGCGCAACCGGCTATACCAAAACGTGGACGCATTCAATAATGGGAATTGTAGCTTAACGGTAACTTCCCTTTTATTTATGAGTGCTATACATATATACTGTGTCCACATGGCACGCTACATAACTGACACGTTGCAATCGGATCAGCTCTTTATTGCTAAACTAAATAAATAATCGTCGCGGCTTTCCTGAATTGGAAAGAAAGTTAAGAGTCGCATGGTTGTGCTAAATTTACGGAAAAGCCATTCTACTCTTTCCTTTCCATGAAGAAAACGTAAGAATCGGAAAGCCATACAATAAGATTAGGATTTAGGAAGATTGGATTTTGTGTTTTTTTGGGGGGATGTAAATTTTATAACATATCTGTGTCCTTTTGAAATGATACAAAGGAGTGTTTTAAAAATCAACTGATCCGATTCAATCGGTTGGGCTGTCGACTGGTGGTTTCCTGATCCTGATCGGACCAAAAAACTAGAGAAGCGGTCTGATCATAAAAAATCAATCAAAATTGGTGTAAAATCGGTTTTCAGAAACCGATCGATTCATTATTTTAATTTTTTTTTAAAAAATATGAAAGGTACTATTAAATTTTGGCCCTGTTTGTTTGGGACTCCAGTCCAGACCCATTTCATCTCTTCATAATTCATTCAATATGCATCTTTGAGTTAAATAGCTTGGTTTATCAAAACCATATTATCTCAATAAAGTTAACATACTAACTTGAATGTTTTGAACTATCATGCATCTATAAAGTCATATTTTCTCTTTGACTGGTTGATTGATCTTTTTATTTATGTGTATTTGAAATTATATATATATACACCCAAGTTCGAGAACCGATTAAACAAGTTGAATTGGTTGACGTGTTGAATCTTGAGCCACTCTCCTTTCCAGCCCTCTGGTTCACCGGGATTTTAAAATATTGATATAAAGTTAATGTGCAAAATTACAATAATATTATTTTTATAGTTTTCTAAAAGGATATAATTTTAATACATTATTTTTACACTACCAACCAATTACAAAACGCATGATTTTTGAAATAATTATGATAAGAGTCAAACATTTTTAATGATGTGATAATTTATGATGAGTGGATCGTTTGTCTGCTTGGCTAGTCAAACATGGACTAGACATACTAATAATTTTTTTTTTAAATCGATACAATCAGATTATTTGACAATGTCATGATACCCTTTATATATGTTGATGTAGGACTGTGTCATATTAGTCCATATTATTAATTATTAATTAAAGACATTGTTTATTAATGAAAATAGTAGCACATCATTATCATCAGAAGATTTAAATATATCAACTTAAGAACAATGATAGCATTATAACATCTAAAATGAGAGGAACAAGATTCAAATTATATTTCAACCTTATAACATTCGATGTGATAAGAAATTCAAGAGGGGTGAAGCCTCCACATGTGCGTGAATGTGCACTTTGGTTGAGTGGCCTTACTTTGTTCTTATCCATCTTTGCCTATCCTTCTCACGGCCCTTACATAACACAAGCCATTGTCCTTATCCCTTTCATCTATAATCCTTGGCTCCTTTTCAATTATCATGTAATATAAGGCACAGCGACTCCAATCTTTAATGTCCATGTCCTTACTAGCTTGTTCTGCGCTCAAGATATATAGAGAGAGGAAAAAAGGAAACTATGAAAGAAGAACAAAATACGCCATTGACTCACAAAGCGATACTAATGGAATATTGTAATTTGATATTTCATCTTACAAAAAAAATCGTCTTCCATTCCATTTGTTTCTTATTCATTATCACTATTTGAACTACAGCTTTAAATTTCTTTTTCGTCCATAAAAAGAAGGGGCAGCAGCTTTTAATCTTTGCATCCACATTTTATTTTTCCACTTATATATGTTTAATTGTGTAGGAAGAAAAGGGGAAAAAAAAAAAAAAAGAAAGCAAACTTTGTAAAAAAAACTTAAATGAAAGAGCAGTATTATTTGTTTCTAGCAAGAAATTCCCTAATCTAACGAGAAAATATATATGGGATACCGAGAGGATAGGGATGGCAATTTGTATCCGGACGTGGGATCCCTGTGTGGATTGCCCCAAATGGGGTCTCGCAGGCGGGGAATTTTTTCCCGCGGGACAGTGATGGGAGAGAAAATCCCCCCGAAGGCACTTTGGGGATGGGGATGGAAAACATGGGCCCGTGGAGTCCTCGATCCCAAAAATATTACTAAAATATCCTTAAAAATATGTGTGTACGATTTAAAGTTGAACTAGTTATAATAGGCTTTAACTTTAAATATTTAAGATTTTTAGTGTTTTTATATTTTATTGGATGATTTTATTAAATATTTTATTAGAGTTTAGTTAGTTACCTATTATTATTAGTTTATGAATTTTCAGAATCCTCTAACTCTCTGTGAGGATCCGTGTGGAATGGCGATGAGAGAGAAAAACTCCTCGTTGTGAATAATAGGGATGGGAAAAAAATTTGGAGACGGGGACGGAAAGCAGGAGAGTACTCTCCACCCCTGTCCTGCCCCATTGCCATACTTACGAGAGAAATTCCAAAGAATTATTTTTTTTCTAAGAAGAAATCCCTAGGTTTGCTCTTTCAAAAATACTTGCAGCATCGTTTCAATTCTTAAAAAAAGTTATTACTAATTTAATCTTTCATTTATACAAAGTAGTTTATTTGGGAGAGCTTATAGAAAATTTATTTAATCTTATAAGAATAATTTATAAGAATAAACTTATGAAAATAGTTTATAAAAATAACTAATGATATAATTATAAACTCTTTTTAATTTATTCCAATAAGCTTGTTAGAAAAGCTTATGAAAATAAGCTCTTTAACTTTTTTTCAAAATAGCTTATGAAAAACGCTTAATTAAGTTATTTAATGCAATTTAAGTGTCATGAAACTTTAATTTAATGACATTGTACATGATTAAGATATTAAATCGATAATGTTTTGCAGTATTATATGACTAAATTAAAACCAAACATCTTTGAAACATTGAAGTGATGGAATTTTTTATTATCGAAGGATTAAATTGATTATAATATTTGAAGACAAAAATAATGACGGTTGTACCTTTGGAACACAAATAAGAGGGTAATGATTTTTGTCATTAAGATTTAAGAGAACCTGCTCTAAAATCACTTCAATCCAGATGTATAATTGTCTTCTTGAAAGATGTGTACATATCTTGTATTAGCATATATTTGTATTTCACCATATCATGTGTGCAGAGAATAACTGATTTCTGAGGCTGAAAGCTTGAGATATATCCTCTACATCCAGAGTGTACACATACCATAAAATAATAGTCATCAAATAAAGTAATCTTTGGATAGATGGAATTGGATCACTTATAATTTACAAAATCTGATTCAGAAGCCCAAATCCATTGAGGGAAATGTTTCCTTGAACAACTTTTTCTAGACACCTATGGGACATCTCATTGGAGTTATGTGAGTCGGTGAGTATGAGGTATTGTGTTTTTCAGGTATAATATATGTACGTAATTAAATGTGAGTTTGATTATTTAAAAGCTGTCAATTTTAGTTGTACAAATAATGAGGTAGAATTTAAAAACGGGAATAACAGAAATCAACGAGGATTCAGTAGTCCTAAGATACAACCAATAACCATAACAAATACGATTTGAAGCTAATTGAAGAGTAATTCTGAGGTAAACACAGTCTACCAGAGTGTATGGACACTCAAATCAATCGTTGACAAGAATAAAGACATTTTTAAAATAGGTACATTTTTTAACATGGCTAACGTAATCTTACACATGTCAACTACTTGATTTGAGTGACTGATAGGAATCTTCCAAGGAATGAGTCAGATGCAATTGTAGGAGGAAGATTTGGGAAAGTTTATGTAAAAAAAAAAAGAGAAAAATGGGGTGGCAGTTACTGTTGGGGTAACTGATTCTGCTTAGGTGGCAGAATATTGTAATTCGTGGTGGGACATCTGGCAGTTATGCACAGGTTGTATTAGGGAGTTTTAATAGGGGGTTGATGGGTAGTTTTGGGCAGGCTGGTATTGGGATTGGAATTGGAGAGGTTAGGCACTCTCTAACTGCCTAAGATATTGTATCTTTCTCTTTTATTTTTGTTGTAATGTAACTAGCAGATTCTGAGAGATCCTCAGTTATTTTGCATCAATAATACAAACTGTTTCTATCCAATTGTGTTAGTTTCGATCAATTGGTATCAAAGCTCTGGAACCGGAGCTTGAACTGATGATGACACGCGCAGCCATGGATACAAGAATCGAAAACTTAGAACGAGAATTGCAGGAATTGAAAGTGCAGGGACAAACACAAATGGAAGAGCTCCGACAACTGTTGACGCAGAGAACACGGCGTCGTAGGGGCAGAACACGTACGCGAGACAGGGATGTGGCTGAGGAATTGAGTCGTTCTCGCTCGAGGACTCACACGCTGTCGCGATGGGGTGATGGAAGTTGGAGTCGTCCTCGAAAGCACAGATCGGGTGGCAGAAAAATTGAAATTCCTGTGTTCAATGGGGAAGAAGCCTATGGTTGGTTGGTACAGCTGGAGAGGTATTTTCGAATCCACGAACTTCATGAGGGGGAGAAACTAGATGCTGTGGTGATTGCTTGGGAGGGAAGGGCATTGAATTGGTACCAATGGTGGGAAGAGCAAGTAAAAGATTTGAGTTGGGAAGAATTCAAGAAGGCAGTTATTCGACGATTCCAACCCGGGTTAGTGCAGAATCCAATGGGACCCTTACTCAGTATAAGACAAACAGGGACGGTGATGGAGTATAGAGAGCGATTTGAAATGTTAATTGCTCCACTGAAACATGACGAAAGAGGAATGTTGGAAAGCATTTTTATAAATGGATTGAGGGATGAAATTCAGGATGAATTAAGGTTACATGATTCAAGATCCTTGGAGGAATTGATGGATAGGACGCTGCTCATTGAGGACAAAAATGTGGCATCCAAAAAAGGGAAAAGTATCTTGAAAGACTCAGGGGATTAGGGAGATAAGGGGGGAAAATGGAAATCTGGTGCTGGTAGCAATTCAACAGATGTGGGGCAGAGTAAAACATATATAACAAGACCAAATTCTTCCATTACAGGCCCAAGTGCTGCTGGAAATACAAATGAACCCAAACCCAATTCTGGGGGAGGGGGAGAGAGGAGACTGGGTCAAAACAGAAGGTTGAGTCAGGAGGAATTAAGAGAATTAAGCAGGAAGGGGTTATGTTTTAAATGTGGGGAAAGATGGGGGCCTGAACATGTTTGCAAACTAAAGCATTTCAACTTGGTGCTAATAGAAGAAGATGAAGAAGAAGAACAGGAAGAACAAAAGGAGGAAAAATGGGAGTTGGGAGCCAAAACTCTTCAAATTTCTTTAAGAAGTATTGAAGGATTAACTTCTAACCGCTCCTTCAAGGTTTGGGGAGAGATAAACCAAAGACCAATACTGATTTTGGTGGATTCTGGGGCTTCTAGCAATTTTATTTCTTACAAATTGGTTAAGGAACTCAGGCTGGAGTTATTTGAAACTCCAGAGTACACGATGGAAGTAGGGACTGGAGAAAAGGTGTGCCATAAAGGCATTTGCAAGGGAGTGAAATTGCAAGTGCAAGGAGCAGAAATTGTGCAGAATTTCTTTTTAATGACCTTGGGAGGCATTGAGTTGGTGTTGGGCATGGATTGGCTAGCAAGTCTTGGCGACATCAAGGCCAATTTCAGACACCTTATCATCAAATGGAGAGAAGGCGAACAGAAGTGCATCATTAGGGGAGATCCCTCTTTATGCAAACATCAAACTTCTTGGAAGACCATGATCAAATCCTTGCAAGAGGTAGGAGAAGGGTATGTGTTGCACTATCAAAATATAACAGCAGATGACCACCAAGGAGGACAACCTGAGAACATTACAGTGGCAGAAATTTTAGAAGAATTCCAAGATGTATTTTAGGAACCCGATGGATTGCCTCCTAAAAGAGAACAAGATTATGCCATTATACTCAAGGAAGGAGCCCCCATTCCAAACATAAGACCCTATAGGTATCCTTACTATCAAAAGAATGAGATAGCGAAATTTGTAAATGAAATGTTGCATGCTGGGATCATAAGGTCAAGTATTAGCCCATTTTCTAGTCCTGTGATTCTAGTGAGAAAAAAAAAGATGGAGGGTGGAGGTTTTGTATAGATTACAGGGCCTTAAACAAACAGACCATCCCTGATAAGTTCCCTATTCCCATTATTGATGAATTACTTGATGAGTTAGGGGCTGCCATAATTTTTTCTATGTTGGATTTGAAATCTGGATACCACCAGATTAGGATGAGAGAAGAAGACATTCCTAAGACAGCCTTCAGAACTCATGAAGGACACTATGAGTACCTTGTTATGCCCTTTGGGCTAACCAATGCCCCATCTACCTTTCAAGCCCTCATGTACTTAAACCTTTTTTGAGGAAGTTTGTTCTGCTGTTTTTTGATGACATTTTAATTTACAGTAAGGATGAGGTCTCCCACAAACAACACCTTCAAACAGTCCTAAAAATTCTTAGAGAAAACCATTTGTGTGCCAACAAAAAAGAAATGCTCTTTTGCTCAACTACAGTTGGAATATTTGGGACATTTAATATCTAAAAAAGGGGTGGCAGCCGACCCTACAAAGATCAATGCCATGTTGAATTGGCCTATTCCAAAGGATGTGAAAGGTTTGAGAGGATTTCTAGGGTTGACCGGGTATTACAGAAGATTTGTGAGGAATTATGGCAAGACAGCTTGGCCTCTCACTCTATTATTAAAGAAAGACAATTTTGTTTGAGGAGAAGAAGCACAAGAAGCTTTTGAGCAACTAAAAACAGCAATGACTTCATTACCAGTGCTGGTGGTTCCTGACTTTGAACAGCCATTTGTGTTAGAAACTGATGCATCTGACAAAGGAATAGGTGTTGTATTGATGCAAGGAGGCCGACCTGTGGCTTACTCTTCAAGGGCCCAGAACAAATCTGTCTATGAAAGAGAGTTGATGACAATTGTTTTGGCTATTCAAAAATGGAGACATTACTTATTGGGAAGGCATTTCACAGTGTTGACTGATCAGAAAAGCTTGAGATTTTTGGCTGACCAACGGATCATGGGTGAAGAACAACAGAAATGGGTTTCCAAGTTGTTGGGGTATGATTTTGACATCAAATACAAGCCGGGACGTGAGAATAGGGTGGCTGATGCCCTATCAAGGAAGCTTCAATATTCGGCTTTGTCTACAGTTCACATTCAAGGATGGGAAGGGTTGGATGAAGAAGCGCAAGAGGATCCTAAACTCAAGAAAATTGTGCAGGATATAGTGAGCCAGGCAACAGAACATAGGGGTTATCACATGAAGCAGGGCAGACTTTATTATAAAGATAGATTGGTAATTCCCAAAAATTCTCTTAGAATACCTACCATTTTGAAGGAATTTCATGATAGTGCAATGGGAGGACTCTGGTTTCTTTCGAACATACAAGAGAGTGGCAGCAGTTGTGTTTTGGGAGGGAATGAAGAGCAATATTTAGCAGTATGTACAAACTTGTGAAGTGTGTCAAAGGAACAAATACCAAGCTCTAACTCCTGGGGGGTTGTTACAGCCACTTCCTATACCCACCCAAGTTTGGAATGATATCTCGATGGACTTCATTGATGGATTACCCAAAGCCATGGGTGTAGATACTATCTTTGTGGTGGTTGATAGACTCTCAAAATATGCTCATTTCATACCGGTGGCTCACCCATATTCGGCTAAAGACATTGCTGATGTTTTTCTCAAGGATGTGGTCAAATTACATGGATTTCCTCAGTCCATTGTATCTGATCGTGATAGGGTCTTCATCAGTTCATTTTAGACTGAGTTATTCAAACTGGCAGGTACTAAATTGAAATTTAGTTCCGCATATCACCCTCAAACTGATGGGCAAACTGAGGTGGTGAATAGGTGTTTGGAAACCTATCTTAGATGCTTAACAGGGACTAAACCAAAGCAATGGCCTAGGTGGTTGAGTTGGGTCGAATATTGGTATAATACCAATTACCATTCAGCAATTAAAATGACCCCGTTTGAAGCATTGTATGGGAGGAAACCTCCTGTGATCATTCGAGGAGATGCAAGAGAAACATCAGTTGATGAAGTTCAGCAACTCACTGCTGAAAGAAACCAATTTATTGATGAACTGAAGGAACACTTGACTAAAGCTCAGAATCGGATGAAACAACAAGTAGATCAACATAGGAGGGAAGTTGAATATCAGGTGGGACAACAGGTGTTTTTGAAGATACAGCCTTACAAATTGAAGCAATTGGCCAAGAGAATTAACCAGAAACTCAGTCCAAAGTACTACGGCCCTTATGAGATATTAGAGAAAATTGGCGCAACTGCTTACAAGCTGAAATTGCCTGAAGACAGTAAGGTGCATCCGGTATTCCATGCTTCACTTTTGAAGAAAGCTGTTTCTGCTGAAGTCACAGTCCAGCCTCTACCATCCTTTTTGGCTGAGGATTAGGAATTGCAAGTTCAACCAGAAGAAGCCTTAGCTGTAAGGCAAAATGAGCAGGGGCAGTTGGAGCTATTGGTAAAGTGGGAACAGTTGCCCAACTGTGAAAACTCATGGGAAATTTGGGATGAACTGCAAGAAACATTCCCATCTTTCCACCTTGGGAACAAGGTGAGTTTTGAAGGAGGGTATTGATAGGAATCTTCCAAGGAATGAGTCAGATGCTGTTGTAGGAGGAAGATTTGGGGAAGTTTATGTAAAAGAAAAAAGAAAAATGGGGTGGCAGTTAAGAAAAATGGGGTGGCAGTTACTGTTGGGGTAACTGATTCTACTTAGGTGGCAGAATATTATAATTGGTGGTGGGACCTCTGGCAATTATGCAGAGGTTGTATTAGGGAGTTTTAATAGGGGATTAATGGATAGTTTTGGGCAGGCTGGTATTGGGATTGGAATTGGGGAGGTTAGGCACTCTAACTGTCTAAGACATTGTATCTTTCTCTTTTATTTTTGTTGTAATGTAACTAGCAGACTCTGAGAGATCCTCAGTTATTTTGCATCAATAATACAAACTGTTTCTATCCAATTGTGTTAGTTTCTGCCAGTGACCGTGCCTAGTACCTACACAAGAACTTTTTGCTAAGTAAAAGAACAATTTGAAATAAGCAAACTACAAGTGCATACAAGTACTTCACTAAAAATCTATCAAAGTTTTACATAAGCTCACAGAATTTGAAGCAGAAAACAAAATTATGCTCTTGCTGGTCGTGCCTGCATATATCTTAACAGTTTATAAAACAGGAAGATATACATTGTCATGATTCCAAAAACTGAAAATCCACTGTATTTTTAAAGAAATACAAAAAAAGATTAATGTTTTTTTGGTAATTATCAACCTTTTTTTGGTAATTCAAAAAGAAAAAACGATTAATGTAAGCAAAGCATGCGCAGACTCTTACTTTGATGGAAGCTTGAAACTCTATCAGGTTCAGGGCTTGTGAACTTTGAAACCAAAAACTCTAGGAACATAATTCTGCAATGGCTTTTGTGGCTTCAGATTCCCATGTGTCATCAGAAAGAGGTGAGGAAATGTAGTTCCAAAATAAGCTCCATCAATGTCTAGAGGCAGTTAAGGAAATTTGTGTATATTATGTTCCAATATAGATAAAATTGAACCACAATCATATGGCAAAATATAGAATAACAGGCAGACATCCAAAAAATTCAGGAGTTAGTTAGTAATATGAAAATCTCAACAAAATAAGATTTTTTTTTCTAAAAAACAAACTTTAATGAAATAATTTGCTGACCAAGTTACAGAACAATCCACAATACAAGAAATCAATCAAAACATCTTAACCTCAGAGATAGAGAAACTTCAAACTTGTTACCAGTTACTCTTTCTACAAATTCAGAAAGTAACTACAGAGTCTACTAAAATTGTATATAAGAAAATCCAAAATTGAACTCTCTACTGCCATTTTCCAGTTTCATTTTCTCCGTTGTTTTTCATTACTTTCTTTTTTTTAATAGGAAAAGAAACGAGGAAGACCAATGAGATATGCAACAAAGCATGTCGATCTCTCTCCATGTCTAACAAAGGAACACCCCTACAGAAACCATGAGCAAAACACCAAAGGGAGGCCAAATGAGTAACCCTATCCCATATGGAGTCTAGAGTTGAAAAGGAGTCCTTGAAAATTCTAGAACTCCTTTCCAGCCATAAATACCATAGAAAAGCATCGACTGAGCATCGCCACAAGATCTTTGCTTCTTTATGAAAGCCAAAACCTCTAAACTTAGTAAGCGGAAATTGATGCAAATCAATTGGGCAGACCAAGACTCTCCAAAAATCCTAAACAGATTATTCCTAAAAAAACTTGCAGCAGATCAATGCAAAAAGACATGAGCCCTAGATTTTGAACCAGACATATTAGAAGACAGAGCATTGAGAAGTCTGCGCTTCTGAAGCATGTTGTTAGGTTTTTTTGTGAGTGGATAAAAAGCATGTCGTAATCCAGTTAAGGACAACAGCCCAAACAAAAGCTTTGGCCTTCGAGGGAGGTTTGGCCTTCCATAATGGCTTGTCCAAAAGAAATCTATCTCTATTAGGTGATCGAGTTAAGAACTGAAAATACGGTTTACAAAAGAAAACTCCCAAATAGTGAAGAGACCAAATTCATGAATCAGGCTTTATCAAAAGAGACTGAAGCTCATCAACCTCTCTATCAAGCAAGTTTCTGAAAAAATGAAGATTCCAAGAGCTGTTATCCTGAGAATAAAACGGATAAACAGAGGCATTATATAAAAAAAATGGTGAGAAAGTCTTCGAAAAGCCTCGGATAGAGGAACATTAACAACCAAATATCTTCCCAAAATTAATGAGTCATCACCCAAATGCAAGGACAAGAGAATTAAAATAAGGTAATCCCTAAGAAATAAATTTCCAAGGACTAGCATGAGTAGCTCTACTCGCAGAATTGGTGTTCCACCCATTCAGAAGCAAATCCTTACTTCATATAACTTTACGATATGAAGAAGACTATAGAGGAAAATGCCAAAGCTATTTAGCTGTCGAAGCAATGTTCTTGGACACCAAATTTACCAAGGCTCGACCCCCTTCCTTTCTGGTCTATAACAAACCTCACAACTGACAAGGTGGTCTCTACTAGAATCCCTTGATCCCAAACAAAGGAAATCCTACATAATTCTCTTTATTTTATGCGCCACACAGAATGGTATCCGAAAAGAAAAAATATAAAGGGATGCTAGACAAACAAGACTTAATAAGAGTGATCTAACCACCCAAAGAAAAAAAAAGCACCCTTCCAACAATCCACCTGCTTTGAGATCTTACAAACCACTAGACCCCAAAAGGACAAGGCACAAGTATTACCTCCCAAAGGAATGCCAAAATAAGTGAGAGGCCATTGAAGAGACTGACAATCTGCCAAAGTAGTAAAAGTGGTAGACGGTATTAAAATGATTAACATCTAGTTCAAAGAAGAAAACAGTATCATCCACGAATTGATGAGAAACGAAAACCCCTTTGGAACCAACTGTCAACCTCTTAACCAGCACATTATTTAACAGCTCTAGACACTAACCGAAGCACATCAACCACAACAGTAAAGAGAAACAGAGATAAAGGATTTCCTTGCCTCACTCCCCTCTGTCCCTTAAAGGCTTAAACCAAAATTTAGGTTCACCATTCACTATGACAGCAAAAATGGAAGAGGATAAACATCCCGAAATCCAGTTCCTCCACCTCGACCCAAAACCACTCCCGTCCATATCTTTATTCGAAAAACGGCAGCTAATACAATTATAAGCTTTCTAAAAAACTAACTTCAAAACAAGACTGTGTTTCCTCTTGGTTCTAACATCATCCACCGCCTCATTATGAAAAAGAACATAAAAAATCTGCCTATCAAGAATATAAGCACTTTGATTCTCAAAAATGGTATCCGAAAGGACCTCACTTAGCCCGAGAACTTTTGTTATGATCTTATAATTTATAAACACTAGAAACCAAGCTATTGGGAAAAACGTAAGTCCCGCATTGACTAGAGATAATGCCTAAGAAGAGCTTATAAAGCTTGGGTAATCCTTGTCTCTTGAGCTAGCTTTTGGGGTTGAGTTAGACCCAAAATGTAATATTGTATCAAAACTATCCTAGATCCATTGGGCCACCCACCATATTATTCATGCACCAAACTCATTGTATTGGGAAAAACCTAAGTCCCACATTGACCAGACATAATGCCTAAGAAGAGCTTATAAAGCTTGGGCAATCCTTATCTCTTGAGCTAGCTTTTGGAGTTGAGTTAGGCACAAACCCAAATTCTAAGATGGTGTCAGAGCCTATCCGAGATCAGTTAGGCCCACAATCTAATATGGTATACCATCTTAGAATTTGTGTTTATGCCTAACTCAATCCCAAAAGATAGCTCAAGAGATAAGGATTGCCCAAGCTTTATAAGAACTACTTTGACCCTATCTCTAGTTGATGTGGGATCTCAACACACCCTCTCACGTCCAGGATTGGACATTTGGAGCGTGGACAAATGTGGGTGGAATAACTGGCCCAATAACATCTAGGATAGGCTCGGATACCATCTTAGAATTTGGGTTTGGGCCTAACTCAACCCCAAAAGCTAACTCAAGAGATAAGGATTGCCCAAGCTTTATAAACTCTTCTTAGGCATTATCTCTAGTCAATGTGAGAGTTAGGTTTTTCCCAATACATTGTTGAATTGGAAGGTTTTAGGTAGAGAAGAGGAAAAGAGAGAAATAAAATAACAAATAATAAGACTAATATTGATTTGATGTGGTGATGATGTGATTACAAAAGACAACCTAATAGTCCTATTTATACTAAATGTAGAATCCTAATCCTAATCAAATAAGGATTGAAACAAATCATAACATATAAATAAGAAACCAAATCCGAAGAGATCATCTAAGATACTCTCAAATATTCTACGATATAAAAAAAGATACTATCAGATATTTCTCAGATTTTCTAACACAAGCTAATAGGGCAGTAATCCTTTACTTTAACTGACCTATCTGTTATCCAAACGAGAGAAATAAAAGTAGTGTTCATACAAACTCCAACTTTACCATTATAGAAAAATTCATCAAACACCCTATGGAGGCCAGATTTGACAATATCCCATCAATTGTGAATAAAGCCAGAAATTAAAGTCATTCGGGTGAGGCACTTTGTCTTTCCCCAAACTAAAAACAGCCCTACGGATTTCCTCTACCAGCAAGCCTAATTCGAAGTAATGGGACACCAATCTAAATCCTCAATGAAAGGTCTAACAAGCATTTCCTCAGTGAACAACTCTCAGTACTAGTAGAACCTACAAATTCACACACAATGACCTCAATATACCCAACAACACCGCCACACTCAATTTCAACTCTTTTATTAAGCTCCGCCTACACCTCCCAAAAGCCACCCTATGAAACAACTTTGAATTAACATCCCCATCCATGGCCCAATGAAAATTCATCTTTTGTCTCTGACTCATTTCTTCCCTACGCAGAATTTCATCTAATTCTAGTCTCAACTTCTGCCTCCCTAGCACAAAGATCCTTAAAGATTACCCATTAACTCCAACCTATCCAGCAAGTCAATCTCTTTCAAAATATCTTCTTTCCTATTCTGAATATCTCCAAAGACAGTCTTATTCCACTCTTTCAATTTTTCCTCCAATAGACTTATTCATCATTATTTTAAAACCTTCCCAGCCCTCAATAGACGTTGTATTCCAATTTTCTTTAACAAAAGGAACAAAAGAGTGGTGACTTAACCACATGTTCTCAAACCTAAAAGGGGTAGGACCCCACTTCACCTTACTAGATTCCAACACAATAGGGAAGTGATTAGAAATTGGACGAGATGAACTCTCTTGCATAAGATCAGGAAGGAAAAGCATCCTCAAGAGGTAAAGGGATGAAGGAATCTATTCAACCGTGAAGCAATAGTATATTGCCTTCTAGCTAAACAAGTGAATCGGGCATTGAAAACAGTGTATTGTTTTTCATGCCTTTTGTTACACACACAATAACACGTGTTGCAAAGCATGCAAGTTTGAAATTTCAAAAAACTGTTCTTATGATTTGGTGTGTATGAGTATGACAGATGAACATTTGTCTTTAATATTTTATATTATCAGCAGAAACTTCTCAGATATAAGAAAAATAAATCAAATAGTGTGGTTGAGACATAGCCGGCTAATCACATGCACATACTAAATAGAGGTCTTGATTAAGAACCACTGTATAATGTGTTTTTGAGTGTAAACCTATTACTATGGCAACAAAAACCTCAAAAGGTACCCATACTTCCTTAGGTAGATATAACATTATGTTCAGTTTTCCTAATCATCATATTCCACTATATGACCAGGTTTAATCTTGTGACATATACTAGTAGCAAATCCAAGAAAAATAAATCTTTTGAGAATTATTGATGAGTTCCTAGTGTCATTTTCGTAGATAGTTAACCATGCATCTAGAAGACATTTAGGATCAACATATAATTTCTGTTTTATTTTTTATTTAGATAGCAATAAAGGAAAAGAAAAAATAAAAAGGGAAGCAAGTAAATGTAAGAGAAAAGTGAAATGCCTAAAAGCCAAAACTTGATTAACCTTGCTTGACAGACCAACAAAATATGAGCTTTGAAAGCAAGAACAATATGCAGACGTTGAAGAGAACAACAAAAACCAAATTCTCAAAAGACATGATAAATAGTTGACAGGATCTAATAAGACGCTTCCAAGGATACTACCTTGATACTTGGACCGTGGGTAGTAAATGTCTTCACACCTGGGGCAATATATTTTTACAGTACTTGACCTAGGAATGTCTGACTGACCAACTGGAAGGCAGGGTTGTCCATCGCAGTAAACTCCTGGACATCTGCCAAAGTCGTAGCTCTTGTACTTCTCTAGCTGTGTAGACAATCCAGTGTCATTTACCAGTGTCAACTTTGTTTACAATGAAGCATGAAAGAAAGGAAAACTGGGAGCAAAATCATACCATTGCAGCCATTCCTTTGCTTGTCAAAATGTACCGCACATGAATCATACCATAAAGCATCTCTGCTGCAGATTCAATTAACTCATTTTGTTCCTCTGTGAACATGTCACCTATACATTCCAACCGACCAAAAATAGCAGTCAAACAAACAAATAGGAGAAAGGCCAAATAGATAATCAGAGCTAAAGTCATATCAGCGCACAAGTTGAATTCAGCTTCAACGGGGGGGGGGGGGGGGGGGGGGGGTTGCCATACTTCAGTCAGAATAGAGTGGTAGCATGAGAAATACAAGTTCTTTCATCACATAATAACATCACTTGCATTACAGACATAAATAAAATTGAATTCTAGAAAGAAAAAATAAGCTTACCATGGGACGACTCAACATCCAAAATTAAATCAAGTGCATAATCATAGTAAGGCACTTGACTGCTTAATCCACAGAGGTTGAAATCATCTTGTATGTAATCATCATCAACTTCGCAAAAGAATTCATTTCCTCTCAAATTGCAAAACCATGAGATCCAAGATGTATCATCCCCTTCAGAACCACTAACATCTGATTCTTCACTGTCTGTTTCAGATTCCTCTGCACCCAATACATACAAGATACAGATAAAACTCAGCTAATCAAAGTCAGGCTTAGCAGTTCAACATTAAGTAAGTGCTTTCTTTCCCACACTCTGTCGCTCGCTTTAATTGTTAGCTCTCACCTTCATCTACTTGCCACCAATCTCATTTGCAGAAGATAAATGGTCCAGCTTTGGTAAGAGCTAGCAATTTTTCATTCTCCTTTTACTTTTTATCTTGTAGAACCGACAAGTTTTAAAAATGCAAATAACCAAAAGTAATTTGAAGACTAGATAAATTCTGCTCGGAGCATTCAAGGTGATAAATGAGCAAATATTAGATTAATCTATCCTGCTATTGCCTTTCTATGACATGCTGTTAGGAATCCCGAGCAGATTGAGAGAAAATTGGAGAGAAACCCTAGGGAACTGGGATTATTCGCCTAGAAATTTATTGAAATCAATGGAAAGAATACACAAGGGGCACTCCCCTTCTCACTGAGTAGTTCTCAGTCACAAACTCAAGCAAATGCAAAAACTGCCCAACTCCTAGCTACAGAACTTCTATTTATAGGCGCAGCTAACTCCTAACTGCTTCTAACTACCTCTAACGGATTCCTACTCCTAACCACTCTAGTTCAGCTAATGAGTACAATATGAAACCAAGGAGTACAATATGAAACTAGCTTAGTTAACTAATGGTTAACTAAGGAGTACAATATTCCCTATTCTCCCTGCTCTTTTCCTTGTGCCCCTTCTTTCTGTAATAAACTCTCAGCGTGCGAGGTGGCGCATTTTCCTTTCCCGTCTCAGGCACTGCATGCCTAACAATACCGCCCTCCTCAGCGTCAACCTTGGCCTCAAGGTTGAAGTCGGGAAACTGATCCCGTAGGATGGCTTTGTCCTCCCATGTAGCATCATCTGATCCCTTACCTTGCCACTGGACCAGTAGCTGCGGAACTGATTCCCCGAGTTTGTTTACCACTCTGGTGCCCAAGATTTGACTCGGTTGGTCCTCAGTTGTCCCCCCTTGTAAATCGGTAGGCAAGTTATCCTCAACTCGCTTGTCGCCCACTGCCTTCTTGAGCTGTGACACGTGGAAGACCGGATGGATTTTGGCGTCCACTGGTAATTGCAGCTTGAATGCCACTGTTCCAATCTGTTTCAACACTAGATAAGGACCATAGTACCTTGCAGCTAGCTTCGGATGCAATCGGGTAGGCATTGAGCCCTGGCGATGGGGTCTAATCTTCAAATATACAAGGTCCCCGGGTTGAATGTGCGAAGGTTTTCTATGGCTGTTTGCATATCTAACCATCTGATCTTGGGCTCTGCTCAAATGGTATTTCAACTGCTTTAATGCTTCATCTCTGTTAATCAAGTCGTTGGCCACGGCTTCTAGCAATGTCTCTCCTGGGATAAACCTGGCTAGAGAAGGAGGGGGTCGTCCATATACCACTTCAAATGGGGTGCAATATGCTGCACTTTGGAAGCTGGTGTTATACTAGTACTCCGCCCAAGGCAAAAATTCAGCCCATGCCTTGGGTTGTTCTGATATAAAACACCTCAAGTAGGTCTCTAGAGTCCGGTTGAGTACCTCGGTTTGCCCATCCGATTCAGGGTGATATGCCGTGCTCATCTTCAAGATAGTCCCTTGCATCTTGAATAACTCTTGCCAAAAGTGGCTTAGGAAAGTGGGATCCCTATCACTCACAATGGACATTGGTATACCATGCAGCCTTACTACCTCTCTGACAAACATTTCCGCAATAGACCGGGCTGAATATGGGTGTTTGATTAAGATGAAATGGCCATACTTACTCAATCGATCGACCACCACCAAGATGGCATCAAAACCTTTTGACTTGGGTAACCCGACAATGAAATCCATGCTGATTTCCTCCCAAATGGCATTGGGGATAGGCAGAGGCTGTAGCAACCCAGCGGGGGATGAAGTTTGATACTTGCTACGTTGGCAAATATGGCAGTTAGCAACATATTCAGTGACAGTGTGCTTCATTCCTATCCAGAACAGAGATTGGGCTACTCTCCTGTAAGTTCTATAGATGCCCGAATGCCCCCCTGTTTTAGAAGCATGAAATTCTTGAAGAAGCCGTGGGATCCATACAGAATTAGCTGATAGGACTAACCTGCCTTTGTAGTATAGTCTCTCGTGCTCCAAAGTGTAGTGTATATGAGATTCAGGCTTCTCCTTTAGGTCTCTCACGATCTTACTCAGGGTTACATCATTCTTCACTTCCTCATCGATCAGACCCACCTCTTGCCAAAAGGGCCGAGTGATGCTCTGCAATTCTCCCTCTTCCTCCCTTCTAGATAAAGCATCTGCTACTTTGTTTGCTGCCCCCAACTTGTAGATTATCTCAAACTCATAACCCAACAGCTTGGCCAACCAATTTTGTTGATTTTGAGTCGTTATTCTCTGTTCCAGCAAGTGTCTTAGACTTTTTTGATCAGTATAAACCGTGAATCTTTGCCCGAGTAAGTAGGGTCTCCAATGTTGAATGGCAAGCACCAATGCCATTAACTCCTTTTCATACACAGATTTTGTCAATGAAGCCTCTGATAATGCCTTACTGAAGAAAGCTATGGGACGTCATTCACCAACTTTTCTATTTCATTCTTCTGGAGGTGTGGGTATCTATATGGCCTCACATTCACTGGGTCAGTCCCTGTTTTGAGGGGGATTTTATGATCAACTTCCCTGCTAGGTGGCAGGCCTTCCGGAGTAGCAAACACCTGTTCATACTCAGCTAACACTGCTTGCAATTCCTGTCTCTGTTTACAGTTTAAGCCATTGTCCCTTGAAAAATCTTTGTTGCTTTCTACTGATTCCAACACCCATAGTATAGACATGGATTCAATTTCAGATTCCTTCATCAAGGACCTTGAGGAAATCAGGGACTTTACTAGGCTAGGGTCTCCTCTAATTTCTACAGCCCTCCCTTGTTCTTGAAATGTCATGGTTAAAGTTCTCCAATTCACTTTTACATCTCCTAGGGTAGCTAGCCATGCTACTCCTAAAATTAAATCAACACCTCCTAGTTCAAATAGGAAGAATTCACCAATTAAACCATACCTTCCCATTTGCACTTTCAAACCCTTGCAGCAACCTTGTGTTGATTTCTTATGTCCATCTCCCAGCCTTACTTTGTATGCAGATGTGGAATCAACCGGTAACCCCAATCTCTTCACTAAGTCTGAGGAAATGAAATTATGGCTGGCCCCGCTGTCAATCAATAGCAACACCTCTTCTCCTTTCACTTGCCCTTGCAGCTTCATGGTTTGGGGTTGGGTCAAACCCCCTGCTGAACACACAGACAAATCCATCCACTGACAATCAAGCTCGGTGAGCTCATCTGCTTCTTCCTCTGCTCTGATTTCAGGCTGCATATAAGTGATTTCCCCTGCTTCGTTCAAAAACTCATCTTCTGCCAAAATGATAACCCTCATGCTCTTCTCCGGACATCTATGTCCTGCCCCAAATGATCCTCCACAATGGTAACACAGTCCTTCATCTCTTCTTTTAATATACTCGGGGTAGGGTAGTTGCCTTGCTCCCCTGTTCCGAGACCCTGAAGTGGAGCTGCTACTCGGTTTAGCCACAGAAGACATGGTTGAAGCCTTGTTACTACCTTCTTGTGAGTGCCTATTTCCGCCATTGGAATTGAATGAGTTATTTCCTCCGTGGGAACATTCCAACCTTGGAAACAATGCTTCCTCCCCCATGATACTTGAACCCTGACCCTGTACTTCGGACCTGAGTCCCTCCACTACTATTCCTTGCTCCTTTCAGTGCTTCTTCAATATCGCGCGCCACATCCATTGCTCTCACGATGTCTTGAGGATCATGAGGACGCACTTGGCCTCGAATATCGGCTCGAAGTCCTGCTAGAAAGTATCCTAGCAATTGATCATCAGTAGTAACTGAAGCTTGCGCCACAAGCTGCTCAAACTCTTGCACATAGTCCTCCACTGAACCAGTTTGTCTCAACGCAGCCAACTTCTCATACACGGTTCCCCGATCCGTTCCTCCATACCTACGCGTTAACGCGATGGTAAAATCTTCCCAATTTGGATTCTTCGATTTTTGGCGCCAAAATTGGAACCAATGAACCGAATTCCCCTCCATGCTTATGAAAGCTAACCTCAATTTCTCCGTCGCCTTCACCTTTTGAACTTCAAAGAATTTTTCAGCCCTCGCAATCCATCCCAAGGGGTCGCTTCCCTCGAACGAGGGTAATTCTACTTTCTTCAACCATGAGCGCGGTATCTCGTCCTCTTCGTCGGATCCGCCACCTTCTCCTTGTTGTTCTTCTGCCTTTTCGGTGTGCTCATTCTCATCAACCGGTGAATCGTTCGAAATTCCATGTTTCTCCATGAATTTTGCCAACAATTCACGGATTCCATCCATACCTGCGACGTTCTTCCGAATTTCTTCAAGGGACGCGCCTTGATCGCTGGTTACCTTCTTCAATTGTTCGACTGAGGACTCCAAATTCGCGAATCTCGCTTCAATCTTCTCCATTCCTTCAGGAGGATCCGGCAGGTCGGACCAAATTTGTTAGGAATCCCGAGCAGATTGAGAGAAAATTGGAGAGAAACCCTAGGGAACTGGGATTATTCGCCCAGAAATTTATTGAAATCAATGGAAAGAATACACAAGGGGCACTCCCCTTCTCACTGAGTAGTTCTCAGTCACAAACTCAAGCAAATGCAAAAACTGCCCAACTCCTAGCTACAGAACTTCTATTTATAGGCGCAGCTAACTCCTAACTGCTTCTAACTACCTCTAACGGATTCCTACTCCTAACCACTCTAGTTCAGCTAATGAGTACAATATGAAACCAAGGAGTACAATATGAAACTAGCTTAGTTAACTAATGGTTAACTAAGGAGTACAATATTCCCTATTCTCCCTGCTCTTTTCCTTGTGCCCCTTCTTTCTGTAATAAACTCTCAGCGTGCGAGGTGGCGCATTTTCCTTTCCCGTCTCAGGCACTGCATGCCTAACAAATGCTCTTCATTTCCAAGAGTGGAATTCTGAATGTTCTTGCTAGTGTTAGCATATGCCACAGTAATGGCATTGGTTTAATCAATAACATGAATTAATCTCCCAACACACCAAAATCATTTTAAGCACTGTTCCATTTCTTATCCTGCATTCGCTTTCAGATTCAGCTATGAACATGAACGCCAAGTTCCTCCAGCGTATCCACTGAGTTGCTAACATCAGTACACTATTTATTTATTTATGGATAGAATAACTATATTTTACTTTGGACCATTATTGCTAAATAATATGACCCTAGGGCTGATCTTCCATTGCTATTAATATAAATGGTATGGGAAAATAAGTAATAATGATATAAAATAGGTTTAATTACTTTGCTGGTCTCCGAACTTTTTGGAGAAATTCAAATAGGTCCCTCAACTTTAAAAGTTTGTGATTGGGTCCGTAAACTTACAAAAATTTATAATTGAGTCCCTTGTATACATGTCCCTTAGGGTTCCGTTAAGTTTCCGTTAGGGTCTTGTTAAGTGATTCATCCACTCATGCATTTGTGGGTCCCTAAACTTTCTGTGAAAATTCAAATAGGTCCCTATACTTTTTGGAAACTGATAGGAACAATTCCTATCTCAAATGCAGAAAAGAAATTATACACAGAAATGGAAGAAGGAAGACTGTCTTATTGAGTGCAAAACTGAGAAAGAAAGATACAAGGAAGAGTAAGAGCAAATGCTCCCAGCAAGGAGGAAAACTCCTAGCCCCAAGCTTACAGCCGAAAACCAAAATACAGTTCACACCCTCCTTACGTCTGCTATTCCCTATTTAAACAAATGTCATCAGGTTTGCGTTCTGTCTCTTCTAACTAACTTTCCCCTCACCTTTCCATTACATGCTCTACCACTCTTACTTAGTGTTTGGGTTGGGCCCAGTATCCTATCAGGAACCCTAGCGGAACCCTAAAGAAGATGTGTATCGTATGAAGGACTCAATTACAAATTTTTATAAGCCTAGGGACCCAATTACGAACTTTTAAAGTTAAACGACCTATTTGAATTTCCTCCAAAAAGTCCAGGGACTAACAAAGTAATTAAACCTATAAAAGTATATAGCGATGTTCATATTTATCAAATGTGTGTGAACCCCATTATTAAATAAGATAAATGGAAGAGATTTCAGCATACTTCATTCCCTAAGGCTATGTTTGGGAGGATGGGGTGAGATGGTTAGTAATAAAGTGGAATGGTAAAAAAGGCTTAACCCATTGTTTGGAGTTTTCTTCATTAATAGAATGGGATGGTTGAGGGTAGGAACCCAAACCACTCCATACCCCTCATTTCTTCATTTTTTCCATACCCTCCAAATTGGGGGTTTGGGATCTTCCTTCAAAATTCCAAACAATTGAGTGATATACTTTTATCTTTCCACACCATTTCACTTTATACCACTCCATTACTAATCATTCCACTTCATCTCCTTCAAAACTCCCCGACATAGCCTTAGACGTATTGCAGATCGATAACAACAATAATAAGTGATAAAAAAAACGTGTGATTCATGGAAAACACATCAAACAGTAATATTTAATTTTGAAAGAATAAAAAAGAAAGAAAGAAAAAGAGAGAAAGAGGAAGAAGGAACCTAACCGTGTAGAGGGTTGGAAATGTTAGAGCGAGAAGGGTTGTTGGAGTTGATAGGCGTAGAAGTGGAAGGGGTGGAACGGTCAAGGTGCTTATCAAGGGCGTCGTTGATTCGCTTCCGATGATCAACCACACCAACACCAACACCGACACCGACACCAACACCGGCACCACCTCTGCCTCTGCCTCTGTTACTGTACATACCTAACCTCCCTCAAACAATCATGGTGGTGGTGGTGGTGGCGGCGGTGGCTAGGGTTCCCTTCACTGCTCAAATCTGAAATTCTATGCCTTCTCTACTTTGTCTCGTGGAATTAGAAATTAGAAATTCGAAATATAACACAACACTGTGTGCTTTTTGTCACAAAGGAATACAGGCGTTATACACTAGCTAGTGTCTTGTTCCCATTCTCCAACAACAGCTATCTTCATTCATTAATAAAACAAACAGTATAGCACCAAAAAATAAAAAAACAAATAGTAAATATCCAAATTCATCCTCAACAAAAGAGTACATAACTCATTTGATCCCCGAAAGTGTAAGGTGATATCAATTTAGTTCTTGAATTTAACTAAATAACAAAAATATCCCTACAGTTGTAAAACTTTAATCAACTTGGTTCCTCCGTCAACCCCCGTTAGTGGACACCGTTAACGGCACTGATGTGGCACGTTAAGTGTCTTGTTGGCACTGTTGTCATTGGTTAGGTGATGTCCACGTGATCAGGGATCAATTTAAAATTCTGAACCAGGATCTAAATTGATACTCGCAACTCTGAACCAGAGACTAAATTGATACTCGCAACAGTCTTCTTCTTCTTTATCTTTCCTCTTTCTCTCTCTCTTTACTTCCTCTGTCTGGCGCTCTCTCTCTAACCACCCGTCTATAGATAGGTCCTTTCTCTCTCTGCTCTCTCTCTCTTTGCTTTCTCCGTCTCACACTCTCTCTCTAACCACCAGACAGAGGAAGCAAAGAGAGAGAGCAAAGAGAGAAAGGGAAAAGATAAAGAAAAAGAAGAAGACTGTTGAGAGTATCAATTTAGTCCCTAGTTCAGAGTTTCAAATTGGTCCTTGAACACGTGGACACCACCTAGCCAGGGACAACGGTGCCAACAAGGCACTTAATGTGCCACATCAGCATCGTTAACGGCGTCAGCTAACTGGGGTTGACGGAGGGACTAAGTTAATTAACGTTTTACAACTTCATGGACGTTTTTGCTATTTAGTTAAATTCAGGGACTAAGTTGATACAGCCTTACACTTTCAAGGACAAAATTGGCTATTTACTCTCAACAAAAAAAACGTAGTGATATTTTGGATCCTGAAAAATATCAATTTGATCCTCAAGAATGTAAAATGCGGGTCAAATTGATCCTTTTAAGGATAATTTTAGGGACATTTTAATCCTTAATAGAGATTATTTTGATCCATATTTTATATTCTTAAAAATCAAATTGATATTTTTAATGATCAAAATATCACCATAATTTTTTATGAAAGATCAATTTGGGTCATACTGTAAAAGAAAAGTTAGGGAGTCTCCGAATACTTGTTGCCCTTGCCCATGAATCGCCCAACTCGCTCTGTCCCATGCCTCGCATTTGGGTGGGACCCTTTTTGTCCTCGTTCTCGTGTCAGCATCGTGATTCATCACCACGTTTCCATGTCTTTTCTTTTGAGTAAATCACCACCATCTTTTGAGTTTTTTTGAACAAAGCTCGTTAATCCACAATTCTATAATTCTATAAATGTTATACAGATATTCTTTAATACACTTTTTTCACATAGACTCACGTTTTGATGAGTTCAACGAATTTAATATAAAATTCATTCAATAATAAAAAATATATTAAAAAAAATATGATAAAAAATATGTTATTATTTACGAGTATAGATACTTTAACTATTTTTTAAAGCAATATTACTCATTCACATTAACATATATTATTTTATTTATATATAATTTGTATTATTTGATTATAATTAATCTGATTTTATTTTTTACATACCTACACGTTCTAATTCTACTACTTCAACAAACATTAGAAATATGAAGCAACAAGAAGTAAATCCCTAATTTTGTCCCTGAAATTGTAAAATCATATCAATTTAATCATTGAATCAATTTGATATCAATTTGATCCGTGAAATTATAAGATTCGTATCAACTTGATCCCTAACAGAGGGATTGAATTGATTAACATTTGACAACTTCAGAAATATTTGTAAAATTTTGAAAATATCATAAACCAAGTTAATACAACCTTCCAATTTTAGGAACCAAATTAAAGATTTACTCAAGCAACAAGTGATGTGCAATAAACTTAATTCTTCTTTTTATGCTTTCAATGCAATCATTTTTATTTGGAAAACCTTAGTAATCCTCAGAATTCAGATACAAGTAGATAATTACCGATAGGGTTTCACTAACAAGGGGCTCATTAGGCAAACAAGCCCAGGAGTGGGAACCTCCCCATCCCACCCAACTACTGTTGAGGGAGGCAGGGATTACAAATCTCCTTACGAAGGGAATCTCCACACTAACACATTACGAAGAAGATTCACTTCAAACCCCAACGATCGACCTTTATAAGAATATCTAGTATGGAATCTAATATAATGGGTAAGCTTTTATGCCACAATTGGATGCCTAGAGTGTGAGTGAATGGGGGAACCACAAGAAGCAAACAATAACAAGCTGCTGAACACAATCATCTTCCACAAAGAAAAGCCCTTACAAGTTACAAATATGAACCTGCATATTGTTCCCTATCACCCAGAATGATGCTAGAGTTTAATCATCAGCAAAATATCTCTCCTCGGCATCGACATTGGCCTCCCTCTGCCAATGATCGTCAAGGGTCTCATCATTATCTATTTTAGAGTAATCTAGATGTTCGCGATCTTCCCCTAGTAGAAACTTCTGCTGCATAATGTAGGTAAATTGGTTCAAACGGTCCTCCAGCTCTTCTGCAGATAAAGTAGACTCCTGACTCTCTCTGGCTGGATCAGATGGGGCATCTTCAATTACATCAGGCTGATTCAAGTGCCTCTGCCAGTAGCAAGAAAGAATACAATCATTTAGGTCCACAAACATATGACAACCATCATAGCACTAAAAACTCCTAGTCCCAAAAGATGAGGAACAGTGGATCCAAAACAATAGACGTAGTTGTAACCGTTAAACTGTGTTTAAAACAGACAATTCAAATCAAAGAGATTATAAGAATTTAATCAGAATTTAATCCAAAAAATAACACTAATGAAAAATCAGTGTTTCTCTCTCTTGAAGACAACATAGGGTTCATTGCTGGATCACCATCATCTTTGGGAACATTAGTAGTGACCATGATAGCAAGTACAGAAGGAATTACTACAAATAATATTTTACCTATTAACATACCATTATACCATTTCATATAGTGGTTGTTCCATCTCCAATAGTTTTAATACACAACTAAGAGGGTCAAGTGTAGAAATGGATATCAAATGATGATATGCAGTTGAGTTAGGTAAAAGTTGGGACTCGGGACTGAGATAGTATGCAGTTCCGTTGGATTATATCTCAAACAACCCCCCTCCCCCAAACAAAATAAAACATAGTTGATAGCACACCCTCAAGCACTCAAGCCCTCATACCACATCTTCTATTCTAAATGGGAATGCAGAAAGCCAAAACAAGTTGGTTAGGTTAGTTTTTTTCTTTTTAATTTTGGACCAGCAACAACCCGGCCAGGTCACCGGGTTTGACAGGGCCAACCACAAAAACTGTTAACAAACCTAACCAGACCGGCTCAAGACTTGGTTCACAGGTTTTCTAAGCAAACCAAATCGGGTGGGTCCGGTTGTGCAACTATGAAAAAAAGACACTTACATCTAATCACTTCCAATTTGATGGATATGTGAATCACCATCTTTTGAATCTAATTTATCTGTAGTTGTGAATAACATGACTGAAAACCAACTTGAAAGTGATACCAATTGAACAAAGTTGAAATAGATGATATCATAAAATATATCATATCATCTCTTAGCCCCAAGTGCAACTTCTTCCTCTTCGTGAATGAAAGTCAGTGTGTATAACTTTTATATAATGCATAGACGAGTACTGCTTGATTGATATCCCTCTTATTTAGAGACTAGTCTAAAAAGAAAAGACTGTTATGAATGGGATTCGCCATCTTTCTCTTGATGAGTGAAGATGATAAGGGTCTCACTCTCAATTCAAATACAATTAGAATATGCAGAGTATCCAATTTAAATCTGGTGAAACCAATTTAGGCATACATTAAACAGCATCATCACCAGAAGAATAGAGGATCATAAAAGAGCAGAAAGAAGACTTGAAATGATATCAATGATCAATCTCAGTAATCACTAACTAACACTTGTCCTTTGGAGAGAGAAGGAAATGTATATAGAATGCTCATGCTTCTACGTCAAATACAACACATTAACCTAAGATATATCTCAAGCATTCCACAAAACAGGCGAGTATCTACAGGAAAAGACAAAAAAATTACCAAATTAAATTTTTAAGGGTCATAAGCAAGGTAAAAGGGTGACGATAACAATAAAAAGATCCAATCACTAAAAGATTCAAAAATAGAAAGATTATTCTAATGATACAATAAAAGATACATTACATTTAAAAAAGGGCCAGTTAAAACAAAAGAAGAAAGAGTAAGCCTTGTTTTAGTCCATGAAATTGTAAGAATCGGTCATATTAGTAACTAACTTCAGAAAATTATCATATTAGTCCATGAAATTGTAAGTATTGGTCATATTAGTCCCTCATGTCAACCGTTGTTCAGTCAAGTTAAGTTGGTCCTCACATAAGGATCAATTTGATTGACATATTAAAATTCAAGGACTAATATTTTACTAATACAACTGGCTAAAATGATGATTTACTCAAAGACGGTTAAAATGCTGATTTACTCAAAGAAAAAAACCTAACCCCAAAAAAAAATTTTGAACTTGCACGAAAATAATACTCCCAATAGACATTGATTGATAGTTTAGAGAATAGTACCTCTGCAGTCTGTGCATTGCTACTACCTTTTCTCCTTTCCTCATCCTCCTCTCCCTCATCTTCTTCTTCCTCCTCCTCCTCCTCTTCTTCTTCTTCTTCTTCTTCTTGGAATCTCTCATTACCAATCCAGTCCCTTTCGGCCACACCAAGCCTCTGCTGCTCCCCTCTAATCTTAGCAACCAGATCAGCCTCCTCACACCTCCTCATAAGTGTCTCCGACCAGCGTTCTCCTGGCCTTGACATGCCCCTGCCGGTGTGGTCCTGAAACTTGCCAACGTATTCGTAGTGCAAATATGGCTCTCTACCCCTCATTGCATCTTCAGAGAAGTAGTGCCCATCACATATCAGTTTATCCAAGTAAGCCCGCCTACGGTTCTTCACAGTTACCGACCTCATCCTCATCTCCTCCGTTGTTGGGCTCATTATGCTCCGAATTCGCTTTATATGCCAATTTATCTCATAATCGTCTTTCATGGAATCAAATTCGCTCACCTCATTGAATGTAAGTTGGGATCCATATCGTTCTACATACGCAACACATTAATAGAGACATTTTAAAATATTGAAAAATTATCATCTCACGCTATTTTTACTTACAGTTAATCAAGTATTGGATGGTTAACAAGTTAAAACAACCATTAACCAATCTAATACACGTGACCAACCATGAATTGATACATCATTGAACATGTATATAAATGATTTAATTGTTATGCACTGTCAGTATAACTGTTAACCAATCATAATTGTTACGTCATTAATAATGTTTGACTTTTATCACAACTACCTTTAAAAGTCACCTGTATGATGATAGTGACACATGCGATGATTTGTGATTGGATTAAATTCACGGTGCATGGAAATTAAACTCATATATAAATAGAGGGGTTGATATATTATTTCATGGTGTGACCTATCAGAAAATTGAAACCTATTTAGCAGCTAGAAAGCAGAGAAAATATAAAAATTAAAGAAAAGGGAGAGAGAGAGAGAGAGAGAGGTACCTAAGAAAAGGGCAGGGTCTCTGGAGAGAAGGTCACGGAAGATGGACTTGCGTTGAGAAGGGAGAGTGGCAGAGGATTGGAGAGAGCGCGGGAAGTAAAGGTTCTCCAAACATGATAATCTCTCTGATATTCTCTCCATTGCGTCTTCACCCATCACTTCCTTCTTATTCTTCTTCTCTTCCATATCTCTCTCTATTCTATTCGGTGAACTTGTTTAGAGAAAATAAGGCAACCAAACTATTTATATTAATATTATATACCAGTATCCTGTTGTTGGGCCTGCTATGCTCTCATGCCCATGGCCCAACCCGTCTTGTCTTATTTTGTTGGGTTTCAATTTCAAACCTTTCACATATTTTTAGGTTTAATTATTTTATAGCTTCTTAAATTTTTTTTGGGAAAATTTAAATACTTTTGTGAAGCAAAGAAAACTTATAATTGGATCCTTGAACGAATAAAAAGTTTATAATTGAGTCTCTATACAAAAATATTTGTTACAACACAGTGAAGTTACACGGAATATTCCAAGATGTAATCACATGTGTATTATATGTCTTAAGTTGGACGATCATGTCATCCTTGATTTTCCATTTCATTTTCCACCTCCATCTTGTTTTCCCCCTTTACACGTTTTCTTCCTTCCCTCCAAATCTCTCACCCCATTTGATGCATATTGTTTAGTCTGGTGCTTTTGCTTGTTAAATGAATAGTCCTGTCAGTGATTCTATGTAGGAAGCACGTGAAGAACCCCATTGTACGGTCCATACTCGCACGAGGTATGCAATTCATTGTGCTTGTTGTCTTTTGGTGTTGTTGAAGAATGTATATTTTTAGGGGTTAACAAGCAGGCTATAAATCTTGTACCAGGATTTTTCTCTGTCTTGGATGTTAACAATACTGTTGGATTACCACAATAATAAAGGGTAAATTCTTTCCTTCTCGTGCTTGACTGGGTGTTGCTCGACCCTGAAACCGCGAGTAGTTCATGATGAACTAAGACATCAGCAATCACATACAATAACAGTTCTTCCTGCTTCAAGGTCAGTCGTGGGGAGGGGAGGGAGGGATAGAGAGATTGGGGAACTTTTGTTTAAGAGCAAAAGGTTAATGCTGCATTTGGGGAAGAAACACCCCAATCCACATCAAACGCCACATCAAAAGCCATGTGCATTAAACGCATGTAAGAATAACACTTCTCTAAAGTTTGTGTGTAAAATGAGCAAACAAATGTCTATATATCCTTTGATTAGCCAAAGGGCATCATTAGATGATTTAATAGATTCTTATTTGATCACTTTAGAGAAGCTTGATCGTTCATGCAAATATGAGTATAGGTATCTCCTCAAATAATATGCTTCATACTTCATATAACAAAGACATGCATGCTAAGCTTAAGAGTTAAGACAGTCTATGTGCAAAGCCAGATACCCAAGTGAACAACTTGAATTCCCAGCCAAAAACTGAACAATTTTAACTTGCCAACTATGGCATGAAAATTAGTTATAGCATGCATGGTGCATTACACAACCCTTCAGCACCAGTTCCACAGCAGATGCAGAGTCGGCTTCAATCATACAGTCCTGAGCCTCTTATCCCAGGAAACTGACAAAGCCATGAATATACCACATAGTGCTGCATAGCAAACAGGTTTCTAGCAAATCCATACACCCACTTGAGAACCTTCCCGGGCTTGTGCACCCATTGCCTTTAACTGAACCTTAAACATTGAATCTAAGCCAGTAAGTAATCTTTGGGAAAATCATATCCAATCAGCACTTCCCTGTTGACCATTAGGCCTAGCAACATCGTTTGTCTCAAAGCAGGTCACACTCATCGTGCTTTATGAATACTGCCAAAATACAAGTCCATCAAATGGGTTTCCTGGCATATAAAGACTCATTTGTCTCTGAAGCCAGATAGTTCAGCATGCTATACCAAATAGCATTTTCCAGTACTCATCAGCATTGGAGATATTCCTCATGCAGTTTTCCAGATAGAAAACAAATTAATCCAGAATATGAATTAGTCCTGTATTTATTTCTAAAATAAATATTTTACCATGATTGGGGACTGAATAAAGTAGAAACCTGCCAATAAAGACTGAATAAAGTAGAAACCTGTCAATAAATTCAAACCACCCCAGATAAGTTTCTCTTGAAGAACTACAAAAAGAATTAATCATGACCAGCAAAAGCCACTTATTTTTATCATATTGCGAAGGATGTCTTAACAAGAATAAAAAACCAAGTCCATAAGCATACATCTGTGGACAAATGATTTGCTCATAAAACTTGTCTTTAAATAGAAAATGAACTGAAGTGCAATAAAAATGGGAAAAAAAGGGACCATAACATCGCCAATTCACCTAACTGTTAACAAAAGCAAAAGAGGATTATAGGCACTTATTGTTATATGCTATAAAAGAAAGAAACGTCTACTGCATGCACCTGGAGAAACTAACAAATCCGCATCATAAATAATCGATATGATCAACTTTCATTGAACAAAAAAAAACCCTTTTTTGTTGGAGCACCAAATGGTGTTCTTCCGCAGTATTGAGTTAATTATAATTTTCAAATTATGAGCAAGTAAAGGGTAAATAAAACTGAAAAATCAATTTAAACAATTCGTGTACACAATATGATTAGTTATATAATTACTTGCATATACTAATGCGTATATAGTAACAGATCTTTTCAACTTACAGTCAAGTAAAATCTTTTGAGACATTGCTAGTAGCTATGCAAGCATCATCAGCCACAAGCAAGTGAATAATGGGCTAATGGCAAAGGCCTACTTGTCAGAATTCCTCCGACTCCCAGTCCCTGACAAATAAGTACAATCGATCTATCTACAGCCTTTCAAACAAGAAGGTAGCATCATGTCATCTTTCAACAAAGAACAGCACATCATCAATGAGCAGGTTCAAATTGGGTAACTACACCATTAGTATGATAAAATTCATTCTTAATATCATGGTAGGATTAAAGATTAATGAAACAAAAACTTGTACTTCATTCTTTGCCAAGTATGCTGAATTTGAGCCAGAACTAAGATTGAATAAACTCAAATAAGCCTATGCAGATAATGTTGACAAGGCCAGGACACCAACGGTATTGCTGTAACATGGAGGTACATCAGTACATGAACATTTACCAGAGACCTTTAATCAATACCCACCCATTTCCGAAACTCCTGAACATGCTCCAGCCTTTTTCTTTGTGCTTCTGTTCTAGTATTTGATGTTTTTAAACTCCTATAAAGATTCTTATGAAGTCTCAAGAACTCACTTTTGTACATCCACTTATCAGTATACATGTTATGGTCTTTCATATGGCCAATGACCTCCATCACTCTCTCAAAGTAACCACCTCGAAGAAAGTTTAGCAGCAGTAACTCATATAAATCTCTACTTGCCACTAAACTGCCACTCTTCATGAATCTCTTGATGTCTCCCCACAAGTATGTAATCTCACGATACATACCAAGAGATGAATATCCACATAGCAAACAAGCAAAAGTTTGAATTGTGGGTTGAATTTTCATTTCGTCCATTCTTCTATATGCCTTCAGTGCATCCTCTATCATTCTCGCCTTGCAGAAAAAGAAGATGGAAGAATTGAACTCATACACCAAATAAAAAACATTCTGATCTTCATCTTTCAATATTTGCGCCAAGGTGACAGCCAAATTTGATTTTCCAAGTGAATTTGATGTCTCAGCACAGAGGATGTGTTTGTCAATAGCATCATCAGACAAGTCTTTGTCTAAACCAACCCTTTTCATTTGTTTTAGCAGTGCCTTTGCTTCTCTTTGCATCCTCCTCTTGTGATATGCTGACAAGAGTAACATATATGTATCCCAGCCCATTGGAGATCCAGTAGCCTCTACATCATCCAAAATGTCATGAGCAGATTCAAGCCAGCCCAACTGAATGCAAGCACCAATTACATCAGAACACAAACTGGATCCTGCTACTGAATATAGTTTCTCTTGGATGCTAAGTAAAAGTTTGGAAAGTTCACTTATCCTCTCATCCTTCTTGTAACCACTGATGAACATAGCCAGAGCTCTGTTACTGAGGACAAGTTTCCCACCCCTATAAAAAATTAGATCTTGTCTACCTTCTTCCACTTTCAAGACAGAATCCTTCTGCAGCAGCTCAGGCTCAACATGTATCTTCAATCCATTCTTAAGGTTGTGCGATCCAATTGCAATAAAGCAATGCGTTTGCGAGTGTTGTCTATCTTCTTTATTGATATGACGATTATGCGAGCTATTCATATCCAAAACTAGCTGAGCAGCAGCATCAATGTCATCAAATTTGAAGTGCAAACTCAACAAACTATCATAAAACTGACGATAGTGACCAACATAAGCCGCTGACAATCCGTCAATATGATCTTTCAGTTGCTTCAATTCATCTCTCAAACCATTCATCTCTAGGATCTGTGAAATCATTACAATTGAGTGTGCATCAGCCACTGTCCCGGTCAGCGGCATTAATTCAATGAGGCACAGGCCTTTCAAATATAATTTAAACCTGACACAAGCATCAAGAACAAGGTTAAAGATCGACGTATCTGGCTTAACCGCAACCGCATTATGAGCCTTTCTATCATTCAAGCAATTATAAAAATCGCATAGTTGAGACAGAAAATTGGATGCAAGATATGTTCCAATGTCAGTCTTCACAAGATGCAAAACAATCAATGATAATAAATTCATAGGGGGCACACACCCTTTGTTCAGCAACAACCTGAGAATCACTGATGCAGGAGCTGGCATTTGCAACCTAGCTAAAGATAGTGCAAGTTTGGTTAAAGTATCAGCATGAAGCAACCCTGATTTCTCATTAACAATTTGCAATACCAAATCACAAGCTTTTCTCATCCAAACATGATTGTATGAATAGGACAACTGAACAATGAGCTGGTTCACAATGTGAACCTCAGGGTAACCATAAAGGTTTCTAAAATCCTGAAAGGATTCCCATGCTTCATGCATTTCCTGATTTCTCAAAGCAAATCTAAGCTTTCCCAATAGAATTTCTTGGGTGGAACGTTCCCATGATAACCTTTCACAATGGTTAGAATTAGAAGTTGAAATTTTTTGCAGAAAAGGATTGAACTGCACAAAACAAACATGCCCTCTAAAATTTTTCTGTAAAGTTGAAGCCTTTTTTATGAAGTGGTTGTGTAAAAGAATGTATCTGGTAAATGGAAGTAGCAACATGCCACCATGCCTACGCTATTTTGCTTATGCATACAAATGCAACCTAAAGACAGAAAATTT
Organism: Ammopiptanthus mongolicus; assembly: GCA_039655645.1. Lineage (NCBI taxonomy): Eukaryota > Viridiplantae > Streptophyta > Magnoliopsida > Fabales > Fabaceae > Ammopiptanthus > Ammopiptanthus mongolicus. The sequence continues at coordinate 9,832,035 of CM077343.1, read as the reverse complement.
TCTCTCCAACGTTCAAGAAGAAAAATTTCGTACCGTATAGAAATATATTATCATGAATTTTCGATTTTGAGAGTTAACAAAGCAAAGTAGTGGAAGATTTGGAGCGTGGGGTATTGGATGCGAAGTGCGAACCCTAGACGTAAAAGAAGCGACACGACTTGAGTGTTGTAAGTAAATTTAATTTGATTACCTTATTTTATATTTTAGGTTAAATTAAGGTTGCATTTAGAAGAGTTGATAGAGCTTATACGAATAGATTATGAAATTAAACTTATATAAATAATTTATGAAAATAGGATATGATCATTGCATAAGCTCATTTTAGCTTATTTCCATAAGCTTGTCAGAGAAGTTTATAAAAATAAGTTGTTTTTAGTTTATTTGAAAATAAGTTTAGTGAATAAGCATTTAATTAGGCTATTTATCCAAACGCACCCTAAGGCTATATTTGGTTGAAATGAAAGTCGATGAGTAATTTTAACGGAGAGGTGGAGAAGGAAGATGAAAAATTTTAATTAGTTATTGTGTTTAGTTGAAAGGAGGGAGAAGATTTTGATGAAGGAAAGAAAAAAACAGCACTATTCATGTTTGGTTCAAATGGAAGAGAAGGGATGTTAAAAGTAATTTACTTTAATACCCTTATAATTTATAAGTAAGAATATTTTTGTCACTGTGTTAAAAATGTTTAAAATCCCCTCCTCTCTCCTCCAAATCTCTCAATATTGAAGGGGAGCCAAAATTGAGTGATTAGAGATTTTGCTGCCCCCTTTTCCCTCCAAAAAAATAAACCAAAACTATAAAAGTTCAAAAAAAAAAAACTCATCCCTTCCCTCCCCCCATTTTCTTCCATCCAAACACCATGTAAGATTTTGGTCTCTATACATAACGTTGATTTTGATTTTAGTCTCTGTAAAAAAATTGGAAATAAGTCCCTATATATGTAAATGTTAGCAAACTTGGCCTCTATATGTGCAAACGTTAGCAAATTCGTCCCGCCGTCAGCAAATTGATCTTTATACGTGACATATGATTTGGTCCCTAAACATGAAAAAAAATTGAGTAATATTATTAAATATATTGTTTCTAATACAAGCTTACTTTTTTGATACCTTAACTAATATCCTATAGGAAGTGGTTGTGATCAAAATCCTAACATCAAGCCTGATTTTTTTTAGATGTGATCTCAACTACTATCACGTGTTTACTCATTATAGGCACCATGAACTTGAAAAAAATCCTCATTCCAAGCCTAATTTTTTTAGATGTGCTCTCGTCCACTCTCAGAGTATTTCTCTTTCTCTCTCAGTGTTTCGAATGAAGTCTGTAATTGCGATTTACTACTACGTTTGCAAATTAGTAAAACACAACTAAATGCTTATTATGTAAAAACGTTTGTTCCTCTCCAATATTTAGGAACAGAAGTAAAAGAAAAATGTCGGGTAGTCGAACCATGAGTGAGAGAGCAAATGATGGAGAAGGCACTACACTTGGTTCGCGCACCACTATAAATCCCTAGACATCGCGTCGCCCATAGAAGCATATGTCGACCCGCATAATATTCTATAAATAATGCATGAATATTTGAAAAAGAATCTACCTTTTTGATATAGTTTAATACTTTTTTAATCAGGTATTGATTTATTTTATAAGAACTTCTTTCAATACATTCAATTCTGAAAATAAATGAAGACAAATAATATCATAATACTCACCAAAACATACAAACTTTTCAAGATTAATAATATAATATTTTTACAATATATCCTCGTCTAAAGTTTAAATTTTTGGAATTCAAATAAAAAACCAAAAATATAATTTATATTCTGAAAGTTATCTAAGTTGACTCTCATTAGGAGAAATAGATTGATATAAGATATAAAAAATAATCAATTAAAAAAAAATATTTAGTTGAGTCCGAGCTCCTTGACAACAGCTAAGACAAAATTATTACCAATTGCATATATAGGAACCGATTTAATTTTTTTTTTTTTCAAGTTTAAGGACCTAAAAAATTTGTGTCACATTTAAGGACCAATTTGTTGACGGTAAGGATGAATTTGCTAATGTTTGTATATCTATAGACCGCTTTACTAACGTTACACATGTAGGGATTCCTTTTCAAATTTTTTACATATAAAAATTAAAGTCAAAATCAGCGTCACGTGCAGGAATCAAAAACTTAGTCTAACCTATATTTTATAATCATAATTTTTAGGGTTAAATATGGTTTTAGTCCCTGTAAAATTGCAAGAATTTGTTTTTAGTCCCTTATGTTCAAAAAGTTTCTTTTTGATCCCTCAATTTTTGAAATAGCTCATTTTTTTATCCCTAACGTTATCTCAATTTTTAAAATAAGGATCAAATATGAGCTATTTTGAAAATTAAGGGACAAAAAAAGGATTTTTTAAAAATTAGGGAATAAAAAAGGACATTCTGAAAATGAAGGACTAAAAACGAATTTTTATTATTTTATAGGGACTAAAAACATATTTAAATAGTTGAAAATTGATAGGTGAGCAAAATTTAATTATAACATTATCCTTTACAAGTTTATTTGTCAATTTTTCATCCTTAATAAAATATATTGATAATTATATTTTTATATTACTTTAAATTATTATTAAATGAATAATTGACAATGATAATTTAAAAAACAAAAATAAGACACTGAAGTTGGAAATCATTTTTTTATAATAGTATAGATAAATAATATCAATTCTCTCTGTTGTGTTAAGTTTTACTGTTTGAGTTTATGACATATTCAATTAAAAGAAATCTACAATTATAATTAGGATGTAATTTTTATATTAAAATAATTATTATAATTCTTAATTATAGAGGTAGATAGGAGTGATATATAATAGGTAATTAATTTAAATAAATTATTTAATAAAGGGTATTTCTGAAATATAAGAAAAAAATTAAATGAAAAAGAATGATAAACATTTCAAAAAGGACTGGAATTATCCTAATCATGTATTGGACAAAAAAAAGTAATAATGACTTATTACAATAAATAAATATATATATATATATATAATATTTACAAATTTATTTTTTTATTAGTAAAAATTTAATAAGTTTATTATATGATTATTATTTAATTTAAAACCCAATCTATATATTAATTACATTATATGATTATTTACTATTCGTATAAAACAATTATAAATTATATAACCTTTTGATTAAATTTCACAAAAAAGTATCGAAGATTATTATAATGGTTAAATGTTTTCGATCCTTGTAAATAGCGAAAATTCGTTTTTAGTCATACCTCATTTTCAAAACGTCCTTTTTTGATCTCTCAATTTTCAAGATAGTTCACCTTTGGTCCCTATTTTGAAAATTGAGCTAACGTTAGGGATCAAAAGTGAGCAATTTTGAAAATTAAGGAACCAAAAATGGACTTTTAAAAAATGAGAAACTAAAAACGAATTTCCGCTATTTTATAGGGACCAAAAACATATTTAACCCTAATTTTTATTTATAAGAGTGTTTTTTTGAGGAAAAAAAACATTATATCTCCAAAAATAATCTCATCTAACCCAAAAGCAATAAAAAAAATCATTCTCACTTGAATAAATGGGTAAATAATAGAACATTAACCCAAAAGTAATTGATGAAGCATTTCATGCATGGGAGAAGAATAGCATCCAAAAAAAGAATCAAATCATTAAACATGAAACCTGACTAGAAAATTTCAATGAGAATGTGCTTTACAACTTCTTGAGAAAGGCTAACTAAACTACTAAAGCCACTGGGATTGCCCTGGTGGTGAAGGGTTTGGTTGAGACAAGTTCAAACCTCATTGCCACCATTGTAAAAAGAAAAAAAAACTTAACTTCATCAAGCATCTATTGCTTCATCACTCTTTAAGCTCTTATATATTACACTCACCCAATTTTCTCATTAATTGCATAACGTAAAGCCGTGAGCTCAAGCAGCAACTTCATCCACATTAGAGTTAAATACAAAACTTGGGAAAGAAGTTGTTATGTCCCTGCATTAATTTAACAAATAACAAATTATACTATGGTTAGAATATCAGAATCTGGATGAAAGCAGTTTAACATTTACCACAAAAATATTTCTACACACACCTCAGATAGGGTAGGGTCATGATTTTAAGCAGTGATGGATTTTTAGAAACAAAATTTTGCCACTCGACAATGTCTATTTTCCCATCTTGGTTCAGGTCAGCATCCAAGAAAGTCTGGCCACAAAAATAAAATGTCAAGCTTAAGCCTTATATTCAATTTGTGAGAATTGATGAGAGAGGTTACAGGAGAGCATCAGAAAACTAATTTCTTAAGGAATGTTGACTTTCATATTTAATATTATCCAGGAATCTTACAAAAATAACTAACAACCTTGTCAAGAATTGTTTCTATCACCTCATCAGCCAACTTCATTTCAGACTCACAAAGAAGCGCAATTAACATTTGCTTGACCTGTCAAAAATCACCCGAAAGAAAAACGAAGATGCTCAGTCAAATTAATAGAATATCAGTTCGAATGGCACAAGTCCACATCAAAACATCTTTTCATAAACAATGACTAAGTATACAAGTAAAAGTGAAAATTATCACTTTAGAACAGAGGCATATCTATGTGTAGATTGGCACTTCATTCGATTTTGTTGACACTTTAGTTGCATCGAAGTCATATGAACAAACAAACACCATCTTACCTCTTGGCGCTCTATAAATCCTGTATTGTCCAAATCATAAAGCTTAAAAGAAACTGCAAGAAAATCACAAACCTAATTTATCTGTACAGCCAGATCACAGTATGGAATCTAGGGTAACCCTACAATGAGTTAAGTATTTGATAACTTACAATCTATCTTGTCTTCTAGTGGTGCATTTGGGTGGAAGACGTTGAGTGATCTAACAAAGTCGTCAAAATCAATGACTCCTTTCTTCTTAACATCAAATAGATCAAAGATCTGCATGTAGAAAAATTCTGATATCAATAGATATCCGGTCAGTCAAAAAGGCAACTTGATGGAGGTATCACAAGAATGATATAAAATGTAAACGAAGAAATTTATAACAAAGTTGTTTGCAAGCCACTGATCTAAAGAGTACATTTGTGTCAGTCTGCAGCCACCATTCACATATGCTTGCAAGAAACCACAATAATTATGACATAGTTATTAAGAAAGCAAAAGTATGTTATATAATACCCGATTTGCAAAGATATTTTCTTTTTTCCTATTTTTGAAAATTGCCAATTGAAATTCTTCCTGCAAAGAAAGAACACTCATAATCACAATGAGGACTAAGAATTTGATGTGAAGAGCAAATAAACATAACAAACCTGAATGGTAACAGGATTAGCATAATGTATGAAAATTCCAAATAACTACATTGCAAGTAGGAGTTATGACCTAAATTCTTCTGACAATTACACATGCAAAACTAATGACTTAATGTCTCATAACAAAATACACATCACAAGATAGACATCATTAGTTAGCCAAGTTCCTCCCAGGTAATAAGTGGAGATAGAAACAATGAAAAGTACCAATGATCATAGACTAACCTTTGCCAAAAAAGAACAAAAACAAAAAGGCATTTGCTATATGGTACCTTGCTTATCAGTCCATCATCTATGACAGAACTGCTGATGCTCTTAAAAAGCTCAAATAGTGCTTCAACCTCGCTGACAGTGACTGGGAAACCAAAAATTAGCACTCAAGTTTAAACTAAAAACTAACATGAGTCCTTGAGAAATGGAGATAGATAAGTTCCATAGCAAAGCATCACAAGATGAAAACACTAAAACACAACCATTACATCCATTTCAGTTCAGACAGACACTGACACATACATGAAGTAACAAGTCTCAAATTTGTTCCTCAAATTAGAAGAGCCTGCTGAATGCATAGGTCTAAAATTGTGTGTTCCGAAGAGAAGAAATTTTTTGTAGCAAATGGAAGAAAAAAACAGTTTTTTTTCATTTAAGGAGGTGACAGAATGGAAAAGTAAGATAGGGAATCTAACTCAAGAGAAAAGATGTGAATTATTCTTTAATCTATCAAATAGAAAAGAAACTAACAACATTTTCTTTGGTTTGGTTTACATCACAAAATGCAGAAGAAATGCAATTTATAATATTACAGTACATTTATATACACACAGATAAGGCTCAGCGTATAATGACAAACAACAACAACTAAGCCGTTTCCTACTAGGTGGGGCTCAGCCTATAATGACAAAGCATTCTCAAAACCCTTTCCCATTAAGATAGATTAAAAAGGAGAGGCCCAAGGGGAGTGCTGTTTTTATATATTCACCTTTGCCTAATTTCAACAACATACCGGACAAAAGTAAACCATGTTTCGTTTGTTGCAAACTTGCAATCTTTGCCTTATCAAAATCGATATGGGAAACATACAATACATAATTGCAAACCCTTACAGAGTACTATACTTTTAAGATTCATCCGGCAAGAGTGCAAGATAAAAAGTGAATTCACAATGAGCAGCGAGAAACGTGCATAAACAGAATTCAATAGAACGGTGACAATCACAAAAAACCACAATCTTATAATTTTACAAGAATTACAGATTTGCATCATTCCATTGAGAAAACTAATGGACTTACAAGCTGTCTGTGATGCAAGAATTACTGGATCCTCCTGCCCAGGAAACTGTCTCCTAACCTTAGAGTTGAAACAGCCCATTTATGGAGGAAATCCAGGCAAAGCAGCAAGGTACCGGAGCAGTGCTCAGGCTTCACCACTTCACTAAAATATATCACCAAAATCATCTTAACCTTGCAATTTTAATCCCAAATTGAAACACCAACAACGCAAAATAATAAATAAACAAATCAACCTTGTGAAGTTTTGGTACATGTTAGCTGTGCTAAACATTGAATTAAAAAAAATAAAAGATAAAGCAGAAGAATCTTAAAAAAGAATAACTGTAGTATGTAGTGTTCCAACACTGTATGTGACTCAGAACAATAATTGATCATTATGAAAAGATGGCTATGACCATGAGCTTAGGGACACAAAAAGACACAACTTACATAATAATTCAAGAAAACAAATAATAAACAAATTGAGTGATTAATAAATAAAAATTTGATCTTGACTAAAATTTCTTTACCCCATTACCAAGATGAAATAATAATAATAATAATAATCTTACAAAAATTAAAGACCAACCAATACCAAGATGAAATCCATGGATCCTATCAAAAGAAGCGCAAATTCATAACTTTATAAACATCATCTAGAAATCAAAAGACGTCAAGAAGATCGGTGTAACAAAAAAAATACATAAACATCACATAATTAATCAGAAAAAAATGAAACCCACATTCTATTATTTTTTTTCTACCCCTCCTCCCATAAACCCCACGGAAAAGAACCTCAACATAAGATGTAAATCAAACGAAAAAAGAACGGTGATGATGGAAAAAGACTCACCCAGTTGAAAAAGTAAAGAACTTTGTCCTAGAAAAATGGCATTTGAGTGAGTTGGGCTATAAGAAATGAGAGAAAAAAGAGGAGAGAGAAAAACAAAGAAAACGCGGAGTACTCGAGAAAAGGGAAAGTGGGTTGAGCTGAGAGAGTAGAACTGAGGTATGAGTTTTATTTATTTAGAACCATCCCTCTCTCTCTCTCTTATATATACATACACACATAGTACATCAGGGTGAAAGAGAGAGAGATTAGACTCACGCTGTTGTTGTCAGAAAGTTCCTGAACTGAAAGTAAAGTTTGAAACGTTAACGGCGAATTGTGTTTGGTTTGGTGAAGGTGGCCGTAGAAAACGGGTCCCCACTCTTTATTAACTCGTTAAACACATTCTTGAGACCCACTTATTAAGAGAGTAGTTACCTCTAAAATTCATTCAATAATAAAAAATATATCGTTCTTATTGATAATTATTTATTTATTTACATCAGCTCTAATTTAGTAACTGATCTCATTAAGAATATTGATTAATAAATCAATAAAAAGAAATGTTTCCCTAAAAAATTAAGTGTTACATTTTTTAAAATATTAAATATATATCTTTCAATACAAAATTTTTTTTCTTGTTTTCTTAACCAATGTTCAAAGGATACTAATTAGCATTCTCCTTTAGTTATAGCTCAATAACAATGAAGTTTTTTTTATAATAACAATGAAGTTGAAAATGAGTAAATTTGAATATAATATTATGTACAATGTTGTCAAATATAAATATAATATATATTCATGATTTGGGTGATTTTTAAAATAGTTAGCATAAGAATCAAACATTTTAATTAATGTGATAATTTATGATTGATTGACAGTATAAAAAATTTTTTACACTAATAATTTATACCAATTAAATCCATTTTAAAATAAATATTTTAAAATAAATAATATCAAATATAACAAGTCTAATTTATAAAAATTGAATTGGTTGTAATTAAATTTTGGCCATAGCATATTAATAGGTTAGGACAGTCTTAAACACGAACACGTGCAGAATTTATGAAATATGAAATAAATAATAATAATTATAATTAGTCAAAAGAAAAAGAAAGAAAAAAGTTTTATTGACATGCATTGTTAGTTTGAAAAAAAATTACAGCCATATGTCACAATATTAATAAATAATAGTATAAAACTCTTTACACTAGTGCTATGTACCACTTTTTTTTGGTGAATTGTTATATACCACTTTAATTCAAAGGAAAAAGTATGGCATTTGGAATATTCCTATTATTAAAACAATAAAGTTTAATATTAATCAATCGCCTTCTTATATTGCGGCAACTACTTGATTCGTTGTTGCTTTTTCCCTCTTTTTGTCATTTAACTAAAAGAAGTATTTTTCTATTAAAAAGTCTCCAAATAGAAATTGTTCCTCCTACTAAATCAATTACCCCATTTAGTATATAAGAAAATTTGGCAACACACTTTACAATACATTTTTTTATTCTGGGTGAATTTCACGTCGGACACACTCGATCATATGGGATCCCACATGAAATTCATAATAATAGATAATGTGTTAAAAAAAATATGATAAAGAGTGTATTAGTAGAGCATTTTTTTTTTGAATATCCCTACTATTAAATCAAGATCCAATGGGCCAAAATCTCCACGGTGACCTATTGGAAATGTTGGAACAAAAATCCTCCTCATTATGACACACCAATCAAAAATTAAGGATAAACATATATGTTAATGAGTTGTCATTTTGTTTTCTTAAGTGACAAATTATAATTGTTTGGCGACAGATAATGTGCAGCAAAAAAATGGGACAGAAGATCTTCATCTGAAACTTCCGTTATGGAGAAACAGTAATGTTATTTATACACCTGGGTGACACCTGGTTAAAGGCATACAAAATATTGGTTAATGCAGTTCAATGGATGGTTAACGATGAATTGTGAACCCTTGTACCCATTAACCAAGTCCAGCACACCATTAATCATGATTGTGAACAATGTTAATTAAGTTTGAAGGTGCGCAAAAAAATAACATGCACCAATGTAGTATATGTATGAGTGGTTAACATCGTTCACAATCGTGGTTAATGGTTGTTGGACTTGGTTAATGGGTACAAGAGTTCACAATTTGTCATTAATCATCCACTGAAATGCATTAACCATTATTTTGTCCGCTATTAATTAGGTGTTGCACAGGCGTACAAATAACATTACTCATGGAGAAATGGCATGGTTTTTGACGCTCAGTTTACAAGACCTATAATCCCTACTCTCGTTGTCGTGTCCTTTTTCTAGGAGACCACACAACACCCTAAGAGTGATTGTGGTATTAACCATGCAAAGGAGACTAGGCATATTCCGTGAAGCACAATCTCCAACTCAAAACCGATGGCATCTTTGCTTGCTCCCGATGCTTCAATTTATGTAGGGCTCCACGGAATCCGCCTCCTATTGCTTGGATAAAACTAAATAGCAACGGAGCTTCCAAGGGAAACTCTGGAGAAGCTTGGGGTGGGGGCCTTCTTAGTGCTTAGAGATGGCATCGGTAGATGGATCAAAGGGTTTTGCAACATCTAGGGGTCTGTGATTCTTATCAAGTTGAGCTTTGTGGTCTACTCAAGAATATTGTCATCCTGGAAAGATGATTTCAGAAAGCTCTTGGTGGAAAGTGACAACAAGACCATAACCTGTTAAGAAAGAAAATGGGTAGCTATTTGGACAAAAGCAAACTTTTCAAACTGATCTACGAGCTCAAGAACAGAAGTTGGGAGGTATCCTTCATGTATACCCAAAGGAGGGTAATTGTTGTGCTGACTGGCTTGCGTCTTGAAGCCCAAGACAGCAGCATGGTTTCCTTGGGATTTAGATTCATTGCAGTCAAAAAACATTGCATTCGCTGCATTTACTTATAAGATGCATCGCTGAATCAATTCATCATTTTATATATCAATGCACACTCAAATGTAACTAACGGTGCACCTTAGTAAATGCAGTGAATGCACTATTTTTTGTTGCAGTGAACCCAAATATGTTTCCTTTAGCTGCAAAGTCCCGCCTCGGATTTGTTCTGCCTGATGATTGGTGATGTCGATGGGGCTTTCATACCCTGTTTGATGCGTTTGTCTCAATTTATTTTTGTTTTGGGCGTGTTGCCCCTTTGTTTCACAAAAAAAAAAAATCAAGAAAACTTTACTCATTTATTATCACAAGCAATTCGCTAATTTAGGTAGGTTTAGTTTCTAAAATTCAATTTATCGAATTTTTGAATTTAATTCACATTTGTTCCAATTCATTTAGTCTAAAACGATAATATAATATTTTAAGGGAAATTACAGTGATCTCTCTTAAAAATTGACTTAATTATATACAATATCTTTTCTAAAAAATTATATTGAGTTTTATATTGTAAGGGCCATAAGTATAATATTAAAATAAATTTCAAAAGGCATAAATGTAATGATAATATAAACCTTAGGGGTATAGTGTAATGACAACATAAACTTCAAGGGATATCGGCGTAGATTTTAAAACAAGAAAGAAGCATAAGTAATTAAGTCAAACATCATGGGAGATCAGTGTAATTTTTCATATATTTTCTATGATGAGGGATCCGTTTACGTGTAATTTATTTTTCACTTATACTTGCTTACGAGTCTATCTTATTTTCATACAACGATGTAAACTATTAATAAAGTTAAAATGACAATAATCGTTCGATGAAATTAAAATCAACGGCTAAGAGGGCGTAACTTAAAAATGGTTTACACCAATATTAACGGATCCTCCTCATTTTATATTAATTAATATAATTTTTTTAATTCGTTATTAAAGGTTTGTATTTCGTGATAAAAAGGTTCTTAAATTAATTAGTTTAATAATTTCTATAAATATTTTTTTTATAAAAATTCTTTGAATAATGTTATTTTACTCTATGTTTCATTTGTTCTTTGTAAATTTCAGTTTTTAAGGAAAATATTAATTTTGTTAACATTGTAACTGATTAACTTTATTTATTTGATTTTAACAATTATATTTTTTATTTTTTGAATATCTTTTTAATCTTAATTGAATCCTAAACGTCCACAAAATTTTTTTTTTTTAAAATTACACAAATTCTTTTATAGCATTATATCTTACTTTATTTTTATTTACTTTAAGTTCTTAATATAACTAGTTTTATTTATGTTAGCATAATTCCTTTTTATTTTGTTACTAAAGGTTTGTAATTCGTGATATACTATTTTAGTTAAAAAAGTTCTTAAAACAACTACTTTAATAATTTCTAATTAAATCCTAATTTTTTATAGAAATCCTTTCAATAACGTTATTTTACTTTATTTTTCATTTCTTCTTTCTAAATTCGAGTTATTAGGGAAACATTAATTTTTTAACACTGTAACTTTTTTGTAACCATGACATAGATATGAAGTATCCACTATCGTTAATAGTGACTAATATCCGTCGGGGAACCTGTTAGGCACACAAGGTGGGTTCTCCCCTCCCAACCAGATTTTCTCCATACACAAGAGCCAGGATTAGAACCGTTGATCACTTGCTTAAGATGTCTGAGTCCCTTATCACTCTGACCAATCACATGTTGGTGTTAACATTGTAATTGATTAACTATACTTTATTTATTTGATTTTAACAATAATATTTTTTTATTTTTTGAATATGTTAATAATCTTCAATCCCAAACTTACACAAAATCTTTTCTAGCATTATCGAACTTTATTTTTATTTACTTTAAGTTCTTAATGTAACTAATTTTAATTATGTTAGCATTATTCTTGATTAGTTATTAATTATATATTGTGTTTACTTGATTTTAGACCTGTCTATTTTCTTATTTTAGTTTTATTTATATTTCTTTAGTACCTCAAATATCCTAATCATCTTTTAAATTTATATAAATTCATTCAATGTGAATATAATACTTTCTTAGGGAAATAAATAAGTATTTAAGTCCCTTATCTTTATTTTTTTTTAATATAATCTTAAGAAATTTAATTTGTGTCATTTTGATTTCTTAACTTTTAAATCGTCAAAGATGCGGTCTAAATTAAGGAATCCATCATAATCTCTAACGAAGGTAATTACATATCATGATCAATAATAACATGGCAATGATGTGTCGATGATGTTGCATCAGTAGGTAGTGACACACCACCATTTTTTAGTGAAATTATCAATAGGTTGATGATTGATTAGGGGTGTTTATGAGGTGGTTTGGTTTTACTTTAAAAAAATAAAGTTTGAAACAGTTATTTTCAATTGATTTGATTTGATTTAGATTTTAAAAACTTATGTAGTCAATCTGAACCAAAAATTTGATTAGGTTCATCAGGTTAAGGTAAAAAATAAATTATATATTATACCATTTCAATTTTTTATCCTCACATTATTTTTTTATATAAATATTTTATTTTTATATTACTACAAGGTAAAAGGGTTATTTATTTTTCAATGACTCTATACAATAATTAAATTAATTTCAAACGTTGATATAACTTTTAATTAAAATTTATTTTATTCTATAGTTATAACTTTACATACCTTAACCTCTTTACCTAAAATATGGTAGTGAAGTTGGATAGTAAACATGATAAAAGACAATTGTTTACACTAAATAAATTAGGCTTAATTGCATTTTTGATTCCTCAGGTATCACGATTGTACAATTTTGGTCTCCCGGGTTTTAATTGCGCCAATTGGGTCCTTCAAGTATCACGATTGTGCAATTTTGGTCCCCAAGTTTCAATTGCTCCAATTGGATCCCCACGTTTCATGATTGTGCAATTTTGGTCCCTCAATTATCACGATTGTACAATTTTTAACGTCAGTAGCCTACATAGGATATGTGAGACTGATTTGACACTTAGTGAAGTCAACTTGACAGTTTACATGACATTCTTATAAGACATCATTGATATCTCACACAATTTAATGATCAAATGCACATCATTAAGTGTCACATAAGAATGACACGTAAGCTGCCAAACTAGTCTCATTAAGTACCAAATCAGTCGCACATGTGCTTTGTAAGCTATTAATGTTAAAAGTTACACAATCGTGATACTTGGGGGACCAAAATTGCACAATCGTGATACTTGGGAGATCAAAATTGTACAATCATGATATGTGGGGGACCCAATTGGCGCAATTTAAATCCGGGGGACAAAAATTGTACAATCGTAATACCTGAGGGACCAAAAGTGCAATTAAGCCATAAGATTATAAGAAAGTCAAAATGAATAGAAAAGGAAAAGACAAAAGTAGAAGAGAGTTATAAGTATTAAAATAAAAAAGATATAAATTTAAAAGTTACAAAATAGTTGGTCGCGTGAGCAGATTGGTTCGGTTAAAAAAAGATAAATCCGAGAACAAATTGATTAAAATCGATTTGGTTCTGGTTTGAAGTGAAATTAACCAATTAAGCAAACCGATCCGAACCAATGTAGTTGGTTTGGTTTTGTTTAGCGAGTTCATCAGATCAATCCAATTCCAACCCGATAAACACCCCTAAAAACAATAATGGGGTCCTAAAGCATGGAAATCCGGATCAAGTTTATGTTCCGTAAGTTAGCTATGAGTATGTGTTTTCGGATCAAACATAAAATGTAAAGATCACAATTGATACTGGAATTCACTTGTCATTTTTTTTTTGTGCACACAAGGGTATCCCCAACCGATAGTCGATCCTTTCGAGGCGCGTAAATCACCAAAGTGGATTTTACCTATTTTACAAAGCCTTTTCCATACACACAGCAGGAATCAAACCCCTGACAACATACTTAAAAAACTCAGTTATCTACCAACTATATTGGACCTTCTCTATTAATAAGATTAGAACAAGGGAAGCAATTAATATTTTCAATTGTTTATTCGCATTTTAAAACCAATCAATCATAATTTTAATTTATTTTTATAAAATTATGATTAATTAATGAAAAATATAAATAGATAATTATAAATGGCAATAATATCAGCCCATTAAAATAGCTAAGCACAAAATATGATCAGCGGGAAACCAAGAATGTACTATTATAGCTTTATAACAACTCTTTCAGGCACTCTTAACTAACTACAAACAAGATTATGTGTACCAATTCTACAAGAACGGTATAAATTATTAGCAGTTGTACATTTTGAAAATTGGCACATCAAAAGTTGAAATTATGGTCCATGTATCATGGAATACATAGCAAGGATACTGAATGGCTAAAGAGAAAATGATAGTAAATTGCCCAGGTCATGGTGTGGAAATTAATAAACCAAGTATCTCGAACGAGGCATTCTCCTGTAGTGTACCACCAAAGGATTTTAGACAACAAGTGATGTTCTACCCAGTCGAAAGATTTAGGCATAATTCAAATGCATCTCAGTATGGCAATTGTTCATGTCTTGCAGCTCCAACGTATTTTAGAAAATATCACTCACAAAATATCTAGGGCTGAAATAAACATTTCATACAATAGAACTTACAATGTCAAAAACAAAGGGAAACTTATTTTACTGTAAACTTGTCTATAGCATACATTGTAAAGTACGTAAAGCATAGAGACCCAGAAAACAAATACTTCTAATCCCAAAATGTCACAACCCTATATAACATTAGCTTTTAAATATCTTAGACAAAGTATAAAACAATTTTTCTGTGCAGATAGGTGCACAGACAAAATTATATTTCGATTTACAAAGATCACCCATAAAGCAAATCTCCTACACTCCATTACTAACTAACATTGATAACCCATTAGTTTCCATCAACTTCTCTATGATCTTCTTTAATGCAGGAGCACTCACAACACAATTTTTATCAGCAAAGCAGGATCTACCTTCTTCAGCTGCCTTACAAAGCTGTGGATCTAACGGAATCTTACCAAGAAAGGGTACCTCCATTTCGTTGCACATCTTTACTGCTCCACCACCACTACTATCAAATACTTCACTGCAAGCAATCAAATTCAGCATTTCCGGTGATTTTTCTCTCATGCATTCCAAAACCCATTCTGTGACATCTTTCTGTTCACCACTATCTGTCAACTTCATAAACTTCAAATCTGTGATGGGCTGGCACAGGCCACTCATATTCTCTACTACACCAAGAACTTTCACTCCAACTTTCTTGCAAAAACTCACCTCTTTTCTCACATCAATAAGAGAGACTTGTTGAGGAGTGGTAACTATGATTGCACCATCTACTCCAGTTGCATCAAGGCATTGAACAATTGAAATGTGTTCATCTGAGGTTCCAGGTGGAGCATCAACGACTAGAAAATCAAGCTCACCCCAGTAGACATCTTTTAGAAACTGCTTGATAAGCCCATTTTTGCGTGGACCCCTCCAAATAACAGCTTCATCTGGATTAGGAAGCATGAACCCAATCGACATGACCCCAAGGTTGGACTCCACATAGACAGGAGACCACCCAAGGTTGCTCTGGTGTATCTCTTGACCTTCTAGGCCAAGCATCTTTGGGATGCTTGGACCACAAATGTCAATGTCAAGAAGACCCACTTGAAAATCCATTGCTGCTAAAGCAAATGCCAGCTGGGCAGAAAATGTGCTCTTGCCAACTCCTCCCTTACCAGATAAGACCAATATCTTATGCTTCACAGTAGCCATTCTTTCTGCAATGGCAACCAGATCTGTACAAACAAATGCAGAAGACAAGGTGGTCAAAGTTCTTAAAGCTAGTAATATCACAATAAATATAGTAAATCTTAATATCTATCATAAGAAACAAAAATCTGTTTCCACTTCCTTCAATATGACCTTTAATTAAAACCTTTCAGTTCTACAGAGAAAAATATAGCAGCAAGAAAGCAGATATCTTTGCCATCAAGAACAAAATGTTTTATTAAAGTTAACCATCAAATAGAGGGAAAATAAGAACCAGAAAGAATATTTTCAGGATAATAATATTTTCAGTTTGAAGCTTATTATCTTGTCAATTAGTGTCCTTAATCATGGATGATTCACTGGTAGACATGAATCATGTCCAGCACATATGGTTCATTTTAGTATATGTTCTGGAAGATTATATGAATGATGAGTGACGACTTAGTATTTTCTTATGTTTTCTTGTGTAAAATGCAGAAAAAGGTACAATATTTCTATGTAAAGTTTTTATTTGTCGTCATATCAGAAGATAGTGACAAAACATGACAAATGAAATTTGAGAAAACAATACAGCTACAGTACACAGTACTAAGAACTATAAATCTAACAACTAATAAATTGAATATTGAAGATTCAAAATAAGGCCCAAAATGCATTTTCCCTTGGTAAGTCACATCGAAAAAAGTCACTAACAAAAGTTCCAAATTTGAAAAAATTTCTTATACATCAGGAACAAGGCTATCTTACTGAATGGTTTCTTTATTAATTTGTACAGCACTTTGGATGTTCAACAGGGTAATCAGAAAAGAATTTAATTTAAAGCTAATCTTTAATCAATTACCCCAAAACTGTATTAAAAAATCACATGATAAATCCCTCACAAAGCAATCGACCCCTACAATGAAATGTCCAAGTAATTAATAACCCAACTAGACCAAACTATAAATGAACTCGGCAAAACAATATCAGAGCAAATGCTTTGAGTTTCTTGAGATGATATCCCAAAATCCAACAAATGAAAAGGGTATTAAGGATGAAGGAGATGATTAGGCCATTGCCGATATAAGAAATGGAATTCCCAGCTAGTCAACCCAGATAAGCAGTGACAACAATGAGCCTAGGGAGAAATAACACCTACTAGTACTCTGTACTAGGTGAGCACAAAGGCTGTTCACAACACACTCAGAAATATTCCCAAATTCCAGTATCATTAGCTGTGGTGCTTGAACAAGCTAAAATCATGTCACAGAGGATTTAAAAATACTTGATTTTATTGTTATTAGAAAGAAGCAAAAGAGCATAAAATAATGAGAGTGGTGAAGTGGGGGGAGAGAGAGAGAGTACCAGGGTCAGGTCCTTTGGGGGCAGTGGCACAAATCTGTTGATTTGGGCATCCTTCGCATGCATCGGATTTTCCTGCAGATTCTGACTGAGGACCTGGGCAATCTGTAAACGCAACAATAAAAACACAATAATCATACTCATAGGTATATATAGAAGCAAAAAGAAAAAGAAAATTTTCAGAGAGAGAGAGAGAGCAGAAAATGTTTACATACGCTCATTGGCATCCTCGGGAATATCTCCGTTCTCCATAGAGGCTTTTCTCTTCCTTTTGAGAATTCTATAACAGAAAATTTTTATTATTTCAAGGAAGAAGATATATGACAAGATCAGAGGTGGCTTAAGGGTTTAGTAGCAAACACCAAACTTACAATGGCAGGCAAATATCATAGAATCAAAAGGAAAGGCAACCCATTTTGTCAGACTAAAATTATTGGAAATCAAACCGGCTTTGGTTTAAGTAGGCCAACAATTGTATGATTTTTAAAACATTACAAAGGCAAATCTAATTCAATAACAGGAATCTAACAAGTTTAATTATCCAACAATACAAAATTATAACAAATACAATTAGACAAGTCCAAAAGGCTTCAGGCCTCAAATTACTAACATCAGAACAATACCATGACACAAATGTAAGGGAACGTGTAACAAAAAAGTTCGTTACACGTTCCCTTACATTCGGAATGTTCATTCTCAAAAAAACAAATCACAACACTTCTGTCTTCAACTTGGAAAAGGTTCAGAATGCGATATGTCATTCTCAAAACATCAGAAATGAAGTGAAATGATATGGCACAATTAGCACCATATCACATCTGATTTTCCTTCCAATCAAAACTGGAAAAAGTAAACTTCACAATGATACAAATATACACCACATTTTACTACAAACGCAGAACAAACATAAATAGCATAAAAATGGATATGCAATATAAGGCAAGTTTCAATAATTTCACTACAAACGCAGAACAAACATGCACGGAAACTATCATAAAAATCAATGCACCACACAAGTGCTGATTTATTAAAAGTAGTTGAAGCCATTAAAAATAAATACACCATGAAATACAACTTGACCCAGCTTAAGAACAAGAAAATGAGAGATCTTAATAATCATGTATTGAGTTAGCTTCTTTCATTGAACACATGAATAGCATAGCTAGCAGCAGTAATGCTATTTGTATTAGTCTAGCCCACTGTGAATCTTGTCCAGATTATTAACTGTAATAATATCATAATACATCCAGGACTGACACCATATATTGAGCTCCAAGTCCCACATAGAGTACGGTCAAGATTTTCAGCTTGGAAGGACCCATAGTATCATAAGGGAGAGGATAAAGGTACCTCACAAATCACAGGCTCACAGAAAAAATGCAAATAACCAGCATACACCATTTAAACCACAGAGAAAACTCATCATCAACATATACAAATTTACAAATACCAATACAAATCTAGATTTTCTCCCTGCAGATAAAGATTTTGGTCTTACTTATTTAACTGAGACAGTATATGAAGAAGGAGTAAAGAATGTCGCATTATCTGCATTAATGGGCACTAATGGTACTGTGCTTTTATATATTTTTCGTTCTGACCTCCCTTATGATTTGTGTCTTTGCTAGAGAATCTCGGCATTTACATAAAGATTATATGCCTCTAAGCAACTGTTTTTGCTTATGGACAAACTAGCAGTGGAAAGACAGACACAATGAGTGGATAGGATTTCGAAGGTTGCTAATTACAACTAATCTTTTCAGAATATCTGGAGTAGAAATATACAATGTAGAAACTTCACTATAAAAATATTTGGAGTAGAAATATACAATGAGAATGTTAGGGACTTGTTAAATTTGATATCCTGCGTGTAATGTAGAAAGGTACTGTGGTTGAGAAATTGGTGGAAGAAACAGCAAAACATGATAAGCATTTGAGGCATTTGATCTATATTTGTGAAGGTAGGAAACCCTCTTGGCAAGCAGAAATTGTTGAGCCAATTACTATCTACACAGGATCTTGCAAAGAACAGGGGCAGAGGTTTGAATAGGGGCACTGAAGTGTAGTTTCTTAATGAAAAACATTAACAACAGAGTGAATGAAAAATGACAAACACTTTAACAATCAAAAACCAATTTGCCATAATTGAATTATAAGTCAGAAAAATGAAACTTCAGTGTTGACATCAATAGCCAATAAAAGCTGCCAGAAAATTTGTTGTAAACAAAACAGTAAGACTTTACCATTGAATAAGACAAAATTTTAAAATTTTAATTGTTATACTGATACAAATACAAATACCAATTATATACATCTATTAGAAACCAATAAATTGCATTAAAAGGGGCAAGTAAGAACCCCAAAAAAATAAAATAGCCTTCCAAATTAACTGTCTTATAAAGAATCGGACTGAATCAGAAGCTTGGTTACTAATCTGTAGAACAAAATAATAATAAAAAACACATCAATGTTCTTACAGGTGGCATATTTAATTTTAAAATATATGATTAAAGTTCTTGATTTGAGAATGAACATATGAAAGAGGAAGTGTTTAATAGCAAGCTAAAGCTAAACCCTAAAAAAGAAAAGAAATTAAATCCAGCGATGAAATAACCAAAACAATAATTAAGCAACCATTAACTAATAAAGAGGTCAGCATATTCTGATGAATAGCAGAGAACTTTATCTGAGCATTTTGTCAAACAAGTAAGGTGCAATACTACAAGACATATATTATTGTTATCAAAGATATTACCCTCCTTTGTGTGATAGGGTGAAACGCAGATGAAGATCTGACAGGGAAAGCAAACACCAAATTAGAAGAAAGAAGAGAGAAAGGGAGACTCTGACCTGTCTTCGGTAGGGTTCGAACAGAGGGCAACGAACGAGTACTGGGAGAGGGTAACGAGTGAGATAGGAAAAACAAAATGAAATAATGGATTAGACGAGTGGACGAAAGTTTTGATTATTTCCATCATGAATGATAGAGTTGGGAGGGATAGATTTTTCCTGACTAAAAATATTGTTTTAGACATAATTTGTTATATTCGATAATTAGTTTAAATTTATGAAAAAAAAAAATTTTTTTGAGAAAAAAATTATTTTATATCATCTAATTTGTTTTAATTTAATATTGTTGTGATTTAATTATTTTTCATTTTCAAAACTCTCTTCTGTAATTATCCCTACAAAACTAACTTTCAAACAAATATTATTAAATTATACAAATAACTTTATACCTTTTTTCGTAATTTACTATGTAAAAGTACTTTTTTTGTACTACCCAAAAGAAATAGATAACCTTAAAATCGCTTTTCAACAAGCATGCTCAAACAAAAACAGATTCTGATTATAATCGATTATCACAATAATCGATTATCAGCATGATCTATTTTTTTCAGCTTTCTCAAACACACTCATAGTATAATTTATGTTTGGATATATTTGTTGAAACATAATTTTAAAATAATTTATTTCGATCGTTTGTGTAAAAAAATTATTTTTATATAGTAAATTACAAAAAGAAATATATGTAGTTATTTATATAATTTAATAATATTTATTTGATAGTTAGTTTTGTAGGGATCAAAAGAAAAAAATATTATTGATTTCAAAATAATCTAACAGTTTCTCAAACAAATTTCAAACTTCTACCTTTTCTAAAAACAACTTTCTTATAAAAATAATTGTTTTACGATTTAATCAGTTTACCTAAATATATTAATATCTATCGAAAAAAAGCTTTTAACATAAAAAATAGATGCTTGAATAAAATTTAATTTTATCCAAACATCTTTTAAATGTGTTTATTAAGTAGTTATGAGATAAGATAAAGCCAAATAAATTTAAATAAACTCATGCAAAAGCCCTCATATATATAAACATTTAAAAGTCTTGAATGGAAATTGAATTTAGTCAAAGGAAAAATTATAAAAAGATAAAAAATTACCGTGAACAATAATCGAAAGAATAGTGATCTTGAGCTAGTTCAAGGAGACAAAGTGAGAAAAGAAAAATTAAATAAGACACCACAAATTTTAACATGAAAAAACTTTTCATCAACGAGAGTTAATAAAAATCACTGGACCTGGTCCCTAAAAATACAGTCTTCCTAATACCTCTATGATCAACACGACATCATAATTATCACCAACAAGGGGCAAAACATCACAATAAACCCGACTTGAACAGGGACCCACGTGGCAATTATCTTATTTTCCTTAGTCCTTAACCATTGGCAAACGCCTAACCATCTTTCGGGATTGGATTACATCGATTTTGAATTAAAAGATCATTTAATCCAAAGATTCAAATAACTTCTGATTTGGATTAGATCAGTTTGTTTTCTTAAAAAAAATTGATTCAATCTAATCTAATCAAATGCAGTTTGGATTGGATTGGATAATTCTATTTTTATCCATATATCATTATATTACGTCAAAAACCAACATTAAACTTGTATATAGTAGAATTTATGTAGTTCTAGTTCCTAATTATATATATGAAATCTGCTAGAACATGAATAAATATTGATTCCTAGATACATGAATAACTATTTAAATTACAATACATTTACTAATTGACAATTCGAATAAAAATATTAAAGAAAATGAGGATGCTCGTTCATAAAAGTATAAAAAATAATTCTTAGGTATAAATAATATTATCGATTTTTATTAGGGGATCCGAAATCTGATCCAGTTCAATGTAAAAAAAATGATTTTTTTTTTATTTTCAATTTTTCAATTCGATTTTTACGGTTTGAATTAATTTGAATCGATTGATGAAGGGCTCCAAACAAACCGTAGTCACATAAGGGGCGCATATGACTCGTTTGTAGCCACTGCAAAATGCATGGTTGATGAAACTCATGATCACAGGACATTATCGTCTTATCGAGACCTTTACGATGTCGTCACCATCATTGCGGGCGGATGTTGAACTCTTCCATGCAAATAGTACAATACTCGTTCTATTTTGTAACCTTAGATTTCTTCAATGATCGGATGGATTCCACGGAAGCCGGAGTCATCTGTAATTTTGCATAAACTCTTGTGTTGTTACACGCTCGCCATCATCCTCGATAATATCGAAAACCCAACTCGTGTACTTGGGATTCTGAAGGCTTATCAACTCGAGGATTAGGATTCTCGTCAAATTCGATTTGTATCTCAACCTCAAATATGACACCCTCCGTTATTTCATTAAGAAAAAGTCTTAGTGAAAAAACATGAGTTAGACAATTAGAATTTGTCTAACACTTATTAAGATCTAAAGTAAATTATATGATTAGGTCTTCTTAAAAAATTAAATTATTAATTATTTTGTACACAACGGGAAGTTAATCCTTGGACCTTATAATTAATGATAAATTTTTATATCAAATGAGCTAACTTATGTTTGTTGATGTATGAAACATATCAAAAAGATAATATAAAAAAATATAAAATGAATTTTTTTTAAAAGAAAAATTTATTTTTTTTAGAGACCTATAATAAAGGCTTGGACTGCTTTATTCTTGGCCCGGCCCGGGGGATAACTGTGCTCGTAGGAAATCTTGACCTTCTGAACGAACCTTTCACAACTTATGCATTCAAAGTGGTGATAGAATAAAGTTCTTGGAGTTATATTGGAGTTTGAATCAATTGTGCGAGAAAAAACACTAATATGAAAACAGGAAAAAAAAAAAAACAATATGTGAGCATTGGGTTGGATCGCGGCTGCTGCGGCATGCTATGTATAGGATACATTTGGATATATAACTTATTTAAGTGTTTATATAATAATTTTTTTTTAAATAAATTAAAAACAAGTTTATTATCATAAACCCTATGTTGGATATGTTTGTGTTGGCGATCTCTCTACTTGGTGGTTGTGATGGCAGAATTAAGGAGTGGAGTGATAGGGAGGTAAAAAGTTCAACTCCCATTCAGGGGCGGAGCTTCTTGGTGACAGGAGGGAGCCTTGGCTCCCCCAAAAAATTTTAAAATATTATTTTATCTACATATAAAAATACTAAAAAACCCCATCCTTGCAAAAAAAAAGTAAAAAACATTTTAAAGTAATTCCTAGTCATTTACTACTTTAGAATAAAGGTCTAAATTTGTCTTCGACAAAAAAATACGGTGATATTTTGGTCTTTGAGAAATGAAAAATACCAATTTGATCCTCAAAAATATAAAATTAGAGTCAAAATAATATCTGATAGGACTAAAATATCCCTAAAAAAATTAATTTGATCCGTATTTTACATTCTTGAGGATCAAATTGGTATTTTTCATTTTTTAGGGATCAAAATGCCACCGTATTTTTTGTCGAGTATCAGTTTGGACCTTTATTTTTTACTTTAATATTGTTTTTTTTATCAACTTTGAGTTTACATTGCAACTTAAATTTTAGAAATATAATATGATATTATATATTTGAATTATGCATTAGAATTTGTTTGGACTCCCCCAAATTTTTGGTTGAAGATTCGCCACTGCTCTCATTCATTAACATTTCTAACAAATACTGACATTTGGCTGTCTAAAAAAAAAATTGCATGATGGTGGGAAGGCATATTCCTAACCAACAAGTTACAAGCTACTCGGAGAATTAGCTGATAATAAACTATTTTAAAACAAAATAAACTTATCCAAAACATACAAGTAGTTATTTAATTAGTTAGTTGATGATTTATTGGGTTAGTTAGTAGTTAAATATAAATATATGATTAACCAATACTTAATTAGTTATTTTTTTTTTTTGACAAGATAATTAGTTAGTTAGTATCTCTTGATTACATAAGTCATATCTTATCCTCGTATCATACACTTTTAAAAAAATTCAAATTGTCTAGACAAAAAAAAGAGATAAAATCTCAAATTTATCACTCTCTCTTATCTATCTTAAGTTTAGAGCACAATTTCGTCATATATGGGATGAATAATTTTAAATTCTCAAAAACATTATTCAGATAGCGAAAGGAACATATCATTCATTAGCCCTGCACCCGAACCCACACCCACACCCGAGGTGGTAAGAACTAGTAAACGTACCTACATAGAAGTAGATCACTGAGGGTTGATGAATAAAATCCACCGTGTGTCACCTTCGTATCCGGAGTGATACTACTACTAAGATAACATGTAATTTCATATTTAGATAAATTTTTTTGGATTTAATTGGAATGCGCTAACAAAATAAAGTTTTTTTTTACACTTTTAATCAACCATAAATGGACACATAAGTAAAAATATATAACTCTTATCCTAACTATCTTAAAAGTCATTCAAAAATAAGGAGAGCACATTACATTTTTTTCAAAAAATAAAAGTAAATAAAATAAAAATAAAAAAATAAAAAGGAGGGAAACAAAATTCAGTTGCATAAATGATTATGACATGATAAATGTTGCTATCATTCTATCTTGAGAGATGGTTTTCACTTATCCTTTTAGCAGTTTTGGGTTCACTTATCTTTATAACAGTTTTGATATCTTGATGGAATTCGGTTACAAAATTTTTCTATAAATTGAAGCCTACCTCACAGTGAAAAGGACCGGAAAATTCTTTAATTATCACTCTCTCCCATCAACCCGATATTATATTCCTCTATCTTCTTCCATATCACACTCTCCAAAACCACCAAATAGCAGCCTTCATTACGGCAAGACACAATCCTCCACCATCGTCATTGTTGCGCCTCGCGCCACCCCGCACGTGTCCAGAAACCGTCGCTTCACTCTTGTAGCACCGCGTCGCCATCAAGGAGACATCACCACTTCCAGCCACAACATCTCCGTCGGAACGAGCATCACCACTTTCAGTAGCGTCTCTATTGTCGTACCACAACCACTGCACTCACTCTTCAGACCGGCGAACCAAGGCCACCGTAACGCCGCCGCCGCCTGCCGCCAGTCGTCGCTCTGCCCGGATAGACCCGTAAGCTCTTCTTCACACGTTGTCGTTTCCCTACATTGTGCCATCATTATTCCTTTCTCTGTTCTTAGTTTCGTGGGTATTTAATTCTGGTTCTCTTTCTTTTTTTATTATTTTAATATTAAAAAACTTATTTCGAAAAAAGTATAAAAAGATTTTCAGTTCTTTATTTAAATAAAAAAGACCTTTTCAAAAAAATAAAAAATCTTTTCCAAAAAATTTACAGTATTGCAGAAAGGAAAAATATTTTTTTGGAAAAATATAAAAAATATTCTTTTTGAGTGACGTCTCTAACAAGACGTTAAGCTTTACTCGTAATTAATTTGGCCACGACTGCTTGTGGTCCCATAATTCTTTTTTGAGTCATTTTAGTCGAGACAATTTGATTATTTAGAGTGCTTCAAATAAAATCCTTCTAAAAATCTTTTAAAAAATAAAATAAAATCTATCGACCAATTAAACATTTTTATTAAGAACTACGTGACTTTGAGTTTCTTATTGCATCAAGAATACATAGGAGCGAAATTAATCATTTCTTCAAGTCAAAATTAAATTTTCACAATTGATGTGTTTCATTTCTTTTTATTATTTCTTAATTTCCAACTTTTCACTTTAATACAAATATGTAAGTTAAATTTTGAGTGACGTCTCTGGCAAGACAGTGAGTTCCACTCATAATTGATTTAGCCGTAATGTTTTTTCTTTTCTTTTTTTGTAAAATCAATTTTGGGCATTTTGAGCCAAGTGATATAAAAATATAAAATATATAAATATATTTTCGTAATAACGTCTCTGTAGGACGCTGAGCTTCACACACATTATTTTAAAAATGGGTAAAATAAGTATTTTCAAAGTTATTGAAAATATGCACAATTAACTTGAGGTACCGTTCTTAGAACGGGGGATGTAAGGTGCTAACATCTTCCCTACTCGTAACCAACTCCCGAACCCAAATCTCGTTTTTATTTTAAAAAGACCAGTGTCATTAAGTTTATGGGCTTTTCAATGCTTTTTTCCCAAATAAATAATTTTATACTGACAATGAGTAGCAATTAAACTCAATTTCTCTAAGTTTATTAAAATAATAATAAATCCCAAACTTAACCATAAATTACATTGCACCCAAATTTTTAGTTTTAGTTAAATATTGACTTAACACCGTTAAGTTAAATAAAACAAAAAATTGTTCATGATAAGTTATTTGATATTTATATACTAAAAAAGATTTTTAAAAGAATAATCTTATGTTTTCTTACTTATAAAAAAAGTTGATTTTTTAATTGAAAAATAATATATATAATTTTAAAATCTTATAAAAAAAGGTTATAGTTCATTTAAATATTTATTTTTTCAGTCCATTTAATATTTATATTAATTAAATAATTTTTTTTTTTAGTATGCACTCTAACAAATTGATATAAAAAGTGTATCAAATATGTAATAAACGGTTTTTTCATTATATTAATGTCCTTTAGTGAATATGCTCATCAACTTCTAAATAAATATAATTTTTTCCATATTTTTTATCTATAGAAAATTTGAATTATATAATAATTATTGTTAATAAATATGGCAAAAATGATGTTCAAACAAGCACATTTAAGTATAAGACTTAATATACGTGGTCAAATTATGATATAAAAATTAAATGAAGATAGACAAATATTATAAATAACTTTATGATTTATATATATTTATTTGAATTAAAAAATAATTAAAATATATTATGTTAATATAATTATATATAATAATAATCTTGTTGACACAATTTATTTATTTTAATAGTCAATAAGTTAGTTGATTCTTAGCATAGTTCTCACTACAAATTATTTTGTCTATGCATAATATAAAATATTGTAATATGAATATATATATATATATATATATATATATATATATTAAATTTTTTAATCTAAAGTTATTTTTATAAGTTTATATATTAAGTAAGTATATAGAGGCGTGAGTTTTAATTTCAACCTCTATCACCATTTAGAAGATAGAGACATATTTATCTTCATTTTTGTATTCAAACATGTCTAATTAAACATTTTTTATTATAATAAACAATATATTATATAAAAAATAATTGAAAGCGCGGTATTTGTTTAGAAGTTGTTAAGCAAAATAACTTAAAAAACAAGAATATAATAAGAAAAATATTTTTCAATAAGAGTTACACATTTAATATCTATTATTTGTTAATTAGAGTGTATATTACATAGTCATCTATCTGATCAAAGTATATAATAGATTGAAAAAATAAATATTTATATGAATTATTTTTTCTTTTATAGGATTTTCAAATTGTACATTTTATTTTTCAAATTAAAAAATCAATTTTTTTGTAAAAAAAAACTCAGGATTAATATTAAAAAATCTTTTTAATATATATATCAAATAACTAATTATATTTTTTTGTTGGTTTTTTTTTATTTTTTAGTGACTTAACGATATTAAATCAATAATTAATTAACAGTAAAAATTGTTTTGAAGTGTCATATTTAAAATTTGCTATTATTTTAATAAATTTCAAGGTCATAAAAGGTAATTTACTCTATTTTATATAATATATATTTTTTATTCCGTCGCATACTTTATATTTGT
This sequence comes from Ammopiptanthus mongolicus, assembly GCA_039655645.1. Lineage (NCBI taxonomy): Eukaryota > Viridiplantae > Streptophyta > Magnoliopsida > Fabales > Fabaceae > Ammopiptanthus > Ammopiptanthus mongolicus. The sequence goes on along the minus strand of CM077343.1, from coordinate 9,804,092 downwards.
TTGTGTAAATGTATACATATTTGATGTGTAAAAACTTAATTCACCGATTTTTGTTATATTCTATTATAAATTTCTCTTATTAATTTTTTAATGAAATAAAAAATAATATATTGAAAATATAAAATATATATTATTTTATTGAATAAATAAAAAGAATAATAGGAGAATTAAGTAATACTAGAATTTAAAGTTATTCTCTATCCCCATGTGATTGTGATGCATGAGTCAATGTCTCTCTTTCTCTCTGCTTTGAGCCGACACTGCTGACCCTGTTTGTTGTTTTGTTTGGAGTGTTTGCAAACGTGTTCCATCAAAGCAGAGGAGCACCCCACATCTTAACGCAGGTCTTTCTTATCCTCTGCTCTGCTCCATCATTAACAAGAACGACTGATTCTCTTTATCTGTCCGCGTTATTTTTTTGGGTTTATTTCACTTTTTTTTTATTAAAAAATCCACACTCATATGGTTTTTTTTTTGTGTACAAGCAATCAATAATAGGAAACTAATTCCTATATTAAAAGAAAACCATTTTTTATATATGTTAAATATATCTTCTTTTACCAATATTGATCGGTTCAAGTGTGGTTGAAGTTTGGTACCCTCAAATAAGACCTGGATTAAGATACTGAATTTGATATTAGTGTTATTTGGAGGATATTTGGATAATGTCATTTATTAATACAAAATTAGAATAGATGTATTGTATATAAATGTAATTAAGATATTATTTAAGTATATTATTATAAATGTTCAAATAATATATTTAAAAAAAAAAACACTTGTTTCTTACATTTTTCTTTTACATATATTTTTGATGATATAGATTTTATTTTTTACTTTTTATAAAAAAAATAAGTGCAAAAAAGATAGAAATTCACCTATTGAACTATAGGAGTATCATTGCTGGTGTATTTTAGGCTGCATTACATAAAATGAATAATGCTTATTTCACATTTTTTTCATTTCACCTCTCTTCTTCACATTAGCATGAGATTGCTGCATCAGGTGTGCATGGTAGGATAAATTACAATAAAATGATGAGTATTGCACAGATCTAAGATAATGTAGCATCCGAATTCCCTACCATAAAAAAAACAATTCATTCACGCATTTATTAAACATTCATAAGCTTCTTAAAACACTTTTGAATAATATAACTGTGAGTAGTATTATTTTACACATAACTGCTCTGTCACACACTTTTGTACAATAAAAATATATACTATAATAACTAACTGAGCTGTGTTCTGTTGAGTCTTGAGTGGTTTAATTCCCTTGTCTGACAAAATTTTTCCTTTTCCTATCGCTCTCTTTTGATTTGTTTTTATATTTTATTGCTTTGAACTTTTCCTTGGCTTGCGTATGCCTCTTAATTTTGCCTCCTACCCTTTTTCTATATACATAAGTTTAATTTATCTGTTTACTTATTTGGGGTCCTCTCTTCTTAAGTCTTTTGTAGTTTGTGGAAGAGGGTGTTGTTGCTGTTTTGGGAGGGTTGACATGGAGGAACGGTATGAGCCATTGAAGGACCTTGGTTTTGGGAATTTTGGAGTTGCCAGGTTGGCCAAAGATAAGAAGTCTGGGGAGCTTGTTGCTGTCAAATACATAGAGAGAGGGCAAAAGGTAAATAGAGTACAACCTTTTTGCTAGATTGATTCAGTGACCATGAAATTATGCAAATTCAACTTACTACTACTGATAAATGACTAATGCTATTGTTTGTTCAATTATTTCTGTGCATTGATTATTCTTTTCTTCAGCAATCTTCTGCATATTTATCTCTGGGCTAAAATCTTAAGCTTAAATGTTCAACTTTTCACAATACTAACAGTGAATTCAATGTACAATCTACTAGTTTGGACTTTGGAAACTGTTGGAAAAAGGAGTTTTTTTTTTTTCATGGTGATAATATTATTTTTCTCAAAATGAGTTCCATTAATTGTTAGTCTCCAGAAAAGCTGATACTTCATCTTTGATATCATATCAAAATGTGGTCCTATTTAATTAGAGAAAATTCTGGTATCATTGTGCTGGAATCCTTCGGTCTTTCTGAGTGATTTATGTTTGTGGTATCAGATTGATGAGAACGTTCAGAGGGAGATAATTAACCACCGATCTCTAAGGCATCCAAATATCATCAGGTTCAAAGAGGTAAGAGTTTGTTTTCTACCTTAAACTGTTCTTTCCTTCGTTAGGTTTCACAAGGGGAATTGGACATATTGAATTTAGTATATGGTTATCTGCATTTTTTTGTGTGCATACAGCTCTCATGTTGCACACTGCTTGAAACTTGTTTCAGAAAGAAATTTGAGATGTTTATAGTTAGATGTACCTGACTGAAAGAAATCCAGATGTAATTCATAATGCCCTGCACTATCAGTAATTATCTCTCACATAATGTGCCAAAAGCTCTATGGTGTGTTGCAATATTACTACAAGAAGTTAGCTCATGATCATCTGCATTGAGTTATTGTTTAAACGAGACATAAAAAGCTATTTTACATACTCTCATCTTTTGTGGCATTGTTTCTTCAAGAAATTTTGAGAGCCAAGATCTTTTGAAAATATATGCAGAAATCACATGGACTTGTACCTTTAACAGCAGCTAACAACTAGTCAACTAACAATCCTTATCCCATTACATGGACTTGTACCTTCCGAAAGAAAAAAATCCATTTAGTGTAGTTACCTGCATTTAATGTTGTGATTTGTTTTCCTGCAATGGCCTTAGATAAATTTTTACTCCATTTAGTCATGCATGATTGTGATTTGTTCTATTCAGAGCTTTCAGAAGTTATATACAACAAAATGCTGAATGAAGTTCCTTTCTGCAGGTCTTGCTGACTCCTACTCATTTGGCTATTGTCTTGGAGTATGCTTCAGGTGGTGAACTCTTTGAGAGGATATGCACTGCTGGTCGATTTAGTGAAGATGAGGTTGTAGAACTTATCTGGTTAATCTGTTCTTTTTTCCTTTTGAGTAATCCGAATACATGTATAAGGTATCAACCATGTTATTTGTACACCCAAATTTTGACAACATTAACTACGTTTTGTACACCATTAACTACAATTCCGACAACATTAACCAACTTGCCAAATACCCCCATGACATCATTAACCATGATTTGTATATCCATTAACCATGTTGTCTGATGTATCGATATACAAATATCATTTTGATAAAGTATTCATATTGAAATTTACCTAGTGACTGTTTCCCTATACTACAGGCAAGATATTTCTTCCAGCAGCTAATATCTGGGGTTAGCTACTGTCATTCAATGGTATGCACTCATAATTTTTTGTGTTCTTCATTACAAACTCTTTTGTGTCTTAGCACTTAAATATCATGTCATGCTTCCCACTGCAGGAAATTTGTCATAGAGATCTGAAATTAGAAAACACTCTCTTGGACGGAAATCCTTCTCCTCGGCTTAAAATTTGTGACTTCGGTTACTCCAAGGTTAATAGCATTTCACTAGAATGAACCTTTTTTGAGATATACCTTATATTATATCTGGTGCTTATATATATATATATATATATATATATATATATATATATATATATATATATATATATATTAAGATTTTTGTTTTCTTTCCTATTTAACTTAATATTCAATTGCAGTCTGCTTTACTGCACTCTCAACCTAAATCAACAGTTGGAACTCCTGCATATATTGCTCCGGAGGTTCTGTCACGAAAGGAGTATGATGGAAAGGTATTGAGAATTTGTGTCATTTTCCTGAGTGCCTTAAAAATCATGTCAAACCACTTTCTATGGTAATTGGTAGCCATGGTTTTACACTTGATACTCATAATCTCACATCCATTAAAAAGTTCATCATATAGTCTAAAATGCTCAATTTTGTAAGCAATTTGGCTATTTTGTAGATTGCAGATGTTTGGTCCTGTGGTGTGACTCTTTATGTCATGTTAGTTGGTGCATACCCATTTGAGGATCCAGAAGATCCCAGAAATTTCAGAAAGACTATTGGGGTGAGCTCTTATTTAACTTCAAAGTTCCATTATGATTAGTATATTTGATAGCAGGACTCTTATTAGACTCTGATTCTCTGGTTTGTAGAGAATAATAGGTGTTCAGTACTCCATACCCGACTACGTACGTGTTTCTGCAGAGTGTAGGAATATTCTCTCTCGTATCTTTGTTGCCAATCCTGCCGAGGTATGTTTAATTAATTCTATAGAAGCATAAGCAATTTTATGCTACCCATATAATTTGGATTTAGCTCGTAAAGTGAGTTTGTTTGTAAAGTGAGAAATTAAGAGCGTATGTACCCTTAGATCATTTAGTGGGTTGAGATCACTATGCATTATATCAAATCAATGATGAATAGATCATTACTTTCTCACTTTAGAGATAAACTCAGTTTAGAGAATCTATATCCTATTAAATAAACCCATATTCACGTTTAAAATGTCAAAGTGGAAATAATAATATAGGTTTGTTTTGTAGTAACTTAAGTGGATTTAGTGCTTAATGTATACTGAGAATCTGCTGCTCATATTTTCATACTAATTATTTCTGATACTTTTTTAAGAGGATCACCATCCCAGAGATAAAACAGAACCCTTGGTTTTTGAAGAATATGCCTAAAGAGATAATTGAAGCTGAAAAAAAAGGTTATGTGGGAACACCGAAAGACCAACCAAGCCAAAGTGTTGAAGAAATCATGCGGATCATAAAAGAGGCAAGGGCACCAGGGGCAGGATCCAAGGCTGGTGATGGCAGCCAAGCTAGCACTGGGTCAATGGATGTTGAGGATGATGAGGAAGTTGAGGAAGTTGATGTTAGTGGTGATTATGAACATGTGTGATGGAGGCCTTGATTATAATTTATGGATGGCTAGATTGTTTATAAGACCTAGTTTGTTTTTATTAACATTTGTCACATTGTGCAGCAGTATATGTTCTAAAGATACATACTATACCTAGGTTTCAAATAGGGTTTTGTGTTCATTAAGCGAGTAATATTGATAAAAGGCTTGAATTGATGTTTATTTTTCAATAAACCACAAGGACAAAATGGTTTGGTAGCAGTCTTATGAACAGTCCAAAAACACTGGTTTTATGAAAAGATTATTTGTTATTGAGCAATGATATGGACACAAAACGGTTTGCATACAGACGTCACACATAGTTCATCATCTCGATTTGGTATCTCTTTCTCATTTTGTTTCTCTTCTCCCACCAAAATCAAGGTCTGCCTTTCTTTTGTGCCATATTTGTATTTCAACATTTGTAACTAGTTTCTCCCTTTTTTTTTTATTTTCAGGTAACTTTTTAATGACATAAATCTTACATCATTTTAGTTCTTGTTTGTTTTAGATTCTCCATTATAGAATTACGTTTCAAAATCACGTTGGTCCAAAGCTTCTCTCACCTAACTTTTGAAAAAAGTGACTTGGGACTCGTTTTTTTCACTTTTACATTAAGAATAATCTCAATCAATCAGACTCTTAATACATGGAAATTGAAGTAGTCCAATCCCCCTATAAACGGTCCGTCATGTATATGATGACGTTAAAAGTATCAACACAGTACACACCCTAAAACTTTTAACCCCAGCATACACATAGAAACAAGAATGATATTTTTTTTTTGTGCATCAATGTATCCTGAGTCGATAGTCAAAGATTAATTCCTTTCGAGACGTAGAGATCATCGAAATGAGTTTTGCCTCTGCTAACAAAGCTTTGTTCATACACAGCGATAATTGAACCTCTAACAACATGCTTAATGAACTCAACTATCTACCATCTGTATTGAGCTTGTTGATACAAGAATGATAGTTTTATTGAGCAATTTAATTTTGATGTAATTTCAGTTTGAAATTTTACAGTTGACAGTGTAAAGTTAACACTTACAACTTTGATGCATAAGAGGCTTAAATAAATATGAGTTTAATTTTAATATATTGTCAATGTAAAGATTTTTACACTGTTAATCAATCACAAATCATTCTATATATGACTTTTAAGATAATTATTATAAAAATCAAACATTTTTAATGATATAATAATTTATAATTAATATATAATATAAAAAATCTTTATACTGATAATGCATATCAATTTAATTAAATAAATATATAAACTAATCAATTTAATCAAATAAAAAGTTTGGTATGCAGATGAAATTTTGATATGCACATATGGTGCACGATACATCAACTACGAACCAGTTTGGCATAATCACATCGATTTTTGAAATGCCCGATCTTGGCGACTTTGAAATCTTAATTACAAGCTTGCTTTAATATATGACGCAAAGAAAAAAAAAATTAGAATTATAAAATAAAAATATCGGGAAGTTGAACCCGACGTGAATCGAACACGCAACCTTCTGATCTGGAGTCAGACGCGCTACCATTGCGCCACGGATCCGTTGATGTTGAGCCAAGCTAAATATTTTAACTAGCTAATGGCGTCTGACTTTAGGAAAGAAAACAATATAGATATAAAATATGATAATGAATTAAATAACAAATTTATTCTTTTAGGATGTCATCATTCTCATGGTGAATAAATAGCCAAAACAAGAAAATTCAAGGGATAAATAAGTTTTGTTGTATTTAACTTTGATGTTCAATTTGTTTTGATAAAAGGTTAATTTTGATATATTATTAGTGTTAAGTTTTTTTACATTGTCACCATATATATATATATATATATGACTTTTAAGGTAGTTTTGTGAAAAAAAATACTTTTATGATATGACAAATCATAATTGAATGATTGTGAAAAAAATTTATATTGATAGTGTATTTAAATTAAATTATATGTTTAAATTATTTTCCACAATATAATTATAATAATAACAACCCAATTAGTGTGATTATTATATATATGTTGTGAAGAGTGATATTATTTTATTATTTTTTGGTATTCATTTTTTGATGGAAATAGTCCTACATTATAACAAATGAACATTTTGTTGTGGTCAAGAACTTGGGTGGAGAAAATTAATTTCTTCATCAACTGTTCGATCGGGGTCTTATCTTATTTACAGAAAAAGGTGGTGGCATGGAGATGATATTGAAATGCAGATATGTTCTAGAGACAATCTAGTGCTACTTGGGTAAACAGCTATGGTTGGGGATGAGGAGAAGGTTTCATTAGGGATGCTTTTCACGGTGTGAACGCCATCAAACAGCATAGACGGGTTTCTAATGAGTTGTAAGTTGTAACTCGATCTATCACATGCGAACAAATGATCAATATATTATGGACAGGGCCTTCAAAGTCTAAGTATTACGTCATTCTTGTTGTTGTGGCATAAAATGATATATGTTGTGGTATGAAAAGATAATATAAGATAATAAGATAAAGTTTAATAAGATAATAAATTGATAATTTTTTATAGGATTAAATTATTTAATACATAATAATTATATATAAAATAGATCATACTTTGGTTCTCAGCAAATCTAACGTATTATTTGTTTAACATTGGGTTCAAAGTCAACAAAAATCCAACAGCGAAGGTGATTTTTCATTACTTTGAATTGATGAATCCGTAAGATCACACCTCACTTACCTTAAATATACCTCTATAAAACACTAACAGCAGCTATAAAGACTTTTTTTTTTTTTTTAATAACCATACTCTACTAACAAGTATCTCCATGTTATAAAAAAAAAAAAAAAGTATCTCCATGGGCTCTACTTAGACCTTGGAGGGAATATGAAGGATAAACAATCGATAAAATAAATACTTGTTTAGAAAAAATAACATGATTCCTGATTAAGGCTCTGTTTGGCATGTTCAATAAGCTCGCTTATAGCTTATTTGACTAGCTTATAAGCTAGTTTGACCAAAGTAGAGGTGTTTAGTAAATAAATTTATCTCATGAGCTTATAATTTTTCTTCATGAGCTGATTTATTTAGTTTATAGCTTATTAACTTTTCTCTCATTTTTACCCTCACTCATTCAATGAAATTCTCAATTTACTATGTTTGTCTAAAATATGCCCTTTTATGTCATTTTATACTTATAAGCTAATTCAATAGCTAATTTTACCAAACACTTCAAATTCAATCAGCTAGTTTTTCAACTATCAACTATAAGCTATAAACTTTCAACTAAAAATTAGCTTATCAACTAGAAGCTAACTTATCAGTCATTTTTACCAAAGAGAGCCTAAATATAATTAGTGGTAGGAGTTGTAGGTTAGTCATGGTGATGGGAAGTTGCGATGACTACAACAATGATAGTTATGGGATGGTGATTGCTATGGTCACAAGGTTAGGCAAAAGGCAAATCGTCTTAACATCCATTGAGATCTAAAGCAAATTTTGTGACGTGATTTTTTTAAAACTAATAACAAATTAATCCAATAATTTTCTCATATAAAAATGATTATTTTATACACAATAAGAGTTTATTCTTGAACCTTACAGTCAATGATAATATTTCTTATTAAATGGGTTAACTTATATTTGTTGATGTACCAAATATATCAAAAAGATAATATAAAAATATACAAAATTAATTTTTTTTTAAAAAAAATCATTTTTTTGAGAAACCTAAAATAAGAGTATCTTTTGACCTTCGGTGGAGCCGGACAGTAAGGATAGAATAAGAATAACAACCTTATTCTAGTGTCATAGACTAAATAGTGTACTAAATATAAAAAGAAGTGAAGTCCAAATATATTTGCTAATTTAAGTTTATTTAATGTGCCATTGAATGATCCTTTACGTAGAGGTTAAGTCACATGGTCCAGCTCAATGACTAGCTTTAAGTGGCCGTCATAATCATCTATTATTTATACATTTTAGCATGTGCCTCAAAGCAATTTTTTTTTAGGTGTTATGCTCTCAGCAATAACACATTAGCAGGGCTAGAATAATTTGACATGTCGCAACAGAAGCAATTTAAGGGGTTAATTATAATGAGCAATTCAAATTTTGAAAAAATCATTGATATCATATATTAATATTTATAATTGAAATCAATTACATATTATTTCATCAATTAATATCTTCTATTAATTATGGAATTCATTTAAATGATTCTAAATCTATTATTCATACCAATACTACACAGAAAATTAGAAATTGTATCAATCTTTTTATTAAGTACTCCCCAATTAAGTATATAATTATCATGTATTCAATGAAAATTAAAACCTTAAGGCAAACTTCCCAATTTTAATGACATATAATTTGAACATCCAAGCCAGGAGGAGGATATAAATGAATGGAGCATGTGGAGCTGTCTATAAATATATACTTTCTCTGTTAACAATTGCTAAAATTGTACCAAATGAAATTTCTAGAAATCATGTAATAAATAAGGCTATCAAGTTAATAAATATTAAATGATTTAAATAATATAAGGGGGTCTGAAAAATTTGTGAACAAAATGATACTATATAAAATCTGATAGCTATCAAATTATAATGTATTCAATGAAAATTAAAACCTTAAGGCAAACTTCCCAATTTTAATGACATATAATTTGAACATCCAAGTCAGGAGGAGGATATACACGAATGGAGCATGCGGAGCTATCTATAAATATATACTTTCTCTGTTAAAATTGCTAAAATTGTACCAAAGGAAATTTCTAGAAATCATGTAATAAATAAGGCTATCAAGTTAATAAATATTAAATGATTTAAATAATATAAGGGGGTCTGATAAATTTGTAAACAAAATGATACAGTACAAAATCAGATAGCTATCACATTATGAAATATTAAATGATTTAAATAATATATCGTGTCTCAATCAATACTTAATGTTATAAGGTCATTCACAAATGTAAACCATCTAATACACATACCAAAGGATATATAAAATTTCAAAAATGTAAATCACCTAATACTTGGGCTTTGATTGAAATCAGTATTTTAATTATTCGTAGTCCTATAATTAGGTAAGTAGTCCTAAAATTTCAAAAATGTAAATCATTTGTATTAATGGAAACGAATTTTCCTCATTTTTCACATTAAATGCTTGAAATTCATAAAAGCAAATAACAACAAATCAGTGAATAGAAATTTCAAGGTATGAACATAATAATATGGAATATGGAATAATAATCATTCTTTCGATGGAAAATCAAAAGTATGAAAATCTACTTTCCCCAGACCATGCCAAAAGTTAAACCCATATAATATGCTCTTATTTAAATTCCACCAAAATGTAGCATTGAATGATTTGCTGTACAAACCAGTTATCAACTTAACACAGGAAAATAGTAACCAAATTGACAATAAATAACAGGGATTGAGTCTAATTAAGTGAAACTAATTAGTACACGTTTATAAAATATTAGAAACCATTTCTCTGCCTATATTCCATGCAACCAATATGAAGGATAACGGTCCTACAAGTTTTGAATTCAAAATAAAGCATTAAATCATAACATTTTCAAATCAAATCTGCGGTTTCCTTTCTCAATCATTCACATGAAATCAGTCAATAATTTACATTAGCTATAACTATACACTATGATTTTAAAATGGAACATATCTGCAAATCTACAAATATCAGTCACAATTTTAGCATGTATCATGTCATTTTCCAATATTCATATCTCATACAGGCCACAAATTACGCATGCATCATGTAATTTTCCAATAATCTAGACAAATCAATACTTCCAATTCTGAATTATAAATAGGTTTACTGATAGCAGATCAAATATACAAACCTAACATACCCGACTCTATTACCATTATTCTGCATTTCTCAGTTCATCTGTTGCTCCATTTGTTCAATATTCAATGGCTGCTCAACACGATTATGTCGCTGACGTTGAACCCAGGGAAAGGAGCTTTTCTTTGGTTGTTAGGGTTCTGAGGATGTGGTCTATTCCTGATTTGAAAAAAGGAAAAAGTCCATTTTCAATGGAATTAGTTTTGATGGAGAGTCGGGTATAATGTCATACAATTTTTTTAACTATTAGCTAATAGTTTGCAACCAATAATTTATAATTAATATATTTGTTTTTGAAACAGGGAGACAGGATTGCGGCAACAATCAGGAAGACCTTGATATATAAGTTTGAGAAGAGGTTGAATGAAGGGTACATTTGTAACATCTCTGACTTTGCTGTAAGTTCCAACATCAGAGCTTTTCGTGCATGCAGTCATCAATGCAAAATTAACTTCCATTTTAAAACGGAAGTAAATCGAGACAGAGATGATGCTCTTCCAGAAATGATATATTCATTCACTGTGCCCTCTACTATTTTCTAGAGTGAATTTGATACCGACTATTTGGTTGGTAAGTAAATTCATAAGACAATGTGACCTTTATTTATTACATCATTACAACATGTATGTGACATTGCAACCCTTGATTTTGTCCTACAGAAGTCATAGGAATCCTAACAGGTTTTGGTAGTGAACGTGTTGGGCACACATGATGGGTTCCCCTCTCCCAACCATGTTTTCTCCATACACAAGAGTTAGTATTCGAATCTCTGACCACTTACTTAAGGTGTCCGAGTTTCTTACTACTCGGACCAACCGCTTTGATAATATGTAAATGTGTATATAATTTCTGAACAATAAATTTTTTATCCTCATGAATTATTTTTATTTTTTTGTGTATTTTTTTAAAAAAATTAAAATTATACAAATTACAAAACAACTATTTATAATGCATAACAATAATCATTAACTTAAAATTTGTTATACTTTATCTTTCTTTATTGATGTAAATAATTTTTTAATAAAAATATAGTATCTTATATTTTAAAGATTAAAATATTTTATAAAAATTTAAGAAAATAACATCTACCCGTGCAGATCACAAGTTTTTGCACTAGTAATATACAAAACTAAATGGCTTGAATTTTCGTTTGTGATGATTTGGAAGATGCGATATGGCAGATGATTTATAAATGAATGTGTAATTTCTATAGGTGCTTTGGTGTTGTTTTTTAATACAGGAAAGACATATAAAATAGCTTATCAATAAAAATATATCATGTCACTGATTTTCTTCTTACTAAAAAACAGCATCACAAATACTTATAGAAATGCATCTAAGTTTTGTCCTTTGTAAACATCATTATAACTTCTTACTAAAGTTATAAAATGCAATAGGCAACATCATTTTCCATATAAGAAATGAAAGTTTCCATAAGTAACACCATGAAGGAGTAAAAAATGAAAGTTTCCACCAACCCACCATTGTCTTAAAAGAACTCCCACATCGTGTCCAATTGTTAACAGTTGTGATGATTTTGGATTCATTTGTACAATTATCGGAGTTTATGGACCTTTTTGCATCTTTTTGAAATTGAAGAATCAAAGTGCACATTTACCTAAGTTGAAGGGGGTGTTTTTAGGGTGCCTTCTATGGTGCACCTTGGTAAAAGTGGTGCACCCATGCACCTTATATAGATAAATAATCTGGGCCATCCATTATTGATGTTATCATGTTTTTATAATACACTCACCTACACCTAAATCGTGCTTCCCCTGGCTTATCGTACGTCCCTCTCTTCATTTTCTCTCTCCTTCCTCTCGTTGAACCCACCGCCAAAAATCTTCCTCCCCTTCATGCTATCTCCATCTACTTAGCTTTGTTTCTAAAACCTTCTTTGCATTGTACATCCAAACAGAGACACGAAGAGACGAGACCCACACTACCTACTGCCATCACCTCACCAATAACCAACTTGAAAGGAGAGATGGGAAGGAGAGAGAAACATAGATTTCGCAGAGAAGGCAAGAGATAGGGAGGAGAGAAAATGAAGAGAGATAGAATTAATATTTTTTAGTATTTATAATAATAATATTACTAATAATAATAATAAAATATAAATCATGATCATGTGCATATGAGTGTAATATAAATATGATCATTAATGCAAAATGGATGGTCAAGATTGTTTATCTTTAAGGTGCATGGGTGCACCGTAGACAAAACCATACATTTATACCCAGATTGATTATGTAATTAAGTGTAATTAATTTAGGATTCTTTTTGAATCTGTTATAGTCCTACAAAAAGGACCAACTCCACATACCCATTTTTCATTAGGAAATACAAATCTTTTATATAGTATCTCAATTGTTCTTGCATTCTTGACATGTTATCAGAGTTTGCTTGCAATCCTTGCTCCTGTTGGTTTTTTGGTCGTCTTTGTTTGTTCTCTGTCATTCCCCATCCGCTTCCCTTGGTGTCCAAGGCTTCGAAAATATACTCCTACCCATTATGATGAAGACATTTAATATATCTCAGTCTATCTCAGTGATGTTAAATGCTTCCAATTGTTGTCGATATTGTTAGACACTGGGACACTTGATTTAGAATCGTCCCACATGCCTTCAAATGCTTGATCAAACTGAGTTTCAACATCGTCCCAGTTCCACAAAACATGTGCTCGCTGCTATTGCTGCCAATGAATGTCTTGCCTCTTCTTCTAGTCTTATCATGTCCATTCTTAAACATATACTTTCCAAATATGGTAATACCTGTCCTGCCTTATCCACCACACCAGTTAATCCCAATGATACTTTGATTATGCCTGTTGTAGCCATATGACGATTACGTCTCCGTCCTTTTCTTCTTTATCTGCTAATAACATTGCACCTTCCACACATACAATTGATGGATCTTTTATGAACATAAGTCATAAGGACTCTATATCTCTTACAACTCCTAACTTGTCAGATGCCTAACTTATTCCCAAATCAAACTTCAATCTTATTTCTGTTGAACAACTATGTGATCTTGGTTATAAAGTCACCTTTTCTTCTTCTAGTTGTCGTGTGCAAGATCCACAGACGGGTCAAATAATTGGGAATGACCGCAAAGTCGAAATACTGCTTGAGCTCACTGATTCCCATGTTTCTCAATCTCTTATGTTAAATCTTGGTGCCTTGTCTACATCTTCACTTCAGTTGTGGCATGAACGGCTTTGCCACAGTTCGCTCACTAAAATGCATCCCCTCATGTTCATGGGTGCTCTTGACCCATTGAGGAAGAACCTATTCGTTGTACCTCATGTCAAAAAGCTAAGCAACGTGCATTATCCTATCATAAAAATACTTTTGTTTTTGTTTCTCTTTTCGATCTTGTGCATTCTGATGTTTGGAGGTCCACGCTCACACCAACTATGGGAGTAGCAAGCAATTTGTGGTATTCATTGATGATATTCCCATTTTACTTGGATAAATTTAATGAAACATCATCTAGAGCTCCCTCAAATATATATTACCTTTGCAGCCATGATTAAACTCAGTTTTCAAAATCGATTAAAATTTTTCGTTGAGACAATGCTTCTAAATATTGTCACTTGAGACTCCTTAAATTTTTTGTTGAATAGGGTATTCTATCTGAGTTTTCATGTCCTAGTGCGTCTCAACAAAATGGTTATGTCGAAAGAAACATCGTCACATTCTTAATTATTTCTAAGATATGCTCATTTCCTCCTCTTGTTCTTAGCGCACTTGAGGTGAAGTCGCTCTTGTTGATGCCTATGTCATCAATTGTCTCCCTTCCTATGTTCTAAGTAATGTGTCTCCTTATGATTGCCTTCATCACGCTCCTATAGATTGCAACTCCCTTAAAGCTTGTGTTTGATTGATTGTGTGTGTCAAAATTGAGTACACAATTGGTATTTGTAGCCTTAAACTACCCCGTTAACCTACACTACCATTGTCTAGCACATTCTTAACCCACTAACCCATATTTTACATTATGTAAAATCATGGGTAACAACAATAATATAGGTAACTGCTTCTTCAACTACCTTATAGACCAAAACTTATTGCCCTAGCTAACTAATTGAAACTTCATTAGCTGACCCCTCCACATCCATATTTTTAAGGAAATAGGTCTTTAATAATGGTCTTTGACCTAATCAAGCCACGAAATGTCCTTGATTCGAACTGATTAGCTAAGTTATGGACCAAAACTCACTATCTCGGCTAGCTGCCTCATCAGCTGACCATGTCCTCCATATCCTTATTTTCAGGACAATGAGTCTTCAATCACGTCCTTGACTTGCTCAACTCATTAAATGCCAACAATAATATAGGTAACTACCCAATCAGCTAAGTTATGGACGAAAACCCACTAACTCAGCTAACTGCCCTATCAGTTGACCATGTCCTCCATATCCATAATTTAAGGGAGTGGGTATTCTTGCACGTTATTTAACTTGGCCAACACATGAAGTGCCTTGGATTCCATTTGATCACCATCTATTTTCATATTCTCTCTCCAAAATTGCCTTCAACTTCATCCCAAGAATCTAGGGAAGTGGTTACATGGCTAAAATTGCATTTGACTTTGTCAACTCTATGCCATTTCCTTTTCTAAATTTAATTAAATCCCCTTGGATCCATTTGATCGGCATTTTCATGAGCCCATTAAGGCCTAATAATGGTCTCTAAGCTCATATCAGCTGTTTTTGCTTCAGTTAAATCTCCTCGGCTAAACCTAGGGTAGCTGTGTTTAGCTCTTCCTGGTTCAGTTGCTCTTGGTTCTGCTGATTTTTGTTTAACCGATCTTGGTTCAGTCGATCTTGATTTAGCCGATCCTGAGTCAACCGATCTTGGTTTAGTTGATTGACAAATATTACTTTAGCTAACTGGCCCAATACTTGATCTGACCTACTAGCGACTTCCAAGAATATCTTGGCAGCAACTCTGCCCAATTTATTCTACCTCAACTAAATCTCTTCAGCTATCCTTGGCTCGACAAGTGCTGCTCAACTATTTATCCAATTATTAACCTATCAGCTGGATGACCTATGACTTGGTTCAACCCAACAATTTTTTGGTGTTAACAATATTGTAAATGTTGTTTTACTTGTTCTTAGCATCGATTTAAAACTTCTTCAAATCAATGACTTTCCAATGAGCATGAATACTGTCACTTTTTTTAACATGTTTAAGATACAGTGAAGAGGGACTTTTACCTAATTCTTTGGAATTTTCCCTGGAATGAAACGCTAAAATGAAGTGACATGCATCCACAAAAGCACCAAAAGATTTCTTCACTAAGACGAGAAAATGGAGCAGCTAAAAGTGCTCCCTTCTAGCCCCTAAATTCTGATTACGAATGAATTGGGAAAGCTAACACAAAGATTCGATTATGACTTATCACATTGTGCACAGTTGTAAGTTGGTGCTTATATACTACTAGATTTTGATCTCATGTGGAAATGATTTGATAATAATTTGCGTTAATATAAAAAGTTCATAAATTTTAAAAAGTGTTTACATATAAAAAGTATATTTTTTTTTGTACAAACATAAAAAGTATATAAATAGCATGCTTTTAAACATTAAAATCATTCATATAAAATTTGAATATTTTAATAGAAAATATAATTATTAGTTATAAATATTCATTTTATTAAACCACAACAAAGAAGCTATATTTCACAATAATGCCCAAGGAAAAAAGTTCATATTTTTTTTTTTAAAAAAAAAAGACATAATAGTGTGATGTTAATAGTTATATTTCATAGTAATGTCGAACTCCTGCACATCATTCCCATAAACATGTTTAATCAAGTAAACATTCTAATCAATTTTTAGAAAAAGTCCATATTGATGAATTATCTACATTTCTACAATAACATGTCTTCCCACTGGTTTCTGGTCCAAATATCTAGAAATGGTTATAATAGATAATGTGAGCTTAATAATTATATTTTGTTTATATATATAACTATCTCTAATCAAAATAATTTCTTCAACAAAGTTCATGATTTCATCTACAACATTGTTTTATCTCCGTTAAAAAAACATAATATGTGAAAATAGACATTTAATTCTTTGTCGATTTAATTTTAAGAATAAGTGATAATACTTATCTATATTATTCCCTTAAAATTGTAATAGATGCTACAATAAACATGTTTGATTAAATTCCCAATTTGATTTGATTTGATTAATCTTTTTTTTTTAAATGTTCAATTTTTAAAATACTCTTCTCTGGTGGTGACACATGGAAAATTCTTCGTGTATTAAAGACTGCTTTGTATTAGGGTGGTCATGGGCCTGGGTAAACCACTAACCCAGTCAACCTGACCCAACTCTACCCAGATTTTGTGGGTTGGTTTGGGTGATTGGGTTGAATTGGGTAAAAACACATAAAACCTATAGAGTATGTGTTGAGTATTTGGTTTCAAATTTCCAAACCCACCGAACCCGGCCCAACTTAGTACACTACACTAATGACTAAATTAGGTTTATTTTTTCATATACTCACTCAGTCCCTTACAATTCACGAACAGTACACGATAGTCTTTAATATTCAACTTCACTCTTCTACTCTTCTGTGTTTTCTCATCTTACTCACGGCGGCAGCGACCAGAGACCTGTGGTGGCGACCAGAGGCCAGCGGTGGCGGCAACCAGAGAATGGATATCTGTATGTTTTACGCCAGACCCGAGTACCCAATTGGTTTGGGTTTCATACTTTTTTTACAAAACCGGCCCAACCCAACCCACTCTCCTTTGTTTGTGTTGGGTGTTAAAACCCACTGAACTTGATCCAACCCAACCCGTGGCCACCCGTACTTTGTATTATTTATAGATAGATAGATTAATTGAAATTAAACAAAATTGTTAATTGCTTTTTCAATTATATTTTCTTTAATATATTTTATTAACACTGGTCAAAATATTTCCAAAACATCAGATATGTAATGCTTATTGCGCGTAAAATATCCCAAATTTATTTTTTACTTAATTTGAAATTGAATACAATTTTTTTTAAATATATCATTAATATAATTAAAAAGTTATATTTTCGTTAATATCTTTTATTAACTTCGATGAAAAGATTTCCAATCCCACCAACTTGCAATTGTTATTAGCTTTGATTGCTTTCAATTAATTTCAATTATATTTTCGTTTTTTCTTTTTTCATTTAATTTACTTTCATTTTAGTTTTTTTTTTTGTTTTAATAAAAATAGTACAAATTCGATTTTTCTGGTGATGACACGTTACAGAGGACATATGGCAGTCTCTCCTTGCATAGGGGATAGCTTTGTATTATTTATAGACAATCAATCCAAGAATGATGCTCTTGTTTATAAAACCTTATATAGCTTTTAAGGTCCACTACTGCATTTTAGACTTTCTAAATCGGTTTAAAAAATTTTTTTACATCGGTTAAATGGTGCTATAGATTTAAGAGACATAGAACATGAGAACTTTTTAAATCGTATATTGAATCGATGTTAAAAAACTTTTTAATTCGGTTATTGGCAGTAACCGATCTAAAAAATTGACTTTTTAGATCTGTTACTAAGTTACCGTTAACAATCGATCTAAAAAGTCACTTTCTATAATGGTTGCTTTTATAACCGATCTAAAAAGTCACTTTCTATATAGATTGCTAGCCACAACTGATCTAAAAAGTCAATTATTATTATTTTTTTTTTTGAAAATTGGATCCGCAAAAGATGCTCGCATTTTCTCGCATGGATCTGCAACAATAGACAACGTTATTCATCTCTTTTGAACACTTCGCCATGTCATCTACTTACTTTCCCTACCATCCACATGTCAGGTCCTCAAAAGTTGGTTTCACGACACGGGGTAATAGTGCGATTTAAACAAACCTAGATCTGGAACCATAAGAAAACAGAAGAGCAAAAGGGAGGGAGGGGGCGCGACCATGAGAGGCCATTGACGACAGAAAACACCATTAAAAAACAATAGATCCATTAATTCAATCAATCCATTGAAGAGAACAAGTTTGAATCTTTAGGGATTTATAAAGGAAAAATACAAAATAAAAAAATAAAAAATATGAAGATGGTGAAGCTCCACTCCAAATCGTCCTCCACCTCCGATGATAACGACATCGACGTCAACAAATAGTGGATGGCGCTGTTGAGTCCCTGGTCGACGATCATAGTGGTGAGTTCGTTATGGTGAAGCAACGCTGTGGAGTCCTTGATCTCTCTTCACACTCTATTACTAGATTTTTTTGTTGAAGAAGGAAACGTTGGATTGGAGCTCATCAACGGTTGCGACGGACTTCTGATAACGATTCACGTGCTTTCAAATGGACCAATAGAACGCCATATTTTTTAAATCGGTTCAAAAAGCAACCGATTTAAAAACCTTTCTACATCGGTTAAAAAGCAATCGATCTAAAAAAGGTCCATTTAATTTTTAAAATGCCACCGCCTTAATTACAAGGGTGCCCTAATTAAAATGCCACGACACGGTAAAATAACGTGGAATGAAATGAAATGACATAAGTTACAATTTTGTTTGTATATTGTTGAAAAAAAGATTAA
This sequence comes from Ammopiptanthus mongolicus, assembly GCA_039655645.1. Classification (NCBI taxonomy): domain Eukaryota; kingdom Viridiplantae; phylum Streptophyta; class Magnoliopsida; order Fabales; family Fabaceae; genus Ammopiptanthus; species Ammopiptanthus mongolicus. The sequence goes on along the minus strand of CM077343.1, from coordinate 9,784,821 downwards.
ACTATATAAAGTGAATGATATCTATTTCATCTTAAGCAAATGCTACAAGAAATTAAAAAGGGGCAAGTTGTTTTTTTTTTTAAAATGGTATATTCAATTTATCGAAAAATGATTTATAATTAGTTTTCTAATAAAAAATTACTTCATTTTTTATTTCTCAATAAGAGCACCGATTATCAAGACCCTTCATCTAATTTCGTTTTTTTTCTCTTCCAATAGCCCAAAAAAAATTATGCCTATTTGGCCCGACCCGTTTAGGCCGACAGGCTAGTCAGGTTCAGGTGCCCTCACACGATAACTCAATAAAAAAAATGCTAGAGGCCTTGTCCCACAACGCACCGCACAACCCTCCCTCCTCTGAGGGCGCAAAAACACGCACTCACTCCGTCTGACTTTCTACTTATATGTGTAACCCATCTTCTCTTCTACTTCTCCAAAAATTGAGAATCAACCAAAACCGATTGCACGTCAATAGATACCGCGCATTCCCTTTATCATCACTACTAGAAAAATGATGAATAGCGACCGAAAAAGTGCCCATCACTAATAGAGACCAACCCAACGATCGTTTAGCTATTGTGATTTGTTACGGGCACCACAAATTACTAAAGACATTTTTTATTAATAGTGTATTTATTAAAATACCTCCCATTAATTACTCTTTCGTAAATAAGTATAGGATTTTCGGAAATATCTTTTTCACTCTCAAATTAGGTATTTGCGAGTGTACAAATTTTTGTACTCTCACAAATAGTTAATTTGCGAGGGATTAAAAATTTTTAAATTACTCGTAATTTAGTTATTTGCGAGTGTACATTCGCAAATACCTAATTTGTGAGTGTAAAAAAAAATCACTCGCAAATTAGATATTTACGAGTGTGCAAAAATTTGCATTCTCACAAATAACTAATTTGCGAAAATTTACTTTCTTTCTCGAATATCTAATATGAGAGCGTCACGTATAATTTGCGAATATTTGCTTTACTCACAAATATCATATTTGCAAGCGTGCAATTATCAAAAAATAACTTACTCGCAAATATTCTATTTGCGAGAGTGCAAACATTTTTTCCCCTCGAATGACAAAAAATTTTAAGAGGATATTTTGATAAATGCACTGTTTATGAGGTTTCTGAAGCAATTTTAGAGGTGTATATAGCAAAGCCCGTCTAACAGGGGTAGCTGAAAGGACATTTAGCGACCGATTCGGGTGGTTTCTACCTAATCCGTCACTATTTCGATATGTGGAATATAAGAAAGAACGGGTAAAATTTTTTGTTAACGTTGCTTGGGCCTAACGGACGCTAAAGGGTGATGCTAAACAATTGTTTTTTCCACCTTTCCCTCTTCCACTCACTTAACTTAACCTCACTCAGAAGTCAGAACACGCGAAACCCAGAACACTTCCCTACTCTCCTCTCATAAAACCCTTCCATCTTCCCTAGCCACCAGAAGCTGTAGCCGCCTGACACCTCCGCCGCCGCCTCTGTGAGCGCGACCACCACCGTGCCCCATCTCTCTCTTCCTCCCAAATCCCTAATCCCTCGAAACTCTCTCAAATCCCTAATCCCTCGAATCTCTCTCTCTCTCTCCACACGAGGCGAGGCCACAACCTGCGAGTCATTTCTTTTCTTCGTATTCCATTCCATTCCATTCCATTGATGAGTATTGCAGTGGATCTTTAGATTATTGAGGTAAATTCGATTATCCTTCTCTCTAACATGATGATATGAGAGTTTCTCTTGGTACTTAGATCTACTATTGCTTCCTCTATTGATTTTTTTTTTGGTTTTTTGTTCTACAAATCTGGATCCATTTTCTTCGTGTTCTTTGTTCTCTGTAGGCACTACAATTTAGTTTTATATCATTTGATTGATTCTGAAAATGAGGGTTGCTTGTGTGAAATGGGTTGATACATTTTATGTTCACCGTAGCTGATTGAAAAATGCACCTAATGTGTTTGACGAAAGTTCTTTTATTTGAGTTAGGGTTTCTCCACCCATCATAAGATTCCCTGTATTATCCAACTCATTATCTATGGCCTTAACATCTATATGCCTAAGAGATTCCCCTTCTACTTTCCATTTTTATTACTGAAAAGAAGTTTCAGAGACAAAACTCTTTTTAAGTGGTTTCTATGCTACTCCTCAGATCTTTTATAAATTACATAAACTTGTTATTTCTTTATTCAGATAATTCCAATACCAACTATTGTTGCTATTGAAGGAGCAGCATTGGGTGGTGGACTTGAACTGTCCCTGGGATGCGATTTTCCATTATTTGGTACTTAAATATCCACCAGATTAATGCATTGACACTTTTTATTTGTTGGATGCTTGGATGCTTAGAATGTAATGTAAGTTTTAGACATTGATTTTTTCCCCATTTCTCCATCTTGGGAGAAGATGCTTTCTTGGGTTTGCCAGAGACAGGACACACAATGATCCATGGGTATACACTGTTTATAACTTCTCATCGGCATAATGTATTATGTGCATTGTTGATGCAACTTGCAACTGTGTCTGATCACTTGTGCTTAGTAATAATGGATGATTATACAATCACAAGATAGTTAGTGGGGAATACACTTGTCAAATGGGCTGAATAAAAGTAGGGAACTTGAATGAATCAATTTTTCTTTTTCTTTTTAAATGATTGGTTAATTTGGTTAACCCAATATGCCTAAAGTTACAGCTTCTTGTTAAATTGGGTTGAATATGTGTTACCATAATTATTTGGATGCATTGTATCGTGGAGTTTTATAGCTAGTTATAGTTGATATGGATTCAAATACGCTTTTTTTTTACAGATAAGAATAATATTTGGTCTGTTAAAAAAATATCATATTGTTGGATATATGAATTTCATTACACCTATGCCATTTGTTGTGATTTCTAGTTGTTATGTAAAGATTGCCTTTAAATTATGTGATAAGTTGCCTACATTTGCTGGATCTACCCATTTGTAGTTATATTTTTGCTAATTTGCTAATTTTTTGTTTTCTCATTTTGCAGTATCTATTTGATACATTAGGAGAGTTTACTGTCTTACCTTGCGGGCATACGATACATTTCGAGTGTGTTAAAGAGATGGAACAATGTCATAGGTAAGACATTTATACGCCTCCAATGAAGGATTGAAATTCTTGTATACCTTTATGAATCCCCATCATGCAACATACATCTTATGATGCCATGAAGCCAATTGTATACCTTCAGCCAATCTTCAACATATTTGCTAATTTATTCTTTGGATATTCAGGTACTCATGTAGTGGCTGCCGTTTTGCCCAAAACGCATCCACTTTCAGTCGTTGATTTTATTTCATCCAAAGGTGATTTTGATTTTAACTCTAGTAATACTTTTATACTGTTGGATTAAAATAAAATCAACGACAGAGAGTGAAAGTAAGTAAAAAATGACTTACAAGGGTGTAAACGGGTCCCTCCTCTATTTGTAATAGTAGTGATTTTACACTATTGGATTAAAATAAAATCAACGACAGAGAGTGAAAGTAAGTAAAAAATGACTTAGAAGGGTGTAAACGGGTCCCTCCTCTATTTGTAATAGTAGTGATTTTATTGGGAAAATAGACTTATTTATTGGAATGTGTTTTCAGAATTTTGCATTTAAACAATTTTTTCAATTTATTATAGTGCTTTATAATTATTCTTCCTTATTTTCGAGTCTTTTCAAATACCATACAAAACATTTATTAATTCTTTACACGATTTTTTAGCTAGATTTTTATTAGACTTTTTTTTATATTTCCAAACACCACTTATGAGTGTAACTAAAAAAATAACAGCTAATAAAGATTTTAAGGAAATATAAATGCATTAACCTTTCACATATTTCATATTCCAATAATTATTGAATGGTCTGAGCTCTGATACTTTTCATCTCTTCTATTTAAATCACCAGTCACCATGAACGAAGATCAGTGCCACACATTTAAACGAAGATCAGAGCTTCTCTTGGTACTTAGATCTACTATTGCTTCCTCTATTGATTTTTTTTGGTTTTTTGTTCTACAAATCTGCATCCATTTTCTTCGCGTTCTTTGTTCTCTGTCAAATTGGGTTGAATATGTGTTACCATAATTATTTGGATGCATTGTATCGGTGGAGTTTTATAGCTAGTTATAGTTGATATGGATTCAAATACACTTTCTTTTACAGATAAGAATAGTATTTGGTCTATTAAAAATATGTCATATTGTTGGATATATGAATCTCATTGCACCTATGTCATTTGTATTTTGTTGTGATTTCTAGTTGTTATGTAAAGATTGCCTTTAAATTATGTTATAAGTTGCCTATATTTGCTGGATCTACCCATTTGTAGTTGAATTTTTGCTAATTTGCTATTTTTTTTTTTGTTTTTCTCATTTTGCAGTATCTATTTGATACATTAGGAGAGTTTACTGTCTTACCTTGCGGGCATACATTTAGAGTGTGTTAAAGAGATGGAACAATATCATAGGTAAGACATTCATGTCTCCAATGAAGGATTGAAATTCTTTAATTCTTGTATACCTTTCTGAATCCCCATTATGCAACATACATCTTATGATGCCATCAAGCCAATTGTATACCTTCAGCCAATCTTCAACATATCTGTTAATTCATTCTTTGGATATTCAGGTACGCATGTGGTGGCTGCGGTTTTTCCCAAAACGTATCCACTTTCAGTCGTTGATTTTATTTCATCCAAGGATGATTTTGATTTTAACTTTTGTAATACTTTTGCACTGTTGGATTAAAATAAAGTCAACGACAGAGAGTGAGAGTAAGTAAAAATTGAATTACACGGGTGAAAACGGGTCCCCCCTCTATTTGTAATAGTAGTGATGTTATTGGGAAAATACACTTATTTATTGGCATATGTTTTCAGAATTTTGCATTTAAACAATTTTTTAATTAATTATAGTGCTTTATAATTATTCTTCCTTATTTTCAAGTCTTTTCAAATACCATACAAAATATTTATTAATTCTTTACACGATTTTTTTGCTAGATTTTAATTAGATTTTAGACTTTTTTTTGATATTTCCAAACACCACTTATGAGTGTAATTAAAAAATAACAGCTAATAAAGATTTTAAGGAAATATAAATGCATTAACCTTTCACATATTTCATATTCCAATAATTATTGAATGGTCTGAGCAATGATATATACTTTTCATCTCTTCTATTTAAATCACATGTCACCATGAACGAAGAACAGTGCCACACATTTAAACGAAGATCATTCCTACACATTAAAACCCTACTCTCTCTCTTTTTTGATCACTCAAAGGGCAGAGGCAAGCGCTTCTTGGGTCAATATTCCCATCTCAAAGTTATTTTTATCTTTTCAATTTCATCTATTGCACAATATTTGTCTAATAGAATTTATTTTTCTGTATACAGATATGTTCTGTATTTCCGAAATTTGATTGGTTGTGATTTCGGTATCTTTGGCCATTCTAGCGTTAGAGTTTTGATTGCTGTTTTCCTTTCATTCTTTACGATGCATGAAATTGTTTGCGTATTCAATTCAGATATAAGACTTTGATTCTTGTCTGTCTCAGAAAATGGCAACCCGAGTAACAGATAATTTTCAATATCATACCAGGAAGCCAAACAAAAACGCTTCATCTAACTTTCTCATCATCCATTTTTCGTTTTAGCTTATTAGAGTAGTATCGATCGCAAATCAATTTGCATGTTGCAAGCTTCCAACCCTAATAATTAATGTAAGTCAAATACGTAAATTGGATTATTAGAGTATGAATTTAACATTTTTGTACAGCGAATAAATTGAACTGAAGAGGCAAAGTGACCGGACCGGGCCGACCTAACCGGCCCGGCCTAACTGAAACGGCCCGGCCTAACTGAACCGGACATGCCTGACCTAGCTAGACGGTCTACCCGAACCGGACCGGCCTATCTGAACCGGTGGACAGGCCTGACCCCAGCCGGACGGTCTAACAGAACCGGGCAGGTCTACCTGAACCGAATGGTTCTGGTCCGGTCTAACTGAACAGAACCGGTTTAGCTGAACCAAACGGTTCTGGTCCGGTCTAACTGAACCGGGCCGGACAACCTGAACCAGCCCGGTCTAAACGAACCGATAGGGCCACCTTAACCTAATCCCAAACCCTAACACCCTAACACCCTAACACCCTAATCATACCCTAACCTTAAACCCTAAACCCATGTTAACCCTAGACCCTAACCCAACTTAACACTAACCCACCATAAACCCTAAACCCTAACCCCAAATCTACCTAAGCCTACCCAACACACCCTACCTTAACCCTAATCCTAAATCGTAAACCCTTACCCTAAACCCTAAACTCCTAACCCACCTTGACCTTAATCCCAAACCCTAAAATCCCAAACCCTCCCTAACTAGGTCCCTAACCCTAAGCCCTAACCAAACACTAAACTCTAAAGCCCTAAACACTATCCCTAAACCCTAATCAAATGCCTAACCCTAACCCCTAAACCCCAAACCCTAAACTCTAAACCCTAAACCATAAACCCCTAACCCACCTTGACACTAATCCCAAACCCTAAACCCTAAACCCTAAACCCTAACTAAGACCCCAACCCTACCCAACACTAAACCCTACCATAACCCTAGACCATAACCCCTAACTAAAAACCTAACCCTAAACCCTATCAACTAAGACCCTCCCCTAACTAAAACCCTAACCCTAAACCCCTACCTTGTTATTTCCCTCTTCCTAATCCTGTTGAATTTTTCCGAAACCCCTTCTTGATATATCTTCTTATATAAAAAAAGTAAATAAAAGTAAATATAAAAGTAAAGTTAATGTTGTTGCCCTAATTTTGGTTGCCCTAGGGCTATTTTGGTAATTTATTATGGCGGGAGCTTTTGCTCATGGAGCTATCTTTTTTATTAGAGATAACAATCCAGAATAGAATGAGGTTAATGTATTGGCAAGAATGTTAGACCATAAGGAAGCTACTATCATATCCCATTTAAGTTGGGCCAGCCTCTTTATGGGATACTTTATATCCATCCATAATAATGTCAATAGGGACATTATTAGATTAGTCACTTATGGGTAGTTTGGATAATAATGGGGGAAGAAAATACACAGAGCAAGGAGATCTCAAAACAGCAAACAAGAACGACGATATTTAGGATAGAGGTGTGGCAAAGTGAGAGACAAATGAAAAAGATGGCGAGAGAGAAGAGACTGTGGGGGAGAGGTGATGAGAAACAGAAGGTTGAAGAAGAAGGGGCTTCTGAAAAATTCAACAGGATTAGGAAGAGGGAAATATCGTGGCCAAGACACATGGTACGACGTTAGTGAGGCTAGTGTTCATGGAAGGTTGATCATTGCAACAGGCTTCTCCCTATATTTTCAGGAGAACCTAACAGATCCAAGGACTAAAAAGCTACTTGACAATGTGGTGACAAAGCAGCTAATCTAGGCAATTTACGTTAGATGTGGTGGAACCAGACATTTGAATTGATTTGGTAGTAGAAGAGTAGCATTATATAAATCAAATTTCATGTTGAGATTTACCCAAGAATAAATACTGAGGCTTTTGTTTTTATTTAGAGAATGTTATAGTAACATTTTAACATTCAAATTCTCTAATAGTTGTTGTTGTCGTGTTTGATTGCTTTTATTAAAATTGCTCTTGCATTTGGAATTGTGTTCATGCATATAAATTTGAGTAATGATACCTAAACGTACTTGAATTCACATACTCCATTAAACGTTAGACAAAATTCTGGGGTCCATTGAAACCTTTTCTACACACTCACAATTGTGCAGATACATCACATAGTATGCAAAACTATATTTTCCCTAAATTTATATCCATGTTATATCGTTCAAACTACAAAGGACATTGGGATTGTTGGGAAGACAAGAAATTGATTTATTTTTATGCATGCTAAAAAAAGTTCAGTTCGTAATGGTTGTCTGTTGTGAATAGAATACATTATATGTGAGCTAGGGCAGTGCAGAATAGCCAGGAGTTAACAGAAATGTAAAAGGTCTTTCTAGACAAATGCTTTCAGTTTTAATTTCAACATCATTTCTTTGTGTACAAATCATTTGTCCTTGTCATAAAAATTTGAAAAAGTTTTCCATTGGCTATCGACAACCTAACAAAACCCGATCTTTTATATGGGCTAGGGACTGGCCATGTAATGATTGGCAATGAGGCTTCCTTAGAGATATGTTGAGGGATTGGGAAGCTTTACTTCATTGATGTTTTCTTTGATTTCTATTGGTTTTTTTCTCTTTTAATGAGGACATGTTTTATTTATGATTCTGATTATTTTTCCCAATAGCTTTGTAGTGTATATTACCATGCTTGACATGATGTAGATTAATTCTAGGGTTCACTTTTCTAATGTTAACTATTTTTACTCTGGATATTGTTACGGTTTGCTTCCCTTTCACATGTCAATTTTGTTTGATTTCTTAAGTTATGTCATTACAGCATGTGCTGGAGAGAGGAAATCCTCAGGAAAGGAGCCAAATTATTAGCAAGCTATCAAGACATATTGCTCAATTAAGCCAGCACAAATTTGCTTCAAATGTTGTGGACAATTGTTTGGAGTATGCTGATGAAACAAGTTTAATGTAGATGAATTGTTTTTCAAGTTGTCTTATTCAACATTCCAATCTCAAAGGAATGTACCATCCAATAGTTCTTTTAATCCTCTACGTCCTATTGAAAATGGTATGCGTTAGTTTACTTCATATCTTTATCTTATTCTTTATACTTGATAGCTGCCCATATTGGTATACTTGCATTTCTTGAATTTGGGAAAACTGTTACCGAGTAAGAAAAACCCTAATAAACTTTTAAAGTTGTTGGATATGTTTGCATCTTTGAACAAATTGAGACTGGATTTCAACTATCTTTTTGGTGGAACAAGATGTGTCGAAGATCAGAATATGACAGGGATCTTATCAAGAGAGTAATTGATGAGGCAGTTTTGGTAGGCATGAGTTAGAGGTACCATTACTTCCTTGCTATTCCTCTTTCAATAATTTTGTTTTCCTAACTTACACGTGGTTGCCGTAATTGGCATTTATTTTGAAACAGACATCCTTAATTGACAAAAAATAAAGGCTTTATTAATGTACATTTGATTGCGTTAATTGAAATTTAATTCGAATCGGACAACCTTAATTGACAAATTTTTAAGGTTTTTTTTAATATGTTTATAAATTTTATGTGTTGCAAGGTGGAAGTCCTAATTGATTTCCTTCTTGAAAGTTGAAACATATTTATGTACATTTATTTGCATTAATTGACATTCATTTCGAAACAGGCAGCCTTAATCGAGAAAAATTAAATAATTTTTAAATGTGTTTATAAATTTTATAAATTTTATGTGTTGTAGGGTGCAAGAGTTAACCAATTCCTGAACGATATTTACGATTGAAGCTAAATTAATTAAGTCCAATTTAAAATATGTCCTTCATCAAATGATTTGTTTTCATGTTTCCTGGTATTATTGTTAGTTACACTATGAAGATTTTTTCTAAGAAAGTGATTGTGTGCTTTATATATATATATATATATATATATATATATATATATATATATATATATAAACAAACTGGGTAAGATGCAAATAATATGCTAAGTGTGATAGTCTCAGTTCGTGAACTATGCTAAATTCTTACTATGTTTCTAAGATATATACTATGGGATTAGAAAGAGAAAGAGAGATAGAGTAATAATCAATTAGAAGTAAATTCAGAACTCTGCTAAAGATATCTCTAATGGTTGAAACTGTTTAAAGTTTCTTCATTGAACATGAGTAAGAAAACAGAAAGCTTCTTATATACTATTGTTACTTTACTTTTCTTACTATCGGCTTGCTGAAGTTACTGATTTGATGATCAAATATGTTATCATTCCATTTCTAAATTGTGGACGACATGTTTCATTTCTAGAGGATTTCATCAAGAATTAGTTGTACTGGAGATAGTACCATCACCAAATAGTAAGGTCAGTGTTAGGTATTAGGGTAGAATCAATGTATACTGTGCATGCTTTGCCTTTTCATGGTAGAGCCACCTGGTGCAGGGAGTCACAATTTTTTAGTTAACATTTCATTGAACAAACTAGGAATAGGAAGAGTTGTCATTTAACTGAATAACTGCTAATTTGTTCCTAAATATATGATTTTCAATTTGCAGCTTGAATATTTGGATGAGGAGATTCTCTATTCTTGGATTGTGTTCATCAAATTTATTGACAGAAGTATCTGCTTCCAGTATAGTTCTTGGATCCATGTTTTGGAGGTTGACATGGCCAAGAATATCAGATTTGATAATAGTAATATCATTCAATCTCTACATTATAAGCTTTGTTTGTTATTTTACATCACTTCAAAGTTTCTGCTAATGGAAAATATTGTGTTTAGGCTTCTGTTTTTGGTTGGAGCTGTAATCAGGCCCAAAGTTTCTGTTTGCACGCAGGCATAACAGAGACTCTAACATTGTATCCAGTCGTACCTCAGGTATGCATTTTCTACAATCTACTTTGGCCTCATTGCTTGATTAATTCTTGAACTATGATGGTAGCATTGCAAATATTGATTTATATAATAATTCTTGGCATACTGTTATTTTATTTATATAATACCATGCCACAACTTCTTCTATCGAAATAAATAAATAAATAAATAAATTTGAGATCACAGTAATAGATAGGCCAGTATACTTTAATTTTATGAAGACTTATCTTTTCTGGCTTCGAGTTTAAGATGGTTGCATTGAAACCTCCGCTTCCAAAATGAAATAGCTTGAATTGAATGAGATCCTATGGCAGCTTTAATATCATTTGTAATGCCTCAGTCTATACTTTAATTATTGGGATTGGGATGGAGAAGCATCATTGTCAATATCTTTATTGTTGTTTTGAAGCTTGGTTTGGGTTTCATTGTCATTCACATCTTGCACAAGGCTAATACTTCAAATTTCAAAAAATATGGAGCTTTGTAATGCAAGATAATATTCATAATTGGAATTTATTTTCAGTATCACTAGCTTTACCTAACCCAGTCAAATGAAAGAGCAAGTATCTTGCTTTGTAACATTGTGATTGTGCTCTTCCTACTTCTCCCGTTCCCAGCTATTTTGCTACGTTTATTGTGTTTAAAATAGAAGTGTTGCGGCACAAGGACTTTCATATACTGCTCCAATGTTGAATAAAAGTATACGAAATCTTAAGATTGCCTTTGACAATAGGTTTCTTGAGCATATAATTCATGCTCAATGAACAAAAGTTTAAAGGAAGTAAAAGCAATTAGATACCTTAAGATTGCCTTTGGCTATAGGTTTCTTGAGCATATAATTCATTCTCAATGAACAACATCCCACACAGGTATGCATGAAATTGCCATGGCTGAGTCTGTTGCAATCGAAGTATTGTTTCTGGAGAGAATGTCAAAAAGATGGATAGCATATATTAATCTTCAGGATGAAACTGATTTAGGCTATTTGCTAGATCATATTATACTTCCACTTCTATTAATGATGTTTTTTTCTCGGATTGAAATAACGGTTGCTGAATGGGTATTGAAGTGTATGATTGAAATAATGGTTGCTAAAATTCTTTTTTATTTGCAGTGGTGGATTCTTTATATTGTTCATTAAGTTTGAAATGTGATGGCTTAGAAAGTGATGTTTTAATGACTATGAGATGCTTGATTGTATGTTCCAAAAGAAAGCACAAAAATATAAGGCTAAATAAGTTCTTATAGTTTGCAAAAGATAATGGCTAATAGTGTGTTAACTATGTTCTTTTGAAGGTTTCGAAGAATCATCGCCAAGCTGTTGAAAGATGTGAAATGGAGAATGAGTAGTAAAAGACAACTACTCTTTTATATATCATAAAAAAAATATCTTTGTTGCTCTTCTTTTGGTGTTGACACATTAATGGCAGAGTCTGATGACATATTTGTGCAACCCTTGCCTGATGTAGCTAAATGAGGACGTCCTTTAGCATTTTATTTTACATTATGCTTTATTATAATGAAAAAAACGTAAGTTTTACTATGAGAAAATGAATAATCACACTTCTACTATTTTTGTTAATCTTCTCTAACGATGATTGATGGTTTTTCCCTTTCTTGATTCTTTGGATCCTATCTTTCTCAATATGCTACTGAGAGAAAAAAACATTGTGGGTTTGACTTGAATTTTTGGGTCTAATGTATCTTGCCAAAGTTATATAAAATGCAGTTATGTTATTTGAATATCGTATGTGACATCGTATATGTTTATTTTTATCTCTCACTTACTTTTTATCTTTTTAGGCATATATGTATTTTAAAAATACATCCAAAAATAAAGGGGATATTATACGATGTTCCCTTTATGATGTTCAAAAAATTTGACTATAAAATGTATTGAATCATTCGTGTTTCTATTTACTCCCTTGGAGTTTAAAATAAGCATTTATTGTCTTTACAACTAGTATGAAATTATATCCCCACACATATTCCACATGTGTATCGCACTAGTCTATCGTCTAACGCCAATTAAAGAATGAAAGTCAAATCATAATTAAAGAATGGGATGAAGATTTTTTGTTTCATTTTGATGTATTGTATATCAAAATGAGATAAGAGATCCTTATAATAGAGAATGACCCTTCATTCTTCCAACTATTTTAGCACCAAAAAATGAATTTTTTGACATATTGGATGGCTGTCATATGGTTGGTTCCCAGATCGGTGGAAACTATCTCAATTTGTATAGCTTGCACGATGAATGGAAATATCGATAGTTCATACTCTTTAGTTTTTAACACAATTTCTCTCCCGGGGTTTTCAAAACACAAGTTAAAAAAATAGTGTTCGTATTATGTTATGGAGAAATACAAGTCAATCTTCAGGAGTATGTAATGTACTTGACTTATAATTATTCAAATGTGCACCTGTCTTGGAAGGAAAAGTAATATCATAAAATACTATTGGCAATAAAGTTTTTATTGTAAAATATCATTAACTCATTCTCATAATATGATTCCATTTAAATTACAATGTAGATAGTTTCCTATTTCTATTTTTTTTGTAATGACAATAGATACAATTCAGGGAAGGGACAATTTATTAAACATGTGGCAATTTATCTTTCACAACAATTTTTTTCACAATGTGAAGGGTTATCTCTCGAAATGGATTGAAGATTATCGACATTAACGAAGGATGTATTGCCAACATTATTTCAAATATTGTTTATAAAAAAGTCTTTCACAAATTAAGTTACGTAAGTTACTCTTAAATTATTATATTTCTTGGTATTCTACGTTTATATCTTGCTCTTATTAGCTTGCTTTATCTTTTTCAGAAAGAGTAAATATTCAATTTGGTCACTGAAATTGTAGGGTCGTATCAATTTAATCCCTCATATTGTCGATATTCCAAAATGAACCTTGGAATTGCAGAAAGTTAATCAGATTCGTCCCTCCGTTGGTATTTGCGTGGACTATAATGACATTAAGTTGATAATGTCAGGGATGCATTTGCTACATTTTGCAATTCCAAGTATTATTTTGGAATATTGATAATGTGGGGGACTAAGTTGATACGACACTACAATTTCAGGGACCAAATTGGGTATTTACTCTTTTCAGAAACTTCAACTAGGTTTTTCGCATTTTAACTAGTTGTATACCTGTGCATTCGCACGGGTCACGTCGTGTTGTTTAGTATATTTTCGCTAACAGTTAAATTGTAAATTATTCATTTTTTACACGTAAGAAAAAACTGAATAAAGTAAATCATTTACTAATATTCATTCTATTATAATGTATAGAAACTGATATAAATAATATTGAAGATTGAAAATGCATAGATCATTTTGAATTATATATTTTACAAAGTATATATAAATGTAAACTCATAATTTTTTTTATTAAGAAGAAAATACAAAGACACAAGGTAAGGCCTAAGCCTAATAACACCACTTGCATAAGTATGTAGAACCAAACCAAGTTGAGTAGGGCAATTATCCCAAACAGCAAGTCCTGATCCATAATTGTGTGTGTATATAACTGGCAAGAAAAAAAAAATTCATAGAATTGGAGTTTAAAACTGGTCAACAAAATCATAGTGCAGTAATGTGCTTATATAGTCCTTTTGTTTTTAAAGGAGATTCCTTGCTCGAAACTTCATAAGCAAGGTGCATTATATAGTCCTTTTGTTTTTTAATTACTACCTTGAACAACATGTTATGTAACATATCATTTCAAAAATATCTAAATCAACTGTTAATTGTAATTATTATTTACATTTTGAAATATATTTACATTATATTTTATTGACCAGTATATGAACACGAGGTGAACATAAAAATGTTAATCATCCAATACCAAGAAACAATGAACACCAATATTAGAGCAAGACCATTGCTCTCACATAAACATTAGCCATTGATTCAAAAGAATAAATTGAGAGGTAGTGGTACTTAGATGGTGATCTATATTAAGTTATTATCAAGGAAAATCATTTAACTATTAACTACACAAAAGCTAAATAAACAACAATTTCGAACAATTGATTGGGCAAATGACACTGCATGACAATGAAAGAAGTAGCTACTTCGATCACAAACAATGATAGGCAGAAGGCCTAGCCACATTGAGATTCACCTAAAAAAATGACTTAATTTTAGGGATAAAAATCTTCATGGGTTTATCTCTAAAGTGAGTAGATAATCATATATTTATCTTTGAATCATTTAGTGGATTAAGATCTCAATATATTTTTATCAAATCAAAGGTAAATACTTCCTTGCTTGTTGACTTGCTTGTTCACTTTATAGACAAATTCACTTTAGAGGATTCTCTGATCATTTTTACGTTAATGTATGGGTTATGTTGAATTAGGGATGGGATTTGGGCAAATTAGAAAAATAATAACAATTCTCCAATCTAACTTATCAAAATGGACTAACATTTTTCAAGAGAAATGATGAAGTTTATTTTTGCATAATCAAGATTAGAAATGGAATTGTCATTTCGTAAACTTTTTAACCATGAAATTAAAGAATGATCACTCCTCTGAAAAACTGTCCTTAACCTTCTAATAGACTTGAAAAACAAAGTGTTACATGGCATAACATAATATGCTACCAAACAAACAGATACAGATGATTTTCCATTCAAATGATAACCCACAGGTCAGGACCATCTCCTTTGAACAAAATAAGGTCTTCACACACTCTTCCTTTGGTTCTCTCTTTTTCACCTTCTCATTGCATCAATATTCTGTTGTTGCTGATTAGCCTTGTTTTATGCTCGAATCATAGCACACCTTGCTCGTTGCCGCATTTCCTATATGCTTCTAGGAGGCATCACATAAGGCTCAAGTGGCCGATCACCAAAAAGGTGTTCCCTTCCCGGAAAGATCCTTAGTTTCGATCCCTATCCAACATCCATTGACAATATTGCAAGGAATGCCACTGAGAAAATTAGTCCTTCAATAGTATATTACGAAGAAAAAAAGGATCAGAAACAACCTCTAACAAAATGAAAAGAAAAATAATTGACAATCACCACTCTGTAATCAAACATTTTTGTAGCAAGATGTGGTTAACACAGTCTTACACACTTATAACATAGTTCTCCAATCCTCTTCTCACTTTCATGATGAAGTGCTAATAAGATACTAAAGCAATACTATTAGGTTGTACGAAAAAATAGAAGGAGCAACAATCCTCTGCTGTGAATTTTATTCGTGAAGTGTCTATGTTCTTTGTGAAGACCCCTGCTGCAAGACCATATATAATGTGTCTTGTTTGCTCTCTAAACTACCTCACCAAGGTCCTTAAAATCAATAGAAAAATTAGTGCACAATGCAATGCACATAAATAATAAAATTCTCCGCAAAATAGAACTCTTTGCTCTCACTTGAATTTTAATATGGTTTGCACTGGGCCAAATATCTCATATTTTGCAATTAGCATGCCATCCTAGTAATTATAACATAGATTACTAAAAACATTAGGATTTGTATTTTCACCTTTAATAAGATGAGTGCAACCAAAACATATACCTTAAAATTTGAGAATACAGTAGGCTAGATATTGAAGTCTTTGTTGCCAGGCCTATCTCCTCTAGTTTCAAGGGTAGCTCCACTTTCAACACCAGATCTTACATACTTCACTATGCGTACAGGTTCAACATGCTAGCCGAATCTCATATGCTTCCCAAGTAATTTTCATGGTGGATATCTGAGCATTCAGAACATGTTTCCAAGGCCTGGTGGTTGGTACTTGATATTAGTTATAGAAAACTAAAAGAAAGAAGTGAATCTTGCACTGCTATTTAGTAAAAGTTTTCCAATGGATGTTTCTTAAAATCAGATAACAAGAGCTTTTACTATTTGCATCAAATATCTTCATCCCTTATGGGCTTCTACCTATTTTTACTGTAATGCTTAGCAATATTCTTATTTAGAATTAAAAAAAAAAAGGTAAGCAACTCATTGTTATATAATTTTAATATATCTACTTCTGTGAAAAGATGTATTCATCACATAGCATTAGAGAAGGTTGTAGAAATATGGTTTAATTCATGGCTTTGTTAAGTCACAACATGGTAGTGGGTTTATTTTGATTTTTCTTTGGTTTTGTGAAGCAACTTTTTTATTGAAAGTGCATCTTAAATTTATACAGAAAGGTAGTATGGTCCCAGACAAAGTGTAGCGGTGCATTCTATTTTTTACTTCTTTTTGTTGTTTTATGCCTGCAAAAAGTGAGATAGTAGCTGAATGCACAAACCTCAAGGTTGTTACGGTTTTGGTTTTATTTACATGTGTCTTGCACTCTTGCTAACCGGGTAGTGATTAAGGAATTAACAAAAGTAAACATCCAGCTAAATGAACTAACTTTCCATCCCACCCAGGTGTAATTATATGCAGATAAGAAAGATGAATAAACCTATATATACCTACCAAACCAAAGCAGTACTCAGATCATGATGACAAATTACCTATTTAATTTGTTCGAAGCAAAGCAACAGTGAATTATATAGCAGCTACTCTGCTCAAATTATAGGAGTGAAGGTTTTGGTGTTGGGGCTTGGCTCTGTGGAACATTATTGTATCTGTCATTCAATTTCTTTTTAATATTTAGTTGCTTTATATTTCAACATGAGGATTGTACGACATTTTTGTTTTTCAAGGAGAGTGTTTGACTTGATATTGTTTTTAAAAGGCTTTGTGATTTTATCTGTTTTGTCTTTGTTCATTTGTTGCATTGCTTCAGTGGTTCAAGGGTGGGATCACCAACATTTGTTATAATTGCGTGGATAGAAATATTGAAGTTGGACTTGGTGATAGAATTTCCATTTACTGGGAAAGGAACGAACCTGGTGTTGATGATACTCTAACATACACTCAACTTCTCCATCAAGTTTTCCAGTTTAGTTCTAAGTTCTGACTTTCCTCTGGCTGTCTCTTTATCAAAGTGAGACATGTTTCAGAGCCTTTACCACTATATTATGATAAGTTTGATTTTCTTAAGTTTCTTTCTTTGTAGCTAAATCAGATTTTAGTAGGAGATAAAATGAAAATATGCATTATACTTCAATTCTAATAGTGTAGATCAAAACTTAATCTATTTTATGATTATACAGTTTCTTTTATTATACATGGAGGTTAATAGTGTTTGTGAAGCTTCATTACAAGCTTTATTTAATAATATTGCCTTTCCTTATTGAACAAGTATGTCAAGCATGAAGTTCACAATCTTGCTCGATTCATTTCAGTGATAAAGTTTCCACCTTTATCTTGGCGAACTTCCCACCCCTATGTTTTGGTAGATCGTTTTGAAGATATCAGTCCTCCTGAAAAAGTGCATGCAACTAATAAATGTGACAGAAAAGTCACACTTTATGGCTATGTCAGAGGCTGTAAGTTGAAAAAGCGGAATAAGATGTGTTCCGCAGTTCTATATTATTGTGTTTATTTGAAATTAATTTCATTATAATCTAGAGCTTTTTGTAAGAATAGGCAAGGTATCATGTGCCCTCAATTGATACTGAACTGGACATGGTTGGGAGCAATAGTTTGGACATTATTGTTCTCATTCTCCTCTATATTTATACCTTCAATTATATATTCCTCATATTATAGTTATCTCCAAGTTCGTATTGTGTCTTCCTATTTTAACATTATACTGATTACTAACCGATTATTGGAAAGATTATCTTAATGTGAATGGTTAACTTAAATCCTAATATTTTGTATCTCTCTGTTCATAAGAATTATACTTAAAGTTACCAATTCATTCATCTGTTTGTTTGTATGTAAATGTGTGTGTGTATATATATATATATATATATATATATATATATATATATATATGATAATGATAATTAACTATTTACTCATTTATGCACTCTGGTAACCATTCCCCAGGGAAATATCCACAAACTCTTTCCTCCTCCTTCAAGGATTGGGAGTATGTTAGATAATAAGAATTAGTTATGGCATGGTGTATGGAATTAAGCACGAAAAAGATTGATTGAAAATTGTATGGCGATATTCTCAATTTTAATGTTTTACCCATGGTTTTGTGTTGCACATGTTATTTAAGATGGATTGAAAAAGATAATAATTACAGCAAAATGATGCCCCAGTTTGTTTGTAGCAATCAACTGTATCAATATATAATGATAATTATTAGTATGGTAGCATTCAGTTATATGCTTCAAATAAATAATCTTTTCAATAACATTTTCGTTCAACTACAATTCAGTGTTGTATCTCAAAATTTTCACCTTTATTTTTTATTGTTAATTTTTCATATTGAAATATTGGAATGGTAGTATATAATAATATTAAATTTTTGCCTTAATTGCATTTTTCGTCCCTCAATTTTTCAAATGTGCGATTTTGGTCCCTCAATATTTTTAATTGCACATTTAGTCCTCTAAATTGTTAAATTGTGCAAATATGCCCTTTTTAGGTTGTTTAGGTTTAGTCTTTTTAGACTATTTAGACTGATTTTACACAATTTAACAAATTTGAGGACAAAATGTGCAATTAAACTTTTCGAGAGACCCAAATCAAATATTTGAAAAAATGAGGGACGAAAAGTATAATTAAGCTTAAATTTTTAATATTTTTATTATATCAGTGTTCTCAAATTTAAAAGTCTCAAATGCAAGACAACCATGACTTGATTTATCATTTCAAAAATTACACAAATACTTAATTGTTGCTCTTTTAATTTGTTCTTTCCAACGAATATTTTTTTTCAAAAGAGTATAAAATATTTCTATTCAAACATAATATCCCCGTGCATCGTACGGGTACAGGATCTAGTTACATCCTGAAACCACGAATGCAAGAGAGAAAGCTTTTACTCAAAAGGTAGTTCCATAATTTAAAAGTGAATATAATAAATCACAAAAATTCAATTCGCATTACATCCTGAAAATTTTAAAGGGTACTCAAAATTTTGAACAAAAAATGAAGCTTTTCGCCTCAGATCAGCTGAAAGTTCCCCCCTATAAAAATCGAATCCAAATCAAACCAAGCACTGTTTTCTTTGTTAGTTTAAATGGCAGCAATATAACTTATTATCCTGGATATTCTCCTTTTGAGTTCGGTGCTCTTTGGGATATTAGACATTCATAGCACAATGATTTTTGACACCTAAACTTGTATTTTCCCCATTTACATCCTTTATACAGCAGCTAACACACTAAAATGATTTTCCTAAATCTGGAAATGCAAAGAAGCAATGCGAAGGAAAGGCACCGGTTGAAGATAGTCGGTGTGCAACATAACAGAAGCAACAGTGACGAAAGGCACCAAAAGATGAGTGCATGAGCACTTCCAAGACAACGGAATTATTATTTTTTCACTAAAAAGTATTCAAAAGATAGAAAAAGAATGTTTAAGAAAGCAGCAAGGCTACCTGTAACATGGAAGGCAAAGGTAGCAGCAAAAAGGGCACCAGTACTTTTCATCTCATGAGCAAGTTTATTAAGAAAAAATGGTGAAAGAAAAAGGAATGAACATAATCAGATTGATAAATAGACCACATAATTAAATTCATTGCATATGGTACCTGTGTTGTGGTGTAGGGCAACTTCCTCTTGGCTGGAAAATGCTGCAAGTAAAGTGCTGAAAATAAGTGACCATAACCATACATATTAAGTTGCAAGTAAAATGCTGATAATTTACTTGAAGATATTGAATTTGATTTCTCAGTCACCAAATTTGGGTTGCTTCTATCATGAAGGTAGAGAGCATTTTTTGTGAATAAATTGTAGCCAATATTGGATTGGGTTCCTTCTTTCAAGTAACACCAACACCTGACTTAATCAATTAGTGTAGCAGTAAATAATTTCTTAATGGGAATCATGTATGACTTAAACAATTAAGTAGAAGCCTCATGCAAAAAATATGAAGAATTTCTAAAAACTATAAACTCATTACCTGTACATATAGGCCACCCAATGAAGTTAAGAGATTTTCGTATGAATGTGTTATGCTTATTTGTTATTTTGATAATACTGTAGCATTTTTCACAAAAATGGAGCACAACATTATAGAAACTGGAGAAATAGAGGAAAAAAGCATAATTTGATTGTGAAAAGCAAACACTCAGCTAGGAGGGAAAAGGAAGCCAAACAATGGGTTGTTTCCATATGTTGAATAGTATGTGCATGATCTCATCTGCAAAACCGTAAAGAGAGAGCAGAAAAATTAGGGATTTAGGGAATTTTAGGGATTTATGCTCAAGAAACAAAATAACGCGTAAAAAAAATAAAATAAAGAGGAGTAACTTAGAAAAATTAAAAACTTACGATGGCAACATGGCTGAGGATGGCGCCGATGTTACCGAAGACAGAGATGCCGACACTGGAGATGAAAGAAAAAAGAATAGAGCAAATCGGTCAATAAACAAAGCAGATCTAATCCAATTAGCTTCATAAATAGAGCGATCGACGTAAGAATCAGTCAAGATGGAAGAAATAGCTATAAAGGAAAAAAAATGGAGAGGGAATAAGGGAAGAACGAAAGATGAGAGCTTTCCACCGGAGAAGAAAGAAGTCACAAAAAAAATGAGCAAAAAACTAAGTTAAGAAGAAGAAGAGTGAAGAAGAAGCTGGTTTGATGCCGTGCTTGTAGGCAAGGAGGGACGTGCTCGCTTGGTTTGAAGCCGTGCTTGTTGGCTATGTGTTTCTGCCATGATTCACGTGGTCAAAATTGTTTGAATGGGAGAAAGATGAGTTAGTCGAGAAGCTTCTTCTTTGCTTTAGCAGGAAAAGGATTTGCTGAGATGCTGAGAAGATGACACGTGGTATTTCAGAAGAAATTTTCTGTTTTACCCTCAAAAGAAACACGTGGCGACGCCACAGAAAGGGCAAGCTCGATATTTCAACAGCCTAAGAAATTAATATATAGATAGTAGATTTAGTAACGATAATTCAACATCCTCACAACTTAATTTTAATTCAAGAATTTAATACAAGTGGCTCAATTTTTTTGGTATTTCTTAGTGCATATAGAATTCATACATAAAATCATTATTCCAGTTATTATACAAATATTTTGAATAAAGAAATATAAATTATAATTTTTATTATTCATACTTATAACCTAAACCCGGTATAAGTAATCCTAAACTTTCAACACTAAACCCGAACTAAGACCCTAAAACCCTAACCCTGAATCGGACCCGATCAGATCGGCTAACTGAAACACTAACCCCACACTCTAAACCCTAAACCCTAAAAACCCCTACAAACCTATACCCTAAACCCTAAACCCCCAATAAAACAATACAAACCAATACCTTAAACCTTAAATAAAACCCTAACTAAAAACATTAACCTTACATTGTAAATAAAACCCTAACCTATACCTTAAACCCTAAATCCTATATAAAACCCTACAACTTATACCCTAAACCCTAGCCAGCCCTAGCTGGTGTAATTGAACTAGACCACTAACTGAATAAGTCCGCCTAACCCAATCAGATTCGTCCAACCAAACAACAAAAGGGCAGCCTTTATCTAAATTAGATCTTGTTAGCCTAAATCCTAAAATAAAACCCTAGAACCTTTACCCTAAACCCTATATCATATACCCTAAACCCCAAATAAACCCTATAACCTAAACCCTAAACCCTAACCTATCCTAGCTGGTCTAACTGAATTGGACCACTAACTGAATCGGACCGCATAACCAAATCGGAATGGTCTAACCGAACCACTATGTATATGCCTAAATAAAAAGGCACCCTTTATCGAAATTAGAGTTAGTGTGAAGTGTTCACCCTGGTTTAGTGTTTCAACCTTTGGTTCGTTGTTATTTTTATTGTCAGGGATATAGTTGAAACTTCAGTAATATGACTACGTACATTTTTTGTTGAGTGTTGGACGTCAATCTATATTAATGGTCTTTATTATATTTTCCAGTGTTGTATTGTCTATACATATTTGTTTTCATTTTGTTTCCTTGTCAGTGTGTGATCAATGATGGGTGATGATGGAAAGCTTTATGTTGTTCCTTAAGAGCTGATATCACTGTATGCTGAGAGGGATAGACTGATCACAAAGATGTTCCTGCAAGAGTGCATGTGTAGATAATGTGCACAATCTAAATAACCTGTAATGAAGAATCCCAAAGAAGGGAGGGGGATTATACTTTTATCATTTAACTTTTAATATTTTCTGTCTAATTTCGGTTATATACTTTTCTATTTAAGTCTTTCCTTATCCTTAAGCTTAATTCTCAAATTGAAAATATTAATCAAGCATATATATATATATTGTACTAAAAATATATTTTTGCACTTTCCGTAAAAAGGGAACTGAATTCACAATCTTTTTTAAGAAATAGTTGACTTTTTTTCTTCTATCGTTCCATTTGTTGAGCAATGACTTTATAGCTTGATTCCCTTGATAGTTGGATTTCTCCGAAGAAATAAAATACTTTCTGCAAACCTTGGAATTTGTTTGCCACAATTTAAAGAGTAAGAGAAAGAGAAAATCACAAACAAGATTTATACTAGTTCGATCATAATCTAAGTGATCTACATCCGGTTCCAAGAAACCTTGAGTATTTTCACTAACTTGATAATTGTTTATTACAAGCAAACAACTTTAATAAAGATATTACACCCATTGCCTTTGTTTGGTATTGAGTTATCTCCTTCAATAATAAACTCTTACCTCTCCAAGGATTCTCAACAATGATTGATATTGGATACCCTACTAAAATCTAGATCTTCTTCTTCAAGGATACCCTACCCCAAAAACTTGATGGGACCACAACAAGTGTACCGGGTCGTTGCAAGTAATAAAATGGTGAAACCGGATATCGTTATCAGGGATCGAATGCCAAATATCAATTCTCGAAGTCACTACTACTTAAATGAATATTTTGGTTCAAAAGGAGCGCAGGCAAATTCATAAAGCACCCAAGATAAATACAAGAACAGAATTTTTGTGATTTTAGCTTTGACAAATTAACAAACACTTGGAACACACAAAGGGTTGAAACTCAATTAGATAAAGGAGTTGGGATTAAGTTTTATTTGATTTCATTTGTTGTACTTTAATTGGGGTTAATACAAAATACTTCACCTATTTTGTTATCGGATTCTCCTAATTTTCCAAGACCCAATTCCTTAGGCCAAAGAACTTTAATCCCTAATTAAAATCCCTAATTCCTTAGGTATTTCAAAAAGGGGAAAAAACATGAAGTTCAAGAATCCAAAAGATAACAAACATTCAAAAACTATTCCTAGTTCAAGAATCTCAAGGTTCATAATCTTAAAGAAATTCATGCATCAAACTCTCATTCAAAGCATAAACTATATAAATCATTCCAAGGACGATCAAACTCTAGAAAGCTTTAAGAACAAAGATGATGAACTCAAAATAGAAGAAGTTATGCATAACACCCAAATCAAATACAAGCAAAATCCATCAAAATCTACTTAACCCCAACAAGGGGAAATTTAGCTAGACATAGAACTAAAGAGAGAAACTAAATCCAATGAGAAAAGAGAAAAATCCATGATGAACTATGAAGATGATCCAAGCTTCCACTCTTCACCACTCCAAGAGCCACCACAAGGTTTCCAAATTAGGGTCAGAAAACTGTCTCCTTCCTTGGTGGAGGCTCAACCACCTTCCCGCTCCTAGTTGTTATAGTTTTAACATGCTCATTACCTCTAGGATTTGGGACAATGTCACTTGGTAAAGATCCAAGAGGTCTTTCCGAAAGTTGCCTTGCTAATTGGCCAACTTGAGATTCCAAATTCCGGATTGACACTTCTTGATTTCTAAACCCACCTTTTGTCTCATCCATGAAATCGGTAGTCTTCTGAACAAAAGAGGAAGTCTGCATAGTTAATTTCTCCATTGCTATCTCCAAAGTGGACTTCTTCTCATTGGGTGGTGGTTGTGATGAGGAGCTACCTTGATATCCCCCTTGTTGTCTTTGAGGGACTTGATTACCTTGATCTTTCCATGAGAAGTTCTGATGATTCCTCGGCCCCTGATTATATGTGTTGGAATAAGGATTGTATTGTTGCCTTTGAGCATTGTTAACATAATTCACTTGCTCCGGGTTGTCTTGAGTGTTCAAAGAGGCTTCATAATCAGGGTTAGCATGGCTTCCTCCACAAAAATCACATGTTGGAGGAATGGAATCAACTGTATTAACCTTCATATTTCCCATTTGTTGAGTCAAAGATGTTAACTGTTGAGACATAATCTTGTTCTGGGCTAAAATAGCATCTAAGGTTCCCACTTCTAGCACTACTTTTCTGGGTTGTCTATCAAAATGTGTGTTGATACTATTTTCAGCCATTGCCTCCATTATCTCAAACCCTTCTTCAGGTGTCTTCAGATCAAAGAAACCCCCACAAGCGGCATCTATCATCACCTTAGTGTTAGGAACTAGGCCATTATAGAAAGTTTGAGCTTTGAACCACTCCGGCAATGAATGATGGGGACATCGTCTAAGCAAATCTTTGAATCTATCCCAAGCATCATAAAGAGATTCTCCCTCATGTTGAACAAATGCAGTGATCTCACTTCTCAACTTTGAAGACTTAGATGTAGGAAAGTACTTGCTCACAAACTTGTTGGCTAGATCATCCCATGTCACTATGCTACCTTGTGCTTGAGCTCGGAGCCAACTTCTAGCTCTATCCCTTAAAGAGAAAGGGAAAAGCCTTAGGCGAATGGCATCATCACTGGCTCCTTGCGACTTCATTGTATCACAAAGTTGGATAAAAAGCTCCAAGTGTTGATTTGGGTCTTCCGATGAGGAATCGGAGAACTGGTTTTGCTGCACAACTTGTACAAGACCTAGTGGGATTACAAGACTTGGGCCATCAATTGGAGGTCTCACAATACTCCTATAATATGCATTTGCAGTGGGCATAGAGTAACCTCTCAAGGTTCTTCTCGGATTGTTGTTATCACCCATTATCATTTCTGGTGTGTAACAAACTGGTTCAGCTAATGAAGTTTGACCCTCTCTTTGTCTTTGTCTTTGTCTTTCTTCTCTTTTTCTTTGCTTAGCTCTTTTTCTATGGTTGCGGGTTGTTTTCTCCATCTCCGAATCAAATAATAAGTGATCAGGATGAATTGTACCTCACATACAATGAAGAAAGTAAAGAACAAAGAAAAACTAAACACTAAAATAATCTAAAGAAAACAACACAGAGTTTAAAGTAATAGTTGCCTTTGATACTACCTATATTGGTAGATTCGATCCTCGGCAACGGTGCCAAACACTTGATGGGACCATGACAAATGTATCGGGTCATTGCAAGTAATAAAATGGTGAAATCGGATATCTTTCTCAGGGATCGAATGCTAAATATCAATTCTCGAAGTCACTACTACTTAAACGAATATTTTGGTTCAAAGGGAGCTCAGGCAACATCATAAAGCACCTAGGATAAACATAAGAACAAAATTTTTGTGATTTTAGCTTTGACAAATTAACAAACACTTAGAACGCACAAAGGGTTGAAACTCAATTAGATTAAAGAGTTGGGATTAAGTTTCATTTGATTTCATTTGCTACACTTTAATTGGGGTTAATACGAAATTCTTCATCTATTTTGTTATCGGATTCTCCTAATTTCCAAGACCCAATTCCTTAGGCCAAAGAACTTTAATTCCTAATTAAAATCCCTAATTCCTTCGGTATTTCAAAAAGGGAAAAAGCATGAAGTTCATGAATCCAAACGATAACAAGCATTCAAAGACTATTCCTAGTTCAAGAATCTCAAGGCTCATAATCTTAAAGAAATTCATGCATCAAATTCTCATTCAAAGCATAAACCATATAAATCATTTCAAGGATGATCAAACCCTAGAAAGCTTTAAGAACAAAGAATATTAGCTCAAAATAGAATAAGTCATGCATAACACCCAAGTCAAATACAAGCAAAATCCATCAAAATCTACTTAACCCCAACAAAGGGAAGTTTAGCTAGACATATAACTAAAGAGAGAAACTAAAACAAATGATAAAAGAGAAAACTCCATGATGAACTATGAAGATGATCCAAGCTTCCACTCTTCTCCACTTCAAGAGCCACCACAAGGTTTCCAAATTTGAGTCAGAAAACTGTCTCCTTCGTGTCTCTCCCGTTCTTTCCTTCAAAAACCCCCAAAAATTAGATTAGAAAGGGTCTCATGGAGTGAAATGGGCCAAAAATAGATGGGCCGTGCGACATCCACCTCCCAACGGTAATATATACTGCCCAGCGGCCTCAAGTGTAAGAAAGGACTCTGATTTTGAAACATCTCCAGCGCTCAGCGGCACACCTCACCGCTCAACGATAGGACATGCTGAAACTTGATGCTCTCTGTCTCCATATCGCCCATCGGCAGGTCCCACCGTCCAGCGGTGTCTGACAGATACAGCTTCTTGTTTTTTTTTTTTTTGCCCTTTTCTTCTCACTTTGAATTCCATCCAATCTCCTTTACTTGCTGCAAATAAAATAGCACTAATTAGCCCTAGAATACTCAATAAAGCAGCCAACTTCAAGAGATTTATCCAACTGCCTATCTCATTCCATCATGTTCAAAATTAATGTTAATTGAGGCAAAAACAAGGTTAAAATTTGGAAACAAATGGTTTAAATCCTTTCAAGAGCATATCCAAAATAGATAATTCGCAGGATTATCAATGATCTTCAATGAAATTAAAACTAATAAATTCTAGCTAGTGCACAATTAATTACAATGTAGAAACAATAATTTCCTAAGTAATGCAATTGTAGAGCTCTAGGTGTTTGTAAATTGGCAGAGTAACAGTAGATATTCAACTTGTAAATTTCGTGTAAAAATATTACCAATTTATAGAGATAATGATTTAAAAAGTGAAGCTTCTGGAATTATAAAGTAGTCGATTACTAAGCAGTTGCTAATTCTGGGAGCCGCTCCCCTTGTGTGTGTCGCCCCTCTCCTCTTTCTTGATAGCTAGCATTACGTTATCTTCGACGGTGTTTGTTCGCGTGGACTGAGTAAAGTTATTGGTACCTTGCAATATTGATGATAGAGGATCCTCTCCTTTTGTGGCTGCGGCAGCAGTGTTCATCGGATCTGCTGTGCTATAGCTGTGTTGATCAAGTTGCTACCCTCTCCGCATGAGTAGTGTTCGTGATTAACCAGTGTTGCTGACGTGATCACAGTGTTCGTGATAAAGTTTCGCTGTAAGAGGTAAACGTTTAATCCTTGTGATGCATGTGCAATGTGAATCCTTTGTAAAGCTGTACCTCTTGATTCGCCAACAGTGGTATCAAAGTATTGGTCTTGTTTGCCATGTTTTCTTGGATGTTTGCCTTGTATGTATAACATGTGAAGCATGATTTTAATTTCATATATGATATAATTGCATGTTAAAATATGTTTCTGTATGCTTATATTCATGTGTGATGAATGTTACAACATGTTATATGTGATTTGTGGTGATTTGACTGCCAGAAAACGTTTCTGTGTGGTTGAACACAATCACGCTTAATTTGAGCACGACTGTGCATATGGTTGAGCGTGTCCGTGCACAATTGAGCATGGTCGTGCATCACACGATCAGCGTCAACGAACTTTTTTTGCACGGGCGTGCACTGTGTAACATGGGGGTGCACAGTGCAGCACAAGCGTGCTTAGAGAAGCACGACCATGCATCTGATCGAACAACGTCAACGATCTTTATGTATGGTTGTGCACTGTGAAGCATGGTCGTGCACCTGACAACATATGTGATATTCTGTTTTTTTAATGGTATATGATTATGGCCTTAGATTTTGGTGTTATTTATTTTGGTTAAATACGACATGTGTGTCCTTTTTTATTTAATTTAAATATGACATGCATGTCGTGCCATTTGTTTATTTTATTTAAATAAATATAATCACCTCAAAGAATTGAAGAGGAGGCAACATCATATTAGGACGCCAGTGGGAGAAGCTTGAGAAGCTTGCACGTGGATTAAAGAAAATGTAATAATTAGATTATTTTATTTTTTTCATGAGGGCATAACCGTAGTATCCGATCTTGTATGTTTATGTATGTGTTGCATAAAATATATGAGATGTATGATTTAAATATGATTTAAATTGTATATGCATGTATGTCTTGTATGCTTTATATGTTAGTTGATTGTATGAAAGCATGTTTACCATGTATGCTATAAGAGACGTTTGTATGCGATACAAAAGCCGATGAGATCACTTAATAAAATTCCCTCAATAAATTAAGTTTTAATATGCTTCCCGATGCGTGGCATTCGTCAAGGCCGGATCGTTGAGTGTGCGTCATGCTAAAGCTGAGCACCTTGATTTATTTTTGGTGAGGTGCGAAAGGTGAAATATCTTACTGCCAACCATTGGGTTTGACTTAACTAAGAATTTCAATAGGATTGAAATGACTTAGAGGCATGAAATTGAGCATTAATCCATAGCATGAATTAGAATAAGAAGTTATTCACCCAACTGATCCAAGAATTACATAGGGATGTAATTGAAAAAGAGTTTCCTACCTAAATAACTGAGTTATGGGATATCAACCAAAGTTGACTCAGGACGAGGTGAAATATGGATCTTGGTCCTACTTGAAAATCTTCCAACGGGATTTTCCTACTCAATGAGGAGGGCCATTGATTTGATTAAAATAGTAGAAGCGTATATAATAAAGACCTGCTAAATATTATTTTAATCATGATACTTATATTCTGTATGTTTCTGTTCTAAATAACCATGGCTACAAACACAACTAGTATTTTATTGTTGCGATATATCCTTGAGAAGGATGGGTTGTCTAGAATTAATTTTCTGGATTGGTACATAAATTTGATGATTGTCCTCAAGTACGAGAAAATGGTTGTATGTTCTTGAGCAACCGATTCTCAAGCAATTTGTTGCTACTGCCATAAGGATCGAAAAGGAGCTAGCAAAACATGACAGGTACCACAAAGAGTATAAGAAGAAGAGAGGAAGTATGACTTATACTACGAGCATTATGCGGTAAAAGTCAACCTACTTCAAAATTATGAGTATTTGATATCACATATGGATCTCACATTAATTTGAAGGATCAAAAGAAGCCGAACGTTGACTAGAGGCAAAGGTCGTCCTATGAGTGGAAATTGAACAAAAGTTGTTACATTGATTATAGGAGTTTGAATTTGCCTTAAGGGTCTTGATGGAAATAAATAATTGTTATTGTATTGCAGCTTATAATAGAAACATCACTTCCATTATCTTGTATAGACAAGAAAGGTTTTTAATAAAAGGAAAGTTGTTGTTCCATTTATTCAACCGATGCTTTCTACACTAGTATTCATGTGAGAAATGGACTTTGTGTCATTGATCTTGATATGCTCATCAATAACATAAGTGCGAATAGGGTCAAACCAAGTGATTTGGGCCCTTTGTGCCTTTGGCAATATCTTTTAGACCATATAAGTGAGAAACGCATTTCCAAGCTCTTTTAATATGGACTCTTGAAATCATCCAATTGTGAATTATTTGAGGTCTGCAAACCTTGCTTGTTTGGAAAGATGACTAAGTTCCATTTACCAATAAGGTGAAAGGGTTGACAATCTTTTGGCATGATGCATAGTAATGTATGAGGACCTCTAAACAAGTTTGCTAAAATATAGGTTTTCGTACTTCTTCTGATTTACTGATGACTTCAGTAGACATGGATTTGTGTTGGATACAAGTTAGAAATCTTTGAAAGGTTCAAATAATTCAAGAGTCAAGTAGAGAACCAAATTGGCAAAAGTATCAAGTCCATACAATCAGATTGTAGTGGTGAATACCTAACCCAGGAGTTTGATGACTATCTGAAAAAGTGTGGGATAACATCCCAACTCGCACCTTCTGAAACACCTCAATGGAATGACGTGTCCGAAAGGAGGAATGCATTCAGAGAACCCCAAAGTTTCACCTTTTACTCTTCCTAGACCCTCTTGATCTCACACTTTGTTCTAATCTTAATGGATCAAAAGATTACATAATTGCATAGACTAGAGCTATCATGAAATCTCTATATTTATACAAAAAGTATTATCTATTTATAGATAATAATTTCACTAGTTCTATTCTCACTTATCACTATCCCATCTAAAAGACTTTCTATAACTGAAATCAGTTAAGTTGGTTGGAGTTAGTTATGGCCAATAACAAACTTCAAATGACTCCCTTCATATCGAAGAGATTTTAAGACATACTTCACAGTTTGGGTCCACGTTCTGCTTCAAGGGGAATGCCATTGTTGCATGTAAAAGTATTTTTTTTTTTTTGTCTTGAATCGAGTATTTCCACAGGCAAGTTGTGAGACTAACACTAGGGCCAGGTTGGTGGTTAGTAAAGTTCTTCTCAAAGTGACGATTCCAGAATTTGAACCCCTTACATTATAGGTAAAGGTCATCTGAGATCGCAGTCCACTTCCACTGCAACCAATACTGTTGGATTGCATGTATAAGTATTTGTAAAACAACTCTTTTTTTATAATTAAAATTAACACTTAAACAATATTTACATTCATATTTATATATAATATATTTATTTCATATTAAAATATGAGATATTTTAATACTCACCTACGGTCACATCAATGTTTCATTTCATGTGTTTAAAAATTATTTTCTTTAGAAAAGCCTTTTCGATCAACGATCTAGAAGACAACTAATTGTTAGAAGACATTGGAATGATGGAATCATCCAATGGTTTATATTTTAATCTAACATATATCCTGAAGGACATTATTGGTCCTCATTGGGGGTTAAAGAATGATCATTGACAAGCCAGACAATCAGTGAGAAAGAATTCACAAGAATCAAATTTAGTGACAAATAAAGATCTAAATATAAGGAATTTTATGATATGATTATTAAGGTGTGGTCTAAGTTGCACCATCAAAAAAATGGTGCAATCCTGCACCATCCCAATAGACAAAATAGAAGCTTCCATGTAGAAAAGTACGTTTGACCTGGTCAAAATTATCTTTTTTGGTCAAATGTATTCTTTATGTATTGTATTTGTACTTTAGGTATGTATTTTGTGGTATTTGAATATATATTTGTTGTCTTTTTTTTTTTCCACCTCTCTTTTCGTTATTGTTGTTGGTGTTGTTGTTGTTTTTTGGCATTACCACTTTTTGTTTGCTGTTTTTCGCATCAGTGCACCCTCCTTCGGTCAGGCTCCCATCGCTGTCGTCCTTGTCGGTGGTCGGAGAATCTCCAACACACTTCATTCTTGGTGCCGAAAGGACACGTTTCGATCTGCATCGGTGACGAGATAGAGCGGTTCGTGGTGAGCGCGGAGCTATTGAACAACCCGATCTTCATGAAGCTTCTGAACCAGTCGGAAAGGGAAGGGGAAGGCTGACGATTGCCGGAGAATGTTATTTTCTTTTTGCGTCGTCATTCCTCTTTAATGGTAGCATATATTTGTGTCGC
Source organism: Ammopiptanthus mongolicus (assembly GCA_039655645.1). Taxonomy (NCBI): domain Eukaryota; kingdom Viridiplantae; phylum Streptophyta; class Magnoliopsida; order Fabales; family Fabaceae; genus Ammopiptanthus; species Ammopiptanthus mongolicus. The sequence continues at coordinate 9,752,846 of CM077343.1, read as the reverse complement.
CACTCCTTTTTTTATTTATTCTTCTCTCCCCTCTCTCCCCACCTCATTCTTTTCTCCCACTCCGCCCATAATATGTTGTTGGTTCAGAAAATCCGAAACTCTTGGTGGTCGGTGGTGGCCAACGGCACTGGTGGTGGCGGAGGCCAGCGGGAGTGGTGGTGGAGGATGGAGGAGTGGCTGAGGGTGAGGAAGAAATTTTCATCACCTTGGCTCCCCATGTGCAAAGTGGTTGTGGATGGTGGTGATGATGGCGGAGTGTGGAGGCGATAATGATGTTGCCGGAGTGTGGTGGCGGCAGCAAAGGTGGAGGTTGTGGCGGGGATGAGTGGGGTTAGGGATTCTCGATTAAGTCTGGATATTGAAAAAATAACATTTAATTTTCTTATAAAATAAATAATAATACAGTATATGCAAATACAAAATATCCAAGACCAAATGTGCAAATACAAAAAAGATAGGACATGTTTGACTGAGTTATGCCTAGTGGCAATTTGATTGGTTCATAAATCTTCACTTTATGTTGGTGTAAGGGTGCACCATTTTTGAGTTGGTGCACCATAGAAGGCACCATTATTAAACGTACATGGGATAACTTTAGAGACTCACTCACACAACGCGTAAAAGACGAAATCTTTCCGCCAAAAAACCAGACAATGTTTATTATAATATTCCTATTTAGGTACAGCTTTGATGGAAAGCATATGTGCATATTGTTTTGCTTAGAAAATGCTAGTTGTATATTTTTTTTTTATGAAGTATATTATCTTATAATCAAATTGACAAAGTTAGAGTGCAGGTACACCAAAAAAAAAAAAAATATACTCAAACTATAAAAATTATACTAATATAAGACGATAGGTATGTGCAAAGTTTACCAGCTGTAGTCGGTTTCTTTTCTTTCTTCCCTCTCCCTCTCTTTATTTTCTTTCTTGTCGCCATTGTCATCTCTCTTATCTTCTTCCTCCACCCTCCCTTCATTAACCTCCTCAACATCCCTTCCAGACACCCACTAGTTCCCCTTTTCACAAACAACAAAAATAAATGGAAATAGAGTGAGGTAACTTACTGCAACTACTTACGAGCTTGTATATTCAAATCTGACAGCAAAAATGCTACTTTTCCTCTCTGAATTAGACAAACAATGCACACAAAATAAAAGAAACAACACATATACGCAATAGTAATACTTAATCAAAACAAAAAAAAGAATAAAATTTGACATCAAAATCCCAAATTTCCAAAATTCTCAATTTTGTTTCCCTTAATACAAAAGAACCTCCATAACCCTAGCCCTAACTAAACCCTAGCCCTAAACCCTACCTAAAAATTACCAGAAACCTTACCCCGAAAATCAAATCCAAACCCTAACTAAAACCCTAACCATGAACCATACCTAAAACCCCACCCCAAACGCTAGCACCTACCTTAACCCCAAACCCTATCTAAACCATAACCATAACCATAACCCTAAACCCTAACTAAACCGTTGCCCCAAGCCCTACCAAAACCGTAAATCCTAACCCCAAACACTACCTAAGATCCTAACCCTACCTTAACCCTAAACCATAAACATTGAACCCTAACAAAGCCCTAACCCTAAACCCTGCCTATCGCTAACCCCAATACCAAACCCCAACCCCTACCTAAACCCTAAATCCTAAAACCTAACTAAAAGACTACCCTAAACCATAGCACTAACTAAAACCCTAAACCTAACTACATCCTTGCCCTAACCCTAACTAAACCCTAACACTAACCCTAAATCTAATCTAACCCTAACCCCTACCTAAAACCCTACCCTAACCCGAATCTGGAACCCTAAACCCTAACTAAACCATAACCCCGAACTTTAACCACTAAAACCTAACAAAGACTTGAACCCTAAACCCTAACCTAACGCTAAACCGAACCCGACTAGACTAGCCTAACTGAACCGACTCGAACCAGTTTAATTGAACCGGCTGGACCCTAAACCCTAACCCTAAACCTTAACTAAACCCCTAACCCTAACTAAAACCCTAACTCTACAACCTAAACCCTAAAAACCCTACAAACATATACCCTAAACCCTAAATAACCCCTAAACCCCAAATAAAGCAATACAAACCTATACCCTAAACCCTAAATAAAACCCTACAAACCTACATTAAACCTTAAATAAAACCCTAACTAACAACATTAACCCTACATTGTAAATAAAACCTTAACCTATATAAAACCCTATAACCTATACCATAAACCCTACCCGACCCTAGCTGGTGTAATTGAACTAGACAAATAACTGAATCAAACCGCTTAACCCAACCGGAATTGTCTAACCAAACCACAAAAAGGTAGCCTTTATCTAAATTAGATCTTGTTAGCCTAAATCCTAAAATAAAACCTCATAACCTTTACCCTAAACCCTATAACATATACCCTTAACCCTAAATTAACCCTATAACCTATACCCTAAACCCTAACATTTCTAGAGCGATCTAACTGAATTGGACCACTAACTGAATCGAACTGGTCTAAACGAACCACTATGTATATGCCTAAATAAAAAGGGACCCTTTATCTAAATTAGAGTTGGTGTGAAGTGTTCACCTTGGTTTAGTGTTTCAACCTTTGGTTCGTTGTTATTTTTATTGTCAGGGATATAGTTTTTTTTTTTGACTATATATCAGGGATATAATTGAAACTTGGGCAATATAAGTCCGTACATTTTTTGTTTCAGCAATCAAACACACATTTTTTGTGTTTTTTGTGTTCCGACAACTAATTACCGGAATACACGAACCTTTTGTGTTCCGGCAACTAATTACCAGAATACAAGTTTTTTGTATTCCGGCAATTAATTACCAGAAAATCACAAAATTTGAAGAGCGGGATGGTATGTGAAGGGTATTTCGGAAATAAATTAAAATTAAAACGTGATGGTGGATGAAGCAAATGAGGTGGTGCAAATTAATGTTATTGATTATATCACGAAATTAAAGGTAGTGTAAAGGAAAAACTTTTCTAAGTGAGCAAAAGTGTAAATTGAGAAAGTAAAGGTGTATCCACCCTTGATTAGTTAAAGTGGGTTGAGATCTTCATGCACTTTAACTAATCAAATGTGAATACACCTTTACTTTTTTCACTTTACACGTTAACTCACTTTAGAGGAGCCTATTCCTAGAGTAAAAAGGTTCCAAATTCTATGTTTCCACAGCAAAAGCACATTTTTTTTAATTGTAAGAAGAGTTCTTGGCTTTATACCACACAATCCTAAATAACAATGAGAATTTTTCATTGGTGGCTTGTAAACCTCTACATTTTAGACCTCCATTGTTACTTTGACCAATGACTTTAAAGTAACCCATTTGGCGCTATTTTTTTTTTACCGTTTGCAAGGTGCACGTATATTTTTTTGTGTACGAAAGGATAGAGATCACTAAAGTAAATTTTACCTCCCTAATAAAACTTTTTCCATCCATACATACGACAAGAGCCAAGCCTTAGACAACATACTTTAAAAAGCTCAATTTTTTACCAACTATGACAGCCTTAGTTAGTAGTTGCAGGTCTATTTTATTGGGGTGCATGGAAGCACCTTCATTGATACCCGTTGATTCAGCTCAAAATTTAATCCATGGTCGTACAGTATGACTGGGTAACTGTGCAGCAGGTGAAGGTAAATGAAAGTGTTCAGCATTCCCCTAGTCCATTCCCCACCACCACCTTTTGAAGAGCACTCACCCCACCGCCACCACCTTCTCCCAAACCTTACCACGCCCCCACCAGCAGTATATGTTTCTCCACCTCTCCTGGTTCAATATAGTACCCCCATCACCACCACCAATTTACCATTCTCCACCAACAGCATCATCACCTTCATGCAAAACACCACCCTCGGCATCTCCAGTTCCACCAGTGTATATGGAAACCCATCTCCAGTACCATTTTAAATGGATTGATCCAACATTCAATCCATTAAATTAATAGATGAATTGAGTTAAATATGAATTATATGGTTTTAATAATTTAATGAATCCTAAATGAATTATTAGTTTGTTTTTTTTCCATCCATTGTAATTCAATCTAATATCCATCCAATCCAATCATTTACCACAAGAATTTATTTATGTAATGATTTTTTTTTTTTTTTTTTGTGGAGTAGAGGAGGATAAAACCCCAGAAATCCTACGGGGTATAGAAATCTCCATTGCACCATGCATCAACAGAGAATGATGACCCCTACGAGGAACCAAGAACACCTGCAACCCAAGAGGAATAGAATGGCCATGCATGATCTGCCAAGAAATTAAAAAACCTGTTTGAGCTAATTAAATCAGCAACAATTTATCTAACATCCATCAACATCACAGTTATGCTGTAATACCTGAAGGTGGCTAGTATCATTAATCTAACATTCCACCAAAATCACTTATAATGGGCTTCGGTTCACATCTTTGTACAGAAGATACCGTGTTGGAGTTTTACCTAGAGCAGCATACCTGCAGATGGCACCATATGTATTAGGACACAGGTTGGAAGACTAAATGAAAGTTACATATAATATAATGTAATAGTGTATCATTAAAAACATATTTAGATTAAAAGGGAAATTTAGCTATATGTAATATATGTAATTTACCATTGTGGGACAAATGGTGCCATCCAAATGACATCACCCGCTTGAACTGGATACCTAATCACAGAAACACCAACAAAAGCTACAATAAAAAGACAAATCAAAGATGTAAAGGCAGGTGATGGACTGATGATTCTCAAAAGAACTGAGCAAGTAAAATGTCAGCTTTCAATGATCAGAATATATCAGTTGTGAGAACAAAGAAATGTCAATGTGCAATGCTCTCCACCAAGATGCACATTCATACCTGACCAGATAAGTTCAATACCTATAACACCATTAGTAGCCAAATATAGGGCCAAGATCCCAAATTCAACAAAAAAGCTCAAGAGGTTAGATCAACATGGCAGAGTCACAGTCACAGTCACAGCACTTCCACGTAGCCCAAGTGAAACTTTCTCTCTTTCAATGTGGTAGTATCCATAAACTTTAATGCAAAGACAGAATGCCACTATCTACTCTAGAACTCCATGCAACATATAGGCCATTTTTTTAGCAGGTCAGGTCTATAACTCTTACCAACTATCACCCAAACGATAAATGCCTTGCCCTTCCAATAGCAGTAAACCATGCTGGTTATAATGCACCTCCTGCAAAAGCCACAAAAATAATATAAGAACTAAAAAGGCCTTTAAACTTTCACAGGAAGACAAACTCTCTCATATACGATTAACTCTAAGAAGTGCATCATAGATCCTAACATATGAAGAAGAAAATGTCCTTGCTGATGTCAAAAACAATTTCAGGGAAGTATAACTGTAGTAAGGAATAAGGATTAAATACTGAAGATTGAATAACATTACACTAATTAGTTTCAAAATTGATAAAATTGAGCTTCATGGTCAAGCTAAAACGAAAACTACTCAGATTGATTCCATAGGTATCTTGATTCAAAATTGTTCAGGTTGTTGCTTCATAAATGTTTCAACTCTGACAGCACAGGAGAGAAACTAAATTTTTATTTGACAATTAAATAGGAACTTGAGATAATGGCTTAAATCAGAAATCTACTTTAAATGCATCCAAATGATTACAGCCTAGCCCAAGACTATCAATACACCTTAAATTACAAAAACTGCAAATTTAGAACAAAGATTAACTGTACATGAAAGTATAGGACAGAATCTTCATATATTTAGTTGTGTCATTAAAAATGTTTGCATGATTAGATTATTAAATTACCGTAGTTATATGTCATTTTATCAAAAGTTTAAAAGCACAAAAGCAAAGGTAATTATCAGCATATCCCCACTATAATACGACCCACATTCTTATAGCTGCAAGGCATGCGTACATAACATATCCATATCACTAATTTACAGGCTTACCTTTACATTGAGAAATTCTCCAGGCTGAAAATCCATAATCTGCAATGGTTACATCAGTTACAATAAACTAAAATTGACCAGAAACCATGGACATAAAATATTAGATAAATGCAATGACTAACAGACATTACCAAAAGAATAGGAATCCAAGTACATTAGAGAAATAGGAGGGATTTGAGCTTACATGGATATTGAAATCGTATGCCAAAGATGTTGGAAGAAGCTTACGCAGTTCAAAAATCTGATGTGTATAGAACCAGAACAAAACCGTATGAGTACATTATGCTATTTTGCAGTCTTGCTTAACAACGAGTGAGAGAGAGAGAGAGAGAGAGAGAGAGAGAGAGAGAGAGAGAGAGAGAGAGAGAGAGAGAGAGAGAGAGAGAGAGAGAGAGAGAGAGAGAGAGAGAGAGAGAGAGAACAAATAAAACAAAACACGCAGACTTGATTGTTAAGGATATGCCTCAAGCAATGGAGAAATTCTAATATATATTACTCATAGACCATTCATAGAGCAACTAGTGTCAGTAGTTAAATATGGACAGTCAGATTAACTTGAAGAAATTATCAGAACTATTGGTGTATTACACCCAAAGAAGTCAGACAGCGACATGTGTCAGAGTAGTTAAATATGTATTCTCAGATTAACAATATGAAGTGACCTGAACCATGCATGTAAGAATTCCTCCAGAATGACATTAACAGTAGTAACAGCAGCATAAATGTTCTTTTATGAACTACCATCATAAATCGGAAATTATAATGGTTGAATACTTGAATTTAAAACAAAACGGACAAAAAAGGAGAAATAGAGCATATTGCCTTTCAGAATATTGGAGTCAACAACTTACCTCACCTGGAGTTTCAAGGAGTGGCTGCTTATCTGTTGAATTAACCACTAGCTCTGGAACATGATCTTGCAGCGGAGAATACCTACTAGGTTATAGACATTTTTGGTACTTAAGTCATTAAACTACTCACTGCACGCTATTTGAATGTAAGTAACAAAAATATTATATATACTCCTTGAAAACTGCACCAACTTAGGTTGGGACTACTAGAGGCATTTTGATGTCAAAGAACCTTGAAAGATAAAATGTGTTCATCAATCCATTTTCAATTAAATTAATTGGGCGAATTCTCATAATGGTGAGGTCATGAGGAATAAATATAATTATTTGAAAAAAATAGGGAAGAACAAAGTACAAACCTTCGTTCAAATACCACAATAGTAGCAGGTGCATTACATTCAATTAAATGTTCAAAATCAGGAGGTAAATAAGCATATGAATCCACCTGGAATTGAAAACATGGCATAAAATTTTTTATAGCCTTTATAAACAATAAATTCATCATCAAATTCTTGACAAATAATGAGATACAAGCCAGTAACCAGAAAGAAACATGAAAGACACTGAAACTACCAGTGACAATATATTTCCACTAATCTTGATTTCATTCCATACTGCCAATGGCTAAGGAGTATGCAAATAGACTGATACGAACCTTAGGAGAAATACACCACAAAAGCTAGCTGTTGTGATTGGAGCCCAAGGCCATATAATCCCCACACCGGAATCCCATATCTTGTAATTGGATGCTATTGAAAGACTTGAGAGAATATAGACAAAAGTGTTTGTGAAATGCTTGAGTGCATAAGCAACTTAGCTGATCTATATTTATATACACTTAGGGAGTAAATACAATGTGTAATTTACAAGAAAATTAATGAAGATCTAGTTCCTAAGTACATGCATGTGATTACCTAAATACATGAATATGTGATTAACTAGGTACATTAATAACTATGATTTAATGTTACAACTACCCATACAATATGTGGTAATTCCAACACTCCCCCTCAAGCTGGAGCATACAAGTCAAATGCTCCAAGCTTGGAACAAATTTACTGAATTCTTGGTCCCCTTAGAGATTTGGTGAAGACGTCTGCTAGTTGATCATTTGAGGTGACAAATTCAATGATGACTTCTTTAGAGAGAATTTTCTCACGAACAAAATGACAATCGATTTCAATATGTTTAGTTCTCTCATGGAATACCAGATTGGAAGCTATATGTAGAGCTGCCTGATTATCACAACATAGTTTCATTTGTTGAGTATCTCCAAACTTCAACTCTTGAAGAAGTTGTTTAATTCAGATGAGTTAACAAGTGACTGTAGCCATAGCTCTATATTCAGCCTCCGCACTGGACCTTGCGACCAGTGGCGGATCTTCATTGTGACAGGAGGGAGCCTTGGCTCCCCCAAGGATTTTATATACAGTATCCATGCCAAATATGTTTCGTAGACTCACACTGGCACAACGGCCTAGATAATTTTTGCAACTTGCAAGACTAGTGTTCAAATCATGTAGTAGTGATTTTCACGCATGTTTCAACCTTTTGCATTTCTGTAGGCTAAAAATTACACCAAAAAGCATCCAAAGAAATATTCAAACCGCGTAGTTCTGTATAAATAAGTGAGACATAGCCGTTGCACCACTAGACAGTTACTGAAATGTTGGTGAGATATTTATTTATTTATTTTTGGTACAAAAAATGGTAGGAAGTGAGCTATCACTTCGGGGCTTGGAGCAACATGGGTGGGACCCCTCCCCAAGGGATTTATTTTGCACAAGGTGAGGATTGAATGAGAGACCTCTCACTAAAGAGTATCTCTATACACATTCGCCTCCCTTGCAGACCTAGCATGCTTCCAATAGACCATATATATTATTTATGTAGTTGGCCCCCTCAAAAAAAGCAGTCAAGATCCGCCACGGCTTGCGACCACATTTTGCTTCTTACTCTTCCAAGAGACAAGATTTCCATCAATAGAAACACAATACCCTAAAGTGGAACGTCTATCAATAGGTGAACCTGCTCAATCTGCATCACAAAATCACAATTTGAGTGTCTCCTTTGTCTTCATAGAGTAGTCCTTGTCCTGGTGCCTTCTTAAGGTACTTCAAAATTCTAGTCACTGCATCCCAATGATCATTATGAGGAGACTGCATGAATTGACTTACTACACCAACCGCAAAGGAAATATCAGGTCTTGTTATAGTGAGATAGATGAACTTTCCAACCAATCTCCGATATCTTTCCGGATCATAATAAGGCTTCCCCTGACTAGGAAGTAATTTTAGATTCGGATCCATGGGACTATCAACTGGTTTCCAGTCCAACATACCAGTTTCTTTAAGCATGTCTAATGCATACTTTCTCTGTGAGATGATAATTCCATTCTTTGATGGAGCAACTTCAATCCCAAGAAAATATTTCAGCTTCCCCAAATCTTTGGTTTGAAAATTGCTACACAAATGTTCCTTCAACTGAGAAATTTTCTCCTGATCATTTCCTGTGATGACTATATCATCTACATAGACCACCAAGTAAACACATCTTTTTGGAGAGGTATGACAATAGAAGACCGAATGATCAGCTTCACTACGTTTCATTCCGAATGCTTGAATAACTGTACTGAATTTCCCAAACCAAGCTCGTGGAGACTGTTTCAGCCCATAGAGAGATCGTCGTAGCCTGCAAACCAAACCAAACTCCCCCTGAGCAACAAATCCAGGAGGTTGCTCCATATAAATTTCCTCTTCTAACTCACCATGAAGAAACGCAATTTTAATATCCAACTGATATAATGGCCAATGACGGATAGCAGCCATGGCAAGGAGTCGAGCAGAAGTGATTTTGGCCACAGGAGACAAAGTATTTCCATAATCAAGTCCATAAACTTGGGAATATCCTTTGGCTACAAGTCGGGCTTTGAGTCGATCAATCTGGCCATTGGCCCCGACTCTAATAGCATATACCCATCGACAGCCAACGGATTTCTTTCCTGGAGGGCGAGGAGTTAAGTCCCAAGTACCATTATGCTCCAAAGCCTGCATTTCATTAATTATGGCTTGTTGCCACCCTGGATGATCAAGTGCCTCAAAAACATTTTTACGAATGGAAGCAGAAGATATGGATGACACAAAAGAATAATAAGAAGGAGAGAGACGATGGTAACTTAAGAAGTTATAAATAGGATGAGGATTGCGGGTAGACCAAGCACCTTTTCTAAGAGCAATGGGCAAGTCAGGGTTCTCTTCAGGGAGGTCTGTAGTATGGCCATCTGTTGGAGTAGGACATGATGCAGCCGGTCTTTCAGTGCCTTCTAATTCTGTATTAGCAACACAGGGACGACGTCGGTATATGATGGGTGATCTTTGAGGTTGCTCAAGAGGAGGATTGTCAGGAATATCTGTAGTTACAACTGGTTCTGGCACAGGGGAAGGTGATGGACCAAGATAAGGGATCGGAAAAACTTCTTGAATAGTATGAGACTCAATTGTGGATGGTGAGAAGTAAAGTTTTTCTTCGAAGAACGTTACATCTGCAGAAATGCACTAACGACTCTGCATAGGAGAGTAACACTTGTAACCTTTTTGTAACCTAGAGTACCCCAGAAAAACACATTTAATGGCTCGGGCAGACAGTTTATCAAGACCTGGAGACAAGTCATGAACAAAACATGCGCATCCAAATATCCGTGGAGCAACATGAAACAGTGGTTCTTTAGGAAATATAATGGAATGCGGTATTTTATGATTTAGAGAGGAAGAAGGCATCCGATTAATCAAAAAACAAGTTGTCAAAACTGCATCACCCCAATGTCGGACAGGAACCTGTGCATGAAGTAATAACATCCGAGCAGTTTCAACAAGATATCTATTCTTCCTTTCAACTATGCCATTCTGTTGAGGGGTATGAGGACAACTGGATTGATGGAGAATGCCTTGTGATGACAAAAATGAAGAGAGAGCAGAAGAAAAGTATTCTTTTGCATTATCACTTCTAAGGATTTTGACTGTCTTATCAAATTGGGTTTTAACCTCATTAACAAAAGTGGTGAGAATGGACAAAAGTTCAGATCATTCTTTCATTAAGAAAACCCAAGTGCATCGGGAGAATTCATCAATAAAAATGACGAAATATCGAAAGCCAATAGAAGACACATGACTTGGTCCCCATATATCTGAATGGATAACGGAAAAAGGAGAATCAACTTTGCTGGGAAAGGAAGAGCGAACATGCTTGCCTAATTGACATGATTCACAGTTCAACGATGACATTTTTGCAAGATTCGGAACCATTTGCTTCAATTTTGACAAACTTGGATGGCCCAATCGTTCATGAAGAAGATTTGGAAATCCAACTGCAGTACAACTTACAGAAGGAGCTGATTGGAGGTAATAAAGACCATGTGATTCATGTCCTACGCCAATCATCCGACCCATACCACGTTCCTGTATAGTAAAAGAATCAACATTAAAGGTTACTGAGCAGTTTAGAGAGCGAGTAAGTTGACTAAGGGAGATCAAATTAAAAGGACAACCGGGTATAAACAAAACAAATTTTAAAGTTATAGAAGGAGTGACTAAAACATGACCGATTCCTTTGGCGGTGACCTTGGAACCATCCGCAAGTGTTATGAAGTGTGGAACTTTAGGAGAAGATATGGAGGAGAATAAAGAACGATTACCAGCAATATGATCAGAGGTACCTGAATCAATTATCCAAAGATTTTGATTGTTACCAGATTGAGATATGAAGGTTGCGGAGTTATGAACACCAGTGACCGTAGACCTATGAGAATGATGGGCAGCTTTTAATTGAAGATACCCTTGGTACTCAGCTTCGGAAAATTTGTTCTTGAACATTTCAGCATTGGAGATATTTACTGATTTTCCAGGAAAACAGTGAAGAGAGTAACACGTCTTTTGAGTGTGACCCATTCTCTTGCAATATGTGCATTGAGGACGACCCATTCTCACGGATAAAGATGGCCACTATCTAAACAACGGAAAATGAAGATTCTGGCCTGTAAGACAGACTAAGGTGAGGCAGGCGATTAGATCTGGGTGGTGGTGCGATTTTCCGGTGCAGGAACAAGAACAGCAAAACAGAGGCTGCTAAGAGAAAGAGACCCACTATCCAAGCAACTATATTTCGACCGGTTCTGAGCGATCGTGGTGGTCTTCCGGTGACGGTAAGGTGGCGCGTGAACGACACGCGCTGGCAAGAGAAGGCGCGTGGGGCGACACGTGGAGGCGCGTCAGATGTTTTCCGGCGACTATTTTTCGGAATCTGGCCAGTCGGCGACTTCTGATATGCTTTCCGGCAATGTTGGACTGTGGGTGGCGGTGACAGTGACTTTTGGACTTTGGGAAGTGGCTGTTTAGGTGAACAAAGGACAAAGCTTAAGGGTTTTGCTGGATCAGAAGCAGAGACCTTCAAAAGACAAATGAACCTGCTCTTGATACTATATTGAAAGACTTGAGACAATATAGACAAAAGTGTTTGTGAAATGCTTAAGTGCATAAGCAACTCAGCTGATGGATATTTATATACACTTAAGGAGTAAGTACAATGCGTAATTTACAAGAACATTAATGAAGATCTAGTTCCTAAGTACATGCATGTGATTACCTAGACACATGAATATGTGATTAACTAGGTACATTAATAACTATGATTTAATGTTACAACTACCCATACAATATGTGGTAATTCCAACAGATGCTAACATAGACTAAGACAAGAGGGTTCACCAAAGGAGGCAGGCTTGCATTAATATCTCAAAGCTAAAAAATCGAGAAAACCAAAGAATATAATGTGTGAAATAGAGAGCAATATTTAAGGTGTTAATCAATTTTTTTCCTTCATTCCTTCTCTAGTTTCTTTTGTCACATAATTTTCCAATCATCTTAATTAGTAATGTATAAAACTTCTCTAGGAACAAAAGATTGTAATAGCATAGTATAAGTAAATAAAATTTGAAGCCACATTAGTCATTGCTGATGTTTATATAAAAACATTCCAAGGATTGTATCTTAAATTTAAGCCCAATTTAAATGCCTCTGGATTTTGCTACTTTGTAAATAAAATACTTATCATATTGAAGCTAACCTACCGCTGGAATTGACCTTGGAGCACTTTCTCATGATATGTTTCAAAGAGACAATGGTACAGCTGGAATTAGAAGGCCACAAGTTTATGGCAATGTGTGGCATATGCAGCTCTTGGTGTATTTGGCAGTAGAGGAAAGCCCATATTTTCAAGGGTATCTCTTTGCCCTTGTTGAGATCCCACATTAACTAGAGATATGGCCAACGTAGTCCTTATAAGATTTGGGCAATCCTCACCTATTGAGCTAGTTTTTGGGGTTAAGGTAGGCTTAACACCCAAATTCTAATATAGTATCAAAGCCTATCCTAGATCTGTTATTAGGCCGGTTATTCCACCTGCATTTGTCCATGTCCCAGATGTCTAGTCTTGGGCGTGAGGGGGGTGTTGAGATCCCACATTGACTAGAGATATGGCCAAAGTAATCCTTATAAGGCTTGGGTAATCTTCGCCTCTTGAGCTAGCTTTTGGGGTTAAGTTAGGCCTAAAGCCCAAATTCTAAGAGCTCTTAAATTCTTTATGAACAATATTGTGTTTAGAACTTCTCTTCATGCGCTTTACTCAAGGTTGTTTCAAATGAATTTGTTATTGCTAAGATGGAAAGATTGCAAGATTTGTTTCATTTCGAGCCATTTTGGCTGGCTATTTTCTTCAACTGTTTCTTTTAAGAAGGATATCTAATTCTCCCCCACATACTTTTATCTTTCTGATAACATTTTCTACTTCTATTAAAAAAAACAGCTATTAATATTTCAAAAAACAAATCAATCAAACCTGAGATTTATATAATAATAATTATTAGGGACATTAATTTTAAAACTACTCAAAATTAGTGATCATACTGACCGAGTATTTTCATTTATGTAACAATCATACAAGGATTACCTTCAGTATATGGCTAACGCCAGGAGCATTAGTAAGTTTAACAGCACCTTGGAGCACAAAGAAGAACCTAGTAGGATAAAACATATAACAATCTTGTTAATACATCAAACATGCATTTAGAGCCAGAAACAATGTCAAATGGTTTGGGGCATCATGGAAATGGAATCGGGGAGGGGTAGAATTTAGCATTAAAAAATTGAAATCACAAGTTCACAACCTCTCCACATCATGCGGGGGTAGTCCTGATTTAGAATTCTCTGCAAAGGGGTAAAACATAAATCAGAAGCATAATAGAAAAACCAGTTCAGTGGCAAACTACAAGTTGCACAGTACACAAAACATTAAATGTCACAAATGAAATGGCAATATGGTTGGTGAGGGGAAAGTGTCAAGGTAGGCTTGAGGATATAGTGGCAATTTTAACCCAAATACATTATTATCCCTCAGAAGAGAAGCAAATAAGATACTGCCTAATAGTAAAAATTAGGCTGACTCAAGAAAAGTGGTAACCAGACTAGGATTGGTAACGTGACAATGAAACAAACTGGGCACAAGGCATAATGGCACTGAATCATGCAAGAACGATAGTTACTGAAGTGCAGTTACAACTTACAAGACATCCCCGGGCTTTATAGGGATAAAGTATGTGACAGAACAGCCGTCTTGCACCAGTGTGACTTGAAACATTGGACCAGAGAAATACCATTGGATTATAAAGAAAGAAGAAGCCTCTGTAAGTGATGATGAAACCAGATTTTTTTGCTTGCACGATTACCTTTACAAAGTATATTTTCTTTGATTGCCTTTCTCAAGTGTTCAATATTTTCCATGTCAGGTTCATTTTTTGTCCAATAAATATTAGATTTAATGTTAAAGAGGCTTGTACATATCCTGTATGCTTCAGATATTCAAGGAAGGAAGAAAGTAGCATCAAAATTATGCATCATTGTATACCAGCAGAAAGTGGCATCACAATATTAGTATGTGAGCAAATATATGTAGTCAGTCTGGAATAATTGATCCCCCCCATGCTGAATCAACAATTTCTCCCCTGATGAATGAGAATATGGCTCATAGGCAAATAAGTAAATATAATAGATGCTATGAAATTAGTCATAATCAAACCTTTCAACTTAGCTAGGTACATTACAAAGTGTGAACCAATTTCTGGTGAAATTAAATATGCCCCTGATGTATTGATCCTGTCAAAGCAATTCAAGTTACTGTAGAACAAGAGGCTTAAACATCTTAACCAAAACAGATGAGGAAAGTCGAGAGTACCAATCAGGTAACGGGCTATATACATGACTTTCTGGTGATATCAAAGCATGATCTCTCTTATAAACACTGCGTGTGAACCCAGGCAAATCTGACAAAGAAAAAACTACAGGTAAAGTCAGTTCACTACAATTTCACTATTTTATTTCTTTCCTAAATCCTAGGAAATAGTTGAGGACTCAACAGTAACAGAAACATTAAGATCTGAACAATCTTAAAAAAAAAAAACAAAGATCACAACTCAAGAGTAAATATCCTAATTGAATCAAGCCTGGTGGTTGAGTGTCACATTTCAGCACTTAAATTCTTTTCAGAAACCAAAGAAAATAATCTCAACATAATTGTGAAGCCCACAGCTTTATCTTTGAAAGAAAAGTGTGAAAAAGTAGGGAGTGGAAATGAGTAGGGCGGTGGGGATACCATCTTAAGCTTGGCTTGAGATAGAACTTCTTGAGCTTGACCAAGCTCACAAGCCTGCCAGAAAATGTATAGTTTTACATGTTTTATTATATACCTACTTATTTTTCTTTTACATTTACATAACATGTTTACAAGAAAATGTACTTCGTGCAAAAACAGACACAAAACTCACTTTTATTTTTTTTTTGTAAAAACACTACAGCTTTGAAATGCTGTCGAGCAGAATAGATTTGTTAACTGATTACCTCATGGACATTTTCTAGTTAAATGCTATTATTATCCTTGTTTAGGTTTATAGAACACATTCATTGGCGTAGTAGAATAGAAGGTTCAAATGGTTGGGTTCCAAAATGGACTTTCAACTCTAATGCATAATGCATCCGAATTTGTTCTTCCTTTTTCTCAACATATAAAGCTGAACAACGGTACTAATGACATTTGGCCACAAAACAGACACAAACTAGCTTTGTTAAAGAATTTGTGATGTGCATTTTGGAGTTAGTTGAAGCACTTTTGGAATATAAATAAACAATTGCACACATACAAACTTAAACCTGTACACAAGTATAGTATAAAAAAATGTGTTTTTTTGAGTTAGCTAACCAACCAGCAAGTCCAATCCATTGTAACTCAGATTTCTATACCACCTTGATCTCAGCTTTTACTCTCCTCCAGTTTAACAAGTAACCAATAACATAAGATTTAAAGGGGAAATTGTTAATCAGGGGTGAGGCTATTGGCACTCCCAGTTGCCTATTCACACTCTTCATTAACCAACGATAATTTTATAAAATAAACAACTAAAATTATGATTGGTTTGTAAGGAGTGCAAATAGACAATGTGGACTAGCACTACCCAGTAATCGCCAGTAGTTTTTAGTTACATAAAGGGAGTGGCTCAGTGCACGAGGCTCCCATCCGGTGGGGTTTGGGGAGGGTTAATGTACCAGCCTACCTCTCAAGAGGTGAGGTTGTTTCCCGGATTTGAACCTGTGACCTCAAGATCACAAGGCAACAACCTTATGGTTGCCCCAAGGCTCACCCTGTAGTAGTTTTCAGTTACATCAACATAATAACAATAATTTAATTATTTTTAAGATCAAAACACAATATGTAGAACAAAAATAGTTAACTGACCTTGAAGATGGAGAGGAGAAAGAGTGGGATTATCGACTTTCCAATAAAGAGGCTTCGATTTTGATTCTAAGCTAACCACAGAAGGAGCAGAGCAAAACCCTTCTTCAGCCAATGCATATTTAAATAAATCTGAAAAGGCAACAAAATGTAATTAAAGTAATTTCCTACACTCTTCAGTCTCAACTAAAACCAACCAACAAAAGATGAAAATAAAAATAAATAAAACTTTGAGTGAAGGCTGAAATTGACAGGAGATATATTATAGTAGGGTGTTGCTGCCTTATTTTTATTTTCTCGGCAGCAAAGATTATAAAAAAAAAAAAATTGTGAAAAAAATAGTACATAGGGAGAAGGGGGAGAAGAGAGAGTACCCAGAAGGAGAAGAAAGAGAAAGATACTCTGCCGCATTTTCAGTGGAAGAAGAGAAGGTAAGAACAAACAAAGAGTGGTTCGAATTTTATGTGGGTTGACACTGGACTAGAAGTGTTGTAGTACTGTACTGACACTAGTAACTACTGATTTCGGAAAATGGGTGAGAATTGAGAGGAGGGGTGCAAACTGGTGCTCCACAAAACCACAAAAAAAAAAAAAAAAAAAAAAACCACGCCACATTTTGATCCAAAAAAAATAAAATATATTAATTTAATTCTAAAAAATATAAAATATTGATCAAAATAATCTCTCAACGAGATTAAAATATCCCTAAAAAATATCTTAAATAGGATTAAGTTGATCTGTATTTTATATTTTTAAGAACTAAATTGATATTTTTATTTTTTAATCACCAAAACATTATCATATTTTTTTATGAAGGACCAATTTGGATATTTATTCAACTTTTTATATTTTTTTACCTTTACCCTTTATCTTTTTACTTTTGTTATTACAACCCGTTTGTTTTTGTGGGCATTATTTGTTTGGTGAGAAATTGTGCGAGCAATGAGGCATGTAATTTTGAACAAATATATTGTCAAAATTTGTGTATACAAATATGGGTGAATATATATATATATATATACACACGCACGTGCACACACACGTATGTATATAAAGGATTGTATATATTTATCTTTTAATCTTGACTATTCAAATAAGATCCAAAAATCATTTTCCACATTACAAATGGTTTTCACCTAATTAAATCCCCATATATATATATGAGCCAAAAAGAAAAGTAGACAAGCTTTCCAAATTGGGCAATTCTACAATGCTCTCGCATGGGAGTTGAGTTTCTATACTCTAAGGTCATTTTAGGTATTTCTGCAAAATAAAAAAACAAATTTCTCTCTCTCTCTCTCTTCGTCTCTCTCCAACAAGTAGCCATCGTCGGTCACGACAGCCATTGTCGGTCGTCTCTCTTCCTTCTCTGGCAATGGCCTCCACTTCGTCTCTCTCCACAACTTCATCTTCCAGCCGCCGTCGTCCCTTCTCTCTCCCGTCACCCCTCAACTCCTGAAACCCATCTGCCGGTAATTATATCCACCAGTTCTCCAAAGTCAGCATCAAATGTTAGTTAATTCTTACCACTTCGTCTTCTTGGCAAAATCTATCGTACAACCACCTTCATGCGGTCTTCACCGCCCATCTCTCCAGCTAGGCCACCACGAAAGTTGCGTTCTACCACCACGAGACATACCCACTAGTTGTGTTCTTCACTAATAAGAACGACGCCCAAAATGCTTGAACAACCACAACGGACGCACCTTCAGTAACCACACACCTCTAGATCAACGCGCCTTTGTGAGCACATGAACCACGACTATAGCAAGACACAAGCTATGCACCGCACCCTGTTGCACACACACCACCTTTGTTACAACTAGGCCACAGCCGCGAAACCTGATCCATTGCCACCTTCATCACGTCTTCCCATCCTCCCCAGATCCCACCCATTTCCCAATATTCTTAGATCCCAGTATCCAGGCACCGCCGAAGATAGGAGGACTGTAATCGATAGGTCTGATACCTAAATCGACGGTGCTAGGTCAAGGGGGCGGGCAACAGTAGTGAGAGGTGGGGGGTGAGAGGAGCAAAAGAGAATGAGGGTAGTGAGAGATAAATGAAGAATTTACCATCTTACCATTCTTCAATCTGGATCGTTAGATTTTTTTAATAATATATCTATTGTAAAGATGGAAGGAGGATGCATCCTCCAGCTTCAGCATGGAGGATGTTAGACAACGCCTTCCAAACTATGTTGTCGCGAGAACTATATACACATAGTAGGAGGAGCGTTCCTATCACATACAAATGTTGCAATATAAGTTTAGACACTAAGGAAAAACCCATCATAAGGAACACTACAACAGAAACGCGCTTATATGGCGCACCTTTAGTAGCGTTTCCGCGTAACTCTATTAAAAATGAGGCGGAGACATATAATAGCGTTTTCTTGAGGAAACGTTATCGTAGATACCCCGAAGATAACGCTTCTAAGCGCTATTAAAAGTCATGCAGTAGGAAAAGATAACGCTTCCTCAATGAAGCATTATCTTAGGGAGTACCTATAATAATGTTTCGTTGAGGAAGCACTATCGTAAGTACCCCTAAGATAGCGCTTCCTTGAGTAAGCCTATTAAAAGTCAAGCAGTAGGAAAAGATAGTGCTTCCTCAAGGAAGTGTTATCGTATAGTGTTATCTTAAGGGTACCTACGATAGCACTTCCTCAACGAAGTGGTATCTTTTATTACTCCTAAAATTAAATTAAAACAAGATACACTACATCGTTCCCTCCCTCCGTTATCTTCTCACACAACGCGACCTCCTTATCTCTTTTCATTCTCCAATTGCAGAAAACCCCAATCCTCCTTCACTCTTTCTTCACCCCTGCCTCACAATTCTCATTTCTCTCAAATCCCTTCCCCTCCTTTTCCCATTGCGAGTTTCACATCTCCTCACAAACCTAGCAAAACTAGATCTAAGGAGGAGGGCGTAAACAATGACGGATTTCGCTTCAGCTGCTTCAATCCCTGCTTTTTCTACAACTTAAGTTCCTTGATAATCGAGGGGCAGAGAAGGCTCTGATGGTAACTGCACCGAGAAAACTTGAAGCCTAAGATGAGCTCTTCGATGATGGTGGCGCCTGCGATGATGTGGCGGCGCTTAAGGATGACAACGAAGAGACGTGGAGCGGCTCGGTCTCGTCGGATCTGGTGCTAATTAATCATTTAATTAGTTAAAAAAAATCTTATATATAATTTTAAACTAGTTATAATAAAACTCAAATAACTTTAATGATATAATAATTTATAGAAGAATGTCATAATGTTAATCAGTATCATAAGTGCATTGGTTAACGAATCAAGAAAAGAATATTTTCCTTCGAAATTAGTGTATTCAATATTTGGAGGAGTAGTATATTTAGATTTCCAACGAGATTTGCTTTCTATCTCTTAACCACTAGTTAGCATGACCCTAATTTATAATTGACTGGCCGAAAAAATAAATCGTTATCCCGTAAATTGATAAGTTAACATAGTGTTTGGTTGGGGGAATGGGAGGAAAGGAGTTTTTTCATATTTGGTTCATTGTTTTGGAGAGGAGGGGAATAGAAGGGAGAAAAATCTCTCATTACCCAATTTTGGCTCCCCTTCAATATTGGACGATTTGGAGGGAAGGAGAGAGATTTTAAAACATTTGTAATATATTGATTAAAATATCCTTACTTATATTTTTGAATTATAAAATTAGAAGGGTATTAAAGTAAATTACATTTAAAATCTCTACTCTCCCCTTGTGGACTAAACATGAAGAATGTCATTTTCCCTCAAGTCCATTAAAATCCCTTCCCTCCCCTCCTTTCAACCAAACATAATAGCTAATTAAAATCTAGTCTCATTCCTTCCCCCTTCCCTCCATTAAAAAATCCCTCCCCTAACATCCATCCATTTAGGATTCAGATTGCCTACCGTAACAAATTCACGTATTTATCATAATTATGCAATCTATCATCATTCGATTTATTTTTTCCACACTCCCAACCCTCCATTTGCTTTAACTAAAAAATAGCAAAAAATTACAAATAAAAAGAGAGAGATAGACGGCAGGAGGGAATCTACATCCCTCCATTTAACCAAAAGTAGCCTAAAGTAAGGTGCCGCAATCATTTGTTTTTAAAAAAACAAAGGCTAAAGTAGTAATTTAGTTCTTATATGTGATATAGATTTTTCATTTAGTCTCTATAAGTAAAAAATTTGTAAATGAGTTCCTATATGTGTAAACGTTAACAAATTTGGTCCCTACATGTGCAAACGTTAGCGAATTCGTCCCTGCCATAAGAAAATTCGTCCTTATACTTAACACAAATTTTTGATTTGGTCCCTAAATTTGAAAAAAAAATTAAATTGGTCCCTATATGTGCAATCGATAATAATTTTGTCTCTGTCGTCTGTCAAGGAGCTCAGATCTAACTAAAAATTATTTTCGTATTGATTATTTTTCATATATTTTATCAATCTATTTTATCTATTGAGAGTCAACTTGGATAATTTCAGAATATAAAATCATTTATGGATCAAATTATACAACTTTTACTCTCAATAGAAGAAATATATTGATATAATATATAGAAAATATTCAATACGAAAAGAATCTTTAGGTGGGTCCGAGCTCCTGGATAGACGGTAGGGACAAAATTATTATCGATTGCAAATATAAGGACCGATTTAATTTTTTTTTTCAGGTTTAGAGACCAAATTAAAAAATTGTGTCACGTATAAGAACCAATTTGCTGACAGCAAGGACGAATTTGTTAACGTTTGCACATATAGGGACCAAATTTGCTAACGTTTACACATGCAGGGACTCATTTTCAAATTTTTTACGTATAGATATTAAATAAAGAATTCATGTCACGTATAGGGACCAAATTATTACTTTAACCTTACAAAAATTTAAAAACAGGAATTAAATTAAATTAAATATTACTGGTATAAAGGAGGGCGCGAAGAATTGCCGATGGACGTTGCGGCGGTGGACCCGGACACATACTTCAGTTCAGGGTTTATGATATCAACCCAAAATTAGGGTTTTACTGAGTTTTGAGAACACCTCCAAAACCAAAACTCCTCCGCAATATTCTTTGATACCACAAACGGAAGGGTTAATATAGTGTTTAGTTACTGCAATCTCCGAAGTTCATTTGCAACGATCACTGATACGATGCCCGAACCAGAACCAGTTTCTATGGCTTTTCTAGTCGCTTCTCTATCGAAAAGTTTCCACCAGGTGCCTCCCTCGGCTGTTCCGGCAATGCTGGATTGCATTCTGTTGTCCACTGGTTCGTCGCCGCCGTTGCTCTTCGATTCACTTCTCCAACATTTCCCTCCTCTTCTTAAGGTATCTCCATGTTTTATTTTAATTTTTTTTGAATTTGTTTTTAAATTTGAAGAAACTCTAGAAAAGAAAAAAAGTATTACAGAGAAACTTATGGCCAGTTTGCATTGTTTGGAGTATCCAATTTTCATTTCCTTTTTTCATTAATAATAGCATAAATGCTTTTCATTTTTATGTTTTGAAATATTTGTACACGAAACAACCAAAATAATGAAACTGGAAACAAAACAAACGGACCATTAACTTTTTTTGTTTTTAGATTCATGCCAAGTGTATTTGGATTTGGATTTTACTTATTTCTAGAAATGATAGGATCATTTTTATTTTTATTTTTACCTTGTATTGAATTTTTTTGGGATTTATATTTGGTTGTCATTGTTAAATGTGATAGGATATAATCGAGGAGGGTGATAATTTGGATTCTGATAAACTTCTGCATCTTAAGTCACTGTTGGCAACATTTTGTCACCTCCTGAAGAAAATAGGTGAGTTACCGTAGGATTCATTATGTTGTTTTATTATTTTCTCTGTTGTTCATCTGGAAGGGCAGTGCATTACTAAATAGAAACTGTAATATTATGCTGAAATGGAAGAGCATTTGCAACTGCCACATTACCTTTCTTCTTCTTCTAGGAACCCTTCCATCTAATTGATTTATTTGCAGGGGCCGATTCTGATGCATTGCAATCGTTTGTTTGGAGATGTTTTGTTCCTTTAGCTAAGGCGCTACAGGCATCTCAGCATGACTTGCTTAACCAGGTTAAATAGCCAGGCTACTATGTTTTATAGGTTATTATTGGAGAACATTTCATCATCTAATACAATGTGGGATTATGCACGGCTTTGTTGTTTTAGATCACAGAATCTTTCATGGGCGTTGTGATTGAAACTCACACCTGGGAAGTTCTTGAAGCAACTTTTGTGCCAATTTTTTTAAGATCAATTGGTCTTTCCATGGGTATGCTTCATAATGGTGATTTGGATTTCTATGAATGGAGTAGCAAATCATTTTTCCAGGGTTCATATGACGTCGCAACCGATCCACTAGTAGACAAGGGACTATTGCTGTCTTCAAGTAGTTTTTCATTGCCAACATCATGCAGTGTTTTGTCTGTAATTCTGGAATCTGCCCTCCAGTTTATGCAAACAGATACAATCTCTAAATCAGCAGAAGAAAAAGGATGTTTTGCTGATAAATTTGTTAAAACTTTGATTTGGGAATTATGTTATATGATTGAACGGATGCTTTTGCATGGTCCAGAGCACAGGTCTTGTGGGGTTGGTTTTCTTCTTCCTATCACTCTTAAAGCATTTCCTGCCAACAGATCATTTGAAGTCTCAATTCATGGGCAGAAACATGCTTTTTCTCGGTAGAATCAGTTAAAGTCATTAATGTTCATCTGATTTATATACGTTCTATTATTTTTTTATAAATGCATCTTGTATATTATTGGTTTTCAGGGAGCTTTTCTTCATCAAAATGTGGAACTGCTGCAGAACGCTATTTTCGATGGGATCTTTAGAGAGAAGAGAGGCATATAATGTTCTCTCATTGTATTTCTCCTTTTCCTGGTCTACAGAAGAAAGTAAAGATGCTGTTATAGAGTTTGACATAAGAGCAGAAAAAGAGTTCTGGGATGAAATAAAGATGGGCCTGGTATTTGAGCTTTGTTTAGTTTTTTTTTTCTTCTTCTGTTTGATAATTTTATTTGTTGCTGTTTTGCATAATTTATGATCAAACTTAACCTGGTCAGGTTGACAAGGAGAGTTTAGTGAGGAAGCAGAGTCTCCATATATTGAAGATGGCTCTCAATATACAAGGAGGAATCAATTCAACGTCTAGCATTTCAAAATGGAATAACAATGGAAAGCATTCAGCACCTCATGGTGTGACAAAGAAGGAACTATGGGCTTATGAGGAAGCAAAGTCACTTGGTGTTGGGAAGCTTTCCACTTCAGATGACCTTATTTTCAACAACCATCAGTATTGGGATGCATTTGTACTTTTATATGAGATGCTTGAAGAATATGGTACTCATTTAGTTGAAGCAGCTTGGAATCATCAGGTGTGTAGTCATGTATCCTGTTTTTCATCTTATCTACCTTTGAGCATCGACACCTTTCTATAAATGTGTGGTTTTAGATTGACGAAGATATGGGGTATGCTTGGTATTTAAGAGTTAGTAGGAAATGAGTGAAAAACTTCTAGAACTCAAGAGCTGAAGGAAAGTGTGGGTACATGTGATGTGAGAGAGTGAAAAACTTTTAGAACTAAAGAGCTGTCAGGGACCTAAAGTAGAATACTGGACATAGGGAGAAAAAGTAGAAGAATAGAAAGAGAGAGATTATTATTGAAACCAGGAGAAGAATCTCCCACAAGGGTTTTGCCTTTCCACCGAGCCACTGCTCAAAGTCACAACTCTCAACAAAAATGACTAATTCCCCTTCCAGTTACAATTGTCTCCCTATTTATTCAGCTAACTAACTATAATAAAACCTCTATGAATTAATAATGTGGGGACCATGTAATTTTTTTTATTTAGAGAGGTCTTAATTAATCGATAAATCAATAATTTATTAATTTAAAGAGTGCTTTCTTGATTCAACGAATATAAATTTAATTACATAAAATATCATTGTGTATATTACTTATATACAATGTATATGTATCATATTTCGTGAATTAATTTTAAAAAATATTCATTGTACATATATATATATATATATATATATATATATTTATGAAAATAAGTAAATGGTATTCACTATTTTTAGTACTTAAACAATATTCATTGTATTGACTAATTAAATAAAATTCAATAAAGTCACCTGTACTAGAACTAAATACACATTTAACATATGATGATGAAGGGAACTACTTTATAAACAACATAGAAAAAATTCTTAAAATCATACCAACAATAGATTTATGTGAGAAAAGCTAGATATGAAATCCACCTAGATTAAATTTCACGAAAAAAAAAAACAACAATAGATTCATATTTTCCTAAATTGTTCTTGTTATGTTTGTAACTTTAGAGAATTATTAATTTATGATATTGACCGGACTATAGATTTATATAAGGGTCTTCCTAAAAATTATCATCTTATTAATTTATCGAAATTACTAATTCTATAAACTGATCCAAGTTGGGACAGGAAAAAAATATTATTTTAGGGAGGTTATTAATTCATCGACTATTAATTTATGGAGGTTTAACTGTAACTCCTTCAACTAACTTTTACAATTCTCTTTATTCCTAATTGGGCTGGGGCCTAACAAGAGCTGAAGGAAAGTGTGTGCATGGGAGAGAGAATGACAAATGTTATTAACTAACCGAATCAACCAGAGCCTGGTACATTTTTAATAGTGTCTAGAACACTGTAGAAGCTTACAGTTAGAGAGAGAGTGAGAGAATGGTTAATGTCATTAACTAACTGAATCAACCAGAGTCCGGTACATATACAACAGTGTCTGGACTCTGGAACACTGTAGAATGTATCAGTTCTCTAATATTTCCCCTTCAAACTCACGATGGATGCAGTAAAGCAGACTGATCAAACACCCAGAGTTTGTCTTTCAATGTATAGAACCTCAAATTAGACAGAGCCAAATGTCTGCAGTCTGATCCTGGGCAGGAATGTGGGAAACAATTAGGCTTTTGACGAACTTCTCTCTTACAAAGAAGAGGTCCTAGCTCCATGTGTTTAGTCCGTGAATGTAGCGCAAGGTTATGAGATAGTAGAACTTTACTCAGGTTGTCACAGTGAATAATATTAGGAAGAACTGATATTTTGAGTTCTCTGAGTAGAGACTGAATCCAAAGAAATTTGGAAGCAGTATTAGCCATGCCTCTATATTTTGCTTTGGTTTAGCAACCAGAGGCTGTTTCTTAGACCACCTGGAAACTAGGTTAGCCCTAAAGTAAACACGTCGCTGAAGTTAATCTGCGGTCATCTGGATCAGACGCCCAGTCAGCATTGCAAAAAGCCTGAAGAGTGAGTGTTTTGATGCTTGTAGCACTATCCCAGGTTGCAGTAGAAGCCCATGAGTGAATGTTCCCTTGAGATATCTTAAAATTCATTTGATTGCTTTCCAATGCTTCTCAGGAGGTTGAGTAGAAATTGGCAGGCCTTATTAACACTATAGCAAATCTCAAGTCTTGTGATTGTAGCATACTGTAAAGCACCCACAATGGACTTGTAAAGATGAGGGTCCTCAACATAATCACTGCCAGACTTGGACAGTTAGCAACCAGCCACCATTGAAGTATTAATGCCTTTAGTGATGCAGAATGTAACCCCAATAGTGCTCCTCTTCGCAGGATACTCCCCTAAATAAACCTAGATTACTCCTCTAGGGTGGAGTGCTCCTCCCACCTAAGTCTCATATATTCACTGAATTTAAAAATATTTATTAATCATCAATGCATCTAATGAGCTAAAATAATTGTTTCATACAATCAAAGCATCTAATGAGCTAAAATAATTGTTTTATACAGGTCTCTTTGTTGCTTCAATTTTCTGGGTCATACCTCAGTGTTGGAAGCAGTATCAGTAAAGTTCATCAAAATCAATTTGAAATATATGGTGAGAGTTTCAGCTGGTTAACTATTTTATGGGAACGAGGCCTTCATCATGACAATCCTCAAGGTTAGTGTAGTATTCATTATTATGCAGTAATCAATTAATATTTTTGTTATTAAAACTTTAAAGTCGGGTACCAATACCATTACCCAAATGTTGTAGTTTGTCATGTATTAAATTAGTCCTTTCATCCTTTCTCACCATTTCCTTTTTGGGTGTTTCCCTAATAATGCAGTAAGGTGCCTGATCATGCAGTCTTTTGTGGACATCAATTGGGAGAGTAATGGGAACTACATAAAATCAGTGCCTGAAACCTTTGTTCTTGGTCCATTTATGCAAGGGCTGAATGATCCAATACACCACAAAGAGTTTGGTTAGTGCTTCAGTCTTTGGGGCCATTTTCAAATGAATTTCTTTTTATTCAGATATATTTGAATTTGTATTAAGTTTTTTTTATCTGTTTGTGCAATGATTTAATTTAAAAATGTTTAAATTATTACTTTCTCCAATTCCGATGTTTGGTTTGTTGGCATTGTTGAATTGGAGTGTTTTGGGTAGGGAAGGAGGAAAGAGAGAATGGAGACTCAAAATAGTATGAAATTGATATTTGATATTGATTTGATGATAATGTGATGAGATAATCCAAAAGACAAACACAGTAGTTCTATTTATAGTTTTATACTAATAATAGGCTCTTAATATTAATTAAATAAGGAAACAAATAATGAAATAATAAATAGGAAATAACTTCTAAGAGACCTTTTCAGATATTCTAAAATATAAGATATAAAAAATATATTACGAGGTATTTTTCATACATACTAACAGGAATTTCTCCTCCATCTGCTTATGCTACTGGAATAATGAATAATGCTCTATATATGTGTATGTATGTATGTATGCATGTACGTACTTACGTACATATATTTTGCTTAACACTGCCTGTGATTGACTTTACATTTCAGGTGTAAAAGGAGTTTACATGTCAAGGGTGATTGAAGGTGCAGCCCGGTTTCTACACCATTATGTTAATTTCGTGGCTCCAAGGTATACTTAGACATCTGTGCTTGCAAGTAGACCAGTAATAATTTATTTTTGGGGTGGTTTATACAACAAAAATTATTAAAGAAAGAATGTGATAGGAACTGGATAAGAAAAATAGGTAGAAACTAGGAGGAAAACTCTTTTTTATAGAGAAACAACACTGCTCGAGGCCAAGAAGCCAGACAGACAACAACTCAAATGCAGAAAAAGGAAAAATAACAATCAGAGCTGCACTGATGACTCCTTCCACCTCTTCACCATCGCAGTAATGATCTCTGCAATTGCGAACTCCCCCTCTGAAAATTCTTTTATAGCCTTCACCTCTTCTTCACTACCCAAACGTGGCCTTGACTGTGACAGTTTCCGTCCTACTATGACGATCTCATTTTGGCGGTCCTCCTTTTCCGTCATCATCTCAGCAAGATCTGAGTCATCACCACCTTCACCTTCAACGACCATCTCTGCACCCATCAGATTTTCCCCACCTCCTTTTCCTTCATCTTCATGCTCAGTTTTCTCCTTCTCTTCTGCCATATCATTTGGAATCTGCCTTCCTTGGTCAGTTCCTCTTTGTTGAAGATTGAATGAACTTGGAGCCGTCAACTGTTCCAACTCCAGTTCCTCATCCTCATCTGATATGAGCCGTCAAATGTCCCGATATTTCGTCTTAAAATGCCATAGTAGTGCAACCGGAAACGTTAGCCAACTCACCTGTGGATGGCTTTGATCCCACCAGTGCCACCATTGGAGAGCACGACCTCTCAGTGCCTT
The DNA here is from genome assembly GCA_039655645.1 of Ammopiptanthus mongolicus. NCBI lineage: Eukaryota > Viridiplantae > Streptophyta > Magnoliopsida > Fabales > Fabaceae > Ammopiptanthus > Ammopiptanthus mongolicus. Next base: position 9,724,479 of record CM077343.1, on the reverse strand, counting down.
CACTGCCTCCGTCAACTTCTCCTCCTTCGGTGTTCCCCTCGCATTGAAGTGTTTCTCAATGCAATCAACCATCAGTTGGCATCTTCTTCTTTGTCAAACACTGGAATCTCATTGATTTTTGTGAGATTCTTGTCACCGTCTTTCCCGTCTCTTCTACTCTCCTTTCCAAATTTTTATTCAGTTTTCAGGTTCAGGCTCCCAGGATCTGGAGCTATGATACCAATTTGATAGGAACTGATAGTATCAAGAAAAATTGGTGGAAACTAGGAGGAAAACTCCTTTTTACAGAAGAACAACACTGCTCAGGCCCAGGAAGCCAGAAAGACAATAACACAAATGTAGAAAAAGGAAAGATAACAATCAGAGCTGCAAGTGCAGTCTGTGCCCTATGGGCTAAGCCACCCCAAACCCAAACCTTTCCAAGTTCCAGAATAATCTCCATCATTGCCCCCACTTTCCTATTTATTCTCTGCACTAACTGCCTGTTCATTTTTCATAGCCCCTTTAGGTAAATGTTAATTGTTGTCTTCTTTATTTTCTCCACTCCCACTATCGCTCACTAGCTGTAAATGCTTTCCCATTAGCTCCCACTAGCTGTAAATGTTTCCACTTACTGCCGTCTTTACTCACTCCACTTCCACTAGTTGTTTAATTGTGGGTTTATCAGAATGTGTTCAAAAGCAGGAGGATTATGAATTCTTCTAAGTTTACAAAGAAACTACATAAAGATACAAAAGGGCTGCCTATCGCAGGATGCTCCCACAAATCTGGGGCCTTTTTTTTTGGGGGGGGGGGGAGGGGGTTCATAGACAAAAGAAAATACATTAGTTTAATAGAACAACCCAATTCCCTGTTCAAGCGTGAAATAACCTTTAAAAACCCACGAATAGAAACCCTCAAGGAACTCATAAAACAGGCATGTTCCTTGATAAGCATGGAAGAAGATATTGTGGCTAAAGTTTCTTGAATTATTTTCCAGCCAAATAGACCTGACTCCTGCAAAAAGAGCGCAATGCCAAAGCACCTTGTTATACTTTCTATAAACATCCCAAACAACTTGGTCCAAGCCTCCTAGTAGACTGGTAGTTTTGGTTTAGAATTACGAACATTCATCTCCTAAGCTCTATGATTGATTGTCTGAGATGATAGAAGGCACATGATTATGTTTCTTTACATTTCCTATAGAAATAGAAATATGCGATTTATGTTTTATTAGTTCTTAGATTCATATGGAAGGATGTCTATGAAAATACAATAGGTCTAAATGAGGTACGAAAGAAATCAACATTGTTATCATTTGGTTTAAAAATTCTAGGCACGTAGGATTGTTGGAGGAAGTAGGAAATGTGGCCCAGTATCGTTGATTAGATACCTTCTCAACATGTTTATTTACCCATTACAATTGATCATTTTAGGGGGGTTCTTCCTTACCCTTTGATTTATCTTGGGATAGGTTTGTCTTTCTTCTTGGCAGTGGGCTAGCATCCTGCCTTGGCAAGGCCCAAGTGGGGTCGGAGTTGGATCGAAACGTGGCGCTGATCATGGTTATCAAAATCGTGCGATTTACGATTTGAATCGTACGGTTCGATACGAGTCGGTGGAAAAACGATAAAAATCAGTGCTTGAATCGGAGATTCGTCGGAATCGCACCATGAATCGTCGGAATCGTGCGATTCAGTGCCGAGTCGTGAATCGTCGAAAGGAGAACGATTCACTCTGCTGTAGTTTCACGGGTTGTGCAATTGGGTTCGTTGTTTCGAACTCGGGTCCATCGCAACTCAGAACAAAATCTGGGGTTGTGGGATTGTGCATTCGAGTTACAGGTTGCGAAGCCGGGTGGGCCGCCTTGGGTGGCGCGATTGATGGTTCCTCTGATGGCTCGCTTTGCTTGTTATAGAGGCCAACATCTCTTCTCCCTCTTCTACAAAGTGACGATCCTTTTTTCTTTTTTCATTATTTTTGTTTTTAATTTATTTTAAAATTAGATCACTTTTGTTCATATGGATGGGCTTACTTTAGGTCTGGTTTTCTGTACGGGATGGATTAAGATCCTTTCTTAAGTGTTTTTAAAACAAAAGACCAAAAAAATAAAAAAATATCAGAAAATTATCCCTCTATTTCTCTGATATGAGTGTTAAGTCTGTTGATAACGACACTTATTATGAACTTGTGATTTATGAATTTGTTTGTTTTATTCATATAGTAAGCATATATACATAATACATCATTTAATGATATGTTTCCAGCTATTTTTCATTATGTTTATGAATCTTACGATTCGATACGATTTCCGATTCACGGTTCAAAAATTATCCTAACGATTCACGATTTGAATTGCGATTTGACAACCTTGGCGCTGATTGCTACTAGGCTTAAGGAATTAGAGTTGCGCCTTGACTAACGGCTATAGCTTTTGGCATAGTGGTAAGCGCTTGATCCAACAAGTGGTATCAGAGTCTGTTCACGGGTTCGATTCCCCGGTAAGGCATGTCAGGTGCAGGGGGGGGGAGGGGTTGGTGGTGGTGGGCCAGCATCCTGCCTTGGGAAGGCCTAGGTGGAGTCGGAGTCAGATTGAAATGTGGCGCTGACTGCTGTTAGGCTTAAGGAAATAAAGTTGTGCCCTGAGAAAGAGCTATAGCTTTTGGCCTAGTGGTAAACGCTTAATCCAACATTTCTGGCCTTCCTTTGGTGTGTTGCCCATGAGCATGGAAGGAGCTTCACTTACTGATATGCAGAGGGATTGCATAGCCTTATTGTGTTGATGTCCTTGTTTATTTCTACTGTTTTCTTTTATCCCTTAATTTAGGAGGATATATTGTCCTCCACCTGTTTTGTAATCTTTTTCTCTCTTCATAATGTTTCATTTTATATCAGAAAGCTTTAGCATAATATTGAATATTGATTCACGTTTTAGTGGTGGTTTGTTGGATTTTCATTGTTTGAAATGACTAAAACATCCATTTTTAGATACCCTGGTGGTCATACAGATTGCTGTGGGTTATGACTAAGTAATGGAATTGATGTCTTCTAAGCGATAATGGCACCAGAAGAAGTGTTCTATTGCCTTTATTGAACTTTTTCATACTCTTTTTTTGGTTGGATGATCAGAGCTTATGTTTGAAGTTCGCTTTTGGCCTTTTCTTTAGCATCATTTCCTATTCCTAGAGATACATAAGGTCTTAGGCTATGTCGAGACCTGCTGTATTTCTTTAAAATCTATATCTATATTTGCTTGTTATTGAAGTTTTGATTTAGATTTTAGTTTTTCAAATTCTTGAATAAATGCAAAGTAATCTGAAGCCTAAGTTTTTGCAATCTTGTAGGCAATAACATCTGTGATAATATGATGGACAGCATGCTTCCTGTCTAACTTGGTGGACTAGTTTTTCTATTTTAAGGTCTCAGGAGTAAAAATGTTCTTGCTGAATTCTGGTGCATTTGGCTTGAGTGTAATGTTAGAGTCTTCAGCCAGAGATCCTCACGTGCACAGTTCTTTGGGATAGGCAATTTTTTTCCTAGCTTCTTGTGGGTTTTAGCTCATGGGTACTTTAGGGGGTTTCTTCATTGTACATGCAAAGGGCAGAGAGAACCTCTTGAACTGATGTAAGGCTGCGGCCTGCGGGGGTAAGGTTGCGTACATCTACCCTCCTTAGACCCCACTAGGTAGGAGTTTTGTGCACTAGGCCGCCCTTTACAAGAAGAAAATATTATTAAAGAGCTCTAGAACTGAGCTTTTACTCATTGGTTCTAACTTTTTTTTTTTGCTTTAGGAGGACCTTGACTCTCCTGTTCTATCTTCTGTTCTGTCCCCCCCCCCCCCACCACAAATTCTTCTTTTATAGAAAAATGATGGCAAGCAAGCATGCATGTTTGTCTGTCTATAATTTAGTGGTAATGCTTCAAATACTGTAATTATAATACTCTTTTAAGCTTTTCCTTATTTCTCTGTTAATATTAATGTGTATATAATGCAATACTTTGGCGTTACATTTCTTATTGTCTAAATGTTAGTTACAGGAAACGCATTGCATTTTTGTGCAACTTAGCATCTATTGCTAAACATCAATCTTTTGGACGAGCTGGACTTATGGGCCTTGCTGAATGCATTGTTTCAGCTGCTACTGGCATCGGAATGCATATTCATACCAGGACAGAATCATTTGAAGGCAATTTTCCAGTGGAATTTGTTTCTGGAATGGAAAATCAAATTGATAAAAAAGAATTACTGGATATTTTTAGATATGTTGTTGAAAGCAGCAAACAACATTTCAATCCCAGTTACCGTCTTCAAGGTTTTTGATTTGTTCTGCTTGGATTATGTGATTTTATATTCATTTGATATTCATAAATTTAGGAGCCACAGTATAAGTCAACTTACACCTTGATTATGGTTACAGTTTGTGGCAAAATTCTGGAGGCTGCTGTTTCAGTGGTGTGTACTTTTGATATTCCTCTTGAGATCCTTTTGCTTTTCATTTCAGCATTGCCACGGGAATTTACTGATTATGGTGGTAAGTGAGATGTGTAATCTCTAGAGTGCTTTTTCACAGAGTGACCTTAATCTTGAACTTGCATCTCTGCACTATTTTTAACAGGGGGATAAAAATAATGCTGAACACTCCATTTTCCCTTTGTGAACATGCTGAAAACCAATAAGCATAAAAATTCATCGTATTGATCAGATCTACTGATCCAAAGGAACTGGATGAGAAAAATATCAAATACTATCCACTTTTCTATCCTGAGTTGCCAACTGGATATCTTTAATAAATCAACTCCTTTTTTTGGACAACAAATTTTCCCCTACTTCCCATCTGCTGAAACTTTGGCACCAATGTCCATGCTTGAAAGCTCATTCTTTTGGAAGGTTATATACTCTAATGTGGACAGCATATCACTCACAAGATCAAGCATTAATGAAGAAGCAGTTGTGTACATCCTTCATAAAAGATGTTGAATAAATGCACTATTACAACACTCTACTTATCCACCACATATGGTCCACGTTCTTTTTTCTTGGGGTTGACTAAAGAAATATCCTCTCATCATTTAGTTGTCTAGCGTTCATACTGAGGAGTTCAGATATATCAGATTTGACTGTTTAATAATAGAATGCCGAAAATTGGACTGGGTTTTGGAACTTATCTTACCGTAATGGAACCTACACTTCCTTCTTGTTGAATCTGTAATAAAATACTTTCTGATTTTGTTCTTCCTTTTTGATATTAGTGTCACAATTTGTGAGTTTCGACTTGGGAGTTGCTTGTATAGTATTTGTTGAGAAATCTACTAGAAATATGAGTGTGGATTGATTTTTCATCAGATTTGACCGACCTCTGACAAGAACTCTTCATGCTTGTGTATCTAACCATTTTTCCTATGAATTTGACAAGATCTGATGATGTGTGATTTTCAGTTGGTAAATTTTGACTACTCTTTTCCTCTTCCCCCAGGTCAGTTAAGGGTGACTGTGCAAAGATGGCTTTCAGGTTGTGGTTTCAAGGACAGTTGTACCGATTGCTGTAGTAATGAGATGAAGCTCTGGAAGAGTATTTATGACTTCCCACATAGCTTTGTCAGTAATAATCTTTCCACTGATGCTTCTCTTAATTATGATGATGATGACTTGAGTGCATGGGAGATTGAAGCAAATAGATGGGCAAGAGTACTTTTCCTTGCAATCAAGGAGGAACATCCTTTGGAACCCATTTTAATGGTTTGCTTTTGCCTTCTTCCTCTGTAATTTCTATAGCTTCTTATTTACTCTTTCTGATTATTGACATTTAATTAATTCTAAGAAAAAATTAAATTGTCATTAATGGACTCTTATCTTGATGGTGGAAGGAAGCAACATGTTTTCATTTGGGTTCTATATTAGTTTTACTATACAACAGTAGTAGGATCATTTTATGACTCACAATTGATACAGCTCGCGGCACTGTTATCCCTGTATCAATTCTCTGGTATGAAGTCTAACTATGGATCTGTTCTACCTATTTTTGCAGTTCATTCAAAACAATGGCCCTAATATCTTGAAACAAAAGCTTGATAAAAAATACATAGCAGTCAAATTCTTGATTCTTGCCTTGAGCTTGGTTCTGGAGTTTCATAGAATAAAGGAAAGAGCGGTTGAATATGGTAATAAAGCCAGAACAGATCAAGGGAGTGTATTGCTTGGAATAGTTGATGATCTGAGCCTCATAGGTGGTGTCTCTGAGAAGCTTGTTGATAAATATCTTTATTTTCTGGTATAATCTCTTATGCCTATTTCTGTTATGGTCTGGTAGTCCATTTTTCTTTCTATGATCCTCAAAAGTTTATTGACATGCAGGATGATCTGGTTCAGTTCGCAAACCAGTCTTGTTCCATTTTCTGGTCTAGTGTTATTGCAGAGGACAGTACACTGCCTGGTGCAGTGAAAGGAAAACTCGGAGGCCCTAGTCAACGAAGGTTGTCAATTTGTGCCACCACTGCTGTCTTGCAGGCGGTAGGTACTTTCTGCACTTTTATTATGGTTGGCTAATTGACTTTTCTACAGAAATGGCTTCTAGAAACTTATTCATTGGAGGTGGTACGCTATTTGCTAAAGATGTAGATCTAAACCACCACTGGTCTACAGACTTGATCTTATGCAGAAAAGTGGCCTAGGAGGCTAGGATTCTTGCACTCATTTGGCCAATCTTGAAGTTTCTTTTCTGACAGCTTCAACTTTTTACTTTATTCATCAGTGAAATCAATTTAATGGAATTCTTTGAATAATTTGGACGTCAAAGTAATTTATAAAGATAGAACCTAGAAGTTGTTAAGGGATTTGGATTTGCTGCAGTAACTGCGTCACGCAGTTACTGCATAGTAATAAATAATGTGTAAAATGGATTTTGTAAAGGTATAATGTGAACCGTTTGATCTTAAGTCAATAGCTAAGATTGTTTAATGCGTGTAAATGTGTGTTTTTATTAATGCAGGGAATCCGGATCCGTTGTTAAGGAACCATCTTGGTAAATGCTAAGCCGATAGGTGTAGGGCCAAAAATAGTTTTCTTTTTCAAAATTAAATTAAAATTCTATAATAGACGACTCCTTGTTGTGTTGAATGAGAGGATACACTAGACAAGATAGGATTGGGAATGAATGCAGTAAAGAGAAAGTTGAGGTAGCACCTATCGTAGAAAATATGGTAGACTCTCGCCTTAGGTGGTTCAGGCTTGTGTGGAAAAGACCTAAAGAAGCCCCAGTAAGGAAAGTAGACTAGATGGAGGGTAATCTAATTGCTAGAGGTAGAGGGAGACTGAGAAAAACTATGAGCAAAACCATTATGAAGGATTTAGATGTAAAAATGATTTGTCTATAGACATGATTTATGATATGTCATGATGACGTCTTTTGTTCCATGTAGCTGACCCCTCCTAGTGGGAAAAGGCTTGGTTGTTTATTTTTTTAAAAATTTATTTTATTTTATACTTTTTAACTCATCCCTCCTTATGAATATCCTTTGGGCTTGGAACTTGTGCCTAATTTAACTTAATTAAGAGAATTGGGCAGCAAGGATCAAACTCGTGACAGTTTGGTCAAAGAAGCTTTGGTACAAAGTCAAGAACCATTTCATTAAAAAGTCTGCTCTTAGGTGCAAGCTAAGGAATTGCTCTTAATCTATAACACTGGAAATAATTTAGGTCTAAGTATCAGCCCTGGAGTTGTCTGTGGAACTTGCAGGTTTTTTATTATGGTAATTTTGTTTTTCCTTTCTAGAATACCATCGTTATGCCTCTTAGGCAGCAGTACTGTTGTATCCATGTACTACCATATCATTATCAAGACACATAGTTTGATCATGTTCTATTTCTGTTTATGCCTTCTTTTATGTATATGGTAAACCATGGATGTTCAACACACTGATTTGTTCTTTGCTCAAAACATGAATTTTTCTATGAATTAATATTATCACTAATAAGCACATTCCTGTTCTCTATAAGTTCTATAATTTGCTTCAATTAAGGCACACCTTATTTGTATTTAACTTGTCTGATTTTCTTTGTGTTAAACCAAGCAGATTATGTCAGTGAAGGCAATATCATTAATCTTGACATTGTGTAAACAAATTAAAAGTTATGCTCCATATAACTCTGCTTTGACTTTTATGTGGCAATTCTTTTGGAGGACTACTAGATCTCCGCCTTCTTACTCAGAGGTAACTTGCATCTTATATTACAAACGACATCTCTTATCTCAATGACATCAAAAGAGAGGAATATTAAATGAATGGAATTAGTATATGGATGGAATATAATGAAATAGAGCCACTTTGAACTAAGGCATGGAACGGAGCCACTGCAGAGAAGTTCCACGAGTTACGGAGGAAACTTCGAGCTCATATCCTATGGATACAACCCAAGAATCAGAATAAAAATAGAAACGTAAAGTTGTTGTCCTATATTTTTATTTAAGATCTCATATATCTAGATAACTACTTATTTATTCTATTCTAGATATTAATTTTAGCTACTAGTAGAAATGAAGTTAAAAATAATAGTTTAAAATAAATATAAATTTATATATATATATATATATATATATATATATATATATATTATATTATATGAGATATAGACATTAAATTCAAATATATATTATATATATTAAATTAAAATACACACACACACAATAAGTACCGTTGTTTGTATCCGGCACAATCCTTTTAATAAAGGATTGGGACGAGTTTAATTGCAATGGAATTGCTATTAAATAGAATGGGGATTATTACTGGGTTACAAAGTATAGTGAATTATTTGCTATAAAAATTTTGCATTTCTACTTTCTGTCATGATTGAAGGGTGTGATGATGCATTTTTTGTTGTTGCTTTGTGTTTAATGCAGACAGGAGCAGAAATTTGTCTTGCAGCACATGAAGCGCTAGTTTGTGTTCTCAGGGTTCTAGCATCCACATACTTCCCTCAGCCTTTGTATCTCATTCATGGATTTGAGCAATTGTTTTCGGAAACAGAAGGCAGGCCACAGTTAGATTCTATGTTTGTATCTTTCATTCACAGTATCAATGATCTCCTAGGAGCAGGATTTTTGGCAAGAACTCGAAGGGCTGTTTTGTTGGATATAAAGGTGCTAATCTCTGTTGTTGTTCTGAGGGAGATATCTTCATTGCCATAGTATCTGATATATGGGTCGTGATAAACTCACTCTAAACTTTCCATCTTCATTTTCTTAGGTTCACTAATTTAAGGGGAAATTGCACTGACCTCCCTTGAAGTTTGGCTTAATTGCACTAAGTACCTGCCTTGTTTCAAAATTTACAATAATCTCCCTTGAGGTTTATGTTATCATTACACTCACCTGCCCTCACTCACCTGCCCTCAAGGGTGACATTTAAATTACACTGACCTCCTGTGAGTGTAACTTTTGAAACAAGAAAGGTGTCGAATGTAATTAAGTCAAACCTCAAGGGAGGTCAGTGTAAGTGTTCCCTAATTTAATTATTCTGGTCAGTCGTTTCCCATGTCTTGGCATATCATTCTTTCAATTACTCTGTTCCAAAATCAATTAATGTTCATAAAGTTTTTACTGATTCAGTGGGTGTGCCTAGAATCTTTGTTGTCAATTCCTTCTTATGCTCTCAAGAATGGGTTTGATTTGGAGGAAAACTGCGCTTTCTTCTCAGATGGCACTCTGAGATGCATTTTCAATGATCTAATTGAGAGGTAAGTAACAGGATGATCTTATATTCACCATTGTGTGTGTGTTATTTTTGTGGGTTTGTAGTTAGGGTATGAGACACTCAAACTACAAACCTCCTTGCTGGATATAGTTACGATAATGGACATCTGTTGGCTATTTCGTCTTTTCCCTCATGGTTTCTTATCTTGTTTATGAAGCTTAGCTTACTCAAAGTTGTGTTTTGCAGCCTTGAAAATGCTGGGGAAAGTTCTGTTTTACCCATGCTGAGATCACTCAGAATGTTATTACAGCTAGTCGCCAAAGTGACATCAAATGCGGTTGTTTCCCATTGTCATGTAATAGATGCTCAGGTTTACTTCACGGCTGGCTGTTTCGTTTGTGCCTTTCCACATATTCAATTTACGATGGTGCCTTTAATTGAATGATTTTTTTGTGAACATGCATCAAAGTAAACTTTGAGGATACATTTCTAATTTTAAAGCGGGCATTCAGCGTCGTGCCCAGAGACAAGTATTGAAAGTGTTTTGATGGCCCTGAAGACCCTGAGAAGCTAGCCTTAATTGCTGGTTCTGTTAACTTACCTGTGTGACCAGTTGTATAGCACCTGAAATTTCAAAGATCTCAATGTGCTATTCTTTTAGGAGTTAAAATTACCCTATTTTGAGAGTAAAGAGTGAAATGAGAGACATATGATGAAATTTGAGTGTCTCAGTTACACAAGGGAGGCTGGAATTTATAGTTATATTTTGTGAACGGTAGCGTAGGAGAGAGAGGAGAGAATCTGTAAACTGAAATCGACCTGTTATTGCTGTGTGAGATCTCCTGATCTCAACTATTTATACAAAGGGGGTGACAGCTGTTATGGACAGCTGTCAAGCTAACAGCTTGATTGAAACTTTAACAAACTGAACTGTGATAAGCCATGCTACAGTGCATGCAATACAATGCTACTCTACAATACACTCTAACATTCCCCCTTAAACTCAGGGTGGGTTGATGATAGAACATCAGTAAAATTTAAGAGTAAGAATATACAATTTAGATAGGAAAGTACAACAGATGCTGTCCCAGAGTTACAAGAACTCCTACAGAGAATAACTCTGTCCCAAAACTACCAAATACACACCATAACTGTCCTACTATCACACAATACATAATTATACTGAAAATAAAATAACTGCTCCTAACAACTGCCCTAATTGCTCTTACTGATCTGCCACGTGATAAACACATAACGGGTCCTAATAACTACTCCTAATAACCACCTATATGTTTTTGTCTAACATAGACCTTCCATATAGGCGGTCTCGGATATGACACTGTCCACTGGAGATTTCTGAATTCCATCATTACCTCCCTCTTGAATGGCAGCCTTGTCCTCAAGGCTGAAAGTAGGAAATTTGTTCTTCAATATAGATTCTTCTTCCCAAGTTGCATCTTCAGATGATAAACCCTTCCACTGAATCAAATACTGCCTTAGCTTCTTGTTCACTTCCCGAATTTCTCTGCTGTCTAGAATTGTGGCTGGCTGCACTATATATCAGCTGGATGAAGCTCCAGTGCTGCTGGCAGGTCTGGCTCTGCAAATGTTGTTCCAATGGCTTTCTTCAATTGCGAAACATGAAAAACCGGATGCACTTTGGATGTAGCGGGCAACTGCAGCTTGTATGACACCCTCTCCATATTTCTGGATAATCTGAAATGGCCCATAATATCATGGAGCAAATTTTTGGTTAATTATGGTAGCCACAGATTGCTGCCTGTGTGGTCTTAGCTTTACAAAAACCCAATCACCGATAGAGAACTGCTGATCTCTCCTCTTATTCGCATAACACTTCATTTGTTCTTGTGCTTCGGATAAATGATATTTAAGTTGAGCAAGAGCTTCATCCCTTTCTTGGAACTCATGAGCCACTGCTTCTACCTTGGTCTCTCCTTCCATAAACCGAGTAATAGTTGGTGGAGGTCTGCCATACACCACTTGGAAGGGTGTGGTACCGGTTGCCAGATGGAAAGTGGTGTTATACCATAGTTTTGCCCAAGCCAGCTAATAGGACCAAGTCTTAGGTTGTTCCTTGTTCCGAAGCAAAAGATCGTAAATAAGCTTCTAAGCACCGGTTAACCACTTCTGTTTGGCCATTTGTTTTCGGATGATACGAAGAAGACATTTTTAAAAGAGTAATGTTATTTGTACACTTGGATTCTAGACACCTGGGTGACACCTGCTTTACATGGTTAACGCAGTTCAAATACATGGTTAATTATGTTTAGTGGATAGTTAATGGATATAACAAGGGGTCACAACTCATTAATCATCCACTGAACGTAATTAACCACATATTTGAACTGCATTAATCACAACTTTCAGGTGTTGAACTGCGTTCAGTGAACGTAATTAACCACATATTTGAACTGCATTAACCACAACTTTCAGGTGTTGAACTGCGTTCAGTGAACGTAATTAACCACATATTTGAATCTGAAAATCGTGGTTAATGCAGTTCAAATACGTGGTTAATTACGTTTAGTGGATGGTTAATGAGTTGTGACCCCTTGTTACATCCATTAACCATCCACTGAACGTAATTAGCCACGTATTTGAACTGCGTTAACCATGTAATTAACCAACCATGCATCCTACATGGGTGCTTGTTATTTTTTTGTACACCTTCAAACTTGGTTCATAGTGTTCACAATCATGGTGAATGGTGTCTTGAACTTGGTTAATAGTACAAGAGATCATAATTCGTCATTAACCATCTTTGAACTGCATTAACCAAGTGTAGCAGGTGTCACCCAAGTGTCTAGAATCCAGGTGTACAAATAACATTACTCTTTTTAAAACAGTACCCTTTAATTTAAACAATTCCGTCTAAAAATTACTCACGAACAAGGGGTCTCGATCAAATATAATAGATTGCGGAATCCTGTGTAATTTAACCACTTCTCTAACAAAAATGGCAGCAACACTGCATGCAGTATACGGATGCTTGAGAAGAATGAAATGTTCATATTTGGAGAGCCTATCCACCCCCACTAACACAGTATCAAACCCCTTTGACGTAGGAAGACCTGTGATAAAATTCATAGAAATTTCCTCCCATACTTGTTGCGGAATAGGCAAAGGCTGTAATAAACCACTCAGCAAGGCAGCCATATATTTCTGTCGTTGACAAGTGTCACGAGATCTCACAAACTCCATGATAACCGTCTTCATTCCCACCCAGTATAAATTTCCAGCCAGCCTTCTATAAGTTCTAAGATATCCAGAATGTCCCGCTGTTGGAGAAGAATGAAATTCTTGCGGCAAAGTTGGAATAATAGGAGAATTGGAAGGAATTACCAACCCGCCTCTATACAGCGAGACTCCATTGTGCAAGGAATACCCCAGATGTGTAGTAGGATTGTTCTGCAAATCTGAAATTAATTTTACAATGCTGGATCCTTACAAACCTCTTCATAAACATCCCTGGCTTGCAGCCAAACTGGGGTAGATACAATGGTCTTCAATTCAGCTTCTTCATAGATTCTTGAAATTGCATCAGCTGCCCTATTCTCCCTTCCTGGTCTGTAGACAATATCAAAGGGGAACCCAATAATTCAGCCATCCAACATTGTTGGTCAGAAGTAGTAATCGTTGTTCCAACAAATGTTTTAGGCTCTTTTGATTTGTATGAACCAGAAATTTTCTCCCGAGTAAATAATGTCTCCGATGATGGATTGCCAACACTAAGGCCATAAACTGTTCCTAAACAGATTTGTTGAGGTTACTACCCGAAATTGCCTTACTAAAGAAAGCAATGGGTTTCTTTTGCGGCACAAGGACAACCCCGACTCCCTTGCCGCTCGCATTACACTCTATCTCAAAAGGAAGATTGAAATTGGGATAAGCTAATACTGGAGAAGAAGTTACAACTTGTTTCAATGTTGTAAATGCTTGTTCAGCTTTCGCCTTCCACTGAAAATTGTTCATCTTAGTCAAATCTGTCAAAGCTCTTGCCATCTCCCCATAATTTAAAGTACCCCCTTCACAGTTTTAGGAATTGGCCACTCCAAGACACTTTTCACCTTGGCTGGGTCCACTGTTATCCCTTTATGAGAAATCACATGCCCCAAATATTCAATCTGCTGCTGACCAAAACCACATTTCTTCCGATTTGCCAGAAACTGATTTTGCTGCAACATTGACAACACTTGGGACAAATGTTGTGTGTTTCTCAATCAGCACTATACACTAACACATTATCAAAAAAAACCAGCACAAACTTCCTCAAAAAAAGCACAGGATATTTCTCCACTGAGGATTTCTGAATTCCATCAGTTGACCAAAGCTAAGTGATCAAACACTCTGAGTTTATGTCTCAATTCTTCAAATCTGAGTGGTGATATCGGTTTGGTCATCAGGTCAGCCGTACAATGTAATATGATGAAAAGAGAAAAGAAATATGATGAAATAAATCCATGTCTCAATTACATAGCATAGGCTCGAATTTATAGAGTTAATGTAAATATAAAAACAAGGATAACTAGCCTAATTACCGTTGTAAACTAGGAGAGAAAGGTGAAACCACTGAAGAGGAAAAGTTCTTACCTTTAGTCACTGTTTTTTGATTTTTACTATGCAAAGAGAGAGCTTGATGTGCAAACCTTTTACAGCAGTACAAGGTACAAAAAGAATAATTAAAAAATGAAACTACGAAAAGTAAAACCCAAAGTAACTTACTATTTATCTAACAACCATGAACCATAATTAATTACATGATTTGGTTAGCCTATACAATGAATCTAGACACTATTTACTTAGTTTTTGACACCCTACATTTGGTGAAATTAATTGGAGCTTAATGCTATTGTTTTTATTGGAATAGCATAAACATTGAGAATGGACTGTTATCATTGATTGGGATCCACAATTATGGAGGTGCTTAGTGCCCAGTCATGTTGGATGATTGACTCTAAGAAGCTCATGTTGGGTATATAGATATGAGATTATCACATGGATTGCATATTTCTTCTCTTAATCTGAGATGCCCAATTCGTGTGGGCATTTGAATATGATGCCCTCTTAATAAAATATTTAACATTACTAATTGAAACAAGGTAAGAGAATTAACAATTGCTTAGGAATGTAAGGTGATCAACAATTTCCATACCTAACATGGGAATCCTTAATACCCATGCATCTATGCCCTGGCCTGATGTTTCTTACTTTAGTCTGCATGACTTTCATTGGTTGAAGGGATTTGATCTTAAGTTGATATTAATAGCTGCTAAGTTGGATTCAATAATTATGGTCGTTAAAGCATTTTTGTGATTTAAAGAACTTCTGTATCATCCATCACATTGCTTCTAACATGGTTTTGTTTGTTTGTCTTTTTTAGCATGCATGAACTTGCACAATTCTAGTTTGCATTGATTTAGAATTCGAAGGATGGAACTTGTATTTTATGGCATACATATCCTCACCTCGTCCCACTAGCATTGTTCACTGATCTAATGACTTGCAATCTCTAATCAGATGATGTGGAATTTGGTCCATTCCTCTTGGATATTGCATATAAGCTGCAACAAGCGAAGGGTTGCTTCAATTGCTGCTCTTTTGTCATCTGTTTTGCATCCTTTGGTATTTAATGATGAGACCATGCATCAAACAGACAATGCACCTGGACCCCTGAAATGGGTTTGTGTTCTCTTCAACAATTTTTCTGTTCCAGTGTTTTCTCTGCTAATATCTTGCAAATAATGACTATGTTCTTTTAATGTCTGGCATTCAGTTCATTGAAAATCTTCTTCAGGAAGGCACAAAGAGTCCTCGTACAATTCGTCTTGCAGCATTGCACTTAACAGGGTTATGGCTCTTAAATCCTAGGATTATAAAGTTTTACCTGAAGGAGCTCAAATTGCTATCCCTCTATGGTTCAGGTGCCATACTTGTTTATTTTCTGTGCATGTAATTTACTTGGCTTTCTGTTGCTTTACTAAATAAATATCATTATGAATTTTAGATTGCCTCTTTCAGTTGCATTTGATGAGGATTTTGAAGCTGAACTAGCTGACAACAGTGATGCAAGACTGGAGGTTTCAGTACTGGCCAGGAGCCCTGATTTTGAGCTGACCGAAGTGAGCAACTCAACATTTAAATGATTTGGCTAATTTAATTTTCTACTTTTCTACCCAAATTTCTTAAAAAAATAATTTTTTTTATCTTAACAACAGATATGCTGATTGCCATCAATTTCAAATGTATTATAACTTTTATTAAAAAAAAAACAATTCCTAGAAGCTTTAGACCTTGTAATAATTGGTTACTTCTCTTATCAGGCATTTATTAATACAGAGTTGTATGCACGTGTATCAGTTGCCGTTCTGTTTTACAAGTTGGCAGACTTGGCTAGTATGGTGGGATCACCAAATGAAGATGCAGGTTGCATTGCAGCACTAGAATCCGGCAAATCATTTCTGCTAGAGCTTCTTGACTCTGCGGTAGTAGATTACTGTCAATTGATTCTAAAGAATATATTCCTTGCTAAACTATGTCGTAATTTTGAAACTAGAGTATTTTGAAGATAGCAATATGCATTATGTGTAGTATATTTGGGATGCTGGTTAATTCTGTTCTTGCTGGTATGTATAAGCGAGATTGGTTCTGCTATTATCTTCCTTCTAATTATCGAAGAATCTATTTGGGTTATTTGAAATTATGAATAGGCTTTAACATAATTTCAGATTCAGACTATCCTCTGGTTTTGAAGAATATTGATGTACGAAAAGAAAAATGAAATTAGCCCCTCTATTGCATGTGTTAGATTATTTTATGCTGTTATGTTAATGTGTAGAGTAGAATAGTTTACTTTATTCTTTATTTTATTCTAGTCAAGCCCAATAGGCCCATGACGACATATGTGTGTGTATATATAGTCATGTATTACTTTTTTTTAGTGACAAGGAATGATATTGAATATATTTTCACAACAAGGTATCAGAGCCAAAACCCTAGGTTGGAGTTTCTGGTTGAAACCCAGTTTCCGGCGACTGTTCATCCTCACCGATGATGTCTGCTCACCTTTTCCGGCGAAGTCTCTGATGTGCCTCTGCTCTCATTGTCGACACCACCTTGTTCCCCGTTCATCGTCTGCCAACCCACCAAGCATCGTCGTCGTCAGAGTCGCCATGTTGTCCTTCTTTCCACAACTTCTTCGTCTTCTTCGACAGTTCTTGTCTTTTCTAGCGAGCGTGGGGTGTCACCACCCACACCACTATAATCGCCATGTTCTGATGATTTTGTCCACTTCAGTCGTCAGACGCCGACCTATATGGTGTGGATTGTTTTTCTGTGGTGATCCCATTTATTCTGTCTGCTCGTCAAACTTCACCTTTGTTTGGTTAGTTTTTTGAAATTATAGAGCTTTCACCTTTCCAAACATGGCGGCACAATCATCCACCGGGAGGTCTGGATTGTTATCTGGCATCATTTCCCCTTCTCCGACTATTGCAATGGAAAAATTATTGGGTTCCTCTAATTATGTTTCCTGGTCTAAGGCTGTTGAGAAGTGATGCATGCATCAAGATCTAAAGGATCATCTGACCACCAAGCTTGAAGTATTGAAAACTGATAGAGACAACTGAGAAAAGGCTGATGCTTTGTTGTGTACTCGTTTGTGGCAGTCTATTGATCCCTCTCTTCATAATATCTACACTAATTTTGATACTTGTTATGACTTGTGGACACAAGCTAAATCTCTTTACACCAATGACATTCAACAATTCCCTTTGACTCACGTCCTGCGCCAATCACGAGTTATAACAAGTATCAAAATTAGTGCAGATATTGTCAAGATAGGGATCAACGGACTGCCACAAAGGAGTACATCGCAAAGCATCGACCTTTTCCCAATTGTCGCTATCACTTTTCACATCTTCAAGCTTGGTGGTCAGATGATCGTTGAGACCTTGACCCATGCACCATTTCTCAACAACCTTAGACCATGAAACATAATTTAGAAAGCCAACAATGTTTCTGTTGCAATAGTCGGAGTATGGGTAAAGGTGCAAGTAAACAGTTCAAACTTTCCTGTGGATGATTATGCTGCCATATGTGGAAAGAAGAAAGCTCTAAAGGAACACAAACCTGATGGGCAGAGGTGGAAGTAGGACAAGCTGACAAAAGAGTTGGGACCACTGAAGAAAAGATACCCAAGCCATATAAGACAACGGTGGTGGGCGGTGGTAGAGGTGTGGACAGATTTGCTGTTGAACGACGTTCCCAAAGGGTGGCTGTGAGACCCCACATTCACCAGAAAGGAGATCTTCCGGAGAAGAAAAGGAGTGGCAGGAAGGATAAGCTGTGCGTGGTAGCTATGACAGCGACATTGCTTGGTGGGTTGGTCGATGGTGAGAGGAGGAACACGATGGTGCCGATGGTGAGAGTTGAGGCACCCCGAAGAGGTTCCGGAGAAGAGAACAATCGCCAAAATATGGGTTTGAGACATCGTCGGGGAAGATGACAGCTTCCAGAATCTGGGTTTTGTGCAAAGAATCTAACCTGTGGTTTTGGCCCTCGATACCATTTTGAGGCCAAAGTTTCTATATTATTCATCTATGAAAAAGAGAACTAGACTATATATGCATGTAGTCATGGTCCTAAGGCCTATTGGGCTTGACTAGTGAAGTAAGTCGAAGACTTCTAGGAGTTATGCACCTCGACCACTACCACTTTTATCATATTTTCTTTTCTTGATATGCCAATGTGATCACGGCTTTTACTTTTGTATTTCTTTTCATTTAGTGAGTTGTATTTTGATTGTACTGATCCCAAACTGTTAATGTCAGTGTAGTAAGTATCATACAATACGAATCGCAAATCGATTCAAAAATGGCGGTCAGCGATACGGATCACGTGCATGAATCGAACTGGACATGGAATCACAGTTGAATCGCCTGAATCGTACGCAAATCGCATGAATCGCGAATCGTCCGTCGTATCACACGATACGTGTGCGGCGCCCGAAACATAAGAAATCGGGTCGGATCGCTTGACCCGGATATGATCAAAGGCCTTTTTAGGGTTTTGTCCGATTTTTTTAGAAAGTTGGAGGGAAACAGCTGACCTTCTCTATTCTTATCGTTACAGTGTTAAACACTTAACCTAAACCCCATTCTTCTCTTTTCATCTGCCTTATAACTTAAAACCCAGCACCCCATATTCTCGAACCTTTCTTCTCGGTCCCCACTTATTCTTGTCTCTTCTGCCTTTCTTTCCTATTGTGCCTTTCTTTTATTTTGGTTCCCACCCATTGAGGTTTGTCTCTTGTTACTGCTATTTTCTCTTCCCACGTGAGGATTCTTTTTTTAATTGGTAATGGGTCAGACAAAGAAAAAGAGGGAACTTGATATCACATGGAACCACTGTGAGAGTGTTCCACCCTATAGGCTGATGGTAAAGTGTAAATGCTGTTCACACTCTAATTGGGGTGGGGTTGTAAGAATGAAACATCATTTTGCTGGGACCAAAGAGAATTTCCCTGCTTGTACCTCAGTTCCTGATGAAGTGAGATAAATTTTTGTGAAGCTGTTAGAAGAAAAAGATAAAGCCAAAGAGGCTTGCATATAAGAAGTGGCTGCTGCTAAAGATAGATTACAAAAAAAGGAACAAAATCAGTAAGGCAGACAACAATGAATGAGGTGCTCGAAGACAAAGATTTGGTGATTCAAGATATCTGCAAATGCATCTATGACAATGCTTTGCCATTTAATCTGGTAAGAAGTCCCTTATTTATCCAAATGCTGAAATCTGTTGTTGATTATGGAAGGGGTCTAAAACCTCCCGGTTATCATGAAGTGAGAGTATCTTATTTGAAAAAAGCAGTTGACAACATCCAAGCAGGTCTAGAAAAATACAAGATTGAATGAGAAAAGTGGGGTTGCACCTTGATATGTGATGGGTGGACGGATGGGAAAGGCAGGTCACTCACCATTTTTTTGGTAAATAGTCCAAGTGAGACTGTTTTCATAAAATCTGTTGACACTAATAATGTGATCAAGGATGCCAAGCAAATGTTTGAGGGGTTGAATTGAACATTTTTTGTTCATGTTTTTATTTATACTTGAATCTTGAATTATTTTGAAGTTCATATATGACATATTAGCTTATGTTTTTTGAGGAAGAGGTCTACATGGAGCAGCTTTCTGGGTTTGAAGACAAGGATAAGACTCTAGTGTGTAAGCTCAACAAGGACATTTATGGGTTGAAACAGGCACCCAGGGCCTGGTTTAAGAGGCTAGCCAGAATTCTGCTCAGTTGTAGGGTTCCAATCTAGCGAGTGTGATCCTTCACTCTTTGTTTACGTTGGAATTCATAACTGCTTATATGTTTTTGTTTATGTTAATGAGTAATGACATAATAGTTAGTGGCAACCGTGTATCTAGTACAGTAGCTAATCACCAAGCTCAACTCAGTTTTGCTGTTAAGAATGTAGTAACTTTGGACTATTCAAGCATCTACCTAATGGTTCTCTATTGGCATGCCATGCAAGAAACCCTTTGCAAATAGAAAGGAACCCTCTTTAAGAAATGAACATAATAAGTTGTAAGTCAACAGCGGAGAATTAATTGTTGTAAACTAGTTTTTGTTAACAAATGATTGTGACATTAGCATGCAACTGATTACTGATACAAATTCAGAGAGCATGATGACTCTGAATTTGGGGTAGGAGTATAAACGTTAGCATCTTAACTGATATGGCTGCCAGTGCCACTATACTATGCTAATTTTGGAATTTAATTTCTTGAATAATTTTCTTTGGTCATACTGTGTTTGGTTCTGTCCATGCATTTTTTTTGGTTCAGATATTCATTTATGTCAAATTTCAGATGATTATTTTGGAATGCTTACGTTGGATATGGTATTTGTTGATGTAGGTGAATGATAAAGATCTTGCAAAGGAGTTATACAAAAAGTATAGTTCTGTAAGTATATTTTGTTCCCTTCATTCCTTTAGCTTGATGAGATGGGAATGACTAGAGAATCCTGCCCTCTTCATTTTGAGATGGTTTTGGGAATGAAAGTTTTCTAGGGTGTCATGTCTTGTAAGTTGTGAGAATATTCTATTTTATCTTATCCTTACCTTCTTTAAATGGAAAAGTAATGAAAACCAAAGAAAAAATAATGTATTAGAACAGCTCTTGACTCCTATACCGAGGTGAGAAGGGATTGTGATGCCGTAGTGTAAGCTTGGTCGGATTACATTGTGTGATGTTGGGGCAAATGCCTGCTGTAAAGGAGGAGTGAGGAGGATATATATAGGTTACTCATGTATTGTTCCCCCAAGCAAATTGATTGGCTTTTGACTCGTTTAATTTGTTACATTGATGTTACAGATTCATAGACGCAAAATACGTGCTTGGCAAATAATATGTGTCTTGTCACCTTTTGTTGAGGAAGATATAGTTGGGAAAGTTGTAGATTACTTGTACACCTCACTTAATGTGAGTGACTTTCACATCTTATCGCTCTTTAGTATTTATTTTTCTATCTATGTTTTCAAATGTGTATTTGCATTGGATTTTAAGACAATTACCATATTTTGCTTCTCTTGTCTCTTGATGGGTTGTTTTGTGATGTATACTCTCATTGTGTTTGATTATATTTTCATTGCTGTATTAGTAATTTTATTAAATGGAAATTATTTCTGAACACAAAAAGGAAAATTGATTAAAGATGTAAATTATATATTGTGACCAGTTTTGACATGACAATTGCTATAAGTCAAATTATCTTTTTTAATATGATGCAACCATAATTCATTTTTACAGTTATCAACTTGTGTTGATTCTTCTCTAACACTAAATGTAAATAATTACATCTATTATATTTTTGCAGAGAAATAACTTTCCTGCTGTTCGTCAATACTTAGAGACATTTGCAATCAACATTTACTTGAAGTTTCCGTCACTTGTAAGACTTTCTTCTTCCCCATTTTTCCTTCGCCCATTTTCCTCTGTATATTTATGCCCCTATATATTTGCAACTAGGTTATTTCTTTTTTTTGTTAGAGGAGAAATAAAGGAGTACAAGAGCAGAGGATATATATCCTCCTGAAGGAAACTGAAAAAACACTAAAACCAGAACAAAGAAAGGCCCAAATCTGTTGATAGGAGGGAAAAGGCTGAGTGAGCAGTTGGCTCATGGGCCTATGGTTTGGAAGAGGTATTCTAGAAGAGCTAAGACACTAGGTTAGCAAGGGCTGAGTGCTGAGGTGGACAGTTAATTACGTGAGTTGGGAACCATGTGATGGAGGGATATTTTGTATGGGGGAATGAGGAGGGAGTAGTTAGTTTTTACCTTTGGAGGGTTGTCGAATTGTGAGCTGGGCAGGGATCTTTGCTATGGAGCATTGCTCTGGTTATCCTTGTTCTTAGTATTTTCCGTTGAATAATACATGCATGTTCATAATTTTGCTCTGAAGCTCTAACAGCACATCATCTAAGGATGGCTCACTAGTATCTCTGCATGTCCAGCATAGAAACCCTTCTAAAAGTAGTGACTAGGCACCATAAAGAGGCTTAAGACCACTTCATCCCATAAGAGAGGGAATAACAATATTTATCCTTGAAAACTCTTGCTTTCCGCTCCAACCAAAAGCTCCAGATAATAGCAAAAATCGCAGATTTTCTGCTTTTGCTTTTGCTTCCTAGGAGAAGCACCAATTTTTCAATTCTCTTTAACGGCAGATTTTCTGCTTCTTCTCATACATAAAAGCACTTTATACTTTGGGCAAAAAGCCAAAAACCTAGAAACATTAAAAGTAATTGTTTACTTGAGACTGGTTCAGGTTCGGCACATGCTTCTTGTTAGGCCTAACAGAGTTAGTTAGATGGGTGGTTAGTGGAGTCTAGCTGAGTTATTTAGAAAGGTGGTTAGTCAGTTGAGTTAGATAATTAAATAGATGAAATTGTATAGGAATGGCTCATTCTGGGAATTGGAGTTTGTGGGAACGAACTCTGAGCTTAGTTGTGAAAGTGAAAACCCTTTGAGAGTCTTTCTGCTTTTCCTGTTTAGATACATTCATTCAATAAAGATGTTCTTTCCATTTCTTTGTTTTTTCATCAATTTCGCAATTCCTTGACTTAGATTCGTAACACTTCTTGTACCTTTCTCAGATTTTGTAGAAAATGAAATGTTTTTCATTAAAAAAAAACAAATGATGCATCAATGTGTTATATATACACCTGGATAATAAATCACACCTATTTAAAGGACTAATTTAACTAATTCCTATGCAATAATAACTCTAGCTATTTCTTAAGAGAGGAGCTAGTTCCTAAGAGAGGAGTCCTCATACAATTTAATATAATTTGTTATTTCCAACACAAACTATTTCCTATTTCCAAGGATAATTAAATGAAAATAGTTTTCCACACTCCCTCTCAAGCTGATGAATTGGCATTCTCCATTCCTAAGTTGGATACAATGTTCTGAAATGTTGGACCGCTCAACCCTTTAGTGAGAACATCAGCAAGCTGACCTTATGTAGTCATATATGGTGTGCAAATTAATCCACTCTCCAGTTTTTCTTCGATAAAGTGTCTGTCAACCTCAATATGCTTTGTTCGGTCATGTTGTACCGGATTGTGGGCTATGCTAATTGAAGATGTTATCGCAATAGAGTCGCATTGGTCCTTCCTAATTGATTTTCAAATCTCCAAGAACGATCTTTAACCAAAGTAGTTCACCAAACCTTGACCCATTGCTTTAAATTCTTCCTCTGCACTGGATCGTGCCACCACATTTTGTTTTTTACTTCTCCAAGTCACTAGGTTTCCCCCGATGAAGGTGCAATACCTAGTGGCTAATCGTCAATCACTTGATGATCCAACATAATAGGCCTCAGTGTATGCCTCAAGCACTACCCCTCCATTTCTCTTAAATAAAATACTTTTTCCTACTATTCCTTTTAGGCAATGCAATATTCGATGCGCTGTTTGCAAGTGGACTTCCCTCAGGCTATGCATGAATTGACTAGTCAAGCTTACTACATAAGCTATGTCCAATCTTGTGTGGAATAGATAAATAAGTTCTCCCACTAACCATTGGTATATTCCTCTGTCTATTGTAGCTTTGTCCTCTGCTGGTTTGAGTCTCAAATTAGGATCAATAGGGGCATGCGGTTTTCCCAGTTTCTTTGAGGAGATTCTTAACGTAATTTTGTTGCGAGATAAAAATGCCTTCCCTAGATTGAGCAACTTCAATCCCAAGAAAGTACTTAAACCTCCTAGGCCTTTGATCTCAAATTCCTTAGTGTTGTGACTTCCACTTGATGGAGAATGCCTAACAAATAGTGTGTGATCTCCTTGGCTTTGTTTGTATCCTACAACCAACACAACTCCTGTAAATCTTGCATACTAGGCCTTTGGTGATTGTTTGAGTCCGTACAAGGCCTTCTTCAACTTACACGGTATTAGCATGCAAGTTCTTTTCATAAACTACTGGAACCTCCATATAAATTTCCCTCAAGATCTCCATGCTAGAAGGAATTCTTGACATCAAATTGTTGTAAATCCCAACCATAGTTTACTGCTAATGCCAACAAACTTCTGACTTGTTCATCTTTGCAATTGGTGCAAAGGTCTTGGTAATAAATTCCATAGGTTTGGGTGAACCCTTTGGCCACTACCGTGCTTTGTACTTTTCTATCGAACCACTGCTCTATATTTCATGGTATACACCCATTTGTTGGTCACAACCTTCCCTATTGGTAACCATACCAACTCCCAGGTTATGTTCTTTTCCAATGCCTCCATCTCCACATTCATGGCCTAATTCCATTTTTCATTGGACAAAGTCTCAGGTAATGTTAGGGATGGTAATAGTGTTTAAGCTTAGAAGGAAGGCTCTATGGGATGGTGAGAATTTATGAAAAGATAGGAAGTGTGCAAGAGGGTATAATGGAGGTTGGATTCTTGGACCTGAACAGGTTCAGGACCAGCCATCGTCCTCTTTGTGAACACCTTGCCTTTACGAAACCTTACATTCTCAAGAGCAGAATCTGCTATTCCTTGAGTTATGGGTGCAAGTTCAGAGGTTGTTTCAAAATTGATTCTTTCATTTTCAGGTGAACAATCAGGAGGATTCTCAGGAGAATGACTTTTAGACATAGGAAGTAAGGACAAATCAAGAAGGGAGTCTTCCTTATCTTTCTTGATTGAATGCTTCCCGTGAAGATAAGGATTTGTGAAGTAAGGCCCCCCCTCGTTGAAAATGACATTTATGGAGACATAAGATTCTTGAGATGGAGGGTTATAACATTTGCACCCTTTTTGGTGGAAGAATAGCCCACAAAAACACGTTTTAGAGCCCTCGAATATAGTTTATCCCTGTTGTGACTGTGAACATGGACAAAGGACAGCCAAAAAATTTTGGGACAAACAAAACTCTCAAATGTCCATTGGACCCTCGAATCCCAAAACTCTCATAGGCAAACAAATAATAAGATGAGTAGTTGTGAGGATAGCTGCCCCCCAAAAAGACTTACGTATATTTTTCAAGATGGTGTCCATTTTCCCTTTTTACTATTTGTAACGACCAGATTGCTTTCCGAATTGACGACGGCCCCCATTAACCAACAGTGGTCTCTTTAGCGTATTTTGTTTTCACTTACACGCTTCCCAAAAAAACTTCCCAGGAGGTCACCCATCCCAAGATTGCTCCAAGTCAAGAACGCTTAACCTTGGAGTTCCTAAGTTATAGGCTCTCGAAAAGAAGATTCATCTTGTTGATTTAGGTTATACCACACAATTTTTTTAAGTTTTCCTCAATTCTACAGTCTCATACCTGCACACTCTCGGAATCCTTTAACTGTACAGTCCCATACCTTTAGGGCCCGTTTGGTGGTCAGGATAAGGGAGGCAGGATAGGATAAGCTATCCTGTCCTGTTTTAATCTGTAGTTTGGTGAACCAGCAGGATAGGATAAGCTTATCCTGTTAGCTTATTCTATCCTGTTACTTAGTTATAATTCTATCCTGAGGGTGGAGCTGGGTTAGAACCAACAGGATAGGATAAGAAAATGCTTTCTTTTATCTCTTACCTTTAATATTGTTATTATTTAATTACGGTTTCAAACCTAATTAGTCAACCTTAATACTAATTAAAATATGTGGTTTAATTAACAATTTTTATAAAAAGTGAAAAAAAAGTTAATTTTTTATAATTTAAAAAAATGGACTAATTTATAATTAAAAAGCCAAAAATATATATTATTAAATATTTTTTAATTTAAATGTATAAAACAACCACGTAATATTAAAATTTATTTTTGAAAAAAAATGTAATTTTGATATAAGGATAATTTTATCATTTGTGGATATTTTATATCATATCCTGTCATTATCTGATGCACATCAAACATTGGACAGGATAAGAGCTTATCATGTTCATATCCTATCCTATCCTTATCCAGCTCTCATATCCTATCCATCCTTATCCTATCCTGACCACCAAACGAGCCCTTATAGTCTCGGGATCCCTCTTGTTTCGGTGTGAAATTTGTTCATTCGTGTGTCCCTCCACCTAGAAGTCTGTCAGGAGCCGTTCCTTGTTTGTGTTTCCTTTTGCACCGACAATCACTCTCTGCCCTCTTCAGCCCAATGTGTCACACTATCCGGTTTTGTTGTGGGGTGTTGACACAAGATGACTCGTGTATTATTCCCTTTTTCTGAAAAAACCGTATAAGAATTTGATTGAAATAGTCTCTGGCATTATCTGACCTAAATCTCTTCATATTGACCCCAAATTGATTTTTAATCATTGAACAAAAATTTGGGAGAACAATTCTAATATCAGATTTATGTTTGAGCAGCAAAATGCAAGTGACACGAGTACAATCATCAATGAAAGCCACAAACAATCTTGCCCTAAAGACATTAGGAATAGGAGAGGGACCCCAAACATCAGTGTGGATGAGATCAAAAAGAACATAACTCCTCCTTTTTTACTAATTGGAAAGCTTACCTGCTTGTGTTTGGCAAGTTCACACACATCACAATGAAAACTTTCAACATCCACACTTTTAAACAAAGAGGGCTTATATAGACATCTCCTACACTTGCTACAATGGCCAAGGAACCATCAACAGTGGCTATATTCTTACTGGTTGGGCTGGAGAATAGGTGGAAAAAATATGGGATTTGTAGGTCATATGGTTTGTGGCTCCTGAGTCCATAATCCAGGAGTTGGTAAAGGGTGTGCCCGAGACGTTTAATCCAATGGAGAATGGCAACTTACTTGATTACCTGAATATGTCAAAGAACATGTACCTGCAAGCTTCTCAAGGTTGTTTATAAGTGATAGAACATCCTATGTCGAGTGGGCTGTACCTGAAATATCCTTTCCTTTCAAAACATCCTCCTTGATCAACATCTGAAGTGATTGAGCATGCACCCAGTGAGGCTATTAAGGCTTAATAGCTTAGAACAGTGAAACCCGGCGAAGACGACCGGTAGACGCAGGAAATCAACAATAAAGGCTGATGGATTTTGGAGAGAAAGGAAAACAAACAGCAGGACATAGCGGCAAAGACTTGGTGGCTATGAAGACTGATCGGTTTAGATAGAAGCTGTTCAGATGACTTCAGGGGAAACAGAGACAATCCTAGATCGGAATTGCTTTGATACCATTTCAGGTTTTGTAGAAAATGGAATATTATTCATTAAAAAACAGATGATACATCAATGGGTTATATATACACCTGGGTAATAAATGCACACCTATTTATAAGAACTAAAGCTAATTTCTATGCAACAATAACTCTAGTTATTTTCTAAGAGAGGGGTCCCAATACAATTTAAAAAATAGGGGGGAATGCTAACCAGTGCCCTTAGGGCATTGGATAAGGAGTCAAAAGAGGTAAGTTTTTATTGCAAAATTGTGTATTTAACATACCGAGAAATGATGTACTTAAATTCCCAATAGAAACTTTCCATTACTTGATTCTTTAACCAATGCCCTTAGGGCACCGGTTAGCGAGACCCAAAAAGATATATTATTTCCAACACAAACTATTTATTATTTCCAAGGATAATTAAATGAACACAATTTTCCACAACGTTTTATTCGGAGATGAGAAAAAATAAGTTCTCAGTTTCTTCTGTGTAGATAAATTTCACATATAGTTGCAAGAGAATTGTTGATGGGCTAAATTTCTTGTAAATCTGTTACATGTATAATTCAGTGTGCAACCTATTATGCCAATTTTGTGATCTTTATCTGTCTCTGTTGAAATTCTCTTGTATTCCATTTTTCCTAATGCTCAAATTCACAGGTTAAAGAACAATTGGTCCCTATATTGCAGGATTATGACATGAGGCCACAGGTAAATATTGTTTTCTATTGAATATTTGTTTTCTATGACATGAGATGAGACCTCTGGTTTGCTGTGTTTTATTTGTTGTTAATGGCTACGCACTGCAATATATATGTAAATTTAGCTTGTATAAACAGACAGTAATATTTCAATTGATGCATCAGCTCCATAACATCACTTACATGTTAAGTGTTAAATTTCACAGAAGCATGATGGTCATTATGTTGGGCATTGTAAAACAATTAATGCAAAATGAAGCTTGTTGAAAATAGAGGTATTAGATGGATAAGAGAGACGAGATGAATACTCTAGCATCACATACCCTTAAAAAGCCAAAGGCAGAGCATAAAAAAAAACCATCCCAGAACAGTGATATGGAACGAAGGTTATAGAAATACTCTAGCAAGTACAACCATTCCATTCCAATGAAATGCATCCAAGAACTGCAAAATCGGCCGAGCACTGTAAAGTTTTTCCCACCTTGCTCCTTCCTAAATATTGAAATGATGAATTTTAGGTAGGGAAAGAGGAATAGAAAATAGAGAAAAGGAGAGAATATAAACTCAAGAGTTATGAAATGCTGGAGTTATTTGCACTCTACATACTCATATTTATTTATATAAGGAATAAATACAAGTTGCATTTGCTAGAAATATTGAACTTTGAAGCACTAAACTATTTTCTAGGACTCTTTCTATTAATTCTCAAATGCTGCATGATACATCTCCAATGCTCCCCCTCAAGCTAAAGCTTCCTAAGCTTTAAGCTTGTTACAAATAATAATAATAATAATAATTATAATTATTATGATGATGATGATGACGACCACTACCACGACAATGATAATGTTGACATAAAAAACACCTTTATCTATTATCTTCTTGTTTAGGTAAATATATTTGATGACTTGCCATTTTTTCTACTACTGCATTTTTCAATGTAAATTAGGATTTTATAAAACAACGATCTTTTCAGCTTTTTTAAACGTAAATTAGAATTTTAATTTTTTTGTTGATAACATCTTGTCTACAGGCTGTGTTGCTCCACAGATTTTCTCTATTTGCATGAATGTTTTTCTGTTTTCATTTTTCTTTGGAGGATTACTTATTCTCTCTTCTCTTTGTGATTTTTTCTCTCCATCTTAATGAATTGCTTCTTTTATCAACAAAAGAAAAACCAACATCTTGCTGTTGTATATATGCAGGCACTATCTTCATATGTATTCATAGCAGCTAATGTTATTCTCAATTCGTCTAAAGATGTTCAGTCTAGGCATTTGGATGAATTGTTTCCTCCTCTAGTTCCATTGTTAACCTCACATCATCACAGCTTACGTGGTTTTACCCAGGTTAGCTTTTATAGTCTTGATCTCTCTCTCTCTCTCTAATAAGTGAGTAATGATATGCTTGACTGTTTTTGCAGTTACTGGCATATCAAATTCTGCTTAAACTGTTTCCACTGTTGAATTCTCGATCTTCTGAGATATTACCTTTAGAGAAGAGGTGTTTTGTGGATTTGAAAACATACCTTGAAAAGAATTCTGATTGTGCACGGTATGATTCTTATTTTTTGTTTCTCGTTATATACTATAGTTTGTTCATAAATCTGTCTTTCCAATTTTATGACATCTGTAGAACAGTAAGAGTGTTTATCAATTTGGTCTGCTCATCAAGTATATCATGTTGCCGTTGCCATAAGCTTCATTTTCCACTTGTTTGTTGCAGCTTTGAAATGGCAACCACTGTGTGTTTGTTTCAGTGTCTGTGTATAAATAATTTAGAATTTGCTGCATGCGGCCAGGAGGATTAGTGGTTTAATCTAATACTCATACTGGCAGGGATGGGTTGTGGATTCAACCAGGTAGCCAGAAATTGATTCTTAGCTATTTAGGCTGGCTTTTATGGTTTGAACTATTATTGGGCTTTTATTATCGAGAAAGAGTAGGATTCAGTTGAGAAGTGTTTTTTTTAATAGGAAAATGTTAGTTGTTAGTTTGTTACGTTAGTGGGGGATGGGAATCGAATCCACGGTTGAGAAGTGCTTAACTTTATTTTTTGAATCAATAATAAAAGAAGTTTTATATGTGGAAGAGATAAAATTTGCGTATGAGGGACAAGATGTCCTCGTGAAAGGAATTAAAGAATGACAATTAGAAGAAACAATATGCTAGTACTTGACCTAATTCTTGGTATAAATTGCTTTTAGTGCTTTGTATTTCACATAACCAAATCAATCCAATATCATTTTGTTCATTAGTATTCATATTCACTTTTCCTACTCTTCTACCTAAATCTTATATTTCAACATTTTGTCTTCTATTTCGATTCATATTCACTATCTATCTTTCAGCTTACGAGCATCAATGGAAGGATATATTGATGCTTATAACCCAAATAGCTCTACCACCCCTGCTGGAATTTTCATCAATAGAGTTGAGGTAAGGGTCTGCGTGTATTTGAACCATCACATTAGTTTTTAGTTTTGTCGTTAAGAATTTGTAACATTTTCAATTTCTTCGCTATTTTGAGATGGCACCATTGGTTCATCACCTACATTTGCATATAAGATTTGTCATATTTGTATTAAGAGTTCTCTAGGCTCCAATGCTTAAATTGCTCATTCCCTGAAGCATATATGTCAGAACTGGATGAAATATACATGCCTACTGATTCTTTCTTTTTGTTTGGTGTGTGAAGGAGGTTGATTTTGAATGTGTTCCAACATCTCTCATGGAGCAAGTTCTCAAATTTTTAAATGTAAGTACTTTGTCATACTCCCTATCTAAAAGAGAAAGGTCATATTTTCTGCTTCATCTTGTATGTTTTTTCCTTCCCTCATTGCAGGATGCTAGAGAAGACCTACGATGTTCAATGAAAAAGGATGTGGTGACTATCAGGAATGAGACTCTAAAATTCAATGGAGATAAGAATTGCATGGGAAGTATCTCTGGTGGCATTGAAGGAACCTTGCTTAAAGATATGTCCTCAGATTTCCAGAAAAAGGTTACTCTCACCAAACATGACAAGGGGGATACAGAAGCAGGTTTCCTTTTCGGAAATGACGAAACCTACAGAAAAATGGCTGGTATGTTTAAATTTGTTTAGCAGCTAAGAAAGGGGTGAAAAGGAACTGACAATTTGTTTTGCTTTTGTTGAGTCATTATAACCATGTCATCGTGTCTGACGTCTGTGTTCCACATTCTGTATGTGCCTTTTAGCTTTATATCTACCATAATTTAACTTCAATATCAACATGACAGAATTAGAAAGGGATGACCTCCTTCTGGACCAAATACTGCAGTCAAGAAAATTATCTCTTGATCGACTAAAGGCAAGTCGGCAGAATGTCATCCTTGTGGCATCGCTGCTTGACCGCATACCCAATCTTGCTGGTTTGGCACGTACGTGTGAGGTAAGTTACTCTCCTTCCTTTCGTAGTCTTTTTTGTACAATTATTTTATGGTGAATTCTCTGGTATCTCAAGTGTAACTTAACCTGCCTAGATGGTCCAATGAAATGGTGATAATCATTTGACTTGACTCATTAACACGACCCATTTAATTGAGGTGGCGTATTCTGGTTGGGCAGAGTAATTTTTACCCCAAAATTATTAGGGGTACCGGAGAAAGCACCTTATTTTCTTTTCATATTTCATTTCTTTTTCTAGACAAAAACTTTCTTTTCTTTACACCAACTGTTGTCTAAAGCAGGTATTTAGAGCATCAGGGCTGGCCATTGCTGATACAAACATCATTTGCGACAAACAGTTCCAACTAATCAGGTTATGATTGTAGTAGAATTTTTCTTTTTCCCCTTTATACATGTCACAAACTTCAACGCATAGATTAGCTACTTGTGTTCTGCTTAAATGTCAAAAAGGGAAATATTGTTGGAGAGCTAATAATTCTAAAAACTCAAATCTTTAGAGAACAAGGATGTTTGGTTATGAACCAAAGACTTGCTATGAACTGATAAGTGACTGCAGAACATAAATAAAAATGATTTTACTTGATACTTCACTTTTTTAGGACTGCCATGATGAACATATTGGCAAATAAATTATTGAAATTCGGCAAGTGAAACCACCTTTGCCTCATTCAGGGAACAACAGTGAAACAGAAGCATTCCTGCTGATCTTAAACTCGCTCAAAATTTCTTGCCTTTTCATATGCCCATAAACTGTTGTAATATCTACATTAAAGAGGTTGGGACACTGAGTTTGGATCAACAGAAGGAGCTGGAGGGATTGTTGGCTAGATTTGCTGAAGGTTTTAGAAACCCAGAGGGGTTACCACCTAAAAGAGGGCGGGAACATGCCATTATATTGTTTGAAGGACAAGGGTCTGTCAATGTAAGACCATACCGTTATCCTCATCACCATAAAAACGAAATTGAGAAGCAGGTTAAGGAGATGTTGGATTCCGGAATGATAAGACATAGTAAGAGCGTTTTTTCTAGCCCAGTCATTTTAGTCAAAAAGAAAAAGAAAGACAACACTTGGAGGATGCGTGTTGGCTATAGGGCTATAAACAAGGTCA
Organism: Ammopiptanthus mongolicus; assembly: GCA_039655645.1. Lineage (NCBI taxonomy): Eukaryota > Viridiplantae > Streptophyta > Magnoliopsida > Fabales > Fabaceae > Ammopiptanthus > Ammopiptanthus mongolicus. The sequence goes on along the minus strand of CM077343.1, from coordinate 9,691,898 downwards.
CGGTACCGGATAAGTTTCCTATTCCGGTGATAGAGGAGTTGCTGGATTAACTGCACGGTGCCCAGTTTTTCTCCAAACTAGATCTCAAGTCCGGGTATCATCAAGTGCAAGTCAAAAAGGAAGATATTCACAAGACGGCTTTTCATACACATGAGCGGCATTACGAGTATTTAGTGATGTCATTCGGGTTGATGAAAGTGCCTTCCACGTTTCAAGCGTTATTGAATGAGGTTTTCAAGACAATGTTAAGAAGATTTGTGCTAGTATTCTTCGATGATATTTTGGTGTACAGCCCAGATTGGAGAGCACATATGGCACATCTTGAGAAAGTATTAGAGGCATTACAAAGACAGCACTTAGTATCTAACCGAAAGAAATGCCACTTTGCTCAATTCACAGTGGAGTATTTGGGGCATATCATATCTCGGGAGGGAGTAGCAGTAGACCCGAATAAAATTAAGAGTGTGATACAGTGGCCCGTTCCCAAGAATGTCAAAGGTGTGAGAGGATTTTTGGGGTTAACGGGATATTATAGAAAATTTGGGGATGTTTCACCTGGAACCCAAGAGCACAAAGGACTTTTGAGTTCTTGAAGGAGCAGTTGACACCAGCTCCAGTTCTTGCACGGGCCGATTTCAACCAGGGTTTTGTTATAGAATGTGATGCTTCGGGACAAGGGGTAGGAGCAATTCTCATGCAAAATGGCTGGCCTATAGCTTTTTTCGGTAAAGCTTTGAGTGAGGAATCTAATAAAATCAGTGTATGAAAAAGAGCTGATGGCGGTTGTTCTAGCTGTTCAGTATTGGAGGCCTTATTTATTGGGGCGGCAGTTTACCGTATGCACTGATCAGAAAAACCTGAAACAGCTGTTGCAGCAGTGAATTACTTCCATAGATCAGCAAAATTGGACTGCTAAATTGCTTGGATATCAATTTGACATTGTTTATAAACCCGGTGTGGAAAATAGAGGGGCTGATGCTCTCTCTCGGATCATTGAAGAGGCAGGATTTGGTGCTCTGGTCTCATATCCTACATGGGTAGAAGGGAAAGAAGTGATAGATGAAGTCCACAATGATGAAGCATTGCGGAAAATTATAGCAGATTTGAAAAATGGTGCAGAGACAAGACCTGAGTTCGCATAAAAAAAATGGGGTTTTATTTTACAATGATAGGTTAGTCATATCAGCACAATCTTCTTGGATCCCTCATCTGTTACACGAATTCCATGCCACACCTCAGGGGACATTTGGGATTTTACAGAACTTGTAGAAGAATTGCAGCAAACTTGTATTGGATAGGTATGAAGAAAAGAATCCAAGACTTTGTCAAGGAGTATGATGTCTGTCAGCGGCAAAAGTATATGGCAGCAGCACCAGGGGGCCTATTACAACCTCTAGGCATACCTGAGGTGATTTGGGAAGAAGTGTCTATGGACTTTATAAGTTTAGAGAGGGAAAAATACTTTTTCTCTCTTTAGGAAACATGATGGGTACAAGCCTAAATATATAGGCTGAGAGGAAACTAGACCTAGGAACAAACTTGCTAAAATACCGGAAGGAAAAAAAGCCTAGGATCTGGTCAAATATCAAATTGATATTGACCAGATTTATTACAATAATAATTTACTACAAGAAAGGAAATAAAATAAATAGGGAGATGATTGTGATATTGATGGACCAAATCAGGTCCATATCGCAACACCCCCCTCAACTTGGTGCATAGATGTCTATCATGCCCAACTTGCTTACAAGTGATTCAAAGTTGCTTCTGAACAGTCCATTAGTGAGAATATCAGCTACTTGTTGTGAGGTTGGGACAAATGGCATGCAAATAGTTTTGTTCTCTATTTTTTCTTTGACGAAATGCCTATCAATCTCCACATGTTTGGTACGGTCATGTTGGACAGGATTCTGGGCAATGCTAATTGCTGCCTTGTTATCACCATATAGCTTCATTGGAAGTTTAGTAGCCATTCCAAGCTCTTCAAGAACTCCTTTCAACCAGATCAACTCACATACACCATGTGCCATTGATCTGTACTCAGCTTCAGCACTACTCCTTGCAACAACACTTTGTTTTTTACTTCTCCAAGTTACAAGATTTCCCCATACAAAGGTACAGTACCCAGAAGTAGACCTCCTATCAATTGTGGACCCTGCCCAGTTAGCATTAGTGTATGCCTCAATAGATTGTTGTGTAGTTTTTTTGAATAGTAACCCTTTACTCGGTGCACTCTTCAAGTACCTTAGGATTTTGTAAACTGCTTCAAGATGTTCTTCATAAGGAGAGTGCATAAATTGACTTACAAGACTTACAGGGAATGCAATATCTGGCCTTGTATGAGCCAAATAAATGAGTTTCCCAACAAGTCTTTGATAGCGTGTAGTATCCACAGGATCTCCTTCCTTGCCATCTCCAAGTTTCTTGTTTGGGTCTATGGGTGTCTCGGCTGGTCTACACCCACTCATACCTGTTTCCTTTAGAAGATCAAGAATATACTTCCTTTGTGAGATTACAATTCCTTTCTTTGACCGTGCTACTTCCATTCCAAGAAAATATCTCAAGAGCCCTAAATCTTTGATTTCAAATTCAGCTGAAAGAGTTTGTTTTAGTCTTCCCATTTCCGGTAAATCATCGCCTGTAAGGATGATGTCATCCATATAGACAATGAGGACAACAATTTTTCCTTCATTTGATTTTTTCACGAACATTGTATGATCTGTTTGACCTTGGGAATATCCTTGCTTCTTGACAAACTGAGCAAACCTCTCAAACCAGGCCCTGGGAGACTGTTTTAGTCCATAAAGGGCCTTCTTTAATTTGCATACCTTGGGATAGACCCTTGTTGGAAGCCTGGTGGTGCAGCCATGTAAACTTCTTCCTCTAAGTTTCCATTTAGGAAGGCATTTTTACATCCAGCTGCTGTAAGGGCCAGTCAAGATTTACAACCAGAGATAAGAGAACTCTAATTGTGTTGAGTTTTGCAACTGGTGCAAAAGTTTCTAAGTAATCAATGCCATGGGTTTGGGTATAGCCCTTAGCAACTAACTGGGCCTTGTATCTTTCAAGAGTACCATCAGAGTTGTACTTGATGGTGAATACCCATTTGCACCCTACTGTTTTCTTCCCCCTTGGTAGCTCCACAATCTCCCATGTCTTATTTTTTTCAAGAGCTCTCATTTCTTCTAAAACAGCCCCCTTCCGCTCAGGAACTTTCAAAGCATCTTGTATATTATTTGGAATTTCCCTACGTGACAGCTGTGAAGTAAAGGCTTGAAAAGAGTGTGAGAGTTTTTCATAAGACACAAAATTAGATAAAGGGTGTTTGGTACATGACCTCACACCCTTTCTAAGGGCAATAGGAAGATCTGAATCATCTAACATAGGTGACTTACTAGCAGTATTAATAATGGTATTTTGTAAAGACTCAGGGAGAGTTTCAAGATTAGATTTACCTTGTGGCTCCTCGGATTCATGGCAATGTAGAGATTGATCTTTGGACTCTTTCTCCTTGTTCTTTTTTCGTCTTGTGAAGACTTTTATGCCCTTGTGAATTTCTTTCTCAATTCCGCCTTTTTCTAAAGGTTCGTTGTTTCCTTCATTTTGAACTATGTTGTCTTCACAGTCTTGCCCATTACAATCTCTATTTCCATCACTGTTACTGGGAGAATCATTGCTGATCTCATCTTATTCTACTCTACTAATATCCACCAAATTTTCAAAAAAAAATTTAGGATCATTTTCAATCAAAATGCAATCTACTGGTGAATTAGTTTGAGTAGTTTGTAACGAGTCTTCATATACTTCCCCCCCGGTAAAGATGAGTCTTAAAGAAGGGTTGTGATTCAAAAAAGGTTACATCCATGGTGACAAAAGTTTTCTGAGAGTTAGGATCCAAACACTTGTACCCCTTTTGTGTGGGAGAGTAACCAATAAAAACACATTTCTTGGCGCGTGGGCTTAATTTGCTTTGATTAGGCTCATGATTATGAACAAAAACAGTGCACCCAAAAACCTTTAAGGGAATTGTGGACAGCAGCCTATTTGCAGGAAAATTAGTCAAGAATACCTCCATAGGAGTTTTGAAACCTAAGATTTTACTTGGCATACGATTAATCAAATAGGCAGCTGTAAGAATAGCTTCTCCCTAAAGGTATTTAGGCACACCATTTTGAAAAAGTAAGGCCCGAGCAACTTCTAACAAGTGTTTGTTCTTTCTCTCGGCCACCCCGTTTTGTTGGGGTGTGTTTACACATGAACTGTGATGTACAACCCCATTTTTTAGCAGAAAATTGTTTAGACTCTTGTTAAAAAATTCTTTTCCATTGTCACTTCGAAAAATTTGAACTTGTTTTTGAAATTGTGTTGTCACCATTTTCAAGAAAACTTTTACAATAGACTCAACTTCAGATTTTTCCTTCATCAAATACACCCATGTAGTCCTAGTATGGTCATCAATAAAGGTGACAAACCACCGTTTACCCCGAAGGTGCTGGATGCCTACTAGGGCCCCAAACATCACTATGGATGATTGTGAAGGGGCTGGATGATTTGTAAGGGTGAGACAAGTATGAAGAACGGTGACGTTTAGCTAATTGGCAAGTTTCACAATTGAAGGAAGACATAACTTTATTATTATTATTAAAAAGATCGGGAAACAAATGTTTCATATAATTGAAACTAGGATAGCCTAACCTATAGTGCCATAACATAACTTCATCTTCTGTAGAACTAAGGCTAGAACAGAGACAGAGATTCTAAACTTGTCTTCCCAATTCTTTATCATCTTCAAACAAGTAGAGTCCATCAATTTCTCTAGCATTGCAAATCATCCTCCCCGAAATCAAATCCTGAAATTTACAACTAGAAGAGTCAAATATGGCACGACAATTCAAATCAAGAGTAATTTTGCTAACAGAAAGTAAATTGCAACATAAATTTGGGACATGAAGGACATTACGTAAGGTTAAGGAAGACAAAAGGATTGATCCAATGCCAGCAATTGCAGAAAAAGAACCATCTGCAACCTTGATTTTTTTGTTTCCTGCACAAGGACTATAGGAGGAAAAAAATGTTGAACAATCTGTCATGTGGTCAGTGGCCCCTGAATCGATGATCCAGAGAGGTGTTAAATTATGTTCAGTATGACAAAGGGAAGCAATAGGGTGAGTACCTTTTTGGGCTAAAGAGCAAGAGGGATTAGCTGTCAATTTTTGGGAAAACATTTTATGCAGATGCTCCAATTGTTCCTTAGTGAAAAGGGATGTTTCGGTTGAAGATGATTGCTCCTTAGTCTCCTCAATATTGGTTTGAAAAGCACTGTCCTCTCTACTGAATTTTTTCTTCAAGTTTGCCGGTTTTCCATTAATTTTCCAGCATGTGTTCTTTGTATGCCATGGTCTCTTGCAGTGATCACACCAAGGTTTCTTCCTCCTATCTCCATCAGGATCGAACCCCTTTGTGGCAAGGGCTGATCCTTCTATTTGCTGCGGCGTAGATGATTCCGGGGCATGTACCATGACCCTTCTTCTGGCCTCCTCAAGTCGGACCTCAGAAAATACTTCTCGAATGGAGGGTAAGGGCTTTCGAGCAAGAACTCTTCCCCTTACCTCATCAAGACTCCGATCCAGGCTAGCGAGAAACATATAAACTCGGTCATTCTCTTCCCTCTTCTTGAACCGCGCAGCATCCTTGGGGTTCTCCCATTCTTCTCCATAGCATTGATCTAACTCTTGCCACAGAGTTAGCATTAGGTTTCAATAAGTGGTAACATCTCGGTCTCCTTGTTTGAACTGCCATAGCCGAGTCTTTAGATCATAAATCTGAGAAGAGTTCTCTAAATCAGAGTAGCAATCCTTCACAGCCTCCCATACCTCTTGTGCAGTTTTCAAGAAAAGGTATGGTTTACCAGGGTCCATGGAATTGATCATCCAAGACATGATCAACAAGTTTTCAGCCTTCCATTTTTGCCATGTGGGATCGTCCTTCGCTGGTTGCTTGACTTCTCCTATCAAGTAACCCCAGCGGCTTCTTCCTTCCATTGCCAGCTTCACCGACTGAGCCCACTCAAAGTAATTTTTGCCGTTTAGCTTGTGTACCATGAGTTGAAGATTGAGAAGCTTCGAAAGATTCTCAGTAGAACAGGTTTGGGACTCGGCTGAAGTCTCATCATCGCCGGCAGTCTTGTTCTGCTCATCTCGGCGGCGCTGTTGGGGGGCTTGGTTGCTCCTACCATTGCAGTTTTCACCATCGGCGCTATTGGAGGGTGCCGCGAACAGAGAAGGCAAGGTTCAGAGAGCAAGGTGCTTCTGATACCATATAAGTTTAGAGAGGGAAAAATACTTTTTCTCTCTTTATGAAATACGATGGGTACAAGCCTAAATATATAGGCTGAGAGGAAACTACACCTAGGAACAAACTTGCTAAAATACTGGAAGGAAAAAAAAGCCTAGGATCTAGTCAAATATCAAATTGATATTGACCAGATTTATTACAATAATAATTTACTACAAGAAAGGAAATAAAATAAATAGGGAGATAATTGTGATATTGATGGACCAAATCAGGTCCATATCGCAACAGACTTCATTACTGGGCTGCCAAAGTCTAAAGGGTATGAGGCCATTTTGGCGGTGGTGGGCTTTCTAAATACAGCCATTTTATTCCCTTGAAGCATCCTTATACAGATAGAATGGTGGCTGAGATCTTCACAAAGGAAATAGTGATGTTACATGGGATTCCGACAACCATTGTCAGTGATAGAGACCCTATTTTCATTAGCAATTTCTGGAAAGAGATGTTCAAATTGCAGGGGACGCAACTCAAGATGAGCTCGGCTTACCATCCCGAAACGGATGGCTAAACAGAGGTGATTAATAGATGTTTGGAAACTTTTCTGCAGTGTTTTATCACTATCAACCACGAAATTGCGTCTAATGGCTGCATTGGGAAGAGTATTGGTATAACAGGGTGAAACAAGGCTGGAAGCAGTCCAAAGAGAGTTAATTGATAGGGATGAAGTTCTCAGACAACTAAAACATCACTTACAAAGAGCACAAGGAAGAATGAAGGTTCAGGCTGATAGCAAGAGGAAAGAGAGGAGTTTTGAAGCTGGAGAATGGGTGTTCTGAAAACTACGACCCATAGGCAACACTCTGTGGTTTCTCGGATCAATGACAAGTTAACACACAGTAAAGAAATTCCTTCGTTAGAAAAATTGGAGTTGTAGACAGGATAGTTGCCAAGAAAAGATTATAAATACATGTGATTCAAATGTGCATTGGGAGTCCAAGTTGTATGCACAATATCCTGCCCTTTTGTTAAAATTGCCTATTAAATGTTTCATAATTGCATTCTTTAAGAAGTGTCCACAGGCAATCCATGCTCAGTGATTGTTGGATAGGGTTATTCCCCACCCAATAGTACACGTTTTTTGTTACAGAATTTGTACCTCACTGTATAGAGTCATGCAATTAGGTGCAATGCTTTAAGCTTCTCTTTGTTTATTAATTTATTAATTATGGATAAACTAGTTTCTTGGTTTTGAGTTGAAATTTCCTGCATAATAACTTTCCATGAAAGAAACTAAGCAATAAAAAATATGTATATAGAATGTTGAGAGCTCTTTATGATAGCAGTGTTTTTCTTGATAAGTTATAGGAAGTATTTTCATTCAGTGCACTATAATTTTGATTTTGTCAATCATTCTCAAAGTTATTGTTTACAGTGTGACAGCTGAAAAGTGGGTTCCTATAATAGAAGTCCCAGTAGATAGCTTAAAGGAGTACTTGCAGAAAAAAAAGAGAGAAGGATTCTCCATCTTGGGGTTGGAACAAACTGCAAATAGTGTCCCCCTTGACCAGTATATCTTTCCAAAAAAGACGGTATGTTGTCTACAGAATCCCGGACTTCTACTTCTTTTGATGTTTTGTTGTAAGCCTTACATTATCGGGCTTTGCCCTGTATGAGGTACCAAATGGGGCCTTAGAGGTTTTGGCTATCATAAAGAAGGGTAATGCTATATCTTTGCTGTTTCTATGGTGGATAGGAATGCTAGAATTTTTAAGGACTCTTTTTCTTCATAAACTTCATTTGTAATAGGGTTAACATTATCATCGAAGGACCAATTTGATGTCCCTGATAAATGGAAGACCCATGTAATATTGTGTATATTTTTGGAGGACTAAAGTGAGTGTTACTCCATACAATTTTCTATTCTTTTCTTCTTTATTTTTGTGGGAGGTGGGTGAGGGATTTATGAATCAGGGTAAATTTTATTTTGCAGGAAAAAAAAAAAAAAATATTCATGCTAAACCGGTTGGATGCTTCTTTTTTTCATGCTCTGATATTGCTTCAATTTAGTTTCCATTTGATGCCACACATTTTTTATATTCCCTGCTTTATATTTAACTATGTTATTGGTGGTTTGCTCAGGTCCTGGTTCTCGGCCGAGAGAAGGAAGGTATACCTGTGGATATAATTCATAATCTGGATGATTGCATCGAAATTCCCCAATTTGGTGTTGTTAGATCTCTTAACGTTCATGTCAGTGGCGCTATTGCTCTATGGGAATATACTCGACAACAGAGATCTCGATAGCCCATGATTGTATGAGTAATTTTACAAGCCAATTATATTATAATGCATATAAAATATTTGTTGTATTATGCCCTGGGATTGGTGGTTGAGGGATTGGGACTACTGAGTTTGGGTTGACAAACTCTTAATGGCTATAATATTTATGTTCTTGTCATTTGCAGCAAGTAGGGGTATCTTACTAACGCTATATGTCCCAAGCAATGATTCCAGTTACTCGTTGCTGAATGGCTTTTTGTCCTTGTAAATAATGTGATCTTCCGAATACTTTTTTATCCAATTTCAATAAATCTCTATGGTTGCAATGTTGCATCTCTTTTAATTAAATAAAAATGCAGCTCGGACAGGGTCGCTTCTTTGAGCTCAAAACTTGTGAAGTATCTAACAACTATGCTAATGTGTTGCATGTAGCGCTTGTTTTTATTCTTCTTCGGCCTTTAGATTGGTACTGTAATGTAACCTTTCAAACAAAGCTCTCAGACAATTTTATTCATCTTTCAGCCCAAAAACAAAATACAAAAAAAATTCAGAAGGTACCATTGCTGCCACCATCGTTCGTTATGTACTTGACTGGATCATGATATTAATAATAGAAGTGGTGACTCTAGCATTTGAATCCCTAACATATAGGTAAGGTTCATATGGAATTGTAGTCCATTTTTAATGCAACCAATCACTTTTGCATCATTACTTGATACTAACTTATATATTTTGGGGTTATTTTTAAAATTTATTTAGCGTATCTCAAAAAAGATGTTCTTTAAATGAAAAATTATAGCCAACGGATCGTTAACCATGTTCTTTTCACGTGATTAGCCATGTTAGTTGAAACCCAAAAGTGGGGAGTGGGGGAGTCCATTATCGTGTACACGGAGATAAATCAATGTAGCAATTTGGCTCAAGTATATTTAAATGGGAATGTTTGTACATTGGACCAAAATTTCAGAATGTATTGCCAACCTAAATGACAATGTACATGCTATGGTTCAAGCTTAAGTGAATCGTCAGTAATTACACGATGACGAGTTCATCTTAATCGAATATTAGGACTGGTGAACAGCCACCATAAAATTGAACCTCAAGCACGGTTGCGTGTTTTTGAAATCATATTCGGAATAAAACCTCTCCCACTCCTCACCTGAGAACAAAAAATACATCAGAGTGGGGAATAGTATGGTGGGTTATAACAGAAGAATATGGTAATTTTTGCATGAGTGCGTGTGTATATATCACGCAGCTCCAAACTTATTTTTATAAGTTACCTCTACTAGCATATCAAATGATTTTTTTTCTTAAAAAAAGTCTTCTTATCAAACAGCTCTATTAGCTTTTTTTATATCAAAAAATGCTAGTTGATTCACTTATAAATTACTTTTGTACCTTGTCAAAATCGCATTTTTTCTTCTTCTCTTGGGTGCTTGACCATGATCTTAAGAAGCTTGGAATCAATAGTTTCCAATTGACAAAGCAAGCTGGTTTTCCTGCGGACTTCGGCTTTTTCTTGGAAGGGGCGTTCTGCAAAAAGGTAACAAGGAAACAGCTGCAATATTACACAATGAAACTCTTGAACATTAAAATATGGACAACAATATAGTGTCATTTGTTTTTTGATATATTTTTGAAACACGTATATATAAGAAAGATAAAAAAGTGAGAGATAAAAAGAAAGAGATACAATGTCCCACGATATCTAAAATCTGATGTTCAAATAACACACTGCTCGATAATATTGCAGTGGAGACTGTGCAGTATAATAAATTTTGGTGTTTTATATCACTTTTTACGCCACTTTGCTCATTGGTTTATATTCAACAAGTTCAGGGTTTATCACGTATATTAGTTACTTAATAAGGTATGCATATCAATAGATTATGAATCTATCATTAATGTCTCGTTAAACAACCAATATACATGATTGGGTGTTTTTCCTTGTCAAGTGGTCATGTAAAAAGAAAAATAGAAACAAAAGGTTAAAAAATAAAATTCATAAATTTTGGGACAAAATCTTTTTAGGGAATTAATCTTTGCTAGGAAACAAAGTTCACAAATGACATTGAGCTAACCTCGACCAATAACAATAATCTTATTTTATTTTTTTCATTTTAAACTATATATCTATTGCCTGAAAATTTAACAAAGATGGTGGATAAACGTTTTCGTCGTAATTTCATATAAACAAGAGTCGTACTATTTAGCATAGCTCGTCTGTTTTTGTGTATCTTCTATTTCATATGACCATTTGAAAAAAAAAAAACTTAAGACTACCCATTCCAATGGAAAGGTGGTATAGCCTTAAAGGAAAAGGTAATATGAGATCAACTTTAAAAAATAGGCCAAAAACCAAACCTTCATAACTAAAGACTTAAAAAATTAAAAAGGATATTATATACCTCTTCATAAGTTTTTGAAAATCGTAGGTATCGAAGATTGTTGTTTGCAAACCACTTCGAGAGTAAGGGTGTGGATGATGCTCCTCTTGCAGATTGCCGCAGGAGATGAGAGTAAATAAGCAGCCCTGCTCTTCTATCATATCCTTGTCTAGGAGGAGGTACATGAACTACCTCTTGTCTAAGTGTTTGATGGATATGATAATGGTGGTGGTGATGATGCTGAATTGATGATGACCTCTTCTTCCTAGGCTTCTCAACATATACCCTTACTAGCACTGCCTTATCTTTGCGGTAAATTACCTACAAATATCCTCATGAAAAAACTCATGTCAAGTACATCACACACACAGCACAAAATACTAAAAAACATGTATAAGTAATTTACCTTTTTGTTTGGCATTTTGGGATAAGGAATGAAGTATCAGCTTTTAGAGAAGTGAGTTATGTGTTCGGGTTTGCTGTTGTATTTCTATGGTGATGGCAACATGCAGGCCTAGGGCGTTTAAGCAATACCAATATAAGAAGTTTTTTTTTCGACCCAAACCAATATAAGAAGTTAGGATGAAAGAAGACTGAATATTTTAATTTCTTTGGGTGGATCGACACCAAACCATACTTTATGTTAAAGAAATATAATGCAATTATTAAATTGTCGTTATCCCCAATGTTGGGCCCAATTGTGGTGCGATGACACTTTCAGCTTAAACCTGGGAACGGGATCTTATGGGAGGGTGTTATTTGCAAAATTAAATAATACTCATTCCCAGGTGCCCCCGTTTCTTTCTTTTGCTTTCTGTTCTGATGTGTCTGGGACCCTCTTTGATAGGGTCACCTAGTGTTTCCTTTTAGTTCTTCTTTTGGGCTTAGTCCCCGTCTATTCACCAAAAAAAAAAAAAATATAAGTTTTATCCACCACCATATAAGGATGGCAAAACGGGACAACCCGATTCAACCCGTCTCGACACGTAAAACTAGAGGCGGGATGGGTTGACCCGTTTGGATAAAATGGGTTGAACTTCCTAACTCATCTCGTTTAGTGGTGGGTTGACGTGTTGGCCCGTCAAAAACAAAAAAACTAGAAAATGGGTTGATGGGTTGACCCGTTAGAAAATAAAAAAAATTTAAAAACAATTATAAAATATAGAAAAAATAGGCCTACAACCTGAAAACGTGTTGATGGGTCGACGGGTCAATCCGCCCCCGACTTCTTGTTGGATTAAGCGGGACGGATCAAAAAGGGTTGATGGGTTGAGAACACCAACCCAACCCACCAAAATAGACGGATTAAACAGGTTGATCCGTCGAGCCTACCCCATTTTGCCACCCTACCTGCAACAGTGGGTCAATTAATTGATGCATGGATGCAACTCACTTGAGAAGGTGCACTATAGATAGCACCTAGGCTTACATAGGTATGCCTTATCTACTAAAGAAGTCAGATTTTAATTATTAAAAAAGGATTATTTAACTACGTAGATTAAATCTGAGTTTTTGAGAAAGTCTATTCGCACCAATGGTTTAAGAACTGGTTCGAAGATCAAACTGATAAGACCTCCGGATCATGGTTCAACTAGTTCAACCAACAGTTGAGTCGGATGACTAATAAATCAATCAATAATAAATTATAGATTAAAATCATAGGTAAGTATAGATAAATACATTATGCCTCAACTAATTTTTTCCTACAATTTATTAGTTACCAATTGCTAAAAATAAATAGATTTGAAGGACCAACAATGGGTCCACTGAGGAGCCCACATTAACAGCACCAGATAAGGATAATGATAAGGATAAGCCCTAAATCCAAAGGCCACAAACCCCCCATTCACAAATTTCAATCCTTCATTTTCATTTTCATTGGATTTACTCTGACATTAAACGACACTAAACGTTCCTTTTCATTTCTCAACAACGTTGTGACCCTCCAATGAGGCCTTATTCACCAACAACCCAAGCCTCCGATGAGACTTTCTTCACCAACAACTCCCTTTGTGCTCCGATGAGATCTTGGATGGTCAAGATTAAAAGTTACTTAAAGGTCACTTAACTTTTCTAACTAACTTTTATTTTGACCATCAATGTAAAGTCAAGATCACTTATCTCACCCTTTCACAATAAAAGGCCCTCTTCACTATATATATCCTACATGTATATACTTTTATTTGATGCCAAGTATTACTTATAAAATGCGCGAATGATATGACAAACTCTATAAACAACCTTTATAAAAAACGTTGCATCAATATATAAGAAAGTGGTTGCATTGTTGCACATTTGAAAAGGACAAAACTTAGGTGCAGTTCTATAAGTACTTGTGTTGTTTTTTAAAGAGAAGAAGACATGTGTAACAACTTATCAATAAAAATATAACATGTGGTGTTGTTTTCCAATGTAACATCTGTTACACATGTCTTTTTCTTATTGGAAAATAACATCATATGTTATATTTTCATTGATGCGCTACTATACATATCTTCTTCTCATTGGAAAACAATACCACAATCACTTATAGAATAGTACCTAAGCTTTGACCTTTTGAAAATGTAGAAGGTAGCATTAATGGTGCTTGAACGATTAGAGGAGAAGACAGGGACATGAAATTACATTTGAATGGTCAACAATTAGAAAATAAATATATGTGTCATTTTTAAGTAGTCATGAGACCATTTAGTAACTTTTAACCGTAAGTATTCATGTGTGTGTATATACACAAATCACTGAAAATCACCTATCCCAATTTATTATCTTTTTTTTCTGTTCCATCGATAAAAATTTGACTACTTAATTAATTTAAGAGTTTAATTTTGATAAACTGTTAGTGTAAAGTTTTTTAGACTGACAACCAATCACAAATTACTTCATCTGTGACTTTTAAGATAGTTACTATAAGAGTCAAATATTTTTAATGATGTGTCGAAATATGATTAGTCGAGAGTATAAAAAATCTTTACACTGATAGTGCATTATAATTAAATCCCTAATTTAATACACTACAAGAAAACGCGTGCATTTTGACGGTCTTTTACCAACAGTCGTGTGACCTTCGGTATCTTCATTATTTCCGACGGTTGGAGCCGTCGGTAAGGCGCGAGTGGAATTTTGACCAACCTGTCGACGGGCATATCTGTCTATAATGAAAATAAATACTACCCAGAGATAGACTGCCGGTAGTTCCGCCAGTAAATTTGACTAAAATAGGAGAGAAAATAGTCCCGTCGAGTTTTCAACGGCTAACTCGTCGGTAATGTTGTCATTTATTACTGAAGGCCTAGCCCGTCGGTAAGTGTCGTTTGATATTATGGGACACAACATCTCTTTTTGGACTTACCGACGACCTAGCCCATCGGTAAAGGAAGTTATTGATTGTCTAATAGTCTAGCCGTCGAAAATCTGTCGTTACGCATCTCTAATATGTGTTAGGTGATGCTTCCCTTTGATTTCACTCAAAACCCTCACCCTCTCAGTTTCTCTCTTCAGCATCGCTCCTCCACCTCCTCCACCTTTCTCATTCGTATAATAGTTATTGCTTACTTCTACTGTCTTATATTTGACAAAATTTTGGTCTGGAACTTTTCTTTTGTTCTCTAGGTGCAAACTTGATCGCGATACTGCGATCAAGTATTGTACTTGTAGACCAATAGGAAATTTTCGCTAAATATAAGATATGTGAATTGAGCAATAACTATTAATACTATGATTGAGTGTTGAAAAAGTTTCTTCTCAGATGGGATAGAGTCATACCAATTAAAGAAAGGGAGTTTGGTTTTGGATTGTGAAGCATTTAGTGGATATATCTAAGTCGACATACTGCCAAAATTTAATGTTTAAGTATCTATATTTGCAATTTTATAACATGCGGAAGATGGGTTGTTATCCTTAGAAACGTAGTTAGATGTATGATAAGTTATATTCGGGAAGAAGGGGTCTAAAACGATCTTTTATAAATGGGGTTGAAGAGTTTGTTTCTCAAGTAAAGCGACAGCAGGTTTTCCACGATGATAAGGCGATTAAATGTCCCTGCAGTAAATGTCAAAAGATTAAGAGTGATGACGAAGTGAGGACAAACTTGTATAAAGTTAGGTTCGAGGACAATTACTGGATTTAGACTGATCACGGTGAAGAAATGCCCCATGTTGATTTAAAGGTTGACGAGAATTGCATGGGTACTTCATGGAGTTATGCAAATATGGGATATGGTGAACAATTTGTTTCAATGTAGGAGATGGTGTGTGACGCTCTCGGGGTGAATGAGGCGCACAAGTAAGATAACACAGAAGAACTTCCAAATGAGGAAGTGCAAAAATTTTATAATCTTTTGATTGAGACAAATAAGTGGTTGTATAAAGAGGCCTCGAACTCTAAGTTATCGATGTGCGTGAGGCTCTTAGCTTGCAAGTCCAATTGGAATGTTCCCAACAGTGTTTGGATTTCTTTTTCCAAACTGCTTTTGGACGTGACACCGATAAAATGGGGTTTACCAAAAAATTATTATGATGCGAAGAGGTTAGTGTCCATGTTGTGACTGAAAGCTAAGAGGATTGACTGTAGTGTGAATGGGTGCATGCTCTTTTACGAAAATTGATTCATCTCAAATGACAACGCATTGGTTGAATGCAGATTTTGTCAATCGATGAAGTATCATGACTGCAACACTGGGACAAGTAAGCAGAAATCAGTTCCAGATAAGGCGATGTTCTATCTGTCAATAATTCCAAGGTTGCATAAAATGTTTGCATCAATGCGAACTGCAAGAAAAATGATGTGGCACTATGAGAAACATAGAAGTTTAGGTGTGTTACGTCATCTGTCTGATGGCAAAGCATGGAAGCACTTTGATCGAGTACATCCTGATTTGTTACGTCATCTGTCTAATTTTGGGCACTTGGTTCAGGATTACAACTATTATTTGTTTTGTCCTCTAACTTACTTGCTTTGATCAAATTAATCATTTAACTCTTACTGGTGTCAAATTAATCCTCTAAGTTTGTAAACATTAACATTGTTACGTACCCTAATTGTTGGTTTCCCTCTAACACCGCCAAAACCTCCGTTACAAGTCAATAAAAAACTATTTCTTCTCTGTTCTCTCTCTTTCATCTTCTTACCAAATCCTAAACTACATTAATGGCTTCCTTCAAGCTTCAAGCATTCTATGAATGGCTTCCTTCAATTTTGGAGCTTTGAATTACTACTTAAACACGCAGCGCCACTGTCATTGTCGTTCAACAGTCGCCTGATCACGATGGGTTTGAATAGAGGTCACAAGGGGGTAGCGGTCTGGGCTAGATGAGCGATGTCCTATGGCTCTGTAAGTGGTGGTTAGGGTCCAAGTTGGAAAGGCCTGGTTCTGGGTTGAAAATGTTGCGAAATGGTGGTTCATCTTCATTTCATCGAAGAAAATGGTAGAACTTGCCGCCAAAAATGGTGGAAGGAAGAGAGAGGAAAGAAGAGAGAGAAAAACTAATATTTTATTGACTTTTAATAGATCTTTTAATGGTGTTATAATGTTTCTGGCGTTTAGGATAACGGTATTGATGTTTGCATAGTTAAAGGACCAACTTAACACAAATAAGAGTTAGAAGATCAGTTTGAATAAAACAAATAAGTTAGAGGACGAAAATACTAATTTTACCTATATATTATATATTAATATTGAATCATCATAAAAGCCATTCATTTTGGATTTTATTGGCAACATTATTTCTTATTGCATGGTGTGAATGTCATTTACTAGCTTGTTTGATTGCTCCAATGGAAAATTGGTTTACGCCTTTTTAAAAGTCCAACTTTGTTCATTGAGAAAAAAGGCTAGTGATAGTATGAATAAAAGAAGGATGTTGTAGTGCATAGAGTTTAGAAATACTATGGCATGGCAATTGAACCGTGTAAACTCCATTGTTCTTGGCCTTGAGTACACAAGTCCAAGAGCCTGTTCTGTTGATCTTCGGGAGCAAATAGATACTCAGATTACATTAGAGGTTTGTTAGAAATTGCTTTTAGGGAAGTGGTTTATACCATGATATAACTTTATTTCATTGATCATTACTTTTTTCATAACAATCTAAAAGTGATTTTCGGGTACTAATCAATGACTTTTCTACTCAATAAAAATGCTCTTCTGGAGATCATTGTTATTATAGTCGTTGATGCAAACCTGGGAAGCAATGTTGTCGAATGAGTGTTGAACACGGACATAAGAGCTTCGAGACATATTTGTTCCAACAAGGAGCTGTTTTAGGACATTGAGGAGTCTACGGATGGAAAGGTTGGCATAGGCAATTCTGCTACTACTAGAATACTTAGTAAAAGGGAAATTCTCCTTAAACTGCCTTTTGAAAAAAAAAAAAAAACACAAAATAACGTGTTTATATGCCTTCTATGTGTAGTAATTTAATCTCCGACGTATTTCTTGATAAGGCTGGATTGAAAATTACTTTTTAGGCTGATAAAGTTGTAATAACTTGTAGTGGGGAATTTGTGAGTAAAGATTATTTCAATAGTGAACTATTTGTCTTGAATAATATTGAGATGAATAATAATGCTTGTTTTATTTGACACATATTCACTAGTAACTAAAATAGCCATTATACATATGCTTTGGTTGTCTTAGTTGTGATTCATAACTTAGTTGTGCATAAGATGGATGTTAAAACTACATTTTTGAATGGTGATTTACATGAATCTGTATGAGATAACTTGAAGGTTTTGTGATACCCGATCATAAACATGAAGTATACAAACTAAAGAAATATTTACATGGCTTGAAGCAAGCACCTAAACAGGTATATAAAAAATGCAATGGTACAGTGATTGATAATGGTTTTATTATGAACATATCTTATTCATGTTTGTATTCTAAAATGGTACGATCATAATGTGTTTTAATACGTCTTTATATGGATGACATGTTATTTAATTGGGACGTCTTGATGTGGTCAATGAGACAAAATAATTTACGTGCTCCAAATTTGAAACGAATGACTTAGGAGAAATTGGTGCGATTTTAAGAATTAAAATCGAGAGAACTGAAAAAATGGCTTTTCCAGTTTTCCTTAAGCACATTATGTTGAAAAACTGTTAAACAAGTTTGGCGGTTTTGATGTGGTTCCCGTAAGACCATCACATGGTCCTAGCATACACTTGAATGCAAACATTACTAGACCTAATATAGCATATGTTATAAGTAAGTTGAGTCAATATACTCATAATCCAAGTGGTGAACGTTGGAATGCTCTTCATGATTTACTTAAATATTTAAAAAGTAGGCTAAATTATACTTTTGGTCACTTATCTTTATTTTAGGTTTCGATTTGATTCCTCTTTTATTTTTTGTTCCGAAATGGTCTCTTATCTTGGTCACTATATTTTTATATTTCTATATATTTTAATATTTAAATTTTATATATTTCTATATTTTTATATTTTAATCTTTTGATATTTTAATCTTTTATTCTTTTAAAATTTTAATATTTTAATATTCAATTATTTGATATTCAATTTTTTTTATTTTTTAATTTCTTAATGTTTAATATTTTTATATTTTGATATTTTAACATTTTAATATTTTAATATTTTCACATGTTATATTTTTATATTTTATTGTTTTACAATTTTAAATTTTAAATTTTTTTACTTTCTTACTCTTTGAATATTTTATTATTTAAATATTTTCAATATTATAAAAGTTAATATTTTACTATTTTAATATTTTAAGTATTTTAATTTATTAATATTTTAATATTCATATATACATTAAAATATATATATTTTAATATTTTTTGAACTGAATCTAATCAACCAATTTTTAACTGTTTGGTTTAGTTTGGATTTGAGTAAATACCCAATTTGGTCCCTGAAATTGTAGGGTCGTATCAACTTAGTCCCCCACATTATCAATATTCCAAAATGATCCCTGGAATTGCAGAAAGTTAATCAGATTCGTCCCTCCGCTAATATTTGCATAGACTATAATGACATTAAGTTGGTAATGTCAGGGATGGATTTGAAACTAAGTAAATAATGTCAGGGATGAATTTGCTACATTTTGAAATTTCAAGGATCATTTTGGAATATTGATAATGTGGGGGACTAAGTTGATACGACCCTACAATTTCAGGGACCAAATTGGGTATTTACTCGTTTGGATTTCTTGCAAAAAAAAAAAATGAATCGAACCGAACTGAACCAATTGATTTTGATTGGTTCGGACAAATCCGAGCTAAACTAACCTGTGAACACTCCCAACAAAACATAACTCTATAACATATAGGTATAAATCTATTTACCGTTATTCACATGACATCCAAGGTTTTTAGCAGCGTCAGTGCATAAGACATGGCCTTGAGGGTTTTCAACCTGAAACTACAACGTAAATAAAGTGTGGGTGAGTATTAAACTCAGTGAAGGTCCCCCCTCACGCACACATAATACATACATAACCGAATACATCATATCATCTCAATGCATATCATAATCACAATCAGAATATCATAACCATACATTTGCTTAATGGATCTCTTATCTTTTAACTGAGTACTTGTGAAATAACTTGCACATAACTCTTTTATTATATCATAGTTCTCACTCATAAAGGAGAAAATACATATCTAATGTACATACACCTCATAACATATACTCATAAAATCTTTGAGTTTTCTAAAAGGCGGGTTCACTAAGGACCTCCTTCCCCGACAATTTTAATTTCGTACCCTGGAGATACCGTTACTTCTTACCATCATCGACATCCCTCCTCAACTCCAAGGTTATTCACAGGCTTCCTAATTCCGACAATGTTATTTATATCTCGGACCTCCCGTTTCTCCTGTCGGCTACCCAAAGATTCATATCTTACATTTGTCAATTCATTCCATCAAGTACCATACAATCAAATACACTAATCCATATAGCTACTTCGTCAATCTCAACATCTCATAATCAACATATATTATGTTTAGAATTCATCAATAACGTAATCAACTCATTCCATTACCTAATACTTTGAGTGTCAAACATAATATGCAATTTAACACCTTAACCTCGTAGCAAGCATTTCACATGATGCTTTCTCAAATAATACAGGAATCAATTCATAAAGGTAATCCATTAATATCCCCAACAATCATAATAAGTAGTTCTTATCCACATCTAGTATTTAGTGTAATAAAGTTATAACCATGATTTGATAGTATTCGATATCCAAATACAACATCACGAGTTCATCTTATAACCAGACATAACCTTCATCTTCGAATCACATTCTAAGAACATACTAATTAATATTCATAATATCATTCAACTCATAAACGTATATTCCACTTCCTTGTCCATCTGTGTATTATCACTTTAAACATTCGCATAGCATTACTAACCTCATTACTTACATGCCATCATTTTGAACCTTCATCTTTTAAAAAAAACTCGAAGGCCATGACTCTTACTTCTTTCAATATTATCATATCTTAGGACATCATAATGGAAACTAGTAATTTTCCAAAATCAAAGCATTTTATACATACATCACTATAGGATTATTATGGTCCATCCATCAATATTTTTCATTCTAACATATCAATACCTAAACTTCTTATATTACTCATACTTTCACATCACACTGCTTGATCACCACAACCCATTCTAAGCCGAAACATAGGAATAACCAATTAAAGTTCAATATCATATAAATCATTCACTAACGTAACATATAATCAAAGATCATCCTCCACAAACTACTGTAAGCCTCCTTTCTATACATTAAATAGTTCATTATATAAAAAAAAACTCCAAACAACTCATCATAATTAATTATCTAATATTAATCATCATGTTCTCCTCATAGTAATTCATTATCCTAATCTAGCTCATAAATTATCCTACACCATAACTCATCAATCCTCTTGTTAATTCCTAAATCCTATATTAATCATAACACCACATCATACCCATCTTTTCTCATAACTTGCATTATTCATTATGTCCATCTATTATATTACCAACCTATTATTTTCTTCATCTTAGATTCTTAGTCTCGAAAATCCCCCACTTGTTTCCTATTCTCTAGTACCGCACCCACATTCTGAGGCACTTCTCAGAGCCTTTTCATCCCACCTTGGGAAGTTCATAAAGGTAGTGTCGCAACGCACAAAAAACTTGTTGTGGCTTGAAACAAAAAGAAATTGCAGGACCCACCCCTACTGGGCACAACACGTCTTGGCGTAAAGCCAACAGGGTCGTGGTGCGGATCACTTTCGTAAACCAAGCAACAGGAGCTACTAGTCGAATCTCGAAGGGGATATTTCCCTTAAATGTTCCTTCCCAGATTTCCATTCCATAAGAAGTTCAACGTTCAAACAAATACCCATAACAAATAAATCACTTTTTTGCACCAAAACATCATTAAAACTATATCCAAACCCTATATTAGATGTGAAAATCATGCATATTTATTCCCTTACTAGTTCATGCTCAAAGTCTCATGAAAATCACCATTCAACACACAAATACCTCGCCTTTTTTGCAGACACCATGGTAGGATTCCAAGAACACGAAATTTGCAAGAAAAAAAAATGAAGACGAAGGAAATTCTTTGAGTTGAGAAGTGGAAGGTGAGCCCCTAGCTTTCTCCCCTCCTTCTCTTTTTCTCAGTTGCTCCTTTTTCACGCTCTCCCATTAGGGTTTTCAAATTTGAAGGAAAGAAAGAAAATGAGGGTGAAGGGTGAAGCTTCTCATCTTTTAAAGCATGACATAAAACATTTGGACAAAAATGTCCTTCACTGCAGGGGCATTTCAGGAAAGACCCATAACTTATTTCTATCTCATTAATCTAATTTATCAAAATACTAAGGGTGCAAAATGATCAATGTTTTTAACAGTAAATGTTAATTTTTTTATTTTTTTATTTTTTTATTTTGGGTTGATGCAAAGTTACCAGCTTGGATTCTTGGATGTTCTTTTCTCTGGGTTGTCGTGTGTTGTTTCTGTGCCTTTTTACATTGTTTTCCTCCCTCTTCCATTCTAGGTGTGTACACGTGGGAATTAAGTTTTTATTTCAATGATCTTGTTTTGGATGTTTTAAATTGAATGGTTTTGGTGTCTATGTAGAGTGGTCATGGCCAATTGGCAAGGCAAATGACGTTACATATGCTTTTGATTTGTTTCTATTTTGGTGGAATCTAAACACTATTTCTCAATATCCAAACCCATACTCTAACTCGTAAATATTGCGTATCAGTTACAATTTTTCACACTCTCCATTTCAATGGAGTTAGCTTTGATCTTTGTCTATCTTGTTTAGGTGTTGTTTTTTTTAGATTGGGTGAAAAGGTTGAAACATGTGGAGACTGGGACATTCGTGGTGATGGACGACAGTAGGAGGTTGAGGAAGAAGAGAGCATCCATGTTTGGGGAAGAAGACTGCCACGTGGGTCCAACTCACCATACCACCGTGGAATACGTGCCAACTCATTTGCCTAGCTTGATACTTAACTGCAACGTACGTACGCTCAAATTAACGACATTACTAACAGAGATGACGAAAAGGTAAACTTGGAAAACGTCTGAAACTTAAAGGACAAAAATAGAACGTTTTAAAGATAATATATCAAATTGACACCAAAAAAGTAAGATAAATTATCAAAACTATATTTTAGCCTATATATATATATTATACGTTAATATTGAATCATCATAAAATCATTCATTCTGGCTTTTTATTGGCAACATTCTTTCTGATTGCAAGATGCAAACGTTATTTATTGGCTTCTTTAACTACTCCAAGAGAAAGTTGGTTTACGCCTTTTTGAAAGTCCATCTTCGTACATCGAGAAAAATTATTGGTACGGTACAAAGAAAAGAAGGATTTTGGAGTACACACTTTCTTGAGTTTAGAAACAGTATATATAGGGGCAATTAAATTGTGTAAACTCTGTATTACAATCAAGGTCGGTCGAAAATCGCTTTTTTTTTTTTTTTTAATTTACATCAAGGGTGGAAATCGCTTTTAATGTAGTGGTTTATACTACAACACAATTTTATCTCATTTATCATCACTTCTTTCATAACAAGAATAATATTATTCAACTACTAATCTTTGAGGATATAGTTTGTCTACAAACATGATATAGATATAATATTATGGTGTCACTAGATCCATATAATTGACCCGTCTAGTGAGAAAATATTTGATTATTATACGATTTGAATAATCTCCATTTTCTTTTCTCATATTCTCTCTCACGTTATGAAAGAAAAATGACCGAAGCAGATTTGATTGTTATAGCCTTTCAATTGACAATGATCACAACGTGGTTGGCTGGACCATGGCTACAAACACATAGAAAGGTAGGAAACTTAATTGATCAATAAATAAATAACATTTTTTTTTAAAATAAATTAAGCAATAGCACTAATAATTTAGACAAATAGCTTTGTATACAAAAATAGAGACTAAATAGACCTTATTGGGAGTAAGCGCAAATCCATCCGACTACAACATGATTAGGATTGTTTCATCATCACACACCCTCCTTATCCGATAAGAACAAATTTTTAAGCTTTTGTTTAATTAAATTAAAGAAACTTACAATTATGAAAAGTTGGGAGGATCTCATTATTATTACTTTAATTTTTTTGACTGAATAATTATCACTTTTATTATAAATAGTAAAAAGTGATTATTCTTTTTTAAAAAAAAAGTGATTTATTTTCTATATTAAGATCTTAATCTCATCCATACGCGGCGACATGACATGCCAAATTCATTTTAAACCTTCTTCCATATAGAAAGCAATCACAGCACCAAAAAAAAAAAAAAGAAAGCAATCACATTCATAGTTTGAATAACAAAAAATAGTAATATTAATATTAATAATTTATATTTATATGATATAATATTCATACATACCATAACTACGGTTCGGTTTTCTCCAATGTTTCACGCAATGCATTCAATGCCTAGTTTCTCTCTTCATCCTATAAATCCACAGCAATTGGTGCCTCCATTTTCTATTATTCTCTATTTTTATTATTTTTCATTGACATTTCATTCTCTGAGTCACACTGTTGCATTGGTTCTTGTCAACTATGAATGCTTTAGCAGCCACCAACCGCAACTTTCAACGTGCAGCTCGCATTCTCGGCTTGGATTCCAAGCTTGAGAAGAGCCTTCTCATACCCTTCAGGGAAATCAAAGTACTAATCTTTCAAATCAAACCTTTTCTGGGTTTCAATCCTTTTTCATTTTTTCTTCTCTGTTTTTCCACTCTTTGGGTTTCAATTTTTATTTGTATGTATGGTTTTTTCTCTCTTTCCACATCTTATATATAAAAAAAATGTTCTTTTTCTTGTGGGGTGTGTTGAAAAGGGTTTCTATGTGGTTTTTAATTTGCAGGTTGAATGTACGATTCCAAAAGATGATGGAACACTGGTTTCCTATGTGGGTTTCAGGATCCAACATGACAATGCTCGTGGTCCTATGAAAGGAGGAATTCGTTATCACCCTGAGGTTCTCATCTGTGATTTTCTTAATTGTTTTGTTTTGTTTTTAAATCAATACTGATATTTGGAATTTGGGTTTAGGTTCAATTGAATTCTTTCTGTTTGAGAATTTCACTGTTTGAACTTATGATAGTAATTAGCCTTCATGTGTGCAATTTAATATGCCAAGTTTTTTCAAATCATAAATGTTAGATGGAACCTCAATTCATAAAATAAAATAGAGAATAGAGGGCAGTTCTACAACCATTATTTGAAGAATTTTAGGAAATTTTTTTTTTCAAAATTGTATTTTGGTGTTATGCAACAATGGTTTGCAGGAGGTGTTATCAATGAGTACGTGATGAATTTTTTAGGAGCCAAAATGGAAGAGTAAAGGGAATTTTTATATGGCAAAAAGTAATCAATTTTAGTCCATTCATGGTCACTATGTTATAAATATGTGGTTACTTGGTTCCTGGTTCCAGCCTTGGCTTGGACACCTGGCAGATTGGCATTAGACTGGGTTCTTGGTGGGGTTAAACGTATCTTCGGAGATATGGTGAGCCGTAAATCCGGACATTGTCAGTTTCCTTGCCCAGGCGCTCCACGGAGAAAGGGAGCCAACCCCCTAGGATCCCATTTTTTTTATCCAAAAGAAAATGTGGTTACTTAGTTATAAAACTTGTGGTTATTATTTTTGTTTTTTAAATGCAATCATAAAAAATTTTAAACAATTCTTAGCTTCGGGAAGTAAGAGGAGGCTTAGGATTTTGATATTAGGTGGTGTCTACTTTTTTTGTCATGCGTTCGTGTGCTAATGAGTTTCTTGTATCTGCATGCTTCTTCAGTCGTCGTAATGAAATTCTAAAAATGCTTTTGAAATTTTACCTACCTGTTTTGGTCCACTGAATTGAAACATGAGATACATGCTGCATTTTCTTATTCATAGTTGCTTCCTTGAATATGTAAATAAAATGTAGCTTGACAGTGTAGCTATCTTTGATATGGTTTTCCTCCCATCAGAGCAGATTATAAACTGAGTGACAAACCCATAGAAGCTTTGTGTAAGGGTAACTCTATCATATGTGTTTCATCTTTAATGTTAATCTACACATTACTTATCAAAAAGAGATGTTAATCCATACAGTTCATCTAATGACGTTATGCGATTGCATGCTGATGCTTTTAAGGTATAGTATGAATGTTATCATAAATTCCTTATCTTCAAACTGCCATATTATCTGGTGCCAGGTTGACCCTGATGAAGTAAATGCTCTAGCTCAGCTGATGACATGGAAGACAGCTGTAGCAGACATTCCCTATGGAGGAGCAAAGGGTGGGATTGGCTGCAACCCAAGGGACCTGAGCATGAGTGAGTTAGAACGTCTAACTCGAGTTTTCACCCAAAAGATTCATGATCTCATTGGCATTCAGAGGGATGTTCCTGCCCCCGATATGGGAACTAACGCACAGGTACTGAATTAACAATATAGTACTTAATTTCTGTCCATTTCTTATACATAATACTATACTAGCATCTTACAGTTTCATATATCCTTCTCAATTCTCATTGTTCCACTGTTTCGCAGACCATGGCATGGATTCTTGATGAGTATTCAAAGTTTCATGGCCATTCACCAGCGGTTGTGACTGGAAAGCCAATCGTAAGTATCAATCACACATAAAAGACAAGAAAAATCCTCTATTGTTGTGTATATCAATTATTAGTTGTGTACTCCGAATTCAGAAATTGGCTTTGAATGTTTTTGCCTGTAGGATCTTGGAGGTTCGTTGGGAAGAGAGGCCGCCACAGGTCTTGGAGTGGTTTTTGCAACAGAGGCTTTATTTTCTGAATATGGGAAGTCAATTTCTGATCACACATTTATCATCCAGGTATTTCTTCATCACCATGGCTGGATGATATAGTATATAAATATTGATCCCACTTTCATCATGCATTTGATTTTTGTTTACACTATCCAGGGCTTTGGAAACGTTGGCAGTTGGGCTGCTAGGTCTATTTTTGAGAGAGGGGGTAAGGTGATTGCTGTGAGTGACATCACTGGTGCTATTAAAAACCCAAATGGAATTGATATCCCTGCCCTTCTGAAACACAAGGAAGACAATGGAAACTTGAAGGACTTCCCGGGAGGAGATGCCATGGATCCAAATGAATTGCTTGTTCATGAATGTGACGTTCTTATCCCGTGTGCCTTGGGCGGAGTTCTAAACAAGTATGCTTGTCAATGTCACCCTAAGCTCAGAAATCATCAGCATTAATGTTTTTCAGTTTTCTCTTGGTTTTGCACACTGATTGAAATAGCATCCACATTATCTCATTTACTCTCTTTCCTATTTTTCTTTTAACTTTAACTTAACATTTTTGCTTTAAACAACTACAACTTAATCTTGGTACCTTGTTTTTTAAGGGAAAATGCTGCTGATGTGAAAGCGAAATTTATAATAGAAGCTGCAAATCACCCCACTGACCCTGAAGCCGACGAGGTAAGATTACTGACTTACCACTCTGCTATTTCTGATGAGTTATATAATATGCTGAACCTAGATAATGGAACTGACTTTATTTTTCAGATCTTGTCCAAGAAAGGAATCATCATATTACCTGATATTTATGCCAATGCTGGTGGAGTAACTGTGAGCTACTTTGAGTGGGTTCAGGTAATGGGATGAACAAAACACTCAAGGCCTAACTTGAAAACCAAGCTTAAGATTATTGTTTATATTTATTTATGTTAAATCTCCCTCTGTGTCTCTATGCTGCCTGCAGAACATTCAAGGTTTTATGTGGGATGAAGAAAAAGTGAACTGTGAGCTGAAGAAGTACATGACTAGAGCTTTCCGCGACATCAAGGCAATGTGTAAAATTCAGAACTGTGACTTGAGAATGGGAGCCTTCACTCTGGGAGTGAACCGTGTTGCCCGTGCTACACTTTTGAGAGGTTGGGAAGCTTAAGGAACGAAGACTCTCCTTTGCTTCTTTTGTTTACCTATCAGATGCATTATTGCTTACTACTTAAAAAGTAGGGTTATGCTACCTTGCTTATGTTTTTTGCTCTTACTTTTTTACTTTTTTAAAGAGGCTTTTGTTTTCTTTCTTTGTTATCTAAGTGTTAGTCTAGTAATTGAGTATAGTCATGTGAGACTTGCCAATAAACATTATTGCCCGATGAATGAGATGAAGTTATAGACGGATCTGTTTCTTACTCTCACTTTGGCACATCAGACATCCTTTGAGATGAATCACAAGTGTTTTAAATTTTTACATTTTACTTAACTTACCCCATATGTTAGTTTAATGCATTGGGTTTTTGAAAAATAGCAAGTATATGCTTCTATTGCACTTGATTTTGAAATCTCAGTCATGGCTTCACCGTCTGATCGAAGAAAGAAAACAGCATCCTTTCGTGACTAATAAATCAAATTGGCATCTATCCGAGGGACTTTGTGTAAGAGGATTTACCAAAGGTTGCACACAATCCAACTAAAAGGAAGGAAGGTCCCTAAAGCCCCAAAAGAGAAAGAGTTTTGCTAACGAATACCTTAAAGATATTGGTTAAGTAATCAATAAAAGAAATGTTTGTAATGGAAAACTAAGGATAACAATTTTCAACATATTTAATGCATTATTTTTTCATACAAAATTTCCTTTTTTGATTCCTAAAGCAATGTCTTTAGGATATTTTTTAGCATTCTCCAAAGAAAAATGTTAATCGCACCTCTCTTCTTTAGTCTCTCACATCTGCTTATGTTGCATAATGTGCACGTTTTCAAAAAACAAAGCGAGTCCGATTATAATCAAACGTTGAAATTGTATAGATATGGAGTGATATATACGTCTAAGAGTTTATATTCCCAAGAGGTTATATTCACAAGTCAAAGCATCCAGATTTACTTGTCCACATTCTGAGCTCCATTATTGATACTGATAGGATTTAAAGTCATCATGTTGTCAGTACGGAAGCATGGAAGAACTTTGGAATATTCTCTCCTTCATTATCTCCATTGTAAGTGACAACAGATAGAGATTAGACCAGCACCCTCTGAGGACCATTCGTACATTAAAAGAAAATGATACATCGGTCCCTATCTTCTGAGTTCAATTCCTTGAAATTTATTCACTTTCCATTAGATGTATGACATTCCCTAATCCTACAATTGCAATCACTGCTTCAACAAAGTGGTTAACATTGACCGCAGTTCATATGTGTACAACTGTTCGTATACTCCTTTCTAGAATTGATCCCGCTCGAGTTCAAAGAAGAAAAGGGATTAATAGATTGTTTTTAATCCATTGATTATAATCAGAACAAAAATTTATCCAATCGATTCATTTGCCACCCCTAACAGTAACAGACCCAACTCAAACTAACGACACAATTTCAAGGACTCAAGAAAATTCCTGCATTGCAAACATACAAAAACTATCTAGGTCACACTCTTCAGCACTAGGATGACACAGAACTGAAATACAATGTCTAATTCATATCCATGTCACTGTTTAAAACTAGCAAGATTAATAGAGCACTATATTAAGAGATGGATTGGGGGGGGCGAGACATAAATTCTAATTCTCTTTTTTGGAAGTACTTGAGTTCTCATCCAGCCAAGTTGCTTGCCATTGCTTGTCATAAAATGTAGTCTCATCCCATAGCTTCTTAAGATTTTCGATGTCCTCATTCTTTCGGATCAGAAGTACTCCCACCACTGCTATGAACAGAAGAGTTTTGCAAAAGAAGTTGCCCATTTGATCAACTAGACCTACTCCTGTCAAGCTATCAACCAGATATGCCATAAAGAATCCTATCATTGCAGCGCGACCTGCATGATACTCAAAAGAAGAAAAAAAGTCAGTGATGAAGATTCTTCTTTCCTCTTATTGACATAAAACCCTTCATTCTCTAATTTCATTTTAGAATACAAAGCAGAACTAACCATTAAGTAGTTCAGCCTCAGGGAGATGAAACCTTTTTATCCATGCCCACCAAGGTACGATGGAGGTGTCAAAGACTACAGGATTGTCATTGCTGGTCGATTCTGGGTTATCCTCGAGCCATTTTCTCCTCCTAGCCTCTGAAAATAATTACAAAAGTATATCCTTAGATGAAATAATGTTCAGAGTATTTAGGAAAAAATAATAATAATATAATCCTTATACCAACTATTCATCTGTTTCCCACTCTCTCAAAGGAAAATCAAAACAGATGAAACCTGCACTGTCAAATAGAATACAATAATGGCACTGCTAATAGGAACAATCTTTCCATATCATTGGCAAACTGGTTCCGTTGGGTGTTTAGAAGTGTCACAAACCATATTTGTGGCATAAAGAGGCAACATCTGGTGTCACTTTGATAGGCTTGATCTTGACAGGAGGTAGAATGTATTATTCATGAATTGGCAATCAAGAAAACAACAGAAATCTGTTATATATGATAACAGTCATATATTAATATGACACGTCTAAAATCCCAAAAATTACATTCTCTATACTGCCAACAAACATTGTAGAGAGGATAAATATCAACTGCTATATCAAGAAAAGAAAATGAAACCAAACAAAAACTCTTCCCTGAGCTCAAATTCCAAAAAGAAAAATCCAAACCAGAAAGAAGAGCCTACCTATATCAATAGGATTGTAGCATTGAGCACCCTTTCATTATGAAAAAAGGTTGATTAAAATCACTTCATTAGAGAGGAGGCAAAATCTAAGGCAGCATTCTTCTCATGCTTTGGCATAAAATCAAACTCCATGCTTGATTAAGTAAAACCACACAGGTAAGCTGCAGCACCAGTTATGCAGCTTGCATGCTTGCCAAGGAGGGGAGGGTTAGGTGACATTTTGAAGAGTGGAGGAAGATGAGTGTTGGGATCGGGGAGCAAGATGCTCCCAACAAGGAGAAAACCCCCTATCCCCAAACTTAAAGCCGAAAACCCAATTACAATTCACATAATCCCTCCCCATTGGAATTCCCTTATTTATTTATCAGATCTAAGATCTGTTTTCTGTCTCCCATAACTAATTTTCCCTCATCACCCCGTCATTACATGCTTTTCCCTCATAATTAATGCTTGGCCCAGTCTTAACAGCATTTGAGCCTAGTATCCTATCTAAAGACAAAGAACCTGCCATAGATGGAGCTGGATCGTGGCTGTGCAGCTATAAGGCTCTTGATACCATATAAGTGTTTCTACGCAGCCGAGTAGCAGCCAAAATGGTTGTGCAAAATTTTCATTAACTATATTTTGATAAATAGTGTGTTTGTCTTAACCAATAAGGATAACAACAGCTGCTATGCTTTTACCTCCAAGCCTTATACCTCCCTTTGTAACCAAAATAAAAGTTCTAGGAGGGGATAACCATAGATGAGGCAAGGTGATAGGGTACCGAGTTTGGGCCTAAGCCCAACAGTTAGGCTGAATAGAGAGTTAGTTGTAATTGCTTATGTGGCCACCTGGAGGCAAAGTAGTTATAGGGAGAGGGGATGGAAAAGAGGATCGTTGTGCATTTTGTTGGTTAGAATCTTAGGGATTTGGGCAGAGAGAGAATCATCCCTTCTCTGAGGAGCATTTGCTCTGGGGTTACAAGGGGTCTCCTTCTGTAATACATCTCTTTTTCCAATCAATAATACATTTTCTGTTACTCTTTAATTCGGGTTCCTATCACAAGGCAGTAAGGCACAAAGTCAAAAAAAATTTGGGATATGAATTAAAAGTCAAAGCTCCCTCTACAGGCACCAACCGAAACTTCCCTTTCTTTAGTTTACACGAAGTTCCATCAACCTCCATTTGCAACTCGGCAATTGAAAAATGTTTACTCTGATATGAATTTCAGTAATTCAGTTGGTGATCCTGTTTTCAAACCTCACATTCTCACTTCCTCTTCTATTCCTGCTTCCATTGCATAACCATCAGGTGGGGCAAAAAATTGTATGGTAGGAGATAGACGGTGTTGGGATCGGGGAGCCCGAAACACTGAGGAGATCTGCATTCAATGGGCTAAGCAAAAAAACACATAAGTTTGATACATATCTTGACCCAACATCTTAAGGCACTAGGTCTATGAGTCCTTTTTCACTTATACAGCCTTCAACTTGTCAATTCTATTTCAATGTAAGACTTCTTCACCCACATATTATTCTCACTTAAATTCCAAACGATGAAGATCTAAATGAACAAAAATGGGGAATAAACAGAAATGGGGTAACTGACAAAATGGCCGAGGAGAAAATGAACTTGAATATTGAAATTTTACCATACTTTAAAACTTGTAATTTGAACAAAAACACAACAAAACCAAAATATTTAACAAGGCATAGAGCACATTAAGCAAGGTGCAACAAATTCAAAACTTTTAACAGTTACCAGCATCAATAACAGCATCCCAATCGGTCTTGCCATTTTTCTGAAACTGCTTCAAATCCCATGTCCCTCCAACCCATCTTGGGTCCATAAAACCACTTACCACCTTCATTTCTTCTTCTTCTGCCACTGTAACAGCAGCAGCAGCAGCAGAAGCAGCAGATCCATTGGTTCCCACCTGCGGAGAAGGCACCTGCTCCACCGGTGGTTCTGCTGCGATTGAAGCCGACCCAGAAGCTCCAACCCCATCGTCATCAGAAGTAGAAGCCTTCAAGGGAGAAAGGAGTAACAAAGGAAGGTTCTTGTTTGGCCTGAGGGTGATGAAGTTGTTCTTGTGGATGAGAAGATGATGGGGTTTGGAAGTGGCTGAGAAATGAGTTGGAGGAGAAAAGCAGGCCATGGTGGTGGACATGGCTTGCATTTGCAGTGATGGTGTGTTGTGGGGTGTCAGAATTTAGAACATGGTGGGTGGGTTTTGTGTTTTGGGGGAGTTATCCTCAGCCTTAGAAATTATGGGCACAATTGAAGTGAAGTGAAGTGAAGTGAAGGGAGTTCTGAATAATATAAAAGGCATCAAAAAGTGAAAAGCTATAACGTCTTGGCTTAGTTGCTCAACTTGTTTGTCCTTTCTTGGCTTAGGATCGATCCCACATCCAATCATTTATT
The DNA here is from genome assembly GCA_039655645.1 of Ammopiptanthus mongolicus. NCBI lineage: Eukaryota > Viridiplantae > Streptophyta > Magnoliopsida > Fabales > Fabaceae > Ammopiptanthus > Ammopiptanthus mongolicus. The sequence continues at coordinate 9,659,397 of CM077343.1, read as the reverse complement.
ACTCTACGGCATCTGCCTATCTACGCTATGGTACAACCTAAGGCTGAGTCTACAAGAATTTTAATTGAGTTTCTTTTTAAAATGAAAAAATAAATATGTATTTATCTTTAGATGATTTAATAGGTTAAGATCTTTATGCATTTTATCAAATCAAGAGTGGATACATTCTTATTTTCTCACTTTAGAGATAAGTTCACTTTAGAGAAGCCAAATTCAAGTTTATAATCTACCTTATTCCTTAATCAATCTGGACTGTCTATCTTATAGCATGGAATAGGGGATTTATTTTTTGGCAAATTCTTGTTGTTTTGTTTGTCAAAGTGTTGTATTTGCACACAGGATCTTGAGGGATTTTAAATTTCTTCCTTGCCCTCAACGACTGCTCCTCTCGGATTCTCTGACCCCTTTCTCCCCAACACACCAACCTTTGCTGCAATCGATCTCCTCGTGAGCTCCTCGAGTCGGAGGTGGTGGCCTTCAATACGTCCTCGAGTCTATGGCTTTGATTGTGGCTGCAAGCTGGAGATCGAAGATCTGCAGAGCTGAACTTAGCTTCAGGAAAATATGTAGAACCCAGTCAGAAAAACAACCACAATCGCCAACCCAACAGCAGTTGCCGCCACCGCCTCGACCAGATCCGTGAACCTCACCTCCATCAACCACCTGTCAACCCAACACTCAAACAGCCATCAAAAAGTAAAAGGAAAGAAAATAAAAAATCAATTCTGAGTTTCAAAATCTGATTTGGGTTCTAGTTCGGGGGTTTTGGTGGGTTCAGGGTCGGAGATTGGAGCTTTCGCTTCTTGCCCATGGCGAAGATTTGGAAGGTGGAGGCTTGGCTGGGTTTAGAGCATTTGGTCCTGCAGAGGTTGATGAGGTGGAGTCGTGGAGGGACGAAGGGTGGTGGTGGTCGTCGGCGACGGCGACGAAGCAGGTGGCAAAGATGGTGCCTTGGTTGTTGGGTGGGGTGCCACAGAGTCACCAAAGAGCTAAGGTTGAGGGAGAAATTATCAAACCATGTGTGCAAATACAAGGAATTTGACCAATAAATCATTTGTAAATCCATGCTAGCAAGATTAAGGGTCTAGATTGATCAACTTTCAGGTACACGGGTGCACCACTTTTGACAAATTGCATCGTAGAAGCACCCTTTAACTTAATAATAGTAATGTGTGCAAGATCCGGTCGTTTTATTCACTTGTTCTAACCTAAAATTAATTGGATGAATTTGGGTTTTGAAAAATAGAATCTTGTGTTTTTAGATTGGATTTTGGTTATCTTGAGTATTTCAAGTCCAGAGTTATACATTATTTTAAAATTCATAATTATATTTTTATAATTAATTATAAATAATATGGATTCTTAAATTAATAACTTTTGTATAATATAATAATACATTTATATTGATATCGTTTGTTCTAAAATATATATTGTAAAATATATGTTTTAAGTTTTGCTACTATAATTTTATATTTTAGTTATTTATAATCTTCAAATTTATATCTTATGTTTATATATCAGGTTAGCCTAATTTGGATCCAAATGTTTTTTAACCAAGATCAAATTAGATTTGCATAAAAAAAATGTCCAATCAAAATATCAAGTGTAACACCCTCTCCGTTTATGTGTATAAATAATGGTTACTTTTGGACAAATTTTTCCTCTAGTTTTCAATCTAGTGGTTTATATATATTTGAAGTGCATTTTAGTCTCACTACCTTCATTAAATTACTCTTTTGTTTTTGTTCCTCATTAAATTACTCTTTCTAATCTACTTAATTATTTGATCTGCGTTCATATTAGTGTCACTAATTAAACCAATATAACTAATTGATTATATTTAAGAAATTGTAATTATACAATGTAATACTTTGATATCACTTATACAACTGAATATGCAGGTTAGTTATCACTAAGAGATAATATTTACGAGACTTGGATTACATACATAATTCAAAACTACTTTTAGTACATAATGTTCAAATTTAATTTAACAAGTCTATCCTTCTTCTTTCACTTTCGCCTGAGAATCCACATGTTCATGGTTCCTGCATTGTACCAAAGTAAGGCCAACTACACACATTCATGCATACAAACAAGCATGAAATGAGAATCTAAGATTCCCAGCAGGTAAACTTAACTAAATAACAATAAAGCAACAATGTAAGAAACAAATATACAATTTGACACTATAACATGGTACAATCAATGAAGCAGGAATACAATAACCACAACCATCTCATTGTATTTATTAGTTATCTTAGTATTTGTATTTATTCAATGCAGATATGCATGTATGCCATGTGGGCCATTCTCAATCCAATCTTAATACTCCATGGAGATTTAATCACATGAGAAGCATGCTCGGGAGTACATGTCTAGTCAGGGTGCTACCATAATCCATATGTGCATTAATAATGTGTCTAGACACTCTCAACCAACTCCATAACGGTCAGTGGCTAGTCAAGATAGTCTCATGGGTAGATCTCAACGCGCAGCACAAGGGAGCTACCTCTTGGCTATTGCAGAATTTGTGCACGAGATTACATCCCCAAGGACGTTCCTTTTTCACCCTCCACCCTCTCGTTTCACATGCACTCGGTGTGGCCCACTCATAACATCAACAAAATGCTCTTGTTTCATGCTTTTCATAGTGCCAAAAATGCATATGAGTGCATGCCATCCTTTTCATTTCAAATTCAACAATATATCATGTATTCCAATAGTTCATATGTAAGCGTGCCACTGCCAATAATGGATATGTATGCATGCCAAAATTGTGTAAGTATGCATGCCATGCTTTTGCATGTCATTCAAATTAAATTCAATTCATCATCATCATATAATCATCATTCGTAGAAACAACTCAACCAGGATTAAGCACCAATATTCTCATGCATGGATGCAATATGACATATGAGTTTATGAGTTTACAATAATGATTTAAGCATCAAGCCTCAAATGATGTAATCTTATACGGCCAGACACCATAAGCAATTATCCACCTTGGCTTAATTCATATTATTATGAATCAGATAAGAGAAATATACTTAATAACATCAATTGTATTGAATGAATTACTTTCTATATACAAGAGGATGCTCTCTTATATAGAGGAGCATGAATCAAGATCAAGAAAGTTTACATAACAAGAAGCATTCCTAACTAATAACTGATAGAAACAGAAAGCTAGCTAAGCTAAAACAACTTAAACTAACTTAACTGACTATTTATCATTCTGTTGTATCCAATATCCCCCCACAAGCTGGAGAGCAGATACTAAGCAATCCAAGCTTGGATACAAAATTTGAAAAGGGTGTGTAATCTAAAGGCTTAGTTAAGATGTCTGCCAACTGATTTGAGCTTAAGACTGGTAGTAAATGAAATAATTGTTCTTGTAGTTTCTGGCGCACAATATGACAATCCAATTCAATATGTTTTGTTCGTTTATGGAAGGATGAATTTGCAACGATGTGATGAGCTGATTGGCTATCACAGTAGAGAAGGGAAGGAGATAATGTAGACAGCTGAAAATCACTTAATAAGTAGGAAAGCCACTGAAGTTCACAAACGGTAGAAGCTAATGCCCGATATTCCGCCTCTGAAGAAGACTTTGAAACAGTAGGCTGCCTCTTTGATTTCCAAGAGATAAGAGACTTTCCAAGGAAAATGCAAAATCCAGTGATTGATCGTCTTGTGTCGGGGCAAGTTGCCTAATCTGAATCGCTGAATGCTTTTAGCTGAAGGGAAGAAGTTGCAGGGTAAAAAAGTCCCTGTGCAGGAGATGTTTTGATATAACGAAGCATCCTGATAGCTGCTTCATGGTGGAGTGATGTTGGTGAACTCATAAACTGGCTACGCTGTTGAACTGAATAGGTAATGTCAGGCCGAGTGGTAGTAAGATATAAGAGTCTGCCAATCAACCGCCTATAACTAGCAGGTTGGTCCAGTAACTGTCCTCCTTGTTGCTGCAATTTAGTACCCTTAAGCATTGGTGTAGAAACAGGCCTAGCAGCCAACAAACCACAGTCAGACAATATGTCAAGTGCATATTTGCGTTGACAAACATGTATACCATTCTTGGATCGAGAGATTTCGAGACCCAAAAAATATTTCAAGTAACCTAAGTCCTTGATTTTGAATGCAGTATGAAGAAAGTTTTTGATAGAACAGATTTCATCAATATCATTTCCAGAGACAATTAAATCGTCAACATAAACTAATAAAGTAGTAAAGGATGTACCAAGTTTCTTTGTAAAGAGAGAGTTATCAGAGTTAGATTGATTGTACCAAGTTTAGCAAACCATTGTCTACTGGATTGCTTCAATCCATAGAGTGACTCGTGCAATTTACAGACCTGGTTTGGTGCAGTAGAAATGACTCCTTTAGGAAGTTCCATGTAAACATCTTCATGCAAATTCCCATGTAGAAAAGCATTGTGGACATCAAGTGGTGGAGATGCCGATTTTGAGAAGATGCAATGGCCAATAATAGCCGGATAGTGGTAAGTTTTGCAACGGGTGAAAAGGTATCAAAATAATCTATTCCCTCTACTTGTGTAAAACCTTTGGCTACAAGGCGAGCCTTTTATCTTTCTATGTTTCCATTTGCTTGATATTTAATTTTATAGACCCATTTACATCCTATTAGTTTCTTACCAAAAGGTAGGTCAGTAACAGTCCATGTGGAATTTTGGTGTAGGGCCTCAAGTTCAGATTTCATTGCCTGAATCCAAAGAGGGTTTTTGATTGCTTGTGTGTAAGAAGATGGCTCAGTAAGAGAGGACATAGAGTTAATAAAATGAAAATGAGAAGGAGAAAGTTTAGTATAAGATAGCACAGAAGATAAGGGATAAAGAGGAGTATCTGTAGTAATGGAATTGCAATGAAAGTCTTAGAGATATGAGAGAGTTTTCCTCGTTCTGTCTGATTTTCTGATTGTTGGTGGCGCTGTTGTAGTGTCAAAAGTGGCTGGTGCTGCGTCAGTTGTGGCGGAAGCTAAATCTGAAAGAGAAGATATAACAGATGGTGGAGAAGCATATGCAATAGGTGAATGGGAAGATGCAGGGGCAGTAGATGCAGTGGTAGATGCATCAAAGAGAAGCATAGGCTCAGTAGGAGAAGTGATATCAAGAATACTAGGTAAAGAAGATGCAGTATCAGTAGAATAAGGGAAAAAGGATTCATAAAAAATAGCATGCCTTAATAAAAAGGTCTCGGGAGTATGTCTTTGTACCTGGTCTATATCCGAGAAACAAGCATTTTCTAGCTCTTGGATGTAGTTTTCTCCTGTTATGAGTTAATATTGTAGCATAGGATAGGCATCCAAAAACTTTTAAATCAAAAAAGGTTGGTGGTTCACCAAATAGCATTTCAAAAGGCGATTTATGATGAAGGACAGGTGTTGGCAGCCTGTTTATAAACAGCATGGCAAATGGCATAGGACCAAAAAGATTTATGAAGGTGAGATTGGAAAAGCAAAGCTCTAGTGACATTTAAAAGGTGCCTATGCTTCCTTTCAACCCTAGAATTCTGTTGAGGAGTCTCAACACAGGAAGTTTGGTGGAGGATGCCAAGAGAGGAATAAAGAGAATGCATGGCAAATTCAGGTCCGTTGTCTGTCCTAATAATTTTTATTTTGGCAGTAAACTGAGTAGAAACCATATTAAGAAAGGTGGAAATGCAGGATCTGGTGTCTGCTTTGCTCTTCATTAAGTAAAGCCAAGTGTGCCGAGTAAAATCATCTACAATTATTAAAAAATAATGATGCCCTTGGATGGAGGAGATGTGTAAAGGACCCCAAATGTCCATATGAATTAAATCAAAAGGTTTGTTACTTTTAGTCAAGCTATCAGTAAAAGGTAGCCTACTTTGTTTAGCAAGATGGCAACAATCACATAGAAGATTCTTATTAAGATGAATGTAAGGAAATAGGGTACACAAATGTTGAATTACAGGAGGAGATGGGTGACCTAATCTGTAATGCCATAACTCAAAAGAGGCTGATGGCAGTGTAGTGGTATGAACATTATTAATAATAGTAGAAGGAAAACTAAAAATGCTATTACAAGTAAAAGATGAAGAAGATTGTTGAAGCATATAAAGGTTGTTGTAGACCTCAACATGCCCAATCATCTTGAGGGTACACAGGTCCTGGATTTCACAAGACTGTGGTGAGAAAAGAAGTTGACAGTTAAGAGATTGAGTCAATTTATTTACTGAAATCAAATTAAAATGGAAATCAGCAATGTGTAAAACATTATATAAAGTAACAGTAGGGGAAAGTTGAATTGTGCCCGAGTAGTGTGCAATTGTCATGGTACCATTTGGCAATTTTACAGACATAAGTGATATTCTATTTTAAGTAAGAAAATAATGAAGAAAAGGGCAGACATGATCTGATGCACCAGTATCCAAAATCCAAAAAGAAGTAGGATTCTACGAATTACCTGGTTTGGTGACACTTGAAACAATATGGTTATTGGAATCAGATGGATTGTGTTTAGTGTCTGAACTCACAGGGGTGGAAGATTCATGTTTAGAGGCTTGTAGGAGAGAAATTAATTGCTGATAATCAGTCCGAGTCAGAGGAATAGATGCATCAGGGAGAGTGGATGTAGTGCTAGCAGTAGATGAATCAGAGGCAACCTGCATCGTAGTTCCTTGATTTCTGGTTCTATATCTCGGGGGAAAGCCATGTTTGAAGTAGCAATTATCAATGGTATGGTTGGTGCGATTACAATGACTGCACAACATTTGTTGTCTTCCACGACCCCTGCCCCTGCCTTGTGTAGATTGTCCTCTCCTTGGAAATTTGTAATAGGATTTGTGGCAAGAAAAGCAGTAGAATCAGGAACCAATTAAGATGGCTGTCTTTCTTGTTGACATGCCAAGGAAAAAGCCTTAGTAATGGAAGGTAGTGGATCCATTAATAAGATTTGAGTGCGCACAATGTGATAGGAGTCATTAAGACCCTTTAGGAAGCAGATGACATATTCTTTGTCCTTGTAAGTAGTAATTGAGTGACTGAGAGAACATGTGCAAGCAACAACACAAGAGCAAGAAGGTGTTGGGCGTAGGGAGTCCAGTTCATCCTAGAGTATCTTCATATCAGTGAAATAAGTGGAGAGAGAACGATCTCCTTGTTTCATTGAGTGCAATTCTTGAAGAACATCAGACATTCGAAAATGATTGCCTTTGGAAAATCTTTCTTGAAGATTAAGCCATAAGTCTCTTGCATTATCATAGTAGATAGAACTTTGAGAAATAGCAGGGGATAAGGTACGGGTTATCGAAGAGAGAACCATATTGTTGCACCGTTCCCAAATATCATATAAAGGATCAGAAGAAGAGGGTGGAACAATACCTCCATTGATGAATTTTAACTTGTTTTTGGAGGAGAGGGCTCGTTTCAGTGCTTTGCTCCAATTATAGTAGTCGTCACCATTTAAAGGTGGTGAGACCAGAACCGATCCAGGGTTTTCTCCTGGATGTAGATAATAAGGACTATTTGGATTGTGTGATAGATCGATGGGGCTTGGTGGAGGAGCACCATCAGATTGGTTGCCATCAGAGTTAAGGCTGACAACGCCAGTTGAAGATGGCGAGTCAGTCATGAAGAAAAGAAGCAGAAGATGATTGTGGAAGCTTTAGAGAAAGATGTTGAAATCTGATACCATATTATGAATCAGATAAGAGAAATATACGGAATAACATCAATTGTATTGAATGAATTACTTTGTACAAGAGGATGCTCTCTTATATAGAGGAGCATGAATCAAGATCAAGAAGCTTTACATAGCAAGAAGCATTCCTAACTAATAACTGATAGAAATAGAAAGCTAGCTAAGCTAAAATAACTTAAACTAACTTGACTGACTATTTATCATTTTGTTTTGCATTATGTTGTATCCAATACATATAAAGGGTGCAATGTAGCATATTCGGTCAAATACCATAATCAACTCCAGTCACGACAACATCAATCCCATGAACACTAATGACCAATGTTATGTTTTGAAATTGGTGAAGAATACTAACATCAATCCCAAATTTATAGTACAAGATATGAATTTATTCTTAATAAAACAAGACCCAAAACCACGGAATCATAAGCATCATATATCCAAATCCAAATGCAAACACCTTACGAATTTATACACCGATTCTAAGTTACCTGTCATTGTTTCCAGTCATTATTTGGGCCAAACTCATCAAATTACCATTTTTATCACATTAAACAACCACCAACATAAAATGATGCACAATCATAAAATCATAAATTTAATGTCCCACCAAATCTGCTAACACTTACACTAATTTTGGAGACTTCCCTACCTCAAATTCAAGCTAAAACGGGATTATTATTAGAAATTCATGAATTACTTACGGATTTTTTGGGCAGGAATTTCCTGCGAATTTTTCTATAATTTTTTTAAAAAAAGATTTTTTTTTTGTAGATTCAAATTTGTAGGAAATTTTGACACTTCCTACGAATTTAAATTTTTTCTAAGAAATTTTTCCGGAAATTTCCTGCGGATTTTAAAATTCACAAGAAAAAATTATCCACTAAGATATTATCTATGAACAAAAATTCATAAAAAAAACTATAAAAAACCTGTTCTTGCGAATTTTTAGGTAATTCGTCCGTAACTAAAAAATTTTTGGTAGTGTTAAGGGTATTGAGCTAGGAACCAAGTGTTGTCGTATTGACACAATCCTATTACCAATGTGAATAGGAGGAAGAATAGAACACTAGTAAAGGGATGACGTACTTCAGAGAACGGGAAGGCCTGCTGGCAAAAGAGAGAGGTTTGGGGCTCACTTGTGGTATTATTTCTTCTCCCACGGTCTCCCTAACTTTTTTCTTCTCTTCCTGGTTGGGTAACTCTCTCTCTCTCTCTCTCTCTCTCTCTCTCTCTCTTTCTCCCTCTTTTGGTTGCTACCATTTCCACCCTCTCACACTCAATCTTCTTCAAATATTAAAGCAGTGAAGGCTTAGCTTAATAGTTGCCATGGGATGAGATGGCGTTGCTAGGAATATGAGGTGGCAAGTCTGGATCTTCATAATGGTAGTAATGAGGGGTTAGATATCATGGAGTCTTAACGGCTAATATAAGAGGCACTAGGTTTCTTTATTCTTGGCGATGGTTTCAAGTTTAGCTTGTGTAAGTTTTATAAATAAATAAAAAGGCACTAGGTGGCGCAATTTTGGAGATTTGAGTGGCCTAGTCATCGAACGTATATATTTTGATACTCCTTAGATCTTCAGTGTACCTAATTAATCCTTGAAGAACTTTATTTTTTATCAGCTAATATTAATTATATGTTGATCTAAATTAATATAGACCACTTCTTAGTTTTGTGTCATTTGGAATTCATTTGATATTTTTACTAATTTAAGTCCACTAAATCACATTTTTCTTAATTTTTATTTCCAAATTAAGTAATAAAACTCTGGATTAATTATTTCAATTATTTTCATAGTTATTTTAATTATTATGATAATTATTCTAATTATTTCAATAACAAACAAACCCTGTACAATTGAGAGATTCTGAGACTGTGCAGGTATGAGTCCGTACAATTGACAAAAGCTTAAAAGAATTGATTGGTACTACCTATACCAATAATATACATCTTCTTTTCGGAAGCCCATAGCTTGGAAACTCCAAAGTTAAGCCTACTTAACTTGGAGCGATTTTAGGATAGGTAACCTATTGCAAGGTTTTCCTAGGAAGCATGTCAATTCCACAAAGCAGCCCGACTGTTCAAGTCACATTCAGATCTTGCAAAATTCGTTTCAACTCATCTCATCAACAACCACCTAATAACAGAGCCATATCTAGAAATTTTGGGGCCTTATACAAAATTCATGTTAGAGGCCTAATTTAATATCTCATAAAAAAATTATAATAATATAATTCTAATATTTCACTCTCAATAGATAATATGACTAATCCTTTCAATATATCTTATAACATAGTTGATCTCGACTAGGATTTAAGCAAATTTAATTTTAAAAAACTTCTTTTGGCGGTGGCAACGGTTAGAGATTTATCAATAATATTCTATAAACAATGCATGCATCTCAAAAGTAATTTTCTATGATTATTTCATCATTTGAACTTGTTGTAACACCCTTTTTATGAACAATAACAAATTTATGAACATCACCATATTGTGATTGAATTAATTTTTCAATTTTTTTATTTTTCATAACCGGAATTATATTTTGTATTGAAATCTTCTACCACTAAAAAGTAAAAAAAATAAAAAGCAAAAGTAAAAAGAAAAAAATATAAATAAAATAAAATTTGAAACATAAAAGAAAAAAGTGATGAAATGATAGAAACAAAAAAATCGAAAACAATTAGAATTGCAGAACTGCATATCGATTTTAGCTATCGAAAATCGTTAGCCTACTTCAAATCTTCAAGACTTCAACCCCATCAATAACCCACTTGGTCATTTCAAAAAATCACATTGACTCTTCGAAAAAATAGGGATAAAGAAAGATAAGAGAAAAAATAGCAATAGGAAATAGTCAAATAACAATAAGTACTTTGTGGCTTGTGCATTTTTTGCTGCTGGCCAAGTAGTGGGGTGAAAATACTTAGAGCCTGTTTGATAAAATTAGCTGTTAGCGGATGAGGTAGCTGATAGCGGATAGCGAATAAGTTAAATTATTTTCTGTGGAAGTGTTTGGTAAAACTAGCGATCGAACTAGCTGAAAAATATAAAATGACATAAAAGGACATATTCATTAATGATTTTACATAAAAGAGAGAGAAGAGGATAAAGGTAGAATTAAATGAAGATAATAAAGATAAAAGTGAAAATAAAAATGAAACACTATAAGCTATAAGTTCAAACGCTACTTCAAGTAGCGTCGGAAAAAAAAACGTTATAAGCTTGTGACATAGGCGTTTACCAAACGGGATTACTTTTTCATCCGCCATAAGCTCGTAGAAGTGACATATCAAACAGGCTCTTAATGGCTAGCTACAAGCAAATAATAGTGACTTGTGAAGTCGCGGGTTTGGACTGACGCTCGAAGGAGGAAGATAGGCTAATCGGCTAATAATAATATTAGGATTGGGAAATAGAAAGTTAGAAGTAGGATTGAGGTGTACCGAGATACGAAAAGACAAGGGAGTGAGAGAAAAATAATTAAAACATTAGATAGATAACGTTTTAGGATAAATAATTTGACAAAAAAAAAACAATAAATACAATTATTAATCGATATAATTAACAATAGTTGAAATATAAAATTGAGAATGGATGACAATTTATTATGTAGAAAATAATTTATCTTAAAGTGAAATAAAACACACAACAGGCTGAATAAAAATTTACCACAATAAAATTTATCACCTAATAATCTAAATTAATAATAAATCAAAGTTATTAAAAAGTATAAAAAATGTTTTGGGGGTTTACTCAACCGGCCCGCCACCTAATTTGCCTAAAGGCCCTGCATGATAGTAAACAATACAACTTAGGGTTGGTTTGATTTAGATTTTGATAAAATTATTTTTGAAGGATTTGATTTTAAAAGAATTGATTTTTAAAAATTTGAGTTTAAAAAAATTAATTTGTGTTTGATAATAATATTTTAAAAGTTAGTGTAGAAGAATTGGGTTTGTTTGGATGATAGTGTAAAATCACTTTTGAAATGTAAATATAAAGAATATTATGGGTCTCACACCTAGAATCAATTATTCTCAATGGGAAAGCTAGCAATTCTTACTTCTCTTAAAATCAATTCTACCCAACCCGGAATTGATTTTATTGAATGCTAAATGTAAAACAAACACTTTCAGAATCCCAAAATCATTTTTACTGGAAGCAAACATGATTTTGGGCCATCCAAAATCTAAACCAAACAGACACTTACAAGTTCCAACTTGCACTAAGTAGGTTAGATTTTAAATCATTACAATTAAAAATAATTATAAGTAATATTTTTCATTTGTTTCAATATTATAAATTAACTAGTAAAAAAAAATATGTTATAAATTAAAAGCGTTTTCGAAAATTTATATATATATATATAATTGTTAGAAATTTTTATAAAAATATACATTAATCGCTACTAATATAAATTTTAAAAACTTAATTAAAAAAAATATAAATTTTGAAGTTTTAATTAAAACTTTTTTATAATATTAGAACATATTTATTTGTTTTTTAAAATAAAAATTTAAGTAAAAACTCTTAAATGATAAAAATTTATTTACACTTTGTTTGGTTGTAGGAGAGAAAATGAAAGGAAAGAAAATAAGAGGAAAGAAATGGAAAGGAAAGAAAAAGAGTGAAAAATAAGAGGATTGTTTAGTTGTTTGGTTTGAGAGAAAATGAGAGGAAAGAAAATCAAAAGTTTTCTCTCCTCTTGTTTGGATGAAAAGAAAGTGAGAGGAAAGAAAAAATATATTTGTGAAATGACATAAATATCCTTAAATAAAATAAGATGTAATATATAAAATAAAAATATAAAACATACTCTTACTAATGCAAACATAAAAAATAAATACTCAGAATCCAAGATAAATTAAAATATATTAATAATATTTATTTTATCCCTTAAAACAAAAAAAATGAGGAACATAAACACATATTATTAGTATGATATTGATAATAAATGATTGACCATAGTCTGGACACTCATATTATTTTACGTTGAATGTTGTGTCCAGAAAGCGATGCCCTTCTTGTTTTGTCTTTCAAGCAAATGAGGGGGTATTTTTGTCTTTTCAACCCAAAGTGATGCTCTTTCTCTTGTTTTCTTTCCAAGTTGGGAGGAAAGAATTTTTGTCATGCGCCCATCAAAATATTTTCTTCTTTCCTTTTTCATCTCTAACACTATGTTTGGATGAGAAAAGAAAGTGGGAGGAAAGAAAGTAGGAGGAAAGAAAATGAAAGGAAAGAAAATGAGAAGAAAAAGAGAGGATTATTTAGTTGTTTGGTATGAGAGAAAATAAGAGGAAAGAAAATCCAAACTTTTCTCTCCTTTTGTTTGGTTGAGTAGAAAATGAGAGGAAAGAAAAAAACATCTTTATAAAATGACTAAAATATCCTTAAATAAAAATAAGTTATAGAAAAAGATGTAAAAGTTATTCTCAGTAATGAAAAAAATAAACAGTCAATGTGAACCCAAGATAAATTTAAAAATATTAATACTTATAAAAAAAAATTAATTTAGCTGTTAAAATAAAATTAAAGATGCAACATAAATTTTCAAAAAAATAGATTATTTGCAAAAAGAACCAAATTATTGAAAAACTAATTATGGGTTGACAAGAGCTTCTGCTTTAACATCTCCTTTGATGCAACGAAAAAATCAGTCAGGTTAATTTATTTTAATTGTGAATAAAATTAATAGAAATTTGCTTGCACACTAATTTGATTGCAACTTGTGTGACATTTTGCATCCATCAGTAAAACAATTGTAAAAAAAAATTGAAATATTATTAATAACTTGTGAACATATTTGCCTAGGTCCGAAGGTGCAAAAAAGCCCACAGGGTCAAGGTGGGTTAGGACCAACCTATGGGCCAGCCTACTATAAAAAAAAAAAAATAATAATTTTCGATTCTAATTCTGTGAGATTAAAGCCTATTTGTTTCTCAACCCAAATCAAATGCAAACCACTTAAAACTTGACATATTTTACAGAATTAGAGAAAATACAAAGTCGAATTATATTTGATACAAACACTTTGAGCAAGATAGTAACTTAATCATATTGAACAAGCATTTAAATCAGTAGATTCAGTACAAAAGGATTTATCATTACAACCAATATCAATTTACACTATGAAAAAAAGATAAATGCACTTTAATCTTCAAGACAAGCCAATGTGCTATTCTGCCTTTGCGCAGACTGATCACTCGCGGCACACAAGCTATATGATCGATGATTCCACGGATGCATCACCAACTTTATGGCAAACAACAAGTACTCGATCGTGTGACTTTATAACTCATCGTTTCAGTCTAGATTTAGCACCCAATGCTCCTTCCTTCCCCCAAAAGAACAATTCCATAATAACAATTCCGATAAAAATGGAAAGCAATAACTGAGAGCAGAAGTCCCAGAAGGTCAATAACGGTGATCGGCAAGCATGGGAAAGAGACATCTTACAATAAGTGATTGCCTTGGCTGTGTCATAAATTGAATTATAAGTCATAAACAAGATGATCTAATGCAAACAACGCACTATACATCCAGATAAATCCAAGTTTTTAATCATTAGATGGAAATCGCAAATGAAAAGTAGAAAGTACATAGGTCATGATAACAAAACTCATTGTCTAAAAGAGAGGCAAGAGATGTATATAGTTCCTAAAAGTAAATACGAGATATCTAAACTTACATTCAAAAGTCACAAACATGGTAAAGTAGTGCAGCTTAATTTATGTCAAGCAATATTCCATTTACATCCAACAAACAACTTTATAAGATAACTGACAGCTTTATAATTAAGATGGATTCCAAATGAATATATACGAAACAAACAACTTTATACTACTAATCAAGGAAGTACTAGTCTACTACAACTAGTACAAGACCAGCCCATAAGACAACTAATACAAAAGGAATCTTAAAAAAATTAGAGTCCTAATATTCTAAGATAAACGTTGATATGGACAAGTGCATTTCTAAGATGAAAAACCACTCAAGATGCAAAGAATAGAACATAACTTCATCTTCACTAATATTCAGCCAAAAGTTCAATAAAATATGTCGAGAGAGAGAAAGAGAGAGTATAGCTAACTCAATAGCCTATCACAAAGTTATCCTCAGATTTAGTTTGTAATTTTGTATCATATGTTTTCCCTTAGTGATTAAAATTGGCTTTGATCATGACAACTGTGGGAAGAATGATCAACATGGTAATTAAATGCTAAAGATTAACCAAAGCAGTATCTATTTAGGAACATTTGGATTATATATATGGGTACTTGCAAATTAAAAAAAGGTCAAAGCATCATAACTCAAGTGCATTTATTTGGCCTCCAAAATTTTAACAAACATTTCATATTTTGGCCATTCTTGTCCCTTCAAAACTAAATCTGTCGAAATATCATGCCCAAATCAACCTACATAATGAGACCTTTCTATTGATGCCCCTGTAATCCATATTCTTTATTAGATACATGTTTCATTCACAATGAATTGCTAATCACAATTCTCTCACTCCACAAAACTCTGGATCGAGATTGCATTCTTTAAAACTATCCTTCAAACATCAAAATATTTTGAAATTCAATAGCCAAACCAAAGGAAGAATCGACCAAGCAAATTTATCAGACAAGATCTAATTCTATCCAGAAAAAAAAAGACAAAGAAGCAATCTGGAAAAATTGGAAACAATCAATGAATGAAACCATAATGAAAAGAGAATATAATGAACGTAATAAAAAAAAATACCTATTTCAATATTAAATCCTCTATGCCGGTTCTTCATTTTTTAGCATTCTATGCCGGTTCTTCAATGTTACAACACCTTTAGTAATCTCCCACAGCTTCACTGAACCAGAAGTATCCTATACCAAGAGCCATTTATTAGTATAGAGGATAACATGTTAAGGCAAAATGCAGAAGAGAAAAGAAAAAGAGGAGGCACATACCTTTGATGTCGTGATGGTTCATATAGCTAATAACTTAGCCATCACTCTTCAAAATACTCTCACAAGCAGGACACCCTCAAAACAACATAACAAATTGAGCAAAATGCTTATATAAAGGCTGGTAGCATCAGTAAATAGGTCAAACCTAAAGATCTTCAGTCACATGAAATTCATGTATACCTTCCAAGTTGAGTCATGTACACATAACCCCAAAAAGTAATTATAGACAAGGTCATAAACAAAGGCATCATATGATGTCCTAAATATATACCATCCAAAAGAACAACATACCCACTATCAATGCTCAGTCATTAAAACCTTCCAACTTCAATCATATGCACATACACCCCAAAAAAGAGCATGATAGACTATGTCATTACTAAGGGCATCACACAATGTCCTAAATATATACACCACATACACCCAAAAAAAAGAGCAGTACGACTGCTCGTACTCAGTCCATACCAGCATCGGTCATAATTTGAATGAGAGCTTGAGCTCTCATATGAGGAGGCACACCAAAAAGCTTACGTTTTTTCTTCTCATTGTCACATAAATAATCATAACACCTCATGCGGATTTGATCCGGTACTTCCAACTCCTCTAAAAGGTCCCACACATCAGATTCTGAGTAATGTCGAGGTCGACTTTGTTGTATCAGAGTCAATTGTTTTTCAGCAATTTCAACCTGGCGCTCAGCAACTTGGTGCAGCTTATCTGAGAGGGAATTGCCCTCCTTCAAAGCTTCAACTAAACTCATAATTCCTACATTCATTCGATCATATTGAGCCTCCACCACCTCAGCCATATTTCTCTTTCGTTTTAAACCCCTTGCAGCTTATGTCCCAGTTGATTGATTTGATTGACCAACTTGTGGACTGAAAGTGTCAAAGTTAGGGGGTGAAAATTGTTCATCAAACATGTTGATATTTGGCTCATGGGTTTCTACATCTTCATAAGAATCATTTAGGTTGATAGTATCCTTCTCCCATTGTTTCAACCTCTCTTTAGCGGTTGTAGCATGTTTCCCCGTTGCCCTATCAGCTGCAAATAACTCTTTTAGGATATCGTAGTGCTTAATTTGCATTTTTCTCCATCTTGCTGCATGTGGCTTTCCCTACACAAAATAACATAATGCATAAGTTCAATTTGGTACTATAATCACAAACATGAACAAGTGATCAAATAGAAGGTAAAAAGGCTAATTACTCTAATCAACTCATCCCACACTTCATCTTCAGCATCAAATTTCCTAGTTATAGGATTCCATGCGAATCCACTCAAGCTATGAAACAAGTCATACGCCTCAGCAAAATGATTTTTCAAGGTTTTCATTCTATTCTTTATATGATTCTTCGTAATGTTTGGTCCAATTGCAGATCTTAAATTCTCAACCATGTTGCTATATGCTTCTGTTGTCCAAGAACCGTCGTGTCTATTTCCTTTGTTTGCCTCTTCACTCAAAGCATTCAACAACAGTTGGTCCATCTCATCATTCCAGTGCATATTATCTTTACCAGGCATATTAGAATCTGATGCAGTACCTTTCCCCTTTGCCATTGTAGTATCTACATATAAATTTCACAAAAGACAGAGAAAATAGTTGTACACAATAATGTATTCATTCTCACCCGAAAATTAAAATATGGTAAATTAATCCACAACAATAATCATACAAGTAAACTAATAGAATAATTTAAAAGCACATGCCACTTGACAATATACATGTCTAATGGAAGGAAATGGCGTGCACAATAGTACACAAACTAGAAATAAATACAAGATACATCATAGATACGCTCTGCATATATTGTCTGATAAAACAAATATATGATATATTAGGAATACATTGAATAATGGTGTCATCAAATTTGATAAGCATTCCACATTTCGGTAGCAATGTTGTCTCTTAAAACTGATCCTTGTCTATATTCATCATCACGTTGTTGTGTGTGGGATCTATCTATGTCATGTTGAAGCAACTCACGATCTACTTCAGCAATTAAGGTATCATCAACATCAACACCCATGAGGAAATTATGCAATATACAGCAAGCGAGGACAATGTCCGTCATAATGTCAAATGAGTAAAAGGGTTCGGTCCCGCTAGATATAATTGGAAATCTTTTTTTTTAATACCCCAAAGCTTCTCTCAATGACATTTCGAAGTGAAGAATGACGATGGTTGAATAACTCTTTAAGATTTTGTGGGCCACGAGCTGAGTACTCCTTCAAGTGATAACGGACACCTCTATATGGTGTAAGCACCCCACTTTTTAGCATAAATCCCGCATCCCCAATATAATATTTTCCTACAAAAATTGTAATATATATTATGACTTAACATATTAATTAAATCAATTCTAAATTACAAAACTGAGTAGTCAAAACATATTAATGTACTACTGACCTTCAGGAATTTTTAGCGGATCTTCCCTACTTAAAGCATTTTTCAAAATCCTAGAGTCAGATGCTGTGCCTTCCCACCCCGGTAACACATATGTGAATTTCATGTCAAAATTACATGCAGCAAAAACATTTTGTGTGGGATAGTCCTTTCTTCCACGAAATCGAGGGGCTTCTGTTCTTGGGACCTTCACCCGGATATGTGTCCCATCTATAGCTCCAATGCAATCCTTTTTTTTTTTTGTATTGAATAAGTTATTAAGTTAGTCATATAATTATATCATGAATTTTAGTGTTGAATAAAGCAAAGTAAATTGAAGACTTTGGTACCTTGAAAAAAGGATAGAATCTGCTATTGTTTAATATTTGGGGAGGTACTTCTGAACCAAAAGGTTGGATAAGGAACTCATCTTCTAATGAAATGATGGCACGTAAAACATTATGAAAGTGACGACTAACAGTCTCACCAGAGCGATGGAAGAAGAATGACACAGTACGATTTTTCACATTATGGCCTATGATGTGTAAGAATTTAGCAACTTGCTCCTCAACTGTGGACCGTATGGTATCTTTCACAGTACCAGTTCCTCTTAGTTTATGACACAACAACATAAATGCTTCAGGTCCCATTCGTATGATGTCCCGACATTTTTCAGTTTATACTAATTGTTTCATTAAATCAGCACGCCTACACTCCCTATCTTGATTTCCATCATTGATTGGACTATGTGTGTATTGTGACATCATTTGAAGCACATGTAATGCATGCACAATATAACACAAAAGGACTACATAACAAAAACGCTTTTGCCTTCCCCATTCTTGTCGAAAATGACTTAAAATTTGCATTTGAAGTGGTGTGCCAATATTATCATCATTGAATGCATCACCAAAGTTTTCTTCATTATCAACAAAATCCATGTCTCTCCAAATATCAACCTTGAATCAATGGACTCAACAGAGATCAAAAGTTTTGACAAGGGGCTAAAAAGAAAGAGAAGAGGCTAAAAAGAAGCCAAAGCACATTACTAAATCCAAAAGGGAACCAAATCAAAATAGAAGAATGTGAAGCATAAAAATAGTCCCGTCTCAGACAGGGGTACAAGAAATCACATAAACATAGGAAAATGATTATGAGTACATGGCAATAAAAAAAAAAAATAGGAAAATGATTATGAGTACATGGCTACAAGCAATCTATTAAAAATGAAAACAAAAAAATAGGAAAATGACTATGAGCAAGCAGCATAAACACATGATACATTAACATTCAAATGTACAATTTCTTCAATACAATTAACAAGAATAAAAGAGACTCATGAAAGAGTACCTGCCTTATGAGTACATGGCTACAAACAATCACATAAAAAAAAATAGCAAAATGACTATGAGCAACCAGCATAAACACATGATAAATTACCATTCAAATATACAATTTCTTCAATACAATCAACAAGAATAAAAATGAGTCATGAAAGAGTACCTGCCAAGGCACTTGCGCACTGAAAACCACCTAACTTTGAGAGTGACCAGAGATTACTCCTTACACTTCACTGTATATAATAATTGAAAACATATTGATATTATTTTTCTAAACTTCAAAAATAAATCATAGAAAAAATGTGAAAGATTAAGGACACCGAATAAGCATTCTAAAATGGCAGGAAAAAAATCTCATGAAGAAAGAATGAGACAATAAATAAAAAAAGAATAAAAAAAAAAAATTGAAGAGGAACTACACAGTGCGGCAATAAGATTTATTTAATTCACACAAAAAAATTAATTTCTCCAACTAAAAAATCAGCTTTTGTCTATGAAGGAGAAGAACACCGTTTAAAGCACAACAAAATAATAGCATGTAAGATTTATTTCACAAAAAACAAACATCTCCAGGTAAAAAAATCATAACAAGAAGGAGGAGAAAATAACTTTAGATCCATAATACTAATAATGATAAGAAGAGCAAGAAGTCACAGTGAAACCCGTAGGTGGATGGAAGTGGAAATCCAGCAATGTTAGATTTTGTAGAAAAAGGGGGAAAGATGAGAGGAGGATCCATAATACTAATAATGATAAGAAGAACAAGAAGTCATAGTGAAACCCGTAGGTGGATGAAAGTGGAAATCTGGCAATGTTAGATTTTGTAGAAAAGGGGGGAAAGATGAGAGGAGGAGGAGGAAAAAGAAGAAAAAGAAAAAGAAGGAGAGGAGGAGGAGAAGAAGATTTTTTACCTCCTCCAGATCCATACGGTGGTTGATGAAGAAAGTTGCAACATGATTCAAATCTGATTCAAAATGAGCAGAGAAAAAGGGTGCGAAAATGATAATAGGAGCTGTGTTTCTTTGAGGTTAGTATCGTCTTTTTACACGAAAATGCGGCTCTCCCTCCGGTTTTCTCCCCAGTTAGCGCGGAAAATATTTTGGTGTGGGTCCCACCAAAATTTTTCTTTCCCCTCCCTTTCATCTCTGAACCAAATAACAGAAACCCAGCTTTTCCTTCTCTTTTCCATCCTCTTATTTTCTTTCCCTCTGATTTCTCTTCAATCAAACATTGCGTAAACGAAACAAGGGATGTTGTGGTTTTCCATTACTTTTCTTTCCCCTTCTTTTCTTTCCTTCTTTTTTTCTATTAAACAAAACACAGCGTTAAAGTTGAATTAATCAATATGAACCAAAAGATAAATTTAACTAAAAAAATTGTCACACACTCCCTCCCCTTTCTGGACTTTTCAATCCATCAAAAGTATCTTCAATGAGGCGCCATGACACGGAGTTGCACACAGTTCTATGCCACTATTACAGAAAAGTTGCATGATTGGAAAAATAAAAAGTATCTTGAGGTGTACGTTATAGGTGTACGTTATAGTTGCATGGTGAGTTCTATAGTATATCAAATATGAACGAGGTATATGATGCACCCCATCTTTTATTAATAAATAATCAATTAACACTTAATTAAATTTTTATCAATAAAAAAAATCATAAATATATGCCCCCATAGTTGCATGGTCAAACAACAATTTGTACATAGTTTATATCGACCATTAGACTTACAGCGTATTTGATACGTCATTTCTATTAGTTTATAGCAGATAGCTTATAACGGATGAGAAAGTAGTTTCTTTTGGTAAGGGATTATGTCACAAGTTTATAACATTTTTTCACGAGTTTATAACGTTTTTTTCAAATGCTACTTGAAGTTGCGTTTGATCTTATAGCTTATAACATTTTATTTTTCTTTGCATTTTTATCTTAATTATCTTCATTTAATTCTACCCTTATCCTTTTCTCTCTCTTTTATGTAAAATCATTAATAAAGATGTCTTTTTATGTTATTTTATATTTTTCAGCTAGTTCAACTGCTAGTTTTACTAAACATGTCCACAGAAAATACGCTAGCTTATCCGCTATCCGCTATCAGCTACCTCATCCTCTATCCGCTATAAGCTATCCTCGAACAGCTAATTTTACCAAACAGACTCTTAATTATAGGCACCATTCGAAGATTTAATCCATGATTTCACAATCAAAACCTCAAATTAATTAATTTTTTTTATTGTTGTAAAGCTCCTTAAGTTGAAATAAAATTAATTGTGAATGAAATATAAAATGTGGGATAATCTTTGAAGGCTGTTTGATAAACTTTTGAACATTTGTATGTTTGGAGTGGGACTGAAATAATATTTGGATAATCAAATTTTGACACCTTATCACAGACACCGTATAAAAGCTTGATTTTTATTTGGGTTGACTGAAATTACATAAAAGAAAAAAAAATAAAAAAATTTATAAAGTATGTTCGTACGGTGTTGGTGTTGACTTGAGATGTCCAAATAACAACGCTCGGAGTGGAAAGTTGCTTGAATTGCATAAAATAAATAAAATTTGAGGTGAAATTGGGCTATGTTTGGTAAAAACTAGCTGATAGCGAATAAGATAGCTTATTCAATTTGAAATGTTTGATAAAATTAACGGCCGAGTTAGTTGATAAATATAAAATAACATAAAAGAAAATGTTTATATGTTTTCTTTTAAAAAATTATATTAATATATATGTTATTTATTTTAAAATAATTATAACTTTTAAAAATTTAATTTATTTTAAATTATCTATTATCTCAAAATTTAAAATATTATCCTTTTTAATTTTACTTTTTAATTTTAATTTTTATATTAAATGAAATTAAATAACATAAATGGTAGGATAAATGAGGAATTTAATTAAAATAGTAAAAATAAAATTATAGAAAAATAATAAGTTATAATTTATAAGCTCAAATGTTATTTCAAGCGGCGTGTGAAAAAATATTATAAGGTAATGAAAAAAGAGTTTAATTGCTATACATTGTCAGTGTAAAATTTTTTATACTGTCAACCAATGAGAAATCATGATATGAGTAACTTTTAAGGTAGTTATGATAATAGTCAAACATTTTAGCTTATGTGACAATTTTTTATTGGTTGACAGTGTAAAAATTCTTTACACCAATAATGTATACCAATTAAATCCATGAAAAAATGGTATAAGCTAATGAGATAAGATTTGTTATTAAACATTTCTATTTTGGTAAAAAAAAAAGCTTATTTGTTATAAACTAGTTGTTACACGAAAGAAAGCCATGATATACCCATATAATAAATGTATAATACAATTGTTTTTAAACAAAAATATATAATACAAATTATGTACCCCAAAAAAAATGTAGGTTAAAGTAATAATTTGGTCCCAATATGTAACACGAATTCTTCATATAGTCCCTATACGAAAATTTTTTGGAAATGAGTCCCTACATGTCTAAACGTTAGCAAATTTGTTCCTTATATGTGCAAACGTTAGCAAATTTGTCTGTAAAAGAAAATTGATCTTTATTCGTGACACGAATTTCTTCTGCTGTTAGCAAATTGATCCTTATACGTGACACAAATTTTTGATTTGGTGCCTTAACCTAAAAAAAAAATTAAATAGGTCCTTATATGTGCAATCGACAATAATTTTGTCCATACCAGTTCAGGAGCTCGGACCCAACTAAAGATTCTTTTTTATTGAATATTTTCTATATATTATATCAATCTATTTCTTCTATTGAGAGTAAAAGTTGTATAATTTGGTTCGTAAATGATTTTATATTTTGAAATTATCCAAGTTCGCTCTCAATAAAAGAAATAGATTGATATAGTGTCTGAAAAATAATCAATATAAAAAAAAGTTTTAGTTAGGTCCGAGCTCATTGACAGATGATAGGGGCAATTATTATTGATTGTACATACAGGGACCAATTTTTTTTTTTTAATTTAGGGACCAAATCAAAAATTTGTGTCACGTACAGAGACGAATTTGCTGACGATAAGGACGAATTTGCTAACGTTTGCACACATAAGGACCAAATTTACTAATGTTTATACATTTAAAAACTCATTTTCAAATTTTTTATATTTAAAAATTAAATAAAAAATTTATATTACGTATAGAGATCACATTATTATTTTAACCAAAAATGCATAATACAACTTGGAGAATTGGATGCTTGTAGCTTATCTGATAAGTTTCTTCACCCTTGGGCGGTTCGGCCGCTTCCACTTCAAATTGATTAAAGACTGAAAAATCCCTCAAAATACCAAGCATTCTGAATCGAGTCCCAAATCAAAACACTCGATTTCGAGTTTCCAATTCCGAAACCCTAATTTCGATTCAAACTTTAGGTATTCATGGCGAACTCCTCTTCTTCCTCCTCCTCCTCCCAATTCACCTACTCCTCCAACCCCTCTTACTTCCCCCAACCCTTCCACCTCCAACAACCTCCCACCTACGCCGCGGCTCCATCATCGTCGGTCCAAATCCGACCTACTCTCCCTCCCGCCGCCGCCGCCGCCGCCGCATACTCCTACCCGCAACCGGCTCAATTCCAGCGCGACGCACAACAACTCTTCCAGCGCGACGCGCAGACGATCACCCCCGAAGCGCTCGAGAACGTGAAGGCCGCAATCGCCAACAGCGAGATCGAGCATAAGGCCGACGCAAAGAAGAAAGCGGTTCCCCGACGCGCCGCCGGCCTGACGTGGGAGGATCCGTCGCTGGCGGAGTGGCCGGAGAACGATCACCGGCTTTTCTGCGGCGATTTAGGGAACGAGGTGAACGACGACGTTTTGTCGAAAGCGTTCGCGAGGTTCCCGTCGTTTAACATGGCGAGGGTTGTGAGGGATAAGCGATCTGGAAAAACGAAGGGGTATGGGTTCGTGAGCTTCGCGGATACTTCGGATTTGGCTGTTGCGTTGAAAGAGATGAATGGGAAATACGTTGGGAACAGACCGATTAAGCTTTGCAAGAGTAAGTGGAAGGAGAGAACCGATGTTGATGCTTTGGATAAGCAGAAGAAGCAGTCCAAAAAGAAATTGAAATCCTCTAGGGTTGGTGTCTTGCATTACTGAAAGGTGAAACAACTTGGCTCTACTTGCAACCACCATTGTGAATCGTTTAGTTTTTGCAATTTCAAAATTTCCTCTTTTGTAATTCTAAATATCCAAATTCGCAGTGAGTAAAAATGGATTCCCAATAGATTTCTTGAGAAATAAAAATTTCAAATTAGTCTCAAATAATCTCAAATGTCGGCGAAATTAGTTCTTTCATCGCAACTTTTAAGCACATATAAGAGACTATTTTGACCTGCATATGAAATTGTGGACTAATATGAGATTTTTATTTCTCTCGGACTAACTTGGGAACATATTTTTTCTCATCAATGAATGTAGATATTTACTTTTTAGTTTTTATATGAATGCACTGTTGTTTGCTGATAACCCTTATGAGCAGATTGAAAAACTTGGCTCCCCATTAACCAGCTTGGTGAATTGTTTAGTTTTTTTTTCTTCAATTTTTTTCTTTATTTTTTTTTTTAAATTTGTGCAGTGTAATGTTGTTTGCTGACAAACCTCTGGTGGGGTTCTGGACACAAATAAGGTGAGTTAGCAGATGATTAGTGTAGTTAGAGGTAATGTTCAATGATGTTACTTGTTATGACTTAAGAGCTATTCTACGGGCGCTCAAATTGCAAGTTATGATCATTGTCTCTGTCTGTACCTCATTGTTACGTTCTTTGTGAATCTTTATGCAAATACAGCAAAGGTTTCATCTTCTTCTTGTAGGTTAGTTTAGATCTCATGATGTGGTTAATGCGTAAGAACCACTTCGAATTCAAATTGCTTTATTTGAGGCTAGTGCAAGGAACCCTCTCCATTATGGGTTGATGTCTTATAAATATATCAATATCAAAGTAGTCAATCGCATCGCTATCACGCCGCCTCCGTGCCGCCTCCCCGTGCCGCATTTTCATGGAGCTGCAAATCACGGCTGTTATCGTGTCCTTCACACATGCTATCTGATGTGAGGAGCACAATCTTCATTTTGTCCTTTTTTTTAGCCCTTGCCCATTTTTGAGGAAATTTTAGTCATTTCCTACCATATTTAGGACATTTTAGTCATTTCCTACCTTTTTTCCAGTCTGAACTCATTTAAGGTTACAAGCCCATCTTCTTCGACCAGTTAAGCCACCCTCTGTTTCGTGCTCCCTAGTCCTCATGAAAAGCAAGCTTAATATTCCGGCACCTCACCCTTTTTTGGTGCTAAACTCGGACATTTTCCAGCGACTCTGGTGTACTAACTACTAAGTGCTCTTCAAAGCCCCTTGTTCGCAGCAACCCTCTTCTTTTCGCAGGCTCAGCTCTGATTTTGAATTCCTAACTTATTTTGTTGCTGTCTTGCTGTGTACTTTTCAGCCCACCATTTCTTTTTACTTCATTCTTCTATTTTTAAACTTTCTAGGTCTTCTTTTTTTCTGATTGCCATGTACTTCACAGCCCGCCACCTTTTTCTGGCATCATCTTCCTTGATTAGTTGGTTAGTTATGATTATGTTTGTTTCCGGTTATCTAAACATATTCCCAGGAATGTTGAGGTTGGAAATATGGGTTCCCATGTTTGTTACAGGGTTAGAAAATTTATTCCCGGATATAAAACATTCCCAGGAATAAAATAACTTTCACTTTCCCATGATTTTATTCCCAAGGAAAGGGGTGGGAGTAAAAGATTCTCATGAAGGTGGGAATGAAATTTGTGTAACTACTTTTATATCCCACTCTTACAAAGGATTCTCGGAAATGTTATAAATATTAACCAAACACTTTTTTAGTAAACACATGGGAATAAGATTCCCATGATTATTTTCCTCGGAAAGTTATTCCTGGGAATAATTTTCGAAACTATGAAACAAACGCCACCTTAGATTGGTGGTGATTGTGTGTCTATATTGTATATTGTGATAGGTTGATTATTAATGATGAGTTATGAGTATGTCTTCTTGGGTAATTTTTTATTGTCGAGCATTTATGTGTGTATTATAATCTATATATATATTATTTCCCTAATATACAGTGTAGCGGCCATCCCGCTACCTGCTATGCCGTTTTAGTGTTTTTAGGGTTTGCCGCTACTCGCCGCTATCAGGGATTGACTTGATGGATATTTAGAAGTTAAGTGGTAGAAAATTCTGGAAACTCATCCTGTCACACACTTTGCTACATTTTCACCCTTTACCACATTCTATTGGGGAGGTAAAGTATCTATAAAAGTGTGATCCTATTAGGCTAAACCATAGAAAATTTTGCATTTAGCTCTTGAACTGATTGTTTCCTTACAGTCACTCTAGTGCCTTGGTGGCTGATACTGGAGACTTCAGTGCACAACCCCTCTAGCTCTTCCTAGCAAAACCCTATGTTCAACAAACTTGAAATCATTAAATAATCCTGACAATAGCTTGTGTTCAAATGTAATCTTAAAAAATCAGTTATCAATGAATGCTTTATTCATCCTTGCGTGTTGTTGCAGCACTATACTAGAAGGGTGGGGTGGGGTGGGGGTGGAAGAACCATAGCATCATCCACATTACCATTTAACATGAAGGTAAAACCATGCGATAAGCTTAGATTCAATCAAGGCGCGTATAATATTGCAGACTATTCTACTAGCTAAGTGCTTAATTAACAATTAACTGTTCATATATAAAATGCAGTGAACAGCTCCAAGAACTTATTACGTGAAGAAAAGCACTGTAATAAAAAGTATCAAAGCAATGATTGTACTCAATGCTATGCGTAGGTTTTTACGACGGCCAAAGCACAAGGAAGTACATGTCTTTTAGAATAGGTTTCTGCAAGTCAGGAGCTAAAAATGCATGTGAATCATGAAATTCAACCGTCTTACACCCCATGGAAACAAAGGTGCAAACACAAAAGGCATTTTATCAGGATAGCCAGCTGTCCCTAATAAGTATAGGGCTCCTATACTTGCTAAAGACACCAACATCTTGGGTAATAAAGTTGGGGACATGTTTATTTGACAAAGGGGGTCACACCCATGGCTCTTTATCTCCAAATTTTACTTTATTTGCATGGTATTAAAAATGGGAAAAGATGCTTCCATTTTTTCTCTCGATCTCTTTATTCATTATTATAGTTTTAGGATGTATAGAGAATATTTGGACTTTATTCAATGTCATATTATCATGTTTATATCCTTAAAAGTATAATAATGGAGAGAGAAAATGAAAAAAGGAAATAGAGATGGGGAAATAGAGAGGATCTCAAATCGATCTTCTCAGCCAAAGAAAATGGGCACCATCTCTAAGTAAAGAAGTCGGGAACTTCAATATCCAAATGCTTCCTCTTATCCTCATCGTAGAGATACTTTAAAATATAGAGAAAAATAAGAGCTATTTTTTTTTGTACCTATATTATAGGTTGGGAGGATCCACTATTGTTATACAAATTTGAATTGTAATATTTACTTAATAAAAATAATATATATTACATAATATTTGGAGGTCGTATATGAGGGTGAAGGTCCGTCCCTGGAAAATTTAAAGTAAAGGTCCAAATTTTGAATTTGAAGGATTATTTGGACCTTCACTCTAATTTATAGCTCATATATTTAATAATAAAACTAATATGTATTACAAAATATTTTATAAATTAAGGGTGAGGTGATTCTTACTCATTATTTATTGGCATTCTTTATTAACATTAAAAATTTTAGGGGGTGTATTGCATTGAGATTGTAAAGGCTTTTAAAAGACTTTTTTATGATAAAAAAGTCTTGTGGTATTCAATCAAGATTTTTAAGTATTCTAAATAAGTCTTGTGGTATTCAATCAAGACTATTAGGATTTTTTAAAAAGGGAATCCAAATCTGGTGGTATTCAATCAAAGACTTTTTACAAGTAACAAAAAGTCTTGTGATATTAAAAAGCTTCCCGATTTCGATGGATTGTTTTTTAAGATGGATTTTGTGAGACTTTGTGTGACATTTTAGTTATTTTTTTAATAATAAAAAGTCTCATCCTAACACCTGAGATTTTTCAGAATTCTTAATCCTTATTTCTCTTCACCTAATGTATTCACATTTCTCTCTCCTACCTCCCTATATCTCTCTCCTTTCTCTCCTTCTCCCTCCCCCCTCTCTTTTTCCCATTGTTGTCGTTCAACCCAACATAAATTATCAAACAAAGGAATTTTAAGATCTTTACTTCAATAATCGATTATATATTTATTGTAATAATCGATCTATTATAATGATAATCGGTTTTTGTTTGGGTATACTTGTTGAAAAACGATTTTAAGATAATCTATTTTGTTTGGATGGTATAAAAAATACTTTTATATAGTAAATTACAAAAAAAAAAGTTATTTGTATAGAATAATAATATTTGTTTGGTAGTTAGTTATATAGGATAAAATGAAAAAATATGATTGGTTTCAAAATAATTAAAAAATTTTTCTTCAAATAAGCTTAAAACTTTTAGCTTTCTTGAAAATCACTTTTTTCTATAAAAAAAAAAAGCTTTTTTTACTTCAAGGTAATTTGTCAAACATATTAGAATAATTTCAAAAAACAACTTTTAGTAAAAAAAAAAAACTTTTCCAAGAAAATAAACTGTCTCAAACATGCTCTTATAATACTTATTTTTAACTTTAACTTTGAAGTAGCTTTTAAGTCTCAAAAAAAGTATAGACTACAATTGATTTGCAAGTAATGACACATCAAATTTATATACTCTTGATGACTAACATATATCAATAACAACAAACAATAAAAGTACAGAATACAATATTTATGACATTATGAAAATAAAGTTATTTTATTTTTTTAAGTTTACAATTTCTTTTTTCACTGTATAAATATAATAACATGTGAACAAAAACATGTGAATATGTTGTCTTATCTATTAGAAAATTGATTTTGCTATGTAATATTATAATTAGAGTTTATATGTTTATTTTCCACTAAAGAAATAGAATTTGATTTATAAATTATAATTTTATTCTTCATTATGTGTTCTTTTCAAAACTTATAAATCCATATAATCCTTCCAAATCTTATAAATTCTTATAATATAAATCCATTAAAATCCAATCAATAAAATCTTGATTATAAAAGTCTTTAAAAAAAATTTATAATTCATTACATTCTTACATTATCCATTAAAATCCACAAGACTTTTTTATGTCAAAATAATCTTTTAAAATCCCAATTCAATATACCCCCTTAGTTTATTTTTATCAAAAAATTTATGAGCAGCTAATAAGTGGTATAGATAGATGATTAAAAATGCAGATAACAACACTCATAAATTCATTGAAAGAAAATTAACTAAGAATATGTGTAATTAGTTTTTTTTGACAATCATATGTGTAATTAGTTAAAGACACATAATCGATATAAATAAATTTTTAAAAAAAAATCTTACTAAAATTAAAGATGAAATATTTGATGTATATTTATTTCATAGAGATTAATTTCTATTTACGGTAAGTGTAAAATCACTTCACATTGACACCCAATTATATTTTGATATCTCACTTTTTCTTGCCACTTAATCTGACGATTTTTTATCAAACTAGTGTTATTTGAGAAATTATTTATCAAAATGGGGTTGTTTTATAAAAATTTATCAAAATAGGATTGTTTTCGTCAAAGTGAATTTTTTTATTATTTTTTTGCTGACGTGGAAGGCGCCACTTGGACTGGCGCCTTCCATAAAAATGCCACATGTCACACACTCATTGGTCACTCGTCTGCTGTGACCCGTCTGCTGTTTCACTCGTCTGCTGGTCACTTGTCCGCTGAGACTCGTCTGCAATTTCACGTGTCTGATGCATCTCATCTACTGTTTCACTGGTCTGCTTAGACGAGTGAAACATCAGACAAGTGATCAGCAGACGAGTTAAACATCAGACGAGTGACCATCAGATGATCAGATGACTATCAGACGAGTCACAGCAGACAAGTGAAATTGCAGACGAGTCTCAACGAACAAGTGACCAGCAGACGGGTCACAGAAGACGAGTGAAACATCAGACAAGTGACTAGCAGACGAGTGAAACAGCATATAAGTGACCATCAGATGACTAGCAGACGAGTCACAACAGACAAGTGAAATTGCAGACGAGCCTCAGCGGATAAGTGACCAGCAGACGGGTCACAGCATACGAGTGAAACATCAGACAAGTGACCAACAGACGAGTGAAACATTAGACGGGTCACAGCAGATGGGTCACTGCTAGACAAGTGTCTTCAGCAAACGGGTCTCCGCAAGGAATACTGCAGCTTTTGTTTTTTTGTTTTTTTAAAAATTTCTGTAGAACCAATGAGTGTGTGACATGTGGCATTTTTATGAAAGGCGCCAGTCCAACTGGTGCCTTCCACATCAGCAAAAATAATAATAAAAAATTTCATGCTGTCTAAAACAATCCTATTTTGATAAATTGTTATAAAACAATCTCATTTTAATAAATAATTTCTAAAATAATATTAGTTTGGTAAAAAAGTCAGTAATATGAAGGTTAAAATAATTTTAATTCAATTAAAATTAAAGAAAATAAACCCTTTCCAGTTTTTCCATCCCCACCGCCCATGTTCTTCTGGTAAAGAAGCAGAATCGCTCTCCCTCTCTGCGCACGTTCTTCCTCTCTCACATAAATATCATATGGCCTTTTGATTGCCGAATTCTACCATAAACTCCTGGAAGATAAATATCCATATATTTGTTTGAAGTAGTAGATTGTTGCTATAGCCCCAGTGCAACACATTTTTAGGATGATCGAGTATGGTAAAAGGTTACAGTGGCCTGTTTATATGTGGCGAGGGAATCAGAGTCAGAACTGAAGTGTATAGGATGGAGGCACCATCATGACGGCACCAACGGAGTTGAGATTGAAAATCAAAAGAGAATTGATTGGAAAATGTATCTTTTAATTGATCATTCAGAGAATTGAACTAAAGACATAGGTACACTCTATTCTTTAATTCAAATGTCTGATGTGATAATTATTAATAATCTTTAATTTTATTGGAAAACGTTATAAGATAGTGGGAAATAAAAATCGTAATTAATGCTGCAATAAAAAGTTTGCAACTTTGTTTACAATAGTTTATTGGTTCGAAATTCATCGTAATTAGGACCTTTGGCTTTCTAGTGGGTCCCTCAGGATGTCCCTACAACTTTAATCCTTTGGATCGATTATGTTACTGATCCTCGATTAGGTTCGATTTTGTAATTTTCTCCACAAAGTTGACAATGGAGCCAGTGATATTAAAGAAAATGAAATATTTAATTCCACAGGGTTTGAGGCCCAATTATGGTATAAACGATATGGACCTTGAAGAAGCCCAATAACATGGATTTTTCATTCAAAGTTGTGGCTTCTCATTTTCACACTATTAGAGACACACAACACAAGCTTGGAAGTTAGAACTGTTGAGTCATGGAGGTTGCCACCGTAGCTTCAAGCTTCGCAATGAACAAGCCTATGCTGGCGTTGCCATCATCATCGCGATTCGCAAGCCCTATTCGAGCCATTAACTCTTCCTCTTCCGTCAGAACCTCTCTCTCCACTGAATTCGTTGCTCCTTTTGCCGGCAGCAGCAGCGCCTCAAGCGCTTTCTCCGGTCACAAGCTTCGACCTCCGTGTCTCAATCCGGCGTCGTTTCGTTCCTCCAAGGGTAAAAGAGGCGTCGTTACTATGGTACTTTTTCTAACTCTCTTTTGAACCAAATTTCATGATTAACGTTTCTAACGCGGCGTTGGAATTTGGAATTGGTTTAGAGATTGACGTGAGACTTTACCAACTGTCTAGAAATGCTGTAATGATTTGAATTTTGGATTTAGACTTGAACATTTGTAAGAGGTCATAGGGTTTTTATTCTCCTTTTATAAGCAAAATATAAAAATAAGGTTGAGATGGATAGAATGTAAAATTGTAAATAAATATGAACAGTTTGAACATGAAATTGGGCTTAAAAGAATATAACAAAATGTAGGTTAAATTACTCCTTTGGTCCTTACAATTTTATTAAATTTTTAAATAGGTCCCTACTGGCACAAGTTTTAGGGACTTAATTACAAAAATTCTATGATTAGTGAGGATTTAATTACAAATTTATATGAAATATAGGGACTTGGTTAATTTTTTTTTTTTTTAAGAAGTATAAGGATTTAATTTAAAACTTTCAAATTGCAGGGACCTATTTAAAAGACTGGAATATTAATTTAATCTAATATATAATTCTGGAGCCTTGAACAGTTACTTGCATGGTGTGAAATTTGACTTTGAAGAGATTTAGAGGGTGATTGAAGAAGAGATGGGTAGGTTTTTGTAATGGCCAAAATACAATGAAGAAGATGTTTTTTAGAACAGGTTTCTGCAGGCAGAAATTCAGGATTGGAAATGTCATTGAGTTTAGTCATCTCGATAACACCCAAGGAAAGTGGAAACAAACAAAGGGCAAATAGAAAAGGCACATTTTGTCAAAATAGCCTGCTCTACTGAATAACTATGGTTCCTATAATTGCTAATGGCACCAAATATCTTTAGGTAATAAAGTTGAGGACAGATTTGTTTGACAAAGACATTCACATCCATGTCTCTTTGATGCGAAATATTTCACTTTCTGGTTTCTTTGCATGTTACGAAAAATAGTGATCTTCTCAGCCAGAGAAATTGGAACCATCTCAAAGTAAATAAGCCAGGAACTTGAATATCCAAATGCTTCATCTTACCCTCAACTGTAATTGTGGAAATAATGTATCATCAATCAACATAAAATGGCTAAATGCAAATTTGAATACTTTTCTTCTCAGAACCCATCTGAAAATTTGATACATAAATTTCCTCTCGCAAGGTGTATTGTGGTATTATTTTTTCAAAATTTGTTTGAAGGTTTTGGTAGAAGGGAGGGAGGTAAAGTTTTAATTCATTGTGCCATATATATGCTGTCCTTTGGTGTCTTTGTTTACAACATAAGTGAATGGATTGCAAGAGAATATTGTTCCCGGTTTGTCCTTATCACTGACATGGGAGAGGAATTTTTTATGGGTTCTCTGTGGTGGCCAGCTCATTGTTTTGTCAGTCTTCAGAGTATCCTTGGTAGATATGTGGAGACTGGAGAGGAAAGTGATCTCTTTTTTGTATTAATGTGTTTGTTTTTGTTTTATGCTTTGCTTAAGGAGAACATGTCATCATTCTTCTTCTTCTTCGTTTTCTTTTCCTTCTATCATTCTATTAGGTTTTCTTCTTTTCTTGAAAAGAGACGGATGTGTGTAGGCAATGATGTTTGGCATATATAAGTTGTATGTAATCATGGCTGTGCAGTGTCATAAACAATCCATAACTTATATATAATGTTGGTCATGGATGGGTTATATATAATGGAAATAAGCGGTTATTTTATGGAACATTGGGACACAATATATGCCACCGATATAATTTATGCAGGTTGTTCATTTTTTCTATGTCTGTGGATAGGTTATTCCTTTTTCAAGAGGAAGTGCATGGGAGCAACCTCCACCAGACCTAGCTTCTTACTTGTACAAAAATCGAATTGTTTATTTGGGCATGTCTCTCGTTCCATCTGTCACAGAGTTGATACTAGCTGAATTTCTTTACCTTCAATATGAAGATGCTGAAAAGCCTATTTACCTATACATAAACTCCACTGGGACAACTAAGGTAAGTAATGTTCTTTATGCATACACCCTCATGTTTTAGGGCCAACTTGGCTTATAGAGCTTAGATGTGGCAGCCAAAGGTGATGAAAATGGAGCCACAATTTTTTAAGCTAGAATGGACCAATATTATTATTGAATAATTTGCTTAATAGCTAATAATATATTGAAACTATCATCTTGACACAAGCAAGTCAATCTGATTTTTGTTTAGAAACTAGAGAAAGAAGGATTGAGTCTTGAAAATTCAAGGAACTTCCCACTAACCATAATACTTTAGGCTTAAGGTTTTTATCTTTGGAGAAATAATGATGCCAAACGCCTACCTAAGGCATATATATTACCATAGATAATTTAACTATAAATTTAAATAGCGTAGCTAAATAAGAAAATCAATAAAATCTAATATAATTCTTGTGTATCAAAATTTAGTAGCTAAATTAATAATAATAATAATTATGAATAGAGAGCCACCCAATTCCACAAGAATACCATGTACAACAATAACAGCAGCATCAACTAATCCTTATCTCACTAGGTGGGGTTCACTCCATTAATCAGTCAACGCCATTCGGCTATGATGTTTCATTTCTTGCTATTGACAAGTGAAATTGCCTTAATCTTGACCCCTTTTCTTTTCAAAGCAGAAAGCACTTCAAAGTTCAAATAATCCCCATTATGATGCTAGTATGATGTAGCCTCAGTCTCCATAAATATTTCCGTTGTTCAACAGAATCTTGTTTTCTTATTTCAGGGAGGTGAGAAGTTGGGTTATGAGACTGAAGCATTTGCAATTTATGATGTGATGAGGTTTGTATCTCTATGCTTTCTGCGATCATGTTAGTTATTGTCTTTATCTCACTTGTGTTGAGCTCTTAAACTATATACTGCATAGGTGTCATTTCAGTGAAAAAATGTTTAATTACTGCTTTTGTTTATTTTATTTGCTCCACCTTGCATGTAGTGGGTTTGTAAGTGGAGAAGTTCTTGCATTGGCAATGCTTATTCAGCCATTGCTACTCAGATTTTAGAAGTAGGTGGAAGCCCCATGAGTCCCTCTATAGGGCAGCAATCTGAACGGCAATACCTATAAAAGGCACTGCCTACCCAGTAGTTAATAGCTCGCTATAGCGCCGCTATTGCACTGGAATGGAGCGGAGGGGCCCCTGACCACTACAGGCGACTTGTAGCATGGGTTGTGGCTAAATTGCACCCACTTTGCAGCTATCGTGGCCACTACACCAACAACAGGAAAAAACTTGATTCTTCCCATGTGTTTTCACTTTTCAGCCCCATCTTCAACCCTTCCATCACTCTTCCAGCCAGCCACATGTTTTCCGGCCAAATACTGACAGCCCAGAGGTTTTCTGGCCAAGTCCCTCCGCGGATGTTCAGCTCTGTTTCGATGGCAGCTTCTTGAAGAAGCCCTCTCCCTTTTGCATCGTGACCTAATCTGGAATGTTTTAATTAAAACTTTTGTTTTTGGGTGGAAAACTTATTCAAAACAAAAAGACATCACTGTCCTTTTCTTTTAGTAATTGTCATCACTATCCTATTTTAGTAATAACACTTATTTTTATTTGATTTATTGGGTATCCTTTTAATACTTGTTATTAGTACTTAAAGTTGTTCATAACATGTGGACTAAATACCCAAGAATTTTTCATTGAAAGTGATTATCTACCTGATGTTGATTGATTGGGGACCTTTGATGATGATCTCTACATTATACCAAGGTTTTAAACTGACTGGCAGATTATTAAATTAGCTCTTTTCTTTATGCCCTTGTTGTTCCTGAATTTTGTCATGATTCTTGAAGCAAATATATTCAGCTTGTGTATATAACCAACCCAGTTTAGAGGTTCTCATGAATTGCCTAGATGAGTTTGTCATCTAAGTTTTCTGTCATTATATTGAGGCATAACTGATAGTTGTATATGACATCACCAAAGGCTGATCTATCGTTTGTGATGTTTATTTATCAAGTTTTGCCTATCTAGGTCTTGCTGCGCCATAGACATGCTACTTAGTAGAGATTTTATACTGGCGTACTCTCTCCCTCTCCAGTTTTCCGGATTAACATTACTTCCCTTAAATGTTAAAAACATGATGTTAATATCTATTATATATTATTAGTTTCTGAGTGTACATGATGCCAAATATTTATTAATGGAATAACTATGTTTATTCTTCGCTGCATAATCCCACCCTTGGAGAGTAGACACATTGCCTTTTTATTGCATAACTTGTTCCAAACTTGAAGGATTGGCCATTGAAGGTTTGTGTTTATAAACTTAGCTATGTTGTTCTTCTACAGGTATGTCAAGCCTCCAATTTTTACTCTGTGTGTTGGTAATGCTTGGGGAGAAGCTGCCTTACTTTTAGCTGCTGGTGCAAAGGGAAACCGTTCTGCTTTGCCATCATCAACAATAATGATAAGACAGGTTCAGTCTCAACTGCTTCCTCCTATACTTAGTTTATTGTATGTCTTCTAGGAATCTTGTATCCAAACATTACCATATTATCATTTTCATCTTGCAGCCCATTGCACGGTTTCAAGGTCAAGCAACGGATGTTAACCTTGCAAGAAAAGAAGTCAATAATGTGAA
The DNA here is from genome assembly GCA_039655645.1 of Ammopiptanthus mongolicus. Taxonomy (NCBI): domain Eukaryota; kingdom Viridiplantae; phylum Streptophyta; class Magnoliopsida; order Fabales; family Fabaceae; genus Ammopiptanthus; species Ammopiptanthus mongolicus. The sequence goes on along the minus strand of CM077343.1, from coordinate 9,622,695 downwards.
GACAGAATTGGTTTGAACAATAATTATCTAGTTTACTTCAATCTATTTTTACTTAGTTAAGGTTCAATACTTCAATTGTAATTGACCATTGTTATCTATAAAGCTACATGGACCAAGGCATATTTTTGTGTTTGTAGTCCCATTAAAATGTCAAAATATCAGTTCGTAGAGCTGTGGCCAAACATTTTTTATTTCCCTTCAACCACATATATTGAGTTTATGAATTTATGACTTATGTTGTAAAGATATATATCTAAGCTTCACGACAGACCTATATATGTTTTAGATTTAAGATTTAAAATATGGATTCTTATGAGTGCGGGTTTCACTCATTATCTTAACAAATATGGATCTAAAGATTATTATAACAACTCACATTCACACTGTCAACTTTTTCAAGGTTAATTTATATGCGAAGCATATGGAAAAATCACCTGAGCAGATTGAAGCTGATATTCAGCGCCCAAAGTATTTTAGTCCTAGTGAAGCTGTTGAGTATGGAATCATTGATAAGGTACTTGCCATCTGAAAGTTATGTTTTTTTTGTCATTTATTTGACTCGAAAAATAAAAAGTTACTGTCTTTTTGCAGGTATTATACAATGAGAGGGGCACCGAAGATCGTGGAGTTGTTTCTAACCTTAAAAGAGCACAACTTATTTGACTGTTGGAGAATTTGAATCGCTATTTTCTTGGAGTTGTCAGGTAAAGTACATGCGAAGGCATTATCATATTAAACACTTATTGCAACCCAAGGTTAATAAACTCTGTACACAACGCACCAAACATCACTTTAGAAAAAGTGTAACTGTTCCCTTTTAACCAAATTATTTTTTATACATTGTGGTTCATCATTATTATTTTGCCAGGTTGTTTGTGATGCCCAGAAATTTCACCTGTGGTCATAATTTCACGTTTACACTTGGCTTTAACCTTTTGGTATTTGGAACCATAAAATGGGTAATTGTCGAAAGTGGTCTAATGACTGCACTAACCATGAGTTAGCATTTCATGTTTGTGTTGAAAATGGGAAGCCCAAAAGCTCGAAGATATTGAACTTTTTGGGCACATCATGCCTCCAATAAGCTTCTTACTCTTAATGATCTAATCAAGTAGCTTCTATTGACAGTGACATCCACAATCTCTGTAGTTTCTACTCTTTTCTATTCCACTAATAAGTGCAAGCATAAATAGGTTCTCGCTTAGGAGAGCAATTCCTTTTTCTTTCATGGTCATACAACCTATGAAATAAAATTTCTCATCCCCCCTAAAATATGAAAAGACAGACAAGGAGATGGGACACGTAGAATGGGCTGTTTGATAACTTGTTTACACCTTGCATTTGGATTATAAATATTCCGCATATGGCCACAAGAGTTCAGATTATGACTGAATTGGCGAATAGCCCCTTTCTTATTTGGCTTGATTTAGTTTCATCTCTCGTTAGTCGGCTGCTTGCTCTAGAACACGTGTTGGAGACAGACGATAGGGACTTAGGAATTATAAGCCTTGCAAATATGCTGGTCCTTTAGTCTTGACTGTGTATTTTTGCTTTCTCTAAAATAAGTGGCATTACCCACTGATGGAGAGTTATGTCGATGTCCGGTGCCAATTTTAGTGATTGTCACTTTTCCCTTTTTAAAACAGTAGTACTCCTCTTTTTTTTTTTTTCCAGAAGGGGGAGGGTGAGCCTTGGCTCAACTGTAAGGTTGCTGTCTTGTGATCTAAAGGTCACAGGTTCAAATTCTGGAAACATCCTCTCCATTTGCAGGGGTAAGGTTGTATACATCTATCCTTCCCAGACCGCATCAGGTGGGAGCCTCGTGCACTGGATTATCCTTTTTTATTATTATTTTTTTCAGAAGGGGACGGGTATCAAAAAGGAAAGACATGGCACTTCTTAATTGCATGGGTCTCTATATAGCCAGAATGCATCTATAGCGCTCAACATATTGACTGCTCCAATCAAATATGTTGTTTCAGTTTGGGCGTGGTCTGATATGTTTCTGATAGAATTGTTCCTGACTACAGAAAATTGTGTCTGGAAATGTAGATCAGCTGAAATGGAGGATCTAGTAGACCAGCAGCCAAACTGTACTACCCTGCCAAGCTCTGGTCCAAGCAATTAGTAGGAACTGGAGTCTCAATGTTAAAACTATAGATTATATTTCCCTCCCCCAACAAAAGGCAGTGGGTTCAACCTTTACATTTTTTGTAATATGGTGTACACGATTGTATTATGGTTCATTTTAATTCCATATTTAGTAAATTTTTGTCTGCCAGTCCCAGAACGATATTTGTATTGCTATTAATGGCAATGTTTAGCAGAAATTCGAATACAGAATATCACAAATTTTAAACAGAAAGAGATTTAAGAGTTGGCAAAAAGGACCTGTGCTGGTGTCAACTGAGTTAGAAACTCAATGGCCAGCCAAATGTTCAAGGGAAAATTACTCTTGGTGAGTCATGTGAAAAGGTTTTTCATTTTAGTATTTATATTGATTAATCACGTACTTCCTCCGTAACAAAATAAAAATAAATTTAATTACTTTCACACTTATTAAGATAATTAATTATTCACATTTAATGTTATTAATTTCATTTAAAAGTTCAGCTTCGTTATTTAAATTACCTCTTTTTGTTTATTCATATTAATAATATATTATATGAAAACTTGTTTCAATTAAATGTAATAAAATAAAGGATATTTTTGGTATACTATCATTAAATAGAATGTAAAATGTTAATTTTTGTTTATATTTTGTTACAACTTATATGAGTCAAATTTGACATATATTTTGTTAAGGAGGGAGTATCAAACTAATCTAATCTATAATTTACACTTTACAGCTTACCAATAAAGTGATGCATGAAAATGTAACTAGATTTGCTACTTGGTTAATGTAACTAGATTTACCAATAATTTGCGTGCTTGTTGAAGTAATCTGCTTTCAATCAAGTACTTGGTGAGAAGACTGATGTGGGCCAACCGTGCAAGAGGTTGTGCAAGTACAAGTGTGAAATGAAATATTACTCAAAATTAGGGAAATTATTGTTGCACGTAAGTTTGTGGATAGATCTCTCACATATGGATGATAACTTAACTGTTAAATTAATTTAACAACTTAATTACTTAGCGTTAATTAAGATTTTAAAACAGAAATTTATCTTTTTTAAGTTCATTAGGTATATATTAGTATTTTAATTAAATAAACTTGATAAATAATTAATCAACTACTCCTGTCACATTTAAATTTGATAAGTGGTCAATTAATCGTATATGTAGGTTCTGTACAAAGTTTATTTGTTCAGATAACGGTACTGTATAATTACTAGCATTTGTTTGACGGGCAACCTGCAAGCTTTAGAGGACACTTAGGAAAAAATGTTCACGTATGTATCGATATAGCTATTCAAAACTACGTTTTCCTCTAACAATGCATACTCAAAAAATACTTAGATAGCATTCCCTAAAAAAATATTAGCTAGAAAGCAATTAATCTACAAAATAAAAGATGTGTACGTTATTCATACGTACATCATATACCGTTGGGTTGATTTAAAATATAAATATGGAAAAAAAATTAATATTCCAAATTCTTAACTCTGAAATAAAAATGACACTTATTTGAAGGATATATCGTAAAACATTTTGTAAAGTCATTTAAGAATGTGGGCACTCATATATGAGTTGTATAAAATATATTTATTTCTTATCTGAATATTTATTTATTAAGTAGGATGATATATGTACATTATATTTTTCTATGCTTTTAGTTTTTTTACCCAGTGCCTAATTTGGGTTTGTATGAACTCATATGCATTTGTAAATTCCTAATATAAAAATAATAGGAACAACTTACAATGATTATTAGCTTCAAGTTCAAAGCACTGTCCTCGAAATGTTTGCATCAACAGCTGCACGTTCACCTTTCTCTTGGCTTCGTGTACCAAGGATAGAGCCACCGAATGGACGGCTTGGAAAAAGAAGCACCTACTGCAATGGATTTCACATATTGGTCTGGGAAATAAATTTTGTATTGGCACACGCCGATCCGGTATGATCCAATAAAATCTTAAAGATAAATTTAAAGTAATTTTAGTAAGAGCTTTATTATCTTTTTAATTTGTTATTTTATTGATTATTTGATTGGTTGTACCCAATAAACACTATGTTCATGCAAGATTTATTCCAGACTAGATGCTTCTTTCCTATGGGTGACTTACACATTGCCTTGTATTCAAGTATCCTTTCACAACAAATCTCTATCTACTATTATTAAATGTTGAGCGAATAAAAGTTGTATAAATAAAAAACCAATTTTTATGCAGTTGTTAAAATTTACGAGAATTATGAAGAATATTGAAGTGATGCTGTAAGTATTAATCTAATGGTATAAAAGTGTAGTGATTTTCTGTCAAAAAAAAAATGTAGTGATTTTTTGGTGTGTTGTCTTCATAGTATAGTATGACTCTTGAATTTTTTAATCAATTTTGTTATCATTATTTTAGAAGAAAAAGGCAAAAAAAAAAAAAAAAAACTAACAGATAACTCCTCCTATTAGGACATCAATAGCACCAGATTGGATATATGCTAGGACAAGTTAACTTAGCATGTGACAGAAGGATTAAATTCCTCTAAAATGAGTAAAAATGTAATGTAAGAATGTCAGATATATTTATTCTTGATGAGTTAAAGTGAACCAATCAAGAATGACACCTCTTAAAAGATATACTCTAGTTTGAAAAAACAAAAAAAATTATAAAAAACTCAAACAAACAAAAGAAAAAAACCAAAAGGGGGGAAGATCATCTAATCTGCCTTTGTATAAATTGTTTGAAAATCAATCTAAGCCGTTGTAAAATCATGATTCATATTTATCGATCTTAAACATCTGTCTAATTCTTTTTCGTAAAAACTAGTGATGCTGTAATGGGAAGCCTTCCCCTTCTACTTGGCAACCATAAACCTATTGGATATATAGTTAGTTGGAGTGATTAGTTAGTTTGTTAATAATTAGTTATTAGATTATTAGCCTATATAAATTCTTGATGTACTCATTTTTAATTATATTCCATATTCAATGGAATACAATTTTACATCTTCTTTCAATTCTCTCTTCTCCCTTCATGAATATCATGTTTTCTAATATGGTATCAAAGAAATGTCATTCACCCTAATTTTTTCCAATGTAATTTTCTTTTTCACAATCCCTTTCTTTTTCTCACTCACCTTCCAAACACACATGCATTCAAGAAGATCATCACAAGAAGTCAGCATTTTTTTTCCGGCTCCAACCAATCTGCTTCTAAGGTCTTTAGCAAAATCCTTCCCAATCTCTGACAAGAAGGGTGCTAACCTTGTGCACCCAGTGTAGATCATGAGTTGTGTCATGACTGCTCTCCCACAATCTCCCTCTCCCATTTGCAGCCAAGCCTCCACCCCATTTCCACCCTTTCTTTTTAGTGAAAAGTCAAAGAAAATGGAACCCTAGAAGTTCCAGAGGGAAAAAAAAAGAGATTCTTTTGAAGAAGATTCAACATCTTGAAGCTGTTCAAGATCAACTCAAGCAAGAAATGTCAAACCTCAAGTGCAAGGTGGCTTAGGGATGACAATTCAAACCCTATCCGCTGGGTACCCGCAAAAAATACCCACAATGAATAAGGTAAATATCCGCTTTATGGGTATGGATCCAGGTATTAGGGATGACAATTTGAACCATACCCATTGGGTACCAGCAAAAAATACTCACGATGGATAGGGTAAATACCCGCAAAATTGAATGGGTATGGGTGCAGGTACTCCAGTACCCACCCCACCCCGCACCCGCACCCGCACCCGCCCGCGCGCGCGCGCACACACACGCACACACACACACACACACACACACACATATATATATATATATATATATATATATATATATATATATATATATATATATATGTATAAAATATAAATTTTAAGAATATAATTAATCTAAAAGTACTAGACCTGGATAGTTTATTAGTGTTTTTTCCTTTTTGGTTGGGCTCTTCAGTCATTCATCCTCGAGCCAACGCTGTTTTGGATGTTTATTTTGATATTTACTCGTTTTGAATGTTTTAGATGTTTTTATTTAGTTAAATACTTGGATTTGTAATGTTTTATGAGTAGATTTGAAAGATCTTTGGATTTTTTTAATTGAGTTATAATGATCTTTTTGTTATTGATTGTTTTTTTATTTAGAGTGCAGGTAACGGGTGCGGGTATAGACACTTAGGTACCCAGAGGGTACGGGTACTAAAGTTGGACAGGTACTATAGTACCCTACCCAAACCCACCCAAACCCTATCCATTGTCATCCCTAAGATAGATAGATAGAGAGAGAAAGAGAGAGAGAGGATCAACTTACACCGAGATACCTTTACAATTCTTACAATCAATATTAACCATTGATCAAGGTTGCATTTTTTTTGCTTCCCCTCTATTTCGCCTTAAGCGCAGTACCTGCTCCTACTCTCTCTAGAATTTTGCTTTCCTCTCTCACCCAATTATAGTGAAAGTCCATTTCCTAGAAGCATCCCCTCATTAACAAAGTAATTGTATGAACCGTCACTGTTTGTCATTGAATTGGATGGAAATTTTCTATTAAATCAAATACATTCTACTCATTCCATTTCCTTTTTTTTTTTTTTTTTTACCTATTTTCTCTCTCACTCTCTCCCTCCCCCCTATATATATATATATATATATCCCCGTAATTACGTAAACCGATATGAAGCTTTAAACATGAGTACTAGATTTTAACGGGGAAAAGATGATTGTGGCTATCCATTTACCACAAATACTTTGGTGTTTTGGACATACAATTTTATGAATTTATTGTGATATTTACTCATTTTAGATGTTTTTATTTAGTTAAACACTTTAGTTTGTAATGTTTTATGAGTAGATTGAAAAGATCTCTGGATGATTTTTAATTGAGTTATAATGATGTTTTTATTATTTATTGCTTTTTCTTAGCTAAAGTGTGGGTAACAGGTGTAGGTATGGGTACCTAGGTACCCAGAGGGTACGAGTACGGACTGTTGAGTCTCCAAATGTCTGATGTGCATTTACCATAGTTTTGATGAGAGTAAAACAATTATTCAATGATTTAATTGGACCTGTCTGTGGTATTGAACTCGTCTACTTAGTGTGCAGATTAAAACATTAAGTGTTTATATGAACTGTTCACTCGTCTGAACTTGGATAAGTTCACCCGTCTGAACTAACTTCAGTTCACACGTCTGAACTAGCTAAGGTTTACTCGTCTGAACTAAGATAAGTTCTCTCGTCTGAACTAGCTAAAGTTCTCTCGTCTGAACTAAGAGAAGTTCACCCGTCTAATGAAGTCTTCAACCATCTGATCAAAGGAAGACTTATCCATCTAAAAGACTTTGCAACTGACGTCATCTCTTTGTTAAAGAGTCAATCCGTCTAATGAAGTTACTCACCCGTCTGGTGACTAACGTTAAAGAATACATTGGATGAAAGTTATCTCATCTTTGATAAGGAATTTCAACAAAGTGTTTTATCTAAACACAACTGCATCTTACACCAAAAGGGAAAATCTTCCCTCTACAAACAAAAAGCACGTATACAGACCTACTAAGACCAAAGGTATATCAGAAGTCTGTATCACTCTGATGAAAGAGAACAAGCGAAGTTCCCTATGCTTTAATGGCTGACCAGAACGACTCTATTGCATTTATTGAAGATCTGCAAGAAGCCAAGCCTTCAAACTTTGTATCTAACGTATTTAAAATCTTGAAGCCTATTTAATGAAGAAGACTTTAGATTCAAGCAGAGAAGAGAACGATCAAAGCAATCTAAGAGCAATTACTCTGAACATTTATATCTTCATTCTTTCATTATTTATACTTCAATCATTTGAAGTTATTACGCAGTCTTTTAGAACTTTACATTTAATACACTCGTCTGAGTGCTTGTGAAAGACTTGCAAATTGTAATTTATTTTACAACTTCTCTCAAACAAACCCGTCTGAGCCTGAAGAGGCTATGTGTGAAAACAATACTTGTTTGGAGCCTGGAGAGGCTAGGTGTGAAAACAATACTCGTCTGGAGCTTGAAGAGGCTAGGTGTGAAAATAATACTTGTCTGTCCTGTAACCTAAATCAGTTATACTGAGAAAACTTGGTGCTGCCAAGGACTAGACGTAGTCTCATTGTTAAGGGGTGAACCAGGATAAAACCCGCTGAGTGATCTCCCTCTTTCCCTTAACTCTTTAGTTTGATTATTTATCTTAACTATCATCAAACTAAAGGGGTTTATAATCGTGTTTATCAAACCTTTTTTCATCTTGCATGATTGTGTGTTTTCTGTGAAAACCTTCAGACGGGTTATTAGTCTGATTGACCTGTCTAAGTTTACTCGTCTACTATCACTCGTCTGTGCTTGCGAAAAAGTTTCTAAATTCCGCATAAATTTGTCAAACACCATTCAACCCCCTTTCTAGTGATATTAACTCATTTTAGATGTTTTTATTTAGTTAAAAAATTTAGTTTGTAATGTTTTATGAGTAGATTGGAAAGATCTCTGGATGATTGTTAATTGAGTTATAATGATCTTTTTGTTATTTGTTGCTTTTTCTTAGTTAAAGTGTGGGTAACAGGTGCGGGTATGGGTACCTAGATACCCAGAGGGTACGAGTACGGACACTAAAGTTGCTACCAACGCGGATACAAGTACGGGTACGAGTATTTTTATTTCAAGCGTGGGTATGGGGACGGATACTATAGTACCCTACCCATTGCCATCCCTAAAGTGGTTGGGGTTCCGGGGATTGATGGATAATGTTTCTCTATTCTTTAGTGCCTCATTTAATTTTCGTTATGGCTTCTACCACATTCAATTTTCTTGGTTTGAAAATTTTTTCTTATATAACATTCATAATTGTTCCTTGCTTATGCCTATGGTGGTGGTTAAGTGTTTGCCTTCATTTGGCATCAATTTTTGGCGGCCTCAAAAGCCCATTTTGGAGCGACTTTTAACTGATGCTAATTCTAGCGAGTCAGCTCATTTCATATACAAATTCATTTTTTTTCCAACGTTCATTCTGGCAAGATTCATTCACTACAGAAAAAAATTGTTTTTAGCAACCACCAAATCGGTCACTAAATATACAAATTTGGTCGCTAAACCATTTAGCGACCGAATTTTCATATTTAGCGACCGAATTTGGTGGTCGCGGAATGCCTAGTTACTAAACCGTTTGGTGGTCGCTGAATCGGTCGCTAAAATACCTTTTTTTATAGTGATTTCATTTTAGAATGAGATCGTGGAGATGCTGAAAGAAGATTGACGAGGTCCAAAAGAAGTTCGAAGACTTCTCAGATCTATGAACTTCGGCCGTTGCCTCTATCACTTCCATATTTTTTTTCTTGATTAGCCAATGTAATTCCGGCTTGTATTTTTTTTAGATTCATTTTTTGATTGTTGTTAATTTCCAAGCTTGAAGTGCTAGCACTTCCATCTTGCGGGGGGCTATTAGATATTGTTAGTTGGATAGATTAATTAGTTTGTTAATAATTAATTGTTAGATCATTAGTCTATATAAATGATTAAACGGTTAATATATTCATTTGTAATCAACTTCTTATTCTATCAATTCCATATTTTCTATTTTTCTCTCTTAATTATTCTGCCTTCTTGTATGGTTCTTCTTCACTTTAGAGGAGTTCTATCCATATGAATTAGTTGTTACAATGAAAAGAAAAATATAAAAGATATACTCTAGTTTGAAAAAAACAAAAAGATTATAAAAAAACTCAAACAAACAAAAGAAAAAAAACCCAAAGGGGGGAAGATCATCTAATCTGCCTTTGTACAAATTGTTTGAAAATCAATCTAAGCCGTTATAAAATCATGATTCATATTTATCGATCTTAAACATCTGTCTAATTCTTTTTCTTAAAAACTAGTGATGCTGTAATGGGAAGCCTTCCTTCCCCTTCTACTTGGCAAGCATAAACCCACTGATAACTTGGCGGCAGTCGGCAGGCACTAATGAAAGGACCTAAGGTTAGCATTATCATTATGATTCAATTTTTTATGATTCAATTTGATCGAAAAGAGCCTCAAGTTATTCAATTACAATTTGTAGAATTCATAGTTGTACTAATTAATGAATCTGTGGGTGCGTTACGGCCAAACGTGGCTGCTGAATATATAAGTGGTGTAGAATCTTGAATAATTATCAACTCTAGTTGTTTAGACGTAATACGCTACTTCCTCTATTTGTTTATTATATATTATTATTATAATATTCAAATTAATTTTTTATCTGGTTAGTAAAATTAATATTATTGTTTGTTGCCTCTGTTATGTAAATTTTATCTTTAGATATAAAGAAGTTTTGACTTTTTGATCAAATTAGTATTATTTTAGAAACTATTTATTAAAATGGGGTTGTTTTATAATAACTTATCAAAATAGGGTTGTTTTAGACAGCGTGAAATTTTTTATTATTTTTTTGCTGACGTGGAAGGCGCCAATTGGACTGGCGTCTTTAAAGGCGCCACTTGGACAAAGGCGTCACTTGGACTGGCGCCTTCCATAAAAATGCCACATGTCACACACTCATTGATTACTCGTCTGCTGTGACCCATATGCTGTTTCACTCGTCTGCTGGTCACTTGTCCGCTGAGACTCGTCTGAATCACCTGTCTGATAGATGACTATCAGACGGGTGAATCACCGGTCTGATGGTCATCAGACGGGTGAAGATCCAGCTTCAGACGGATGACACCTCTAGCATAGGTCTTTAGCGTGGGCCTTGACCGACGCTAAACGTAAAATTTTTATATTTTTTTGTAGCGAACCAATGAGTGTATGACATGTGACATTTTTAATGAAGGCGCCAGTACAAGTGGCGCCTTTAAAGGCACCAGTTGGACTGGCGCCTTCCACGTCAGCAAAAAAATAATAAAAAATCTCACGCTGTCTAAAACAACCCTATTTTGATAAATTGTTACAAAACAACCCCATTTTGATAAATAGTTTCTAAAATAACACTAGTTTGATCAAAAAGCCAAGAAGTTTTCATAGAGTAATTATATATATATATATATATATATATATATATATATATATATATATATATACCCAACAGTGGTTGGTCATAGTGAAAGTAGACTGCGAACTTCACCTATAATATCAAGGATTCGAATCCTAAAATCATTATTATGGAAAGAGTTTTACCTAATAACAATCCGGGGTCGAGCATTAATCTCAAAATACTTGATCAATAAATATCTATATATGCGTGTGGGTGCTTACGTGTGCTTGGGTGGGGGAGGTTTGCTAACATACTCCCCTACTGAAACTTTAAAATCATCAAACTTTAACTTTTATTTAAAATAAAATAATGTGTACATTGTGTTGGGTTGACTAAGGTTCCTTCAATTTGTTATTTCCAAATAGCCTTTGGTTTGGACTCATCAAACTTTAGACAACATGCTTCATAAGATAAACATGCAAACTACCATTGCGTTAGTGTGTTAGTTCAATGGTTATCAATATGTCTGACCTCTGTCTTTTCTTGTTGGTTTAATTGTATTTTTAATCTCTCAATTTTTTTAATTATGCGATTTTGGATCCTCACAAATTTTAGTTACACTTTTCATACGTCAACTTTTTCAATTGTGCGATTTTGGCCCCTCAAAAAATTTAATTGCGCTTTTGATCCCTCAACTTTGTGAAATTGTGCAAAATTAGTCCTTCTAGGGATCAAAATAAAGGCTTTCATTACACAATTTCACAAAATTTATAAACCCTATTTAAGTATATATTATATTAATGTTATATGAAAATTTTATAAGAGATGATCCATTCCCAAATTTTATGTATAAATATAATAGTTTAATTTTGATATGCTGTTAATATAAAGTTTTTTACACTGTTAACCAATCACCTTATGTGTGATTTTTAAGATAGTTTCTCCAAGAGTCATACATTTTTAATAATGTGATAATATATGATTGATTGATAATATAAAAAAATCTTTATACTGACATTGTATTATAATTTAATCCTAAATATAATATTCTCTCTGATGTGGATCACAAGGTAGAATACATATAAAATTTACCTAGCTAAACATAATGAATAGTTGTGAGGGATCCGGATTCACTGCAGTTACCCCTTCCTTTGGTCATAATAATTCATCACCATTGGATTTATTCTCACTTTTCTCCATTATTGTTGATTTGTTTTGTCCAAAAAAATAAAAAAATGGAAGCAAAGAGAGAAAAAGTGGGTCGACTGAAGCTAATCCAACTCCACTTGTGAGGAATTATGTACCCTCTCACAAAAAGCCTGAAGTTTAGAAAATGGACGACACAATAAAAATATGTTTCAGTCAAAGTCGGATCCAAGCTAAAACTATGCTCAAAATTTTAAATTATACATCAAATGCAAAATGGTGTTCTGAACCTGTGTCCATTTTTGTTATAAGTGTCTTCCAATGTAAAATTTGCTATTAAAAATCAGTAAAACAGTTATAGAATAGGAAATAAATAATTTAACAATGTCTACTAAAAGAAAAGGGAAGAATGGGATGGTCTAATGATCAACTAGAAATAAAGAAGAGTATCTATAGGATCTCCTTTCCTCCTTTCCCTTTTTTTTTTTTCTTTGGTAAAAATTTCTATCAGGATTTTGAACCTTGATTAACCCCAAGGGGTTGGCCTAGTGGAGCATAACAAGGCATGTATTCAATATGTTGCGAGTTCAAACCACCACTGTTCCCTAAAGGTTAGGTAAATATTGTTGGAATAAGAATCATTTATTACACATACTCTTACTATCACACACAGAGAACTGGGAAAGAATTAAAATTCACTGAATAATACTTCACTCTTATTATTGAATCACAAAATTACACTTTATATACATAAGTTGCAATCCCACATGGACCAACTTATTCACTACAGTAACAACAGTTAGTTACACTCTTTAATCACTAACTAAATTAATTAACTTCACAATAAATATAATTCTCTTCATAAGTGCTCAATGAGGTCGGAGGGAAGGATTGGGACGACATCCCCTCATCCTAAATTTCGATTATCCAAAAAAAACCTTGAGTAGCAAAGTTAGGCATTTTGCCATTGTAATAAATTAGATGGGATTATAGGAAGAAACCTGACCCCTGAGGGGTCACGATTGCTAGGGTCTACATGTACACATCATTATTCCAATCCTTTTGCATTCCATATAGTCCCTAAGTGGGAGAAAAAGTGGGCTACCACCTCTTGTATTTAGACTATGGCCTCTACTATAAATATGACTCCATTTATTTGCATCTATCTCACAAATCCTTCTCTCATTAGCAGTTATTGTTGCTTCATAAACTTAGTTTATTGACTTGGTCACTCTTAATTGCTTCTATCTCACAAATCCTCCTCTTCTTTCCGCTTGAGAGTTTGTCGTTAAGCCATGGAACTTAGCTTTAAGCACCAACTTGGCCTTGTTTGTGTCATACTACTCTTACCTGCTCTATATAACTCCCAGGACTCTTCTACGGACTCCAGAGCAACCTATTATGGTAGCCCTGATTGCTATGGGAACCCAAGTATGTGAACCTCCTCTTCTACCTAGCTACCATGCCATGTGTGCTTGTATATAAAAATTGCTAGCACATTTGCATGTTTCACTAATGTATAGGGTTGTTTAATTAAGGACTAAATTCAAAGAATTAAAAGTTTAGGGTGATTGTTTGCAACTAACTAAAAGCTTAAGGTGACTGAATGCTATTTTCTCAGTTTGATTGTGCTTGCTCCTCCTTTAAGATGCTTTTTATAAGTAAAATTTGCAATGTGACATTAGAGTATTGCAGCATCACATAAGATATAATATGATTGGTCGTTTGATATATATTATAGGGGGAGCTTGTGGCTTTGGCGAATATGGAAGGACGGTCAACGATGGCAGTGTCGCAGGTGTATCTAGGCTATGGAGGAATGGAAGTGGTTGTGGTGCATGCTATCAGGTAAAGATTTTCTTTCTCTTATTTTTAATGAAAAAAGTTTGGTTTAATTAAGTTTTTAATCCCCGAAAGTGAGTCAGTTTAGGTTTTGGTCCTTACATTTTTTTTTCGTTGGTTTTGATTCCTGAAAATTCCAAAACTTTGGTTTTAGTCCCTGCCGTCACTATCCATCTATTAAGTATTGATGTGACTAACGGACCGTCACGTCAACACTGTTATGTAAGCTAATTTTATAATATTTAATGTCATGTAGGATTAAATATTAATTTTGTACCTCCTTTTATAATATTTAATGCTACGAAAGTATTTGAAAACTCTAAAAATGTTCCTAAATGTTGCTATAATTTCAACATTTCATTCATTTAATAAAAGTATAAAAAAACAAATAATAACATTATAATAAAAATAAAAATATTATAATAGCCTACATAACAGTACTAACATGACGATCTGCTAACCATCTCAACACTTAACGAATGAATAGTGACGTCAAGGACCAAAACCAAAGTTTTGGAACTTGTAAGGACCAAAATCAACGAAAAAAAGTGTAGGGATCAAAACCAAAACTGACTTACTTTTCAAGGACTAAAAACTTACTTAAACCAAAAAGTTTTCTTTTACATTTAAGTTCGAGAGAAAAAAAAAGATTTTTTTAAGATGAGTTTCTCTATAAAATGAGCGAGCAAGTAAGGTGTACCCGCCTTAATTTAACAAAGTGTATGAAGATTCCAGTTACGAACAATTGTTTGTATATATATATCAAATATAAATGATGGTCAGGTTAAGTGCAAAATACCACAATACTGTGATGACAATGGAGCATACGTGGTGGTAACAGACTATGGTGAGGGAGACAGAACAGATTTCATCATGAGCCCACGTGCCTACTCAAGGTTGGGACGAAACGCTGATGCATCTGCAAGGTTGTTCAAATACGGTGTAGTGGATATTGAATACAAAAGAGTCCGATGTAGATTCAACGGCTACAACATCATATATAAGGTCCATGAACACAGCAAGAACCCGGACTACTTTGCTGTCGTGATTCTCTATGTAGATGGAATACATGACGTCACTGCTGTTCAGATTTGGCAGGTATATACATACATTTTGGTTGCCCCATAGATACAATTCTCAATCAAAATTGATGTCTGTACATATTTTATACACCAATTTTGCACTAAGATGATGTACAAATATTTCATTAATGTGTATGTTATTAACAAATTTAGTAATATTAATAATGGGTTTCTAGCCACGCTTATTATATAATATATACGTTGTTAATTAGTTATTTATATATTACTAATCAAGTGTGAAGTTGGTATACAAAAATGGTGTGCATAAGGAAGAATTGGTTCTCAAAATAACAATTTCTGAATTATTAGATTGAAATGTCAACTTTGCCATGTATATTGGGTTAGTTGCTTAAAGATTAGTTAGTTTACTTTTACTTTGAGAGTACTCTTATTCAATTACTTTACTTGTCTCCCTATGTAGTTGTATTGAATTTGATTCTTGAAAAAATGTTGTGAATGGTGCAGGAAGACTACCAAGCATGGAGGCCACTGCGAAGGGCCTTTGGGGCAGTGTTTGACACTGCTAACCCACCAAGTAGTGAAATCAACTTAAGGTTCCAAGTTAGTGGCGGTGCAGGGCATTATTGGGTGCAATCCAAGAAAGCTATCCCTAGTGATTGGAAGGCCGGAACTACCTATGACACTGAGATTCAGCTCAATTAAAATGAAAAAATCACTTTGAGATCCCAGAAACAGATTAGAAATAGATAGGCACTTGTATTCAGATGTTTCTGATTATTCTCACTCTATGTGCTGCTGGGTGGATATTATTAGTGCTCTTTTGTCCTTTTAGGGACTAAAATAATGTGGATTTATGTACTTTCCACGTGAGACTACATGGACTATGAATAAAATAAATGTAGTACCCTTTATCCTTTACATTGGTATTTGGCAGCCAATGCCATAACAATTGCCTTGATGTTGTTAAAAAGCATATAACAATCGGCACATTACGGTACTTCGAAGGGTCACTTAATATTTAATGTCTTAATTCAGCCAAATAAAAGTCATCACTCATTAGTTATTTCCTAACAATTCTGACATTATAGAAATGTTAAGGAAAAGAAAAGAAAAACCGTAATTCTAGCTTAATTAACACCAGTTTGATCCAAATCAAACGAATTGGCCTTTCTATTAGTGTTTGCTTAAGGCTTTGGCTAGATTAGTGGTAGTCTGGTAAAGGATGAAATGAAGTAGTGTGTAGCAGGGATATAACACTGCTCCATCGTTTTGTAAACACTCCAGGTAGGGTTAGGAAGAGGATGGGTTAACAAGCTTAACAATTTGGCAGTGAGTGAAAAGCAGCCAACAATGCACGTGTTGTGCTGTGTGTGTGCCCGCGTGCGCATGAGCCTTAGAGAACCATCTCCCAAACAGTGCATTCATTCATTCTCCTACTAAAATTCTTGAACTGGGTGTACACCAACTGTTGCAAATCTATGGACATGGTTGCCATAATTGAAGGACTGAAATAAGCGTAGTTAAAACGTTTTCCTTAAGTCAGCTCTTTGAAGGCACGAATGTTCTCAGCAGCAAACAGCATTATGTGAGGAATCCCTCTTGTCATCATGATCATAAAGGACATTTTGAGCATAAAGATTAGGAGAGCAACTATGGTTGATGAATCTCCCCACGGTACCATACTTGGCAGCATCCATGGTGAAGCTGCTAAACTTCACAAGAAATTAACTGTGTATTAGGCATGACAGTCGAAAGTCCATCCCAAAGAGGAAGATTGCTGTAGTTATTCCCAATATAAAAACAAGATACTCCTCATTACCAGTTCTTTGTTCAGCTTCCTTCTCTTCAAGAATCTCTCCTGTATATTCACAGATAAAACTTCCTGAAGAGATGGAGTTTAGGGTCTCACTCCCCACCCTCCTGTCTCGGTTTTATAAATTTCAAGTTGAAAGTTTATGCCATGTTGGCCGACTCTATTATAGCATGAAGTGCACTTGCAAGAAGGTCCACACTCATAGACTAGAGTCTTTGCTCCCATTGTGATTGTATGGGATCTCACCTCCATTTTTTGAATGCACAAGAACATTTCTCCGAGTCAGAGCATCCATTAGTACAATCACATCATTTTAGAGGAATAGGATTGCACCAATTAGAATATATCATGCTAGTTATTATGTACTTAAATAGAGGGGGGGTTTTCATTATCTATGGTGAATTAGCTCTTTCCCATAAAAAATATCATTAACACACAGACCCTCTCTTGTTTTGAATGTTTTAGATTTCTTCACTTCCATCCAAGCAAGCCCTGGTTGACCTGGGATTCTTTGCAACCGAAACCTAAAAACCAGCTTATGATGTGGCCCCATATCTTGCCAATAAGTCTACTGTCCATCATAAACATAAACATGTGTCTTCAGCTTTCCATCCATTGATTCAGAGCCATGAATCACCCTAACAGGGTTCTTTTCCACACTGCTGCTCTTTAAAGCAAGATTGCCTCGCTTAAGCTTCTGATCTTCAGGCTCTTTATCAGTGCTCATCAAATTCCCACCCTGCCCAGTATATATCAAGAGATCCGATGATCCCAATTATCTAACTCATCATTTCATCAGCATAGACCCCCGATGCAGCAATACTTGTAGCAAGGATCTTACCATTGTGCTTCACATAATCTATGCCACCCTGAATCTGCCAATGAAGGCCAACTATATTAAGCTCTACCCTATAGTGAAATTCATCACCAACTTCAACCCCAGGGACAGATCCCAATATCTGTTTCCCTGTGTTAATATATTTTGATTATCTTCCATTCTCCTTAAGGATCTTTGCTGCTTGTAAATGAACCATTCTATGAGAATTTGCTTGCTCTTTTAACTTTGATTCTTCTTCCTGCAATAGCTTTCTACAAACAGCTTGGAAAAGGCAGTGTTTCCCTCACTTCATTTCAGGTCACATTTGAGTCATTATTATGATAACCACTGAAATTATTATGACTAAAAGGAGGAACTTTTTCATGGAAACCATGTGATTTCTGGATGAACCAAAAATTTTCAATATCTTCATTAGATTAATGAGATTCCTTCTTCTCTCAAATTATCAATTGACCTATACCTTCAGAAGCAGCATTTCCCTTTTACCAAAAAAAGAAGCAGCAGCATTTCCCTTTTTCTTTTGTAAAGGCTTCTTCCCAGCATGATTTGGTGACTCTTTTCTCTTGATATCAGCTTTTGACATGTCAAGCTGTGCAAAAAAAATCAACTTTCTTTCCCTTGCTTCTATTTGTACCACCACTCAAATTAAATTTGGAGGAACCTTTACCATGCCTCCAAGGACATTCTGATCTAGACATCATACCTAGCACTCCTGTCTTGTCAGATACAATCTACAATCTATCGAAACCTCCTTTCAGCTCATGCTGACAATTAGACATTTCCAAAGGCTTTGTTCCAAGACTTTCGAATTCAGGGTACATTATAATCTCTTGCCCTGATGTTCTCTCAAACTGTGCAGCATCTCCATTTTCCTCTTTATCTACTATCTTGGAATGTATTTCAACCTGATGATGACTGCTTTCTTTGGAAATTGTAATGCACTTTTCTCTTACATTTTCCAGTGGCAATTGCGTCCTAGAAGAAGGTTCAAAGACATCAAGCTTCTTCACTTTCTTTGTAGCATCCCCTTGAGGATCAACTTGAACTATGCCTGCTAGCCTTCCATTGTAAGTATATCCATCTTGAACATTCTTTTCCACTTCCTTTGCATCAGTTGCTGTTGCCTTTTTCAATGGCTTGTCATCTAAAGCCATGTTCTGTTGAACCATACTCTTGTTCTCCAAAGAAGAGATCCCATTTAGACTGAGATGTGACGCATTTTATCCATATAAAGGAGGAAAGTCTCTGACAGCTGAAAGTCTTCTTTGAGGAAAATACCTTGTAGTTACAGCCCTCTCCGAACAAGAACTGCAACCAGATATATTGCTGTCATATGATAAGAATTTTGAACCACCTCATCCACTTGAAGATGACTTTGACATATTGAAGGAATCACATTTTGCAGCTTTTGCAGTTCTTGTCAACTCTGTGTCCTCCAAAGCTGCTTCTATGCCTACCAACTGCACACTAGCAAGTTCACAGTTTGATGAAGGAGGCCCGTACATATGAGATGAGAACACCAAATTTTCCTTCTTCAAACTACGGTCAATTGTTTGGACAAGGGATTCAGGATCAATCGTTGAAGCAAACAGTCCACATCCTTCTGTGAAATCACAAATGGAAGAAACTTTACCCCGCTTATATTTATGCAGCGCAAGAAAAGTGCCATCGCCAATTTCCATCAGTGGCTTCCCAAATCTTTCATCAGAATGATCGTTACTGAATGATGTAACCATTACCATTCTTCTTGATGTCTCTGAATTCAGCATATACTTCTAACCCTCATTCTCAATACAAAACCATCTGGAACATGTATTCAGGTTTGGCAACTAATGAGGACCAATTAAAAAATAAACTTAAAAGCTAACAAAAAATTGGACAGCCCATAAGATTTTTCTAGTAACAAAAAAAAATCAACAGCAGCATCTTAGCTATGCATTGCAATAACATCAAGAAATAAATCCCATGAACAATCTGAACACCTGCAAATTATACCTCCCTGTAGGCCAGCTACAATCCTAATTCAAGTCAAATACACACACACACATACCCATCCAACAGAAATAACGGAATCTTGCATGAGTATCATGTGACATTATCCACACTTCGAACATTGTTAACTACTACAAATGATTTATTTTTAAAAAACATTTTTACTAGCAATATTCATAATCATAATGGAATTCTCCCTTTTTATTTTCTTTCCTATTGTGAGAATTATTTTTTTAGGTTTATATTCATGCAACGGTAAAGGGTGAGCCTTGGGTTCAAATCCTGGAATAAGCTCTCCGCTTGCCCTTGCGGGGTAAGACTGCATACATATATGGAGGCTCGTGCACTGAACCGACTGATTTATTCATGTAAGGGTACTGAAGTTATCCCTCAAATTCCTAACATTGCAGAGGCCCATTAACTTCTATGAATTACTTAAGTTCAAGCTTACTCTCCAGTAAGCTATTGTGGTTCAGAATTAACTATTATTATTTAATTTAAAATAACCAACTTTCCCCAATTGGAAGGGAAAAAACTTGGATGTTTTAGGGTATTGCTTATATAGAGAGAGAAAATGGAATATATAGTTTTGACGATTAAGAAAGGGTTTAAATATTCACATAAACAAGTATGAAAAAGTAATAATGTTATTGTTAATGGATTAATTAAGAATAAGATTTAAAGTTAAGGGATAATAGGAGATGGATTTCACTCACCGGTGATTATGAGAAATAGAAATCACAAAGTGACGCTTCCTCACACGCCCAAATCACCTTTACTAATTGCAAATGCATCAAAGACTAAATTCAAACTCAGAAGAGAGAGACAGAGAAGAATAAGAACGCAAAGAAAGGGCGGCAATGGGATTCAGACTCTTCAGAGGTCACTAGAGTCACTACTCATTGATGAGGAATGATTTCCAGGCACCTAAGCCGGATTCTTTCAGTATTATTTTTTCATACACATCAATGTCCAGAATCAAGTAGTTAAGAAACCTAGACCAATGTTTCATATGGGATGCTGTTAAGATTTATATATTGTCAATCAATTACATATTAAATTTTATAAGATAATTATGATAAAAATTAAATATTTTTAAAAATATGATGATTTATGTTCAATTGATAATGTAAAAATTATTTATACTGAAAATATGTACTAGTTAAATTCTAATTTATTTGAATATGATAAAATAACAATATTATTTAGATATCCAAGCTTCCCATATTTTGACGTTTTCATCGGTCACAGTTGCTCATATGTAACTAACTCCTCTATCCATGCTGTTTTTGTTACTAGTATCACTTCTGGTTCTTAGGTTTTGGTGTTCGTTTTGTTTCTACTGGTAGCAACGATGTGCAAGGAGAGGTTGCACCTGATTGTGGAGGAAGAGATTCACGGAGCGAAGAGAAGAATCAACTTTTGTATCCTGACCGAAGAAATCCAGGTTGTGGATCATTTTTTGCATTATCTTAAAACTACACTCGGAAGAGGATTATTTTTCCAGAGGAATGTAAATCTATCTATAGAGTTGTACACTGATGTAGATTATGCAAGTTCATTTATTTACAAAAATGCAACATCTGGATATTGTAAGTTTCTATGTTTCTTGGTGGAAACTTGTAACATGGAGAAATAAGAGTTGTTCAGTCTAGTGCAGAGGTTGAATTTCGAGTTATGCTACAAGGGATTTGTGAGATGTTATGGGTTAAGATTGTACTTAGTGACCTCATAATAAAGTATGACGCTCTTATGAGATTGTTTTGTGATAAGAAGCCAGACATTAGTATTGCTCATAATTCGGTTCAACGTAACAAAACATAGAGATAAATCGAACTTTATCAAGAAAAAGCTAGGCAGTGGTTAGTTCAACACAGCATATGTCCCTTCGGGACATAATTGGAAGACGTGTTAACTAAGGGACTTTACATAGAATGTTTTTAGGATCTTATTAGTAAGCTGGAGATAATTGATATTCATTCATCAGCTTGAGGGGGAGTGTTGAGGTTTATTTCTCTTTATTGTTTTTAATGTACTGATTTCTTACTTATTTACTTTTATTGTTATTTCCATTTTTATTAGGACAAATTATTAGGGTACGTATGTTGCTAGTAATATAGTTGTATTCTAGACAAATAGTTGAACGGAACATTCAAGCAATAATATTCAAATTATTCTATCGTTTCAAGTATATATTGTTAGTTTTTTTTGTACCCATCTGATAGGTGCAAAATATCCACTGTCGTTAACAGTGACTAATCTCCGCTAGGGAACTTGAAGGCACACAAGGTGAGTAGTCCCCTCCCAATCATATTTTTTTCATTTGTAAGAGTTAGAATTCGATTATCTGATTACTTATTCAATGAGTCCAAACCCTTACCACTTGGACAAGGGCGGAGCCAAGAATTTTTTATGAGGGGGCTAGAGCTAGTTATACAACAATAAAAAAAAATTAACTAGTATATAAAAGCAAATTATATGAAATTGAATAAAATATTAAGTTGGTGCAATAATTAAAATCCACGAATCCGTTAATGCATCCTCACATTTCAATGAGTTTTATTATATTTTCCTACAAAATGCTTATACTGATCATCTCACTACTAAATAAATAAAATATTAATACAGGGAAAAAGTAATATATTTGTTGTTTTGGAAATATAAAAATAATTCAACATTTTCTTTGTTTAGTAAATAGTAGAATTCGAGTGTGTTTAGAAATCTCAAAAAAATAGATTATGCTGATAATCAATTATAATTAGAATCTGTTTTTGTTTGAGTATATTTGCTGAAAAGTGATTTTAAGATTATTTATTTCGTTTGGGTGGTGCAAAAAAATCACTTTTATATAATAAATTACGAAAAAGGGTATGAAGTTATTTGTATAATTTAATAATATTTGTTTGGAAGTTAGTTTTGTAGGGGTAAATAAGAAAAAGAGTTTTGAGAATAAAATAATTAAATCACAACAATCTTAAGTTAAAACAAATTAGATGATATAAAACAGCTTCCCCCCCAAAAAAAAAACTTTTTTATAAATTAAGCTAATTGCTAAACATGATAGATTATGTAAGAAACAACTTTTTAGCCAAAAAACAGCTGAAATGGGAAAAATTAATCATTCCCAAACATACTCTTAATAGAAGGATATAAAATTAGAGTTTAACTTTGATACACTGTCAGTGTAAAAAAATTTACACTGTCAACCAATTAACGTCACCACATGTGTGACTTTTAATGTAGTTAATGTAAAGGGTTTAACAGTTATGCACTATGAGTGTAAAGAATTTTTATATTGCCAACTTATCACAAATCATCCGATGTGTGATTGATTGACAGTGTAAAAAACTTTATACTGTATCAAAATTAAACATTTTTTGGGTAAAAGTCAAATATTTTTAATGATATAACAATATATGATTGGTTGAGTGTAAAAAATATTCGTACTGCATTAAAATTAAATCCATTGAATAATTATTCCATTTTATAATTATAATCCATTGAAAAAAACGAGTTGCCATGGCCTCCCCCTCTCTCCGCCTCGCCACTTGAAACAACCTAAGTTGGTGGTATATATTGTTAGTTTCTAAGTGGACATGAATATTTATTAATGGAATAAGTATGTTTATTCTTCACTGTACATAACCCCACCCTTGAAGAATAGACACATTGTCTTTTTACTTTTTAGTATAACTTGTTCCCAACTTGAAGGATTCCCCGATCAAGGTTCATGTCTATAAACTTAGCTAAGTTGTTCTTCTACAGGTTTGTCAAGCCTCCTATTTTTACTCTGTGTTGCTAATGTTTAGGGAGAAGCAGGCTTACTTATAGCTGCGCTGGTGTAAAGGGAAACGGCTCTGCTTTGCCATCATCTACAATAATGATAAGACAGGTTCAGTCTCAACCACATTCTTCTATACTTAGTTTACTGTATGTCTTCTGGGAGTCTTTTATCCAAACATAACCATGTTATCATTTTCATCTTGCAGTCAATTGCACGGTTTCAAGGTCAAGCTACGGATGTTAACCTTGCAAGAAAAGAAGGCAATAATGTGAAGACAGAATTGGTTAGAACATTAACTATCTAGCTTACTTCAATCTATTTTTACTTAGTTAAGGTTCAATTGTTATTACTTGCAACGATCCAGTATACTTGTCGTGGTCCCATAAAGTTTTTGGCGTCATTGTCTGGAAGTGATAAACTACCATTTTAATAATGAGTGCTTCATTTGGGTACTTTTGTTTCTCTTATGAGCCTTTTAGAGTTTGCCCCATGTTTGACTTGAGTTGAAGTGTTAGCTGTTTTCTTGTTAGTGTTGGGTAAAGCCGTTGTTTTTAGTCTAATTAATTTTCATTTAATTGTTACAAGATCATGCATGGTGAAAAGAGCTGGATCAAAGACCAATTGAGGCTAAATTTACATGCTGGAAGGCTTGGCTGAGCGCAGCTCTAGCTTGGCTCAGCACAAGGAAATCATTCGAGAACGTGAGGGCTCAGCACAACTTGAGCTTGGCTGAGCGCAAGAGTACCCGAGAATGCACTTAAGTGACTCAAGGTTGGGCTGAGCGCAACCAAAGCTTGGTTGAGCGCAACCAAAGCTTGGTTGAGCGCTATCCTCTGTTTTCATCTGGAAGTACAAATTCACATTTTAAGAAAGATTAAGGGATGGAGCAGTTGGGTCACGAAAGTTCTTCAATCTCAACCTAATTTGGGAATCTTTATGGAGATGAAGAAGAGGAGAAGAAGGAATTCTTCAATATCTCTCTCCTTCTTCATGGAGTTTATCCCTTTCTCTTCTCCTTTTTCTATTTTTAGTGTTTAACATGTTTAGCTAAACCTCTTTCTAGCTAGGGTTTTGACGTATAATTTAATTATGATGAAGTTTTATTTGTCTCTTTGATTATCTTATGAACATTTAGTCTTATTGATATAACATTTAAATGTACTTAGCTATCATTCTTGTGTTTTGAGGGTTCATTTATACGCTCGGAATAGTGTTTTATGGATTTTGTCTCTTGTAATCATTATCATTAGTTGGGTTAACATAAAAATAGGTGACTTGATTAATGTGGTTGTTTCATAAATTTCATAGAGCTTTTATCATCATACCTTGTTAATTCTACCAAAGGGCTAGAATTGATTCTCTCAGGAATTAGGCTCTAATTAATTAAGGGAATTTAACTTTCAACAAACCAATTGAGATTAGGATAATCAGAGTTTCGGTAATTCATAAGATTCCTTGTTAATGAAGAACCCAGATCATAATTAGGTGAAATCAGACCCCTAGCGCTTTTATTTCTATTTTTGTCGTCTAAGTGTTTGTTTAATTGTCTAAAAGAAAACTCAAAAAGATTTTACTCCTTTTATCCGCTATCCGTCTAAGTGTTTCTTTTATTTCTTTTATTGGTAAAAATTAGTTGACAGTGGATAGACTAACTGATAGGGAATGATAAGCTTATAGCTGATAGCGGATAAAATAACCGATAAAGGATGGATGAGTTTATAGCTGATAGTGGATAAAGTAGCTGATTGGATTTGAAGTGTTTGATAAAATTAGCGGTTAAAATAACTGATAAATATTAAATGACATAAAAGGACATATTTACATGTTTTTTTTATATAAATTCTATTTATTCACTTTTAATACTTTAAAATGTTTTAAATTATTTTTCATGTCAAAGTTAAAATATTAATTTTTTATTTTAAATTTTAATTATTTTTATAAGAAAAATGAGATTATAAAAAATAGACATGTTGATACGATTTTTATATAGATTTGACTTTTTTATAGACAAAAAAATATATTATCTATTATTTTTTATAATAAATATATATCCAGTTAGTGAAACTAGTCCTTAAGGAGGATTGGGATTTTTAATTAGGGATTGTGATTTTTTATTTTATTTACTAGAGGATTAAGGAGAAATTTAATTAAAATAGTACGGATAAATTTGAGATAAAAAATAATAAACTATAAGCTCAAACTTTCAAGTAGCATATGAAAAAAAAAGTTATAAACTAGTGAAGAAACGTTATAGGCTCTGTTTAGCAAGGCCAAACCGCTAGCTTATAGCGGATAAATTTGTAGCTCTGTTTGGTAAACGTTTTTCTCACTAGATTATAGCGTTTTTTCACTAGTTTATATCATTTTTTTCATACGCTATTTGAAGTAGCGTTTGAGCTTATAGCTTATTATTTTTTCTCTCATTTTTTATTCTTACTATTTTAATTAAATTCCTCTTTGATAACCTCTTAGATAAAATAAAATATCTTAATCTTAATTAATAAAATATATATTTAAGGGCTAATTTCACTAACTAGATATATTTAAGAAAAAAAATAGTAGAGAATATATTTGTTTACGAAAAAATTATATAAAAAATCATATTAATATGTCATTTTATTTATATTAACTCATTTTATTTAATAAAAATTATTAAAAATAAATTAAAATTAAAAAATTAATATTTTAATTTTTGAGATCTAGATAATATTTTTTTTTTATTATAGAGAACTTGATAATTTAAACTAATGTAGAAATATTAAAAGTGATAATCATTTTAAAATAAATAATATATACATATATATAAATATATTTTATATAAAAAAACATATAAACATATCATTTTATGTCATTTTATATTTATCAGCTAGTTCAAAATCAAACATTTTAAATTCAATTAGCTAACTTATCTGATAGAGTATGAGCTAAAGTAATTGGGCCTCCACTTGCAGCCAATAGACCCAAACGAGGGAATCATCACCTGTGATACATGAGACAAATTAGTAGCATGTTGTTGGAAATATTCTAGAATATGTAAAACAGAGATAAGTGTCATTAGATCCTAAAATATAGGGAAATGGTTGTAATCAGGTTGTTATAAGAAAAGCATGGATGAATGAAAATGGGAAAACAGAAAATTACCCAAATTATCTCTCTCTAATTCTTCTAAGGAGGTTATCCTTGTCCTCCATATCAAAGAATCCCCATCCCCTATCCATACCATTTCAATTGGCCCGACCTGTCACCACCACCAACACCTATACTCCCTTACCTCCGCCCATCAACTCATCTACTATCTACTAGTATATCTGCTATCAACTAGTTTTAACCAAACATAGTGAGTAAATGGTGTTTACCAAACACCTCTAGTAACTTATCCATTATAAGTTATTCGCTATAAGCTAGAAATTTGATCTTGGGAAACAAAGGCTAACAATGAATACTCAAATTATACTTAGATAACATTTACTAAAAATATTACCTAGATAGCAATTAATTTCCAAAATAAAAGATTTGTACGTTATTCATATGTACATCATATACTGTTGGGGTTGATTTAAAATATAAATATGGAAGAAAAAAATTTAAGAGTTTAATTTTGATATATTATTAGTGTAAAAATTTTTACAGTGCCAACCAATTACAATTTATCCTATATGTGATTTTTAAGGTAATTATGATAATAGCGAAATATTTTTAATGTTGTGACAAAATATAATTAGTTGATAATATATATTTTTTTACTGTGACAATACATACCAATTAAATACTAATATAATTTAAGATTGTGGACACTCCTATATGAGTTGTGTATAAAATATATTTATTTTTTATCTGAGTATATATATTTATTAAATAGTACGATATTTGTACATTATATTTTTTACCAAGTGCTTAATTTGGTTGTGTATAAAGTATAAACTCATATACATTTGTAAAATTCTAATATAAAAATAATAGAAACAATTTACAATGATTATCAGTTTTCAAGTTCAAAGCACTATCCTTGTGATAAATAAGTGCGCGGATTGGTTGGCAAAGCATGGTTCTTCTACTGATAACACGTTCGTGGCCTGAGAGACTTGCCCTCCTCGGCGATCTTCTATCATGCTAGCTGATGCTCTTGGTGAAGCTACGATTAGGCCTTGTTGGCTTTCTTTCTTTGTTTTGTTGTTTTTTTCTGCCTGATAAAAATAAAAAGCACTATCCTTGTAATGCTTGCATCATCAACAACTGCATGTTCGGCCTTCTCTTGGCAGCTTCGTGTGCCAATGACATAGCTAGCTTGGTTGGAATAAGAAGCACCTACTGCAGTCTGCAATGGATTTTACATATTGGCCACTAGGAATAAATCTTTGATCTTGTACCGATATATCAATCAATCAAACTGTCAATATAAATTTGAAGAAATTTTAATAAGGCTTCTATTATTGGCATTGCTTATAAAAAAAATAAGGCTTCTATTATTTTTTTTATAATTGTTATTAATTGCAATGATTTTTAATTATTTAAGTGATTGTATCTAATACACATCAAATCCATATACATGATGCTGCATTACAAGAAATTTATCTTTTACTGAAAGATAAAATCTGTCACTATATGTTTAAAATCCGTAGGTATATGTAAAACTTACATTAATCTACGACCGATTCAACCATCCATTATGAGTGACGAATAATAACAGAAAATGACTGTCACTATAGGTTTTACTTACGATCCACATATATTTACCTAAAGTTGTATTTTACTGTGAATAGGTTTTACTTACAGTCCATCTTTCTTTACCTATAGTTTGATTGTAAATTTATTGCAGTGGTGGCGACAGAATGTTTCCTTTTCAATGGGTGACTTCTTATATACATGGCCTTGCATGTATTCAAGTATCCTTCCCAAGGCACTACAAACCTCTATCTACTATTATTAGAATAATGCTGAGCGAATAAAAGTTGTATAAATAAAAAACCATTTTTATGCAGTTATAAAATTTCATGAGAATTATAAGGAATAGGGTTACAACCCCCTCAAAGTACTCCATTCTTTCCTTTTTTTCCCCCTCCCCATGACCTTTCATCAGCCTTCCTCTAGATAAAAAAAATTGGTTAGTATTAATTTATAATTTTACTTTGCAAAAAACCAAATTTACTATAAAATTGAATCTCGAGAGAAGTCGCATACTAACGTATTGGTACAAATGCAACTTCTTAAAAATAATATAATAAATAAATATATTTTGTAAAAATATTTAACTTGCTTGAAAAAAAAAATTGAAAAAATAAATCAAATAAATTTTTAAGAGAGAGAAAAAAGCTTAATATGATTTCCAAGATCATTGGTAAGTATTTAACATTAGTGTTTAAATAAATTACATTGAGAAATGATTAATCATCTTAAAACGCAGTTGTTGCTTTGAAAAACATATATAGTAGTAAATGTTGAGAGAAGTACAATACCAATGCAGTGGGAGAAGAAATGGTTCATGCTAATTTATAATTTTGCTTTGGAAAAGAAATCAAATTTACTATAAAATTGAATGTTGAGAGAAGTAGAATACCAAGGTACCGGAGAAATGCCAAATATTAAAAATAATACGATATGTAAATATATTTTCTAAAAATGGTTAACTTTCATGAAGAAAAGAAAAGAAATAAATCAAAAATAGGGTTAATTGTATTTTTGGTCCCCGAGATATCACGATTATACAATTTTGGTCCCTTGGTTCTAATTGCTTCAATTAGGATCACGATTGTGCAATTTTAGTCCCCAGGTTCCAATTGGGTCTCCAAGGTATTATGATTGTGTAATTTTGGTCCCTCATATATTATGATTGTGCAATTTTTAATGCCAGTAGCCTACGTGGCACACGTGGGACTGATTTGGTACTTAGTGAGCTTGGCAGCTTACATGACATTTCTATGTGGCATTATTGACACCTCACACACTTTAATGGTCACCTGTACATCATGTGAGTATAAGGGTTTGATGTTTCTCAGTAAAGGATATTGTGTTGTCCAATTCTGTCTCTACATACAAATCGAAGCCCTAAATTCTTAAGATGCAGAAATGTTTTTTGCAGAGAAACATGAGACCCCTATACTCACGTGATGTACATGTGACCATTAAAGTATAAGGTATCAATGATGCCACATAGGAATGTCAAGTAAGCTGTTAAGCTAGCCTCACTAAGTGCCAAATCAGTCTCATGTAGGCTATTAGTGTTAAAAATTGGATGACACAGTAACAGAAGGACCTGATTGTAACCGAGGGATACTTTGGGGACCCAATTGACACAATTGGCATCTCAAAGACCAAAATTGCGCAATCGTGATATATGTGGAACCCAATTGGCGCAATTGAAACTTGAGGTATCAAGATTGCACAATCGTGATACTTGGGGGACCAAAAGTATAATTAAGCCAAAATATTTTCAAGAGAGAAGAAAATTTTCCATATGATTACCAAGATTATTAAGAAGTATTTCACATTACCCACATCCACGGATACCCGCATGAATTACCCGCAATGGATAGTAAATGGATACCTAATGGATGGGGATGGAGATCATAGTATCCGCCCCGCGGATACCAGCATATTCATAATAAATATTTTTTATTAAATATATAATATATATTATGACAATTTCTATCACTTTGAGATGAAATAAACTTTATTTTCTTTATTATTTCAAACTTTTTAGTGGTTAAGCTCATAATAGTAATTTTTTTAAATACATATAGGATATTATATAATGTTAATATAATAATTAATGCTATATTATATTGTATAAATTTATTTTTTTCCTTTTATTTTAGACTCTTAAATATCCATGGATATCCATGGATACCTGCTATCCACACAAATATCCATGGATATTGACAGGGATGGATGTGGGGGAAGCACTACCCGCACCCGCCCCGCCCAATTGCCATCCCTAGCTTGAAATGCAGTTGTTGCTTTGAGAACATATACATAATATTAAAAGTTGAGAGAAGTACAATACCAAGATAGTGGGAGAAGAAATTGTTAGTGCTAATTTATATTTTGATGAGTGCTAACAACACACTTTCTTTTTAACACACTCACTCCTGTTGGTTGAAATTCATGTGGGTCCCACTAATTCAAATGGGGCCCACTTGAATTTTGTAGGACCCACATGAATTTCAACCAATAGGAGTGAGGGCCCGTTTGAGTAAACAACTTATTTAAGCACTTATATTAGAAGGGTTTATGTGAAAAACTTTTATGCATTAAGTTTCTTTTAAATTAAGTTATTTTGTGTTTGGATACGTACTAGAAGAAGCATTTTTAAAATATATAAACTTGAGAGAGGAAGATGGAAGTGTTGTTTTTCCTGTAATTTCAAATTATCATGGGGTTATAATTATCCCATAAAATATGAAAACAATTTCTCGTATAAGCTTCTACACAAGATTTTTCAATAAGCTAAAAAATTGGCTTTTCAAAATAAGCTAAAAACAGCTTATGGGGCTAGTAAGTTACTTATTTAAGCTTACCCAAACACTGTTTTTTTTTTTTTACATAAAAACACTTATATCAGTAGAGAAGTTCTAATAATCTGTAAGTTGTGCTAATCAAACGGAGCCCGAGTGCTTTGAAAAGTGAGTGTATTGCTAGCATTTCTCTAATATTTTTTCTTTGGAAAAAAAAATTACTATAAAATTGAATGTTGAGAGAAGTAGAATACCATGGTATTGGACGAAATGCCAAATGTTAAAAATAATATGATAGATAAATATATTTTCTAAAAATTATTAACTTTCATGGGATAAAAAGGAGAAATAAATCAAATAGATTTTTAAGAGAGAAGAAAAAAATGATATAATTACCAAGATCATTAATAAATGTTTAGCATTAAAAGGGAAAGAGGGGTGGAGGCTTTGTTCAGGGGGTGCACTGCCTTGCGCAACTTTAGAAAGGAGAGATATTTTAAAAAAATAAAAATATAGGTAACAAGAATAGAAATAAAATAAAATAAATCTATTTTTGTAAGAAATAGTCTTTTCAGGATAAAAATTCTTGATGTGAAAAAACACAGAGACAAAATGTTCATCTTCGAATAGGATAAAAATTGAATAAAACACTTGGCATCAAAAGTAATATAGTTGATAAATATATTTTTAAAAAGTGAAAACTTTTGCAAATTATTAAAAGAATTTAAATTTTATAATGAGATGACACGTGACAATACTTTCTGTTCATGGTTTTAGCTTATTCATATATGGACAAATTGCTATTTCAATATAGCTCGTTATAACAATTGTTAAATCACATTTTCAATATATATATATACTAATTTGCAAAAAAATTTATTTTTATTTATCAATTAATTAATATTCTAAGTATACAAAACCTTATAAATTAACTCACAAGAATATTTATATTTTACATAATAACATTTTCAAACATTTCAGCCTCAAAAATTAAAAATTAGAGTTTCTCATATTCAATACATAAAATTACGACATAAGTTATGATTATTCATAATATAACCCATGCACTGCACGAGCGCAAACGATAGTCTTGAGTAATAAACTAATAATCAACTCTAGTTGTTTAGACGTAACACGTTGCTTTGTCTATTTTTATACAAAATATTAAAATTAATTTTTGAGTTTATTTTTAATACATTATAAGTATAAATTTTTTTACACCGTCAATCAATCACAAACAATTATATATATGACTTTTACGATAATTATGATAAGGGTCAAATATTTTTAATGATGTAACAATTTATGATTGATTAATAGTGTAAAAAATCTTTACACCGACCATACATAATAATTAAATCCTTAATTTTTCATTTGAATAGTAAAATTAATTTTAGTGTTTGTTGTCTCTGTTATTTAAATTTTATCTTAAAATATTACAAATTTTTGATAGAGTAACTATAATTAAGTGATGTTAAAAGTAATTATATATAGAGTTTAATTGTTATGTATTTTTCTGTGTAAATTTTTTTGTACTGCCTACCCATCACAAATTATGATATGAGTGACTTTTAAAGTAGTTAGGATAAGAATCAAACATTTTTACTGATGTGATAATTTATAATTGGTTGACAGTGTAAAATATATTTACACTTACGGTGATAGCAATTAAATCCATATATGTATATAATTGGTATACATTGTCAACGTAAACGTTTTTTACACTGTCAACCAATTATAAATTGTCATATAAGTTCACTCTCATCATAACTACCTTAAAAGTTACATATGGATGATTTGTGATTAGTTGACAAATATAAAATTTTACACTGACAACGTATCAAAATTTAAAAAGTATATATATAGGGAGCAACTCAAGTGAGAGGAGTATGTTATTGTGAGAGTGAGAGGAACAAATCTGGGTTATTAAATCATATATAGATGATCATGATTAAAAGTTAGTTGATGGTCATACAATCACTTAAAATACATGACTTTATGTTCTAATCTTGATCATTCATGTATGATTCAAAGATTCAGATTTACTTCTTTCATCTTTTTCACTATAACACACTCCTCTCAGATATATATATATATATATATATATATATATATGTGTGTGTGTGTGTGTGTGTGTGGGCGTGTGTGTTAGGAAGCTACACCAAAACTGTAAAATCTTATGACTTTAAATGACTTAATTGCATTTTTTATCCGTTAGGTATTACGATTGTGCAATTTTAGTCTCCCAGGTTTCAATTGCGCTAATTGGATCCTCCAAGTATTACGATTGTGTAATTTTGGTACCCCAGGTTTCAATTGCGTCAATTGGGTCCCCCAAGTATCACGATTATGCAATATTGGTTCCCCAAGTATCACGATAGTGTAATTTTTAACGTTAGTAGCCTACGTGTCCCCATGTGGGACTGATTTGGCATTCAGTAAGGTTAACTTGAAAGCTTATGGGACATTCTTACGTGGCATCGTTGACATCTCACACACTTTATTGATCAAATGTACATCTCTAAGTGCCACATAGGAATGACACTTAAGCTGTCAAGCTGACCTCACTAAGTGTCAAATCAGTCCCGCATGTGCTTCGTATGCTATTGACATTAAAAATTGCACTATCGTGATATTTGGGGATCAAAATTACACAATCTTGATACTTGGGGTACCCAATTTGCGCAGTTAAAATCTGGGGGATCAAGATTACACAATCGTAAAATTTGGGGACCCAATTTGCGCAATTAAAACCTGAGGACCGGGACTAAAATTGAACAATCATGATATTTAGGGAATCAAAAATGCAATTAAGGCTAAATATTTTTAAATTAATAAAATAATGGGGCCATGGTGTTGGGTTGACTAAGGTTCCTTCCATTTGTTATTTTCTTTGACCTATCAAATGGAAAGTTTGTTGTGAGAAACTAATATAACATTTTTTTAATGTAATACATACATCAGTTTCCATAAAACTCTTCCTTTTATGATTTTTTTAACCGGATTCTCCATAAGATAAACATACAAACTATCATGCGTTAGTGGTTCAATGGTTATCTACCTATATGTGCAATCTTTGTCTTTTCTTTTTCCAATAAATTGGAAACTCAATCTCATCATTCAACCAGAACAGCATGCCTTATAATACGAGGTTTTTTCTTGTACAGACAAAAATTTAAGATAGATAAAAATGAGGTCAGGGATGACAATGGGGTAGCTGGGGGTGGGGGGAGTAGTCGTAACATCTCGATTTTTACTGTTTTTTAAGATCGATAATTTATATAAATAACTTTATATTTTTATCTGAGTTTTAGAAAATGATTTTGAATAAACCAAGATCATATTTATATTCTATGTTGTAAACTAAACTTGACCACCTTTTCTTTTGTTAAACCAAAGCCTGTTGAAAGTATTTTTAGCAAAGATTTATTATTAAGAAAATGACAATTTATGGTGAGAGGTTATTTACTATATATTAGGTGTTTCATCTATTTAAGGGAAGGGACAACCGATTTCTATTTGTATAAGTAGGATGGCTAGTTGCTTGCCATATAATTGTATTACATTGTTATTGTGTAAGTATCAGGAGAGAGAATAACAAAAAAAAGGGAGCTCCAACGAGTCCCATGTTTTATTGTGTTATTGTATCTTGAGTGTTCTATTTTAATCTGTATTTCTCTAGCAAGGCATTTTAATTGCCAACATCTGGTATCAGAGCCAGGTTAAAACAAGATGGCAGCAAGTTCAAGCACGGGAGCACCCCTTCAACAAGTGCAATCTACAATTTTCAAGTTTGATGGAAGATCAAATTTTGCTATGTGGAAACGTTTGATGGAGCTATGTTTAAAAACTAGTGGCTATGGAGAAATTTTGGAGAAAGGTTTTGTTGAACCAGTAGAAGAAGAAAAATCAAAAGTTGATACGAAGCAGGTAGACAAAGATAGTCTACTAAATGATAGGGGTGTTTGTGGATCGGTTCGGTTCGGTTTTGAGCATAAAAACCATCCGATCCAAAGAGTAAAACATCATGCGGTTCGGTTCGGTTTGCT
Source organism: Ammopiptanthus mongolicus (assembly GCA_039655645.1). NCBI lineage: Eukaryota > Viridiplantae > Streptophyta > Magnoliopsida > Fabales > Fabaceae > Ammopiptanthus > Ammopiptanthus mongolicus. The sequence continues at coordinate 9,587,696 of CM077343.1, read as the reverse complement.
TCTTTAAAAAATCCGAACCAATCTGATCCAATTAAATGCGATTTGGATCGGTTCGATTAGTTCGGTTTCGTAAAAATAAACATGGTCAATTAAATGTGGTTTGTCATCTTTCCACTCTTCTAATTTATTTCATACTACTGCGGCACAAATCCAGAAATCAAGCAAATAGTACGTCTTTTGTTGAAGACAATAATCTTACTATTTAGACAAATATTTGTACATACAAACACATTCTATGTCAAGTAATAAATATTCTGGAAAAACTAACTTTTATATATTTGATTCTTTTGAAAATGAAAAGTTACTAAGTTAAGCCTAAAGAGTAAAGATGGTTCAAAAAGAAAGTTTCAGACTGCAGTGAGTGACCAGTGGTGTGCCGTGTGCGTGGATAGTAAAATGCAAAATGTAACGTTATATTATATGAATTGATTCGGTTGCGGTTCGGTTCGGTTTCAGGAAAGCAAACCGCAAACCGAACCGAACCGATCGGTTCTCATCAAATGTCATCCAAAAAATCCAAACTGAGTCGGTTTTTGTTGGTTTTCGATTAATTTGGATCAGTTTGCGATTTTTTAGCGGTCCGGTTTGGATCCGAACACCCCTACTAAATGAAAAAGTTTTATTCTTAATATGTCAATCGGTGGGTTCTTGAGAAAATTTTCCATGCTAAAACAGCAAAAGAGGCTAGGGAAATTTTGCTCAAAACATATGAAGGAGCTGACCCAGTTAAACAGACAAGATTGCAAGGCTTAAAACGACAGTTTGAGTTGATGGAACAACACAAGGATGAAAATATTCGTGATTATTTTTCACGAATGGATAAGCTGGTCAATGATATGAAGCGTAATGGTGATGGCATTACAGAAAAAGAAGTTATAGAGAAAATTATGCGCACACTCACAAGCCGGTTTGATTACGTCGTAGCAGCAATTGAAGAATCAAAACATCTGAGCAAAACGACTTTGAATGATTTGCAAGCATCATTGGAGTCACGTGAAATGCGAATGAGTGAAAGGTCAAGCGACACAGCTGAGCAAGCATTAAAAGCTCAAGCAAATCTCAGAAGTGAAGGATCTATGCAAAGAAGGGTGGACCACAACCAAAGAGGACAAAACTTCAGAGGTAGAGGAAGGTTTCCTAAAACTGACTCAAGCCATGGAACCAGAGGTAATTTCCAAAATAAATCCAATATTCAATGTCACAAATGCAAGAAGTATGGACATTTTCAAAGAGGAAGGTTTCCTAAAACTGACTCAAGCCACGGAACCAGAGGTAATTTCCAAAATAAATCCAATATTCAATGTCACAAATGCAAGAAGTATGGACATTTTCAATCTGAATGCAAGTCTCATATTCAATGCCATAATTACAATAAATATGGTCACTATAGTCGAGAATGTCGTGCTAATGCTTCAAATATTAGAGAGGGTCACGCTCGAGTTGCAGAAAATGTTCCAGAAAATGAAGATAATACAAATGCAGTGCTATTGACTAGTAACGTTGTTGCTGATAAATATGATAATCAATGGTTGTTAGATACAGGCTGCAGCAATCATTTAAGTGGGAAAAAAAGAATTATTTTCTGACTTAGATGAAAACTTCCAAACCACAGTCAAGCTTGGTGATAATTCAAGATTTGCAGTCTTGGGAAAAGGGAAAATTGCTATCAGATTAAAGAATGGATCTTTGAACTATATTTCTGATGTATTTTATGCGCATGGTATATGTCAAAATCTTTTGAGTGTGGGACAGCTAGCTGAGAAAGGCTATGACCTGCGGTTTAACAAAAGAGGTTGCACCATAAATGATGTGGAGATAGGCTTGATAGCAAAGACAAGCATGTCAAACAATCGTTTGTTCCCAATGAATATTAAGTAACATAATTCCTTGTGTTGTAATACAACAAATTTTGATGATAATTGGCTATGGCACATGCGGCTTGGACACTTCAACTTTGAAAGCATCAAGTTTCTTGCAAATAAAAGGTGGGTTGAAGGCTTGCCAGTTATCAAAGTACCTGATCAGCTATGCGAAACATTTGTCATAGGTAAAAAGCATCGTGATCTTTTTCCTAAAGGGCGTACATGGAGAGCTACAAAACCACTTGAGCTGGTACACTCAGATTTATGTTATGTGGATGTTTTATCCAATGGAGGTAACAAATATTTTATTACTTTCATTGATGACTTTAGTAGGAAGACATGAGTTTACTTCTTAAAAAAAAAAATTTGATGCTCGTGATACTCTTAAGAATTTTATGGCATATGTTCAAAGGAGAAGTGACTATACTCTTATAGCCTTGAGAACTGACAGGGGAACCGAGTACAAAGTTTGTGATGATTTCTTGAGAAAGAATGGTGTTAAACATCAACTAACTGCAAGATACACTCCTCAGCAACATAGAGTGGCAAAAAGGAAGAATAGGACTATAATGGACATGGTAAGAAGCATGATACATGGCAAGAAGTTGCCGAAGAATTTTTGGGCAGAAGCAGTGGCTTGTGCAGTCCATATCTTGAATAGATGTCCTGTGAAAAGTGTACGAGATAAAACTCCACAAGAAGCCTGGAGTGGACAAAAACTAGGTTTTGACCACCTCAAAGTTTTTGGTTGCATAGCTTATGCACATGTTCCCAATGAACTAAGGAAGAAACTTGATGACAAAGCAGAAAAATGCATCATTGTTGTGTACAGTGAAGAAACTAAAGGCTACAAGTTATATAATCAAATTTCTCAAAGGGAAATCATTAGTTGTGATGTTACCTTTGATTAGAATGGACTGTGGGATTTGTTAGAGAAAGAAAAGGAATTGTTTCCTGTACCAATGATCGTAAATGAAGAAGTAAATGAGGAAAATGTTGAGCCACCAGCAAACACTACAAGTTTTGATGATACACCACTTCGTCCACGACGAGAACGACGCCCCCTGCTCACTTGCAAGATTATGAAGTTAGTAGAGATGATGATCCTAATGATAGGGAGGAAGATGTTACTTATTATGCTTTATTTGCTGACTGTGATCCTGTGACATACGAGGAAGCAGCCAGTGATGATCATTGGATAAAAGCAATGGATGAAGAAATACAAGCGATTGAAAAGAATAAGACATGGGAATTAGCTACTCTTCCTGAAGGAAAGAAGCCTATTGGTGTTAAGTGGGTGTACAAGACAAAGTTCCAACCAAATGGAGAGATAGAACATTTCAAGGCACGATTGGTAGCAAAAAGGTACAAACAAAAACATGGAATTGATTACTTTGAAGTATTTGCTCCAGTTTCCAGAATGGATACAATACGTATGATTATTTCTATGGCTGCACAAAATCAATGGAAAATATTCCAAATGGATGTCAAGTCTGCTTTCTTCAATGGTATACTTGATGAAGAAGTTTACATCGAGCAACCTCAAGGTTATCTAAAACAAGGAGAAGAAGATAATGTGCACAGGTTAAACAAAACATTATATGGATTGAAGCAAGCACCCAGAGCATGGTATACTCGTATAGACTCATATTTTATTAACAATGGTTTTCATAGGAGTACATATGAGCATGCCTTATATGTCAAAAACAACAAGAATGGAGATATTATTATTGTTTGTTTGTATGTGGATGACTTAATCTACATTGGCAACAACTCAAAATGGTTAGCTGAATTCAAGGAAAATATGACTACACAATTTGAAATGACTGATATGGGCCTGATGTCTTACTTCTTAGGCATTGAGGTAAAACAGATGTCTGAAGGAATTTTTATTTCACAAAAGAAATATCCGGCAGATGTTCTGAAAAAATTTAAAATGGAAGCTTGCAAACCAATCTTAACATCGGTTGAAGAAATATTAAAGCTTGAAAAGGAAGGTGGGGGTGACCTTGTCAATCCAACTAATTTCAGAAGATTAGTGGGAAGTCTAAGATATTTAACAGCAACAAGACCTGACATAGCTTAAGGAGTTGGAGTTATAAGCAGATTTATGGATTCACCACGACAGTCTCATTTGCAAGCTACAAAGCGAATTTTAAGATATATTAAAGGTACAATTGATGATGGTATATTTTAGTCAAATGCTAACAAGATTGAACTGGTTGGATACACAAATAGTGATTGGAGAGGTGATACTGAAACACGAAAAGTACTTCAGGTTATGCCTTTTATCAAGGGTCGATTGTATTTTCTTGGTCATCCAAGAAACAACAAGTAGTCGCCCTTTCAACAGCAGAGACAGATTATATAGCAGCCACAAATTATGCTACTCAAACAGTTTGGTTACGAAAAATGCTAAGTGAGCTACAACATCAACAAGATGGTCCTACAAGAATATTTTGTGATAATAAGTCAAAAATTGCTTTGACAAGAAATCCAATTTTTCATGGACGCAGCAAACACATTAGCATTGAACATCACTACATTAGAGATCTTGTTAGAGATAAAGAAATTGTGGTTGAACATTGTTCATCGGAAGACCAAATTGCGGATATCTTTACAAAGCCACTCAAAATAAATTTGTTCTTGAAGTTGAAGAATATGCTCGGAATGATCAAGCCAAGTTTAAGGGAGGATGTTGGATACTAAACTTGGCCACCTTTTGTTTCGTTAAACTATAACCTCTTGAAAGTATTTTTAGCAAAGATTTATTATTAAGAAAATGACAATTCATGGTGAGAAGGTATTTCCTATATATTAGGTGTTTCATCTATTTAAGGGAAGAGACAACATATTTCTATTTGTATAAATAGGATGGCTAGTTGCTTGCCATATAATTGTATTACATTATTATTGTGTAAGTATCAGGAGAGAGAATAACAAAAAAAAGGAGCTCCAACGAGTCCCATGTTTGATTGTGTTATAGTATCTTGAGTGTTCTATTTTAATCTATATTTCTCTAGCAAGACATTTTGCCAACATTCTACATTATCTTAGAGAGTTACGGTTAAATTTTGGGTTGAAAATTCAGATGGAACCCGGTCTGCGTTTTCACTGACAGTAAGATTTTACTGATCAGAAAACCTAATTTTGAGTTGTGAACAAAACAATTAGGTTTTATATCTCGTTTCCAACAATATTGGCGATTTTGAAAATTTCCAAAGTAATTAAGTTCTTACACTTTATTCGGGCGTAAAACCTAAATCGAGAAATCGACGGAGTCGAGAACGGATGTGCAGGGACAAAAACGGACACCAGATGAAGGACAAGAGTCACCTGAGCATGGTGAGTCAAAGGATGAGTCACCACCATGACTCACCACGTCATCATTAGAATTCTACAAATATCTAAGATATTTAGGGCGAGAAAAGACTGTTTTGTCCCTAGGAACTGATGGAATTACGTTTGCGCCGCATGACTCATCACCATCATCATTACTTCTAACAAAAATATCTAGATATTTTGTGACTTTGGAGGTGGTAGGACAATTATGCCCCTAGTCTTTTTTTAAATTCCATTTAAATTCCAATTTTGTCCCTAGGTGAAATAACTCTTTTACCCCTAAAATGAACAACTTTGGACCTCTTTATCTCTCCTCTCCCACGCCTATAAATACTCTCCCCCACTAGGAAATTCACTCCCAAAAATCCATCCTTGAAACTTTGAAGCTTGGGTTAAGGTGGTTCCGGTCATTGGAATTTTAAACCGATCGCGTATTCGGGTTTGTAGCTGCGACACCGTCGCACTGCTACCTTTCTATGTTAGTATCGTCAAGGTAAGTCGGTGTTGACATTTCCTTCTTTTAGTCATTCAATTCCATTTCTTCTTCGTTCTTGATCCCGACATCGTTTTGGTGCGTTTTAGGCTTTTATGGGTGTTTCTACGCTATTGATCGGTCGAGGAGTCGCACGAGGGCCGTGCTTTGGGCTTTAGGCTGCGTGACAGCCATGTTTAATGAGTATTTCTCCTCTAAATTTCGTGGCTAAAAACTTAGAGTCTTTGATTCATTGTTCTTCGATCGTTTGTCGTTGATTCTGTGGTTGTTTCTGAGTTTTTGGTTGTTTTTTAACCCCATACGTATGCTCGGGGCGATTGTTGGGCCAACATACATGCCGGGGGTCTTCTTGGCAGTGGTGTGAAACTGAGTATTATGCTTGTTGGGAAGCGTGTACGATTTCCGGTTGCGGAACCGCAGTCAGCTTTGCACGGGAAAGCGCGTAAGAAACAGTTCAGGTGGGGAGAAAGAACTGTTATCGTCAGGAAGACAAGCGTAGTATAGAATGTATATATGTGTAGGGGAACCTTAAACCCTACTAGAGGTTGAGCCCTGGACAAAGTACCTGAACCCTAGGTTTAGGTACCTTTGGGCTATCACCGCTAAGATAATAATCTAGGCTAAACGATGTGATTGTTGAGGTTGATATGTTGAAATGCCTATGTGATTATCTGTTTATACGATATATTGAACTGCCTATGTGATTATCTGTTTATCTGTCAACGTGATGATATCTATATTGGCATACTTATTGTTGTGATATTTTATTCTTGTGATTGGCTTGATGATTGTTGATGAGAGTATGATGAGATTGTGATGTTGTTCAGATTGATACCGTTGTGGTCCTGACCATGGAGTTGTGACTCGTGGACGCAAGGCGTCGTGATGTTGATGTTGATGTTGATGTCGATGTGGATGTAATGCATCGTGGCTGTGGCTGAGTGCTTAGGTGTGAGATTCTAGTATCAATCTGTGATGGATGTTTGTTGCATATAATAACATTGCATATCATAGCATATTTGATCCCAATGGGGGTGTCCAAATGGGGGCGAGATGTGTACTATTGATCCTGAGGCGGGATGTCCAATTGGGGATGTGATGTTATTGATCCTTACGAGGATATCCATTGGGGACGTGATGTTATTAATCCCAACGGGGATGTCCAACTCGAGACGTGATGAAATCGGCCGACATGCATATAGGGATGTTGACATGCATATAGAGATTAATATCCCTCGTAGAGGTTTGATATAAGAGAATGACCTTTGAGATGTTTGTGCCGTATGACTCGAGAGATGGTTGTTGGTGTGTTGTATGTTTTCTATGTGTTGTGTGCTACATGTTTATATGTTGTACTATTGCCCCTCTTCTATGTTTGATGATGCATGTTTCTTATCTTCCTGTCTTTTCTCTGTCTGTTTCTTTTATTTTATGGGATGACCCTGTGGAGGAACCAGTTGCTGAGGAGTTGGATGACACTCCTTACGAGCCTGATGCCGGTGGACGAGTCACGAACCCTAGCCTCAAGAGGTTGGGTGGTGAGCGTCGTTAGCTGAGAGTTCTTCTCTTTGTCTTTTGATGTATTTTGCTTATAGTAGGTATCGATGTACTCTGTATGTATGTATTACTACTATAGCCCTACTGACAGGGCAACCGATGCATGTATATATCCTTTATGTGTTAACGTGTTACTCTGATGTATGCATGCGTTGGCATAGTCTTGTTTACGTTTTTAATCTTTTCGCTCTGCTTCGTCTTAATAAAGTGCACTAACGTTTATAATGCGGTTTAAGGCTTAGTTAATATTTTGGGTTCTTTAATGGGACGACGGGCAGTCTCGGTACTCCCGCGCTCCCCGTCCCCGCGTCCCATTTTTTTCTGCCCCGTTTTCCACACAGGAAGTTTTTCTCTCCTGTCCTCATTTCTCACGGATCCTGCGGATCACCGCGAAGAGTTCGAGGACCTGAAAATAAAATAAAAAACAGATAATTAACTAAAATCTAATAAAATATTTAAACGATAAAATCTTAAATATTTAATGTTAAAACACTCTTCAAAACATTGCAACAGGTTCATTTAATGTCATATGAATGAGAAATTGATGAAACATTTGGAATTAAGGGTTGAAATGTTTTTAATATTTTATTTATTTAATAAAATAATACATATTTAAAATTAATAAAATATATTTATAATATATATACATATATTTACAAGGATATTTTAGTAATCTTTTCGGCGTCAGGCACCCCACGGGCCGGGGGCATGTTCTCCGTCCTTGTCCCCAAAGTGCCTTCAGGGAGATTTTCTCCTCCGTCCTCGTTCCCTCGGAGAAAAATCCCCGCCCGTGGAGTCCTATTCGGGACAGTTCCCGCGAGGATCCTACGTACAGGTATAAATTGTCATCTATATGAGGTGGGTTTGAGTCTACAGAGGTGGGTCTGAGTCTACCGTGAGCTCTCTCACCATTTGAGTGTATTTATTTAAAATTGCACCTTGCAAGAATATCTCATTATGCGAACATAGATCAAGATTTTACTGGTAATGAGCTCTTTTATGTGATTTTTTTATAAGAAATATAAACACAAGGACCATAAAGATGTGGGATCTTATCAAAATTTACGAACCCCTGCTTAAGTATATATGATATATGATATTAATGTCATGAAATTTTTAATCAGAGAATATATTCCCAAATTTTATGTATAAATATAATGTTCTCGCTTCCATGGATCACAATGTAGATTACACTAGGGTACGGAAGGATCCCAGAAGTTTCTACATAGATATAATATTGTCTACTTTGAACTTATATACTCATGATTTTGCTTTTGGACTTCTATCCTCATGGTTTTTCTTTTGGATATTACCCAAAAAATTTCATATCACCGAGGATATTTTCCGTGTTTATAAACTCATGTTCCTCCCCTTGTTTAGATAACGTTAGACTTTGTTTAACACCTCAACAATTGCATATAAAATTTACCTTGCTCAACATAATGAATAGTGGTGAGGGGGTATGTGCCCCCTCAGTCCCTCACAGAGTAAAAGGTACGAAGTTAGAAAAAGAAGACGGACTAAAAATATGTTTCGGTCAAAGACGGATCAGATCCAAGCTAAAAATATGCTCAAAATTTTAAATTATACATAAAATGCAAAATGATGTTCTAAAGCTATGCGTTCATTTTTTTCACAAGTGTCTTCCGCTGTAGAATTTACTATTCAAAATCAGTAAAACCGTTGGTAGAACAGGAAATAAACAAGTTATAAACAATGTCTACTAAAACAAAAGGGAAGGAGGTAATGGCCTAATGATCAGTTAGAATTAATAAACAAGAGTATCTACTAGTTAGTATCTTCTTTCTTTTTTTTTCTTTGGTTAAAATTTCTATCAGGATTCTGAACCTTGAGTGGAGCTGCAAGTGCATGGATCTTCCCAAAAACTGATACAAATAGAAAATAGGCCTTTTGCCATTGTAATGATAGATCAGTTGGGATTTTATGTCGGCCTGAGCCTTGAGAATAAAAATATGATGTCTTATTTTCTCTTTCCTTCCACCCATATTTTGACACATCAATTAAAAATGATTGAGATGTGGTATTTTAATTGACATATCAATATATGAGTGGAGGAAAAGAAAAAATGAGATAGCTGATTTCTATTTGATCCTTGAGGGGTCTATATCGCTAATATCTACATATACGCCTGATCTATGGTACGGTCTATATAGCTGCATTATTATTCCAATCCTTTTGCCTTCCATATAGTCCCCAAGTGGGAGAAAAAGTAAGCTATTTCTTGCACTATTTAGACCAAGGCCTGTACTATAAATATGACTCCATATCTTTGCTTCCTATCTCACAAAGCCTTCTCTCATTAATAGTTATTGTTGCTTCATATACTTTAGTTTATTGCCTTGGTCACTCTTAATTGCTTGCTGCATTTCTCTCCTCTTCGTTGTGCTTGAGAATTTGTCATTAAGCCATGGAACTTAGTCTTAAGCACCAACTTGGCCTTGTTTGTGTCATACTGCTCTTACCTGCTCTATGTAACTCCCAGAAGTCTTTTACGGACTCCAGAGCAACCTATTTTGGTAGCCCTGATTGCTATGGGAACCCAAGTATGTGAACCTCCTCTTCTAGCTAGTTACCACGCCATGTGTGCTTGTACACATAAATTGTGTGCACCAAGCACATTTGTTTGACAAGGAATTAGGATATATACCCAATTTTGGGGGTAGCACGTTTGCATGTCTCACTAATGTATAGGGTAGTTTAATTAAGGACTAACTAAATTCAAAGAATTAAAAGTTAAGAGTGATTGTTTGCAACTAAGTAAAAGTTTAAGGTGACTGAATGCTATTTTCTCACAGTTTGATTATGCTTGCTCCTCCTTTAAGATGCTTTTTATAAGTAAATTTTACACTGTAAACATTACACTACTTTTGCAGCATCACATAACATATAATATGATTGATCAATTGATATATATATTCTAGGGGGAGCTTGTGGCTTTGGCGAATATGGAAGGACGATCAACGGTGGCAGTGTCGCAGGCGTGTCTAGGCTATGGAGGAATGGAAGTGGCTGTGGTGCATGCTATCAGGTAAAGATTTTCTTTCCCTTATTTTTAATGAAAAAATATTTCTTTTACATTTGAATTTCGAAAAAAAGTTCATTTAAGTGAATTTGTCTATAAAATGAGCAAGTAAGACGTATTTACTCTTAGATCATTTTACTAGTTGTGATCTTTATACATTTTGTCAAATTAATGGTAGATATATCCATACTTATTTACTTTAGACTTTAGAGCTTTATCCTAAAGTTCAAAGTCTTACCTATACCGATTGATAATACGTAAATATTTAATTAACAACAACCTATATTTAATTACCAAGTTTATTATCATGTTCCACCTTGTATTGCACATATTTGATTACTAATGAAATGTATTACGCTTTTTGTCTCCAAAAAAAAAAAAAAATTAACAACAATAACCTATTGATTATTTTAAAAAAGTTGTTAACTTATAGATTAATTAATACATAATGTTAACTATATTTAATTATCATTAAGCTAGGGATGTTGAATTTCAGATGTAGAAATATAAGAACTGTTTTTAATAATCAATATTCTAACAATCATTAAGTTAAAAAATAAAATAAAAAAACAATCCTTAACTAGAATAAAAGCTACATCATCATTGAAACAAAACTTTTATTAAAAAAAAAAAAACCTTTGCCTGAGTATTTCAACTAATAATTGTTTGAATATATATCAAATATAAATTGTGGTTATTCAGGTTAGGTGCAAAATACCCCAAGACTGCGATGACAAGGGAGCGTACGTGGTGGTAACAGACTATGGTGAGGGAGACAGAACAGATTTCATCATGAGCCCGCGTGCCTACTCGGAGTTGGGACACAACGCGGATGCATCTGCAGTGTTGTTCAAATACGGTGTAGTGAATATTGAATACAAAAGGGTCCCATGTAGATTCAACGGCTACAACATCATGTATAAGGTCCATGAACACAGCAAGAACCCTGACTACTTTGCTGTCGTGATTCTCTATGTAGATGGAATATATGATGTCGCTGCTGTTAAGATGTGGCAGGTATATACACATTCGATTTGGTTGCTCCATAGATAGAATTCTCAATCAAAATTGATGTTTGTACATATTTTTTTACCCCAATTTTGCACTAAGATAATGATGTCCAAATATTTCATTAATGTGTACATATTATTAACGAAGTTAATAATATTAATAATGGGTTTCTAGCCTCGTTAATGATATAATTAACTGATTAACAATGTAAATTATATAATTTGAAATTGGTATACAAAAAAGGGATCCGGATTGTGTGCAATATCAAATTCACGTATTTGTCGCAGTTGTGCAATCTACCACCATTGGATTTACTTGTCTCACACTTCCGACCTATGATTTGCTTTGTCCAAAAAAAATACAAGTAGAGATGGATAGAGATGAGTTACTGCAGGGAATCCTAATCCCTTTGGTGTGCATTCGGAATAATTAATTTTCATTTGTCAATATAACAATATCTGAATTATTAGATTGAAATGTCAACTTTGCCATGTATATTGGATTAGTTGCTTAAAGATTAGTTAGTTTAATTTTACTTTGAGAGTTGTCTCCCTGTTTAGCTGTATTGGATTTGATTCTTGAAATATTGTGAATGGTGCAGGAAGACCGCCACGAATGGAGGCCACTGCGCAGGGCCTTTGGGGCAGTGTTTGACACTGCTAACCCACCAAGTGGTGAAATCAACTTAAGGTTCCAAGTGAGTGACAGTTCAGGGCATTATTGGGTGCAGTCCAAGAAAGCTATCCCTAGTGATTGGAAGGCCGGAACTACTTATGACACTGAGATTCAGCTTAATTAATTAAAATGAAAAAAAAGCACTTAATTTGAGATCCTAGAAACAGATTAGTGTCACTCTAAGAACGTTACTTACTGTGTGCTGCTGAGTGGATGTTAGTGCTCTTATGTATGTCCCTTTAGGGACTAATTAAAATAATGTGGGTTCATGTACTTTCCATCTAAGACTACATGGAATATGAATACCCTTTCTCCTTTATCTTGGTATTTGGCTGCCAATGCCATAACTATTGCCTTGATTTTGTTTAAAAACGCATAAAACAAAGGGTACAATACTGTACGTCAATGGGTCACTTAATATTTAATGTCTTAATTCAGCCAAATAAAGTCACCATTCATTAGTAATGTCCTAACAATTGTGAAATTATAAGAATGTCAAGGACAAGAAAAGAAAACCATAATTCTAGCTTATTTAACACCAGTTTGATCCAAATCAAACGAAATGGCCTTTCTATTAGTGTTGCTTAAGGCTTTGGTTAGATTAGATCCAAAACAATGCATGCATTCATTCTCCTACTAAAATTCTTGAACTGGGTGTATGCCAACTGTTGCAAATCTATGGACATATGGTTGGCATAATTGAAGGACCGAAATCAGCATAGTTAAAACGTTTTCCTTTACCGCATAAGATAACGTATTTTCCGTTATTTCTGCATGTAGGAAGAAACAGAGAAAAGTTGTACTGGTTTCTTTGAGCGAGCAACTTTCATGTCAAGAAAATATCTTAATGCACCCAAATCCTTGATCTCAAATTTTGTTGCTAAGCTCCCCTTCAATCTCTCCATTTCCACTACATCATCACTTTGCACAAACTATTAGTGCAGCAACGGGGAAGCGGGTAGGGCGAGGATGGATACCTATTTTCCACCTCCGACGGGAATCGGGGGCGAGGTCAAGGATAGTATTAGGGAGTCGGGGACGGGGTCGATGTGGAAGACAAAACCCGCCCTGTTGTCAATCCTAGTTTGGCGACTTTCATTCGGATTTATAGTAGTGCTCCTTTAAGTAATAAAATAAAGAAACACAATTTGATACATACTTTTTATTCTTTATTTTCTCAAAAACTAAAGTGAAATAAGGATTTTGAAATATAAGTACCATTTTTTATTTGCGTATACATGCCTTTTTCGCTGGTTATTATTTTGGAAAAATGGTAAAAAGTGTTCAGGACTCAATCCAGCCGATAACTTGACCCGATTTGAAGTTAATTAAGCTAGACTTGAGTTTTGAAAATTACACCCAACGTATTTTTAAATTAGATTAGGCAACTTTTCGATTTGGTCCAACTCAAGCTTATATTATATAATATTTTTAAGACATAATAATTTTATTAAATATAAACTATAAAACTTCTTAACTTAATACCATATGCATAATATGATAATATTTTTATATTAATATAATTGGTGAAATTATATATTGCAAAAATTGCTTTAGTTTCTTAAATCTAAATCTTTATGATTTAGCTATATGCATTATCATTTAAATCTCAGGTTGGTCCGATTCTAAACTGATTATTGGTTAAACCATGTGTTTTGAATGAAATAACTAGCTTTAAATTCATTGAAAATGCAAAGTAAAATTAGTGAAGATTCAACAAAGTAGAGCCTTTCGACAATTTCCTTTGTATAATTATTGCTTTTGAAATTGTTGAATTTTGAATCGTAGAGGTGAGGGTTTCCATGTTGACTCAACCCTGATAACCAAGAATTCTTCGATTGTCGAAGTAAGGCGCTAGTGCCTCATCAATTTGAGTGATTATGGTTATTGAAGATCAATAGGTTTGAATTCAAACTGAAGGAAATTGCCATGGCAGTTTTCAGAGGCAGAGAACGTGCAAAGCAACGTGGAATAACCACAGCATACGTGTCAGTAGTATAGGAAGTAGGTAGTTGTCATTTTCATCTATAAATACTTGAAAACTTGATGTAATCTCCGTTGGCTTTTCTTGATAAAAATCCTAACATTTTCACCCCGAGCATATTAAAGGATTGGACGCAAGTATGTCTTCCAATTTATGTTTTGTTACAGGATTACACTTGCAAGAAGGGAGTAATGAACCCAACTTGGAGTCCCACATCGGCAGTCATGAACCTAGGTGTGGGGCTTATATAGGATTGGGCAACCCTCCCCTTATGACCATGGTTTTGAAGTGGAGTTAGGCTCAATCAATATCAATTGGTATCAGAGCAGGTTCGATCTTTGGGGCACCGACAATGCAAAGGAGGCGACCTTAGGAAAGGAGCGACCAGAGAAGAATGAACCCAAAAAAGGGGAAGAATGAACCTGAGTAGGCTAGCCAAGAGTAGGCCGTCGTGGACACCAGTTCTTCAGGGCCCGGATTTGTTACAGGATTCCACTTGCAAGAAGGGAGTAATGAACCCAACTTGAAGTCTCACATCGGGAGTCATGAACCTAGGTGTGGGACTTATATAGGATTAGGTAACCTTCCCCTTATAACCATGGTTTTGAGGTGAAGTTAGGCTCAATCCATATCACGTTCTAGTTGTTTAATCTAATGCATCTGTTCTTTTGATTCTTTTACTTTCTAGTCTTGTTGTTTCAATTCCTTTATTTTCCACTTCTTTATGTTCTGCCTTTACTTTCTTGTTCTTTAGTTTCTTGCACTTTTGATTCACGCACTATTAATTCCCTGCACATTTATTGCTCTCTTTAAATTTCTACATTTTTACTTTCAAGTACTTTTACATTTCTTGCAACTTTATATTTCATGCATGTTCATTTTCTTGCATTTATTTTCTCGTCGAATTTCAATTAAGTTGTTGCCAAATCAACTAACAACTTTTCTATCGAAGCACATTGCACATGAGATTACCATTTAACTCATGAGCCGCAATCGACATTGATCTTAAATTACTTGTTGTTGGGATTTTGCAATCATATGTCCCAGTAAACACCATGACCAAGCTAAGATTGGATGACCAAAATGTTGGACCATAACTGTGTTCGGTTTCATCCAAGCCAACTTGCCCATGAATAATATATCTTTCGTATAACTGATTTAACTAAAACTAACCCAACTTAAAAAGTCGTTCAAGTCCCTCGACAGAAATTAATATTATTTATGACGATAGATACTTCGTACCAATAACATGATTATCCAAAAACAAAATACTATCATTCACTGGCAACTAATTATTTTGAATATGTCTGGCGTACGTAACAGCATTATGTGATTAATTAATGTGTTTGCAAGACTATTAGTTATTAAGATGCCTCTTGGATGCTTCGACTCTAAATGTAGCCTGTATCTAAGTGTCTTCTTCTGCGGGCAAAGAACTACACTATCAGTAGATCCTGAATGATGCCTACAGGCCAAGTAATCAATCAGCCAGTATAAATGCACAACACAAGACTCCGAACAAATATAATTTTTACAAGTGTATATAGTCACGAGCACCATTACACCATTCACAGAAAATTTTATGATGCACCAGCAGTTTATATATTGTTGGATTCTACAAAAATTTTCAAATAGACAGTTTTTGTTTTTTGGTTACATATACAGATTTATTTGCCAGTGTCTGTATTAGAACAAGTATGGAACCATTGACTTTGCTCCTGTATATGGGCACACCTCTTGCTAAATGTGTAATGTTTACATACACATCTTGGGCAGTCATACTCATATGCCAAGATTTACAGCTTGTACCACAAGTCAAAATTTGGCAAGAGTTTTCATTTACCAGTACTAATATTGTTATTTATACACCTAGAAATGCTAATATCAAATTACTTTCGTACACAACTCTTTCATATTTGCTTATGTGACAAAATCATAGAGCTAGTGTGCAGAAAATGAGATGAGTCCAATTATAACCAGTTGGTAATAAAAACTGTATAGAAGTAAAGTGATATGTATACGTGTGTGAATAACATTGTTGATCTATAACCAAACCCATAGACTTGTTTGTTAGGAACCCAAGAAAGAATCCGAGAAAGGAAAATAATAAATTTATCCAATGACTGAAACTAGAACTAAACAGGAAAAGGAGAAAGACCTCCTCCAAGGATTTCCTCTTCATAATTGAACCAATTGCTCGGTTTTCTAAAACTAACAATTCTCATAATGAATGTCTATCCTTATTTTCCCTTATTTATATCCCTTCTAATTAACTAACTATTTAACTGCCTTTCTGTGCTAACAATACCACCCCCTTGTAGTTCAACCATGTCATCAAGGTTGAAATATGATAACTGGAAATGAATCAGACATACACCCTCCAAGGAACATCCTCTAGTGGCTAAGATAACTATTTGATGAGAGCC
Organism: Ammopiptanthus mongolicus; assembly: GCA_039655645.1. NCBI lineage: Eukaryota > Viridiplantae > Streptophyta > Magnoliopsida > Fabales > Fabaceae > Ammopiptanthus > Ammopiptanthus mongolicus. Next base: position 9,571,303 of record CM077343.1, on the reverse strand, counting down.
TGAACAATCTGACCTTTCTAGTGAACATTTATGTGAAATTCTAACACACATTATGGTTGATCAACTTCCAAAGCAATTAGGAACATAAGTCCCACAGGATAAGATAATAATGCTTTCTTTAACTAGAGGACGTGAAATTGAAACTAGAAGGCAATTGCACCTATCTACTTGAGGATTAAACATGGCCCGTTTTCGATTATGGCATTGCAGTGCTTTTTCCCCATAGACTTGGGCTTGGCCCATTAAGTCAAAAAATGAGCTTGCAAGGCCAAGTTTCCAATTTAACCCTCTTTCATGAAGTCGAATATTAAGGCAAATGTGAACTTGACCCATTAAGATAAGTCAAAAATCAATCCCACTTTGCAAACTTCCAGTTCTGCACAGCTTTTCTCCTTCTCCAGAACCAAATCAACAACTCTAGAAGGACATACCTCTCTGGTGCACCCCCATGACGGTTGTAAGTGAATTGATCCTAGAATTCAATCGGTCCGAACTAAACCGAACATTAAAGTGTGGATTAGTCCGGGTTATCGGATCAAATTGAACACAAAATGTAGAAACCAAAGCATATTCGTGCCAGTATCGGATTCCTAATTTTTAAATTGATGAACTCGATCCAAACCAAATAATAACTAAAAAATAAAATTAAGATAACTAAAATTTAAATAAAAAAACAATCGCACACATCACACTTTCAGTTTTTCAATTTTCTTCATCTCATCAGAACACTAAATCCTCACCCCACACAACCTTCTATCTCACCCTTTCTACCTGTGATTTTTCACGCCACCCTCCACTGCCTCCCACCTTGCCTTTTCCCCGCCAATGCCACCCCCGATGCCTCCCTCTGACTCTGCGAACTCTGGGCCCTCCAATGGAAAAGAAGGCACCCAACCCAAGCTAATGTGATCGATTGTCATGAAAATTTCTCTCGCACACTCAGGTTTGGTGAAGATTTGGTTTGTTCAACCATTCAATGGGATGTGTAATCTTTGAATCTAGTGATTTGTGTATGCAAAAGTGAAGTTTTGGGTGTGGAGGAGCTTGTGGTTTGTTGAAATTTGGGATTAATATGAGATGTTATCAGTTTCATAATCAAAGTTCAGGCTTGTGTCTTTGCTTTTCCATCAAAATTAGAACGTGGTGGAGTCTGGAAATGGGTGTTCAGAGAGGACCTCTTTCAAATATTCTTCTTCTAAAGGTGGTGTTGATGTTGGTTGTTCTTTATGGATTGGGTGGAGAAGGGAAGATGAGGTACTACGGGTGAAGGACTAAATCTGATATTTCTTCACTATTTACGTTGACCCAATAAACTGATCTGAACCAACCTGATGTGTAATCGGATTGGTTCGATTTGAGTTGCATATCAAATTTCTCGAAAATCGAACCAACCCAACCTAGTCAATGATAATTGGTTTGGATGCTAAATTACCCTAAATCCGATCCAAATTGATTCGATTTCAGCTCTACCCATAGCAACTTAGCAAGGCACAACCCACTGGCCACTGCAGTTGAGCTCAAGTTTGGCGGCTCCAGTGGTGGTGGGGACGTAGGCAGACTCCATATAACTCAGATCTCCACCGTTGAACTTGTCCTTGTAAGTCGTCGTATGTCAGCTCGAGTCCAGTGATTCTGGTGGTGGCAATGAGTTGGCCGAACTTTTCACCATCATTGGGTGTAGAATGTGAGGCCTGGGGCTGACGAGGGCGGGGAGTGATCATCGGTGCATGAGACACGGACAAGGAGTAACTCATGATCGGCTTCTAGGAAAATGGACACATGAATAAACCGAATTCACATCGGAATGAAAGAGATCCTGAGATTGTGCAGGTATGGGGCTACAAAGTTAAGGAAGGCTTAAAGGAATTGATTAGTACTACCTATACCAACAAGATGCATCTTCTTTTCGGTAGCCCAGAACATAAGAATTCCATAGTTAAGCGTGCTTGACTTAGAGTAATTGTGGGAAGGGTGACCTTTAAGGAAGTTTCCAGAAAGCGTGTGAGTTAGAACAAAGTATGCTGAAAAAGACCCGTGTTGGTTTGTAGGGACAGTCGGCAATTCTGAAAGCAGTCCGAGCCGTTACATAGAACGTCCTCCATCACCACCCTTACTTTATCTCCAATACAAGACCAAGACCGCAATGGTTTCTAAAAACAATGCACAAGAACATAATTGCATCCCATGTTTGTTGGTTGTCTTCTTCGAGGATTCCACTTAAGTCCCTAATGCTTCAACCCTTGCTTCCATTGCTTCCTCGACCACAGATCCAACAAGTTGGATCAAACTGTTAGGAACCCAAGAAAGATACTCCAAAATTGGTAGAAAGTAAGAAATGATTGAAACTGGTATTGAAAAAGAAAAAGAGTAAGACTCTCCTCCAAGAGTTTCCCCTTCACAACTGAGCCAATGGCTCTATTTTCTAAAATTGACAATTCTCTGAATGAATGTCTCTACCCTTATTTCCCCTTATTTATATCCACTCTAACTAACTAACTAACTACCACTTGGACAGATCCCCAACCATGACATGCACTCCACCATTCGATCGAGCAATGCATGTAACAAAAGCATCTGTAGAATGTTAGTCCATGGTGGAGTCATACCATTTGAAAGCTAACTTTAGATAGAATGATTGTTCAGATCAACCTCATCAATCCCATAAAGCTGTCACCTTATTTTTAAATGGAAGTTGGGAGAGGTGGGGTTTTTATGGTGGTCGTGGTGGTGGGGGGGGGGATCAAAATCATTCACAAAACACAGATTACAATGGCATACAAAACTCTGGAGATTATCACTCCTCATTTCATGCTATGTTACAATCTGTTACCGACCTATACAAAAAAAAAAACCCATCCAACTTTCATCCTTTAGCAATCCAAGATGAAGGTTGCAAGGAAACAAAAGCACAACCATCATATCTCTTGTACAGGATATTTGGTTTTTAAGATGCAAAACATGCAGAATCTAATTAGGACAGAAGACTCTGTCCATACCCATCCAAGTAACCTTGTCAAGATTAGCTAAGGATGAGCAATATGTGAGTATACTGAGCTATTACTGGTGCTGGCTTGAGCACCAAAGCTTGAAGTTGGGTGCAGGAGCTCTGCTTGTGGAAAAGAACTGTTAGATGGCACCTCTAGCAGCAGATCCTGATCAGAACTCTCATCCACAAAGTTTAAAGAATCCATCATAAACGAGCTACCATCACGAGGCAAAGCAAATAGGCTTTTTGGACTGAAGCAAGAGCCATCTTCTGAAACTTCTTTGCCCTCACATCCAGCCTTTATGATCACCCTTTTGGGACTCCTCATTGCAGTCTCCATTTCTAAAATTCGCAAAACTAGAGTCAAGAATGATTCTTTGGTTAAATCATAAACAGCAGTGAACACCAACAGCTCAGTTCTAAGTCTAAATAGTTAACGACAGACAACATTAACACAATTTTCTGCCTAAAAGTAAACGCGGCCATATATTCAGCATTTTGCTATGTCTTAGCACATGAATTTATAATTTTTTTTTCTTTGTTGACATAAGATTTTCAGCTAACCTGGAAAATTTTGATTTTGGCTGTAACGCAATCTCTTGACATTTGCAACATTATTAGATGCCATACCAGTAGACCCCAGAGCAATAGATTTTCCAGTTCTGTCTTTACATCTCTGCATCCATAGAAGCATGTGATATCTGATAAGTATCAATATGCAAAATTTATTTTTCAACACAAGCAATAATATCTAGATAATAAACCAGCACAAACCTTGAGGGAATTATAGTGTTCTACCAATTTTGACTTTGACAGATTAGATAGTGCAAGCCTTTTCAAGGTCTTGCAGTCTTCAGGTTTTTCCCCCAACAAAGAGATATCAAAGACACCTTCCCCAAGAAGTTGCTGAAAATAAGTTAAGTTCTCCTTGAATTGAGAGCTATTGAACATGATTTTAAGGCTGCACATACAACAACACAACACGTCAATAATGTTGGATTCAGTCAAATTATCTTATATTCCCTTAAGAGTCAGACATCTGATGTACTATAGAAGCCTTGTTTTTATTTAAAAAAATGAATTATTCAAGCATCCAGTGACAAGACATTGAAATAAAAGATGGGTGGGTTTGTACATTAGTTTGGCAAATTCTAATGCAATGAAGTATCTACCAAATTAAACCCCTTTAATTTTCTTGGAACAAATTTATAGCAATTATGCATTTAGACTTGCTATTTACCACCATCACCCCTTTCTAAAGACAGATTTGAGACTTATTCTTAACGATTATGACTTACAAAGCAACATTGAAACAGTATTCTATGATCAATAACAACAAAATTCTGATCAAACACAAGTGACAGATTCTAACCATTCAGGAAGGTCAGCAGTATCAACCACAGGAAGATACTTCAGCAATTGCTGCTGCTCTTCATATGTCAAGTTTCTCGTGAATTCCTCATAGTTCACTACATCCTAGCCAAGCATAATTCACATTAAACAATTTGATGGATATGAGGCTTTACTGCCAATATATAGTTATAAATGTGCATGCAGAACAAGAACAGAATACAAGACCGAGAAACATGAGCATATTGTTTGCGTGGGGGGGGGGGGGATATTGCCTGATCTCAGAAGGCATTTAAAATTACATTTGAAATTCAGTTGCTATCCTGAAAGTCCCAAGAGTAATTACATGAAAGAAGAATTTTTATAAAACTACAGGTGAAACCGTTAGAAGGATTTAGAGATCAATGATTTGTCTATAGACATGATTTACGATAGAATACTATGGTGCGTTTGATCCATGTAGCTAACCCGCCTAGCGGGAAAAGGCTTAGTTGTATTCCAAAACAGATAATACATATTGTGTCTGTCAATTTACTAAAGCCCAATATCATTGATGCAAAACCATATCTGGATAGAATATTTGATTTGCACAAAGATGCGCAATCTTGTTACTTATTACAAGCCTGGGGATGAATATTTTTGTCAACTTAGCCTAAAACAATGCAATCAAAAGAAAGAAAAAGGAATGCGCATATGCAACTCACATTTAAATCGATTAAGCACAGTGGTGAATCATGATTTCCGAAGATTTGTAGTCTTTCAATCTGAGATTTGTCCCTGAAATTAAAAAAAGAAAGAAATATTAATGATTGAACAGTTCATTCCTTCTGTCTCTTCTCCAAAACAATTTCTGCACACTTATATCTAAAGTTTCTTCACAGAGCCACAGGTATAAAGACAAACCATAACCATGTCGAGATCCTCATACCAGTATTAGAAAAAATATCAAATTCATGCTAGTACACAGGAATTGACTGTGTGCGGCAGTAATGGACAAAATGGAACCTTTTTATCAATCATACTAAATGATATTCTTGCCTTGCGTAACTGACTAGAAATAATTCAGCACTATAAACTAGTGTAGAAAACCTGCCTTTTAAGTTCCTCTTGTTGCATTATTTTACCAGCAGAGTTTCTGATCTTTTCAACTCCCTGAGATGAGAAGTTCATACCACTGCAACCACTGTGCAAAGGAATGGCACCAGAACATGAATATGCCTCACTCATTAGGCATTGTTTATTATCAACTGAAAGAGAGCTAGCCTCGGACTCTTCTTCACGAGCAATAGAGCTAGGATGCCTAATTAGAATGCTTCCATGTCCTATCTCAACAGAGACCATTGGTGTTTCACTTTCAAAAAGAAGATCCTCTTCAGAAGATACAGAAAAATAAGACTGCTGTTCATGAAGAATAGTACATAAATCTTTTGTGAGCTTCTCAACAGAAGAAGGCTTTGGACGACCTGCACATGTCCTCTTTTTTGAAGGCACCATAGCATCCCAGACCACTGACTGAGCAGGACCTAAATTAATCAAACTATCTATATTAGCATTACTTGCTTTTATTAAAGAAACAAAGATAGCTGCTTTGAAGGAGAGGAAATTCAATATTTAGCACAATAACATAGAGTAAAAGTTCTTGATCCAAGGCAACCAATGGTGAAGAACTAGACAGGCGTGTCATTATGCAAAACTTGATATTTTATTCTCAAAACAAGTATTGTTTAGGGAATATAGACATACACTAATTATAGATACTAGATAAGCCATATCTAGTTGAAAAACTTGTCATTACAACTGTACTGAGACACAAGTAGACCTTCATTGTGGTAAATTATTTAAATCACTTCTTGGGTTCTTTTGGTCAATGAAAAGCATACTCATGTATTATGTACAATTAGAAGCAAAATTAACTTGTCTTCTTTCAGGAAAACCCTACCCTGTAAATTGATCTGCAATTCCACAATTTATTTCTTTTTCTTTTTCCCTCCATTTCATTATCCACTTCTTGATTATGCTCACATAATATGGACTGTCATTAAATTCTGTTCTATTTCAATGGAACGGCCTAGGCTGCCATACTCAGTTACAACGAAAAACCTTCTAATGAAATCCGCAAAAGTATTGCTCAACCTGTTAAGTCGCTAGCATCTATGCCACCAAATTGAGCACAGCTCTCTGAGTTAGAGACAGCTGACCCTGAACTTGATCTGTTGCTTGTATCTTCATCTACAACCTTTTGAAATCCTTGATTGTAATCAGGGGCAAGCACTCCAGATATAGCATTATCAGTTTTTCCCACCTTTCTTTTGACCAACTTCACTTCTGTTTTCTTATTTAAAAATAAGCTCTTTACCCTGGAAACCCTTTGATCCTCATTACCAGTTTCTGCCCGAGCATGTAAAGGGGTATAATTTGCAAGTGTTCCCTTTGTCCTCCATCGAGAACCACATGCATTGCATAGCACTGGCTTCTCCGGTGGCCCATTGCGCCAAAGTGGTGTGCCTATTGCAAGCTTATATGTCAGATATCTATAAAATTTAAAAACCCTTGTAATCAGGAATAGAGATGTATCTCAGATTGGATAGATTAATAAAAACCACATATTCGTATTTCCCTGATATAATAGAAAACTGAACAAACAACTTGAAGGTTGAGATAGTATCTTCTGTCAGTATTCATTACCATAAGGAACTAACAATTTTTGATTGAATTGTTGACAATCCGCCAGTTATTAGCCACTAGTTTCAATATTTTAGATAATACATAGCAATACCATTCTGCGAGTAAAACAAATTATTGGTTTACAAAATTATTGGTTTACACTCTACATTCCTCAAGAACATAGCGGTAAAACTCAAATTAAAAAGACATGTAGACTAGTAGTGAAGACTGTGTTTGCATTTGAACTGAAAGGATTAACATTTGTCTGCTGAGTATCACTCATGGCAAAGGCAATCTAAATGAAACATTCTCATTCTTGGGGACCGAAATCATTGTAGTCAAGCACGGGCACTAGAGTTTTGAAGTGCACAACAATAGCAATGACTTCAACGCTTGGAAACTGTTTCAAAGTTCCAGAAGAACAATGAATGGTTCTTTCAAATTGAGAAAGCTTGAAAATATAATAATGAATAATCATGTAGATTGATTTTTTTCAGCTAGGAGGGAGGGGAGTAAGACATGTATGAAGGATGAATGCAATGCATGGACTAATCTTCAGAAACAATGAGAAGTTGCTCTACAGAGAGAGTGGCAATAAAACAACTTTGTAAAATCCTTTAAGAACACACTAGTGGATTAACTATGGCCATTTTAGTGATTTTACAAATGCACAACTCTCCTCCTTTTCTTTTGCACTCTATCTTAAGTTCATATAACTCAAATGGGAAGAAGCAAACTGTGAGTTGACTCTTTTTGACAAACACCTTTAACATCAATAGGTGTTCTGTCTATCAAGTAAGAAGTCCAGTCCAATATTCAATAGATTTTGAGCTTAATTTTGCACCAATTACATTTGCTCATACTTCAAACATAGTCAAAGAAAACAAAGACCCACCAAATGACTGAGAAAAAACACATCAACGAAGGAACTTAATAGAATTTTCCAGAACTTTTTCAATTCCAAATATTCTAACCAACAAGAACACTTGTACCCTTGAATTCCAATACATCCAGAAGAACATTAAACTAAATTTTTTTTGTCTGTTTATATTGGTCAGCAACTCTTCCTTTGGCAAATATCTGTATTTAAACAAAATAACAATCCAAGAAAATGATTCCAGAGCACACTTTCAATAAATAAAAAAGAGCACAAATTTTTAAAAAAAGGTCAATAACTCAAAAAAAAAAAAAATGGAAACAAAAAATGTATATTGGAGAAACAAGAACTCACTTGTAACTCCACAGTGATAGCAAGGTCCTTCCTTACCCATATCTCAATCTTTTCCTCAAGTGAAGAAAAATAAATAAATTGCAGAAAAGGGGCAGAAAATAATTTATTCACAAAATAAAAAAAAAAAAACTCAAAGAGATATGAAAATTTTCTGAAAATATAATAGTTTTGGGTTGAAGCTTTAGTTTTTTTGCGGCATATAACAGTGGGTATTGGATGCTTTATTCTTCAGCAAACACAGAAAATAGTTTTGCAGAGGAAAAAAAAGCATAAACCAATACCCAGAAGAGTTTTCTTTTCCTTTTTGGTTTTACAGTTTTTAAAAAGTTTTTGAAATAAAGAGGCACAAATCAAGTAGAATTACAGGGATTGATATCTATGTATAGAAGTTGGGAATCTGTACAATCCAATGGAAGAGAAAAGATCATTGGAGGAATATTGCAAATGGCAGAGAAAAGAGGAAAGGAAAGGAAGAGGGTGCAATGGAGGAGGAAGAAAGAGACTGAGAAAGGGAGAGGAAGGAAGGTCTATGTGTGTGACCTCTTGTACAAGAAGTAAATGTTCAACTTTTTCCTTTATTTTTTTCCATCTACCTGTTTTTTTTTTCCTCACTCTCTTTTGGTTTTTGGTGTTGTTATTATTTATTTGAAAGATTTCAGTTTCCTTTTTGTTGAACTAATTAAAGTTTTAAACAGACTAATTAAAATTAAAATTGTGTTAATTTTATAAAATAAAAAATAATTGTTATATATTGTTAGTGCAAAAAAATTTACATTGTCACTCAATTACGTATTGTTACATCAATAAAAATATTTGACTTTTATGATAATTAGTTTAAAAGTTATATCTAAGATAATTTATGATTGATTGTCGATATAAAAAACGTGGATCAAAATTGAACTTACAAAAGAATCAAATAGAGGTATAGCATGATGCAAGTTGGTTTTCATTGGAAGTGGTCTTTCTGGAAGCTACCATGAGTAGCTTTCACGGTGGTAACTTAATTTTGTTGGTTCCACCGTGTTTTCAAATACACACATAGGAAGTTTGAGCACATTAAAGTAATATATACACACATATATATATATATATATATATATATATATAAGAGTTTGATTGGTATGTATTATCAATGTAAAAAGAATTATATTGTCAATCAATCGTAAATCATGATATGAGTGTCTTTTAAGCTATTTAGGATAGGATTTGGTTCCTTTCTTTTTATTCTCTCTTTTTCCCTCTCATGTTATAGAAAGAAAGACAAAAAAAAAAACAAATTTGTTTTTATGTATGGGGTCCATTAAAACTTGATTTTGTGTCTTTCTCTCTCATAACATTAGAGGGAAAATGGGAGAATAAAAGGTGAGGATCTAAATCCTTTTGGATAAGTGTCAAGTTCGTAATGATTTGTCAATTTATAATTAGTTAACAGCGTCAAAAATTATTACGCTGACAGTACATACAAATTAAATCATATTTCAATATAATTTAAATTTAATACATTATCCATATAAAGTGTGTATATTGATAGTAAATTAGGATTTAATTTATATGCACTGTTAATGTAAAATTTTTTTTACATAGTCAACCAGTTATAACTTGTTATATCAGCTAAAATGTTTGACTCTTATCATAATTACTTTAAAAGTCACACGTATCATGATTTCTGATTGGTTAACAGCGTAAAACACTTTACACTGATGGTGCATAACAAGTAAACTCATTAAATTATGTGTTGACACATTATTTAAAAAATATAATCTTTCAACTTTTGTTGAATTTTATTATCAGTGAGTTATTTGTATGTATTAGGGGTGTTCAGATCCAAACCGGTAAAAAAAGCGAAATCAATCCAAAAAACTGAAAACTGATCAAAATCTATTTTTATTGGATTTTTTTGGGAAAAAATCGATAGATTCGGGTCCGTTTGCTAAATCTTTTTTTGAAACCAAATCAATCAACCCGCGTATATAAAATTTAATATTTATTTGTTCTATAATTAGTATGTGACGTCGTATTAGACTATTAGTGATTATGGATTACCCTAACCTACTGTTGTGCTAGTTCATTTGTTGCTTTTTGTTTTTCTAATAATACTTATTAGTTTGATCATGTGATGTAATTTTTTATTATTATTAATGTTCTAAACACAAAATTGATACTTGTTAATTCATAATGTTTTTTTAGTATGTTATATATTACATCTGTTGATGTTTTTAGACTTATTTTTAGTCATTATGTTGATACAAAATGAATCATATAATTCAATTCAAACCACTTTTAATCGAAGTGAATTGGTTCGGATTCTATATAGGCATCAATTCCGTCCAAATCGAGCCACAACCTGTTTTTATTTTCAAATCGAATGACATTTTATATCAAAATCGATCCAAACCAATCCACTAAAGCTCCCCATTAAGTATTTCTATAAATGTTCATTAAATCTCAAGGTCTGCCCCAACTTTTGATGGAAGAGTCACCCTTAATCATAATTTTTTTTTATAATTAGAAAAATCTTTAAAGTAATTGTTTTTGTAATAATGAAAAAAAAACTATTTAATGACTTGGGAGGATTTTCTAACCGTCAAAGTGCCCAAAAGTTTAATTCCTAGTAATGCTTATCTTACATCTTAGTAAAAAAGAGAAAAAATTAATGACTATGCAACATATTACATATCATTAATATGATATTTTAAAAAGTATTATAATAATTCTAATAAAAAAAAACAAAAGTATTATAATACTAATAATAATAATGCATTAAAATAAGAGTTTAATTATTATACACTGTCTGTGTAAAGTTTTTTACACTGTTAACCAATTAGAAATCATGATATGAGTGACTTTTAAGGTAGTTATAATAAGAGTCAAACATTTTAACTTACGTGATAATTTCTAATTGGTTAACGATGTAAAAATCTTTATACTAACAGTGTATACCAATTAGATCCTTAAAATAAACTCATTTTAAATAGTGTGAAAAGTTTCTATAATAACAGGTTATTAAAATTCATTTTATTCCAAAATAAATTGTGAATAATAACCGCTAATAAAAAATGAATGAGAAAATATTTACAATTTTCATATATTTTATTCGATTGATATTCTCTCCTTTTTACTCCTTTTCTTCTTCTATATCATGAGATAGAAAGATACAAAAACAAATTTGAACGAACTCTATCAAAAAAAAATAAAATTGCTTTTATCTCTTACTTTCTTATAAAATGAGTAATGAATAAAAAGGAGAGAATTTGAACACCAAAAAAAAATAAAAAAAGGAGAGAATTTTAATCCTACCTTATCCAAGTACTCGTTTTCTATAAAATTTTAAATCATGTTTTCATAAAAAGAAAAAATTAAATATCAAATTTTTGTAGGAACATCGAATAAGTCTTGTATTCCTGTTGTTGAATAAAATTAATTTCATAAGCAGTTGAGTCGAACATCTGACAGTATTCAGTGATCGTTTTTATTTTGACCAAATATTCAGTGATCTTTAAAAAAATGTTTTCATATTATTAATTATGCATTTTACTCATTAAACACATAATTTGATTTTAAAAGAAACTGATAGGATGAACATTAATATATTATTGCACGTATCTTGTTCACGATGGAATTTTCTTTGCTTTGCTTATAATTTTTCAAATCCTCATTAAATAAAATAAAATAAATAAAACTGTCACATCTTCACCTTGCATTTTTTGGGTATGAAACAGTTTCAATTTATAATAGCTTTGAAAATTTTGAGGACAAAGAAAGAACATGAAGGCCACAACTGGAGCAACACAAAATAAAAAGGAAGAAAGAAACAGATTTTTGGTTTTTCCTAATTTTTTCTTCCTGCTATATTTTTTTTAATATTAAGATGATAATTGATAATATTTATTCATAATTTTATATTCTCTTGTATGTGTGATGACATGATGTTGATAAATATTTAGTGGGTCTTCATATAAAAAAAAAGAGGGAATATGCATAGGGTAGCAGTGATTGTGTGACTTATATGTTCACAAACCCAATCATAACCGTTGATTAGGCTAGGCAGGATGATATGGGGTCCCACCATAGTTATATGCTTTTGCATTAGTCAGTTTATAATTTAAATAATTTCAAACCAACGGTGATTAAGGAGGCTTGTGACATAGCCACATGAATCTCGCAGTCAATCATTCAAAGCAAAAAGCCCATGACACGGTTGATCAATTTTCAAGTTAAGGATTTAGTAAAAATGCGTTAGCCTAATTGAAATTCAAAACTTTTTTAATTTTTTTCTCCATAACAAGGAATGTTTTATAAAAAAAATCAAATTTAAGATGACAATCTGTACCAAAAACTTTCTAGGAAGACAATGTGACAAACAGTGTGTCCATGATACATAATGGGTATCTCATGAATTTGACTAATTTGGTGCCTTGTGATTTTCCTTATCTTTGAGCTTTTTTCCCCTTTAATCTAAGATTGGAAAAGGCTATTGAGGGTGGAGTCTGTGTACTTTGTGTAAAGAAAATTGGTCCAACCCATCTCTGAAAGTGTACCATTAGGTCAGCTTGATTGACTAGGGACATGGTGGAGTTGCAGCCACTAGATTGCTTGCCTTTTTCCATCAAAAGATATCAGTTTGTACCCAACAAACTAATTGATAATTAATTAATTAATTAATTATACAACCCACACCCTTTCTGAATCATTGATCAAATCAAACGGCCGAGAAGGCCCCAATGAAAGACAAATCAAATGGCTCAAAGTCATTTCAAAGAACATGCTTTGCATTATTGAAAACCTTATTAAATAAAATTCAAAAAAAATCACCAACCGGTCAGATCTTGTATCCAGACCATTAAATTCAGCCAGGTCAATTGAGAGCCCCTTAAATTGCAGATAAAACAGCATTTCCACCCACATTCTTTTATTTTTTTGGGTACATACATTCTTATTTGTTTTTTTTGTTGGTATCCATATGATAAGTATAAAGTATTTATCATCATTAACGGTGACTAATCTCCGTCAGGGAATCTGAAGGCACACAAGGTGGGTAGCCCTCTTCCAACCGGATTTTTTCCATTCACAAGAGCCAAGATTCGAATCCCTGACCATTTGCTTAAGGGGCTCAAGCCCTTCCTACTTGGACCAACCTAAGTTGGTGGTACATACATTCTTATTAATTAATAGAAAAAGTGAAATATACTCCATTAATTTTTTTGGGTATAAACTCTGTTAATTTTTTTAAATTTAGTTTATAACTTATTAACCATTAAGTAAAAGGATCCGGATCGTTTGCCTTTGGTGCAGGAAAGGCACCATGCTTTTCCTTTCTTATGGACCGTCGGATCAATCTGGCGGTCCATAAGGCTTCACGCGTATCTTTTAAAAAAAATAAAAAAGGAAGATTGAAACGAATGGAAAAGGGACGCACCGAAGCAAACCAGCATTTCAATAGCTAAATAATGACTTTTGGTCTAAATAAGCTTTTAAAGTTTAAACCAATAAGAGGAAAAGTAACCAACCTATCTTTAGCAATTGATTTGCAAGCCAAAACCTTTCCTGTCAGCTTGGGTTAGCAAGCTCTGGTGATACCGAACTGTCCCCAACCTAACTGCGCCGCAAGAATGTATCTACCTTCCAAATTAGAGGTGTGATTTGTGTCCGCCACCAGACCATCGTCATTGATGCCGACCACTACCGCCATCATCGACTCCGATTGCCGCCACCGCCACATCCACACCCCTTTTGCGTGCAATCCACAACAACTCGTTTTTTCTTGTTCCATAAAATCGGAGGGAGGGAGGAAGGGAGATAGATAGATGAGAAATTGAAGTGTCCTGCTTATGGTGCATTTAGTAATGCATGCAAGTGCACCGCATGCAAAGTCCCCAACTAGCAAAGATCTTGATAAAAAGATGCACTTTGTGTTTGGTGGGATTGGTGGAATGAGTGGGACTGGAAAGTTCGGTGTCACCAGTAGAGAAATTGGTGGTTACCACGACATTGGTGGTGGTCATGGTGGAGTTGGCGGTTTAGGAGGTGTAGGTGGTCTTAGTGGCGGCATTGGATGTTTAGGCCGTGATGTCATGATAATGGTGGTGTGGGAGGCGTAGGTGAGGCTAGTGGTGGTGCTGGTGGCGTTGGTGGTGCAGGTGGTTTGGGTTGTTGGGGCAGCCTTGAGGTGCTGCCATGCTGATGTTGTTTCTTTTTTTTTTTTTTTAAAAAAAAGGGGCATGTGGCGTCTTATGTGAAATAGACAGATACAAACACTAGAAGGGGGTTGAATAGAGTTTGACAACTTTAAGCGGAATTATAAACTTTTTCGCAAGCACAAAAGAAGACAGACAAGTAAGTTAAGGCAGGTCAATCAGACGAGTAACTTGTCTGAAGGTTTTCACAGAAAGCCACACAAGCATGCACGAAGAAAAGGTTTTGTAAAACTATGATACCCTCCTTAGTTAGAAAATAAACAAGTTAAATAATCAAACTAACGAGTTATGGTAAAGAGAGAGATCACACAGCAGATTTTATCCTGGTTCACCCCTTAACAAATGAGAATACGTCCAGTCCTTGACAGCACCAAGTTTTCTCACTATAACTGAACAGGTTACAGGACAGACAAGTATTATTTTCACACCTAGCCTCTTCAGGCTCCAGACAAGTATTGTTTGCACACCTAGCCTCTCCAGTCTCAGACGAGTATTATTTGCACACCTAGCCTCTCCAGACTCAGACGGGTATTGTTTGAGAGAAGTTTGTAAATAAATTACACTTTGCAAGTCTTTCACAAGCACTCAGACGAGTGTATTAAATGTGAAGTTCTAGAAGACTGCGTAACAACTTCAAATGATTAAAGAATATACATTGAAAGAATGAAGATATAAATGTATAGAATAATAGCTCTTTGAATGCTCTGATCGTTCTCTACTTGGATCTTCAAAGTCTTCTTCATTAAATAGGCTTCAAGGCATTAAAGCCGTTAGAGACATATTTGAAAGCTTGGCTTTTTGCAGATCTTCATTAAATGCAAATAGAGTTGTTCTGGTCAGCCATTAAAGCTTGAGGGACTTCGTTTGTTCTCTAGTATCAGAATGACAGAGCCTTCTGATATGCCTTTAGTCTTAGCAAGTCTTTATATATGCTTTTTGTCCTCAGAGGGAAGTCTTTCCCTTTTTGTGTAACTTGCAGTTGTACTCAGGTAAAATACTTTGTTGAAATTCCTTTTCAAGAGACGAGACAGCTTTAAGCAACTTAGACTTGATGAAGTCTCGAAAAGAGTTCTACGGTCTTGAAGGGATTTCTTCAACGTTAGTCAACAGACAGATGAGTAACTTCATTAGACGGGTTGACTTTTAGTAGTACTTCAGACATGTGAATCTTTCTTTGATCAGACGAGTGAAGACTTTATTAGACGAGTTGAAGGATTTCTTCAACGTTGGTCAACAGACTGGTGAAAACTTCATTAGACGAGTTGACTTTTGGTAGTACTTCAGACATATGAATTTTCCTTAGTTCAGACGGGTGAACTTTCCATAGTTCCAGACGTGTGAACTTTCCTTAGTTCCGACGGGTGAACTTTCCTTGGTTCCAGACGTGTGAACTTTCCTTAGTTCGGACGGGTGAGCTTTCCTTAGTTCCAGACAGGTGATAACACGCTAGAGCTCAGTACTTATAGACACTTAATGCTTATTATTATAATCTGCACACTGAGTAAACGAGTTAACCACCACAGACGGGTTCAATTAAATCATTGAATAAATGTTTTACTCTCATCAAAACTATGGTAAATGCACATCAGACATTTTGGAGACTCAACATTATGGACTATCATATTGATCCGACGGTCTATAAGAAGGGAAAGGCAGGGTGCCTTTTTCACGTCGAAGGCAGACGATCCGGATCCTAAGTAAAGTGGATCCAATTAACAATTTTGTTAGAACAGCTAATAAATCTCTCTTAGGTGGCTTAAATGGCACTAATGTAGTTGTTAAGAGAACAATTTGAAAATAAAAATAAGTTAAGTGATTAAAATGTCCTTTTTGCCTAAATAACATTGTTTGATTATAAGATAATCATACAATGGTTATGATAAAAGTGAAAAGGTGATTCTAAACTAAATGGATATTGGAGAATATTGTTACATTACGAATGAGAACGTGAATGACTTCAACAAATCATTCCACTTCAATGTAAAACACTTCAACATGAATGAAGATTTGTTGTCTCATTTTGGTGTCACACATCATGTCCACCCCAATACTATCTTGGCATATTAGTTTGCTTTCTAGCATTACATGAAATTTTTAACTGATGTGACAAGATAGTATTAGAGGGAAGGGTGAGTGACACCAAAGTGAGACAACAGATCTTCATTCCTTCAAGAGATAGCAAAGTAAGGTGCTCAACGAAGAAGGACCCGCGATAGAAATGGATATGTCACTAAGGTACATTCTCTTGACTTTCTTGATAATATGCTTCATGAACAAAATTTAAGTACCTATGCTCATTTGAAACCTAAGGAGAAAATTTTTAAGATAAAAAAAAGAGCATTTCCCTTACCAAAAAGCGAACTTCACCCCAAGAGAGAAGATCATCCTCTAGAGAAACTCAAAATATAAATGGAGCATTCTTTGCATGTGGCAAAATTGGGTCTGTCCAATTTTGAGAAAAAAAAATTCATAAAAGTGTCATAAAAAATTTTGAATTTTTGGATTTAATCTGTGAAGAATTTTTATATATGCCAATAATAGGTATTTTATTACTTTAAAAGATGTTTTTTGTTTTTAAATTTACATATGTCATCTTTTTTTGTCTGAGATCCTTCGTATTCAGAAATCACATTGAACTCGACTAATACAAGTCGAGTTGGAAAACCCATTTAAGGGTGCAAAGCTCTCTCTGTATGTATTTTTTCATTCATAAGACTCGAACTCGAGACCTTATTTTAGAGGAACTAAACTCATTGTTAATAAGACCAACAAGAGTTAGTAAATTTACATATGTTTATTTGATTCAGCATAAAAGTGAAGCTTTTGAAAAATCTAAAACTTAATTAAATGAGGTTGAAAATAATTTTGGAAAAAATAAAATACCTTCAATGTGATGGGTGCAGAAAATATGTTTATTCATAATTTAAAACTTATATTCAACCCATGGTTTTTTTATCTTGATAAGACGATGATTGTATTAGTTAATGTTATATTTATAAATTTCCTTGGAAAAGGATTTTGGTCCTGTTTTTTTAGTTTATAATGATTTAAAATAATTATTTTTGAAGAAGTTTTAGCATCAACTAATTCAATCTTGTAAAAATAAAAAATAAATTATATGGGTTGACAGAAGCACCAAAATAATGACATGGAAATTTGATTATTGCATGGTTAAAAATGGTTTTAAAATTAATGAATATGATACGTGGATGATTTATTTAGATCTAATCAATTAGTTGTTAGTGAAACCAAAAAAGTTGCTTCATCACAAAAAAAATTGAAACAAAAGATATTGGAAAAGCAAATACTGTACTTGACATAAAAATTAGCAAATTTCTCTAGATCAAGCTCACACCATATAGGAAAAAAATTTGAAAAAAAAATTAGATACGTGTAACGACCGACCTACTTTTTTGAATGAACAATTGTTCTCATAAATCAGTATGGGTCTCTTCAGCGTGTGTGACGCTCCCAAAACTTAACCTCACTACCTCTGATACCTTAGAACGTAGCCAGAAAAAGTTTCATTTCAAAACTTAAACAGATAAACAAATATTACAACTTAAGATTTCACATCAGAGCTACGCCTGGAAGTTATGCCGTAAAAACAATATACAAACAGGCAATCCACTGGCCGTGGTGAGAACACTACAGAAACCCAAGAAAACTTATAAGGTCCCATTCTCCTCTCAAGAAGCACCAACGTCAAACTCAATCCATCATCATCACCAGCACCTCCGTCTTCGAATCGTAGCCCGAACAACACATACAAAAGAACAGGAAAAATATGCACGAAAGGTAAAAAACTCTACAACTACCATGCATAGGAAAAATACGTAGAACATAGCATGTCATCATGTGCACACAACAAGCACAGCTATCTCCCGAGATCACCACAACAGTCAACCTCCCGATTATCACTACTAAAGATCACCGCCCACTCTACATGTAGGGATGGCAATGGGGTTGGGCGGGTGCGGATAGTGCTTCCCCCACATCCATATCAGTCAATATCCATGGATATTTATGCGAGTAGAGAGTATCCATGAATATCCATGGATATTTAAGAGTCTAAAATAAAAAGGAAAGAAAATAAAATTATACAACTTAATATAACAATATATTATATTAACATTATATAATATACTATATTTATTTTAAAAAAATTATTATTATAGGTTTAACTACTAAAAGGTATGAAATAATAAAGAAAATTAAGTTTATTTCATCTCAAAGTGATAGATGTTGTTATAATATATAAGATATATTTAATAAAAAATATTTATTATAAATATGTGGGTATTCGTGGGGCGGATACTATGATCCTCATCCCCATTTAATAGGTATCCATTTACCATCCACTACAGATAATCCATGCGGATATCCGGGGGTGTAGATAATTTTGCCATCCCTATCTACATGCACAGCTGAGTCTACATGATTGTCAGCCAATTTACAACACCATCCTTATCCTTGGGAATGATGTCCTTCAACTATGAAAGTATTCATTTCCCAAGGTAGGAATGTTGCCCTCAAACTGTAAGGACATCGAGTCGGTAGTCCAGGTTACTGATTTCCCTTGTTCCTAAGAAGGTGCAACAGTGGTTCCTCCAACTATGACTAAACACTACCTCCTCGAGCCCCTCCAACTGTGAGAAAGCCCGAGAAGTTCTTCAACTGTGAGAAAGCACATGTGTTCCTCGAACTGTGAGTTCAGCGATCTTGGTCACTCCGGAACGTTCACCTCAACCTCATATGACAATTGCTCAACCTACTGTTGCAACAGTATACACAGCTCCCTGTATACAACCACTCAAATAGCTGATGCAACTGTGTACTGGTACTGGCTTATATGATAACCACTCAAATTGTTGTTGCAGCTATTCATACAGCCCAATTATGACAACCACTCAAACTGTTGTTGCAGTTGTGCACAAGTCCCGACCTCGCGTGATAACTGCTCAAATGGCTGTTGCAGCTATTCACACGGCACTTCACCACAACAATGCAAATGCTATGATTATGCATCCATCACCTCAACAACGTCCTAACAACAGTTTAACCAACGCCTCAAAGGCCCACATCCTCCAACTGTGAGAATGTCACTGTCCAACTATGAGAATCACCTTCAACTTAGATCAACTTAACTTATTCTACGAGTCGGATACCATCAACAATTATTCTATCATCCTAACAGCATACCAATCATCTCCGAAGTTGACCAAGATCATGGCAATCACAATCACGTCAACAGATCATAGCATAAGAGCATGTTAGAAATTACAGCATACATCCATTTTACCTTAGAGCATGTTACTAATGTCAATGCACACATCAACACATACCTCATACTGAGCATATAAACATAGCAAGCATGCAACCTCGATTTATCATAGATCAATCCTAACGGCGATAAACCTACAATGCTTAAAACTGCATTGGTACCACAATCTAGTCAGAGACGGATTCAGGGAGGGGCTCTAGCCCCTACCTCCCTAATGCCTTTTTGTTATTAATTAATTGGTACATATTTTTTATTCTCAAACATTTACCTATGTAATATATCAAATATTTACTATTTTAATTTTAAAATTTAAAAGGAAAGGAAAAAAGGAAGAGTTTAATTGCTATGCACTGTCAGTGTAAAGTTGTTTATACTGTCAATCAATCATAAATCATGGTATAAGTGAACTTTAAGGTAGTTAGGATATGAGTCAAATATTTTAACTTATGTGACAATTTTTAATTGGTTGACAGTATAAAAAAAACTTTACACTGACAGTACATATCAATTAAATCCAAAAAATAAATAAATGTAACAAATAATATAATAAATGACATAAATTATTTTTTTAAAAAAATTCTATTACTAAATATTTATTATTAATCATTTTCGCCCCCCGTTTGATAAACTTCTGGATCTGTCCCTGAATCTACTAGTCCCTAATGTGAGTTAGGTGTTGTCGGTTATTAAACCACTAGTAGGGTTTGAGGAGCCCTACATATGTTAACAGTTATATTCTACGCCTACGTTTCTCACATATTTGTGGTTTCTTCCTCCTCACCTGGTGATTCGTCCCAGTACGCTCATATATCAACGAATAGCCTTGACCCTCGATCTCATGAACGCAACGAAAACGACGACGGCCACCATGAGCTCACCACCACCACCACTCACGGTCTTAGCTCTAACACCACTTGCAGCCGCGGTTCCACCTCTAAAGACAAGCACCACCACGTCCTCGAACTTTGTCCTAACCACGGGAACAACATGCAGGCATTATTGTTAACCCTAGAGCAATTCAAAACCAAGAGAGATTCGAGGAAAAGCCCGAAAAGCACGAAGAACGTCGAGGTCGACGTGTTAGAGATTCAAGTTTACCTTCGAGAAATCTATAATTCAATCGGTGAAACTCGTAGTACTCGAAGCTCTGATCATGGTGGTGAAGTTGGAATCACGATCCGAAGCCTCGATCTTTCTCAAATCTCACTTTCTCACTCTAAAACCTCAACTTTTTCTCTTTCTCACGTTCTCTAGTCTAGAAGTTTCTAAGTTATTCCCCAAATAAAAATGAGAGAAGAAACTTAAGGTTTGTTGTCAACCTGTCCACACTAGAGCGTGGGAACACTCCACACTTGAGTGTGGGCACGCTCTGGTGTGGGGTTTTTCCGCGCTTAAGCGTGGCCTTCTAATCGTCACGTCTCTGTCACGTGTCGCGTGCGGTTGACATGTGCACCTCCACGCGTACACCCTTCCACGCTCTGACGTGCAACTACCCAAGCTCGAGCTTCAACAGTCAACATTTGAGCATACGGTTTCTCCACGTCTAAACGTTGGATGCTGATTAGAATTGTTCTTTCACGTTTATTCACTTTCTGAGCTCGTTCCAAAGCCAAATTCCCTGAAATTTGGACCATTGCTTTCTCAATCCATAAGGAACATTACCCAATCTTCAAACATACTTAACTTAAGTCTTAAACCTTATTCAAGAAAATGGGATGTTACAGTATGCTTTGCACTCACTCACACGCTTCCTAGGAAAATATCCCAGGAGGTCACCCATTCCAGAATTTTCCAAGTCAAGCACGTTTAACCTTTGGGTTCTTAAGTGATGGGGTCCCGAAAAGAAGATACATCATATTGGCATAGGTAGTACCAATCAATTCGTTTAAGCCTTCCTTAACTGTATAATCTCATACCTATACAGTCTCAGAATCTCTCAAGTATGCAGTCGCATACCTGCACAGTCTTAGGATCTCTCTCATTGTGGTGTAAAATTGGTTCGTTATTGTGTCCCTCCGCCTCGAAGCCTGCCAGGAGTTGCTTCATGTTTGTGCTTCATTTTTTGCATTAGCGATCACTCCTCGTCCTCGTCAGCTCCGGGTGTGACATGCCCACTAGCTTCTGCTTGGTTCATCCATGAAACTACACCATACTGGTTGAGGTCTCACTCTGATACCATCTGTAGCGACCAACTTGCTTTCCAAAATTGACGACTATTCCCATAAACCAACACGGGTCTCTTCAGCATCCTTTGTCATCACTTACACGCTTCCTAGAAAAACTTCCTAGGAGGACACCCATCTCACTTAACAACTCCAAGGTTAAGCATGCTTGACTTGGAGCAATTCTGTGGTGAGTGACCACCTGGGAAGTTTTCTAGAAAACGTATGAGTGAGTACAAAGTATGCTGAAGAGACATGTGTTGGTTTAAATAAATTATTCCGAGGTCATAGTCACGCTCCATGCCATCGTAAGAGGCTATGGTTAAGTTTTGGACCGAAAACTCAAACGGAGCCCGATCTATATTTTTCGGATGAGTGTTTTTCTACTATCAAGACCTCTTTTTGACTAACGGTCAGAACCTTTAGTCTAGAATTCAATCCTCTACCTTTTTGATAAAATGTGTCCTGTCGTCCAAAAATATAAATAATATTTTATATTCGGGCTGAAAATTGATCGGGGAGACGATTCGAGCTGTCTTAGGGTTTTTCGAGAACCTTGAGTCGATAATTTTCATACCAAGGCCATGTTAGATCATTTGGGGACTCCTACCAGTGTCGTGAGGATTTTCAAAATGTCGGGATGTGAATTAATCAAATTGCCTTTGGTTAGTTTTTACAAATTACCTTTTTGTTACTTTTACCTTTTTTATTCTTAAGTGTTAAGTCTCCTAATAAATACCTATTCTCTCACCCTCACTTTCCCAAATTTTCGAGCACCCAACAGCAGCCCCAAACCCCATCTTCTTCTTTCTCTCATTTCTTCATTTCCTCACCATTAAAGCTCATTTTTGGAGCTTGAAACTTGGAGTTTTGTGAAGCAATCTTCACCAACTTTGAAGGAGATCATCCAACTAGCTAGTCTTCTCAATCTCTCTCAATCTCTCATTTCTATCCTCTAATTTCCATGATCATAAATGTTAGGGTTTTTGTCCCTAAATCTTCAAAAATCCATGAAAAATTGTAGAAAAATCATTTTAATACCAAACCAATTTCTATGGCCAAGGTTCATGACATACTTGTATAATCCAAGAGATTAGAGCCAAGAAATCTCTCTAGCTATTTTTTTTTAGTGGAGAGGCCGAAACCCCCTTTAGTGTAGGGTTTGGTTGGTTTTTGATGTTTTGAGTTGATATCTAGGGTTATCACATTTAGTTAGGGTGTTATCCAAGAAATGAGAATTTTTGGAGCTCCCTAGCTATTTTTCATTCAATAGGGCCGAACCCTAGGGGTGGTGCAATAACAGAAATCTTTGTTTTTTTGAATTAATGCCTTTATTGATTGTGTGTATGTAGTGATCGGCGGCTAGTCATAGCCGGAGTTGCACGTGGAAATCACTAAGGTGGGGAGAAAGAACTAATATCATCCGGAAGACAAGCTTAGTATAGAGTATATATATCTGTGTAGAGGAACCCTTAAACCCTACTAGAGGTTGAGCCTTGGATAAAGTGCCTGGACCCTGGGTGTAGGTACTTTTGGGCTATCACCACTAAGTTGATATTATGGATGATGAACTTGATTGAGGTTGATGTGTTGATTTGTTTAATTTATTATCTGTTTACATGTTGTGTTAAACTGTTGGAGTGATTTATTGTTATCTGGCTTTATGGTGATGTTTATATTGGATAAATTATCGGGCTAGATTTCTGGAGCGTGTCGCGAGTAGAGGTTCGCGTCGCGAGGCCGAGGGGCTGTTCTTTGCTGATCAGTCTGGCCTTCTGGATCGTGAGGCAATCATAGTTTTGCATCGCGAAGCCAAAGGGCTTTCTGGCTCACGGAGCGAGCGTAGTTTCGCGGGGCGAGAGCCTTCTTCTTTTGCCTTTTCTTTTGTTTTCTTCATTTTCTTTCCTTACTAACAAACTAGATATGACTTATGAATTGAAACTAACGCTTCCTTTACCAGGAAAGAATGGCCAGAGGACGTGGCAGAGGAAGGGGAGCACTCGTTGGAACCAGGAGCCCCAACAGTAGTGGGGATACCTCGGGAATTGGGAATGGCGAAGATCAAAACGAAGCAATGAGGGCCACGAGGGATTTGGCCGCTACAATGCTGCAACAAACACAGCAGAACGCTCAGTTCATGCAGCGACAGGAAGAGAGGGATGCTAGACAACAACAGAATCATGTCGGAGGAGGGGAAGTGGTAAACACTGGACTAAATGCCTTCATGAAGGGGAATCCTCCCCAATTCCATGGGGAGTACAATCCGAAGCTGCTGAGCTATGGCTGCAAGAAATTGAGAAAATCTTCGTCGCTATCCAATGCAGAGAGGATAGGAAAGTCACTTATGCTGCTTTCATGCTAGTCGGAGCAGCAGAAGCATGGTGGAAGAACAAACAGAGACTGCTAGAGGTTGAAGGAAGACTATTGACCTGGGAAATGTTCCGTGGGGGCTTCTTGGAGAAATATTTTCCAAGGAGTGTTCTCCAAGAGAAAGAGAAAGAATTATTGAACCTGAAGCAGGAACAGAAGTCAGTTGGAGAATACGCCATGAGGTTCGAGGCACTATTGAAATTCTCCCAGTTTTATCAAGTACACCCGGATGAAGACTGGGTGTGCAGAAGGTTCGAAGACAGACTGAGGCCCGAACTAAAGAGGGATATGATGCCATTGAGCGTGCGATCATTCCCTGAGCTAGTGGAAAAGTGCACCATGTTGGAAGGAAACGATCAAGAGAGAGTTACACAAACTCCAGCAACAAGCAGTAGACCAACAACAGCTTCCACTCGAGTATCGGCATAGCGCCATACGAGGCACTCTATGGACGAAAATGCAGAACATCGGTCTGTTGGTATGAGATCGGGGAGAATCAGTTGATAGGCCCAGAGATGGTGCAGCGAACTACGGAGCAAGTTAAGAAAATTCAGGAAGAGATAAAAGTCTCACGGGATCGACAAAAGAGCTACAGTGACAAGAGGAGGAGACCTTTGGAGTTTCAGGAAGGTGATCATGTCTTTATGAGAGTCACTCCAAGAACTGGAATCGGTAGGGCAATCAAATCCAGAAAGCTTACCCCTAGATACATTTCAAATTCTTCGCCGAATTAGTCCAGTTGCCTACCAAATTGCTTTACCTCCCAACCTATCCAATATTCATAATATATTCCATGTATTCCAACTTAGAAAATACCATCCTAATCAATCACACGTGATAGAGCCCGAATCAATGCAGGTAAGGGAAAAGTTAGAATACGAAGCGTTGCCTTTACGGATTGAAGACAGGCGGGTGAAAAAACTCCGCGGAAAGCAGATTCCCTTAGTCAAAGTCATATGGGATGCTACAACAGGAGATGTCACCTGGGAACACGAAGAGGATATGCAAAAGCGATATCCACACCTATTCTAAGGTACGTCGAATTTCGAGGACGAGATTCTTTTAAGGGGGTTAGTAATGTAACACCCCAATTTTCTTAATTTCTTTAATTAATCAGTATTTAAGTAATTGTATTTTATTTGAGGGTCTAGAAAATTTAATAAATTATTCTGAGGCCATAGTCACACTCTACGCCATCGTAGGAGGTTATGGTTAAGTTTTGGGCCGAAAACTCAAACGGGGCCCGATCTATATTTTTTCGGATGATAGTGTTTTTCTACTATCAAGGCCTCATTTTGACTAACGGTCAGAACCATTAGTCTTAAAATTCAATCCTCTACCCTTTTGCTAAAGCGTGTCCTGACGTTCAAAAATATAAATAATATTTTATATTCGGGCCTAAAATCGATCTGGTAAACGATTCAAGCTGTCTTAGGGTTTTTTGAGCACCTTGAGCCAATAATTTTCATATCAGGGCTATGTTAAATTATTTGGGGACTCCTATCAGTGTCGTGAGGATTTTTCAAAATGTCGGGAGGAGAATTGACCAAATTGGCCTTGGTTAGTTTTTGCTAATTACCTTTTACTTTTTTTTTTTTACTAAGACTTAACCCCTAAGTCTTCTTAATAAATGTACTATTATTCACTCTTATTCCCCCCTCACTCACTCGGCCTGCCCCTCTCCCCGACCCTTATCTTCACTCTTTTCTCTTCTTTCTCTCTTTTTCTCCTCACAAAAACTCCATTTTTAGGAGACTTTGAGCTTGAATTTGTTGAAGCAACCTTCACCAAATTTGAAGAAGATCATCATAGGAGGTAGCTAGTTCTCTCTATATCTCCTAATCCCTCTTTATTCTACTCTAATTGCCATGATCATAGAAGTTAGGGTTTTTAACTCCAAATCTTCAAAATTCAATGAAAAATCATTTCAATACCAAACCAATTTCTATGGCCTAGGTTCATGACATACTTGTATGGTCCAAGAGTTTAGAGCCAAGAAATCTCTCTAGGTTATTTAACCATAGAGGGGCCGAAACCCCCTATTGAGTAAGGTAGGGTTTTTGGTTGGTTTTTGATGTTTTGAGTTGATATCTAGGATTATCACACTGAGTTAGGGTGTTTATCCAAAAAATGATAATTTTTGGAGCTCCCTAGCTATTTTTCATATTTTTCATTCAATAGGGCCGAATCCTAAGGGTAGTGCAGTATGAGAAATCTTTATTTTCTTAAGCTAATGCCTTCATTGATTATGTTTAGGGATACCTACGGATCATTGATCCAAAAGTTAGGAATTTTTAGACATCTCTAGCCTAATTAATTAAATAGGGGCAGTAGCTAATCCTAAGGAATTAGGAAGCTTTTGATTTAACTGTATTAATTTTTGATTGTATTCTGTTGTATAGAATCGGACAGGACTCGAACATCCGACAGCGCACCCGACTGATAGCTGTGAAGTCGTAGCCAGATCTGCACGAGGAAATCACTAAGGTGGGGAGAAAGAACTAATATCGTCGGGAAGGCAAGCTTAGTATAGAGTATATATATATCTGTGTAGGGGAACCCTTAAACCCTACTAGATGTTGAGCCCTGGATAAAGTGTCTGGACCCTAAGTGTGGGTACTTTTGGGCTATCACCACTAAGTTAATATTATAAATGATTTGATTGATCGAGATTGCTGTGTTGATTTATTTAATTGATTATCTGATTATTTGTTGCGTTGAACTGTGTGATTTGTTGCTATTCGATTTTATGATGATATCTGCCTTGGAGTGAATTACTGTTGTAATGTTATTGTGATTTGACTGGTGGTTGAGTGTTGATGAGAGTATGGTGAGTGATGATGTTGTTCGGGTTGATATCGTTGTGGTCCCGACCG
The DNA here is from genome assembly GCA_039655645.1 of Ammopiptanthus mongolicus. Lineage (NCBI taxonomy): Eukaryota > Viridiplantae > Streptophyta > Magnoliopsida > Fabales > Fabaceae > Ammopiptanthus > Ammopiptanthus mongolicus. Next base: position 9,544,186 of record CM077343.1, on the reverse strand, counting down.
TAGAGTTGTGGCTCGTAGACACAAGGCGTCGTGATGCTGATACTGATGTGATGTTGATGTTGATGATTGATGTTGATGTTGATGTTGATGTGATGCGATGTGTCGTGGTCGTGGACGAGCATTTAGGCGTGAGGTTCCGATATCAACCTGCAATGGATGTTTGTTGCATTTTCATATCATTTCATATCACAGCATTTGGTCCCAAAGGGGGATGTCCAATTGGGGACGTTACTTAAAATCCCGATGTGGGATGTGATGTGATGTAATCCCGACGGGAATGTCTAATTGGGAACGTGATGTATCGGCCGACATGCATATAGGGAAGTCAGCATATCCATAGGGACTAGTATCCCTCTTATAGACTTATTTGAGAGAATGATATCTGAGATGATTGTGATGGGTGACTTAAGAGATGGTGATGTTGTGTTGTATATATTATCTGTGTTGTGTGATGTATATATATATGCTGTACTGATGCCCCTCTCCCATATTGATGAATTATGTTTCTTATCTCCCTTTTATTTTCTATATGTGTTACTTTATTTAATGGGAAGATTCCGAAGAGGAACCAGCTGCTGAGGAACTGGACGGCATTCCGTACGAGCCTGACGCCGGAGGACGGGCCACGGACCCTAGCCTCGAGAGGTTGGGCAGTGATCGTGATTAGCCGGAGAGCTATCTCTCGGTCTATCTTTCGTACTTTTATTTTGGTTTGTAATAATATACTATGTATGTACTACTTTAATACCGTAACCCTACTGATGGGACAATGATGTATGTGATATATTTCTTTATATTTAAAACTGTGTACTCTGAGGTGTAGCGTGCTGTAAATCGTTTTGCTTCCGCGCTAAATTTTCCGCTACGCTTCGTATTAATAAGGCGCGTTAACGTTTATTATGCGATTAAGATTAGTTAATATCTTATGTTCTACTGATGGGACGGCGGGTCGTCTCAAAAATAAGAATCTTGCTAGTGACTCTAAGTGGAGATAAAGTTGTGCAAACATTTATAGGGATGAGACTAAAGTTCAAAGAATAAAAACTGCCCACGAGGATATCTAACCTCTAGTGATTAGATATCCTAAGAGATAGGTTCAAAGGGAAGAATGAATCATGAAGTAGTTGGAGATGAGATATATCATTGATTTATAGGAAATTATCACCCCTATAGATTGGATGAATTTTTCCTACAACGATGAGAAAGTTGAGTTTCTAAAGAACTCTTAATGTAATGTGACTCTATATAGAGCAAGAAGTCAAAAGTTGCAGGAACATCATTGACAGAATCTCACTATATGAGTATGGAGTAGGGTCGCTCCTAAAGAGATATTGAGCTTATTCTCTTGAAGTATTCATGAATCCAGAATGAACTCCTAAAATCTCTCCAACAAGGTTTTCTTTTGTTGACACTCATAAGCATTATAAACTATAACAACAATTTCTCTTGGTTAGTGGGACTTTGTCTCTATTTTTGAACAGGAAATAGAGATTAAATCAATGATATCTAAGTTGTTGTATTTGCGAGTGGACGTGCGAACACTTGTTACACGGTTGAAGGAAGAATATCTCTCGTGGTGGCTAGGGGTGGGAATAGGCTAGGCCGAGCTAGGCCCTGACAAGCCTGAGCCTGGCCTGCATTCCAATCTCAAGTCCTGAGTCTGGCCTATTAGTCTGATATAGACCAATTTTTAAGGTCTGGCCTGACCTACTTCAAAGCCTGGCCTGGCCTGGAAGCCTATTTAAAAGCCTGTTTTTCAACAAGACCTTTAAATATGCCTCCACCTATAAATAGGTCATAGGCCTTCACTTGTAAATAGGCTTGTAAGCCTCTAATGATAAAGAAGTTGGTAGGCTTATACTGATGAACAGGCCGTTAGGCCTTCATAAATAAATATGCAAGTAGATATCTACATTTTAATGGGCCAATTGGTCTTTACTTTCAAATGCTATAAATATTATATTATAAATAATATATTATAGTATTATATATTATATATATGTGTACGTATATTAAATAGGCCGGCTTGATAGGCCTAATGGGCTTTTTTTAAAGCCTTAACCTGACCTCTTTAGCTATATAGGCTTTTTAAAAAGCCTTGACCTGACCTTTTTGTTAAATAGGCTAGGCCAAGCTAGGCCTTAAATAGGCTAGGCCATAGATCCCCGACGAGCGGCCTGGCCTATTCCCACCCCTAGTGGTGGCACATATCACCTTAAAGAGAGTGAATACGTGCTTATTCCACTATCACTTTTGTTCTAATTTCTATTATAATTTTTACTCTTTATTTTTCCTTTATCGTATTCTAATATGGTTTGCTGTAATTTCTTCTATATAAAGTGTACCAAACGTGGTTATTTAGGAAACAAGTGAGCATAAAATGCACCTTCTAACTCTTCCTAACGATCTCAACATGAACTTGAGTTCACTTGACTATTCTAACTAGCATCTATATAACTCATCTTAGCCATCTGATCAATTTGCACTCATGCCTTCTCATCTATCTCAACTTGCATTTTAGCCTTTCAGCCATTTCAGAGGCCAACTTTAGTGATTCAACTTGCACCCCAAGTAGCTCAATCTTCACAAATGCATACTTAAATGAGCCAATACATGACTAACAATAGACAGAATTAAGGTTGATACTCAATTATGTTTTTGTCACAATTTTGCATATTAATGATTCTTATACCCCTATTTATTTATGGGTGCGTTTGATTCGCAACAAATGACAGGATGGACACAACAACACTGGACAAGTACCTGAGTCACTGGACAACTTTTCGTACTGTACATTATTTGGTAGTCGACGCACAACACAAGGAATTTTGTGCTGTGTCTTGTTTGATATGCCTATGTACTGGACAGACTAATGTGAAATTATTGACTACAATACCCTTTGTGTCGCACCTACTTCTTGTTCACAAACTTAAAGCAGGCAAGAAAAAACAAAAGACGCCGACTTCAAACCGTAACAAATTAGATAAATAAAGTCAAGCAATCACAAAAAGTAGAATTCCTCACTTTTGGAGCGTCTGGCAAAAAGTAAAAAGCAGATATCAGAATATTACCATGTTGAGAGCAAAAATGGCGCAGGAAAACTTTTGAACAACAAGCCACCACCACATAGAGATGAGAAGAGTGGGGAACGAGGCGTGCATTTTTAGAAATAAATTGAACAGGCAGAAAATGAAAAGGCCGAAGTCACAAGGACAATGTTGTCTTTTTACTTTTTATAATCACTAGACAACTTTTTGTATTGGGGACAAGTTTTTGGGTATTTGTCCAGTCCCACAACCCTTGTTTTGTGCTGTCCCAAGGTTATTTTTCAAACCAAACAATGGACAAAGTTTTTTGTCCTGTCCAGTCCCGTATTGCTTAGCAAATTAAACGCACCCTATATCTTATATACTCCCAATAAGAGGACCAAAGTTATGCAACTAAAACAGGAAGATGGCCTACAATAACATCCACAAGTGGTCAAATAGAACACATCATAACAACCACCTAAAGAAGCAAAAACTAAAAGAAAAGAGTCATTTAGAACCATAACCAAAATGATCAAGGGAATACTCAAAATCATATCACCCAACATACAAAAAAGTGAAAGGAGCGAATGACTTGTGTATTAGCAACAATCTTATGAGTTGGTGCTTATTGGAATTAATAAAATTTGAGATTAGCTATATAGCTTCTAAGTGTTAGGCACTACAAAAAAAATTTCGCATCTTTACGGATACTTTTAGTGACAGTTATTAAAACTGTAGGTAAATGTATTAGTGTTGATCAAACCGTAGGTAAAGGTAGGTGGAGCATAGGTAAAATCTATTGACAGTCAAATGCAACTGTAGGTAAAGGTATGTGGACTGTAGGTAAAGCCTATAATGACAATCAATTACCATTGGTATTCATTACTTATAATATACGGATGAACCGGCCGTCGGTGACTGTAAACTTTATATATAACGATGGATTTTAAACATATAGTGACAGATTTTGACTATCACTGAAAGACAAATTTCTTGTAGTGTGGATTAGTTTACTTGAATTTCATGTCATTTGATGACAACCTTATGACATGTGCTTGGTACATGTCAATTTAATATTATCTCAAAAAATAATAATTTTATTTAGTGTCACTAAGGTTGTTCAAATCCAATTCAAAATTGACTCTAAAAATCAAAATTGATCAAAATTGAATAAGTTTGGTTTTTTAAATTGATTTTTTAAAACGATTGGATTGGATAGAGTTTTAGTTTTTTTTTTTTTTGTGCTGAATAAGTTTTTAGTTTTTATAAACGATATCTAATCATTCTAAACTAATTAATATCATATATGTATATATGTATTATTGGATTTATAATTTATATTTTTACTTATAGTAAATCTAATTTGTCACCCACTTCTTTCATTTTATATGATCAAACATTATTTTTTTGGCATGTAAAATAAATTTTTTATTTTAATTTATTGATTATTTTATTTTAATAGGTTAGATTGCTTTAAACTCATAAAAATATATACTTAAATGTTTTTGTCATAAACCAATTAAACCAATGTAATACAAATAAATTCGGTTCTTAGAATATAATCAATCCACTCAATTCAAACCGATATAAATAACATTGTTTAGATCAAATTATTTTTTAGAATCGACTAAATCAAATCCAAACTAAACTATATGAAAACTCCTAACAACCATATTAGTGTTGTTTAATTTAATCAACATACAATACATAGCTAGTTGTGATCTCCATTTTCCAAATGAAAAATTGACCGTATCAAGATATTCACAAAAATATTTTCAAATTGTAGGCTAAAATTTACCCTATAAATAACCATAATATATGGCTTTTTTGGTATACATGGTTTAAGTTAATTCAATGTACCATGATTTTTATTTTCACTTTTTTGGGATGCCTAGCACGTTATCACCAATTATGAACTTAAGCTCGAGAAATGGGTAAAAATTGAGAAAAACACAAAAGGATAAAAAACATACTCGGGCTCATTGGAGGGTCATTATCAAAGCTAAATTATATTTTAGACTAAGAATGTTTACTTTCTTTAAATATTAAATTTATATGATAAAAATAAGATTAAAGACCCATTTTGGTCCTTAACAAATAAACATAAGGACACCTTAATTTGGTCCTTAGAAAAATTAATTAACCATATAGTCCCTCAAATTTACTAACGCGAGTCACGTTAATCCTTCCATCTAGTTTCAACGTCCCTTTACTTGCCTACATATCCCGTTAGCCATCTTGCACGACCTATCAGTGATCCTGTGTAGCCAATGACGAATTTCCACCCTAAAAAAAAATGTAAAATGAAAAAATGTGTACGATTTTAAAATCCACATATCTGATAATTGTGTACATTTTCTCACTTGTCATTCATTTTTTACAATGAAAATTCATTATAGGTCACAGATGATCATTGAAGGGTCAGACATGATGGTTAACGAGATATGTAAGCAAGTAAACGAACGTTGGAATTAGAAGGAGTGACTTACATGTTCCTCAAGAACTAAAAGTATCATTGTGTTTAATTTTTGGGACAAAAGTGGGCATTTAATATAAAAGTAAATAAATTTAGAAATATAAATAGTCAGGTCATAGGTGGGTCCTATTAAAACTCATAACTGCTTGTCCTAGATGGACCTGTTCTTGTTGGCTGTTGCTTCCCTCAATTCATTCATGCTTACTTTTCCGTAAAAGGGGTGAGTATTGGCTGTGGCTGTTCGAATGTGATATCACTACGTCCGGCAATGATCTAGAGCCAAGTTGCTACATCTTATAATATTAGTGATTAATCATGTTACTACCATAAAATGAATCATTGTGGGTCCCGGTGAAAGGGCTCAAACTTGGGACACGTGTACAGCTGAAGTGCGAAGGTGCAGGTAGAAACCATGTGCCAAGAAGTAGAAAGTTCTGTGTCGTTTTATTCAATGTTTGTGGCTTGTTTGTGAGATAAACCTAATCTCCGGTATAACCAATGACCTAATTTTCTATTTTCTAATTTTTATACTACACCCTTCTTCTTCCTTTTTCTAAAATCCCAGGCAGTTCCTAACCTAAACCACACGGTGTTTTTTTTTTTTTGTTTTTTACTTGTGTTTTTTTTTTCCTGTTAGATATGCATGTAGGTAGAATGGGATAGGTAATAAATTGGAGGTGTGCGTGGCTCTGTCAATTGATGAATTGAACTTTATGTAGGATAAGTACTTTGAAACAAACTAATTTTCTTTTTTTTAAAAATAAAATAATAAATTGATGAAATATTTAAAATAAATTGATAATAATATATAATATAAATATTAAAATATTAGGTAATATTTATATTTTTCATAATATTTCTCTTTTATTATTATTATTATTAATTTTTTTTTTCTTAGCTTATTTATACAAATAAATACAACATAATTTTAATTGGTAAGCTTTATCAATGTAAATATATTTTATATTGTCAGCCTATCATAAATCGTCACATCATTAAAAATATTTGACTCTTATCATAACAACCTGAAAAGTCATTCATAAGATGAATTTCAAAGTCAGTCATAAGATAAATTATGATTGATTAATAGTGTAAAAATTTTATACTTGATAGTATATCAAAATTAAACTCATATATAACATACATTTAATCTCAACATGAAATTGTCTTCTTGACTCAACCAATCAGTTGGTTAAGTTGTGGAACATGAATTATGAGTGTGTGGATTCAAATTTTCACAATGCAGTCCGTCATTTTTTTCATTCCCTTCTGGAATTCTCCCCCCCTCTCCCTTATGTAAGACCTCTTATGAGCCCCTGGACCAAAAATAATAGTAATCTCAACATGGAAATAATTTATCTCTTAATGCTCTTTTGTGTGTGTGATTTTGCTTTTACAATCATAACAGTTCCCATTATTGATGGGAAATGAATTATAGCTTTGTTTTTTTATTTACTATTATTAATTTTAAATATTATTTAATTCCATATTAATTATGTGTATTAAATATAAATACATAATTTGTTTGTTCAATGTTTTTTAAAGGATATCAGACTAATATCTTTGGGGGAAATGCTTCTTCATTGACTTGAACTATATTGTAGAGATGGAATTTAAATTTATTTATCATTTAAGTCGTTATTTGATGTAATAAAATGAAATAATATTATTTGTTAAACAAACTGCACAGTTTTCTTGCTATGATAATGTAACCTGTGGAATTTACACATACTAAACCGCACAGGCTCCGGCTATGTTAGATTGGAAAGGGAGTGGTTGGCTTATAGTGCAACCTGTGGAATCTACGCAGTAAGAGGAGAGCTTGGATACGTCATATGCAATGTTTCTACTAGTAGTAAAGCCTCATGAATAAGGATTGAAGCTTGCTGTTGTTTTTTTTTTGCTATAAAAGGGCTCTTATAGAGAGTATCTGGAGTTGTATCATGTTATGGTTCTTATGATAGTTTTTTAGAGGATAACAGGGGATGTGTATTAGCATAAAAAGGGGCTTGAAGTGGGACATTTTGGTAGTTTTTTGGTTTCTGATGATGTAAAAAGACTCGTTTCTAGAACTTTTCTAATTAGGAACATATGATTATGTGTTTGTTTTTCAATCCTTCCTAAAAGGTGGGGAAAGTTAGACTCTATGATGTTATGGTTAGTATCTTATTATTAATAAAGTTACCAATCATCAAGAAAAAAATCCAACAACATTAAAGTGGAACCATCATCTTATTTATAAAAAAAACATGTTTTATGTATTTTAGTGTGTGATGTAATTTTGGTGTACTAACAGTTTAAGAAGTCATACATTTTTTTTAAGAACGAAGTTTTTTTTGACAAGAAGAACAAAGTTATACATTATTACTACTATTTTTTTATTAGTTCAACGTTATTATTAGACTATTGTGAACTATATATTAACACAGTTTTTAAAAAAGTTGTTATTATAATTTTTTAATTTAATTAATTGATTGAAGCAACTTTTTTAATTTATTGATAGTGTATAAAGTTTCATATAAATAATAAATTAAATTTAAAGTCTTTTAATTGTTTTTTTTTTTTTTTACCTTTTTGTTGTTTTCCAAATTAAACTAAATGTGGAAAAAACTTCTTTAGATGAATATTAACATGGATTATAATAATAATAATCGACAATAAACTGTCATGTTTAAATGTTTAATAGTTAAGAAACAATGGGTAAATCTTCAAAATCATTTAACGGATATAGAATTAGTGGAACAATTATCAGGAAAGAAGAGCAAGCAATGCTTCTAATGCGTAATGAGAAAACTTTGATGTACCAAGCCAATAAGACATAGGGAAAGATAAGTAGGTGGACCTGAAATGCATAGTTTGAATGTGAACGGGGGAAAATATAAAAGAATTTAATTGCTATGCACTGATATTGTAAAATTTTTTTTACATTCTCAATCAATCAGAAATTACCACATCAGTAAGAATGATTGACTCATATTTTAATTACTTTAAAAATAATTCAAACCATGATATTTATCATCTGATTGGTTAAAATTATAAAATTTTTTACATTAACAATGAATAGCAATTAACCTCAATAAAAAATAAAAAAGGAAAACCCCAAAAAAAAGTCTACATATTAGGTGCATCTTAGACGTGTCAAGTAGCCTTGTTTTCGGCTTCATTATTCCTTGTTGTTTTCTATGTTAAAGATAACTATTTTAGTGAAACCGTAGTTTGTATTTATAAGTATAAACTGGCCTGATTTGTGAAGCAATGAATCAAGTCTATTTGTCTCTTATTAAAGAATATATTGTACGGATAATATTAATTAAACGGAGACAACGTTTATGGGATGTTATTGCAGTGCTTGAAACGTGTTTAGTGCGCACATGAACTATGGAATTATGATGCATATTACAACACTTTCAATTAGGAGGCGCAAAACCTTTTCTTGGTCTCTTCCCCACGTTGATCTTGGCAACATGGATAAGTATTTCCAAATAAATTGAGTAATTTATTTTTACAAAAATATTTGTGTGCTTAATTAGATTTAGAGCTACTATATGTGATGGGATCAAGCGGTGTTTTTACGAACGGGAGAAAATCCAAAGGCTACTTGGCCTGATACAATCCGAATACTCCGGTATGGATGGTGGTCCAATGGACACCTAGGAACAATAATGTGCTCCGAAGGAATTAGAGGGTTCAAGAGAAATTTACATATACCAGCAATTTAAAAATATTACATTTAATATATGAAATACGTTGTAATAGGAAATATTCTAGAAGTTTATTAGATTTCCTTAAGTGCAATGCATATGAGAGGACACATGTAAGCTTATCCCTTATTTTAGGAACAGAAAATATGTAAGCAAGTGATTATATAACCGAATGGAAGAATGAATGACAGGAAAGCAAGAAAATTATCAGAAATCTCTCTCTCTCATCTATAGGTTTACCCTAATCTGGGAATTCAATCTTCTCCTCATTCCCTTCTCTAACTCATCTCTTCTATCCCTCTACTTTTCACTTCTTATCATACTCACATGCATATCTATAAGTATCGGGGTTGTTCCATATTTGATAATGTATTATTTCAAAACAAATTTTTTTATTACATAACATATATATTTAATATTTTTAATAACATATTTGGTGTGTAATCCTCCACTTACAGTTTTTAATTTGGTTCCTGCTTAGAGCAAATTTAAAACATGAAAATAGGCGAGATATGTAATTAGGTATGTATCTTAGATTTTTTAGATGTACTTGATGTTACAACTTGAATCAAAGGTGAAAGGGAAGCAATTTTTTAATATTAAGCAATGTTTTAACAATCAAACGTTTTGTAGTCTTAATAAGAGGGGGAGGGTTAAGGATTTACCAGGGGTAAAATATCACATTGTTTGAAAAATCCTAAATGCAATTGGAGTCAAAGATTAAGCCAAGGAAGTCTCTATGTTATATATAGATATATATATATAGTTTGATTGGTTTAACTTGTTAAATTTTATAAATAAATCAAAAAAAATATTCAAACAATAGATATAATTGGATCATGGTTTAATTTATTGGTTTGTTATAGTTTTAAAAATATTTTTTAAAAATTAAATTTTGGCTAAACCAAAAAAATGAGAATAAACATTACAAAAGCTGTCCACCAATTTTTTTTTTTATAGAAGTAATATAATTTTAAAGTTTTGAATTATACTTAAATATTAAATTCATTGGAGATTTCAGGAATTACGGCATTTGTTAATTTACGTTATATAAATAATTTTTAATTAAAACAGGTAAAGCTAACCCCAAGAATCAAGAATATGATAAAGGAGGAAATTTGTAAGTGCAATCAATATAAAACAATTCTTATACGGTATCTTAAAATGTATGTCTCCTCAATACGTTACATTTGCAGTTTTAATTGGTTCCATACGAAATCATTAGTTGCATGTTTGGTTTGTTGTTGAGAAATTTTAAACTTACGTTTCAGATAAAATATCTTTAGAATTTTTTTAGGACAAACATACTTTTATATCATACATTTATAATCATAAATCAAACATACCTTAGATCATGCAACACCTCAATTGCCATTAAGAGCCAGAAAGGCCCATTGGATTGTGCTTAGCTGGGCGTCAAGGTTCACGCCACTCTCGGGTGGCACTCCATACCTAAGTACGTCACGACATTGAGCAACTAAAAGCAAAAGCGGAACTAATTATGAGCCACGAGGAGCCTATTTTGCACGCTTTTTATATGACCTATTAACCGATGGTTTATAATAAATGTGAAAGTAATTTTGTACGATAAATATCTCTATCACGAGCTTATAATATTTTTTTTAAGAGTTTATAACGTTTTTTTTCAGACATTAATTGAAGTAGCGTTTGAGCTTATAACTTATAACGTTTTATTTTTTTTCCCACTTTTATCCTTATTATATTAATTTTTTTTGGTTTCCCAAGGTATCTTTCGCCCGCAGCTGGAGAGACTAATCCTCCTAGGTACTGTCGCGACCGTCCCGTCCGGGCGCCACGAAAAAAAAAAAAACAGAGGAGTCGCCACCAAAATTTTTATTTGGGAAAACTTTGGAAAACCCAATTATTTAAGGAAAACTGGTCCCTTAAAAAAGACAAAGATTTGAGTTCGGGAGTCGGTTACGAGTAGGGAAGGTGTTAGCACCCTACATCGTCCGTTCTAAGAACGGTACCTCAAGTTAATCGTGCAAAAAATTTAATAACCTTTGAAAATATTATTTTACCCCATTTTTAAAACTAAACAAAAAGAAAATAAACATAAAAGGAAGAAAATAAAATCTTGGCTTGACAGAATGATTATTCTGCTCCTACGTATTCCCCGGTGCGATGGAAAACTCAAAGCCACGTAGTTCTTAATAGAAAAGGTTTGATTGGTTGGTTGATTTTAATTGTTTTGAAAAGATATATATTTTTTTTATATTTTTATTTTTTAGAAGGGGGTTCTAACTTATAATAAGTGACTGAAAAAAAGTTTATGTTTATGAAATTGGACTCTATCACTGCAACCCAGTACACTGCATAAGCCCAAAATCAAAAATAGCCCAAACCTAAAATAGAAAAAAGATTACTCAAAAGAAAAAAAAAATTTTAAAATGACAGAAGGGAAGACTTCTGCCTTCTGTTCATTACCCACGCGAGAGAGAGACGCAGAGGAGGGGGAAGTCTGCAACACAGGGGTCCGGCTGCGCTGATGCGGCTCGGTGGGCGCGGGCGGCGGCGCGGTCCGCCTGGACTGCGGTGGCTCGAGCGGCGTTCTTTGCGGCTGGAAGGACAGCAAGCGGGTCTGAGCGTTGCGGTGGGGAGCGGGTCGTGCGGCGGCTGCGGACCCGTGTGGCGATGGCTGTGCTTCCGGGCGGTGGCTACGGAGGCTGGGATGGTGGTTCCGGTTCAGCCGGAATGGGTGAAAGCGGATGAATCCTCTGTTTGTGGGGTACGGGTTCAGGGTTTCAACAGTGAACAGTGACTATGGTGATCAAGAGGAACAAAGGAAAAGATAGGGAATGCTCTGGAATGGACTCTGAATGGTATTGTTTTTTTTTTCCCTTTTTTTTTTTTGACCCCCTATCATAGAGAAGTTCCATTTTTATAGAGGATCTGCTGCCTGGTGTTCATTGCTTGTAATTTTGAAAAATCCGAAAATTGATCTTGGTTGTATCATAGGTGTAGTCTTTCTCCAATTTCTCTTCGTGGCCTCTTTGTCTCTGCATCTATTCTTCCACATGCTGCATTTTCCTTCCCTTGGTCAAGTCCCTTTTTGGCTCTCTTTACATGTTCTGGCCTCCGAATAGGAGAACAGGGAAGCAGCTGCTTCATTCCCTTTTCATGCTTTATTTTCAAAACTCACATTTCAACCAAAGTTGACTTGCTCATCTTACCAACATGCATTGAACTGGTTTGTCTCTTGCCTTTGGACATATGCTCTTGCCTTTATGGACATATGATACGTAGCTCTCAAAGTCTGATGCTTCTCCCTTTTTTTATTTATTATTTTTAGTGTAGTTTTTTAGTTTAACTAGGGAAAATAAGGCTTTTTGATATGAGGTGATATTGTGTAAATGGGCCAGATTAAGAAAACATGGGTCAAGAGTATGGACCTCCACCCTTTTTGAATTTTTTTTGTATTTTCCCTTTTTGAAACCCTTTTTATGTTTCCCTCACATTCTTTTAGACTCTAACAAGATGAAAATAAAATAAAAAGAAAGCATTCGGACAAAATTGAGTATCCACAGGTACTGGATGACATTTAAGGGTTGACCTCTCCCAATCAAATTTTCTCCATACACAAGAGTCAGGGATCGAACCCCTGACCACTTGCTTAAGAGGCTCAAGCTCGTTACCACACTTGGACCAACCACTTGGCCCAAGCTCCTTATTATCTTAATTTAATTCTACATTTAACCTCTTCTCTCTCTTTTATGTAAAATCATTAATGAAGATGTCCTTTTATGTCATTTTATATTTTTCAGTGAATTCAATCGCTAGTTTTACCAAACACTTCCACACAAAATAAGTTAGTTCATCCGCTATCCGCTATAAACTATCATCTATCAGTTAGCTTATTCGCTAATAGCTAATTTTACCAAAAAGCTTCAGATCAGCAATGTAGCTAGCTTGTAAGTTGCCTAGGATAATTTGATCTACCAAAATAACAAAGAGTAAATGCTCAAATTGGTCATTGAAAAAAATACATGATAACATTTTTGTCCCTGAAAAATAAAAAATATCAATTTGATCCTTAAGAATGTAAAATGGGGGTCAAATTAGTCCCTGACAATGACTAACATGTCCCTAAAAATTATCCATAAAAGGACTAAATTGATCTACATTTTATATTCTTAAGGATCAAATTGATATTTTTATTTCTTAAGGACCAAAATTTCGTTATTTTTTTGTCACGGGCCAATTTAGATTTTTATTCAAATAATAAATTACATTCCAATATAAGGGTTGCACGTGGCGGTGATGAGACACATTCTTGCATTGTGTTTGGATTACAGATTAAGAAGAAAAAAGAAGTGAATGAGGAGAAGAGAAAAGGGTCTTCTTCTTTGGAGTTTAAAAATACATTGAAAAAAATTCCCCACTCATATTATTAAGAATATGGTCAGAGCCATTTCCTCATCTAGTCATTAGTGTGGATCAGACAATAGCTTCTGTGCTCCCAAACCACTTAGGCAGTTCAACGATGTAGGGCGGCTTTTAGGATGGGAGATGAAGTCATGTCTTCCATCTTTAGAGAACTCTCTTTTTCAATAAAAAAATATTTTTCAATCCCCAATTTTTAATATTTTTTTACAATTAAAAAAGTTATCTCATCCCTTTCCTTCTCACTGCCCCCTATCCTCCTTCTCTGCCATCCCTCCCCCACCTCCACATTGCCTTGACCTCTCTCTTCTTCGTGATTGCGGTGTTCTCTTCTCTGCTAAATTTGCCTCATTCTTCAACGAGATTGAGTGACCAAAATTAGGATTAGGGTTAAGGTTGAGATTGAGGTTGATTTCGTCGTTGTCCAAGGGACTATTGTCTTCGACGGCAGCGGCAATCAGAGCCGTCTTGTTCCAAATCTTGTGCGAGATTTCAAAGGTGGCTTGATCGTGAAGGGTCTTGACGGAGATGTCATTGCCGAAGCCAATCTTGTTGAGAACGTTGCGATATTTCTTCAACCTCTGAAGCTTGTCGACGAGCTGGTTCTTGTTGAAATCGAGTTGTAGTTTTGACTTAATCTGGTCGTTGAACAAAGCGGTGTCATTGTGGTGAGAGCATCCTAATCTTCTTCCTCGCTCTGTCGTGTACTCCAGGAACCCTTGTAGGAGTATGATCTCATCTTCTTTCGTCCACAGGCGCTGGAACAGTCTCTGTGAATCGTCTAACGTTTTTTCCTCTTCGATTTGCTCCTCGCACTCTTATTTGGGGTCCTTGAAAACCACGATTACGGTCGTGATCGCTGTCGAAATTGGCGTGTTCTCACCGATTGATGGCTGCATGATGAGGCGGTTGATGGCGGCAGGGCGAAGTTGCTGGTGCAAGGGAGGTACGGTGGGTGTCATCCGTGCAGTTGGGCGACAACCTTGAAATTAGGGTTGATATTTTTTTATTTTAAAAAATTCAAGGATTGAAAGGTAACTTTTTTTTTTTTTGTAGATGAGGAATTTTCATGGTCTCTCATGGTGAGCGATTTGTGAAGGCCGCTCACCCTAGAAGTTGTCGTATTAGTAGAATAGGCAAAAGAATATAACAACTTCAAACTTAAGAATGGGCGAATTGAGTTTTAATAACATTTTCGTAAAACTTTTGAACTTAATAAAAAAATTGATTGTTGTAGGTAAACACGAATGCAAATGATGGAAAACGCATCAGAAAATTTAAATAATACTCAAATATAAAATAGAGATAGGGAAGAGAAAAACAAACACTAAGTTTTAATTTGGTTCATTCACCAACCATTTGTGGCCTACGTCCAATCTCAAAACCTATGACCCGAGTTTTTTCACTAACAATCAAGCTTGGTCGGGTGCTTGAAAACCATTGCAACACAAAGCATTTGTTCTCGCCTCTGAAGACACCTTTCCCATGTGTTGGAGCCTTGAAAATCCATCTAAAGGGCTGCTCTATCCTTTTAAAATAGAAGGATTGCTCATCTTCCACTCACAATGAGGGTCACCGTACCCTCTTACAAAGTGATTAAATGAACAACCATTAAAAACACTCTTATAGTGTAGATAAGACAAATCGAGGCACTATGGTGATGCAAGAGTATGAAGAGATAAGCTCAAGAGCACAAAATGATTGGAGAATATGATATAAAATTGGGGATTAATATGACAAAAAATTGTCTTTTTTCTATGTATGTTACCATGAAGTCTCTCAATCTTATAGATGAAAAATTGTGGGAATATAAAAGGAAATATATAGAGTTTTCCTGTGCACTCGGTGTAAATTTTATACTGTTAACTAATCATCAATCATGATATATATGAATATCTATTAAGGTAGTTAGGATTAGAGTCAAAAAATATGTTGACCTGATAATTTTTAATTGGATGTCTGTGTAAAAAGATTTTATATTGATAGTTTATAAATTAAACTCATAAATAATAAATAATTAATGATAGTATTAATAAAATTAAAAACTTGAATTTCATATAAAAAATAAAATACGAGAATAATATTGAAAATTTTCGTATAAATTTTCGATTCGGCGAAGATTGAAGCACTTATACTCAATAAAATGAAAAAATTGATAACATCTTTTATTAGAGAGTTGTGCTAGAGAAATTTCCAAATCGAGTCTTGAAGAAATCTCTCAACCTAGTCACAGGCAAACAATAAATTGTATCTGTTTTGTATTATGTTATAAGGTATAAATAATTGTATCTTTAATTTGTCTTTATAGGTTTAATCTTCACTTTCTCACAAGCAGTAGCAAAATAAATTGTATTTTTGTCTTGTTTAATTTTGTTTAATATATGCAATGTGATTTTAATTGTCGTAATTTTTTTCTTTTATATAGATGGTGAATTTTTTTTTATGTATATTGAATCGTACTCGAATTCACGATTGATTTGTACTAATATTTTCTAATAGATATTTATATATTCAATATTAGCATTAAGAACTTTAATTTAATAAAAAAACAAAGTAGGGTAAAACGATTGAAAAGAATCTCATGTAAATTTAAAATTTCTTTAGCTATAAAAAAAAATATATATGAATAAAAATAAAGTAAATAAATAATTAATAATTAAACATGAACATTAATTCTAAGAAAACTAAGTTTAGCTATAATATTAATTTAAATTTAATACAAAACATAAAAAGTAAGGCAAGGATAGTACTATTGGAAAGATTCATGTAAGTGTAAAATTTGATTGGAATTAAAAAACTCGTGAAATAAAAATAAATTAACGATTTTTTTTTTGAAAATATAAGATAATAAGTGAAAAATTAAAATAATGAAAAATTAAAATAAATAAAAAAATAAAAAGTAAAAGATCAAGAAAATAAAAATAATCAATTAGCTATTGAAAATAATAACAAAATCAATACTCGCCAGCAAAACTGAAGTTTAATAAGAATAAATAAAAATAATACCATTTTTTTAGCCATGGTCTGTCACACGGTATGACTTAGGGTTGAAGCATTGGCTTTCCACCACTGCATTACATAAATAACATAAAAGTTAACTTTCCCCAACATTTGTGGGTGGGGCGGCAGTTTTAAGACCTGGCCCTCTTCAGTTTTGAGTTTTATAATTAAGCTATATATCAGTATCAATTAATTTCAACTATCAACACACTTTTGATTTTTTTGTCTTTGATATCACACGGATAAATTATGAGACTAATCTTTAAATCGGAGGAAGTGGTTAGGTAAAAGTAAAAACCTCCACAAAATGACGATTTCAGAATTCAAACCCTTGATATTACAGATGAACATCGTCTGAGGTGACAATCCACTTTCACTACCAATTGGTGTTAGGGGGTATCAACACACATTAATCCAAAAACTTCTCATTCAATCTCAAACTCTACCTCGAGGCAAATCTCTATGACTACGTGAAAGACATACACTATGTTTGGTTTAGATTTGTTTGAATGACAATCTCCATTTGAGATGACGTTGAGAGAAAGCTCCAAAATGGAGCTATGAAAAAAAGTGTATTGAAAAAGTTCCAAACGTGAAAAAATCATCTTTGAGTTAAAATAAATCTAAACCAAACACAATAATAAAAGTTACACCACATTATTTTGTTTTTTTTATTCTTATTTTTAAGCAAGGAGAATTAATTCTTCTTTTGACACTGAATTTATATATATTTTTTTAAAAACAAATCATGGGATGACATGTAGCTATAAAAAGTTGGACAAATAGTGAAACTTGGTTGTGCCATATGGTACATAAATATTATCTCGCTTGAAAGCAACTAGATAATAAGGGGTTTGATTGTTTGAAATGTCCATTCATTATTGGTTTCATTTTTAATGGGAATTGGCGTTATTGAATTAATTGTCGGAATTTTCTTGGATATTGATAATTGAGTACACAGCAAGATGCTGCAAATTACCAGAAGAATGTTTTGGTGCTGAATTGCATCTGTTACTCCCATGAGCTAATGCAATCAATTGCACGGTTGTATTTATCCTTCGTTCAACTAGTTAATTTTTTTTTCTTCTTCCTTGTTTTTTTTGTTTATTTGTACAAGTTGAATATAGAGTCAATTTTTTAAAATCTTTCTGGGGTTCCAACTCGACGGTCACTACCTCACCCTTAATCACTTTTTATCTTAGTATCTTCCATTTATTTATTTGGATTGACAATAAGGGAAACAGGATTTAGAGAATCGACATATTTGTTTGGAATAAGTATAAAGTATCTTGTTCCTTTCAGATAATCACCAATTTTAGACATAAAATAGGTATTAAAGATGATTTTGGACGGATACGATTTTAGTCGTTAGATATCTGGTATCTATTTTTATTTTCGTGCATAATATGGATATACTGTATATCTTGTTCAAAGCAGCCGAAAGATATGTAAACATACGTTCTACCATCTATATTAATTAGCTGAGAAAATAATTAACTATATGTATAATTTATTAATCAGTTGTGTTGAAATATATTAACTGAAAAGTATTTTTTAAATAATATAATATACTTTGTTTATATTATATATATAAATATATTTTTATATATAGGGTGGATTTTGCTCAAAATTTCAAAAAAGTGAGTTTTTAATGTAAATGAAATTAATAATCAGTTATTATAATCAATTTCAATCACCCATAAGGATTGGACACAGTTTTAAGTAAACCATGATTTCAAAAGAGGATCAAAGTTGAAAATTGGAAAATTTAAGCAATACCAAACACTTTACCAAACACACACCTCCGTTGCACAATGGGGCTTAGGCATAAGGAATTATACGGCAATAAAACCCCTGTAGGATAAATATAAGGGAAGAAAAGTAAATCCCTAATTTGATATCTGAAATTGTAAGATCGTATCAATTGGATCTTAACATTTTTGAAATTTCAAAAACATCCTTAAAGTTGTCAAACGTTAATCAACCCAGTCCCCCTGTCAGTGATCAAGTTGATACGAACCTAATAATTTCACTCAAATTGACACGAGAACCAAATTGATACGAATTTACAATTTCAGGGACCATTGGGGATTTACTCAGGGAAGGAAGTCCGGGTAGGGAAAGTGATTTTCCCAAGTTCTGAAACCAGGGTCATAATTCAGGCTCATATTTGTCATCCCAATCCGCAGCCATATTCCCTTGCCTGTAAACATGCTTGAACATGAGGTCCAAGTCCCTAGTAAATCCTCCATTCCTTAGTGCTTTTTACCCCTCAGAGACTCGAGATATCCTGATCAACATAACATTGCCGTTGTCTTAAATGCCTCAAACACATAAAGGAAAAAAATCACTGGGGTTACATGGGTTTAATATCGTCATTACTTCTGTGAAGATGTGCCTCAATAATAGAAGCTGAGTTAGTTATTTCTGTTTTTAGTTGTAACTGCTTCTGGCCAAAGATTAGTTACAACAGAATTGTTTAGCTTGTATCTTAGCTTGCTGATGTACAGACGGATCGCATAGACGGGTCGCATAGACGAGGTGTACAGACGATAGACTATAGACGAGTCGTATAGACGATAGTCTATAGACGAGTTGTATAGACGATAGACTATAGACGAGTTGTATAGACGATTAACTATAGACGTGTTGTATAGACGAGTTGATGAGGTTTTTCATGTACATTCTTCAGAGGTGACTCTTGGCAATTAGAGTATAAAAGAGATCGAGGGGTGTGAAAGAAGAAGAGAGTTGAAAACAGAAATTTGATACAGAGTTTGAACACAACAAGGCTTGCGGTACTGGTTTGAAGGCAGTGATAGTAACAAGGGTGTAATGTTGTTCAAATGAAAAGGCCTTGATCTTGTAACTTCGATTATCATAGTGGATTTATCTTGCTCTCTTGCCCGTGGATGTAGGTCTTCACATTGAAGGCTGAACCACGTTAAATCTTGGTATTGATTCTTCCTCTAATACTTCTTATAGCTTTTGTATAATTCTGATTTCTTGCATAGATTCTGGTTGTGGTTGTTTATTGATTGCAGGTATTATTCTTAACAATTGGCGCCGTCTGTGGGAAAAAGGCAAACGGCAATCATGGGAACTACCAAATTCGACATTGAAAAGTTTAATGGAGCAAATGATTTTGGTCTTTGGAGGATAAAGATGCGCGCAGTACTGGTTCAACAAGGCTTGGTGAATGCTTTGAAAGGTGAATCTGCTCTTCCTGCGACGATGCCTGATCAAGAAAAGCAAGATCTCATCGAGAAGGCAAAGAGCACAATCATCTTGTGTCTTGGAGACAAAGCTCTAAGGGAAGTTGCAAGGGAACCTACTGCTGCGGCTCTATGGCTCAAACTTGAATCCCTCTATATGACTAAATCGGTTACCAATAGACTCTTCTTGAAACAGCAATTGTTCTCTATCAAAATGAATGGAGAAAAATCTGTTATGGATCAGATTGCTGATTTCAATAAGATTCTAGATGATTTAGAAAATTTAGAGGTGAATTTAGAGGATGAAGACAAGGCTTTAATCCTTTTAAGTGCCTTGCCTAGCTCTTATGAACACTTCAAGGATGCCATACTGTTTGGAAGAGAGCAGCAATCCATCTCTCTTGAGGAAGTGCAAACTTCTATCCGCACCAAAGAAAGTCATAAAAAACAAGAAATCAAGATTGACAATAATGCTGAGAGCTTGAGTATTATCAGAGGCAGAACTGAAAAAAGGGGATCGCAAGGAGACAAGCACAGATCCAAATCGAAGAAGAAAACTCAAGGGAAGTTTAAATGCTTCCTCTGCCATAAGCAAGGACATTTCAAGAAAGATTGTCCAGAAAAAGGGGGCAAGAATTCAAAGCAATTTCAAGATTCTGGTAATGCTGCATTAGTTGATGCTCATTATGAATCAGCTGAGGCTCTGGTTGTTTCAATCTCAGAGATTGAAAAAGACTGGGTGATGGACTCGGGATGTACTTTCCACATGTGTCCTAGGAAGGATTATTTTGAATCTATAGACCTAAGTGAAGGTGGAGCTGTCTTTCTAGGCAACAATAAACCTTGTAAAGTTCAAGGCAAAGGATCTATCAGATTCAAAATGTTCAATGGCAAAGAAACCTTGCTGGAAGATGTAAGGTATGTACCCGAATTAAAAAGAAATTTAATTTCCATTGGTATGTTTGATAGCCTAGGATATTTCACATACATAGAGCATGGTATCATGAAAATAACTTCTAATGATACTGTCATTGCTAAAGGTATAAAGAGGAATGGGTTGTATATTTTAGATGGTTCCATAATAATAGCACAAGCTGCTGTTGCGAGTTCCAGTATTCATGCATCATCTAGATTGTGGCATATGAGGTTAGGTCATGTAAGTGAAAGGGGTTTAATTGAGTTATCAAAACAGAATTTGCTAAATGGTGACAAAATTGATAAGCTTGATTTTTGTGATCATTGTGTTCTAGGAAAATCTAAGAGAATCAGTTTTGGGGTGGGAATGCATACTACCTCTAGACCTTTTGAATATGCTCATTCTGATTTGTGGGGTCCTTCAAGGACCATGACTCATGCTGGTTGCTCATATTTCCTAACTATCATTGATGACTATTCTAGGAAAGTATGGATTTTTGTAATTAAGAATAAAAGTGATACCTTTCTGAAATTTAAGGAATGGCACACACAAATTGGAACACAAAAGGAATCGAAATTAAAATTCTTGAGAACTGACAATGGCCTGGAATATCTTTCAGAGCAATTCAATAAGTTTTGCAGGGATTTAGGTATTCAAAGGCATAAAACGGTTGCAGGCACTCCTCAGCAGAATGGAATTGCTGAAAGGATGAATAGAACAATCTTAGAAAGGGTAAGATGCATGCTATTGAGTGCTGGTCTTCCTAAGTCCTTCTGGGGTGAGGCTGCTGCTACAGCAGTGTACTTGATCAATAGGTGTCCTTCTTCAGCAATTGGATTTAAAACACCAATGGAACTATGGTATGGAAAGCCGGCCGACTACTCAAATCTAAAGGTTTTTGGTTCCTTGGCGTTTGCTCACACTAAGCAAGACAAATTGGGACCAAGGGCTATTCAATGTGCATTCATAGGATACCCTGCAGGGGTAAAAGGTTACAAGTTGTGGAGGATTGATTCTGGTGAGCCTAAGTGTATTATCTCAAGAGATGTTGTATTTGATGAAAGCAGAATGGCTATGATTGATAAGAATCAGCAGCAAGCCAGTGCTTCAGGTAGCAACACTGAGAGTGTTCAAGTTGAGGTGGAGTTTACTGAGCAGCAAGACAGCAATCCTCAAGACACTACAGAGGCAGAGGCTGGATCAGAAATGGTTACAGCAGAACCAGAATTAGCCAATTACAATTTGGCTAGAGACAGAGAAAGGAGAACAATTAGAGCTCCTACTAGATTTGGTCAAGCTGATCTAATCTATTATGCTCTAAGTGTTGCTGAGGATCTTCAAGCTGATGAGCCAAGCAACTACAAAGAGGCTATCAGCAGTGAAGACAGTGAAGCATGGATGACAGCAATGAATGAAGAGATGTTATCACTTGAAAAGAATCAGACATGGATCCTAATAGATAATCCTAAAGGCAAAATGGTTATTGGATCTAAGTGGATATATAAAAAGAAGGAAGGTATTCTAGGTGGAGAGAAACCAAGATTTAAAGCTAGACTTGTTGCAAAGGGCTTCTCTCAACTAGAAGGAATAGACTTCAACGAAATTTTTGCTCCTGTGGTGAAGCATTGCTCGATCAGAATCTTGCTATCCATTGTCACTCACTATGATTTGGAATTAGAACAACTTGATGTCAAAACCGCATTTCTCCATGGTGATCTTGAAGAAACTATCTATATGCAGCAACCTGAGGGTTTTGCCAAAGGTCATAATAAGGTTTGCCTTCTAAAAAAATCTTTGTATGGACTAAAGCAAAGTCCTAGGCAATGGTATAAAAAGTTTGATGACTTCATGATAAGTCTTGGTTTTCAAAGATGCAATTTTGACAGTTGTGTGTATATTCTAAAAGAAAATGGTGCAGTCCTCACTTATCTCCTACTTTATGTGGATGACATTCTTCTAGCAAGTTCAGATAAGTATCAGATTAACAAGCTTAAATCTGATTTAAGAAATGAGTTTGAGATGAAAGAACTTGGAGAGGCCAAGAGAATTCTTGGTATGGATATCAGCAGAAACAGAAATCAAGGAGAATTATTTCTGTCTCAGCTTGGCTACTTAAAGAAAGTTGTCTCTAAGTTCAGAATGCATGAATCAAGACCGGTCACTACTCCTTTGGGGCAGAATTTTAAGTTGTCTACTCAAAATGCTCCAAAGACGGATGAAGAAAGGAAAAGAATGAGCTCAATTCCATATGCTAGTGGAGTTGGCAGCCTAATGTATGGGATGATTTGCAGCAGGCCAGATTTGGCATATGCTGTAAATATAGTGAGCAGGTTCATGGCTGATCCAGGGCCATTACATTGGTCTGCTCTCAAATGGATTTTGAGATACTTAAATGGATCTTTATCAGCTGGATTGAAATTCAAAAGGAATCAGGATAACAGTGAACCAATCAAAGGTTATGTAGACGCGGATTTTCCTGGGAACATTGATACTAGAAAATCCCTTTCTGGTTATGTTTTCACTTTGTTTGGTACAGCTGTGAGTTGGAGAGCGATTTTGCAATCTGTAGTGGCTCTTTCAACAACTCAAGCTGAATTCATAGCACTTACTGAAGGTGTTAAAGAAGCCATATGGATGAAGGGGTTGATTGATGAACTTGGGATAAATCAGGACTGCGTGACAGTGTTTTGTGATAGCCAAAGTGCTATCCATCTATCCAAGCATCAAGTGTATCATGATAAATCAAAACACATTGATGTCAAGCTTCATTTCATAAGGGATGTTATTGATTCAAAGCAGATTTCAGTTGAGAAGATTGCAACAGACGATAACCCTGCTGATGCTTTTACGAAGTCTCTTTCACAAACTAAGTTCAAGCATTGCTTGGATTTAGTTGGTTTCTGTGAAGAGTAATTTCCTGGCAAGGGAGCATAGTCCATGGAAGAAGTAATCTAATATTGAGTCAAGGTGGAGAATTGTGAAGATGTGCCTCAATAATAAAAGCTGAGTTAGTTATTTCTGTTTTTAGTTGTAACTGCTTCTGGCCAAAGATTAGTTACAACAGAATTGTTTAGCTTGTATCTTAGCTTGCTGATGTACAGACGGATCGCATAGACGGGTCGCATAGACGAGTCGTATAGACGATAGTCTATAGACGAGGTGTACAGACGATAGACTATAGACGAGTTGTACAGACGATAGACTATAGACGAGTTGTATAGACGATAGACTATAGACGAGTTGTATAGACGATTAACTATAGACGTGTTATATAGACGAGTTGATGAGGTTTTTCATGTACATTCTTCAGAGGTGACTCTTAGCAATTAGAGTATAAAAGAGATCGAGGGGTGTGAAAGAAGAAGAGAGTTGAAAACAGAAGTTTGATACAGAGTTTGAACACAACAAGGCTTGCGGTACTGGTTTGAAGGCAGTGATAGTAACAAGGGTGTAATGTTGTTCAAATGAAAAGGCCTTGATCTTGTAACTTCGATTATCATAGTGGATTTATCTTGCTCTCTTGCCCGTGGATGTAGGTCTTCACATTAAAGGCTGAACCATGTTAAATCTTGGTGTTGATTCTTCCTCTAATACTTCTTATAGCTTTTGTATAATTCTGATTTCTTGCATAGATTCTGGTTGTGGTTGTTTATTGATTGCAGGTATTATTCTTAACAACTTTACAAAAATACATATAAAGATGCTAAAATGAAATCCTAGCATCTACCACACACAATTAACTGCACATTTGCTCTTTATAAAGTTGGTAACAAAAATTTATAGACAACCGTTTATGTATTCAACCAAGCAGATTAGTAAGATATAAATCTCTCCTCTTGTTCTAATTCTTCTCATTTCTCTCAACTGAATTCTTCAACTGTAAAAGAATAATAAAAATCTCGTCAAAATTAATTCATCCAAAGAAAACAACAAAGAAAATAAACAGTAGTAGAATCTAACAAGGCTATTTTCCTGTCCAACTCACCATCATAACGAGAATCCGAACGAAGATTGCAACCAAATCAGTAAAAAGGGTCAAGGCATGCTTCACATAATCCAGGTCTCCGAAGTGAGCCCTCTCAATTATTACTGGGGTGTCTATTATAATGTAGCCAACAAACACCAAAACCCCAAAATATAACTGCAGAAGTTGCAAAAAAAATGTTAGATATTGAGTCACAGCATATATGATAATTGATAAGATATGTACAATAGGTGCCTTCTATGGTGCACCATCAAAAAAGTGGTGCACCATACATCATTAAGTTGATTATTTTTTGGACCAATCAATCTGCCACATGTCATTACTTTTTATAGTTGAAAATTTAACCAAGTCAGAGTCAGTTATAATAACTTAAATGTTTGTAGTATGTGCACATTGAATGTTGTATTTGTTGTATTTGCATATGATTTTATTAAAAGAAATATATTGAGTTGTTGTTACAACCGCCACCCTAAGCCGCCACTGCCGCTTCTCTACAGGTTCGGCGGCATCAACACCACGCCCAGCCACTCAGCAATAGCACCACCAAAGTCCCACTCCAGCAGGCATCGCCACTCCGCTGGAAAGACCCCTCCCAAGCTCATTGGAAAGCTTATGGAAAGCTCTTCCCAAATATCCAAATCCCCAACTCAATCTTCTCATCGCCACCAGATCTCGTCTCTTCATGTAGCCCAGCCACCGCGCACTGCCATCCAGACCCGGCCTCCACCCCATCCACCAGCCTCCGCCACTCCTCCGCCTCGAACAGGGACGAAGCCATTCTAGATCTCACCCTTTCGAATTCGACGTCGAAGCCACCCTTTCCCGTTTTAACCATCTTAAAACCTCCATCGACTCTCACCTCGCTGATCCGAATTGATCCCTCTCCTCCGAACTAAAACCCCACTTTGAAAAAATCGTTGCCTCAAATCTGCGATCTGGAAAATGCTCGCTCCTGTTCCTTTGCTCTCCCCGCTGGATACACGATCTGAGTACACCACCACCATGTGTCCCGCCTTCCCTATGTCCATGTGGATCTCTGGTGGAGGCAGCGCGTGCATGATCTCCTGGATTTCCTTGGAGACGACGGGTGTGGCGGCGCCGACGACTTTGGGATGTTGGAGTTTGTTATTGTTGCGGCGGGAGGTGAGGCGGAGAGAGAGGAAAAAGAGGATGAAGACGGTGAAGGAGCCCACGAGGATTTTGATGTCTACCCAGCAAATCCGAGAGAGGGAGAGGGAAAGGGAGTTAGGTCACAAAGTATAAAATACATTCAAATACAACAAATTAATGAACTCAAGTGCAAATACATCTGCTTTGACTACATCATTTTATTTTGACTGGTCAACTTTTCAACCCAAAAAATAGGTGTGCATATGTGTCAAATGTGAGACTTGTAATTGGTGCATGTGAGTGGTGCAGGTTACACCAGTTTTTTTGCTGATGCAACTTAGACAACACCTGTACACAATAATACTAAGATATTTTCTAGGTTTCTAGCAGTATGTTAGCAAGAATAACGACATTACCACTTACCTCAAACTTAAAGAGTGCTATTGAACCCCCAAAATGGAGGAAGCAAAGTGCAACCACATAAGAATGGACAACCCAGAAGAAAGCAAGCCGCCAAGGTAGAGGTACTCCCTACGCCTTGCAACCAAAGCAGCTGCCGAGAAACAAGCAAAGACCAAGGAATTTGCCACAAATGCGCTAACAATAAGGCTGAAAGAATGGAAGAAAAATGTCAAAAATTATTCTGAACTCAAGTAGCCAGTAGCCACAATTGTCACAGAGCATTGGTAGGACCAGGTAGGCAATGGTATAAAATAAGTTAAATTAATAATCTGGTCCCTATACATAATACAGATTCTTCATTTAGTTCTTATATATAAAAAATTTGAAAATGAGTCCCTACATGTGTAAGCGTTAGCAAATTTGGTCCCTCCATGTGCAAACGTTAGCAAATTCGTCACTGTCGTTAACAAATTAGTCCTTATACGTGACATAAATTTTTGATTTGGTTCCTAAACCTGAAGAAAAATTAAATTGGTCCCCATATGTGCAATCGATAATAATTTTGTCTCTATTGTATGCCAAGAAGCTCGGACCCAACTAAAAATTCTTTTCGTATTGATTATTTTTCATATATTATATCAATCTATTTCTTCCATAGAGAGTCAACTTGGATAATTTTAGAATATAAAACCATTTACAAACCAAATTATATAACTTTTACTCTCAATAGAAGCAATAGATTTATATAATATATAGAAAATATTCAATATGAAAAGAATTTTTAATTGTGTCCGAGTTCCTGGATAGACTGCAGGGACAAAATTATTATTGATTGCACATATAAGGACCGATTAATTTTTTTTTCCAGGTTTAGGGACCAAATATAAAATTTTTGTCACGTATAAGGATCAATTTGCTAACGGCAGGGACAAATTTGCTAACGTTTGCACATATAGGGACCAAATTTGTTAACATTTAAATATGTAGGAACTCATTTCCAAATTTTTTATGCATAGGGAATAAATGAAGAATCTGTCTCGCATAGGGACCAAATTATTACTTTAACCTATAAGGTAAAACAAAAAAGTTAGTGAAAAGAATATCTTTTTGGGTTCATCTTTATAACGAACCAAAAACATTGGTCTGCATAATTGCAATTAAAACTAAATCCGTAAATAATGAAGAGTAATCCATCAACCACATCATCAACTTCGGTGGACAACGAGATTTATCAGAAGAATCCAGTAATGGTAAATTGTTTTTTTTTAAGTAGAATAGGATCGCCGGGAAACCTCATATATTTTAACTAGGAAAGACCCATACACACTAAGCTCTACAATTGACAACAAAATAATTGCAGAGGAAGTGCTACCAAATGCAACAGATGCATACCTTGGATCAACTTGAATAGCCAAATCAATCAAAGGCCCAATAGAGGCACCCTGGAACAGAGATGAAGCCATTAACAAAGACACCCTCTTTTGCTGCATATATCACAAAACAAAGAGTGAGTGACAAACCACAAAATAAACACAAGGCTTCAGCAAAAGCTAGCAAGCAAATTCATCATTCATACCTCTTGAAAAGGAGGTGTTGAGAGCAACCAAATGATGGTTCCCAGGGAAGCCAACGTAGTAAGAAAACCTCCAATGTTCCATAGTACATGAAGGTAAGCTCCAACAGCCAAAGCAAACACATCACAACATAAGGTAAAATAAACCTGAAAATCACTCAATATTCTCAATAAATAACCAAACTAGGCAAGAAACTATCATTTCACTCACAACTATGTGTATTTTTTTTTTTTTTTGTACAAGAGTATCCCAAGTGATAGCCGAATACTAATTCCGAGGTGTAAAGATCACTGAAGTGAATTTTATCTCTCCAATAAAGCCTTTTCATACACACGAAAGGAATCAAACCCCTGATAGCATACTTAAAGAACTATCTAACAATTGTGTTGGGCTATGTTGTGTATGAATTGTTTTTTCAATTAACAAAACAAGAAATGAGATATAAAAAAGACTAACATAATACAAATTTTATAAATTAAAGGATTAATAATGGCAAAAGCAAATGGTTTTTCAAAAGGAATTATTGTTACATGCAAGATCTATCGTAAAATAGTTAACTGTTCGAGGTGATTGTGAACGACGGGAGAAATGTGATGGAAGATTTTGAGGGTATCGTAGGTCCAGTGGTTTGTGAAAGAAGATTGAGAATCGAAGAATGAAATGAAAACATCCATTTGGGGTTTTGATCACTTAGAAATGGAATTGATTAACGACAAAGAATGGTGCGAGGATATGCAATTATATAGTCAATGTGTGTCTGGCGTTTGCTTTCGTTTGAATTTTCTAGTCTATCTTAGCGAGTTCTAGAAAAACGAGTAAATGCTCATTTTGATCTTCACAATTTGCGATGTATCCAATTTAAACCTTGAGAATAAAAAAACTCACCTCTCTTAGTTCTCAAAAATCACAAAACAGGGACACGTTAGTTCCTCTATTGATGACCATTAGGAAGACTCCATTAGTTTGCTGATGTGGACCGTTAAGTAGCACAACTGACATTTAACTTGTCCCACGTTGATAGGACCATTTTGTCATCAAGAGTAAATACTCAAAATAGTCATCGAAAAAAATACGAGACCCAATTTAGTCCCTCAGAAAAAAAATGTCTTGGAAATAATTTTAGAATAATCTAAGACCAAATTATAACTTAAGGGGGCGTTTGATAGAAAGATTATTTTTAGTTTTTTAAAAAACATAACTTGGGAATTATAGTTTTCCATATTTGGTATGTTATTTTAAAAAACACATTCTCGGGAAACAAACATTCCTAGGAATGTTTTTTTGGCTGTTTTCCCCTAAAAACATTCCCATAGAAGGGGTGGGAATCTTACTTTCCTGTGTTGCTGAAAAGTGTTTATTAGGTGAAAAGACCCTCATATCCTCATCTCTCACTGTCTCTTCATCACTATCAGTTTCTGTTCCCTCTTAACAAAACACCATTGCTGCTCTCCCCTCAGCCTCCGGCCGCTCGTCTCCGACCGCTCCCCTCAGCCTCAGCCCGCTCGTCTGCGAACTCCACCACCGCACGAGGAAAGAGAAGAAGAAGAACTGGGTTATGGCGCGGGCTACTTGCTGTCTGGGAGGAAAATGGAGTGGGTGCGACGAGAACTAGGTTATGGATTTAGGGATTTTCGTTTGTGGATTTTCATTAGGGATTTAGGGATTTTCGTTTGAGGTGAATAAGTGGTTTTGCCACAAACGAGAACTGGCTGCTTGCTGTCCGGTCGCACCCCTCAGCCTCAGGCCATCGTGAGCTCCACCATCGCTGGCCAGATCTGAAGGTGAAGGTGGAGAGTTGGCAGTTTGTTGGGGTTTAACTTCTGGTTAATGTTCTTCCAATCGGAGAGGTTAGCATGAAACAAGGGTATTTTATAGAATTAAACTTATATTTCTAGGAAACTTATGACCTAACCAAATATGGAACCAATCAATCTCAACTAAACATATATTTAACATTCCCAGTAATCATGATTTCTGGAAAATATGATTCCTAAAAACAAAACAAAAAAATCCTTGTACCAAACGTCTCTTAAGTGTATGATCTTGGATGCTTTATTAAAAATCATAATACAATATATTCATAATTTTAAAAGTTGTATTTTCAATAACACATTTTAATTTTAATTCTTTAATCAATGCCTCACAGAGCAATTAATATTTACCTTAGCTTCATTCTAAGAATTTCTATTAAAACAAACATAGATTCATGAATAAAAAAAATGTTAAAAAGAAGATTTGAATAATGTATTAACTTAGACTTAAATATTTAATAAGATATTTTATTTCTACTTGAGTAAATACCCAAACTCGTCCTTGACCAAAAACGCGAGACTCAGTTTAGTCTCTCAGAAAAAAAAAAAACTTGAAATTGTCCTCCAGAATTATATATTATTCAAGTTTAATGTGTTTATTATATATATATATATATATATATATATATATATATATATATATATATATATTACTTGGATGAATAAAAAATAAAAATAAAACATCTTATTAAATATTGAGGTACCATTTTTCGTCCCCAAGAAAAAAACTCACAAAATAGTCTTTGAGAATGACAAAAGAGGGACATTTTAGTCCCTCCATTTATTTCCATTCTGAACATGTCATTAGAGTGCCGATGTATACCGTTAGTATGTTAGATGCCGAAGCAATAATCCCTACATACATAATAAATCATGAGAATAATTATGCATTAACTGAATAAAGTCCCCAACTGTTATTTAAGTAACCTAATTTAGTCCCTGACAATTTCTATCGTGGGACATATTAGTCCCTACATGTTACAAGCAACACATTACATGCATCAGATGCACCACACCAGATGCTCCAACACAAGTCATATGGACGAGTTTAATAGACACTTAAACACATTGAAGGTATATATTAGCACTTTAATGCAATGTTTAGGATGGAGACAAACTGAGGGACTGACTTGTCCCTTTTTATCATTGTCAGGGACTATTTGGTAATTTTTTTTCTTAGGGACGAAAAATGATACCTCAAATATTGATAGATACTAAACTGAACCTTTACGTCTTAATAATATTTGTCGAGTGAGAAAAATGTGATTGGTTTCAACATAATTAAATATTTTTTTAAATAACTTTCAAACTTTTTATCTTTTTAAAAATATTTTTCTTAATTAAATAGTTTTTTCATACTTTAATCAAGTTTATCAAGCATGTCAAATTAAATTCGATTTTTTTTTTATAAAGAAAAACTGTTTTCTCAAGAAAAAAAACTTTTTCAGACATGATGCTTAGAGGGTCATCCTATCCAACAAGAATGATTAATATTTAAATGATTAATATTTACGCATTCGAAGTTTCCATTTATAAATACAAAGGCCTAGATGATGTCTCTTAGTTTCAATAAGCAGTTCACATTCACATTGGTTTGCATAATTAGTTTCGCTATCATCATTTTCTTTTGTTAAATTTATTGGTTATTTGTCAATAGAAATTAGGTCAAATGGATCAAACATTGTTATTGTGAAGCTTTATTGAGACAATAATAATTGTAATATATCCTAACTGTCATTAAATAGAATAACAATATCTTGAATGATGCAATTTATAGATTATATTATGTTATCTCATTATTTTTTATTTTATACTACTTTAATCAACTTTAGACTCCAATGACGCAACATTTAAAAGTTCATCAAATAGGTCCCACAAGTTGCCCCACATCTTTATTGATATTTATTTTTCTTTTTCAATTTTTGAAGGAAGGTCTCTATTATTTTTTGAGTTTAATTGTTATGCACTGTCAGTATAAAGATTTTTACACTGACAACCAATAAGAAATCATGGAGTATGTGACTTTTAAGGTGGTTAGGATAAAAGTCAATTACTTTAGTTTATGTGGCAATTTCTGATTGGTTATTTGTGTAAAAAATATTTACACTGATAGTATATACCAATTAAATCCTTATTTTTTTCCTCTCCTTTTTATTGGTAGTTCTTATATAAGCATCAATCACTTATAAGCAATTGTTCTTATATGTGACATCCACATTAGCTTGCTCCAATAGGGTAACCGAACAAGAACTTGTCGTTAATTTTAAGAATTAGTTAAGCCACTCTCATTGGAGTTACTTTACACTTTCTTTTCTTTATTAAACTGCTACATACCGACAAACGAGAGTCACCTAATTGATTTCCTACTTATAATAATAAAATGACTAAAGATCCAATTTGGTCCCTAAACAAAACGTGAGGATACTTTTAGTCCCTGTCAAAAATAAATTAATTATTTAGTTCCTCAAAATTATAAATCTGAGACACGTTAGTCCCTCCGTTCAATTCCATTTGTGAACATCAATTAACTATTCTATGTGATCCGTTAAGTGTCCTATGTGGAAAATAAAAAAATCGCCAAAAAAATATTGCTAAACTTTTAAAAGTGTTCATTTTTCTGCCGATGAAAATGCCCAAGTCCAAATAAAAGGACAAAGTTTGAGTGCAGAAGACATCACTTTTAAAGGAAGATCGACCAAGGTGTTTGAAAGAATTAGTCTCACATCCAAAAACTATAAGGATACCCAGAGATGGGGAGGGAAAAAAGTCTGACTTAGTCTATGATGGATTTGCATAGCATTGACACTTTACAGTAAATAACACCCGAAAGGGTCTGCATGCAAAGGTTGTGAACAATATTAAATCATTCTGTAGGTGGTGAAGACAATGTAAGTTTCAAAAGCAAGCCAAACAAGAATCCAATAAGACCCACAAACATGGCAAAGGTGAAGGAAAATCCTAGGTGGCTTCTTCGATTTCTTCGCCTTTTCAACATGTCCTGCACATCAAGAAATTTGATGGATTAGAGATATTTTTGCAATAGCTCTTAGCTATGAATTTATCATACAAGATACCTATTATTGATTCTGTACACGTCTTCATCCAAAACGTTAAGACATTAGGTTTATGGGTCCATCCACTTATATCTTCCTCAATTTCTCATCTCTTCTCGATGTGTGAGACTTATTTTACTTACACTAGAATTCCTAACAGATTCAAGAGTTAGCAAAAAGAAACAAAATCACCTGGACAGTTAAAAGTTCAGATGTTGTTAGGTGTTAACTTCCACTAACAACTTTTATCTCTCATGACCAATTTTAGTACAGGGGTATATATTTTAGAATTGACTTTGTATGCAATTATTGTCAGCCAATTTCTCCTTAAATTAGAATCAGAGAATTAACTTCCTCCCTAGCCATCTCCAATAGCCATAGAATAAAAATACTGGCCATGTCATGGCCATAAGAAAGGACAAAACTTAGGTACAATTTTATAGATATATTAGGTGCTGTTTTTTAATGGGAATATGACATGTGTAATAGTTGTTACACATGTTATCTTTTCATTGATGAGCCTTTACATATGTCTTATTTTCATTGAAAAATAGCACCTAATATAGCTATGAAATTGTTCCTAACTCTTGTTCCATAAGAAAGTATCCTATCAGCATATAGGAAATGACAAAAGAAGATCAGGTTTACAAAGAAATGGTATCTCTCCATAATAGTCAACTACACAGGGCACAAATCATATTGATATATTTTATTTACCCGTTTATAAGCACACTGTTTTCTCTTCTACATTTTTGGATTTTTTTAGGGGGGAGAATGGCTTAAAAGTTTACTAGGCTTCCAAATTTTTATTTTTATTTTATTTATTTTTATCAATTACAAGTTTAGTCAAGTTGCACACGTATTTGAAAGTAAAATTCAATTTCAAATGTTGAACCAAAAATTATGACAATGGAGTAAAGTGGGAAATATGTAGTATAATTTGTTGGGAAATGGCATCATAATTTTTCTCTTCTGTGAATTCAAAATAGGCACTATGCGGAAGCGTAAAATATGTGTAGCAACACCAGGAAATTTTTAGCGTGAAAAACCTCCTCAATGTGAGCAAGGAAAAACCACGGGACCCGTAGGCCACTTAAACTTCCACTATAAAATAATGAAAATACAAAAATACAACAATAATATATTTTCAATTTGTGGATAACACTCAAAAATTGGCTCACTATTTTTCTCTCTTAGAAAAACACTCTCTAAGGTTCTCTATATTTTTTCTCTCACTCTCTTCCTCTTGATTATGAGGATCTTATGTGTCTTGAACTTATGCTTGGTGCCTCTATTTATACACCAAGTGCTGCACATAATTGTTGACAAAAAATCTTCACCCAAAATTTATAGTCCGAGGTTAAAAGTTTTTCTGCCATTGCATTTATTGAATGGACACTTTGGCTGGACTCCAAGATAATTACCAGTTCCTGTTGCAGTTGCCGCGTTTGTCTTGCAGTGGCATCTCTTTCCTCCTTCAGGCACTGTAAGGTTTGACTCTTCAAACAAAGAGAATCTAATTAGAATGACTGGCAAACCTAAACTACAGTAATGGTCTGATGGATCTGTAAAGATGTTTAATCATGGGGTATAAATGCTATAATGCAAGAAATGGTTCACAATGAAGCAAAAAACACATGATGCAATACTTGGTATTGTTTTAGAGATGACCATTCAAAAGCAGAAACAGATCTCATCAAGCAACCACCCATTCCTTTATTGACAGACTGATAGAATCACTGTGTATATATGAATATAATATGTATATTATTATAAAAGAACATATGCTCATAGGTCAACTTCCAAGATAGCCTATACAAGCCTTTTTAATGAAAAATACCATAAAACTGGTGACACACGCAGAAGCATGCAAGTTTTTAAAATGAAGTCGGCAAATGTAATTGAGGCACAAGGTTGTGGTTTTGGCAGTTTGCTCAATCACATCGGTCCCATATTTGTTCACAACAATGATAAAAATCATGGTTGTCAGACTCGCGAGTCTAGATTGACTCGTGGAGGGAGGTAAATTCGACACGTAGACTCGTAAGAGTCTACCTACTATAAAAAAATACCTATAAATGACATATATACATAACATAAAAGTAACAAAATAGTAATAAAGCCAATTAACATTATCATAAATTCATAGTCATTAAAAACTAACATCATATAGTCATAATCCAAATCCAAATAATAGTAAATTAGCAATACAAACATTGATAATAAGTCAAGTACATAACAAAAAATAGCTCCTAATTTCTTCATATGTCTAAATCTAATCCTCCAACTACATCATCTCCATCATCATCATCATCATCATCAGAATCATCATAATTAAGTTCTTCCCCATTATCACCATCTCCATCTTCAATATTATCATCAAAGTGGGGATGATATGAAAAGGTTGCTCTTGCTCTTGCTCTTCCTCAACATTCTCTTCATCAACATTGATAGGTTGGTCATCATTCTCCTCGTCCTCTTCAACAATTGGAGCATTCCCCTCTTCAGTTATCCATTCATCATCAGAATGAATATCCTCAAATGGAAGAGCAACACTTTTTCTATTTTCTTTTCTCTTTAACTTTAGGTTGTACATCACATACACCAAGTCATTCATCTTTTTTTGATGCAACCTATTTCTTCTTTTTGTATGAACCTAGAAAATAAACCATAAAAACCAAAATTCCATATTTCTAAACAAGGACAATTAAACAAGAAACAGAATTTAAACTTCAATTAGACAATTACCATTTCAAATGAACTCCAATTGCGTTCACATCCAGAAGAGCTACAAGTCAAGCTCAGCACACGAATGACAAACCTCTTTAATTCTATCACTCCATCCCTATAGAAGTCCCACCATTCTGCTGGAAGCATAGTCTTTTTACTAGTCTTTGCAGCATCCAGAGCGAAGAGCCCTCTAGCATAACAATAGTCGACAAGTTGTGTTTGAACCTTGATCCTCTCCGCATCATCCTTTACCAACCTTGCAATGCAAGTGTACAACCCTATTTTAACCTCAGCATCTTCATGATCGAAATTCGGCTCATAGTGTAATGCTGGATTAAGGTAATATGCAGCTGCATGTAAGGGCCTATGGAGTTGGTTATTCCACCGCTCATCAATAATTTTCCAGATGGGTTCATAGCTACAAATACCAAATATCCTACATTAGTAACACTCACAAATAAGGTAAATAACTTTCAAATGAGATAAAGTTAGACAAGTTTACCATTCCTTAACTCCATTGAAGTTGCTCTTTATCTTTTCCTTCGCTGAATCCATCCCTTCATATATAAAACCCATGGCGGGTTTTTCATCAGAATCTACCAAGCGAAGGACTACAATGAGAGGAGCAGCTGCCTTCAGACATACTATTATGTTCTTCCAAAATCGATTATCACAAATGATATCTTCCACTTTTTTCCCCTCTTGGGTTTGGGCAAACTTACTCCCAGTCCAGTCCTCTGAGCTAAACATGCTCATCAATGCAGCCTTGTTCTCATTAAGGCAAGATAATGTCAAATAGGCAGTGGAAAATCTAGTCTTGCCAGGCCTAATCAAGTCTTTTCCTTTGGTAAATTTCTTCACCAAGCTAATTAACAAAGTCCTACAATAAATGTAGGTACAAACCTTTCTACCTTTCATTATAGTAACCTTGTGCTCCTTCAGATGTTTCTCAAGGTCCTCCAACATCAAGTCAATGCAGTGGGTAGCACATGGAGTCCAATATAAGTGAGGATGTTTTTGCATCAACATCTCACCCGCTGCTTTGAAATTTGCAGCATTGTCAGTAACCACTTGAACCACATTCTCCACTCCAACTTAGTTGATTGCACCATCTAACATCTTAAAAACTTTATCAGTCGTTTTTGAGATGTCTGAAGTATCCAATGAATAGAGAAAGACCATCCCCTTGGGGCTAT
The DNA here is from genome assembly GCA_039655645.1 of Ammopiptanthus mongolicus. Taxonomy (NCBI): domain Eukaryota; kingdom Viridiplantae; phylum Streptophyta; class Magnoliopsida; order Fabales; family Fabaceae; genus Ammopiptanthus; species Ammopiptanthus mongolicus. The sequence continues at coordinate 9,507,584 of CM077343.1, read as the reverse complement.
TCACCAAAAAGTTGCATATGGAGCGTCTCTTCTTATCCGTCCACCCATCGGACATGATTGTGCACCTAGTTCTCTGCCACTCCTCTTTAAACTCTTCTAGCTCTTTATTGGTTCGAACCACCGCTTTTTTCAAAAGTCGTTCTCTAATGTCATGATAAGATGGAGGTTTGTAACCAATTCCATATCGACCAATCATCTCACACATCTTTGCAAACTCTGGATTTTTTATACAGTTGAAAGCAATTGCACTTGTATAGAAAAATTGAGCTACCTGGTCATCAATTTCCTCTTTTAAATCCTTTCTCCATATCTGATTGACCGTTGTTTGAACTCCACCACCGACCTTTACTCCCCCTCTAGCAAAGGAAAAACCACTTTTTTTAGAGCCAGATGGTGCAACCGGAAGCTGATCATCTGCAACATCTTCATCAACATCGATCAATCTTCTTTTCTTCTTCAATGCTTCTTTAGCATCGGCAACAACTTTCATAAGCAACTGTTTCACTTCATCCGGAACCGAAGCACATGGTTCAGAATCTTCCCTACTACCGGCAAGGTGATGCTTGAATCGATAAATTCCTCCACTAACAATCTTTGAGCAATAACTGCATTTCACCTTTTTTCCATTGCCCAGTACATCAGTCCCATGTTTCCAACCGGGATCAGTCCTATTTCCTGGGATATTAACCCTTCCCCTGCCCCTGGAACTTCCGGATCCTGCTGCAGCAGTGTGGGAACCCGAACCAGACATTGCAAGGATGAACAACAGTTATTCAGTGAAGAGGAAGAGAAGAAGTTAAGTACCCAACTCGAGTTTGGATGGAACCACTGAAGAACCTGCGAGTTGCGATCAGGGAAGGGGAAGGGAGGAGAATGTGCGCGCGGGGGAGGGAGGCGCGACTGAGAGGGAGGCGTGGCCGGGAGGGAGGCGGCGCAGGGGAGGGAGGCGCGACTGAGAGGCAGGCGGTGCAGAGAGGCGCGATGCGACTGAGAGGAGGTTGGATTTTTAGGTTAGGCGTGACCAAAGATGAAGAATGGCGAACAGAGGAGGGAATCAGGATGGTGAAGAGAAGAGGGAAACCAAAATTTCAAGACCAAAACGCTGAGTTTTGATCTTTTTGAGGCAAAAATGAAAAACGGGTGGACTCGCAAACTCGGTACCTGGACTCGCGATTCAGACCGAGTCAGCCCGAGTCAGACCGAGTCAACCCGAGTCTACCCCCCTCCCCCCCACCGATTCTACCCCCGAGTCCACCCGTTTTACCTACCTAGAATCGTAAACTCGGACGAGTCAATGAGTTGACTCGCGAGTTTAACAACAATGGTAAACACAATGCAACCGCAATAGCGACTGTAACCATAATTTTAAACCTTTACACTTTAACTTCAGTCTATAATCTATAGCCAGTCCCACTAAGGAAATAGTACTTGAATCTTTCACAAATAATCTTACTAAGCCAATTAGAGACCCAAGCATAATTTCTTTTCCACACTCTTGTCATAGGTGAATCTGTACGTGGTCTGCTAGATGCTTTATGGAATTCAAAAGTTGATGAAACACATCTATAAAATGATAAAAGGTGAAAAAGGAGTAGAGAAACCATATATTTGCAGCCAGATGTCACTTAATGGCAGAATTTGATGCAAGCCCAAATTTATACTTTTCATCAGAAGTAGTCTGCAGTAGGACGTTTCTCTTGATTTCAATTTTGATTCTTTGGCTTTCCTTAAAAATCTCAATATGCTTTTTAGCTTGTTCACATATTATTTGAAAAGTATTAATTGTTGTTTCCTCCAAATCCATGATGCAACATACATGAGTGGACTATGCATCTACAAGATGGAACGAAAGCTGTCACAAAACCCAATAATTATGTTACCACCCCTGATAATCAATATATAAACTAGAGTAAAGTCGAGTGCGATATGAAGAGTGGATACTTTGTTTCTTCTTCCATGGCCAATTGATCCATAGAAACCCCTTAATATCTCATTTCTTAGGCTTAAACCATTACAAATATGTGAGATATGTTTGCATTCCTAAAAGGGACCACACCCATATGGGGATTCCAGCTTGATATACATATATAATAAGTAACATATGGCAAAGTACATAAAATTACCAAATGTTTTGAGAGGAAGCATAAAAATAAGACTTCAAACGGATTTCTCCAAAGAGAGGGGGGAATGAGAGAAACTCACTGAATAGGTATCAAGTTTTTGGGAGTTCTTCAATGCATCATCTTCTTTGCTTCCTTGGAGTGAGGTAGAAGAGACATATACAACTCTTAGTTTCAATTCCTCCAATGACTTTCCACTATCCTTATTAAACTGCAAGCCAATTCTTGATCAATTTTTACTTTCAAAATTATAGAGCTGATCCAATAAAAACAAGGACAGTGATGGCACTCTTACAGTATCTGGTGGAAGCTCATCAACATCAGTATTTGGATTTACTATTGTACTCTGTAAGAGAAACTTATCTTTGGATTGCATGTCTGGAGGATATACTTGTTGGGCTTGGAGGGTGACTGTACACAACAAAAATTGGAGAATATGATATAGATCATAGATGCTAATACCATAGTATGGTGAAGAGCTCAGAGCTCATAAGCAGATAGCATACGATTGGTATGAAACCTAATAGTATATTCTTCCCTGTTTTTTCTGATAATCAAAGTGAATATATTGATAAGAGTACAAGGGGTACTCTAACCCATATACAAAGAACATTCTAAGAAAAGAAAAAACCCTTATCGGTTAACACCGGATCCTTTCCTTAGCATTTATACACAACATGTACTTAAATACAAACCAGCAAATCTAATACAGCAGTCCAAAACAGATTCAGGTCCCAGAGAGCATATTCACCTGATGCAAGCTAATACAACAGACCGAAAAAACAATTGATGCAGCATCTACTCAATTTATAAAGCATAGGACTAAAACTGTGCAGTTACATTGTACAAACATACAAGAAGACACATTCACTTCACCTAGTTCTTAGTGATGTGGAAGACAACAACTCAAATACTCAATTAGACAAACTTCCATTTTTATGACCTTTAATTTGATTGGTTCAAGTTACCAGTTTTCATAGATCTAAGCTCAACAGTTTAACATTTCCCCCGTCTACTCTGTCTAAGATGAATCAGCATTTTTCAAATTTATGTCTACTTGATAGGCATTCAGTAATTTGTTTTTCTACATATATCCTAAAAGGAATATAGAGACCCTTTGGTGGACTATCTTCAGTAGTCCAACATTATGTGAGGGATTTCCAAAATATGGAAGTCCTAAAACACACAAGAGAAAAGGTGTCTCTTCATGAGTTTAAAATCCTTCCTAATAGGTGTGTCATATCATGAGCGTATGTGTCTATACATCAAAGGATACATGCATGAAAGGTTGCATTCCTTCTTTCAATTAATGAAAGGTTGTTTCCATTCACCAAGTGACATGAGTTGGTCTATAAATAGAACCACTCTACGTGTAGAAAAGGTTGACGAAATTGTTAAGCCTTATCCATTCCAAATCACCTTCTTTTCTCCCTTATGCACAGAGAGAGTTAAGGAAACTATTATTCTGTAAACTGTCATTGACGATACGCTTGGTTTAGGGTGTGCAAACCAAATCAAGGTTGCCCCATTATATTCTGAAGGGGATTCACTGTTAACACCTGTTGCATCCAATCCAGATAGAGATTGGTGGAGGCGAATCAAACCTAAAGTCTAGTGTCCTCACACGCCTTGGAGATTGCGCATTTTCTTTATCTTCTCTTCTTTGTTGCATATCCAGACCCCAATTTCTAACACATTACAAACTATAAAAGATCTTAATCGAAGTTTTATAGTGAAACAAAAATAAAAAATAATCAAAGGAATTAACTAGAGTTATGTATGTTTCTGCAATTAAATGTAAAAAGAAGCACCTCTGATGATACATGAATCCCATGGCCGCATAACACCAGTGTTAGGTCGTACAAAGTACTTCTTTGGTGAAGTGGTTTTGACCTGGCAGCAAAGAGCAAAATAACATAACACCGAAATCAAATGCTGTCAGAATGCACTAAGAATCGGATGGAGAAAAGCATATCCTACAACAATAGGTTAATTTATTCCTGTATTGGGAGTAAAAAGAGTATCTTAAAAGCAACGTAGTGCTCTGTGTTATTCAAAACTTTAAGATCGCAAAATGTTTGCTTCTCCAGCTCAACTGGTTACATGAACATTATGATCGCATAACTGAATAAGAACTCAAGTGTATTAAGGAAAGGACAGGGGAATGAATAAGAAATTGAGACTTCTACTTTACAAACACTAACATAGTTATATATATATAAATGCATTAACGCCCTTATAGTTCGAAACATCTTTCATTAGATTAGACTAAGAGTATTCTGCTTTCTTATTTGATTTACGTATATACCATGAAGGAAAACAAAAATGCACTCTTAAAACATGAGAAGTAGAAGTGCTCCTTCTATGAATGAAAGGGTGTATGTTGGTTGTATTAGTCTTGGTATTAATTTAAGTCTACTTTGTGATCAGGAAGGGTTATTAGGATTGGTTAATAGACTGTTATTAATATTTGAATACTGCCTGCAACAATATTAAGGTTGTAATAATACTTGGCCGTGAGGGATCCTTTTTGTCTTTGTTTTTTTTTTTTTTTTGTCAGATGAAGAGCTGTTTGTGGTTTTAAATGGTGGGTACGGTATACAAAGTTTGGTTACAGTATGATATTTTGGGAGAAGGGTCTCTCTTCACAGGGTAGTGTTTTTAGCCATCAATTAAGAAATATGCTAGGAAACTGGCTCATTTGTTTTGATGGGAAAAAACACTATTTGGCCATAATTGAATAGGTTGAAGCTGTTCAGGGAGGAACTTTTGCCCTGCTCGATGGAATGCTTGATACAGAGGTAGTCTAGTAGCTTGTGGAGAGGTGGGAACCGGTTTCTCTATCAAATGATGGGTGAAGAAGAATATCCTACCAGCTTGGTCTCTGTGGTCTAGTTTAATTCTTGGAAATAGCCACTACAAGGTTAGAGCAGGGTGAAACAATTGTAATTAATTGTTTGTATCTTTGTTATTGGATCAATGTAGAACGGTTAGAGTACCCAACACTTTCTCTAAGGTTCGGTTGGCATGTCTAATAAGCTAGCTTATAGCTTATTTGACTAGCTTATAAGCTAATTTGACCAAAGTAGAGGTATTTGATAAACAAGTTTATATCATGAACTTATAACTTTTCTTCATAAGCTAATTTAATTAGCTTATGGCTTATAGCTTATAACTTATTGACTTTTCTCTTATTTTTACCCTCACTCATTTAATGAAATTCTCAATTTACTATGTTTGTCATAAATATGTCTTTTTATGTCATTTTACATTTATAAGCTAGTTCAACAGCTAATTTTACCAAACACTTCAAATTCAATCAGATAGCTTTTCAGCTATCAGCTATAAGCTATAAGCTATAAGTTATAAGCTTTCAGCTAAAAATTAGCTTATTAGTTATAAGCTAACTTATCAGTCATTTTTGCCAAACAAAACCTAATTCAATTTGGCTTATAAAAAAATTGAATGAGAATTACTAAAAATAATTTTGATCAACAAAAATTAAAAGGAATACTAGAGATACTCCAACCCTTACATCAAGTCACCTTTACATCAAGTCACCTTTACAACAAAAATCGCTAACACTTGTGTCATTGGTAAATGCATTTCAAAGGGTTCATACACTACTCTATGAAAAAGAAATAAACACCCTCTACCTTTATCCTAACCCAAGTCTAAGATATCACTTTAATCAATTCAACTAAATTATCAAAATACAAAGCCTATTCCCTAAAAATAATGTCAATCCTATGAATTCAAAGTTACAATTGTGAACCATATCAAAAAACCAAATCTCACTCTGCCTTTTTCGCAAGAAGAAACCAAATTGCTAAATATAACCGCACGAAACCAAATTAATTTTCAAGTGGTATAGTAATGTTTATACTGCCAGCTGAAATTACTTATTCAAAGAGAAGCTATATATTTTTATTTACAATTGTGTGTTTTGAATATCAGATTTTAGATACTATATATGATACCGTATCTCTTTATCTCTATCTTTTACTTATTTTTTTATTTTTTTTATATATACAAGTTTAAAAAATATATCAAAAAAAAAAATCATATTATTATCCGTATTTTGATGTTTAGAAACATTACTCTTTTATTTACAATAGTTCACTCTTCAAATTTTTGTCATACATATCCATGCCTAGTCTTGTCATTATCCAATCACTTCAAAAACGTTGTTTTTGTCCCACTGTTCAAGGAAAACATATCCGTCAAACTATGTTTTTCATCCCTTAAATTTATCTCACCTTTGATTTTTGTTCCATGTCTTAGATCTTTTAAAATCCACCAAAATTGTCCAAAACACTAACACCGCTAGAAATGTCAACGAAGTTTGCACAATGAGCATTGCTCTCTGCAACTAGGATTTTTCGAAAGTTAGAAATTGGAACAATTTGATAGTTTTGAAGAAGATTTAACACTGCAAATTTAAACTACTTGGTTAAGTTGGTTTCATTGGTTTGAAAATGAGCTCGTTTGGTTTTTATTAGATTACGGCTTAAAAATACGAGCATTATTATTCATTTAAAATATTAGTATTTAAGATTGGTCCAATTGAGGAAGTGAATTGATTTATATAATAATTTTGAGAGTTATTTTGTTATTCAAAAAGTCTAAACAATTTGGACTCAAACTTCCCACTTATATACATTTCAATTGTCTTTATTTTGTCCTATGTAAGATTTTATTATCCAACACTCCCCCTCAAGTCCAACTGAAGGTCCAGTTGTGACTTGCTCAAATTGACTTTTTGATTTTTTTTTGTTTCTGGGCTTGTACTCATCTTTTTAGCCTCAGAGGCCTTAGGTCTATTAATTTGTTTGTTTTTTTTTTTGGTTGCTTGGATTTGTGCCATTTTTTTTGAGTCAGAGGCCTCAGTTTGTTTTTTTGTAAATGGACTCTGATATCATATTAGCATTTAAGATTAGGCCCAATTGAGGGAGCGAATTGATTTGTATAATAAGTTTGGGAGTTACTTTGTTGTCCAAAAAGTCTAGACAATTTGGACTCAAGCTTCACAACTTATTTATATTTCAATATTCTTTATTTTGCCCTATGTGAGACTTTATTCTCCAACATAAAATGAATACCTAACACTAAGACACTCTTGCATCCAACAGTGTTTCATCGAGAGTGGACTTCAACCCCAGACGACCTTCACCTGTAATGTCAAGGACTCGAATCCTGAAACCGTTACTCTGTAGAGAGTTTTACCTAACCAATAACCACCATCCCGACTCAATGGTTAGTTTCATAGCTTGCCTGTAGAGATACTCGATAAAAAAGACCAAAAAAATATAAGGCACACTTGCATGTTTTTTTCCCCCTCTCTTCTCCTATAATTCTATCAAAATAATTGTTCAATAAATCTTTTTCTAAAAGAAGTATGTTTTCTTGAACATTAAAATAGAGATACCATATACTATTTATTTGCTTTTATGATATATTTTTTAAATACATATACATAAAAAAGATAAAGATATTAAAAGATATAAATAAACATATACAATATCATTACGGTATTCAAAACTTTATGTTCAAATTACAGGAGTTTTCTTAAAAATATCAATCTAGGTGCCAATTCACTTATAGCGACATCTTCTTAAAATAAATTCTATTAACATTAGCAGCATTAGTGTTTAGGCGAATATGAAGGATTTAAGAACAAAAATATAAGCCAAGATAAAGTTAAGGGGCGAAAAATATAGATTTGCAAAACAAAATCTATATAAGTTTGATGAATAATTAACAACATATCCAAACATTCATTAGAAATTAACAGACTCCACCCTTCTACCCTTATGTGCAAAAAGTTTTAATCATTTTACACTCAACTAAGATTCATGAAAAAAAAAAAAAACACTGATCTTAGATAAGACTGTAAATCATGCAATTCCCTACACTGATCTTAGATAAGACTGTAAAGCACGCAATCCCTTCTGGGACCTTCCTGAATTTTTGCCATGGAAAAAAATGGTTTGCAAATTAAAGAAAAATAATTAAGAGAAGAGGGAAGAGGTATATACATTGGAACCTGAGCTCATCGGGATGAACAATTATCAATGGATTTCCAACAGAAGCAGTCATGATCACCAAAGAGCTAGATATAAAAATTTCAACAATTAATCGATTAGAAGTTAGAACCAACATGCATAACCACCACCTGAGCCTGCCATTCACATAAGTCCCAGAAAGAAAGAGGGAGAAAAGAAGAAAATAATAATAATCATTATTGCTCCCAAAACAAGCATAAGAAAGAAAAAATAAAAGGGTGCATAAGGGGCTGAAAAAATAAAGTTAAAGAAAGTGAGTGAGTGAGTGATTGAGTGAGAAAGAGGAGCGAGAGAGGGGTTTTTTTTATCATAATAGTGTAATTTGGTTGGAAAAATACGAAAATAGTGTAAATTTTAGAAATATTACGTGATTAGGGTAAGTCGTATGTGAGAACTACGACTTACAAACCAAAGTCGTTCATTCCACGCACGACTTTACTTTATATTGGTTAAATTAAAAAAAAAAAATCTAATTAAGCTGAAGTCGTATAGAAAGCATACGACTTTTGTTTTTGCAATTTTTTTTTTAAATAAAACCCAAAGTCGTGGATACAACCCACGACTCACCCACTTTTTTAGTCCAAATTGCACAAGTCGTAGGCCTCACCTACGACTCCCTCTTTTCGCATGGAATTCGTACTCTTAACATACGACTTCTTTTAATTGTGAGTTTTGACCCCCAAACCCGAACCGTCATGACTCACTGCTATATATATATACACACACACGCCATTGAGAGGTGCAGCTCTGAAAGTCTAGTAGGAATTGGATATTCGGATACTGGAATTTAGTGAGATATATAAAAGGTAATAACTTTATTTTTGTGCTAATATTACATATGTTTTATTTTGTTCCAAATAGATAGTTAATCATTATGTTTGAATTTTTTGTAGATGAATCTTGGTTCCTGGATTTCTGATGATCCAATAGTTAGGGATAATGTTAGTGAATTCAATGAGGAGGAAGAAGATCACGAGATACATGAAGATGGTGGTAGAGGAAGTGTTGAAGGTGTTGGACAATCAAGTATTGAAATGCATGTTACACCATCACCATTTTTTACTAACTTCAATAGTCAAGCAACTGAAGATCCTAAATTTTCGGATGGTTGTGGACCTGAAAGAGAAGGTAGCAGTGCATTCTTCAATGATGATCTTTTGGTGGGTAGGTCATTTGAATCAAAGCAAGCAACGATTAACGTGATTAAACAATTCCATTTTGAACATTCATTTGACTATATCGTCGAAGAGTCAAGGCCAGATAGATATGTTGGCAAGTGTATAAAATTCGGTTATGGCTGCCAAAGGAGAATTAGGGCATCATTTAGTAAGAGGCGCAATAGGTGGGAGATAAAGAAAATGAATGGTGTTCATACTTGTACAACTTCAGTAATCTCCCAAGATCATCATAAATTAGACTCGTCTATAATTGCTGATTGTGTACTTACTTTAGTAAGTGCAAAGCCTGGCATACCAATAAAAGCACTGATTGAAGAGGTACGAAACCGTTTTGGTTACACTGTAACTTATAGAAAGGGTTGGGTAGAGAAACAGAAAATCATGGAAAAGGTATTTGGTGGCTGGGAAGAATCATACAGTGTGCTGCCCAGATGGATGGATGCTGTCCAAAAAGTCATACCAGGTACAATTGTAAAATACCGAACATCACCTTACATTATTGACGGTATAGAAGATCCTGAAAGTGTGATACTTGATCGTGTGTTCTGGGCATTTGAGCCATGCATTGAGGGCTTTCCATTTTGCAAACCAATTGTTCAAGTGGATGGGACATTCATGACTAGAAAATATGGTGGCACACTCTTGATTGCCCTTGCACAAGATGGAAATCGTCACATCCTTCCAATTGCGTTTGCAATTGTCGAAGGAGAGACAAAAGAAGCTTGGTCATGGTTCTTGTATAATTTGCGGACATTTGTGACACCGCAACCAAATTTATGCATTATATCGGACAGGGGGAAAGGTTTGCTGGCGGCTTTGCGATCCCAACGAGTTGGGTGGGTTGAGCCCACTGCACACTCAGTGTATTGTATTCGACATATTGCAAGCAATTTTAATAAAAAATTTCAAAATGTTGATTTAAAGAAAGAAGTCATCAAGATGGGTGAGGAATTAAATATTTAAATGATTAATGAGTGTTGATGACTTGCTAACTAATTTTTTTTTTAAAATTATTAATTTTTTCAGGATATGAGATGAGGCGACCACGATTTGAGGCAAAGCTTCTTGTGATGAGATCAGAGTTTCGACAGGCTGCTGAGCGGCATAATATCCCAAGGGAAAAATGGAGTCAAGCTTATGACAACGGAAAAAGATATGGGCATATTGTAACACCCCGATTTTCTTAATTTTTTAATTAATCAGTAATTAATTAATTGTATTTTATTTGAGGGTCTAGAAACTTTAATAAATTATTCCGAGGCCATAGTCACGCCCTACGCTATCGTAGGAAGCTATGGTTAAGTTTTGGGTCGAAAACTCAGACGGAGCCCGGTCTGCGTTTTTGCTTGACAGTAGTGCTTTACTGCTATCGAGACCTAATTTGGACCCGTGAACGAGACGGTTAGTCTTAGAATCACGTTTCCTATATTTTCGAAAAAGTTCGTCCTGACGTTCGAAAATGAAAATAATATTATTATATTCAGGCCGATAATCGTTCCAGGAGACGATTCGAGCTATCTTAGGGTTTTCGAGAACCTTGAGCCAATGATTTTCATACTAGAGCTATGATAAATCATTTGGGGACTCCTACAAGTGTCGTGAGGATTTTCAAAATGTCGGGACGTGAAATGACCAAATTGCCCTTGGTTATTTTTACTAATTACCTTTTTACCCTTTTTACCTTTCTTAACTCTTAAGAAAACTTAAGAAAATATCTAAATTTCATGATCACCCTCACCTTCTCTCTCCATAATTTCGAGCTCTCTCTCTCTCCTTATCACCTCCAACTTCTTCTTCTTCCTTCTTTCTTCTTCTTCTTCCTCCATTTCTCTTTTCTTCCTCCATTTTCACCTCCATTTTTCTTAAGCTTCCACAAGGATTTTCAAGCAAGTTTGTGAAGCAAAGTTGATCCTCTCATCATCCTCTATCACCTAGAAGGTATAGATTTCATCCTTGAGCTCTCAATCTTTATTTTCACCATTTATTTTCATGAATTTCAATTTCTAGATCTAAACTTCAAAAATCTCTAGAAAATTGTAGAAAAATCATTTTGAGACCAAACCAATTCCTATGAGCTAGCATCATTCCCTAATATCATAATCCAAGAGCTTGTGATGAAATAAAATCTCTAGCCTATTTATCTTTTAGGGTTCGAATGGGTGGGTTTTTGGAAGAAAAAAAATGGATTTTGTTCTTTGTTCTTGATTCCTCATGTGTCATCCCTTAATCATGTAATCCAAGTGATTAGGAGGCCAAATCACACTCTCACCTATTTTTCATGGTGAGGGCCGAAACCCTACTTTGATTGTTTAAGGGGTTTTGGTTCAAATCTTTGATAATTGATCATTGATTATGCATTAGGTATGCTTAAGGGTCATTGATCCAAGAGTTGGTAGAATTTCAATATCTCTAGCCTACTTAAGTAATTAAGGGCAGTAGCTAATCCTAGAGATTAGATAGATTATGGTTTCCTTATTTTAATTTCTGGTTGTGTTTTGTTGTATAGACTCGGACAGGATTCGAACATCCGATAGCGCACCCGACTGACAGCTGCGGAGTTGTAGCCGGAGCTGCTCGAGGAAATCACTAAGGTGGGGAGAAAGAACTCATATCGTCGGGAAGGCAAGCTAGTATAGAATATATATATCTGTGTAGGGAAACCCTAAAACCCTACTAGAGGTTGAGCCCTGGAAAAGTGCCTGGACCCTGGGTGTAGGTACTTTTGGGCTATCACCACTAAGTTGATGATATGACTATTGTAGTTTATTGAGGTTGATGTGTTGAATTGGTTATTTGATTATTTGTTGGTTTTATTTGTTGAACTGCCTACATGATAAATTATTGTTTGACTTTATAATGATAGCTGTACTGGTAGAATTACTGTTGTGATGATAATGTGATTTGATTGATTGAGTGTTGATGAGAGTATGGTGAGCGTTGATGTTGTTCGGGTTGATATCGTTGTGGTCCCGACCGTGGAGCTGTGGCTCGTAGACGCAAGGCGTCGTGATGTTGATGCTGATGTGATGTTGATGATGATGTGATGTTGATGTGATGATTGATGTTGACGTTGATGTGATGCGATGTGTCGAGGTCGTGGATGAGTGTTTAGGCGTGAGGTTCCGATATCAACCTGCGATGGATGTTTGTTGCATTTTCATAACATTTCATACCACAGCATTTGGTCCCAAAGGGGGATGTCCAATTGGGGACGTTACGTAAAATCCCAAGGCGGGATATGATGTGATGTGATGTGATGTGATCCCGACGGGGATGTCCAATTGGGGACGTGATGTATCGGCCGACATGCATATAGGGAAGACAGCATATACATAGGGATTAGTATCCCTCCTATAGGCTTATTCGAAAGAATGATATTTGAGATGATTGTGATTGGTGACTTAAGAGATGGATGAAGTTGTGCTATATATGTTATCTGTGTTGTGTAATGTATATATATATGCTGTACTGATGCCCATCTCCCATATTGATGATATATGTTTCTTATCTCCCGCTATTTTTCTGTATGTGTTGCTCTTATTTTATGGGAAGACCCCGAGGAGGAACCAGTTGCTGAAGAGCTGGACGGTATTCCTTACGAGCCTGACGCTGGAGGACGTGCCGCGGACCCTAGCCTCGAGAGGTTGGGCAATGATCGTGATTAGTCGGAGTGCTATCTCTCGGCCTACCTTTCATACTTTTATTTTGGTCTTATTTTGGTTTGTAAGAGTATACTCGTATGTATTACTGTATTACTGTAGCCCTACTGATGGGGCAATACTGTATGTGATATATTTCTTTATATTTTAAGCTGTGTACTCTGAAGCGTTGCGTGCCGTGTATTTGTTTGCTTCCGCGCTAAATTTTCCGCTTCGCTTCGTTTTAATAAGGCGCGCTAACGTTTATTATGCGATTAAGATTAGTTAATATCTTAGGTTCTACTGATGGGACGGCGGGTCGTCTCACATATGACTACCAATCTTGCTGAATGCTTGAATTCAAATTTAAAAGGAGCCCGGGCATTGCCTATAACATCGTTGTTGAAGACTGCATTTTATAGGTTGAATGAACAATTTGTAGACAGAGGGACAAAAGCAGTTGCCATGATGAGAGCGGGACATGTGTATTGTGAAGAGTTATCCACAGCATTGGGGGCTAACCGCCGACTAGCAAGCTCTCACTATGTTCGCAAATATACTAGGGAGTCGGAAGAGTTTGAGGTTGTAGAGATGGCAAATCCGCAGGTCGGCCGACGTGCAATGATATGCATTGTAAATTTGAACAACTGGTGGTGCGACTGTGGAGAATTTCAAGCACTTAGATATCCATGCTCACATGTCATCGCATCGTGTGCCTATAGCAATGTAGAGATTAGTTGATATATTGACCCAGTGTACACATTGGATTATATCTTCAAAGTCTATCAACACGAATTTCATCCTCTTGGAAACGAAGATTATTGGGCACCCTATTCAGGTCCTATGTTTAAGCTCGATCCTGACATGCGAAGAGATACCCTAGGGAGACCGAAGACTTCTCATATACATAACGAGATGGATGCAACAGTTCCAAATAAGCCAAAAAATTTAGTTATTGTCGAACTGAGGGACATAATCGTAGTATTTGTCCTTATAAGGGAAACAACACTTAATTAGGAAAAAAATATGTAACTCGGGTCCTTGCAATGTAGTAATTATAATTAAAACTTCTGATTAATTTTAGATTGTTAGTTTAACTATTTGGTGATCGTTAATTTTTCACGGACTAAAAGTGAATCCCTGAAACATTGATTTGGGCCTTCACTTTATATTTTAAGAAGATATTTTCCATTTTACATCAAACCACGTTCGTCAGGTAACAATGTAACATATTGTATAAAGTGTTTAAAAACTTTAACAAAGTGTTTCAAGTTAAACCATTTTGAGTAAAGACCCAAATTAGCCCTCGACAAAAAATCATGTTGATATTTGATTCTTGAGAAATGAAAAATATCAATTTGGTAATCAAGAATGTAAAACGCAGGTCAAAAGAGTCCCTGACAAGGACTCAAATGTCCCTAAAAATTACCCTCAAAAGGACCAATCACCCGAAAAATATCACCATGAAGCACATGCATTTTTAAAGGTATAGAAGGAATCATTTGCTTTTTGCTTTCCCTGTTCTCGCTCGTGTTCTAGCTGCCACCTTTCACATGCACACTCTTTGGCAAATGAAGCACATGCACATGACCAAACACATGAAGACAAATGAAGCATGACAAAGATGGCAGTGAATCCCTGTTCTCCCTCGTGCTCTAGCTACCATCTTTCACCCGATAACTCTTTGGCAGTGTGCCATGACATCGTGCTCCAGCTAGGGCATCCCTCGTGCATAAGGAATCAGATTCCTCAATGCAGAGAGACACTGTTGAACGACGAAGAGGAAAGGAAAAGCCCAGCATGCGTTCCCTGTTCCCCCAGCATGCGTGAACTGTGTGGCAGTGTGCCATATTCTCACGTCTCCATATTCTCCCTTGTGCTCCAGCTAGGGCATCAAAGATGTGTCCTTCAGCAGATGCAAGAATCTTGCAGATGGAGTCAATGCAACGTGTCTCTCTTGTTCTCAGCAGATTCAAGAATCTTGAATTGTGACCCTGACCCAGCATGCATGAACGTGAACTCACATCACGTCTCTCTTGTTCTCCCTCGTGCTCCATCGCGTCTCCCTGTTCTCCCTTGTGCTCCAGATGCAAGAATCTTGCATAGTGACCCTAACCCAGCATTTTGCAGATGCCCATATCAGAGGGGTGCTCAGTTCTTGTGTGGCTCGTGAAGATTCTTTCCCTAGGTGTGGCTCGTGAAAGCTTCGGTTGCAGCATGCTTGAGCAATGAAGATTATTTCTCCAGCATGGATGTGTTCCTCACGTGCTATAGCTGTCCACCCTTCTATATATTTCTCCCTCATGCTATAGCTGTCCACCCCTCTATATATAATCATCTCATTTGTTCTCTTTGATCAGCATCATATCAACTTTATAAAGCTAGTGTACGTCTCTTTTGTTATTCCTTTGTTATTATTAATATTTTTTATTTATATTATATAATTTATTGTTAGTGTTATTTGTTAGTCTTTTATTTTTCTTTAGTTATCTGATGAAGTAATTTTATTCTCAGGTATTTGCATTAACAAAAAATTATGGCACATTTTGGACCCGGCCCGAGTGATCGATCACTATTACGAAAACAAAATACACATATTTCAGCAAATATATGGAATGGAGAAGAAAGATTGATTCGACCAAGACATCATTATATTTGGGGTCCCCTACCAGATAGACGTGTAGAAAATGTAATAATTGAAGCGGGTTTTGAACATACCTTAGCACTCGGACAAGTGGCCATCAACCACCATCTAATCACTGCATTGGTTGAACGGTGGAGACCTGAAACACACACTTTTCATTTTCCACATGAAGAGTGCACGATAACTCTACAGGATGTCTTCCTCCAACTTGGGCTTCCTATTGATGGTGACGTTGTCATTGGCACAACTACTACTGATTGGGACCCCATTTGTTTACAATTATTGGGGGTCATCCCACCCGCAAATTGTCTGAAGGGATCCAGTGTTAAGTTAACTTGGTTCGAATCTCAGTTCCAAGAACTCCCTCATAATCCAACTAATGATGTTATTGCGCAGTATGCCAGGGAATATATCATGAGGATGATTGGAGGTCTTCTTCTACCAGACACATCAGGCTCTCGCGTTCATTTAATGTATCTGCTTTTATTAGGAGATTTGTCAGCCGCAAGGAATTACAGTTGGGGTGCGGCTGTTTTGGAATGCTTATTTCGAGGTTTAGATCGGGCAACTAAACCCGATCAAGTTGAGATTGGAGGGTGCTTGTTACTCCTACAATCATGGGCATGGGATCGGATTCCATGCATTGCACCGCGTATACATTACATATCGGACGAAGAGGTGCAACAAGGACTTGGATTTCCGCTTGTTCGTAGGTATGGCCACTGAATATGTGTTTTTTTAAAAATAAATAGCTAATATTATATGTGTCATAAACATACTCAAAACATGTTAAATTTATTAGGTGGTCTCGTCCCATGCAAACGACCAACATCCCTGGCCATGCAACTAATATCATACGTTGCATGTTTGATCAACTGCGTATTGATGAGGTCCATCTCTTTACTATTTAATATATTTAAGTATACTTTAAAATTCCAAATTAATTCTATATACTTACAACTACAATTGTGATTCAGTTCATATGGAAGCCTTATGATCGACCAGAATTAAGGCGGTTCATTAATGTTGATGTCTCTGTGGTGGCCGTTGCGATGGTGCCCTTAATATGTTTTGCCATTGTTGAGTGGCATCCAGTAGATAGGGTCATGCGTCAGTTTGGATTGCATCAGCCCATTCTGCATGTCCCTCATAACTTGGACAAACTTCATTAAGTCGATATGCGGGGAAAAACTGATGTTTATTGGCCCCATCGTCACCGCAAGTGGATTGATGCGTGGAATGACCGACACAATCAACTACTTCAAGGTGATCATTACAACGGTCTTCTCCATGAAAACTCTGCATATATGCAGTGGTATATACCTCGGACACGAAGGTATATTTCGCGCAAGGGATCATTAGCCGGTGGTGCGGTAAGTTCACTATATTATTATTACAATTATTATTATGTTACTTTCGTGTTATTCTCATACTAATTAATTTTTTTGTTTACAGTATTCATTTATACATTTGATAAAGAATTATACTCTCTCACCCACCGCTACCAATAACCCATTCCATACTATACATTGTATTAATTCTGCCTGTAATTGTATGTTGAGTGCTTTAGACGAGATCTATCCATTAGCTTTCTCGGCTGAGTATCAGGAAGCTGCACCGTTTCAACAATTTACGGTCCCAGATGAGTCTTCTCCACCACAGACACAACATGTTTCACCTGCATTGCAATCACTAGGCTTCGCTGGATATGTGCCCCAAACTTCTTTCCAGTATCCTTCGAGTTAGAACATTTTTGAATCAACCTCGTCAATGTTTGCTGCCAATTTTGCTACACCTTCGTCAGCGTACCATCAAAATCCGATGGAGGATTATCGTCCTATACTACCTCAACAAATAACAGAGCCGAATGACGATGAGAAGGACAACAACGATAGTGCTAGTGACGATGATGATGTTAACAGAGATTATATTAATGAAGAACCCACACCCTTACCACAAAGACGTCCTAGAAGAAGAGGTGAGCAAACACAACAGGTGGAACAACCTCGAAGAATTCAACCACAACATCATAGAAAAAGACCTCATTGCGGGACATCATCCCACCACTAGTTTAACTCTTGTTGTCATTTTCTAAAATTATATGTGAATTTTTCAATTGTTAATTTAAATATTCGTGAAAAGAACTGTGTCAAATTTTTGGATTTTTTTGGATTAAAATTACTTGAGATTGCACGTCACTATTCTAATGGATATAATTAATTACTCATTTCTATTCTACTATATATCTCACTAAATTCAAGTATCCAATTAGGGTTTGGGACAAGTCGTACACACCACCTACGACTTGCCCATATTTTTAAAAACT
Source organism: Ammopiptanthus mongolicus (assembly GCA_039655645.1). Lineage (NCBI taxonomy): Eukaryota > Viridiplantae > Streptophyta > Magnoliopsida > Fabales > Fabaceae > Ammopiptanthus > Ammopiptanthus mongolicus. The sequence goes on along the minus strand of CM077343.1, from coordinate 9,489,613 downwards.
CACAATTAAAAGAAGTCATGTGTTAAGAGTACGACTTCCATGAGAAAAGAGGGAGTCGTAGGTGAGGCCTACGACTTGTGCAATTTGGACTAAAAAAGTGGGTGAGTCGTGGGTTGTATCCACGACTTTGGGTTTTATTTAAAAAAAAAATTGCAAAAACAAAAGTCGTATGCTTTCTATACGACTTCAGCTTAATTAATTTTTTTTTTTTAATTTAACCAATATAAAGTAAAGTCGTGCGTGGAATGAACGACTTTGGTGTGTAAGTCGTAGTTCTCACATACGACTTACCCTAATCACGTAATATTTCTAAAATTTACACTATTTTCGTATTTTTCCAACCAAATTACACTATTATGGTAAAAAAGCCGAGAGAGGGAATAGAGAAAAAGAAATGGCGGTTGCAATATGAATATGTGGTGGAACGAGGAACATGGGGTTACCGACGGCCTAAAATGCAAAAAGTGATTCCAATTTTGTTGCTACCGAGATCGCTTGGTCTGAACAAAACCTCAGAGTCAGTGGAAAGAGACTTGTCGAGAATTTTGTGTGTACCAAATACTAATGTTTTTGTGCCGTGTAGTGTACCCTCTGCTTCAGGTTCTGACAGCTCTCTCTGACATAAAAAGAAGGAGTTTGGTGTTGTGGTGTGTTGGCTGTGTTCAGATTATCAGATATATGGCTTTTGCATTTTATTTGCTTTTTAAAGTGAAAAAGTAAAATATATTTATTTTTCAATTATTTAATAGATTGAGCTCTTTACCAAATTAAAAGTATTCAATTTACTTATTCATTTTAAAAATAAACTCATTTTATATAAAAAAATTCCAAGTGCTAACTATAAAAGAGAAAGAGAGAGAATTAATTCACGTGTCCAATTGAGGTAACCTTTACATCCAGTTCAAAAATGTAGAGAAAAGAAAGTGGAAGGAAAGAAATGAAAATGAGAAAAAAAGAAGAAAAAGTATATGATTATTCAATTGTTTGGTATGAGTGTAAATGAAAGAAAAGAAGGTTAAAACTTTTCTTTTTTCTTTTTTGATTAAGTAGAAAGTGAAAGAAAATAAAAAAAAGAACGATTTTTTTTGTCTTTTCATCCAAAAAAAAATGATATTAGCCTCGATTTTTGTGTTTCCTTCCAAAAATAAAAAAAAAAAAAATCCTTTAATTTTAAACCGAATAAAATTGATTTTTCCTCTTACTTCCTTCAAATGGGTCCTCATGATGTGTCAATCAAATTCGGCTCCATGTGGCTAAGTACCTCTTTAAGTAAAATAGTTTTTAATGGTTGAGATCGAATTTTAATAATATTTTATACATAATAATTTAACAATTTATGTGCTTATTATGGATTACGTGTTATATTTTTATTTTTATTGGATAAAAAAGGTCTCTTCGTAAGTGACCATTCAGAATTTCTCTTATGATAAGCTACTAGATATGATTCAAATACGATTGAAGATTTCACGTGTCTGTTACTTGGAGCTTTCAATTTCATCTTTTTCTTTCCTTTATGCGTAATCCTTTTGAAATGTTAAGCAATTTCAAGTTTCATACCAAAAAATATCCTTTGGTTAGAGCGAAAACGGAAGCATAAAAATTGAGAGGTGTATCTAAGATTATAGTTTCCAAAAACCTTACATTTTTCACTTTATTTTGGGCTTCGCCTTCTTTGTTTTAGAGTCACAGTCAGCATAACTCATTCTTGCGATTATTGTAATAAAGTGACATTATTTATCTATAATATCCAACTATTTTTAAAAGAGGTGTAACATGAGGAGTTCTTAGAAAATCACTCGTCATAATATTATTCTTGTCCAAACATGTTTACCTATGAAATTTTGATGGGATCCAATATATTAGTACTGATTTGATCACATCTAAAGTGACATTATTTATATGCATAGCTTAAATAGTTACACTTAGCTAGGTAAAATTTTATGTTTTATGCTACACACAATTATATGTACTATAAAATATGAAAAAAAAAATTATGAACCACCGTAATTAGTATTTTAAAATTCTTTTTTTTTTAACACCATGACACCCATGTATAAATACTTAATCTGAGTGTGAGTGAGTATATATATATATATATATATATATATATATATATATATATATATATATATATATATATATTACATCTCAAGATAAAATAGATGTATCCAGCAAAAAAATAAAATAAATAGATTTATCATATGTCGATGTAAGAAGGAGTATTGACTAAGTACATATTCATATTTTATTTTTTTTTTGAAGAAACTAAGTACATATTCATGAGTGTGCTCAAATAACGGAATTGTATAAATATTGTGCTTATATAGTTTTTTTTCAAAAAATAAGTGCAAAGCACAAAAAAATAACTATATCCTTAACCAATCAGACCAATACTATGATGGAGGGACTTATAAATTTAGCCATGGTTTCTGCCATAATTTGTACATAATATCATCCTATTATATTGACCAGCACATTATTGCCTTTCAGTTTTTTGTTTTATATTTAATTTTAAAATATTAATTTTTAATTGTAATTTTCCAACTATTTAAGATTAAAAAAAATAGATTTACTAATGCAAATATAGATATAGCCCTCTCAACCATGATCCAAAACAAATCTAAGCATACCAAATAAGATAAATGTCGCCCACTTTCTATTTGGTGTGAAGGACTGAAAGCAAGGAAGAAATCAGTATATTTAAAGAGAAATGTTAAATTCTATTTAAACATTATATTAAGTATTTTAATTGCTTTAATTTTTTAAAAAAAGCGTTTGAATTTAATATTGTGGAAGTTTCAAATTTTCCATTTTAGTGTTTTTGTCCCCATTTAGCATTTCTCATTTTTATATTATTTAATCTATTTCCATAAGGATGTTATAAAGAAATTTTTTTTAGGCAAAATAAATTATATAAAAATATAATTGTATTAACTAAATTACTCTCTTTTACCAAGAAACTAAATTATCCTCTATTAAAAAATTAAAATAATCAAATCCAACTAGCTTATCAATAATATTCTTCAATTGACTGAATCTAATGTTTAAAATTAAAATGTGATAATGATATCACCACCCCCCAATCCGAGGGTAAATTTCATAGTTATGTTTGTGAAGATATCCATTATTAAAGACTAAAATTATGATAATGATGTAACAAATTCCATCTTTATGAGGCAAGCAAGGGTATCATCAATTTGGGTCAGCTCGCCAATTCGAGCAATGGGTTGGAAGTTGGAACTGATGAAAGCTAAGCTAAATCAAGTTAAAAGTAGGATTTGGGTTAGGACATTCTTAGCTCAACCCAATGTTAGGTGGGCTACAGGCTATTTGAATTGGTCCCAAAGTCTGCACTTTTATTATTTATTTATTTATTTATTCTCATAATTAGAATCTTAAAATTTTAATTTAACTAATTTATTCGATTAACTTATAACGAAAGATTTAAAACTTATGTTAAAAAAGAAAATCTAGAGCTGTCTCTCTCTTTCAACTTTCTCGTTACTCCTCTTTTCCTTCTTTCTCATCCATCGGAGGGGGTGGTTTTGAGCCATTTTTTGGTCTGGAATCACCCTTCTACATCGTTTTTCTCTCTTTTTATCTAAATAAGTGGTTTTTTTTTTCATATAGATCTAGTTTTTCTTCCATGTTTTCTGTGATTTCGTCATCGGAATGCGTCGTTGTTTTGTTCGTCGTCTTGATGCAACATTGTTTGGTTTCCCGTCTTGTTGCGATGTTCATTTAGTTCAGATTGATAGATCAGTTTCGATCCATTACAAATTCAATCAAGGCTTGGGCGTCAAAGTTATAGATCCGGAGGCATAGGTATTCCGGTCACTTTGATTTTATCACATTTGTAAGTATTTTGCCATTTTATGCTATTAATCTGGGTGCTGTGAGTTTGTTCGTAGATTCATCCTTTTCAATTTTTAGCGATGTTGAATTTGTATTATTTTCTATGTATTTTACTAATTTGAATAAATAAATATCTTTTTTAGTAAAAAAAAATCAATTGTTACTTCAAAGTTCAAACAGATAAATACTTGTTTTAAAATGATATTTAGATAAATCATAAAAAATAAACTTAATAATTATGGTCATTGATTTTAACATTTTTCAGACATTTCAAATTTACAGGTTAACCACGTCAAGTTGTACCAAATTAAACCAGGTCAGTAATTTGTAATTCTAATCATTGCTATTGACATCGATGGCCTAAGAAAGTGATGTATGATAATGTTGGGTCATTAAGGGACCCTAAAATTTAGATTATTAACAAATCATTAAAGTGATTTACAAGTGATTTAAATATCATATGTTTCACCCAAAAGTTTAAGATAATAAATGTATGGATCCTCTTACTTGTTTGTTGTCAAGATGTCTATTTTCATTTAATATGAGATATATTACTCAAATTTGATATTCGAACAAGCGTAACAAGATTGATTATCCCTCTACCATATATAAAGATGCAGGAGAAACAGCTGAAATTATTCAAGATTTTCAATTGAAATAATCAAAATATGACCAGCGGCACTCATTTCTCTCGGTTCAGCTTCAGCAGGCTACTTTAAAGATGAAACAAGACGTGGGAAACAACAACAAGCATGCCTTTGACTCTAATATCCCTCTTGACCTCCTTTTAACAATTCATCACATATTCAACATCTGTTTTTACTTTTTTATCCTTTCAACACGTGCAGAATAGTAAGTTTCGCTTTTTTTTAGCTTCTTTTTCTCAGAAAGATAAAAAAAATTACTAATTCTAGTCCATGTCAAAACATATGAAACTATAAATGAAAATGCAGTTAAAAAAAATGCTATCCACTCTTATGTTTTTTTCACATTATTTTCATGCTGGTAATTTGTGTACAAACAGACGGTGATTAACGTATATTTTAAAATGACATAAAATGAAAATATGATTTAAATAACAATAGTGTTTACCTGAGAGGGGTTGGTTGCACCGAAAGGGGACTGCAATCTCATATGACTTTCACCTGTAATATCAGGGGGTTTGATCCTGGAATCGTCACTTTGGAAAGAGTTTTACTTAACTATTACCTCAGGTTCGAGGGTTAATCTCACCGCTTGCCTATAAAGATATCCGGTCAAAGACAAAAAGAATAACAATAGGGTTTAATTTTGATATATTGTGAGTGTAAAATTGTTTACACTCTCGATCAATCACAAATTATCTTATGTGTGACTTTTAAGTTAGTTATGATAGGAATCAAACATTTTTAATGATGTGATAATTTATGAATTTATAATTAATTAATAGTGTACAAAATAATTAAAGTGATGATGTATATCAATTAAATCCATTACAATATTGACAATCCAGTATAAATCTCAATTAAAACATTGGATACTTGTATAAAAATAGTGTGTAAAATAAGAGTTTAATTTTGATATATTAATTTTTTATATATTATTAATCAATCGTATCTCATTGAGAAATATTAGGAACTCATACTTTAACACATTCTCTTTATTGTTGGGCGAATTTCACATGAGATTCACTAATCACATGAGGTCATTCTCTATTAAGTGAGTTTCATATGTAATCAATCTATTCAATAATAGAATGTGTGTCAAAGGGAGTATAATAAAGAATATGTTACTATCATTACACTATATCATATGTAATCATTATACTGTGACTTTTAATGTAATTATTACAAAATACAAACTTTTTTAACGAGTGAAAATTGACAATTGATTAATAATCTAAAAAAATTCTTAAATCCACAAAGATAACGTATAAATATTTTTTTTTAAAAACGACACGTGTAGCTGCTAAACTAAACGGTGGTGTAAGGCCGAGTCATTATACACCATCCGTCATAAAAACCACGTGGCAAACTCCCAGTTCATGAAGCCATTGCCACGTTTTTCCTCCTTCTCTCTCCCGCCATTCTCGCTCCCCCCTCTCCTATCTCTCTCTAACCACTTTCACCTTCATTCTATTCTATACCCTCAAACAAAATAGCTCTTTAATTCGCTTTCACTCTAACATCAACCACATTCTCATGACTCCATATAATTAACATTTTCATGTGCTTAATTGCTTCATCTATATTGTGTGACATACATAACACAACTTCTCAATCAAATCTATATATGATTAAGGATGTCTAGGCAAACCCCACCTGGGATTCTGCTAATAAGGACCCTTAGAGGCAAAGATTGGAACCTACAAACCTACCGTTACATTGTTTTATTTGTAACCTTCATAGCTTACGCATGTTACCATGCTACTAGAAAACCAACTGGTATAGTTAAGAGTGTGTTGTGTCCTTATCCAAACACCAAAAAACTCATCTCAACCAAAGTTGTTAGCCATGGTTGGAGCCCCTTTGATGGACCTGAAGGAACATCAAAGCTTGGAGAGATTGATGTAGCGTTTTTAGCATGTTACTCTATTGGAATGTACATTGCTGGACATTTAGGTGATACTTTGGACCTACGTTTGTTCTTGACAATAGGTATGATGGGAAGTGGTATATTTGTAGGGTTGTTTGGGATGGGTTACTTTTGGAATGTTCATGAGTTTTGGTTCTATCTTGCAATGCAAATGATAGCTGGAATGTTTCAAGCAACGGGTTGGCCTTCTGTGGTGGCAGTGATTGGTAACTGGTTTGGGAAGAGGAAGAGAGGTTTGATAATGGGTGTGTGGAATGCACATACCTCTGTTGGTAACATTAGTGGATCTCTTCTTGCGGCTAGTGTGTTGGATTATGGGTGGGGTTGGTCTTTCATTGTTCCTGGTGGTTTGATTATATTTGGAGGAATCATTGTTTACTTGTTTTTAGGTGCTTATCCTGAAGATGTAGGTTTCTCTTCAAATATTGATGGTGCACCTTCGGATCTCGTACCTACAACAGTGACTGTTGATGAAGAGGCTCAGGTTATAACCAAAGATGTTGGTTCTCAACAAGGGTATGTGAGAAGAAAGAGCATTGGGCTTGTTGAAGCATGCAAGATACCGGGAGTGATACCTTTTGCTTTGTGTCTTTTCTTTGCAAAGCTTGTTGCCTACACGTTCTTGTATTGGTTACCATTTTACTTGACTCAGACAGGTGAGATCATTATCCACATATACTTCCTCCTTAATTGGTTTGGTTGTTGCCTATTGGTTCTAGTTGTATAAGAATATATGAAAACACATTAAGTTGATGGTGGCATGTGTTTATACCATAGATTTCAAATTATGTTGATTATTCCTTTTTATAGTCTTGGATTTTTGGACCTAACCCAACCCTTAAAACCGGAAAAACTGGCTTATAAGGTGAGGAGTGTCAAAGCCTTATAAGCTTTTATTAGGCACTATCTCTAGTTCATATGAGAATTTTCCCCAATATATAGTTATTAGGATCATTGGGCAGCCAGAAGATTGATGAAGCATAAAAAGAATAATATTTTATTCGTGGAGACTAAGTTCAAGAATTTATATATTTTTTTCTTCTAAAAGTTTCATTTGAAAAAATTGACTTTTGAATTTGGAGTAGTCATAGCTACTGCATTATATTGAATGGAGTTGTGATTGGCAATATATATTAGAGTTAACTGGGATTGGAAATATTGTTGAAGAAAATGGGATTGGTGGTTGGAGGATAATTGACCAGTTGTTATGTTGTGTGAATAACTAATGGAAGTTATGATAATAATCTGTATAACACTTAATTTAGGGATGGTGGAGAGTTCTTATTCAAGCAAGCCCTTCCCATTTCTACTTTTCTAGTTCAGAAATTGATGGTTCAGAAAAGTCATGTTCTGCTTCATCTTAGGACTCAGGGCAGTTATTGATAAACTAAGGAAGCACATTGATTCACTGAAGAGTTAGCTTTCATGATATATCATCACTGCCATGAGAACTAATTCCAGTCATTTAGGACTTTGGAGCTCTTCTTGTATGGTTTATTCTTTAATGTCTAGAAATGTTAGTTGTTACAAACTGCAATTAACTTATGGATATCAATATATCTTTTTGAAAACATCAAACTAAGTCTTCTGTGCACAATGTGATTCACCTGGTTGTGTTTGTGACAGCAATTTGACTGGGAAGTGAATATATGTGACTTAATCTTGGGAGCTAATAGTTTGGCATAATTATAGTTCAGAAAAACTATTTTACTTATATGTGTTGTGTTGAATTAGTTTTTCCCACCCTTCTTGACCTAGTGATTGTAGAACCCCTCTTTGAAGATCATAATATAACAGTTGGGTTGGTTAGTGTGACCCCTAAACCATGTTCTGTTTGGTTCATTCATTAAAAAACCTATCAAAGTCTACATAATGTTTCTTCTATTTATTTATTTTCCATTTAAACTGCACAAATTTTGTATTTGATGATATATCCAACTCAATGGAAATGTAAATTGCATCTGTCATAAACCTTTATCTACCATATAAATTATCATTTTCATGTTGCAGAAATTGGTGGGAAGTATATCTCAGTTAAATCTGCTGGAAACCTTTCAACCATGTTTGATGTAGGGGGTATTTTTGGGGGTATTCTTGCTGGCTACATATCTGATAGACTCAGAGCCCGTGCTATAACCGCAGCCAGCTTCATGTATGCAGCAATTCCATGTATGCTTTTATACCGATTCTATGGTAGTGTTTCTATGAATGCCAACATTGCACTTATGGTGGTGACTGGTTTATTTGTAAATGGTCCTTATGCACTTATCACCACTGCTGTCTCTGCTGACTTGGGTACGCATAGTTCTCTCAAAGGCGATTCTCGTGCTCTAGCAACCGTGACTGCTATTATAGATGGTACCGGATCAGCTGGTGCAGCTCTTGGCCCTCTTCTTACAGGGTTCATTTCAACAAGGGGGTGGAATGAAGTTTTCATTATGCTAACCCTTGGAGCTTTCATTGCTGGACTTCTTTTGTCACGTTTGGTCATAGCTGAAATTGCTGAGAAAACTGGCAAACCTTTATCCAATGGACTGCAAAATTCTGGAGGTAATATCTTCAAAGTCTTATGGGTTCGTTTGGATACATATTTTTTTTAAATAAACACTTATTTCTTAAAAATAAGTACTTACAAGATGATGTTTTTAAGTGCGTTTGGATGCAAACTTAAAAAATAAGGGGAAGTTTGAAGAAATGCTTTTACCACTTATCCGTAGCATCTGAAATAAGTACAAGGATAAGTGGTTTTTACTTTTTAGTCTTAGTGTCTGTTTGTTTTATATTTCTATCACAGCAAAGGCTAAAAATTTGGCTTCCCAATGCAAGTTTGATGGAAGGAGGAAGTTGTTGCTTTAAGAAAAATTGTGTCCGGAAGCCAAACTTTTCCATTTGCTGTGATAGAAATCTAAAACAAACAAAAAGCCTAGTGATTTGATTTGTGTATTAGCTTGCTCATGGCAACATATATCTCGTGGCTTAGATTATTTTCAAAGCAAACATGAAAATAACACCTACCGAGACAATTATTTTTGGAATCTATGTGAGAGGAGCTTTCTTCCAACGTGATTTTCAAACGTGATTTTGCCTTTGCAGAATCTAAAACAAACAGGCTCAAAGTAGTTATTGTTGAAATTCTTAGTTAAGTAATCAAATCATTTATATATGTTTAACGTATCTACTATCTAGTCATTCTCCTTTGAAGCTGCATGACAGCATGCTATTCCTTCTTTTATGTTTGTTCCTTCATTTTCTTTTACCAAAATATCAAAGAATTATAGCACTCTTATGTTTTATGCAATTGTTGTTGAATTATGTCAAACCCTGTGCTTGAATTTTGAACTTTGAATGTGTGTATCAGTCTTATCTGACATACTAGCGATCTTTTGCAGCCCCTGCATCTCAACCGCTTCTAGATGAGGAAAGGTGATACTACTGACAAGGACCTCATGAATCTTCAAATATATTGCTCAATACTTGGTGGGTTATAATACGATATATGTCTACTGATAAGTAAATCAGCAAGTAGATTACATCCGTTCCATTAAGCTCTCAAATCAGTTTGTTATCTAGAGTGTTCCAAATGTGATCATAGCTCATTATTGGGGATGAAATTTGATTACTTAATTTCTATCATGAATTGACTTTCCTGTGGGGAATGGGGATGCATGTGGAAGCTAACTGCTTTTACCGAATCATCTTGGCAGTTGACACTAAATGTTCCAAACTAGTGTCACACAATCAAGGAGGCTAAGTTTTCGGTTTGTCTTCAGCAGATTAGCATATACAGCTAAGTTTGGATCTTGGTCACAACCTAAATCCCCTCCACCCATCCCAAATCATGTTATCATGAGATTTAGAAGAAAAAGGTTCATGAATTCGACTTGTATATGCAAAATTAAATAAGTAATTCTCGGTACATACTAATTATGATACATGTGTAACTTTAGATATGTATCTTTTTTAGTGTTGTTTGTGAATCCTACTTTAGATATCTTTTTTGGAATTCGGGTGCAAACCACTTTCAACTGCCATCAACCCCTTTGATAAGCCATGTAAGTCTTTAATTTTAGAGTAAATTATAATCCACCTTCTTGAGATATTTTTAAAAGACATTGCACCCAAAAATTACACTTACTGTTAATTTAACTAACATATGCTAACAAAATATATTATTTAATCATTATGTTTAGTGTCAATTGACGAAATAAGGTGGTTAATTAATTAAAACTTACAATACAAAATTTAGATAGGAGATACATTTTGTAGGATTGATTTACTAGGAATTTGAATGGATTGTGTCATATTGGAAGGAATCAATAAGTCATGTTTATGTGAACTCGACGATCTCCTAGCAAAATTGTTACTAGTTGCCAACCGCTCTGGTTTTGAGTTAGGCTTTTCAGTTTGGTTGCGATTATAGCCTTGCTTGCAACTTTGAGTCCATGTTCCAATTCACTTCTATCACCATGGTGGTTAATTTTCCCTTTTGTATGTTTCACAAGACTTGGTTGGAAAATCATATAAAGGAAATATTGCAACAAAGGGTATATGAGTGGACTTGTGGGATAGAATGCAAATGGAAAGACCCTAATATTATCCATCGTTTTTTGGCAACTAGTGACAATTGTGCTAGGAGACCGTCGGGTTCACATAGACGTGACTCATTGATTTTTCTCTAATATGGCATAGTCCATTCAAAATCCTCGTAGAGCAATCCTGCCAATGTAGCTTATGGAATGTATCCTTCATCTCAATTTTTTATTGTAAGTTTTAAGTAGTTAACCAACTTATATGGTCATTTGACACTTAACATGATGATTAAAACATATATTTTGTTAGAATCTTTTAATTAAGTTAATAGACAACAAGTCAATCAGGATAAAGTGTAATTTTAAAGCAATTTTGGGATAGTCACAATCTCTTATTAAGTCCTTTCTTATTTTTCGTAAATGGCTTGTCCCTAGTTCTGTCTTTTAGAGAAATAAGAGAGTGAAGTGCAATTTACTCTTAATTTATCACTTTTAGTTCTTGTACATTCAACTTAAATCCTAAATATAATATACTTCCTTTTATAGAAAATTTAATTTACTTTAGTTAATTCTTTTCATTTTTCAATGTGTTAAATGTGTATTTAGGTTTAGTCAAAAAAAAAAAAATGTGTATTTGGGATGCACAAAAGTTCCAAACTATTTTTTAAAAATATGTATTTTTTTTTTGGTGCTCAAAAAATATGTAATTTTAATTGAATATTTTAAAAGAACAAAAAGTGTACCAAATTATCTTATGATGAGGGGTCCATTTCTGCTTTTCTGTTTTTCAAAGCATACAGTTTTGTGATGGTTATTTCTATATTATACATTAACCATATTAAAAGAAAAATCTAATAACATTTTATGTTCGTAATTATATTATCAATTTCCCTTGGTGGTTCAAAGTATTCGAATATGATAGTCCCCTTTGGCATCTAAACACATAGAAACAACAATAGGAGCAATATTTTGTTTTTAAAACTTTGGTGCAAATTGTTGTTTTATTATAATTTTAAAAATTCTTTGGGTGACACATGGCATTGACACTTTTGGGCTCTTTTGCCACATAGTGTGTTAGGGGGTGGATTTTTTGACTTTCAGCTGTTTTTGAGGAAAAAATCAATTTCTAAAACAATTTGTGTTGTTTGACTTTTAGATGAAATTTTATGAAAAACTTTTTTTTTTGTAGAAAAAAGTTATTTTTATGCTATCTCATAGAAATAACTGATAAATGGTTTTCATTTGATTATTTTTTATTCCAGATTTTTTCTCCAACTTACCCCCAACATGTTACTGGGCTTAGTGTTGTGTGAAGCAATTTTTTATAAGTTTTATAATGTTACGGTGCTTACAATTGAACATGAACTTTTTTAACATGTTATAGTGCTTGTGCTTCTCTGTTGTCATGAAGCATATTTTCATAATCATGAAATTTTTAATAAGTTTTATTCAATTTTTTGTAATAGGAAAAAATTGATGACAAATATAGAAAAATAAACATTTCAACAAGTTTTAATATTAAAAAAACATCAAATATTATTGATATAAATAACTTCATATCATTTTTTGTAATTTATTATGTAAAATTGATTTTTTTTACACCATTCAAACGAAATGGATTATCTTAAAATCGTTTTTCAGCATTCTGATTATAATCGATTATCACAATAATCGATAATTGATTTAATCTATTTTTTTCAGCTTTCTCAAACACATTCATAAATTACTTCCGTTAGATTTTAGATAGAAAGGTAACATAAAAATGATTATTGCAAGATTGAAAAATTGTGATGACAAAATTCGTCCAAAAAAATTGAGGGACGAATTCCGCCAAAGTTTAAAAAATTTGAGAAACTAAAAGTGTATTTTAACTAAAACTTTTATAATAATTCAAATGACTCAATCATTTTTTAAGGAATCTATAGCTCTTTGAATGCCCTCACTCATCACGTAATAGTTAATAAGGCACCATTCAATATTCAAGCCTCATTAGTACATGAGAAGTTATTTTTATGTTCATTATGAGTTAATAAGATAGAAAACTAGAAACCGTACTGTCAAAGTTAGTTGAGTATTGACGAGTTAGTTCCAATTAGTTAGAGGTTAGTTAGATTGTCATAGCATAATGTATTTTACACTCATTGTAAGCAGGCCGTGTGTGCCTCAAGGCAAATAAGGCACTTGCCTTAGGCCTCAAATTCACTTAGCTATTGACCCTTTGTAACTTTATATATTATACAAAGGCCCAAAAATCTAACATGTAATAAATACATCAAAACATGGCAAAGGCTCAACAAAAACATGTGAGTGTGAGAGAATTTATTTAAGCATCAAGTAGCAATGTGGCTTTCTAGCCCAAGCTGGCAGCAAGTGGTCTTGATACGTTATTTTAACGTGACCGCTATAATACTTATGAGTGTGTAGTATTGAAATTTTGTAGAAGTGAAATTTCAGGAAAGTAAAAATTGATTGCAAATGAAAGTTGAAACTGTCTGTTTCTTTCATCTAAGAAGATTAAGCGTACCGTTGGAGAAAAATCAGAAAGGCATATGATTTTGGAGAAAAGCGTACCGTTTTCCCTTTTCTTCGCTTCAAAGCTTTTTTTCTTCTTCGCATCCTTTATGTCACTGTGATTCAGATCTTCAGATCTACTATCTATTTGGATAAAAAAATTTGTGAGGGACATGTTCTTGCTGGTGAGATCCACTTTGTGAGTTCTTTGTTGGCTCATCTTCGAATTTGGGCTTGAGTCTAACTCAACCCCACAAAATCGGCTTGTAAGGTGAGGATTATCCAAGCCTTATAATCACTACTTAGGCCATATCTCTAAGCGATGTGGGACTAAACACACCCCTCACACCTAGCACAACGAAGGGGCTGGAGGCTGCAATGAAGGCAGCTCAAAGTTGCCTTAATTAAGGCAGCTAAGGACGGACCACAATTAAGGCGGCTAGGGACATACCACAATGAAGGCGGCTTTCCAATAGTTCAGTTCTTGCATATGTTTTTAATGCTTCATTTCTTGGCTTTTGTTTTGATCTAGCTTCGTTCCTCTATGAAATTTCCTCTTTCTTCTATGTGATTCACGTTCTTGGTTCCTCTCTGCATTTTTTTTATGGTTCACGCTCTTGGTGCTCGTTCTAGTTTCTTTTTATTCTTTCGAGATCTGGTTTCTTTCAAAAGTACTATGAATTTTTTTCTCTCGCTCTGGTTTCACTAGGGTCTCTGTTGGCATTCTTTTTCTTGTTTGATGCTTGGTGTGGTGAGCCTGTGTTTTCGATAAACAGCTTTAGTGTTTTTGTCGGTGGTGGGTTTCATTTTGCTAGTGGTCATTGCTTGTGCTTATCGCATTTGTGGTGTTTGATGAGCTAATATTGTGCAAGGGAGAGCATGGTTGATTGGTCAGAAGGTGTTTTCCTTTAATCCTCTTTGAAGACAGGTTCAATCTCTTTTGGCTTAATAATGTTTTGATGTTTTGGATTTCTTTTTCCAGGTGAATATTGATTTGGTTTTTCTCTTTAGCCGGAATTGGCTTTGATGTAAGCTTATGGTGGTTAAACTTGAGCTTCTGCCTTAGGTGGTTAAGCATTGATAGTTGTTTCTTGCTTCACCCAAGTGGGTGACCCTTCAGGTATAATTTCTGTTTGATGGTTAAGTGTTATAAACTTTGAAGATTGTTCCTAAATTGGTTTCTTGATTCCTAGAAGAAGGGATGGCTAGAAGTGGGTCGAAGACTTCTAGGAGTTTTGCACCTCAATTGTTGCCCATATCATCGTTCGGCTCTTCTTGCTTAGCCGATGCGATTATGGCTTGATCCTTTGTAATTTTTCCCTAGTATTTGCTCTTTCCTTTTCACTTACATTGTGTTGTAGATCCCAAGTTGGTCTTACTAATGTGCACTTCCAACTTGTTGGGGGTATTACAGTTAGTTGAGTATTGATGAGTTAATTCCAATTAGTTATAGTTTAATTAGATTCGTATAGTATAAAAGATGTATTTTACACTCATTTTAGCAAGTTATCTCATTCAATCAATTTCACAATTAAGTTTTCTCTGAAGTTATTTCTTCTCGTACGAACTAAACCATGTTTTCCAACAAACACAACTATTGATAAGCGGTAGCTTTATCATTTAGAAGATAGAGTAAATAGTAAAAAAATAACGATTTGATAAAACGACTTCCAACATTTGCATTGCCCAATTCTCCAACTCTGCTTTTTCTGTGGCTCATCATAATGACTTTGTCAATTTATCCTCATCATTGGGAGTTATTGTTTGCTAAATGCAATACTATTAAGGGTAAGGGCACCAGTTAAAGAATAAAAGAAAAAGAATTTCTCATTGAAAAACAAAGTTTACGACTTGTCAAAATATCAAATGCTCTAATTTACTATGAAACTTTTCTTTTCTTGATTACTTAATCAGTGTCCATAGGGATCTGGTTTGCATTCTCCTACTATTAAATAAGAATATACAGAAATTATCACAAATAAGAATATAACGAAATAATCATATTTAAAAAATGTTACATTGTCCAACACAGTTGGTAGATAATTGGATTCCTTAAGCATGTTGTCGGGAATTCAATTTTTGTCGTGCCTATAAAAAATGATTTGTTGGGACTTGGGATATGTAAAACTCACTTTGATGATCTCTATGCCTCCATTGAATACAGTTGGAGATACTCTTCCGGACAGACAAAAAAATTAATAATCTACTACGAGTCAGTTAATGTTGCTAAACCGTACTATGGCTGTGCAGACATTACTTATCAAGTTGAGTGTATTAACTATAAAGTTATATTATTTTTTATGTAAAATTATATTAATAATTAATTATGATAATTGATCGAGTATATTTATTATTTAGCTAACCATTTGTTACAATTAATAATATAATTAACCTATTATAACCAAATTAAGTTAATTAACTATTATAGAAAGAGCATGAAAAGAGAGGGGGAGAAAAGCAACATAACGAGCATGGGGTCTGTGTCCAGAGTTAATGACTCAACCCAGCATGTGACATGAATTATGCATGAGTCCATTACACTCTGTCATCGGTGGGCAGTGTACGTATCAAATGAAATACTACTTGAAAATACTATTTTGTATTATGTACGTATATAATGACAATTGCAATTAGTCAAGTATTACCATCACACCACCACAACCGAAAATTTGGCTAGGGGCTGGGCCAGGGCCCATGGGCTGCATCCTTTGCCTATTTTTATCGCTTTCTTAAAGTGCCTTTTTCTTCACAGCAGAGGCATGATCTATCTGTGCTGTTTACCTTTCTTGCAGCGCTGGTCCCAAGAGCGTACCCCCGTGTCATGCATTTATGCTTAAACCTTATGAGTTCTATTATCATGCGTACGACAAAATTGGATACCAATACCATATATTTATCCTCTTTTATATTTTTTATTATTATTATTATTATTATTTTATTTTATTTCTTCATGTATTTCGATAATTCTCAACATCACTTTATGTATGATGTCGGTATATGTTGTCAAGTTTTAAATGTTCAAAAACATTACTGTAACCAACCCACTATGAGGAGCTTATCTCTTTTAAAGTGAACTTCATTATGTCACATTATATTGAAGTAATTCATCATATTTTTACTTTAATGGTATCCATTTAATAACCCTTAAGCAATCCATATTTTTTTTTATATTTTTTATTTATACTTAATTTTGTTTTAATTTAAAATAGCAACTCATCTTTGAGATTTGAAAAAAAATATTTTTTTATTCATAAGCAACTCATCCTTGAGGTTCATAATATAAACAATTATGCCTTATTTTAAGGAACTCACATTGTCACATAGATCAACTCTAATGAAAAAAAAAATATAAGCAATGATTCCTTATTTGTCACATAAATTTAAGAACTTCATAAGCAACACCCATTGGAGATGCTCTTACTATTAGCTTTAAATAAAATTTAAATAAAAATATAATATTTTTAATAAAATATTATTATTAGCTTTAAAAAGGCTTCACCTCAAATTCTACTTTAGGCCTTGATAGATGTTGGGTCGGCCCAGATTGAGATGTTGCGCTATCGGTGCGCCTTCCTTCATCTGCAAATTAAACAACCTCCTCAACAGATGGACTTTATTTGAGGCCGACGACTTTTCATACATACTGGAAAGAACCGGCATAAGACCTGCGGCAATATTTTCTTTTGCAATGTTGCTTTCAACATTGCAGGATAACTCTGAGGGCTTGTCTAAAAGAAGAGTCCAGTCGTCATCCTTTATTCCCTTTAGTTTCTTTTCTGAGAGAGGTTGATACAGTTTTTTTTATACAAATAATCTTCGATCTGCATCTTCCAAAATCCAAAGTTCGCACCATCGAACTTATCAATTTTTACCTTTCCTTCATTTGTGACCATCGCTCACACTCGAATCTGACTTCCTCTGGATCGTTTTTGACAATTATGCATACCGCCGTGTTTTAGAACACCTCCGTGGACAAATTGGTGTCATTAACCAAATTTCACTATTCACGAAATTTACTATTCACATGAACAATACCCTCATCGAAAAATTGCTAGTAATAACCATCAAAGCCGTGATACAAGTTGTCGGGAAAATTACACAAACTTTCCTATAATCAAATTTGTGAAAAAGCAAAATAAATGTGGAATAATAACACATAAAATTGAATAGAGTTCAGCCAATTACGCCTACGTCTTCCGGCTGTTACAGATCTTTTACTAAAAGGGAAAAATATACAAAGTGTTTATATAACACTCACAACCCACAACCCAATTACACTCAAAAAATTAAGATTTTCTCTCGCTAAAGCTTTTCACTCTAAGCCTTTTCTTCTCTCATACTTGGATTGATTTTAAGCATTTAATAGGGTGTTCTATTTATTGATGCAGCAGTCCTCCTTCTACATGCTATTCCCAACCAATTTAGGGTTGCCTTTCCTTCTTTTTCTCAACCAAAGCAACACTGTCACTCATTTTCTTGGGTTATAAAGTAACCTCGTTAATATGAGTTTGACCAACAAAGTGGTGTTTGATATGAGACATATTTTAAGATTTTTGGGAAAGTGATGTGAGAATAAAAAATTTTCATGTTTGATATAAGAGACAAAAAATCACTCTCAGACGTAAAAGATGTCTGGTAATAGTATTTGTGAATGAAACTTGAAAATTTCACTCTCACCTTTGTGGGTGGGAAAGAAATATGTCGAAAGGAATGAAAATGTTTGTTAAGTTACTTGATTACCCTGAATTTCTTATTTTTCGTATTACCTGCAAACATAGTAACAACATCCAAACCATGACACCTCAGAGCTCCTCATTTTGCTGTCCTCATCTTAGATCTGTGACCAACCCCAAGCAACGCCTTAACCGGTCATACCACCTCTAGAGCAACCTCCACGTTGTCCAGATACCATTAGTCGCGAAGCCGCTGCAAACGTCCTTCACAAATTCGTGAGCAAGCCGTGGCTCCACCTTGAATGCACGGCCCGCTCGTAGCTCTGACGCTCGCGCTGCCATTTTGTTCATCTATCCACAAACCATCGTTGTCACCTTCTTTTTGGTAGTGTCCTCTATATAAGTGAACAAGAAGAATCTGAGCTTAAAAGTTATCAGAAATAAATATTATTATTAATTAAACTGTAATGTTGTACTAGGGGAATTATAAGCTTATGAAACCTTGTTACTCCTTTTTGTGAGAACTTGTTACTCCTCTTATGAGAGCTTCTCTTAATTCGAAAGTTTTTCTTTTATAAGGGTATTTTGAAAACATTAATTATATTCTCGAGAATATTCCGTATGATAACCAAACATGAGAATTAAATTTTTTTTGTAATGCAACATATTATTCCCTGGAAAGTGAAGTGATAATCAAACACATTTTACTAACTTTCGGATATGTCACATTCAAGAGAATGCATTCTCATAAATGTAGTTTACTTGAGAAAAAAATATTTCATGAACCAAATGTCCCCTAAAGATGTTGGTAGGGATGACATAATGACAAATTCGTCACAAGTGTTAAATGTATTAAATTAATTATTAATTATATAAAATTATAATAATTAGTTAGTAATTAATTATATGATTGTGTTTGTTTTAGGTTATTTAAAATGTAGAGACATTCTTAGGAATAAATAACTTCTATTTTTCCATGTTTTTATTATTCCCAACAAGGGTTGGGCAAAAAAATTCCTATGAAGGTGATAATGAAATTTGTGTAACTACCTCTATACTCCAATCTTGCAAATGATTCCCGATAATGTTATAAGTATTAGCTAAACACTTCTTTTTAAAAACACTTGGGAATAAGATTCTAATCATTATTTTTCTAGGAAAGTTATTCCTCATGTACTTTTTGAAATCATGAAATAAACAATCTCTTATTAATTATTTTAATTAATAATATAAATGACGATATAGTCGGGATTGTGCGGTACATCATTATACAAAAATTTCTCGCTCTCCAAATAGAGAAAATTGTTGTGGTACAAAAAAATTTAGGGTGAGGGGATGACATCCTAGTTCAAGACAGGAAAACCTTCGGACTCATTAAACACTTACGAAAGGAATTACATTACCACATTCCAAGAGGACTAGTGGGGGTTTGAACCCGCAATATGTTGAATACAAACATGTTATGCTCTATTAGTCCAACCCCTTGGGGTTCTCTCCAAATAGAGAATGATTGATCTTCTTCTTAACTTCCCTTTTCAATTTTCATGCTGTATATTATCATTCTCAAAACTTGATTGCCCTGTTCCTCTTCACAGCCACTGTTTGCCTTGCTTTCACCCTTGCTTTCTTTCTTTGTTATCCACTTCCCTCTTTCCTCCATCGTTGACTGTTGCTATTTACATTAGTCACATTTTCACAAGTGTTATATATTGGCCATGTCACTAAAAGATATTAGCAACACTTTAACATATCATTAGCAACATTTAAAAAAATGTTATTAATTTTCCTTTTTTATAACATTTCACAAATTTTACTAATTTAACCTTTTTTTTGTAACATTTCAAAAATGTTACTAATTACCTTTTTGTAACATTTTAAAGATGTTATTTACTTTAAATCTTTACTTTAAAGATGTCACTAATTTTGTGACAACCAAAACAAACACAAGAAATAGCCTAATTTCTTTTCATATATAACGAAATCAAATGAAAGTTATTCGTCTTCATTCACATTTAAAGTTGTTGGAACCAAAGTGGTCATGGTCCAAATAATCCCTTAAGTTTTGATGTTAACAAAGAGCTAATTTAAGATGAACAAAGATTGGTTATGGACTAACGTGTTATATTAAGTGTGCAGGACAAATCTAAATTGAGTCCAAAGACTATCCATAGTCCAAAGACGTTATCTCGTCCAACATAGTCCAAAGACTTTATCTCGTCCAACACCATTCTTGGTTTACGACTGGACGATAGCTTATAGAACCATTGAGTCCAAAGACTCTTTTGGTTACCTTCTGTAATAACTAGTCCAATACATGTCTTTTAAATTTCAAGCGCGAATATCTTTGTAAAAGCATTTGAAATTATTATTCCATGTAAAAGGCTTATACTAGTGGGACAAAACATTCTCTGTAAGATTCGTACAAAAGAAAAGCACAAGCCAGAATGTCCCTATCACCTAAAGAAGTTGACCTTCTTGTTTTGGATAAACAAAAGGCAACTTTCTTCTACTCAGAGGATATGTCAGCACCACTTTTAGCTATCTCCCTGATAGTCCTTTCTGCTGATCAGAAACTTCAGAAGTTATCAGACTCAACGGATCAAATGCATTCAATGCTCATCAGAACGGATCCTTTTCCATCCGTTGAAGACTGAAGACTGCTCAAAGAAAAGAAGCTATATATACCTTCATCTTTTGAAAGTGAATATGCAGAAATCAAGAAAAGAAAGGCTGAACGAAACTGAACTTGAGCAAAAAGAAGTGAAGCAACACAAAGCAAATCAAAATCCTTCAAGAGATAAAAGAGAAAATCTCAAAGCTTGCAAAGCTAGAAAAGCTACTCTGATTCTAACTTTCATATTACTCTCTGTGTAGAGTTGTTTTCAAGAGTCTAAGCTTTAGTTTCGAATTCTCACATTTAGTGAGTTAGTAGAACAATCTTTTTCAAAACCTTAGTTTGGTTGAGCCTGAAGAGGCTTGTCTGTAAAAGAATACTTAGAGAACCTGAAGAGGTTGAGAATACTGCCTGAAGAGGTGTTGAATACTTTGTAACAAAAGGTTTTTTGTTATAGTGGATAAAGCTCTCAAGTAGAGAGGACTGGACGTAGCTCTTTGGTGAAGAGTGAACCAGAATAATATCGTTGTGTTCTTTTCTCTCCCTTATCTTACTTTAGTTTTTGTCTAACAAACTAACTGGGATCGAATTGCCTTTCATTACGCTGTCTTCTTATCTTAGTCAAAACTAAGTGAGCGTCCAACTTGGAGTTTGGAAGAGCTCTCTTTGTTTTTAATCGTTTTAAGCGTCCAATCTTGCGAAAATCATTATCTGCTTACGAAAAGAATTTAAAATCGCCTAAAACACAATTCAACCCCCCTTCTTGTGTTTCAAACAGGTTCCTTCAATTGGTATCAGAGCTCAGCCTCTGGGTTGAGCACTTTGCCGTGTAGAGGAAAAGATCCTACTGCAGATATGTCTGGACCAGGTATGCCAAGCGGGAGTCAACCAGTTATGGAAGGCACTTCCATGACCAGACCGCCGTTCTTCAACGGTACTCACTACCTGTACTGGAAGGAGAGATTCAAAGGTTTCATCCTCAGTACAAACTCAGTTCTCTGGGCTAGAATCACAAATGGTCCTAACGTTTGTCTCAACTCTGACGGGACAGACAAAGCAGAGGACGATTGGACAGATGCTGAACGGGCCAGAATGGAACAGAATCATAAAGCAAGATATGCTTTAATGTGTGCTCTCAGTCCTGACGAATTTCAGAAGATTCACGCATGTGAATCAGCTAAACAAATATGGGACACCTTGTCTAATCTCCATGAAGGGACAACCAAGGTGAAGGACTCTAAAATCATCATGCTGGTTGGCCAGTATGAAATGTTCACCATGGCTGAAGGAGAGTCCATCCTTGACATGATGGGTCGCTTTCAGACGATCATCAACAATCTGAAATCCCTTGGAAAGGTCTACACTACCAAGGAGAATGTCACCAAGATTCTTAGGAGTTTGCCTAAGAAATGGAGACCTCTTGTCACTGCAATCACCCAGGCCAAAGATCTCTCCACTTTGACTCTGGATGATCTTGTCGGGACGCTTCAAGTTCATGAGCAGGAGCTTGATCTTGACAATCCCGGAAAGAAGAACAAGGGGATTGCCCGGAAAGCTCATAGGTCCAATAACTCAAAAGCCTTAAAAGCTGATGAGTCCAGTGATGAAGCTGATCAGTCTGATGATGATGTATCAGACGATGACGAGCTATCCTTTATCTTCAGAAAGATTCAGAATATGTGGAGAAAGAAAAATGGAATGAAGAGAAGGCCATTCCAAAAGAAAAGCTTCAAGGACCATGCTGAACCCAAGGATAAAAGTCAACTGGTCTGTTTTGAATGTAACAAACCAGGACACTTCAAAGCTGATTGTCCTACGCTAAAGGACAAAAAGAAGTTCTTCAAAAAGAAGAAAAAGAACTTCATGGCAACTTGGGAGGACTTGAACTCTTCTGAAGAAGAAGAAGAAGAAGAAACAAATGAAGAGGCTAATCTATGCCTATGGTCCAACAAGCAAGATGAAGACTCTTCGGACGATGAACAATTTGTTGTTCCCGGAGAAAGAAGTCAGGAGTCTACCTCTGGAAGAGGAAGGAATGTGAATGTTCCACCCATCTTCAAGGGAACAGACTATACTTATTGAAAATCAATGTTCCAATTATACGTCCAAGCTCAAAATTATGAGCTGTGGGACATCTTCACAAACGGAGATTATCGTCCAACGATTACCCATGAGGACGGTTCAACATCGTCCAAACATGAAACAGATTGGACGAGTGATGATATCAGACGGTGTTCTCAGAATGCCTATGCCAACTGGTGTCTTGTCAACGCCCTTGATCGTCCAAGATTGGACATGGTCTCGCAACTCCAAACAGCTAAGGAGAAGCTGGACGCTCTGGAACATCTGTTCAGACCAAGGAGCTCGTCTACCTCAAATCTCTGCCTAATGGCCAAAAGCTCTTCGGACGCTGAATCAGAAGATGACGAGGTATCCGTTTCTGACTCTCTTCAAGAAGCATATGATGAACTGCTAAATGATTCTTCTATATTGCATCATCAATACATCGTGCTTAAGAAAAAATTGTCAAAGGTAAATAAGGAGTTGGAAGAGTCCAACAAACTAAATAAGCAGCTTGTTGAAGAGAATAATAAGCTTAAAGCTGAGAATGTCAGTCTAACTGACAAACTCACCTCTGAGTCCAGTGAACCTCATGAGGTAACTAGACTAAAACAAGAGGTATCTGATCTCAGCAAAAGCGTAACTAAGCTTGTTGGAGGATCAGAGAAGCTAGACCTGATATTGAGGTACACTAGATCACCTCATGATAAGTCTGGCCTAGGCTATGACTCTGAGAAACAAACTGCGTCTCAGAAAATATCAGGGTCCAACAAAAATCACAAGGCTTTTCATTCCTATGGAAAGCAAAAAGAAAATAAATTGCATGCATCCAGAACTTACTGTAAGATTTGTGGAAAGAGTGGTCACACTTCTTCAAAATGCATTTACAAAAATAAAAACAAAATGCATGGACGAAGACCACCAACTAACCCAAAAGGACCCAAGTCTATCTGGGTACCTAAGAATATGATAATACCTGTTGCAGATCTGCTTAGCAACACAAAAAAGACCCCAGTCCTGGTACCTGGACAGTGGTTGCTCACGTCACATGACGGGAGAAAGGTGTATGTTCCAAGAAATCCGTGAGAAGTCTAGTGGATGGGTCACCTTTGGAGGCAACCAGAAGGGTAAGATAGTAGGAATAGGTAAGATTGGTAAGCATCCTCTTCCCTCTATTGATAATGTTCTTCTGGTTGAAGGATTAAAACACAACTTGCTTAGCATAAGTCAATTATGTGACAGTGGGTCTGTTGTTTCCTTCAATAAAGGTGAATGTATGGTCAAGAACCCTGATGGGTCCATCTTATTCACTGCCAAAAGGCAAAATAATCTGTACAAGATTAATTTGGGGGAACTTTCAACTCAAAGTGTATCATGTCTAGTGTCTGTTGAAGATGAGCGATGGATCTGGCACAAAAGACTTGGTCATGCTAGTATGAGATTAATCTCTAAACTAAACAAGCATAACCTTGTAAGAGGCTTACCAAAGATTGTGTTTAGATCAGATGCTCTCTATGACGCTTGTCAAAAAGGAAAACAAGTTAAGAACTCGTTTGAGTCCAAAAACATTGTTAGTACTTCTAGACCACTGGAATTGTTGCATATTGATTTGTTTGGTCCAACAAGGACGGCCTCTGTCAGTGGTAAGAAATATGGACTTGTCATAGTAGATGACTATACTAGATGGACATGGGTTAAGTTCCTTGCTCACAAGGATGAGTCTATCAAGGTCTTTTCTATATTCTGTAAGCGAGTTCAGAATGAAAAAGGCGTATTCATCAGCTCGATCAGAAGTGATCATGGTGGCGAATTTGAAAATGAGCTCTTTCAAAGGTTCTGTGATGAAAGTGGTATTCATCACAATTTCTCTGCTCCTAGAACTCCACAACAAAACGGTGTTGTTGAGAGGAAGAACCGATCTCTTCAAGAGATGGCTAGGGCAATGCTCAGTGATAATTCTGTCCCTAAGCACTTCTGGGCTGAAGCTGTAAATACTGCCTGCTATATTCAAAACAGAATATACATAAGACCAATCTTGAATAAGACTCCTTATGAATTGTGGAAAGGACGCAAACCCAACATCTCTTATTTCCACCCCTTTGGATGTCAATGTTTTATTTTAAATACTAAGGATCAACTAGGAAAGTTTGATGCCAAAGTAGATAATGGAATATTGTTAGGATTCTCTGAAACGTCTAAAGCTTTTAGAGTCTATAACTCTAGAACGTTGATTGTTGAAGAATCCATTCATGTTAAATTTGATGACAAACAGCCTGATAAGAGATTATCAGAGCTAGATGATTCTTTTGCAGATATGAATCTGAATGATTCAGATGCTCGTCCAACAACCAACAAAGACGAGGCATCAGATGCTACGATGGACGCATCATCGTCTCAGCAAGCTGTAAATACCCCTCGTTCGTGGCAATTCAGAACTTATCATCCCGAGGATCAAATCATTGGCAAACCTAATGATAGCGTCCGGACAAGGTCCACTTTCAGAGAGCAAGCTGACTCAGCCTTCATCTCTGAGATGGAACCAAAGTCTGTGGACGAAGCCTTATTGGACGAGTGCTGGATCCTCGCTATGCAAGAAGAGCTCAACTAGTTTCAACGTAGTGACGTTTGGACGCTGGTCTCCCTGCCTAAGGATAAGTCTGTAATTGGAACCAAGTGGGTCTATCGCAACAAGCTGGACGAGGATGGCAAGGTGGTAAGGAATAAAGCAAGGCTAGTTGCCCAAGGCTACTCACAAGAGGAAGGTATTGATTATACTGAAACCTTTGCTCCAGTAGCTAGATTAGAAGCTATACGCATCTTACTTTCATATGCTGCACATCATAACATCATGCTTTACCAAATAGATGTAAAAAGTGCATTTCTAAATGGTGTAATTAATGAAGAAGTATATGTTCTCCAACCACCCGGTTTTGAAGATCAGAACCGTCCTGAGCATGTATATAAGCTTAAGAAAGCTTTATATGGACTCAGGCAAGCTCCTAGAGCTTGGTATGAGAGACTCAGCTCTTTCCTAATGGAGAATGGCTTCTCGAGAGGAAAAGTGGACACAACTCTTTTTAGAAAAGTAAATAAAAAGGAATTTATTGTTGCTCAAATTTACGTTGATGATATAATATTTGGTGCAACTGATGAATCTCTTTGCCAAGAATTCTCTGAATTAATGCAAAGGGAGTTTGAAATGAGCATGATGGGAGAACTAAAATTCTTCCTCGGACTTCAAGTAAAGCAAACTTCAGACGGAGTGTACATTCATCAGACGAAGTACACAAAGGAGCTTCTAAAACGCTTCAAGTTGGACGATTGTAAACCTATGAATACACCAATGCATCCAACGTCCGTGCTAAACAAAGATGATAAAGATAAAAAGGTAGACCAAAAGGTATATAGAGGTATGATTGGTTCCCTCTTATATCTAACTGCGTCCAGACCTGATATCATGTTTAGCGTTTGCTTATGTGCTCGTTTTCAATCTGATCCAAGAGAGTCTCATCTCTCAGCAGTAAAAAGAATCTTTAGATACTTAAAAGGTTCTACTAATCTGGGTCTTTTGTATAAGAAAATTGATGAATACAGATTAGTTGGATTCTGTGATGCTGACTATGCTGGAGACAGAATAGAAAGGAAAAGCACAAGTGGAGGGTGTCACTTCATTGGTGCTAATCTTGTCTCATGGTCAAGCAAAAGGCAAAGCACAATTGCTCTATCAACTGCTGAAGCTGAGTACATTGCTGCAGCCAGCTGCTGCTCACAACTGCTATGGATCAAACATCAGTTGGAAGACTACAACGTGTTTGTAAGCAACATCCCTATAATGTGTGATAACACTGCTGCTATTAATTTGTCAAAGAACCCCATACTGCATTCTAGAGCAAAGCATATAGAAATAAAACATCATTTTATTAGGGACTATGTGCAAAAAGGAATAATAAATATTCAATTTGTTGATACTGACCATCAATGGGCAGATATCTTCACTAAACCTTTAGCCGCAGATAGGTTTATATTCATAAGAAAATATCTGAACATGCATTTCATTGATTAACTGAGAGTCCAATGCATGCATCCAATATTTGCATTACGTCCAATATATGCTCGTCCAATGTACCTTCTGAATGATCGTCTAATGCATTAATGAAACTCAATCTTTGTCGAATGAAATATTATCCTTCATTCCCTTAACTGAGTCAGTTTTTTTGTTTTCTTTATTTGCCAAAAATGCTTTTTACGGTTTCAAAGTCTGAACGTGTGTCAGACATTTAATGCACGTTGTTTCGCTCTCTCTCTCTCTTTGAAAATACGAAAGGCTTTCGCTCTCTCTTCTTCTTCCTTTTAAAACCTAAGTTTTGCTCTTTGATAAAAATCAAACCTTTACAAAAAGCTTTAACTTTTCTTCTTGCACCTTCGAAAAGGAAAACCCTTTCTGAAAAACCTTCTTCTTCAAACATCCCCTCTGAAACTATGGCAACCTCTTCTGCTGCTGGCTCCAAGGGTAAAGGAAAAACCTTTAATACTCAGACTGCTGATGTCATGGTCGAGTACAAGTTTAACCTACAATTCCTGGCTGATAATGGGATTGACATCTTCTCTAACATCCATGCCACTGGATGGTCAAGCTACTTTGATGGTTCTCCGGTAATCTACCCTGCTCTAGTTATGGAGTTCTGGACTAACCCCATTGTCTCTGCAAGAGAGATTCGCAACAAGGTGCTTGATACTGAAGTCATTGTATCTGAAGCAACTATCTCTAATGCAACTGGGTGCGCTCAATCAGGCATAACTGTTGAAGATAACTGGGAAGAAGAGATTGGTGATGCTTCCACCATCAGAGATTGTTTGTTGAAAAACTCTGGCGACAAGCTCATAGCCTCTAAAATGACTGACAAGGCTAGGGTTCTTCACCAAATCTTGAACAAGGCTATCCTTCATAAAGTTGGGTCAAAGGATAATGTTTCAAAGGCTCATCAGTTTTGCCTAGTTCATCTGATTCTTGAAAGGCAAATAAACCTTCCACACCTCCTCTTTTCCTTCTTCAAATATGCCATTGAAGGCTCTAGGAAGAAGAACACTGCACTCATCTATGGCGCTCTTCTCTCCAAAATATTTGAGAAGCACATGGTCTACGACGACCTAAAGAACTTGGCTCCAGAAAGAAAGTTCAAATACTACGGAGTTCATGGGATTGAACGGGTGCATCAGCCTGAGTTTAGCAGGCAAAGTTTGGTAATGATGCAGTTGGACTGCTTTAAAAAGTCCAAACTTGAAGGCCAACAAAAAGGAGCTTAGACGCAAGGCTCAGAAGAAGAAGCGTCTGAACAATGTGTCTCTGCTGGACGCTCTGCTGAACGAGCTCGTCCAATAGCTAAGACTTCTTCGTCTCGTCCAAAGCCAATCGTCCAACCTTCAATTTCTTCGTCTCGTCCAAAGCCCATCGTCCAACCTTCAAGAAAAAGGAAGCTGGTTCTAGCTCCCATTGATGAAGATGAAGAGGACAATCTACCCATCTCCAGGGTAGTTAAAGGACCAAGATTGGAAACCGCACCTGCTACACCTCTGTCAACAAGGGCAAGGTCATCTCGAAGAAAGACGAAAGGTAATACTGAACCTATCTCCAGTTCAGTTATTATTTCTCCTATCGTCCAATCGTCTGAGATAGAAGACTTAACCTTTGAACCTTCTCTACCTCCCTCACCCACTAACCTACCACAAACCCAAACTCTAGCCTCACAAAATGAACCCGAAGACTGGTTCACACCCTGGGGAGATCACTCCTTCCAACCCTATGGTGCTCCCTACCCCAAACCGATCTTTCCCATAAGCAAATATAGACGCCTCCCTGGAGTAGACTACAACAACAAATGCTCAATTTGGGCTGATGTTAAACGCAAATTTCCTGTTCTATTCCTTAAACACTCACCCCCCACTACTGAACCTCACCCCAAAAGCCCCCTTCCATTACCCGAATATGAATTTGAACAACCCTCCACATCATCTACCTCACCCCCTAAACTTGCCTACCAACCCATCCCATACACTTCACCTAAACCTCTGCCCTCTGAAACATACAATGCCCATGGACCATTGGTTACTTACCTTGAGAAGAAGACGTTTCCTCCAAGGAAAGTCTATCCCAACCTTATCAAGGACAAGGAATTCAAATGGTGCCACTACAATATAAAGAGGCACATTGTCCTTCGCCATGAAGACAAGAGAGGTTGCAAGACGGAGTATGAAAGAAGGGCAAGGACGTTTGGCTTAAGTAACTTCATCCTTGATCCCGACCTTTCTTTCATTCCAAGCTATCCATCATCTTGGAAGGAGTATTCTGATGTCCGAGACTTTCTTCCTTACTATGCTGTGCGGAAGGAGTGTGATATGCCTCGAGAAGCTAAGATCCATCACAACCTTCCTAAGAGATTTTGGTCAAAGTCTTCTCGCACTAGCGTAGGAGTTGTTCCTCCTCGAGCTTGCCCAAGGCTCCCTATCCTAGATCCCAACAAGGATAAGGACCTTCGCAAAAAGCTTGAGTCATGGACGCTGCCTTACCAACATGCTTTTGATCCCCTGTTTTGGACAAAACATCGAGATGACTCTGGGGCTCTCGAAAGTATTTGGAAGAAAGATCCTCGCTTCAGATTTGACCCAGATGCTAGGATATATTGGGAAAATCACATCTGGAGATGCTCCCAAGAAGCGTCATCATCTGGTTTATCAGTTGAGGAGAAAGCTGAGATTCGAGTCTACCCGAGACAATATCGAATCCGTGAAGCAACCTTCATGATCGTAGACGATATCTTTGGGATACCTCTTTATCCTAGAGACGTTCTGCCTATGCCTCCTATCAGATGGCGTGAAAACAAGTTTGATGATGCTGATATCATACTTGAGGTGCTGCGTCCACCCGAACCTATTGTTGCTCCTCTTGCTCCTCCTTCTCTTCCTCCTAAGCCGGCCATTCCTGAAGAGACTGGGGACACCGAAACCATCTATGTGGAACCCTCCTCTGAAACTCATGATAACGAAGCGGAACAAGTTGCAGACTCTGCTCAGTCCAAGTCTCAACCGGTCCCTCTCTCAATGGTCCATCCTGATGCTCCATCTCCTTCTCAGGCTCTGAGTATAGTTCCTGATCAAAGAGGTGTGGACGCAACCCGGGCCACTGCTGAGAGCTCTGCCTCAGTTATTCCTCCTGAGTTTCAAGAGTTCGTTCAACGGACTATCGAAGCTAACAATGTGGTGCTCCTTCAGCAGATTGCGGCCATGTTCAAAGATTTCATTCCCAAACCTCCTCCCTCTTCTTAAAATTTTTTTTTTTTGTTTTCTTTGTTTTTTTCAAAACAACTGACTATGATGTGGTTCTCACTCTTTTGTCTGATGACAAAAAGGGGGGGAAGATGGATTTTGATTGATTATTGTTTGATTGATTATTGTTTGATTGATTATTGATTGATTGATTATTGATTATTTAAAGTTAAATTTGTTGATTGAATCTTTAAATGATACATGTGCTCATATCTATGCTTTAAATGATTAAATGCTTTAAATGATTAGAATGTTTGTCTTAGGGGGAGCCCTTCAGCTCTCTAGGACTCTTTGTTCAAATCAAAATTAGCATGTTTTGTCATCATCAAAAAGGGAGAGATTGTTGGAACCAAAGTGGTCATGGTCCAAATAATCCCTTAAGTTTTGATGTTAACAAAGAGCTAATTTAAGATGAACAAAGATTGGTTATGGACTAACGTGTTATATTAAGTGTGCAGGACAAATCTAAATTGAGTCCAAAGACTGTCCATAGTCCAAAGACGTTATCTCGTCCAACATAGTCCAAAGACTTTATCTCGTCCAACACCATTCTTGGTTTACGACTGGACGATAGCTTATAGAACTATTGAGTCCAAAGACTCTTTTGGTTACCTTCTGTAATAACTAGTCCAATACATGTCTTTTAAATTTCAAGCGCGAATATCTTTGTAAAAGCATTTGAAATTATTATTCCATGTAAAAGGCTTATACTAGTGGGACAAAACATTCTCTGTAAGATTCGTACAAAAGAAAAGCACAAGCCAGAATGTCCCTATCACCTAAAGAAGTTGACCTTCTTGTTTTGGATAAACAAAAGGCAACTTTCTTCTACTCAGAGGATATGTCAGCACCACTTTTAGCTATCTCCCTGATAGTCCTTTCTGCTGATCAGAAACTTCAGAAGCTATCAGACTCAACGGATCAAATGCATTCAATGCTCATCAGAACGGATCCTTTTCCATCCGTTGAAGACTGAAGACTGCTCAAAGAAAAGAAGCTATATATACCTTCATCTTTTGAAAGTGAATATGCAGAAATCAAGAAAAGAAAGGCTGAACGAAACTGAACTTGAGCAAAAAGAAGTGAAGCAACACAAAGCAAATCAAAATCCTTCAAGAGATAAAAGAGAAAATCTCAAAGCTTGCAAAGCTAGAAAAGCTACTCTGATTCTAACTTTCATATTACTCTCTGTGTAGAGTTGTTTTCAAGAGTCTAAGCTTTAGTTTCGAATTCTCACATTTAGTGAGTTAGTAGAACAATCTTTTTCAAAACCTTAGTTTGGTTGAGCCTGAAGAGGCTTGTCTGTAAAAGAATACTTAGAGAGCCTGAAGAGGTTGAGAATACTGCCTGAAGAGGTGTTGAATACTTTGTAACAAAAGGTTTTTTGTTATAGTGGATAAAGCTCTCAAGTAGAGAGGACTGGACGTAGCTCTTTGGTGAAGAGTGAACCAGGATAATATCGTTGTGTTCTTTTCTCTCCCTTATCTTACTTTAGTTTTTGTCTAACAAACTAACTGGGATTGAATTGCCTTTCATTACGCTGTCTTCTTATCTTAGTCAAAACTAAGTGAGT
Source organism: Ammopiptanthus mongolicus (assembly GCA_039655645.1). Classification (NCBI taxonomy): domain Eukaryota; kingdom Viridiplantae; phylum Streptophyta; class Magnoliopsida; order Fabales; family Fabaceae; genus Ammopiptanthus; species Ammopiptanthus mongolicus. The sequence continues at coordinate 9,457,903 of CM077343.1, read as the reverse complement.
GTCCAACTTGGAGTTTGGAAGAGCTCTCTTTGTTTTTAATCGTTTTAAGCGTCCAATCTTGCGAAAATCATTATCTGCTTACGAAAAGAATTTAAAATCGCCTAAACCACAATTCAACCCCCCTTCTTGTGTTTCAAACAGGTTCTTTCAAAAGTAAAATTAAGTTTTACAATAACGTCAATATTACAAAGAAACTAAACTATATTCGCCCATTGAACAATTACAAAGACGTTTTCCTTCATAAGCCAACAACGCTTATCCTCATATCTTTGAGAGCCTCAAGCCTTGTAACACTCCGATTTTCTTAATCTTTTAATTAATCAGTATTTAAGTAATTTTTATTTTATTGGAAGGTCTAGAAAATTTAATAAATTATTCCGATGCCATAGCCACGCTCTACGCCATCGTAGGAGGCTATAGTTAAGTTTTGAGCCGAAAATTCAAAGGGATCCCGATCTATGTTTTTCGGATGATAGTATTTTTCTACTATCAAGACCTCTTTTTGATTGACGGTCAGAACCATTAGTCTTAGAATTCAATCCTCTACCTTTTTGCTAAAATGTGTCCTGACGTCAAAAAATATAAATAATATTTTATATTCAGACTGAAAATCGATTAGGTAGACGATTCGAGTTGTTGTAGGGTTTTTCGAGAACCTTGAACCAATAATTTTCATACCAGGACTATGTTAAATTATTTGGGGACTCCTATCAATATCGTGAGGATTTTTCAAAATGTCGGAATGTGAATTGACCAAATTGCCCTTAGTTAGTTTTTACTAGTTACCTTTTATTACCTTTTACCTATTCTTAACTCTTAAGATTTCCTAATAAATATTTACTGCCTCACCCTCACTCTCTCCCATTTTTTCTTCGGCTAGAACACAGTCCCCCCTCCCACACACTCTTCTTCTTCCTTTTCTCTTCTTTCTCCTTTCTTTCTCACCATTTTCTCCATTTTTGGAGCTTGGTCTTTGAGATTTTGTGAAGCAACCTTCACACATTTTTGAAGGAGATCATCCTAGGAGGTAGCTAGTTCTCTCTATCTCTCTCAATCTCTCTTTATTATCCTTTAATTTCTATGGTTAGAAATGTTAGGGTTTTTAATCCCAAACCTTCAAAATTGAATGAAAAATTGTAGAAAAATCGTTTTGATACCAAACCAATTTCTATAACCTAGGTTCATAACATACTTGCATGATCCAGGAGATTAGAGACAAGAAATCTCTCTAGATATTTTTTTGAGAGAGAGGCCGAAACCCCCTTATAGTGTAGGGTAAGGTTTTTGGTTGGTTTTTGATGTTTTGAATTTATATCTAGGGTTATCATATTTATTTAGGGCGCTATCAAAGAAATGAGAATTTTTGGAGCTCCCTAGCTATTTTTTATATTTTTCATTCAATAGAGCCGAATCCTATGGGTAGTGCAGTAGGAGAAATCTTTATCTTTTGAGCTAATGCCTTCATTGATTATGTTTAGGGATACCTAAGGATCATGGATCCAAGAGTTAGGAATTTTTAGACATCCTTAGCCTATTTAATTAAATAGGGACGTAGCTAATCTTAAGGAATTAGGGAGTTTTTGATTTAACTGTATTAATTTCTGGTCGTGTTCTGTTGTATAGAATCGGACAGGACTCGAATATCCGACAGCGCACCCGACTGACACCTGCGGAGTCGTAGCCGGAGCTGCACAAGGAAATCACTAAGGTGGGGAGAAAGAACTAATATCGTCGGGAAGGCAAGCTTAATATAGAATCTATATATCTGTGAAGGGGAACCCTCAAACCCTACTAGAGGTTGAGCTCTGGATAAAGTGCCTAGACCCTAGGTGTAGGTACTTTTGGGCTTTCACCACTAAGTTGATATCATGGATGATAAAAATTGATTGAGGTTGATGTGTTGATTTGTTTAATTGATTATCTGTTTACCTGTTGTGTTAAACATTTGGAGTGATTTACTATTATCTGGCTTTATAATGATATCTGCACTAGATGAATTACTGTTGTAATGTTATTGTGATTTGACTGGTGGTTGAGCGTTGATGAGAGTATGATGAGTGATGATGTTGTTCGGGTTGATATCGTGGTGGTCCAGACTATGGAGCTGTGGCTCGTAGACGCAAGACGTCGTGATACTGATGCTGATGTTGATGCTGATGTGATGTTGATGATGATGTGATGTGATGTTGATGCTGATGTTGATGTGATGCGATGTGCCGTGGTCGTGGGCAAGTGTTTAGGTGTGAGGTTCCGATATCAACCTGCGATGGATGTTTGTTGCATTTTCATATCATTTCATACCACGGCATTTGGTCCTAAAAGGGGATGTCCAATTGGGGACGTTACTTAAAATCCCGAGGCGGGATGTGATGTGATGTGATGTAATCCCGACGGGGATGTCCAATTGGGGACGTGATGTATCGGACGACATGCATATAGAGAAGACAACATATACATAGGGACTAGTATCCCTCTTATAGACTTATTTGAGAGAATGATGTTTGAGATGATTGTGATGAGTGACTTAAGAGATGGGTGGTGTTGTGTTGTATATGTTATCTGTGTTGTGTTATGTATGTATGTATATATATATATATATATATATATATATATGTTGTACTGATGCCCCTCTCCCATATTGATGAATTATGTTTCTTATCTCCGTTTATTTTTTATATGTGTTACTTTATTTAATGGGAAGATCCCGAAGAGGAATCAGCTGTTGAGGAGTTGGACAGCATTCCGTATGAGCCTGATGCCGGAGGACGGGCCACAGATCCTAGCCTCGAGAGGTTAGGCAGTGATCGTGATTAGTCAAGGAGCTATCTCTCGGCCTATTTCTTCATACTTTCTTTTGGTCTATATTAATATACTCGTATGTTTTACTTTATTAATGTAGCCCTACTGATGGGACAATGATGTATGTGATATACTTATTTATTTATTTATTTTAAGCTGTGTACTCTGAAGTGTTGAGTGTCGTGTATTTGTTTGTTTCCGCGCTCAATTTTCCGCTTCGCTTTGTATTAATAAGGCGCACTAACGTTTATTATGCGATTAAGATTAGTTAATATCTTAGGTTCTACTGATGGGACGACGGGTCGTCTCAAGCCTCACTTGCAATATCTCTTAAGGTATGGAACTTATTGACCCCTACATACACAAAACACAGTGAGATACAAGCAATTATAAAGAAATTTAGAACTCTTGAGTGTAAATTTAATTTATTGTTTTTGTTCAATGATACAAGCTGTGAGATACAAGAAATGGATTCGTTTATCATTGAGGTTTAGTTTGAATCTCATTAATTTGAGCCATCTCGTGATATAGGCAATTATCATGCTAGATAAAAGAGAGAATGAAAACAATTATCAAAATTTAAAGAACAGAGCAATAAGCAAAGAAATGATTGATGATTATGTAAGCTTGTAATAGATAATCAGAACTGTTGGCTGATGCATGAATCTAGCATAGAGAGAAACACATTGTTTACAAATGTTGCACATGGATGCACACTATGGATTCATGGGTGGTAATCAAGTCTAAAGACACTATATAATACAAGTTTGACACCATGTAAAGAAAAATATACATACAAATGAAAATCAAATGAAAATACACAAAAAAACTATATTCCCAAGAGCATAAACTGTCAATGTAAGCATTATTGCCAATGCTTTACTACATATCTCATCAATAATGCTAAGCATGCTACTTACAATATTTTTTCTCCTGCTCCTTCCATACTCTCTAATTTCCTTGATGTGCTCTTGGGTTTGGGTGTAACTCTCATCCCGGTCCCTCTTCACCTTTTCCACCTCTTATACAACCTTTTGGTGGCGATGAATTTGCATGCAGTTTCATCCTAACATGTATATAAGTGAAACTTAATTGGCATATCTTATTTTGATGGCATAGAAAAGCATTTCACAAACTCATGCATTAAAATAACTGATTTTTACACACTTGTGGAAATATTTTCAAGGAAACTGCCAAACATGATAAACATATAGATTGTACCAAAGACAGTAAGTACATGATAAGTTGCAAGAAGAAGGCAATCAAATGCAAATGATATCACAAACATGTAAAGGAAAATCATAGGATAACAAATGTCTTCTTTTAGCACTACCTTGCAAATATCATTACTTGTACTACGCTATATGCCTACAAGTATATATTAGATATATAGTTAGTTGAAGAAATTAGTTAGTTGGTTAATAAGTAGTTGTTAGATCGTTAGTCTATATAAAGGCTTGATATACTCAATGTAATCATCTTTTCTATTCAATTAATTCTACATTTCATATTCTCTCTTAATTATTCTTCCTTCTTCTATGGGCTCTACCATGATTCCTAATATGATATCAGAGAAAATATTATCTTCCATGAAAATCTTTCCACTGCATTCATCAAGAAAGTTGCTTGTTCAGGTGCTGTAAGTTTCTTCTTCCTCTTTCTTTATTTTCTTCAATTTTCATTTTCTTTTTCACTTTTCGAGAAAATCTAAAGTTGATTTTCCTTTTCCAATTCATTGTCCAAAACCACCGATTGATGCTCCTTATCTCTTCCCAATCTTATCCAAATTTTTTTCCTTGTAGTCTTCACTCTCTAATTCCTGCTCCTATCTTAAACAAGAAAGGTATATTTTTTTCTGAACCAAAATGGAGCCAAACTTGAACCCCAAGAAAAGATCAATAGAGATCAATCACGTTTTGTTATCAAACCCTGATATATTTCTTGGAGACCAACTTGCCATTCATGGTGTTCTTGCACCGTTTTCTCCCTTGCCTGGTTCATCGCCAAATCAATTTTGATCAAGTTCTTGAAGCCTCAAGCCACATCTTTGCTCATTTGGGAATATGTCATTATGAATGCTAGTGACGTTGTTGATTTTGTTGATGATGAAAACAAGATAAAAGTGGATCTGGAGAATGGTCATGGACTCAAAAATATGATGGAGATATCTTGGTTGGAGCATATGACAGCTGCATTTTTTTTTTTTTGATTTGGTTTGATTAGCCTAAATTGGCTTTGTTTCTTGCTTCTGCCTATGATGATGATTAAGCATTCAAACTTTTTTTCTTGCTTCTGCCCATGGTGATGATTAAACATTTGCCTAAAATCGGCATGGATATTTGGAGGCCTATAGAGCCCAATTTTGGAGCGACTATTGACTGATGTAAATTCCAGCGAGTCGACTCATTTTATATAAAGATTCATCTTTTTTTTGCCAATGTTCATTCTGGCAAAATTCATTTGCTTTTGGAACGTGTCCGTAGAGACTTAAGAAGAAGATCAACAAGGCCCAAAAGAAGGTTGACAACTTCTCAGATCTATGAACTTCGGTCGTTACCATTTTTCGATTTTTTCTTGATTAGCCAATGTAATTCCGGCTTGTATTTTTTTTTTTTAGATTCATTTCTTGATAGTTATTCATTTCTTGATTGTTATTCATTCTCAAGCTTGAAGTGTTAGCACTTCCAGCTTGCGGGGTGCTATTAGATATATAGTTAGTTGAAGAAATTAGTTAGTTGGTTAATAATTAGTTATTAGATCATTAGTCTATATAAAGGCTAGATATACTCAATGTAATCATCTTTTCTATTCAATCAATTCTACATTTCATATTCTCTCTTAATTATTCTTCCTTCTTCTATGGGCTCTACCATGATTCCTAATAGTATAGGAAAAGTGGAAGGACAATATTAATTGTTGATTCATCCAACATCTCCACAGAAAGGCAATGGGAGAGAGAACCTTGATAATCTCCTTGGTCCTATCCAAAAACCTTAGAACCAGAGACGGTAGCATCCTATATGTATGTACACTTATTAAATTAATCAGCAATCATATCTAATGACATAACTAACACTACATTACTTGATATAACAATCAATAAAAGGAAACCTCAAGGGAGTATTAAAAAAAATTCATGTCTTTATCCCATACAAACAAATTAGATCCCAACATAAGTACAAAAAGAATCACTTACACAAATTTATATATCTGGAAAAAAAATCCAACTTTTCAGCGAGAAATATTTTACCTAACATATGGTTCTATAAAAGGAAGATTTATATAGTGACGTTAGGTTCAAAAATATTTTCCCTCTTCAAGCACTTCACTTCAGCACACACAATACATCAAACAGGAAAAAACTCAAATTTCATCAGAAAAGTACCGAATCAAGCACAGTTTTAATAACAGGATCTAAATCGTGTCCGACAAATAAGGTGTTTGATAAAATGATCACGAGTCAACATTGAAATGACTCACCAATAAATATTATGTAGTCTATGCATGTGGTACAAACTTCTGATATAAAAACTATACCCATACAAAAATCAAATGCAAATATGTACAGTATAATATCTAACAAAAAGTTGTTTGTTTACTACCAGCATCCCCAAGAATATTGTCAAATTATAATTCAAAAATCAGAAGCTAAGATCACAACTAGAGTAAAGATCACAAGAATGTTAATTCAGAAACTTCATCAAACAGAAGATAGGCGAAGTAAATATGTAAACCAAATTGAAGAGAGTCATTTACATATCAGACATCCATTTTAAACTCCTTACAAATTAGAATGCAGACCAATATATTTGCTATACACAGAGATATCAGAAATCAAAATGCCTGAAAATCACATACAAAGATTCATTCCATATAATACATACTATAGTTACTAATACATCTAGCATCCATAAAAATTGCATCGATTTTGGTTTGATAGAACAGTGAATTTAGATTGAGATACAATATCCAAAAAAATTAAGATATAGGAACAATTCGAGTATGATTTGATTTGATTTACCTTGCGATTGGTGGTGCAGTCTTCTTCTTCACAGAGTCAAAACCTCGTTGCTGTCACAGTGCTTTTGGCAAATTGTCGAAGCTGATAGATATCATCAAAAGAGAAAAGAATGGTGAAATAGAAGTTGATTTAGGGAACACTCACAGATCTACAAACAACAAACCTGATTTAGGAAAAAACTTTGGACGAAGCTTCCATGGCAGATCCGTGAAGAGAAACTTCCATGAGTTATCGATTGCAGATATGATGATTAGAGGAAGAAGGTAGACGAGAAAAGAGAGCAAAGAGAGGAAATGTTACAAAAAAGATATTGACAGTGAGTTTAATTGCAGCGAGCACCCAGCATCGAGCTTCCATGAGCTTACTTGCTGAAGAGAGATATTGGCACCGAACCCAAATGTTGTTGAATTCTACTTTTTTTTTTTTAGTTTCAGAATTATAAAAAGAATAAAAAATAAAAAAATAAATCATAGGTAACATTTAAATTAATAAATGTTGCAAAATCAACTTTACTAAAGAAATTAGTAATTTTAATATATGTTACCAAATAAATGTTACTAAAAGCACTAAATATTGTAGTGTCTCTTGGAAATGTCCACAAGCCAAGCACCCTCTCCAGCACCCGGTGCACCACCAGTGGCTCCCACCACTCCTCCTCCTTCTGCCACCACACCAGTTTCATTGCCGCCAAAGTGGCATCGGCGCGGCCACCAAGTGTTGAAAGTCCAGACCCTTCTGCCACCTCATCACCACCTTCACCATCACCATTATCAATCCTTGGTGGTGAACCATCTCCTTCACCGTTTACGCTTTCACCTTCTTTCATTGGACAACCTCCAGCGGAGAATCCTGTGGCATCAAGCCCAAGCTACACGTTTGTTCATGGAAGCAGCTTGGCAATAATGATGCTAGCATTGTTTGGTGGAGCTGCAATAGTGATTCTTGCTTAAACTAATTAGAGAGGTTCCATTTGTTTGAGTTTCATTGATGGAGCTGCAATATGTATTTGTTTAGCATCTTTAGCTTTTCACTTTTCTTGCTCCCCTCGTATTTTCTTTTCACTTTAGATTTCGTGGATCATTCTTAGGAGCTTAGTTAACAAGTGATTTGTTTGGGAAAATGTATTGAAGAATAAAGTCTCACATATGACAATAAAAAGACGATTAAAATGTATATAAGTTGAGAAACTTGAATCCAAATTATTTAGACCTTTTGGACAACAAAATAATTCTCAAAACTTATTATATAAATCAACTCACTTCCTCAATAGATCTAATCTTAAATGCTAATAAAATGGGCATGCTTTGCGCATACTTACTGTATATATGTCATTTGTCACGTCGTAGCATTTTGTATCTGACCGAATAAGAGATTTGGTGATTTCTACTTTTCCATTGTGGTGTTCAATTTAAAAGGAAGATACTTATAATCTCTACATAAAAGAAACTCAAAAGTCGTTGGCTCTAATTTATTAAGTTACCTATAAGACTTCAAATAATTTCTTAATTGTCCACTTGGCGTGAAGTTTATCTTATTTAAAAGAGTTTAATTGTTATGCACTTTACGCTGACAACAAATCAGAAATCATGATGTGTGTGTGATTTTTAAGGTAGTTAGGATAAGAGTCAAACACTTTAACTTATGTGACAATTTCTGATTGGTTGTTGGTAAAAAAAAAATCTTTACACTGACAGTATATACTAATTGAATCCTATTTAAAAACACTATAGCACCCTTATTGTGAATAAAAATCTTTTAATAAATAACATGACAAATCAAAAATAGTGCCAAATTAAATGCAACTTAAATCTATTACAAACAATGTTCATAAATTAAAGAGCATTTTTTTTCTGTTTATTATTAGTAGTCCGGTAGTGTGGCTATACACCCAAGGTTTTAAGTTGTGGCCGCGTTACATTTTTTTATCATTGCGAACAATTATGAAAAAATGCAGATATTATAAAAGATCATAATATCGTGACCTCAATTGCGGTTGGAGACGTCATTTTGAAACCCTAAATGGGTATATACACCTTGAAACAATATTGGATTCATCTAACCCACTTAAATCGATCGGCTGTAAGTGTATAGTTTGTTGCTTTGAAGTATGGAAGGTGCGTGGATTTCTTGCTTTCTTTCTATGCAATTGCATGGTGCTTGATGGGTTAGGTTAGCCATGATGAACAGTTGCAAGTGGCATAAATTTTGAGGTCAATATAATTGTGGTGTAGGGAAGAGGGAGGATATGGGAGAGAGATAAAGGTTAGATGCTAGTTGTTCAGAAAGGAATATGCGGAACAAAGCGTGATCCTGAGTTTGCTTTTGGAGATGGGAGAGGTGGCACTTCTGATCTGTGAGCTTAGAGTTAAGAAAGAAAGGACTTCAAAGGAGAAACGGGATGACTAGTGGTGAGAGAATAGGTTGAGGATGGCATTTGTGGGGTCTTCTTGTGCCAAATCAACGTGAGTAGAAAGTGACATGCACATGGACTCTCTATCTCGACCTAAACAATTTTACGAGAGAGAGATTTTAAATTTAGGGTCGTATTACACTTTAGGGTACGTAACTTAATTACATTGTGAATTTATGCACTAAATTAACTACTTGTTTATATAATATAGTTAATCACAACTTTATCTACCCACTCCCGAAAGATTAGAATCATCATGCTTAGCAAGTTTATTAGCACTGTGGTTTCCTTCTCTATAAGTGTGCTGGAATATAACCTCTCAGTCATGACTAAGCAATGGTTTGATTAGGGCCACTACCATACAGGTGCCAACTGCCAAGCATCCAGAAACGACTAATACTCAACGCATCAATCCAGATTCTTTATAGCAGATTTATATAAATCCTTTCTGCAGTCATAATAATAGTCGTTGAACTTTTTTGCAAATTTTTTTTTCTTTTAATCCAATGAATGTGATTGTAGATGGAAAAGATGATTTACATAAAACGCTGCAGAAAATCCGTACTCATCAAAGCACACCTAGAATTTGTCTCACTAACCAGTCGTGTGGAATTCCCGTCTCACAACATATTTGAATTAGTTTATACGAATAAAAATCTGTTGTCCTTAAAATTGGTGTCTCGGTATCCCACACCAATTAAAAGATGAGGATATACATTGATGTTATTAAATTATAATTTTATTTTATTAAGTGACAAATTATTATTGATGAGGAACAGAAAATATGACAGAAAAATGGGACAGAAGATCTCTATCCAGTTTATACACTCCAAACTCTATTTTTGAGCGTGCAACTGAGTTTTATATATGACAACATGTTTGATAAAATCGAAGATTTCAAAATTATTTTAGGTCTCAAATCAATATTTGGGTGGAAGTAAAAAAAAGTTAGGGTGCATATGGTTTATTTGTTGTTTTCTGTTTTTATTAATAATTATAAAAATATTTTATTTTTACTTTGTTTCCCGTTTTCAAAGATTTGTATAGGAAACAGTGAAAACAATTTCTATAAAAATCTTTGAAAATATGAAACATAATGAAAATAGTGTGACATTTTTAAATTATTAATAAAAACAAAATAGAAAATAAAAAACAGAAAACAAACCAAACACACCCTTAATTTTTCTTCCTTCATGTTTTCTCTCTGTGCTCAAACTAGAGAACACTACATTTTCTCTTTTTCCAAACAAAAGCTAAAGCTTGAGGCTGCTGCAGGGCCATCCAAGTTCGGTCGTGACGTGGATGCAGGTTTATAACAAGAATGATATTATATTATGAGTTATGTAACCTACTATTTAAATTTTAGAAAAGGGTTGTGTAAATTTCTAAAGTAGAAAGGAGGCTAAGGGAAAAGAAAAACAAGATGGAGTATATGATTTTAGAAATTAAAATAAATATATGAAACTCTCAAATGACAAGGAATCACGGGAATTATGAATTGGATTAGCAGAGGCTATAATCTTGGATACAATCAATACCATTTTAGAATTCTTTTTCAACAGGACGTGAGACTATGATCACAGCAAATACATTCTCCCTTGGGTATGGAATTACTATAACATGTCCATCAGCAACTGATCCAATCCAACGAGAAACATGGACAGGCTTATTTCCTTCCCGAAATGCTACATCATAGACTCCAAAATCATTCCAAGTTGCATGAATGATTTGATTCTTTAGGTCCATCACCTGCATGTTATATCCACTCTTTGAGCAACCTTCTACCTTGATGACCTCAGAGGATTCTTTCACAAACAAAGAAAAATCTGACCCCACTTTTTGTTGAAGCTTTTGCTCTGCTTCCTCAACACAAAGCATGGCTAATTCCCTCCACAGTTCCATGTTGAAGTTTATACCTTTAGTAGTGATTTTGAATACCATAGTATGAGCTCCATTTTGGCATGGCCTGCGGCTAATCACATCGGTTGGGGGAGGCTCATGATTTTTAAGAAGAGTGTGACAAAATATAGGTGTTTTTATATTTTCATTTTGGGGTAGCATATTGTTGTGTATTTCAGCCCATTTCTTGAGGAAGTTCTCAATGACCAAAACATCTGCCAAGAGGAGGCTACAGCTAATGCCAATCGAGTATCCCCCACATTCAAACTTGGTCACCTGAAAAAAAAAAAGGCATTTCCATTCAAAACTTCATGCTAAATTAACACGATTTTTGTGGAAATAAGAAAATAATTAAGGTGCACAAAGACGAATAGTATGTTTGGATTGAATTTCATCCACAAATAATGTATGTGGAAAAGCCATAGTTGTGTTGTGTTTGAACAATTTGTTATAGATATAAGGTTAAATTAATCCATTGGTCCTACATTTGTACTCAAATTTTAAATAGATTTCTATAGTTTAAAAGTTTTTAATTAAGACCTTATAATTTTAAAAAAAAAAAAAAACTAAATTGGTCCTCATATTTAAATAAGTTTTTAATTAAATTCTTGCTAATTATAAAATTTTGAAATTAAGTTCCTAAAACTTGTACTATTAGGGACCTATTTATAACTTTTTTGAAGTATAAAGACCTACTTAAAAACTTTTTAAACTATAAGAACCTATTTAAAAATTGATTCAAACTGTAGGAATCAAAAGATTAATTTAATGGATTAATTTAATGGAGATATAGTAACCATTGATCAATCTGGATTCTCTCCGACCGTTGGACCGTCCAGCCAACACTTTATATGTGAAAATGTATATATCCTGGCCTCAGGAAAATGTTAGCTAGACGGTCTAGTGGCCTGAGAGAATCCAGATTGATCATTGACGTACCTTTATTTAGCACATGAAGATTTTGGAATAGTTGGTTCAGGTCATGAATAGTTTGTCTTTGACAGGACTTTGGGTATCACAAAATGGTTCGAGTGGAAGTGGAAAAAATTGTTGTTACATTAAATCCTGCCATGATTTGCTGACTTTATGTCAAACATACAAAAAGTAGTACTTGCCTGAATATAAAACAGGGGAGAGAACTGAGGAGTATGCTCATCAATTTCCTTCCAGAACACAAGGTCAGCCTCAAGATGTTCCTTTTCACTCAAGGCAAGAAACTCTGGCAAGCTCATAGGGAACCGTGCCTCATAGAATCTAATGCCAGAATCATTGGAAACAATCTCCAATCCCTTGTTGTCACCATTTTCTTCCTTCCATTGGAGCCTTCCAGCAAGGAGTGGGTGCTCAAGTAGGGCCTTGGCTAGTGACTCCTTAATCCAACCAACCAAAAACAAACCACAATCCTCGTCCTTCAATTTCTCATAGTAAACAACTATGTGGTAGCATCCACCAATGGTCTTTGATGAGATAATTGAGTTAGTGTCAGTGACCAAAACCTGGCGAACTCGCCTTGGTTCAGTCACCTTGAGCGGTGGCACACTCAGCACAGCTTCAATCTGCGATTTGGGGAGGCTTTGACTAGCACCATGGTCGACCACAGGCACATCCATTGTGGTTTGAGCAATATTTTTGCATATTCTCAATCTCTAATTCAATAATTCTTCGTGGCCTCACAGGTTCATGAGACATGTATTTATATTTTATAAGGAACACTGTAGTTAGGGGTTTCAAACAGAGACTGTTTCATATTATACTTGTCGATGTGTTGTGACATTATTTTATAACCTTAAATATTTAAATATGAGATTAATTTCTTGATATGAATTACATGCATCATGATAATTTTTTAGAAATGATTAATAGTAGGAAAACCATTTGATGAATTGGTTTACAAATGTTAACCACTGTTGGATCAGAACTTTTTCTTGCGTTTTTCTTTCAAAAATTGTAATACATCATTTCAATAGCGCCCTTAAAATTTTGGAAATAACTGATTTAGAGCCTATTTGGAACGTCACTTCTACGAGTTTATAGTGGATGAGAAAGTAGTCTTCTTTGGTAAGCACCTCTTTCACGAGCTTATAACGTTTTTTCACGAGTTTATAGTGTTTTTTCCGGACTCTACTTGAAGTAGCGTTTGAGCTTATAGTGTTTCATTTTTTTTTTCACTTTTATCCTTATTATGTTCATTTAATTCTACCTTTATTCTTTTCTCTCTTTTATTTAAAATCATTAACGAAGATGTCCTTTTATGTCATTTTATATTTTTCAGCTAGTTCAACCGCTAGTTTTACCAAACACTTCCACAAAAAATAAGCTAAATTATCCGCTATCAGCTACCTTATCCGCTAACAGCTAATTTTACCAAACAGACTCTTAAAATATATTTGTATGTTAAGTAAGTAAGTAAAGTTTTAAATATATTAAAATTTTATTTTAATTCACTAATAATTTAAGGATGCATTAACTCTTACTCACTTTACATATAAACTTACTTTAGAAATGTCTTATGCCTAAATTTGATATTAATCTATATGCATAAATTAAAATAATATAAAGTTTATGCTTACTAATACTTTTTGGCGAACTTCATGCTTAGTAATATGTAAATATGCGAATCGGTTTGAATTCCCACTCTGTACCCAACCTCCACAATTATGGGCCAAATAAAGTAGTGATTTGTCCAGTTTTGGTACGCGGACTTTACCGAAAATTTGCAGATAAGGTTCATAACTCCTAACGACATGATATGACAGGTCTCGGGCCAAATTCGGTAATAAGACTTAATGTGCTAAATGTGAGTAACTTATTTGTACCATTTATATTCTGTAACAACTTGCGTTCGAATTTTCGGTGTGAAGATTTCATTGATGGATAATTTATAAATATATTTGTAAGTGTTTTTTGAATCGTGAGATCTGTCCTGATCCCATGGTGAGTCCCCGGGATCCAACTCACCTAAACATTTTTGTCTTAAAAAAAGTGATAAGTATCAAACTCTTCTCTACCTAATCACACACTTCTAGGGTGAGAGATCATGTCATGTCTCCCACCGTGAAAGACCATGAAGCATAGGCATCTAAGCAAGTTTTAATTATTTTAAAAATCCTTATATTTTTTCAAATTTAAAATATTCACCCAATTTCATTCTCTTTCACCCCTCTCTTTCACCTCCTCCCTCAAGTCCACCTTTCTCTCACTTTCGTTGTCGTAGCTTCTTCCTTTGTCGCTCCATCATGCTCTCCCCCTCTCTCACTATCTCAGTCTCGCAATGCTCTCTGCTTTAACCACGCACCGCCATCCACTTTAGGGGTGTTTATAAACCGATCCAAACCGATTCATAGGAACCGAACTGCAAAGTCGATAACCGAAAAGTCGATAATCGAAAAAACCAAATTTTTTTACTGGATTGGATCGATTTTCGGTTGGCATTGGGAAAACCGATCCAATCCAAACCAAACCGAATATATTCGTATATAAATGAATTTCCAGTATGAAATTACGTTACTGCCCATAGTTAAAAATTTATATTCCCATTTCATCCCCCACTAACCCTAACCTAATGCGAACTCTCCACTCTAGTCTCCTCTCATTTGTGCCCTCTTCTCATTCCACAACATTTGTGACATCCTCTCCTCTCCTCTCCTCTCGTTGTTCTGCTCACCGTTCTTTCCGCTCATTGTTCTCTCCGACGCGGTGTGAAGACTCAGTTTTCTTCTTCATGAGACCGCCATCGCCCTTCTCTGAGTTCTCTTCGCTCTTCGTTCTGTTCGTGAGACCGTCATCTTCTTCTCACTGTAAGTCTCTTTGCTTCTTCGCTCTTTTCTTCTTCTTCTTCTTCTCTCATCTCATAATTCCTCTTTTTTTCGTTTCGGGTTCTTCTTCTCCGCCGATTGATTCCTGTTAGGGTTCTCTCTTCTTGTCGTCTCATAATTTGGTTATCTCATTGTTGTTGTTGTTGTTATTGTTACATTATTTGTTCTCTGATTTGATTCTTGTAAAATTTGTTCTCTGTAAAATTTTAGGGTTCTCTGATTTTTATTGGGTTCTCTGCTTTGGGTCCTCTCTAGCAGTTAAAATTCGTCTAGATGGAGCTAGGTAATTTATTTTATTCTAACTAGTGCTATATTTATTTATTTATTTGTATTAATTCTGATTTAACCAATCATTAACACGTTTTTATTTTAAATCCTTAGATCTAATGCCAACTACATAACCTGCTATAGATGATTCTGGACCCGAGTCTGATTAATTTGACATTGTTGTTGCTGCTGCTTGTTGGTATATACCACATACTGCCTTTGTTTTTTTTTTAAAAATTAATTGAGTAGTGAGTACTGACTGCACCTTTTATGTTGATGCTTTGCTAGTGTGGGACCTGTTGAATCTGTTGATGAAGTGATTAGTGTTTTTGCTCCTGAACTGATGCTTGGACTAATTAGATAGTTGTTGTTGCTGCTGCTGAACTGATGCATGTTGTTACTGTTTCAAAATGTTCTAGTTATTAGTCTTATTAGTTATTAATTATTGTTTCAAAATGGTGAACTGATTAGTCTTATTAGCTATTACTATTTCGGATGCTGTAGTTATTAATGACTTACTGTTGTGTTTATGAGAACAGAGGAAGTTGTTCTAACATTGTGTTGAGATAGTTATTACTATTGTGTTTATGAGGAAGTTATTACTATTTCAAGATGTTATACCATTTGAGGAATGTTCTAGCTTTATTAGTTATTAGTTATTACTTCCTTCTTTTAGTGTCTTCTTTAATATATATTGACGTAATATAATTATGTAATGATTTATCAACAAAAACCGTATTATCCAATCCAAACCGAATTTCATTGGATCAGATTAGATTGGATTTTTTTTAAGAAAATAAATTGATCCAATCCAAACTGCATGTTATTTTCATCATTGAATCGGATGGCTTTTTAGCTCAAAACCGACCCAATCCAATCCGCGAACACCCCTTATCCACTTCTACGGTTCCAATGCGTCCCACCAACACCCAGCCACCGTGCGCGCGCCGTTAGTCACCATCTCGCTGCCGCTCCAGCCTGGAACGTGACCAGATCTACGCGGACCTCCAACCCAGAACCGTCATGCGTCACCTCCAACTCCATTCAGTTGCGCGACACCTCCACAAATAACATCCTAGAACCCAAAACTCTGATTTTTAATTTTATCCCCATCCTCACCCACCCCACCTTTTTTCCTTTTTTCGCACCACTGCTACTACTGCATCTTCGCCCCTTTCCCCTAACCCAGTGCTGCCTCTACAACCCAGATCCAACAGTAATCAGCCTCCCTTTTGCCAGAAAACGTATTAAAAGCCGGAACATGTTGTTGCAAGACGATGAGTTAGAAACCGCAAAAACCCTAGACACCACATATTTTGGGGTAAGTTTGTTCATCGCTTAAGTATCGGATCCTAGTTTGGTGACGCTTGATGGCCAAATTTTTGGATCGGTTTCCCCTGCTAATGGTGATTGCATGTCTGGATTAGCAAAGCTCATGGCAGTTGCGGGTTCGAGCTCAGCCACATAGAGAAGGGGGAGCGAGTGCAAGCTCAGATGTTTGAAGGCTCTAGATTCTAAGGGATTAATGGATTTATGGGTGAGGGGAGGTAGGGGGGAGGCCGAGGCGGTGGGGGTGGGGGAGTGGGAGTGGGAAGGGTGGTGGAGGAGGAGAGAGGAGGAGTGGGAGAGAAGGAGAAGAGGTGAAAAGTAATTTTTTTTTCAAATGAGGGCTTTTCATGATCTCTCACGGTGGGAGACATGACATCGTCTCCCACCCTAGAACTTGCCAATCATACAAATTTATATAATGAATAACCAACAAATTCTCTTAAAAACTTAACTATTTGGTAAAAATTCATGAATGACTTTACATTTTTAATATTGTAAGTTTTTTTTTGTGTGTGCACCAAGGTATCTTTGACCGATAACCATAGACTGATTTTTTTTTTTGAGGCGTAGAGATCATCTGAAGTGAATTTTGCATCTATTAACATAGTTTTTTCATGCACACGATAATAATAGAACTCCTAAAAGCCAGTTGTGTTGGGTTTTGTTGATAAGACTTGTGAGTTGATAAGTGGCAATAAGTCAATAACTACTTCTTGACCAATAAATATAAATAAATAAGTTAAAACAATTAACGTTGATTCACCAAAGAAGTTTTACATTGCTATCCGATAATATTTTTGGCAAAGATGTTGTTTTCTTAATTAATGCTTCGTCGAAACAAGTTTCCTGATACTTAGAGCCTGTTTGGTAAAATTAGCTGTTAACGGATAAGCTAGCTGATAGCAAATAGCTTATAGCGGATAGCGGATGAGGTAGCTGATAGCGGATAACGGATAAGCTAGCTTATTTTCTGTGAAAGTGTTTGGTAAAACTAGCGGTTGAACTAGCTGAAAAATATAAAATGACATAAAAGGACATCTTTATTAATGATTTTACATAAAAGAGAGAGAAGAGAATAAAGGTAGAATTAAATGAAGATAATAAGGATAAAAGTGGAAAGAAAAATGAAACGCTATAAGCTATAAGCTCAAACGCTATTTCAAGTAGAGTCTGGAAAAAATACTATAAGCTCGTGAAAAAACGCTATAAGCTCATGATAGATACGCTTACCAAACGAGATTATTTTCTCATCCGCTATAAACTATCCACTATAAACTCATTGAAATGCCTTGTCAAACAGGCTATTAGCCAACAACTCTCAACATTATCTCAACCCATGTGATGTGGGGGCATGATCGGCTGTGAACATCAAATCAAATATTTATTTAAGCACAATGGACCATTTGCAATTCCAGTTCAACAAATTCAATCTATTGCTGGTTTGGATAAGATTTTGAGGCTTCAAAATTCAATTTGCATCTATAATAATTAAGTTTGTATTTTGAAATTTTGTTTAGATAAAAACATGGTGGATAAAAGTGTTTGTTGAAGTGTTCAAACTTGATTTTCCGGAAGTTAATATAGGGCAGCATATCAGTTTGGATTTTCAAACGGGTTTCTCAATTTACTCTGATACCCTCATTTATGTCTCTTCCTATTTGTTTCTCTCTCATCCATCTGAGGTGCATACCATGGAGAAATCGTGAAGCAAGTCTTGTTGTTGGCTCTGCGGGTTTAGTTTTATCTTGGAGTATGACCATGTAAGATGAAATTGCTTGCTCTTAGTTATCATGATCCTTCACGAAACAATACCCATGTCAACAAAAAAAAAAATTTGCTCCTCTATCACGTAACAGTGCCACTGAAATAATATACTTTGAAGTCAAGGAGAAAAAAAGTGACAAGTCCAAACTAATACTCATGTCTCTTTTAGTAATTTATATCTCAGAAGTGATTCTATTTTACTTTATCCAAATAAAAATAATTCTTCTAAACTCACTTTTAAGATATCATTACCAAGCACAAATCAATTTTTTTAACATCGATTTTTCTAAAATCAATTTTTTTAAAATCAATTCTTCAAAATCAATTCTACTACAATCTAAAACTAATAGTTGGGATAATTTCGCCTTTGAAGTTTTTTTTTCACCATCAAAAATTTCGCAACTAAGCTGTTATTTAGAAGTTTGAAGTCCAATGATTTGAAGTTTTCTCTCTGTTTTCGCTCCCAAAATTGATTGAAAAATATATGGTTATTAGCAAATATCTCATCCATTACAAGGATTTTTTTATTTTAATATTTATTTAACTATTATTTATTTACTAAATGTTTTAATATCTATTTAAATTATAATTTAACATAATATATATAAAGGGTTTGGATCAAATGACACTAGGTGTCAAAATTATTTTTACATCAAATTCTAACCGTTGTTTTTAGTTTGATCCAGCGATTTAAGTTTATCATTTTTATTAAAGAGAGAGAATAATTAAAAGTGACTATAATATGAAGTGAAAAAATATAATACGTTTAATGAAGAAAGAAATTAAGTATCTTGACTTTTCATTAAAATTATAACATTTTATTTATTAGATATTTTGTATTTTTTTCTAGATATTAATTTATTATTTCTTATAATTATCAATAAAGTATAAAAATTTTAAAAATCATAAAACAATTATAAGATAGAAAATTGATCAAAGAAATTAAAAAAAATTAAACTTGTATATATTAATAAATAGATTTTTTAATGCATTAAATTCATAAAAAGACTAATATACACATTAGAAAATTATAATTATAAAAATAAAAATTCCAATTATTAAAATTATCATATTATTAGTAAAACAATTTATTTAAATTTATATGGTTCATATCTGCAGATAAAATTATAATAAATTTTATTTTTGATTAGATCCATAAATAAACTGTAAGGTTTAAATTCATATAATATTATAAAGTTTTAAATTTTAAATATTAATAGATAGATATTTTTAATACATTAAATTCAGAAAAAAATTATAAATCTTTAAAAATTCTCTAACATACACAATAGCGAATTAAAATATAAATTATTTAATAAAATTATTAAATATTCGCTAATATAAAATTTTAATATTTTTATTTAGATATAATTATTGTTTATCAAATACATTTTACTTAAAATTCCTAATATGAATATTACTCAATTTTAAAGTTTTATTATTTTTTGTTTTTTCGAAGCGAGTCTTATTAATTTTTTTATTTTTTGTTGAATAGTTAATATATTAAAAATATAGATGTATTAATATTTATAAATTAAAACATTATAATACTTTACGAATTTAATATTTTATAATTATTTTATAATTTTATTATTATTTTAAAAATTATAATTTTCTAATGTGTACTTTAGTCTTACATTTTCTAATGTGTACTTTAGTCTTATAATTATTTATGAATTTAATACATTAAAAATTTATATTAATTAATATGTACAAGTTTAATTTTTTTTTAATTTCTATTATGAATTTAATGTCTTATAATTGTTCTATATGATTTTTAAAATTTCTATACGTTATTGATCAATTTAATAAATAATAAATATATAGAAACAAAAATGTAAAATATGTAATAAATAAATGTTATCATTTTAATGAAAAGTCAAGATACTTAATATCTTTCTTCATTAAAATATTTATTTTTTTCTCCATATTAAAATCACTCTTAATTATTCTCTCTTTTTAATAAAAATGATAAGCTTAAGTCGTTCGATTAAACTAAAACTAACGGTTAGAGTTTGGTGTAAAAGTAATATTTGACATCTGGTGTCATTTGATCCTATGTCAAACATTACTTTTACACCAAATTCTAACCGCTGATTTTAGTTTAATCCAACGACTTAAGCTTATCATTTTTATTAAAGAGAGAGAATAATTAAGAGTGACTTTAATATGGAGAGAAAAAATAGAATATGTTTAATGAAGAAAGATATTAAATATCTTGACGGTTAGATTTGCTAATATTTAATTTTTAAAAAAGATTATACAAAAAATTATAGAGTTTATAACATTAATTTTTAAAGGATAATAATTTGAATAAGAAATGATAGAAAGTAATTAGTATTCGAATTCGAATTAACTTAAAAAAGATAACAGTTTGAATTAAATATGATGACAAATAATTAGTATTTGAATTAATTTCAAAAAGGCAACAATTTGAGTAAGATGTGACAGTAAATAACGTAGAGCCTGTTTGATAAGTCTCATTCGCTAGCTTATAGCGGATGAGTTAGTAACCATGTTTGACAAGTGCATTAGTTACTAGCTTATATCGTTTGTTTACGAGCTTATATATAGCGTTTCTTCTATACGCTACTTCGAGTAGCGTTTGAGCTTATAGTTTATAACGTCTGATTTTTTCTCTCTCTTTTATCCTTACTATTTTAATTTATTTTCATCGTTACCTTTTCAATATATAATAATATAATAAAATGTTTATTCATTATACTATTTTTACTCTTTTGGATTTTTTTTTATTACAATAATATTGTTGATTTATTATTATTTTTTATTAAGTTTGCTAACATATATAATGATTTAAATTGTTTATAAACAGCTAGTTCAACATTTATATGATAACCTTTATATATATTCATATATATTTTATACAATTTAACCTCTTTTTTATAATAATTCTATGATAGTAGTTTAACATTTATATGATAATATAACGTATAATAATATACTTTTTTTATATGATAATATAACATATTATAAACAGGTAAGGCTACCACTTATATAATTTTTTATATACAAAAAACATTTATATAGAAAGGTATAAGCACATGTCTTATTATGTCATTTTATATTTACCAGCTAGTTCAATCACTAGCTTTACCAGACACTTTCATGCCAATAAGCTAGCTTATCCGCTATCCGCTATCAGCTACTTCATCCGCTATCCGCTAGTTTTATCAAACAGACCCGTAGACAATCTAGAAATTAATATTTGTAATTATAAATACTTTTCCTGAAAAGTAAAAGAATTAATTAAATGAAAAAATAAATAAGTGTTTGGTAACTATAACAATTAATTAGCAGATTTAGAAATACATTTAAAAATTAATTATTACTAAAAAAATTGTTTGATGTAATGACATCATGTGACACACTGAATAGGGAAGAGATGGTGAAGAATGATTCATGCTCAAGAGTGAGTTCTCTAATTTAATATATAGGCATCGATTAGTAGTAAAAAATTTAGGAAAGTAATATTGAACCATTAGTACACAATCGTAAACTTAGTACTTTTTTTTTAGTTGGGATAGTAAACTTAGTACTAGTATTAGAAACATTTATTCTAAAAATAAAAAGAATTAAATGAAAAATAAGTCAAAGTATTTGGTAATTATAGTAATTATAAATATTAGTCCGAAATGGAAAATATAAGTAAGTGGATTTAGAAATGTATTTAAAAAATGACATGAGTGTGCTAAGGAAGAGAGAGATTGCAAAAAATGATTCACATTCAAGAATGAGAAATCTAATTTAATATATAGAGGTTGATTAGTAATAGCAATAACAATAAATTAGTAGACTTGAAGATATATTAGTAGATGATCGCTATCATGCAAACCCAGATTACCTGCATTCACGCATTCACCTTAATCTACAGTTAAGATCTCATGCATTTCTTTTGTATTAATATAATTTCCTGCACATAATTTAATCTATAGTTAGGATCTCATGCAGTCAAAAAGAAAATGATTGCTGAGAATCCATTTCTCTACCATGCACAATTTTTTTTGTACAGTTTAAATTAAATAAATATGATTTTATTTTTCATAAATATATGATTGATTCTCTTTATATTCCATATAAAAACATATCTCAAATAAAATATTTTTTTATTCATTTTATAACAAAAAAATCTGAAATTAATATTAGACAATTAATACATAATCATGAATTTCATATTAGTAATTAGAAATGTTTGTCCTCAAAATGAAAAAATTGGATGAAAAACAAGTAAGCAGATTTGGTGGTTATAATATTTAATTGATGAAATTATAAGTAATTATTTATTGCCAAAAAGAAATTATAGCAATTATTGTAAGAGTTTAATTTTGATACACTCAGTGTAAAGTTTTTTATACTGTCAACCAATCACACATCACCTCATATAAGACTTTTAAGCAGTTATTATAAGAGTCAAACATTGTTTATGATGTGTCAATATATAAAAGGTGGACAATGTAAAAAAACCTTTACAATAACAATGTATTACCATTAATTCCTTATTGTTATTGCAATTATAGTAAATAGAAATATTTATCCTAAAAGGGAAATAATTTAATGGAAAGGATGAGTAAGAATATTTGGATTTATACTTGAAAAATGACATAGGACATACCCGGGAAGAGAGAGAGAGATTCGGATTCTGTTTGACAAATCCAATAAGTTAGCTTATAGCTTATTTGACTAGCTTATAAGCTTGTTTGACTGAAATGGAGATTGTTTTTCTTTATAGGCTAATTTATTTAGCTTATGACTTATAGTTTATAGTTTATTGATTTTTCTCTCATTTTTACCCTCATTCATTTAATGAAATTCCCACTTTACTATATATGTTTGTCATAAATGTCCTTTTACGTCATTTTACATTTATAAGCTAATTCAACAGCTAATTTTACCAAATACTTTAAATTCAATCAATTAGCTTTTCGACTATCAACTATAAGCTTTCAACTAAAAATTAATTTATCAACTATAAATTAGTTTATCAACCATTTTTGCCCGAAGTTCATTAAAAAATGAGGACTTGACTTTAATAAGAAAAGGGTCGATTAGTGAAAACAAGAAAGAATAAACCAAAATAAATTGTTATGTTCTTCTAAAACACTTTTTTAATAATTATTTAAATATTTAATAAAAATATTAAATAAAATATAAATATACTCGGTGCCTTAAAGATATAGAAGATATTTTTTATTTAATAACTAAGAGAAATTTTTTTTTTTGACTGGAAATTAAGAGAATTATTAAGAATATTAATTAGGAAAATTTAAAATTAAGGTCTTGGTGTGGAATTATGCGCACGAGTTCCAGATGCTATCTTTCTAATTTCATGCAGGACCAATGAGTTTTAAGTTTGGGGTGGTCTATGGACACTTTTAAGTTTGAGTATTGATAAGAGGTGTCCTAACAGTATTGTTTAAGCAATCTAAAATTAGAAAAAGTTTATTAAAAAATGTAACTTTTAAATGTTGAATGTATTGAATACTCCAATTTCAATATAAAGTTTCTATCTCTAAATCTTTAACCAATACACTTACGGCTAGTTTGGTGGTCTGGATAAAGGAGATATGATATGATAAGTTGCTTTACTAAGTAGTTTGGTGAATCAGCAGGATAGGATAAGCTTATCATGTTAGCTTATCATGTCCTGCTACTTACAACTTAGTTATAATTTTATTGTGAGGGAGAGGTTGAGTTAGAACCAACAAGATGAGATAAAAAAATGTTTTCTCTTTTATCCCTTATTCTTAATATTGTTATTATTTAATTATGATTTCAATCCTAATTAGTCAATCTTATTACTAATTAATATATGTGGTTTAATTAACATTTTTTATAAAAAAGTGAAAAAGTATCACAATTTAATTTTTATAATTTAAAAAATGGACTAAAATATAATTAAAAAATCAAAAATATATATTATCAAATATATAAAATCAAATAATATTAAAATTTATTTTTGTAAAAAAATGTAATTTTGATATAAGGGTAATTTTATCATTTGTGAATATTTATATCATATCCTATCATTATCTGATGCGCATCAAATATATGATAGAATAAAAGCTTATCATGCTCATATCCTATCATATCTTTATCCAGGTCTCATCTTGTATCCGTCCTTAACATATCTGTCTTTATCCTATCCTAACCACTAAACGAATCCTTCAGAACACTGATTAATATTTATCTTTAAGTTTTAATCGTCTATTTACATTTTTATTAATTAATCATAATCATAATTTTATACAAACATAAAAATCAAATCATGATTAGTTGATAAAGAGTGCAGATAAAACAACTAGAGTGTTGAAAAAAAAAGAAAATTTTGATCTCCACCTTGTGCAAAATAAATTTCTTGAGAAGGGGCTCCAACCATATTTCTCTAGATTTCATAATGATAGCCCATTTCTTATCATTTTTATAAAAAAAAAAACAATTAGAGCGTGCAGCACCAAAAACAAAATTAGAGCGTGATTGTGGCGTTCCTACGTTAGAGGCTTAGAGCCGAGAATAGCAACAAACAACCTTTACGCCATAAAAGGCCATATATGCTACAGATCATACAAACGTACCTCTCACTTTCCGTTTATAAACCTTCCCACCCACCAGCCTCCCTAACAAATAGAATTATATGGTATTCATATTTACATTTTTTTATGAAAAATTATTTTATATTTTTAATGTCAGATAAACAAAATTCTATCTATGTAAATTTTTTTTAATTTCTTTTTTATTTTTGTTTTCCTAGGATATCCCTGCGAGTAATTACAGAGACTAATTTCTCGAGTCGGGTAGTATCACAAGGACAGCAAACCTCTCCCTCACGAGTTTTAACGTTGTTGCATTCTCAGGACTCAGATTTGAACTCGAGACCACCGGTTAAACTGGAAAAGATCCATACCATCTCATCCAAGCGCTCTCGGGTAAAAAGAAAAAGATTTCTTTTGTCTTTAATCAGGTATACCCACAGGCATAGCTGTGCGACTAACCATACAGCCGAAGGTGGAGGTTAGGTAAAATCTTTCCAAAAGTGGTGACTCCAGAATTGGAACCTCTGATATTGCAGGTGAAATTCACTCAGGGATCACAATTCACTTCCAATGCAACCTACGACCACTTTTTATTTAGTTTGTATAAACAAATATATATATATATACTAGATCTTAGACCCGTGCGATGCACGGATGTTTTATGTTTACGAATAATATTTTTCTCTACCTTAAAAACAAATTTACATTTTTTCTTTTCTTTTTTTATTTTTTCTTTTTTCTTTTTCAAATTTACATTTAAATTTGAGGATAATGACATAATTAAAAGAGTAAAAATTTAATATTTTCATAACAGTTGAAGCATGATATATGAAAAAAAAAAGGCAAAATAAGTTGATTGGTTCTATATGTTTATTTAAATTTTCAAATCGGTCCCATAAATTTTATTATTTTTTCAAATTGGTCCTACACGTTATGTTCTGTTTCCATATTAGTCTTTTCCATCAATTTTGACCTAACGCCGTCAGTTTTGAGCTGACGTGACTATGATATTAGTGCTACATATGGCTTTTGATATGACACCGTAAGGTTGTAATTGATGGAAATGACTAACGTGAAAACGAAACCTAACGTGTAGAACCAATTTAAAAAAATAAAACTTATAAGATTGATGTGAAAATTTAAATAAACAAATAGAACCAATAAATCTATTTTACCAAAAAATAACATTAAAAAGCAAAGGTAAAAATTGTGAGATCTCAGTAGATGGTGGTTCAATGGAATTACTATAGAAAAGATTCTATTTTTGAAGCATATAACTCAAATTGTTTCCATTCTGTACAAAGCTAATAGGATAATCTTCAATGCTATCATATTACTCTTTATCATATGTATCCATACAATCGAGCTATAGAAACAAACTCAACATCATTTTGTTGTGACTATTCTATTTTTAAAGCATATAGCTCAACTTGCAAAATTATTCTCATAGGATTTAAGAACAATTAAATATCCATTACCTAATAATTTATTAAAAAGGACTATAAATAGTGTTCTCTTATATGTTGCTGGGCACCAAAATGCTAGGCACTTGATTTATAGAAAGAGGCACATCTATGTATTTCTCTTTCTCGTCAATGGCAACATTTTTGAAGTGGATTAGCAACCTGACATCAAAGAAATACACTTCACTTGAACTTTTCACTACTCACATAAGCATACAATTGACACACCTTAAATAAGCAAAAAAAAAAACAGTTCTAGTGACATTCAAAAATGAATCCATCTTAAATAACAGTTCTAGTGACAAAAGGCACAAAGAGATTCCAAAAATCACTTTTTTTTTTTATTTCGGAGCATATCAACATAATTACATAGGGTGTAATGATAGCAAAAATACTGAATTAAAGCGGAAAGAATCTGAAAAAACTTCCTGACACTGAGTAACATATGAGATCAGGGTCTAACTCATGTTTTCATTAAGCATTTAGTTTGCTTCATGAACTCTAAAACTTCCATTCAAGTTCCATAACATCATACAAATCAATGTCTCCTCAATTACAGAATTTTTAAACAGAAAATAAATTGCACAAATGTTAAAGAAGAAGAAAAGAGAAGGAGAGAAAAAAGGTATGAAAGTTGAAGCAAGTACATATATGAGAGTTTTCAACACGTGGGAGGGAAGAAAAAATGCTGGCGAACAACAAATATACTATTATAAACTTAAGTTGTCCACTTAGCTACTATACTATATAATTATCCACTGCATTATCTAAGTAGAAAGTTGCAAGAGTTTAATTAAACATTTATAATTAGCAAAACTCTTGCAATCAACTTAAGTAATAGTACCACAGCTTTCATAATGGATGTAGGACAAACATCAAGAGCAGCACTCTTACGTTTCTAATAGAGTTTGTGAGCAACGTTGCGGAGCACGACTACCAGAACCTAGGTAGACATGGTAATGTAGATACAAATATCTAAACAAAAAAAAAAAAACCCGCGCAAAGAAGAAAAACCACAATCCTAATCTGCAGAAATCGAAACAGAGAAGAAAACCCACGTGCGATAATTCTAAAACTTTGAAGAAGCAGTAGAGGAGGAAGAACGAAGATCCGAGAATATCTTAAATGTCCTATAAATTTAGTGATGGAGTTGGACTTCAAAACCTGTAAAAATATGTGTTTAACTCAATAACAATCATTATATATATAAATTTTAACACACATTCCCCTCACTACCTTACTTTTATATACAGAAACCATGATATTATAGTGTTCAGTCAATAGACTAAACCAACATGTTCCAAGACTAAAGAAATGGATGAAAACAGCAAGGATTTAAGACAAAACTGATAATATTTGTTGACAAAAAAAGCATGGTAGAAATATTGACCCCAATGCATGCATCAACCACATCAGTTGTAGCAACACGTAAAACAAATAATTTCATAATCTAAATATTTTGAACTAATAGCTTCACATGTTTCAAGAAATTTCATTACTTCAACTAAAACAAATTTGTGTTAATATCTGGTACTTTTCAGGAGTAACATTCTTCGTTTACTTTCCAACACAACCTAAGGGATCATGTGCACCACATCCAAAAGTGCCAAAGAACAGGGTTAGTAACATTCTTTGCCATAACGGAACACAGCCCAACCCACATATGGGTTCTAGCACCTCAGTTCCTAGAAAAAAAATTTTATTTATCAAAATAGTATATTTATTATTTAGCATCTGTTACTCATAAGATCCAAGAAAACAGGACAAAATCAGTGCACCCCCACTACGTTCGAGGAACCAAATTGGTAGTTGGTGATTTCATTACTACATTGGCAGCATGCCACACGAAAAAAACACCTATGACAAAAGGTTGTTTGTGCATGTCAGTTGCTGATGTTGTTGGTTGTTCTGTGCCATGCTTTCCCTGCTCAAAACCATCCATGTGATATCCAGAAAAATGTACCTCAGACGAAGACTCCATTAAATCTACAACTGATTTAGTATCCATTGGCAAAGACCTAAAAAATAATGGTTGGAAATCACATATAGAGAAATCAAAAACATAAACACATATTGGAGAAAAGTAAATAAACATATTAAATAAGAATAGATAGTCTTTATATAGGTTTCCACCATCTAAAAGCATTCGTGTTTAGTTTTAGCAGCTTGTAAATGTATATGATTGGATCAAGTCAGCATTTCAACCTTCAGTGCTTTTGGCTATTTCTGATAAAGGACCTGGCCTAGTGGCTAAATTAGAAGTACAACAATGTTTCTCTTCATCCCCTTTTACTATGGTATAAACCAAGCATCGTCTTAAAACCTTAACCGTTCAATAACAAATGCTCAGATATTGTCCCATAAATCAAAGAGTTTGTACCATGCAATACAAACAAATTGCACATAAAGTGCCTAAAACATTAACATGATGAACAAACACAAATTAGACTTTAATAACATCAAAAGATATGAGTCATTCATTCACCAAATTGCTACACATAATTAATAAAAAAACATGGAAGGATTTGTCAGTGGGAATAGGAATTGAGCCATTGAAGAATATATGAAGACATACTTAACTTTTGTAATTTCAATCTCTACTTTATACTAACATAAAATAGAAAAAATGCTCTGACTTTAGTAGATTTGCATTACCTAGCTTAACCAAAAATAGTATTAGAACAATTGCATTGATAAAACATATGGAAAAAGAAAAGGCATTGCCAATGATTAGGCTTTAGAAGAAGTCATAT
Source organism: Ammopiptanthus mongolicus (assembly GCA_039655645.1). Taxonomy (NCBI): domain Eukaryota; kingdom Viridiplantae; phylum Streptophyta; class Magnoliopsida; order Fabales; family Fabaceae; genus Ammopiptanthus; species Ammopiptanthus mongolicus. The sequence continues at coordinate 9,428,835 of CM077343.1, read as the reverse complement.
TTCCTAAACTAACTAAAATAATAGAACTATTGCATTCAATATCTATTTGGTACTCTAAATGATAAATATCTATTTGTTATTCTTTCTTTGAAATCAAGATATATAGCAATGGCCTTACGAAATTTCGTCAAGCCTGTGATGTTTAGATCACATCCCATCCAAATCTCCACGGTGCCATTTTAAATAATAGGACATTTTACTTACGTACTATTTATCTATTTAAATAATAGGACTTTTTATCAATATGGTTTATCTATCATTTTAGAATTATTATATCTGGTTACTATTAACTAGGTAAATCAAACAAAAAGAGTGAGGAAAAATGTCTCCATAAGGCTTATTGCTTAGGTATCTTTACCACTATTGCTACCTGTACCTTTTGCATGGCTAATGCAGAACCAAAAGAGAAAATACAAAAAAGAAAGCACCAAATAAAACCATACATGGCCATAAGCAATTCCTTCATATACATAAAGTATTAAGGTAACAGAGCTAGAATTGAGATCAGGAGTATAATAGGTAGTACCGACCACCCGAAGAACAACGCAAGAGATGGTATGTTAAGTCAGCTAATTTAGTTCATAGTCGATTGCAACTTCAAGAGCTGGTGAAATCTTGGATCTAACCTGGAAAAGAAATCTCAACTTTCAAGAAAATCCAGCAGCAACATTGCAGTCAAAAATAATCACAATACAAAAAAATGGTACCTTGGTTGAAGCAGAAGACTCAAAAGTTCATCCTCCTCCAAATCCAGTGTGTGGTGTTCCTTTCAAAGAGGATATCAATCACACTAATATTGCCTCAACAATTTCACAAATTGCTTCTTCTTGGTTTGAGTGAACACATTCACAACACAGCACTCCAAAATCAGCAATAGCACCAAGAAGAATATTTGTCCTCAAAACTTGTAAATTTTCTTCAAAGCCTGTTGTCATGAGAGTGAAATGTAACACAATATATTAGCCCATATGTATCAAGTATTTTAAGTCATAAAGTAATACGTGGCAGTGGTTTTGAAAGCCTCCCAAGTAGAATTTAGCCACAAAAATTCAACATAGACCATATGAACCAGAAAAGTTCCTGATGCAGCTGATGAGTGCATACCTCTTCATTTCTAATATACACTACTTGCTCTGGCCTCAAGGTGAAGATCCTCAAAGCCTTCTATCTAATGAGTGCTCCAAGGAGTGCCATTTGCCTAATATCATTTTAATTGAGTTTTTTTTTTTTTTTGGTAATATAGGTAATATAAATTCTTTTGTTTTAGAGATTTCAAGCATAGTGTATAATATTTTGCTTTCTGAAATAGACAATTAGAGTTGTATAAAATCCATCTTATACAAAGAATAAGGAATAATACAAAGAAGGCAAATCGCATGTGAAGAATAAGGAAAGGCATAGGTTGTTACATATAAAAGGGAAAGTGAGCATCCACGTGAGTGCTTATATATCATGTGGCAAGGGGTGCCTCTGATAGATGAATTATTGATTGGCATGGCTTATAAGAAGTAACTTTTGAGATTCCCAGCCAAGCCTTTATATGCAAATCTCTTTGCAAATTCCATAACTGACACAAAAATTAAATAAAATCATAAGCTATATTTCAAAGACATTAATTCAAATAGCTTGGAGGCATGTAGCATAATTGTCACTACACAAACTACCATACACAAAGCTGGTCATGAACAAACATAAATAGGAGTAAAGGAACTCACTATTGATAAAGCAAGATGAGAAGTGAGGCGCAACGTATTGTGTTCTGAAGAGCTTCCTAATAACGAAAACACAATCTTTAAACTCATAGAAGTATTTATAAAAAGCCTAAACAGAACAAAGTTAGAAATATACAATTTTAACAATCTTACCATCTTGGCTTCAGGAAGGAGCCAAATCCCTTCCGAAAGAGAGCTGAAAAATGGTAGAAGACGAAGAACCTTGGACTTCAGGAGCTGGAATTCTCGTTCTCTCAGTTAGATGAAGAAGACAAAGGACCTTCTGTGCATTAATTTTGAAATTAAAAGCAATGTTGAATTGAATTGAATAGGAGAAAAAAGATAGCACCAGAGCAGAGAGAGAATAAAATATAATGTAGAATATATATAATAAAAAATAGAGAATGGATTAGGCCGTAATACCGTGCAGAGAGACATCCAGAAATTATATAGAAATAGATAATAAGTTTCTAAAAAAATGAAATTACTAATGTATAAAGAGACGAACCTGTAAGCATGTTGTGAATGGTTTGTGAAACCATGGCAGCTTCTTTATCAACAGAGAACTCGAAGGCCTCAGCGCTGATAAGAAAGACTGAAAACGTGCACAGATAAATGAAAGGGTGTCTTCCAATCACGGCGGCTTGCATTGAAAAGCTTCGATGGTTTTGGATGTAAGGAGTCATTGTTGCCTTTGGAAGAGGAATGGGCTGAAAACGTGTCCTACCTGTTGATATGCGCAGCTAATAAAAATTTAATCAAATTTTTTTCATATGCAATTTTACATTTTTGCCCTCAATATATGCCAAAGCTAATGCTTTCCAAGTGAATTTATAAAATTATCCTAACCACTACTCTCTCTTTCTCTATATATATATATATATATATATATGAGGAGGGATCGCTTACACTCAAAAAAATTTACAACTATTACACCCATTTTAATAAAAATCTAACGGTACAGAATTACTCACTTAAATCTCTCACGTGGCCCACTTTCTCCCATCCCCCATTTGTTATTTGTTCACAACTCAGAAGCTCAAGAAACTTGTGCTTTCTTGTCTGGCTCTCTCATCAACGCGCAATATATAGTGATTATTTTCTTTCTCTGTTACGCCCGCCGCATACTTTAAAATTGAATCATGAATCATGAAGCCAAAGTGATTCTTTCTTTCTCGCTTAACAACACAGCAACGGTGGGTTAGTATTTAACCAAACGGTGCCGCCGATGGCATATCCAATTGGAGTGGAGAAATATGGTAGGAGGAATATTCCTCTCCATCGCTACGGTTATCGTGATCGGGTTCAGGGGAAGACTTGCCACGCTTGCCATAGGAACAACCACTTGAGGACTTCCACACATTTGTCTAACTCAAACAGTTCTCAATCATCAGGCTGTAGAAGGAATTAACTTTTAGATGCGCGGGAGCAAAAAAAAAAAATGAAATGAAGCGCGGGGGTGAGAGATACAACATGTTCCGCGGGGGATGCAATTGCTTGTGAAGATTGTTAGCCATTTCAGGTGCTCCAATGACCTTGCAGTTAGTAACTGTAGCTTCAATTTTTTTTAAAATAGAGGAAAAATGGAAGCACACGGGAAGAGATAGGTGGGGTGGGGGGAGAGGGAAATTCCCTCTATTCTAAATCACTATCTTCAGAAGCGACCAGAGTTCTATCAAGATCAACTAGAGAGAGACGATGACAGAGACGAGAGGTCACGTGGTTTTTTAAAAGAAAAAATGTAACTCGTTGGATCTGGTACAAATGTATGGACCAGATTGAGTGCAAGAGTTGTAACTTTATGAGGGTGGAAGTTGATCCCTCCTCATAGCCTTAAAAATTTACAACTCTTACACTTAATAATATAAGCCAATGATCATATTTACATCCAAAGGCTTTAATCTTTATACTGTTAGTTATTCACGTGCCTGCCCTCATTTCACAATTGCTTTCCCTCTCTTACCTGCAGTGTCTCTTCAATCTTCTCCCTCGAATTTGCTTTCCTCCTGTTACGTTGTTGGAAACCTCTCACAGCTTCTCGATTTTCTTGCGGTGCAACATTCCTTGTTGACTTACGCATTCTTTTGGACCGTTTTCGTTTCTCGAAATTAGGACAATTTTTCCCATCTTTTGCAAATTAGGCTTTAACAGGATGTGTGATTATTTCCCATCAGCATTCCTCCCCTTACGCTGCAGGATGTGTATATAGCCTAGGATGTGTTAAATATAATGTTTACATAACTTAGCATAACAGTGTGATTAAACTAGATGGGGATGTAGCAAAATCAAATTGTCTAGAAGGCCAAGAACGCATGGGAAGAATTGGAAGATGCGAAGTGTGAAGGGGAATGTGGAATTTTCATAATGAAAGGAAATTGGGGAAGAAAAAACGAGATGAGAGAGAGACGATGGTGAAAGAGAGAGATAAGCACGTCACGTGATTCTTTAAATGAATAAGCTTTAGTCGTTGGATTTTGTACAAATCAATGGATGAGATTAAGTGTAAGAGTTGTAAATTTATAGAGGTATAAGTTGATCTCTCCTATATATATATATATATATATATATATATATATATATATATATATATATATATATATATATAATTTAAATTATATATTATTTAATGGTTTTGTATATAAAAAATACCATTATATCTCTTTGCTTTGTTGTTGTTGTTGTTGTTGTATGCCACAAAACACACACTTGACAATGTGAAATGTTTAATTCTCCTTGATATCCTTTCTTTGAATTTTAAGCAAAATGTGTGCGAATCTCCTAGGGAATATATTGCTAAATATTATATATCTTATCATTAGGGGTGGAAACATGTCACATAGGTTAGGTCTTACATTAAATGGGGGTTCGATGTTAGGAAACATGATATCCGCTGAAGGAGTAAAGAGAATTTTGAGAAAATGTAAAATTGTATTTGATTGAATAGGAAAAGTAATTACAAATGAGTATATCAAGCCTTTATATAGGCTAATGATCTAACAACTATTTATTAACCAACTAATTAATTTCTTCAACTAACTATATATCTAATAGCCCCCCGCAAGCTGGAAGTGCTAGCACTTCAAGCTTGGGAATGAACAACAAGCAAGAAATGAATCTAAAAAAAAATACAAGCCGTAATTACATCGGCTAATCAAGAAAAAATATCTGAAAATGATATAGGTAACAACCGAAGTTCATAGATCTGAGAAGTCTTCAACCATATTTTGGGCCTCGTCGATCTTCTTCTTGCGTCTCCGCGGATTCGTTTCAAAAGCAAAAGAATCATGCCAGAATGAACATTAACAAAAAATATGAATTTGTATGTGAAATGAGCTGACTTGCTGGAATTAACGTCAGACATAAGTCACTCCAAATAGGCTCTTCAGGTCGAAGCCAAATAGGCAAACGCTTAACCGCTATCATGGGCAGAAACAAGAGAAAAATTTTGAATGCTTAACCACCATCATAGGCAGAAGCAAGAAACAATGCCAATGTAGGCTATACAAGAATGAAGTCAATCTTCATCATTGAAAAATCATGAAATATGGTAGATGTTATCACAACTTCAAGAAACCAAAAGAAATGTTGAATTGTGATAGTTGCCCCACTAGCACGATGAATGTAACTGATATTTGATTCTGATGCTCCAATAATAGCATCTGCATAGGATAGAGGAATTTGCATGTGCTGTGTAACCTTAGTCACAAGTGGGACCTGCGTTGCTACAAAGGCATGATGAACAAGTTGCAACTCATGTTGTGCAAGAGAGGCCTCCAAAAGCTTTAAAATTGTTGCCACCCAGCTCGGATGATTCTAATAAGAAGCCCATTCTTGATCTATCTTTATCTTAATCTAGAGAGCGTAGAAAAGTGCAATTGGTGGAACAGCCCGAGCTAAAAAAAAATAGTGAGCACCATCTTTATGTATGTGTGCTTGAATCTCGGAAAAAGAAGGAGAAAGAAAGAAAAGGAAATAAACTAAGAAAAGCAAAATCTGTTTGGAAGGTGAGAAAAAGAAAAGAAAATTGTAGCGGAAAAAGATTTAAGGTGGATGATATTTCTCTGATATCATGTTAGGAAACATGATATCCGTGGAGGGAGAAGAGAGAATTTTGAGAAAATGTAAAATTGTATTTGATTGAATAGGGAAAGTAATTACAAATGAGTATATCAAGCCTTTATATAGGCTAATGATCTAACAACTAATTATTAACCAACTAACTACATATCTAATATTCGACATTTATTATTAGTGTAAGATCCTGATCTATTAAGGATAAAAATCCTCGGTCCCTAATTGTCTGTCCCAACTTTGTACCACCAATAACAATATGCCTAATCAATTAAAATGTCATATCATCTTTAACATTTACCTAGGTAAAAAATAACTCCGTTAACTCCCTTAACGTTCCCATTTCCTTCCTATTTCTCCTCTTCCTCACTATCAAACTCGCTCTCTCCCTCTCCGTTAACCTTCCCATTTCTCCTCTTCCTCACTCTTAAACTCGTCTCTCCCTCACACTCTCGGGATGAAATCCACCCACCTAGATCTTCTCCGTTATTCTTGTTCTTCTCCCAGATCTCCCAACATCGATTCTCAAGCTATCTCTCCATGTCTCCCTCATAGCCATAAATGGACCCGCCCTGGTCGGTTGTAGTGACCAAATGGACGGCGAGTAGTCCCAACGATCAAAAGAGAAAGCCACTTTGCTTGTGTTATCAGTAGCCTCACGACGAGCATGAGGGGTTTCTTTCATCAGATGTGTGTTGATGGATTGGAAAGGATCGGTGGATGCTGGGAAGGTGAAGAGCATGAGGCAGAGGTCTTCAAGTACCATGTTTTTGTTGTAATGCCTCACTGAAATTCAATTAGTGTGCGTTATAACTCAACGTGCACAGTAGTTATAATTCCAGAGATTTCAGCTAAATCAATCTCAGCTGCTTGAGAAGGAGTTATTTTTCTTTGAGATCTATGCAAATGACTTTTACTAGGACTTGAAGTTTCATGTGTATGTTCAGTAGTAAATTCAATAACACGGAACTTTTCAGTTAGACGACGGTTTACTTTCATTCTTGCCAAACATCCAAATCTTGTTTGAGCATGAGAGTTCTTTACATTAGCGTCTCGTTTATCTTTCCCACGATAACCTTCACATGAACAACAAAATATTGTATCAAACAACTGACCATCCGTGCCTTTGTGTGCTTTACTTATTCTCACGCTAAAACCCACTCTATAAGCATAAAAATTATAAAAAGCATAGGCTGCATCTTCAGTTTCAAACTCCAACCCAAGTTTTGGTATAATTTCACTAGGAATCCTCTCATGTATCTCAACAATTTTGCTTTTCTCCAATGCATCACTGTTACCTTTCTTAAGAGGTTGATGTTCTTCTGTCACGGGTTCTCTATTATCCATTACCTTCAATTTAAATAAAACTCACTTTAGAAAAATTAAAAAACAATGTATATAGAAGGAAAAGTATGTTACCAAAAAAAAGAAGGAAAAGTAAAATAAGAAAGCATAAAAATAAGAATGGCCATGATACCAATTCTGGGCAACGGCAAAAAGAAGAGTGGCCTCATTATTACCTTTTGGAGTTTTGAATGATACAAAACTGGGCGCGTCACAAAAACTTGGGATGATACGGGCAGAATAAAAAAATTGGGTAGCAAGTTTTGAATGATACCTTATAAAGATTGGGCAGCAAGTTAACAACAATAAAAAAAAGTGGCAGGAATATTAACTTTTTTCTCAAAGCTGGCAGCGGCATAAAAATTGAGACCCAACGACGGCATAAAAATAAAACCCAGCGGCGGAGAATAGTGAATCGAAATCCTAATATTAAGATTAAAAAAAGTTAAGGGAGTTAACAGAGTTATTTTTTAGCTAGGTAAATGTTATAGATGATATGACATTTTAATTGATTTGGCATATTATTATTGGTGGTATAGAGTTGGAACAGACAATTAGGGACAGAGGATTTGTATCCTTATCTATTATAGACATTTTATAAGGGTTTAGCCTGACCTTTTTAAAAGTTTGCTATTACGGTCCTGCGTCAACTCAATGATGAAGTGAGATAAGACTTGAGCTTTGATAGCTTGGTGAGGTTTGTAGGTGATTCCAAAATTGAAAAATTGTTCTAATCAAGCGATTATTCGTCCATCGATATCGATCCGACTTATGTAGGACTTGTCATATTGGTTGATTGTCCTTGTGGTAGCATTGAAAGTATTATTGCAATCTACGAGTCATTATAAGGAATGCTAGCACTCCTCATCTTTTCAATATTCTCATAGTGAAACTTGGGCTCTAAAGGACTTTGTTGATGAAATAGATCGACTTTTGCCCTTAATCATGAGTGTCCTTCATTAAGGCGATGATGACTTCCTCATTGACAGAGAGGTAAATGTAGAAAGTCTCATCCAACTCTGTCCTATTTAGGATAGGGGATAGATGTATACATTTCTCCATTTATGTAAAGGTTATTTCGCAATCTAGGGTCCATTGAAAATTCTTCATCTTCTTGAGAAATTTAAAGAGATTAGTGGGCGGCTTTCGCATGCAATGAAATGGGTGAGGCCCAGGGTTGCAATACGTCCAATAATTAATCTATTGCAGCTCTTTAACTGTTAATTGAGGACTTTGCTTGTTGATTGCTATTTGGAACTTGTTCGAGTTAATTAGCCTCAAGTTCGTAGTGCATCAACATTTGAACTTTCCAGCTTAGACATCGAAGGCGTACTTTTGCTAATCAAGCCTTGTATTCTGCTTCTGGAGTTGTTGAAATACCTTAGAGAAATCATGAATATAGTCACTTGTTGTAGAGATTTTGACGATTATGTTGTCAATATAGACTTAGGGTCGGTTTGAGATGAAGGGAGTGAGGGGTTTGAGGTGAAAGTGATGGAAAAAAGGAGGATAATCCTCCACCGGCCTTGCATGGGATTTGTTTTTCAATAAAAGAACCAAAATCCCCCAAGATGTGGGAATTAAAAAAATGAACTATGAGAGGGTTTTGGAGGATATAGGAGGTTTTTAAAAGTTTTTCACATCTTTTTTTCTTTATAAAAACTCTCAAATGTTTTTCTCTCCCGTCTCTTCCCATCCGAACTCCTAAACAAACCCTTACAATACCCTGCCTATTTGTTCTTAAAAAACCTTATTCATCATGTGTTAATGTGTTACCACCACATTCTAAAGGCCGAAAGCCATAATGCAATAGTGGTAGCTAGCTCTCTTCGTTATGAATGTCATTTTGTCTTCATCATCTGGGTACATTGTGATATAGCTGTAACCGAAGTAGGTGTTTAAGAAGGAAATACAAAAGTCAGACGTCAGAAGTCAGCAGAGTTATCGGTGGTGCTTTTTAAAACCACCTCCAATTTCCCTTAGACTTAGCCTCTGAACCTGATTAGCTTACACATGTGTGGCCAACGCACATTACCTGATCTATAAAATTAATTATAATAAAATAGATAGACATCAAATACTAAAATGTAAGCAACGTAGAACTAGGTACAAACACAAAAATTAAAATAAATAGATATCAAATATCTCATTCTTCCACACATATATATCCTGTGGTTTGTTATGGAAGAGTGTTTTTTATATCGTTAGTATTTATTGGCCTCTTAACCATTGTATTTAAACATCAACAGTAAAATGTTTGGTACTCTATGTTCATTGCATTCAGACGTCTACCTTTCTCTCTTGTATATATACTAGTATCCTGACCCGTGCAACACACGGAAAATGTATACTGTTTTGAAGTTAGATGAATTGTAAATAAGATTTGAGGAAAATAATAATGTTCATAGTATTGTGAGGTAATTCAGTTTAGGGTTAAATATATTTTTGATTTTCATAAAATGAACAAATTTTAGTGTTAGTTCTTGTAAAAGTTTTTCTTCGGTTTTTGTCCCTCTAAAATTTAAAATCATTGTTTTTGGTCCTTATTGTCATGTGACATCCATTAATTACTTATGTGTATAGCAGAAGTTCATCTGGTCATTCTAAGTGATACCCAATGACCTCTGTGGTGTCATGTTAGCATATGATTCCCTTAAAAGTTTTCTTGAACCCAAGAATGGATTATATTTATCTACCCTAAAATGAATGCTAGAGATTAAAAATAGTGATATTAAATTTTAGAGGGATAAAAACCAAAGAAAAACATTTTACAGGGATCAAAACCAAAATTATCTCATTTTATAGGGATCAAAATTAGTAATTTCATATTTTAGAGGGATGAAAACCAGAGAAAAAATTTTATATGGACCAAATTCAAAATCCGTTCATTTTTTATGGACTAAAAACATATTTAACCCTTCTATTTATTTAGTTTAAGTGTTTTCTCAGTCCAAAGACATTGGGCGTAACTTGTGATGAGTCCAATGCGTGCTAAGTCCAATCAGATTATGTGCTGAGTCCATCATGCTGAGTCCAACCAGAATTGGACGCTATACGCAACAACTATGTTCAAGTGCAACCAACTAACTGCAATAAATGAGTATTCATTGCCTACATCCACAATAAAAGTAAAGGGATTACAATAATCTTAGGACATGTCATATAACTTTTAGACATTCACATTCCAAACATGCTTATGATAATGTTATGCCTATAAATCTGTAAACAGTGAATATTATAACATAAGTATAAGTATAGCTTATTTATATGGTAAACAATACTCCCTCCGATCCTGAATATAAGAAACAAAACCTTAATTCTTGAAAATCAAGAAAAATTATTGAAATTAATTTATTTTAAATTTTATTCTACAAATGTCCCTACTTAATTACTTCTAATTCAACTAATTTATTTATTCCTAAATCTAAGCACCATGCTATCTAACCAATGACTAAACGATGAGTCAGATAAACCAAAACACTTGTATGAGGAATTGTTAGTCTTTTTAATATGGATTTTACAATAAATAAGGGTACAAATATAATTTAGCTTAAAAATTGGTCAATGTTTTTTATATATTGGACCAAAAAAGCAGATATTTTTTTTTCTTATGTTTAGGATCGGAAGGAGTACAAAAGTCGGAAGTAAGGCTTCTGAATTTCAAAGAAAGATTGCATTTCAAATTAATTAATTATTTCTCAACTATATATTGCAGAATGGTGTTGCAAAATTAACAATATTATAATTATAAATTATAAATATTATACATGTATGGTAATATAATTTATGGATCAGGCTAACAACTCTCATTGTACTTGTTAAGGATTTAAAACTTAAAATATAATTTCTATAAAAAAATAGATTATTTAATGCAATAAAATATTAAATAATACTTTTTATAGAAATCTACTATTTTTGGAACGATTTTTTTTTTTTTTTTTTTTACTATTTTGAGGTATGGTCTTTCCCCTGAACTACAATGTCCATATAACATGTATTCATTATACAATATTTTCCGCCAAAAGCTTTGATGGCCGACACACAATTTATATTAAAATAATTGTAACTTTGATATTAAAAATTTGTTATCACTGCGTCAGTCTTATTAAAATTTTCATCCATAATTATTTAGATTGTAATGTTCTTTTATGTTAAATGTGCAATGTCCACATAGTCCATCTTATTTTATGTGGTATTTTTTAATAGTAGATTTTCATATAAATATTAATATATTTTCATGTAAAATATTCTATTACAAAATTTACATCTTCAATAAATTAGTTAAGTGAGAAGAAAATAAATAAATAACTATAATGATTTATCTAAGTTAAAGAATATTAAGCACTTAAAATATAGATATTAACCTTCAAAAGAAATTTTCCATTTGCTTTCCAATAAGAAATTTTGAAATAATTAAAATGATAAATGATGGGTATAAATACAAATTTGTTTCAAATTCAACCAGAATAATATAACATTATCCCGTGTTACAGCAAATACACCAGCAGACCAATACACCAATAGCCCCTTCCATATGACTTTCAGGAAATAAAGAGATTAAGGACCTATGCAGCAAACTCAACCAGAACCCTTTCCAAACTCAAACAGTATGCACCAAAACCTCATTTCTGTTAGCTTGTTTGCAAAGAGAAGCTTCCAGGACTTTGTGGCATATTCCATGCTTCATATATCCCCCAACAAACTTTTGAAGATTAGGAATAACCCCCAATAAATAGTCATATTCCACCTGACAAATGTCTTGAAGCAAGGAAAAAAAGATTAGGATTTCTTCCCTGTGCAGCTGACTAACCCAATGCATCACATCTGTTACAATTACAAATCTAAACCCATCAAAACCACTGCTAAAGCCACATAGAATTTAACTTTACCAACCACAAACAAAACCACCAGAGAAAAAGAGCATTCATCACAGTAACATCAAGAAACTTTATAAACCCAGCAGTATGACTTGAAACAGAGAAGGAAATTGGGAACTCCTCCCTGTATACCCCAACTCTGTTAAACTCAGAACCTCAAACTAACTAATGTTAGATTCTTGGGAAGCTCAGCTAGGTAACATAATGATCTCATACATTCTAGGGGGGACACCAATGATATTGATAGTGATACCCCATTTGTGTATGGCCGTATTAGTCCCATTTATGTTTTCAGTTGAGCTTGTACTCAAATGAGCTTTGATCCCATTTTGTAGTCTCTAGGAGAACACCTTCCACAACCAGAAGTAGCTGGCAACATTATGAGCCATGTATCAAGACGTCATAGATCACAGACAAATCGCCTTGAGTGATAGGACATGGGCCTAATCTATATTGACTTTTCATAGCCAAACTCATATATCCAGCATTTTTTATTAACTGTGCATACAAAAGAATGTTGCATTGCTTATGGAGTCAAAGTACAATTGGTGGTTCATTGAAGTTCATATCAAAATCCATGGAATTTTATAAGATAGAAAAAGTCAAGTGTTTAAAGAAGAGTGTGTAAAGAAAAACATAGAAGGAGAAACAAATGATAGCAAATAAACTGAAAGTGATTATCATTAATATGAATATTTATATATGCATAATTTTATTGCAAATAAACTGGTAGTGGAACCTAATAATATAATACAGTGAAATAATATAATATAGTGAAATCATCATTCATCCAACAATGATAAAGAAATGATAGTTGAATTGAGGAAATAATGTTCTACCCAAATCAGTGGATTTTTCCTTGAGAAGGTGAAGAAATTCTGCATCATTTCTCTTGACTTTCTCTTTTGCTAATTTTCTTCCCTGAATTGCTGGGTAGTCCAACTTAGTCAAACCTCACCTCTGAAGCCTTTTTCAGTTGCAATTTTGGTCCAACAAAGTTTTCCTTCAGGGCTAACTTTTATCTTCAATGTACTTCTGAAAATGGAAATACATGATAACAATAAACATACCACATGCATTCTAGAATCCAGAAATGGTTGCTTCATAAAAAAATATATGAACAACAATGATACTTATACACAATTTTATTCTAAAAAGAACAAAATCACTTTACATACTAGAAAACTTAGACTATAGGTGTAGATGAATACATATGGCCCTGAGGTTGAGATGCTCATTTGAGCAAGCAATGTTAAGACAGGGGCACTGAAAAAGTATCATGGAAAATTTAAATAAACTACTTTAGATAACACAGAAAAAGCCAACATATGCCGATATGTGGAACTTCAAACTATATCTCACCAAATGTAGAAATCTTCTTGTCGACCCTTGTAATGAACCTAGGGAATTCCATAGCAACCATTCAAAGTACTATCAATGCCAACAAAAAAAAAAAAAAACGAAAGTGAGAATATGATAATGAAATTATAACACCTAAAGCAAGAAAAAATTGCTGAATCCTTAGTACTCAAACTTTAGTGGAACCTATGAATAAAGTTGAAATAAGAAAAAAAATGTCAATATATCAATATATGCCTTGAAATGAGGATCTTCTAGTAAACTTGCTAGCACTGAATGCTCACAATTGAAACCCATTTAAAAAATAAGCTTTCATATAATAATGAAATTAACCCACAAAATAATATAAATTAGAAGGCAGCTCAAAAAATAAATATCCGAAAGAAGAAAACTCAACGAAGAAGGAAAGGAGAAAGAAAACGAATAGATTCTAGCAGATTACCTGGGTTTTTAAATTTGATTGACCTGCAAAGCCCACAAACAAAGAAATAGGTTACCACACACCCTCTGTGAACAACCTACCGACAGTTTTTAAAAAAATTACAAAAAGAATAAGAAAAAATGAGAAGAGAAGAGAAGAGAAAGGAGCTTTACCTTTTGAAGATTTGGGAAAGTTTTTAAAAAATGAAGATTTGAGATGAACCCATGCAATAATGCATAATAAATCACTCTCTTCGTTTTGAGCCTAACAATGGGCATTCTCAAAATTTCCCCAAAATATATCCCAAGAGAAGAAGAGAATGGGAGAAGAGAAGAAAGAGAGACGAAGAGAATGGTGAAGAAAATGAGTTTAGGGTTTTGGGGAGAGGTTGAATGCCATTGAAAATGTTCAGAGAGAGTAAGAGTGAAGAAAACGGTGGATACCATCACTTAGCTCCAACTAAAAGAATTGAAATTTGAAATTTGAAAGTGAGGAGTGATGAAGACTCAATTCCTCATTTGGGTTATTTTTGTGTAAGGTGTGAAGAAAGAAAAGCTGTTTGTTGCAGCTGAAAAATCGAAGAGAGAGGAGAAAAGGTGGAGTATTTTCAACGGTGGGAGAAAAAGGATCCTACGAGCATTTATTTACCAAACTACCACACTAACCATTCTCCCTCACAATTGGTCGATTTTTGCCAAATATGGCTATTTTTTTGGATGATTGATTATGAGTGACTGATGCTAGCTTGACATGTGGAATAACTTGCTTCAAGTGTGAGTATCAATTGTATATTATATAGATAGATGCATGTGAGCAAGATTTTATCTATAAATTTCCCCCGTGAAGTGGGAAAAAAGCATACATAATATTCTTTATTCAAGTTCCTATCAAAAGCTTGTTTAACAATTATAAATGAAAGATAGAGGAATATTGTTTTGATGATATCCAGGTGCAGGCACACATCAACAAACCTATGAGGAACCTAATATTAGGAATTGTCCAAGGTCTTGAACAATTGTAAACGTGAACGTGCAAATTAATGTGAAGCGCGTGAAGGTGAACCAGTCAGCCGAACAAGGACACCGGCACACCGCTTGGGAAGTGGCAAAAGGCTTTGCCTCACATATAGGAAATAAAATTAAAATTAAAAAATGAGGTGGCTGCCTAAACCCGCGATCAAGTATGATGCAGGCACACAGGCAGAGATAGATGGCACTTGCCCTCACTATGTAGTAATTTTTATTTTGTCCCCTTAAAAAATTAGATGTTTTTCCCACATATCAAACCATCACCTATCTTTTGGGTAACAGTGAAAATTACTTATACAATATCTCACATTTTCCTTAGTATTCCTCCTAATTTTTCATCCATGGACATAGGTTTCACATTGAAATCCAATCATGTTATATTTGTTTATTAATTTATATCATTTTTTTTATCGCTTAGTAATATTTATAAAATTTTCATTTAGTAAAATTTTTTTAGATTTTTTTTTTATCCCCACTAACCAAAATTTTTGGATCCATTACTAGATGTAGACTTCATTGTATCGGGCTAAAAAACCCAAATTTATTTCGGACCCAATTTGTAGTCCATACCCTATATTTTGACGGGTCAGCCCATTTTGTTGTTTATATCTATCAGGCAACTTTAATACTTTAACTCACTTGCAAATGACGATCTCCCGCCACCACCTAACCCGCTGCCGTGATTATATATTTTTATTATGTATTCTTGTAGGACATTTTGTTTTTTTAGTTGAATTTACTTTATTTATATTTTTGCTGTACATCACTTTATATTTTATTAATAAAATATTTACTTTATTATTCTATTTGCTTTTATAAATTTTATTTGATTTTTTTTAAAGCAAATCATATAAAAATAAATAACCAATTTAGCGATCGAATATATTGATCGCTAAACTGCAAGTTACACCTTAGCGACTGATATAGTGATTGCTTCTTCAATCGTTAAGTTGGCTCGAGTTGATCATTTATACACAATTTAGTGATCGAAATAACAACTATTGAAATCGTCGTTAAGTTGGTCTCTAAAAATAACATGCAACAAAAAAAACAATGACCCGCTTATTATATATTAATGATCGATTACAAAGTCACTATTTAGCATTTAAGTACAATGATTGCTATTTAGTGATCAATATTGGGGACTATTATTTTAGCCATCACACATTAATGACTTTTACATTGCTAAGTTATTTAGCAACCGATTTAATGCCTAAGACAATTTTTTTTTTGTAGTCGATCGAGTAGGACTTAGGGAGTAATCTGTTCTTCTAGGAGACTTTTGTCATTTAGGGAGCTGAACAATGATTGATATTTAAGAGAATATATTTTCTTAATGGATAAAGGTTGTGGCATATAATTTGGTCTCAAATCCTAAAGGAAGCTGGGCTTGATCTAGTGAAGCCCAAATGTCAGTTCGCCTAGTAAACGTACCTTCAGCGGAAAAAATTGACCAAAAGTTTTACCGAGGCAAATGTATTATTAAATTCTTTAAATTTGACTTAGCAAAAAGGATTAAAGCTTTAGTTGAATTCTTCAAATTTGGTAATGAAAGATAATTTTTCAATTTAGACGATTAGGAAATAAAAAATTGAACCATAATCTAAATAAATTCTTAAAAAGACGTTTTCCTTATCAAAACTTAAGGAGAAGTATTCCAAAGGTTTACGTGATCTATGTGCACAATCTAAACTATTCGAAAAGGAAAAGAGTAAGTGTGCAAGTATCATTTCTCACATTATATGTCATTAGTTGGTTTAGTTTACATTTTCCTTAAGTTAATGTCAATTATCTATGATCAATCTCCAACATAATTGATAGATAGCTGAGTTTCTTAAACATATTGTTAGATGTTCAATTTTTGATATATGTATAAAAAATAATTTTGTTGAAAGAGGCAAAATTCATTTCAGTGAACTCTACGCTTCGAAAATGATTAATCGCCAGCTATCGATTGACGGTTGGGATGACTTGGTGGCATGGTGCACACCAAAAAAGTCAATTATCTATAATAAAGAAGTCATAATAAATTCATCTAATTAAATTAAGATAAAGAAACATAATTGTATCATTGAGTAATACACGATTCAAAATATAAATCCAACAAATAAAAAAACATTATATGATATTATAAACTACTAATGAAAACACAAAAAAATGGCCGTGCAACTACCCCTATGTCCATCTATATGGCTTTTCTCAAAGTTATTTTTCTTTAATAAAATTAAGCTCCTTTTTTTTTTGTAGAGCTTTTAAAAGTTATATGTTTGGCGTCCAGCTTCTCCTTTTAAGAAGAAGAGAAGCTAAATAAAAGCTGGGCCCAACACACTCTAAGCTCCACCGATGCATATTTTTTTTTCTGAAAAAATTATTGTACTAGCTTTTTTTAAAAAAAAATTAATTTCAGTAATTATTAGTGCAAAATGTTTTTATGCTATTATTTCACTTTCATAACAACAATCTCAAAAATCATATATATATGATAATGTGTGATCGATTATTGTGTGTGTGAGAGAGAGATAACAATAAAGCTTGATCATACAATCATACGTGGGTGATTGATATTAAAAGCTATTTTAGTGGTCATATAACCACTTAAAAAATTCACATGCATTTATCTTTTATTCTTAACTGTTCAAATAAGATTCAATGGTCAAAATTCATTGTTTTCACATTCTTTAAATACAATTTGTTCTTATCTGGTATGGGGCGTGTGTGACATATCAAGCAAAACATGTTGTATTTTAAGAAGGTTAGAACATAGAATCTTGACCATACAACTATATATGGATGGTCAAGATTAAAAGTTACTTAATAGTCACATCACCACTTAAGAAAGTCACATTCATTTACTTCTAATCTTGACCTCACTTAAATAAGATCCAATGGTAAAGATTTACTGTTCTCACCTCTCACAATAACAAAACGTCCTCACCTGATATGGTCCATATATAATATATGTATACCATATCTTGTGAGAAGAATGTGTTATCGTGGAAAGTGAAATGAGTAAATCTTAATTGTTGGATCATGCATGAATGATTAAGATTTAAACATAAAATAATATAACTTTTTTAATTATCACATGACCATTGATTAATTTTTTATTTTGATCATTCATATATGATTTAATAGGTCAGATTTATTTTTTTCACCTCTTACAATAATTATTGCTCTCACTAAATGTATTGCCTGTTAACAGTACATTTAACACAGAGGGGGCGGGGGGATCCTTGAGCACATGTATCAATGGCTCTATAATAAATTTTCCATCTTCCTAGCTCGACAATGAATACAAAAAATGAAGTGTCTACCGAAGTAGCGTAAATAGATCATGCCTCAAGGCAAAGAAGTCACGTTAAGAAAAAGTTGTGCACAATCTTTTAAGAATGGAACCGGAGATTGAATTGGTGAGATCTCTGGGTTATAGTTCAATTGGCTCAACCGGTACTGATTCAATCAGCGGTTGAACTGGATGACTAATAAATAAATAAATAGAGTACTAAATTTCATAGGTAATACATGCAGATCATAATTTATAAGTGAAATTCATAAAAATACATAATAAATACAAGTCTTCATAATATAAATTCAAACATCAAATCTCAAACCAAACAACAAATCATAGGACATTGATGAATTGTCAAACAGTGATGCATCTCGTTACAACCTTCGGTTCTGAGATTGGTAAAGTGAAAGAATCGACAAAGAAAAACTGAAACTAGAGAAAGAATTGGTAAGGTGAAAGAAAAAATAAAAAAAAAGTGAAATAAAAAATAAAAGGAGCTCAAATTTCTGATCGATCGGTTTTTCAAAATCGGCCCCGGTTCGTCGGTTCAATCGGTTCAGGCCGGTTCAATTCGATTTTCACGATTTTTGATGGTTCTTTAGGACTAACGATTCTTGGAGACCAACCGAATCGTAGACACGACTAGTTCCCAATTCAATCGGTTGAACCGACCGGTTTGATTCCTGATTCACTCAGTTGAACCGCCCGGTCTGATTCGGTTCTTAAAACCTTGATTGTGCAAGGTGAAAAAGCAATTAATAATTAATAATAATGCAAGCCACCTTCGGATCGTTGAAGGTGCTGATCTTGACTTCAATTTTTATTACTTTGGTGTTACATGTTCTCGTTTGTATTGCAACTGTACTAGAGTGAGGGCATATATGAGGTGGGTGTATATGTGTACCGTATGCGCATGGTGTGTAGCAGTGTAGGTGTTGTTGTAAGTCCATGAAGTATTTTGTAAAATCTCCTAAGCTAAAGTATGTTATACTTTGTAACAGTTCCACAATGACAAAGCACATTTTGTCTTTGGTAACGAATGACTTTGTGTAGTGCCTTAAAGTCAGCTAAAAGTTGGTTAAATTGTAGGACATAAATTGTGAGTATATGAGTTCAAATCCTCGTAATGTGTTTTGTCCTTTTCTCATTCCCTTCTCTTTTCTCCCCTCCCTCATATAAAATTTCTTATGAGTTCCCCATAAAAAAAATAATGAATGACTTTGTGTAATTAAGAATTGTATATTGATATTTGCAACATATTAACTGGAATACGATTTTTTTGACTGAAACAGCTGGAATACAGTTAAAGAGCAGAACAAATGTGTTGTGAAATACGTACGGAAATGTAAACATCTGAAAATTATGTATTCTACAAAATAACATTATATTTCACACCAAACCTATTTCTAATTTTACCTGACCATCAAGTCTTTACTCTTTATTAACCTAAATCTCTTATTCTCATCAAAATTTACATTCCCAACCTAGTCCTTCATGTTGTGGTTGCTATTCCTAGTATGATATATAATTACGGATTAGGATCCTCTCATCTTGTGAGAAGACATGATTAAATCTTAATCTTATATTTGTATTAAACATATTTATTTTGAGATTAGATAAATAAATTTTAACTTAAATACAAGATTGAAATTTGTTGAAGAGGACCCTCCTATTTTTCCACAAGAGGAGAGTATCCTGATCCTATAACTACCATCTACCATCTCACTCTTATTCTCTCCCTCCTCGTATTCACCATGTTTGGTTCCATTCTTCATCAGACTTAAAGACAACCTTACTATTTACATTATCGGCTATACATTTGAATTAGGTACTCAAGTCAACCATTAATTATTGTGAAGCACTAGAACTGTAGAACATTTCTAGTATCAACGTCTAAGTTCTTAGGTTCTTGAGCATTACTAATATCATCGACACATGTGGTTCAACACATTAACAGGATTACCAAGTTCGGTCTTTGTACTAGAGTAAGTGTTGAAAATTGTTGGGCGCATTTATATCGGTTACAATGTAGGGCTTAGGTTTGAAAATTTTAACCCAGATAAATTTAATCAGGATTTTTTTATCCGACCTAATTGGCTTTATGCCCTAATTGGGTTTGCGTCGTGACGAATAAAGTAGTCCATTTTGTGATCTCTATTTATGTGTACGTGTTGAACTCTCATATTAGTAAAGAATAAGTTAAATGATGAGTATGTGAGTAGAAAGACCCATAAATTTATTACATTAAGTTGGATTATTTAATAAAATGTTTATTTATTGAAAAAAAAGGTTTTAAATCAACATATGGTGTCAAACTATACTCTGATAATTTGCTTAGCCTATCAATGGAGATCTCCATCTTTTGGGCTCCCCAATCCCCATGGTAACAAACTTCGGTTAGTTTGGATTAAACTATTTCAATATCAAAATTGAACTAATTCATTTGGATTAAATTATTCAATTTTTGAATCAAATAAGTAAAACTAGATATTAACGACCAATATGATGTTCAAATCTTTATCTTACTAATAATTCTTTTTGCTTATTTTTAATATAAAATTTAATAGGTTAAAATATCATTTTGATCCCTTAATTTATTTTTTAGTTTCAATTTGGTCCCATAACTTTTAAAAGTTTCAATTTGGTCCCTTAACTTATCTCTGTTAACACAAGTTAGTCCTCTCCGTCAATGACATAAGCAAAAGTAACAAAACTGCTATACGTGTTAACAACTTAAAGGATCAATTTGAAATTTATTTAAAATTTAAGGGACCAATTTAAAACTCATTTAAAAGTTAAGAGATCAATTTGAAACTTGTTAACAATTTAAATGATCAATTTGAAACTCATTTGCTTATGTTATTGACGGAGAGGACTAACTTGTGTTAACAGAGACAAGTTAAGGGACCAAGTTGAAACTTTTAAAAGTTAAAAAATTAAATTAAAATTAAAAAATAAATTAAGGGACGAAAATGATATTTTAGCCGATTTAATAAGTTCCGTATGTTCTCATTATCAATCTAAAAAAGCATTACGATTTTAGGACTCTAGCTTAGTAGCTTGTGTAATTATAGGAAAGAAAGGATAGTTAGGAAAGTTGGAGATTTTGAGTAGAGGGTGTATATGTGATTTTAAAAGTAAATATACAAGTGTAACCTATTCAAATCGATTCGATTTGCAATGATTTTTAAAAATAATCAAAAATCAAATTGAACCAATTAATTGTTTATAAAACCAATCCGAAACACTTCAATATGTTACGGTCTGTTTGTTTCCTTTTCAGTTTTTTATTTTTATTTCATGTTTTCATTAATAATTATAAAAATATCATTTATTTTTCATTCAATTTCATATTTTCAATGATTTCCTGTTTCATGATTCTAATTACAAAAAGGTCATTTTATCGTTTTCATCATTTACCGTACAAATATTTGAAAAAGAGAAAATAAAATAAAAATAATATAACATTTTTCAATTATTAAATAGATAATAAAAACATGAAATTAAAAACAAGCCCTTAAAGTTTCAGTTTCTTTATATCAATTTATGATGTTTTTATTAAATAAGATGTAAACACCTTACTCCAAGTTATAAGCAACTTAAAAAATTAGGAATGCAAAAAAGTGCTTTTTTTTAAATTAAAAAATAAGGCCAATACGAACAACATGGCTATTATTATTAGGTTAAAGTAATAGTTTGGTTCTTAGACGTGACACGGATTCTTCATTTAGTTCATATACGTAAAAAATTTGAAAATGAGTCCATACAATGTGTAAATGTTAGCAAATTCGGTCCCTACATGTGCAAATGTTAGCAAATTCGTCCCTGCCATCAGCAAATTAGTCCTTATACGTGACATAAATTTTTGATTTGATCCCTAAACCTGGAAAAAAAATTGGTCTCTATATATGCAATCCATAATAATTTTGTTCCTATCGTCTGTCAAGGAGCTCGGACCCAACTAAAGATTCTTTTCGTATTAATTATTTTTTGTATATTATATCAATTCATTTCTTCTATTGAGAGTCAACTTGGATAACTTTCAGAATAAAAAATCATTTACGGACCAAATTATATAATTTTTACTCTCAATGGAAGAAATAGATTGATATAATATATAGAAAATATTCAATACGAAAAGAATATTTAATTGGGTTCGTTGGGTTCGAGCTCCTTGATAGACAGTAGAGACAAAATTACTATCGATTGCACATACAAGGACCGATTTAATTTTTTTCAGGTTTAGAAACCAAATCAAAAATTTGTGTCACGTATAAGGACCAATTTACTGATGATAAGGACGAATTTGTTAACCTTTGCAAATATAGTGACTAAATTTGCTAACGTTTACAAATTTTGGGACTCATTTCCAAATGTTTTACATATAGGGACTAAATGAAGAATCCGTATCATGGATAGGAACTAAATTATTACTTTAATCTTATTTTTATGGTGAATTTTTCGGTATCCCAAGATTAACTTTACCTTATCAAGATGATCCAATCAAATGATAAGAATTATTTGACTTAATTTATTAATATGACTCATTTAATTGAGATAATATGTTTTAATTGGATAGAGTAACATTTATCCGAAAAGTATTGAAGGTATGGAAGATGGTACCTATTATTATTATCAAGTAGGAAGAAAAGTCTCCAACTTGGTAAATGGGAACATGATGGAGGACACGTGGCAAGGCGTTGAACCTGTTGATGCGTCACCCCACTACTCGGCACCCCTTGATCCGTAGTAAAGCTCCGACACCAACGGATCATTTTAAAACGTCACTTCCTCACACATTTCTTCAATTCAATTGCTTCTCTCTTCTCTCACGTTTTGTCTTTCTCTTTCTCTTTCTCTTTCTCCGGCGACGATCTCAGATTCCGTTCACTCCTCTCGCCGGTTAACCCTTACTCTTCTGTTTTCCGTCGAGTTCTCTCCGATTCAAATCGCTTTCTACCTCACGCCACCATGAATCCCGAATAGTAAGTGCGATTCCCGTTTCCGCTTCAATTTTACGAACCGTTTCGTGTGCTCTTTTCTAAATCAAGCTCGTTTAGATCTGATTTAATCATCATTCGGTTGTGGTTAATTTTGTGTTTTGTGAAGTACTGATTTGATTGTGGTAATGAAATTTGTGTCGGTCGTTGTAGCAGATCGTGCTACTGAAAAATTCGTTGCTGATTTAGATCTGTTTCTATAGAGGATGGATCAATTGTTTTAGGAATTTTAGTTTCTCTGATTCGGTTTGTGGAATTTTTGTTTTTTAATTTTTGAAAGGATTTTTTTTTTGTTCGTAGGTGTAATAACTGCAGAAATTGGGTTAGTACTAGAAAAAGATTTGAACTTGTCTGTTAGCTAAACATATGGGAGTTATAAGGAGTCGGTGATTGTTGTTGTGACTTGTGAAATTCTTAAAATTGATATCTTGAAAGAACAAAAAATTAGTTCCTTTTTAATTAGTGAACAAAAAATTGACTTGTGACTTGTGAATTGACAAAAAACTGATATTGTATTTCTAGGTAGAAATTGTTATTATCTGATTCTTTTGCAATTAGTTTTTGTTTTTAACTGATTTGAATAAGGGGGTTGTTTAAGCTCTACACATAGATCTGCAAATATTGATGGTAGACCAACAAGTGGTCCTCCCTAAGATATAAATAAATTGATTTAAAAATTTATAGCCAATTTTAGCTGTTGAATCCTGTTGAGATCGATGAATGTGTCATGCAATCTACTAGAGTAATGCTAAATAGGAAAAGGTTGTGTTAGACAAAAGAACACAACTTTTGTGCCAAGCTAGTGAATTTCATATGGATTTGTGTAGACAAATATTGCACAAATCTAGGGACAAATTTAATAGTGCTGAATGTATTGTCTGTGTAATCTATAATATAATGAATGCCCTATATACGTAGCAACCTACGGGCTACCTTTTAGATAAGTCATGCTGTGTCCCTGCTCATTCTCTTAGAAAAAGGATAGAAAATTCCTTAAATGTTTTTCTCTCTTTGATTGGACCATAACTATGTCTTTTGCAGTGACTATTTATTCAAACTTTTGCTTATTGGAGATTCTGGTGTAGGCAAGTCATGTCTTCTTCTGAGGTTTGCTGTAAGTTCTAAGCCTCTGTCCTTTTTCTTCTTCCTTCTTTAGGTATTCTGTGTTTCACTGTCACCTCTTCAATTAATGAAAATTGAAGTTGAAGATTCCCAGTATTCTGTTTTCATATATTATAGAGGTCAAAATTTACTGAAGATTTCGAGAATGCAAGGTTTACATATTGTGTCAGTGGTGATCATTGATTTGTTTGCTCAGAACTTTGAATCCCTTTTTTAAGATTTTAAAATATACAGCAGAGATAATGTATATGTTGTTGGAGATCGCATCTTTTCTAATTTTAAATATTGGTGGAGGTTGCAATGCTGAACAAACTTTTTAGTTTGAATTTATTGTCTTTTATAGATGGTATAATGATTTGAAAGCTAAGTTACATTTATTCCTAATATTTTATTTTCTTGTGAAACAGGATGATTCATACCTTGACAGCTATATCAGTACCATTGGAGTGGACTTTGTAAGCATTCATATCCACCACTTAACCTTATTTCGATGTTATTTTTAACACAAATGTGACTAATTATTTACCATTGTACTTTGTAGAAAATTCGCACTGTGGAACAGGATGGGAAGACTATTAAACTTCAAATTGTAAGTCCATGATAATATTAATGTTATTTGGAATTTGGATGTTAAACTTCACTCACTTATTTTTGGTTCTGATGGAAATGTTTTTATGATTATATGTCATTTTGTTTTTTCCATCTAAATTACATAAATTGTCTCAATTAGTTATGCAAAATCAACTTGAATAAAAGGGCGGCCTAGTGTATAAGGATCCTACCTGGTTGGTTATGTGGAGGGTAGTTTACGTAGCCTTACCCTTACAAGCAGAGAGACTATTTCAAGGATCTGAACCCGTGACCTCCAGGTCACAAGGCAACAACCTTGCTGTTGCGTCAAGGCTCACCCGTATAAAAATCAACTTGAATATGCCTAGAAAATTCAATCTAAAGTTATCTCCTATGTACCCAAGAAAGCATGTTTAATGTAATTATCATATTTAGGGAATGCATGCTTGTACCAACATTGCAAGTTGTATCCAGTCACCATTGTGTCCTCTGTTCTTTGAAACAGTAATATTTAGGGATTTTTTTTCCAGACACCCCCAGCCCAAATATCTGGGATTGTTGCTTTACTTTATTCTGTAATTGTTGACAGAATTTCTGCTTGAATATGCCTAGAAAATTCAATCTAAAGTTATCTCCTATGTACCCAAGAAAGCATGTTTAATGTAATTATCATATTTAGGGAATGCATGCTTGTACCAACATTGCAAGTTGTATCCAGTCACCATTGTGTCCTCTGTTCTTTGAAACAGTAATATTTAGGGATTTTTTTTTCCAGACACCCCCAGCCCAAATATCTGGGATTGTTGCTTTACTTTATTCTGTAATTGTTGACAGATTTTCTGCTTTTTAATGTATAGTGGGACACTGCTGGTCAAGAACGTTTCCGTACCATCACAAGCAGCTACTATCGTGGGGCTCATGGCATTATTGTGAGTCTTTATAAACTGGTCCTTCCCCAGAAATTTCCTTTTTGATTTTAGGAGACTGGTGTAATCCTGTTGCTTTTTTTTTTCGCAGGTTGTTTATGATGTCACTGACCAAGAGAGCTTCAACAATGTTAAGCAGTGGCTGAATGAAATTGACCGTTATGCAAGTGAAAACGTTAACAAGCTTCTAGTTGGAAACAAGTGCGATCTCACGGCAAATAAAGTTGTGTCCTATGAGACAGCAAAGGTGATTTGAAAGTGTTGTTTATGTCGTATATATGTCCCACTGACATCTATTGAATCCTTCCTTTTGTCTAATAATAATGGTATGAAGTTTGAGTTTTCTGTTATATATTTTCAGGCATTTGCAGATGAAATTGGGATTCCTTTCATGGAAACTAGTGCTAAAAATGCCACCAATGTGGAACAGGCTTTCATGGCCATGGCTGCAGAAATAAAAAACAGGTGCTGTAATTTTTTTGTAGTGTCATTAAATTTGTGGGGAAAGGGCATCTTTCTTTCCGCTACGTGATGTTTGTTCAACTATTTGTTTGAGTTTGTATAGTTGAAGGAATTTTGTTTAGTTAATTGATACTGATCAATTGATCTGCTTAGATGATTGACCTCTTTGCTTGTCCTTGGTTCTTTTCCACAGAATGGCAAGCCAACCCATGAACAATGCCAGGCCTCCAACAGTCCAAATTCGAGGACAGCCAGTGAACCAGAAGTCTGGTTGCTGCTCATCTTAGAGACGAATTATTTGTGGTCTTAGACGTTTATATGTTTCTCCGTGGCATGTAAAACTAGCTTTTCACTTAATGCTTTCATATGAAGATTGTTCGTCATGATTTGCTTCTTATCGTCCAGCTCGTTGTTAAAACTCCAATTCTTTTCAATGTATTTGATTTAAAAAAAAAGAACATTTGTACAAAATTAGGAATATTGGTGAATAGCAGTATTTGCCTTGTTCTTTGTTCCATGCAAAATTTATGTTATGCGTTAGCTTCTTCTTCGCGTATTCGTTCACATGTCTCTTTGAAGTTTATGAAATTAAATAAATAGAAAACTTGATTTCTGATTAAAAGAAGGTTCAGTCGTTATCATTTCATTATGTTCGCTTATCGGTCAATTAATATCAGTCTTTTTTTCTCTTTATTTGGTGTATATTTCTTTCGCTCCAGAAAGGTATTGAGTCAGTGAAGACATTGTTTTGCTCTGTGGCGCGCAGTCCAATAAGAGTCTATAGGACCAATGGCCAGGTATTGCTTGCACCATGGCTTGTAAGAAAAACGTTACACACATTAATCGACACTAAAGTCTCACGTCACGTATTTTTCTTTTCCTATGCATGAAGGGTATTCTCTAATGGATAGTTATATAAGTTTGTGTAAAGTTTATATACGTTTAGCTTTTTAACCAAATCAGTAAGGCTTAGAATTATTGAAAAACCTTTTTAATCAAGGCTTATATTTTTGGAAAGGTTTAATTGTGCTTTTAGTCTTTTTATTATTGGTCATGTGCGATTTTGGTTCCTAAAGTGTTTTTGGTACACATTTGATCCCTCTATTTTTTCAATGTTGCAAATTTTGTCCTTCTATCCAATGTCCATCAATTTTTCAATGATGAACATGGAAGAACAATTGCTTAACGCCCATAGAATCTCCGGTTAACCTTCTATGGTAAAGGCTCTATGGTGGAACTAAAAAAAGGTCCCGAAAGGAGGTATAAAACCAGTAAATTGTATAGAATAATCATTGAATCATGTTAAATGGGAGAGCTAGATGAGGAAGAACTTCAATCAAAGGTTGTGTGCGCTTAGAAGATTGAATCCTCTATGTTGATCATTTAAAAAATTGACAAATATTGGATGGAAGGACCAAATTTGTAACATTTAAAAAATAGGGGGACCAAATGTACATCAAAAAAACTATAGGGACCAAATTCACACATGGTCAATAATAGGGGGACCAAAAGTACAATTAAGCCTTTTGGAAAATTCTATTTAGGGCGGTTTGTTTAGGCTTCAAGAATGAAAATAAAGTGATTATTCATATAGATTTATTTTTGGCAAAAGTGATTTTATGTAAAATCAGAAATTATTTTGCGTTTGACTAGAAGTCTAAAAACCAATTTTACTTTGAAAAGCGATTTTAAGTTGTTGTGTGTAATATTGAAAGTGATTTTTCTTCTTATAGAATTATAATAAATGACATAAAAAAACACTGCTTGGGTAAAAAAAGTGTTTTTCTAAACATTAAAATTAATAATATAATTTAAAATTATTATATTCATAATATTTACTTTAAAATAATTTAATTTAATAATTTATTTAATAAAAAGAGTGAGGATAATACAAACAGGGTTAGTCTAGTGGAAACATGTTAGATCCGCTAGATAGGGCTAATATGTATAGAAATACTTTCCAGTGAGAGATCTCTGGTTCGATACCTGCTTTGTGCAAAAAAATCTCTTGAGGAGGGATCCACCCATGTTCAGGGCCGGTGGTAAGGCTGTGCAACCTGTGCAACAGCACAAGGCCTCCAATTTGGCCCAAAATTTGAGGCCCCAATTTTTTTTCTTCTATGGGATATTAGCTTGAAGATTGATATTAGCTTGAAGTTGTATTGCTAGAATTTTAATAATCTTCTTTGCATTTATTATCCTAAAGTGGGTGTTTAAGATTAGAATAATTGCCCTTTTTGAAATAATATTTAAAATTGTCCTTTTTTTTGAAATAATATTTTGAAATAATATTTAATTATTAAAATTGTCCTTTTTTTTATTAGGGACCCAATTTTTAAGATTAGAATAAGGCCCCCAAAATGTTTAAGACGACCCTGCCCATGTTACTCTAGGCCTCGGAAGGGTAGCTCACTTCCTACCATTTTTGTACCAAAAAAAATATTAGTGATCAAAGTGATTCTCTCTCCTCTTTGAAAACAGTTTTTTCCAAAAGCTAAAAAATTTAGCTTTTCCTAAAATCATTTTTTAAGAATAATTTTTTTAGAAGTCGAACCAAATAAGCTTAAAAAGTGATTTTTTTTTTTTAAAAATGTTTACTTTGGAAAAAATCTAAGCAACCGAACTCCTAGTTTATACTCCCTCCGTTCTATATTTTTAGTCTTTTTAGCAATTTGTTTTTATTTCAAAACAATTGGGGTTTATAAACCCAAGGTATAATTTTCTCATTTTTTCTATATATACCCCCAATTGGCTTTACGTCTTTCTAGGTTATGCTTTTTGGTTGAATACTTCATTTAATTCTTCACTGGATATTCTGATACATTTACACACAAATTAATGATTTCTTAATTTGTGTGTAAAATGCTAAAAAGACTAAAGAAATAGAACAGAGGGAGTATTGTTGACTAATTTATTTAATATTAATTTATATATTTATGAATTTATAATGTTTACATAATTTATTAATTATATATTACTATAATATATTTATTTTACATAGGGAATATAATAATTTTTTAAAAGGCTATATCTTGGTAAAAATTAAGAAAAAAAAAATTTCTTAACGTATACATAATGTAATATATACATTTAAATAAATTTTCAGATCAGGTCAAAACGATATTTTCATAAATAAACCAATCCAAATCCAAAAATAGCGTATGACAGATAACAAACAGTCCAATTAATGTAAAAAATAACTTATAAAGTCTGAGATGTTACAAAATGGCCGACACCTATTTAATCATAGTTAACGTATCTCAACTCATTTCCACCGACAGGGATAAAATCCTTTAGGTGTAACGCAACATCTCTTGCACCATCAACTAGTTATTTATCAATTTAAAAGTTAGATACTTAAACATATATTCAGTGAGTGAGTAAACAGATCACAGGATTCAACACACATGTATATAAGTATCACTCAGATCAATGAAAAATTGAGATGATTCATTTCTTCACTTCAGCCTTAATAAAATCCCCCAATTGGCTGTGATTCCAGGCCACGGTAAGTCAATAATAGATACTCAAAGCTCCAGTGCGCCACAATAGAAAGATAAATAGCTGTTGTCTCAGGGTCAGTTACCAGATGACTATTGTTGAACTCCACTATAATAACCCATGTAGCCATTCTGAAATTAAAAATAATTCGTCCTTCCTCTCTTGATGCTCCATTTGGGGTCCCAACATACACCAAACAATTGCTTTCTCTCGTGGGGTCACAAGTCACAACTGTCCAAAAGGGTGCTAACAGCTATGTGTATGTTTGCTTCCCAGTTTGTAATCCAGGTTTGTCCCCCAGACCAATTTTCTCCTTTCACGTCCGATCCACTTTTGTTTTACAAAATTGCCATTGCAAACTCACAGTTGCAATCCCAAAATTGAAACCAAACATAGCCTAAGGTGTGGAGAAAAGGATTTGGAAGTTAATTTTCAGTGTCATAGAGTAGACAATTAGTTCAACTGGAAATTTAATGTGATGCTAGAGCAATTACTCTTTTCTGAATCTCTAGTATAGTTTTCCTTTCTGTGTATAACTGAAATCAAATCATCTTTCAAGATGAATAGCATGACGGTGTTGTTCTTGCAATAAAAACATACCCTTGAATTCAATAGCATTGTGTTGGCTGCACACTATAAAGCTTACCAGTAATCACTGCAGGAGCAGATCCCATCCTTAAAATGATGGAACCTTGTGGTATCCCTGACAATGATTTCTCTACCTTCTATAGCTGACATGTATTTGATTGCAGAGTGGCAATCTCCACAAACTCTCAAGTTTTTGAACACCCGGATTGGAACCCCTAATGGTACCTTCAGAAGTCCAAATGAAATTGCCAGTTTCTCACTATGCCATAAAAGAAGCTGTTCTTTCAGCTCCTCTCCCACATCATGCAATGCAAATTCAAGATCTGGGACATAGCCAGCCGACTTCATTTTCTTCTCCAATTCATTTAATTTTTCATGTATAGAAGCCAGTTCTGGGTGCAATCTGTCACTTGATCTAAACTCATGTACCACACTGTTTATTTCAATCCAACTGTATCCAGGTATCTTCACTACATTATTTTCTTTCATTGATCTCCGGATCCTAGCAACATGGTCCCATCTGTTTTGTGCTGCATAAACATTAGCCAGTTGAACATATCCAGTTGCACTAGTTGGATCAAGCTCAAGCAGATTCTTGGCAGCAAACTCAGCCAGGTGTAAGTTTTTATGGATCCTACAAGCACCTAGAAGAGTTCCAAAGATAGCAGGATGGGGCTTAAAAGGCATACTTTTTATCAAATCTACAGCCTCAGATAACCTACCAGCTCGACCAAGAAGGTCAATCATGCATGCGTAGTGTTCAGGCTTAGCTTCAAATCCAAAATCCCTTACCATTGCATCAAAATATTGGACCCCAAGGTCAACCAATCCGGCATGGTTACAAGCTAATAATACTGCAACAAAAGTAATCCAATCTGGTTTCATGCCTTCAATTTTCATGTCATCAAACAAACGAAGAGCTTTTTCACCGTCTCCATGTTGAGCATAACCAGAAATCATTGCATTCCATGTTACAATATCTTTTCGCGGAATCTGAACAAATAATTTCCACGCATCCTTTAGATCCCCGCACTTGGAATACATGCTAATCAACGAAGTTCCTGCTGTTGTATCACTACTCAATGGAGATTTACAAACTAATTGATGAACTTGCTTACCAAGCTGCAATGCTGACAAATTACTACAACCCAACAAGACACTAGTCAAGCTCAATGCATTGGGTTTAGCCCCAGTTTCTAACATTGTCTTGAAAAGCTTTAATCCATCCTCTGCCCTACCATTTTCAACATAACCAGCAATCATAGCATTCCATGTCACCAAGTTCTTCAAAGACATTTCTTGGAACAATCTCTCTGCTGATTCAATCCTCCCAAACTTCATGTACCCGGTGATCATAGCAGTCCAAGTAATCAC